>CM057338.1:235530725-236780725 GCA_030015575.1 Agapanthus africanus
GTTACATCTGCAGGTTTGACACCATCTGGTATATATCCTTCTACTTGATAATTCAACTCTACTGTATTTCATCATAACTCTTTATAGGTTTATTTTTGCAAAATGTTGTTAAATATGAAATTTCTAGCTAATTATTCACTTATATTTCTTTTTGAGGCATTTGCTTATTAACTTTAATATGTTTATCTCTGTAAAGATGTCCTAACTACTTGTTACTTAAACTTTCACTGATTATTGAGCTATTGTCTATTTCTCCTATAGGCTATTGCCAACCGGATTACTATACCTTTAAATACCTTTGATTCTTATAACATGCAAGATCCACCAACCATGTTGCAAATTTGGATCTTTCCTAGAAAGAGCGATTTACTTTTATTTTTATGTTTTTGATCAAAAGAAAGAGTGACATATACCAGATAGAGAACTTTTAGCTCGCAGAAAAATCAAACTTTGTTGCAATTTGTTGCCATCTGGCGCTTTTTCTATTGATTGCGGTCGGCCCTAGACTGCGTCTTGAACTTTCTTGTAGTAATGTAGCATGCTAGCATCTCATATATACCTGATGATTCTCCTCAAGGAGAGTTGTGTGGTTCATGGGAAGGATTGTATGTTACCTTATATGAAACCTTGATTACAAGCACACGCTGATGATAGTGATTTGTTAATCGGAGAGTACATGGTCAAAGACGTTCATACATCCAACCTATTTTCATATGTTATAAAATGGATAAAGAATCTCCATAACTTCATTACTTCCCACGCATACAACGGAAACTAATAATCCAAGTTACTGGATTGTCGTTGGTGCTTGGAGAAACGCAACATGGAAATTGAACTTTATATATACCTAGGTTATGATGCAATCAGAAAAATGTGTACAATAGTCAGTGATGGAACAAAAGGCAACCATAATTCTTAATCATGATACACTATAACTTGAAGAGATACAATATGACAAAGAAGCATTTCCAACTATTTAATTTTAACCATAACGAGGAAAATTTCATTCATACAGTTCTTAAGTGCCATATCCTCTTGGCCCATCCTTATGTATACAGTAAGAAGTTAAACATAGTAATTAGTCTTAAGTCTCTCTATGTCTAAACATCCTCTGTCTTCTCTATACATTTCTTCCAAATCTTCGTTTCCTTATCAATGACCTCTTTGCATGTTTTGAACAAGTGCATTGGAACTAGAAATTGTCCCCACGACCCCAAACAAAACCCCGACAACAATAAGCACCCCATTAAGCGCAATGACACCCTTCGAAACATTGGGCCAACAAATCCTCAAGTAGAAAACACAAGGGATCACCACCGAAACTCCGACACTAACAAGAGAGCCAGTGAGGCTAAGCACATGCTCAAAATAAGGAATAGATAGTGCTAACACCAATATCAACAGCAAAAGCAGAGATCCTATTGTGCCCCTGACAACCATTCGGGCTCTTGAGCTCATCGAGGGAGGCAAGCTGTGTTCGAGCTGCATAGCAAAAGGAGCGAACTCGAGCGCGTATTTAGTCATAGGGGTTAAGACTACAGCCCATAATGCGATTTTGGTGGCGATGAGGTGAGCAGGCATGCTTAGGGTTATCTGGGAGCTCACGCTTGGCCCGAAGAGCTTTGCGCCCATGATGGCCAGGGCAGTGTACAGGGTTGTTACTAGAGTGAAGCTTGTGATAGAGACCTGTAAATATAGAGCAAAGGGTATGCAACGTTAGAAATTTATCATTAGAAATGTAATCATCACTCGTCCCTTATTAAAACTTTGATGTTTAAGTGCAACTGCAAATACTTTCATATGGTATCAGCGTCCGGATTAGAATCCTAGCTGGTACGAAGTTAGAAAACGATAAATGCCGGAAACTCTTCTTCTTCTTTTTGAACCAGAGGTTAACTCCGCTCTGCTTAACAATCTTTGCACTTTGCCTTAAAGTTGAAAGAGTATAGTGCAAGTTCTTAAAGCATGTCTTTAGGATAATTGCACAAAAGGGCATGTGTTATGTGTGCCAATTATGTAATCCGTGTTGATATTACTTATGATCGAGCCATATTGGTCTACTTTCTGAGCTCGTACCGAGCTCTATAGTCCATCCTCTGAAATTATTCGAACCCTTATGTTATGTCGAGCCCTTAGAGCAAGTTGCTTCCATGGACTGAGGGCTCGGCTAGTAAAATAGTTGTGCCCGAAGCCCAGGGTCCAGGGTCCAGGGTCCAGGGGCGGAGCCCCCGCAGTTTAGACCTTGTTTAAGGCAGAAGTATCTGAAATAGTTTACTTGATACGCAAATAGCTAAAGAATTATATATATCGCATGTAGTTCAGGGGTTCAGGGCGAAAATTCATGATCTCTCTTTAAGTAATAAGGCACACGTCTTTTATGTGAGATTAGAAATGTATTTGGAATTATTGTTTGAGAGTTCCTCCACCATCATTATACCCTCACAATTTCACAATTTCTGAGATTAGTGGATAGCTTTCTCCTCCTCACAAAGACATATATCAGATGGGCCAATTCTCGTTAGACCTTTGTGCTCTATTCATTTTGGTTTTGCTCTTCTCTCTACCGATTTGCGTATTATTTTATGGTTTGTAGTAATAGTATGTTTGATGAGTGGAAAGAAAATGAGAAACAGGGATAGTAAAGGATGCAATTTACATTATTTAATCTTATTGCTACATAAGGTCCAACTCATTATCCTTTTCATTTTCTAAGTATCAAACAAACAAGTTTTGTCATTTCTTCTAAATTATTAATTTCTTACTACATTTCTATTTTCTTATTTTCTGTTGTCTTAATATTTGCTAAACAGGCCAAGGGATTTTCCCACAATTTATACTTCAGATAGCAAATTAAGTAGATTTATGAAACTAATGATGGAAATAGCAATACATATATGATTCTACCTTTGTGAACTTTGAAGGATCCTTCATGGCCTTGTATATATTGGGGAAAACTATATGTCCTGCATAACTGAAAATATAAAGCCCAGAAATCCCTGGAATTTTGTGAAGCACAAGAACAGGTATACTCTTATCACTTGCTATGCCTCCAAATGCTGCAGTCCAAACTATTGTTAGAAAAATAAGCAGTGACATCAAGATCCCCCCAAAAGATAGGAACGAAATCGAAGAAAGATCTCTCAACCACAAGCTAGGGAGAGCGATCAAGACAGCTATCACTGTCAGTATCTGAGGAGTCGAGAGATGATGAAGCCATGAGAACTCGATACGAGTTCCATTGAACACAATCGCTAAGTTATCATTGAGGGATATGGTGTAAGAGACGAGCACGAAAAAAATTTCCAGGTATATAAAGGTTGAAGCTATGATTTTCCCTTTGGCGCCGAACGCTTGTTGCCCAATGTCTTGGAAGGATTTCGATTTGGGGTCCTCTTCAAGGCATTTACCGATGATGTGGGAGGTGTATGCACACGTGATTCCAAGGCCGACTAGTAGAAATGCCGAGGTCCATCCTCCATTCTCTAAAGCATAGGGAGTTGATAATTGGCCAAGACCTGAAGGTAAATGTTGATTATTGAGGAGAATTCAAATTTAAAATTACAAGATGACTAGAAAATTAAATCAGAATATTTAAAATTTGTTTATGACTTAAGCCAGTAAGTGAGAGGTTTTATTCAATCCTTTTTATTCTGTCTGATAGCATTGTAAGACAAATGTACATATAGTTTAATATTGTATAGTAAGTTTAATTTCCTTCTGTGATTTCTTTTATCATAAGTTAATTTATTTCCCATTTTGTGGAAAAAGTTTACCTTGGTTTCTCATTTTCAAACCAACTTATATCAGAATAGCTTATTAAGTTTGAGAGAACTTAAGTCAAGACTTATATATACAAGACTATCTGGAGTATTAGGATTTATGCAAAATTTGCAGGTAGCGATTTGAGGAATGAAATTTTCAGTTTTTTCTATTTGGTTTGATCCTACTTATGATATTTGTTGCAAATATCTCAATCGAGAAAAATAATAATTTTCTATTAATATGGTGCTTCATTATTGTTGGCAGTGCCTTTATGATAGTTTATAAGGTAATTAAAATAACTAATTGCGCGAAACTGTAGTAAGCCCTTATGAATTTTCGCAAATTTTCTGATAGAACATTGAACTTTTAAACTGCGGGTAAGACTATTAATCAAATCCAAAGATATGTGTCACTTATCTCTTTAATTTGTAATCTGTATTCAGGAAGTTCAATGGTTTTACAATGAAAGTTCATGGGGGTAATGTAAAATTTACCTGGTCAATTATTTATTTATTTATTGATTTTTTAATAATAGGACAGGTATGCAAACGCGATTTGAACACCGAGCACTGAACTTACTTGGACAATTAGTTCCAAGCTTAATTAATGATACCTATGAGCATTCCAACCATGTTGATGACTGAATGAGCAAAGGAGCTAGTGGCAGCATGGTGCCCACCAATCTCAATACTAAGAGCCCTACTTCCTTCACACTCACACTTGCAAACTTTGTTCTCCTCAACACATGCCTCGCACTTCGTTGCCAACCCTGCGGCAAGCCGGGCACCGTGCACCGTCTCACTTGCGACTTGGTGCGACTGCCCGAATTCGATGCACGACCACCACAAATCAGCGTTCTTCTCCTTGGTGTTCGACATTGCTTCTTTCTTACTAGCTTGGTAGGAAACTAGAGGAATTGTAATGTATTTATAAGGTACTAAAGTGGCAAACTAAAAGGGAGGTGAGATTCCATTATGAGGTATATGAATGAATACACTTGATTAATCAAGATGCGTGGGGGCTCTGCTAGTTGTACTGTGTCAATAGCCATATGCTCATGGCAAATAGATGAGAGAGGAGGCTCATGTGCTGATTTGCAGTTCTTAATGAGTCATGCTCCATTAATATGTTGGGGAATTGGTTAGCTTAACGTATACATACTCTAATTAATTTACTTTTTCTATATTTCAGTATGCTTTTTTGGGTTAATTTAATATAACTTTTCCTTAACCTTATCACCATAATGAGAACAAGATGCCTAACTAACCAACATTTTTGCTTCCCTTTAAGTGGCAAGAAGCACATTGCATATTGTAGAAGAGATTTGAAAATGGATGGATGGATATATTGGATGGATGGACATATAGGCAGAGTTCCTTTGTGCAAATATATACCAGCCATCAAAAACTTAAAATACTATATTACCGATGGGCGACCGTAGGTGCAAGTAGATACGGAGTTTCCATTCATGCCTATACCGACTGGGGCCCATGATGCAAGGTTGTGCAAAGAGTTAGGAAGGGTTTCGATTGACAGAACGTGCCGCTACTGACACTTGAAAAACGTTTGAGGTCTCCTCGCTTCGGTGAATATTGTCGGTCAGGATATTTAAAAGTACCTTTGCCTACACGGGTAGTGTTAGGATTTAGTTTAAATTTGAAATTTTGAATTTGTATATTATTATAATAAATAAAGATATGAAATTTTAATAGGATGTCATGATTCTTAACTTTGTTTGATTCTCAAGCTGGCCCGTTTAACCATTTAGTTCAGATTCAGGATTTATCTGAAGCGGAGCGAGTCTGACGAGTGGAGTCATAAAGTTCGAAGGCTTAGTAAACCATCTAAATGATGTTAGATCGAGAACGCGTCGATCGGATTTGATCTATGCATTTGGTAGGAATAGAGCTCGTCTACCGTTCATGAGATCGAGAATGTGTCGATCAGATGTATGGATCAAAAATTATGGCCCAAATAAGATGTATCCATATCCAAATTTATTATTTAGTGTTATCTGTATCTGCATGAAATTATTGAGGGGTACTTCATGAATTCTAAATAAACCCTAAGTGCTATTTAAGGGCTTATGGAGGCTTAGAGCCGCCTTTTGAAAATTATATGTAATTACTATTAAACTAGTAAAATCGATCTTTGCCGCTGTCTATGGTTTTTACCGATTTGCTTTTTCCACACAAAAATCTGTGTTTCTCTATGTTGATCTTTTCTGTGTTTTCCTTAATTTTGAAAAAAAAAATGTAATTCCTATTATAATAGTAAAATTGACCTTTGTTGCTGCCCGTGGTTTTTACCGATTTGGGTTTTCCACATAAAAATATGTGTTTCTCTATGTTCATCTTTTATGTGTTTTCCTTAATTTTTTTTCTATTTTATCTTGATCATTCATGAAAAAATGGTATTAGAGAATGCGTCGGTTCATCGATCGAGTACAGAGATAACGTCTCACAACATCAAGATCGATCCGGGAAGAATAGTTTCAGTCTCTAGAGCATCAAAATGCACACTCTGGTGAAGCAAAAAAAAAATCTCTATACGTCATTTTCTTGGACGAAGCCGGCGTCGATAATTGATGAAGACTATAAAAAACGGAGGAGAAGACACATGTTTGTCGCAGAAAATTGCATTTCAATACCGCTTATTCATTATCTGTTTTGTTATATATCGGTACTATTAACCAGTGTCTGCTCAGTAATTACAGATTATAGCTATCCGTGACAAAATACTGGAAATACACTTAAAATCACGGATATATCGTTTGTGAGCTGACACTGCAAACAGATCAGAAAACCGATCATTATCCACAGAGCACTACTGAAATAGGGGGTTGCCCCTACGGATAACGAAATCCGTAGGGGCAGATTTAGTTTGGCCCTACGGATTAATCCGTAGGGCCAAAAGGTTGCCCCTACGGTCCTTACATATTAATTTAAAAAATATTAAATCGTAAATTGTTGTTTGCCCCTACGGAGCCGCAAACCAAGAACCTACGGATTTATCCGTAGGGGCAACTAAATAGAGATTTAATTAAAAAGACACGGATCGATCCCTACGCTCATTAGCTAAAAATTATTTTCCCAATATCGCACGCGAACCCAAAATCCCTAAACCCTCGTTCCCGCCGATCGCCTGTGTTTCGTCGCCGTTATCGTCGTCGCCAGCGCAGGCCAATTCTCCGTCGCCACCGCCTGGTTCATCCTCATCTCCATTTTCGTCGTCGCCTCCGATCGATTGTCGACGCCTTCACTGCACAGGTTATGAAATCTTAAATTAAACAAATTTTTGATTATTTTAGAGCTAGGGTTCATGATTTGGGTACCGATGAGGCATCCGTTGGGGTTAGCGTTAGGGTTAGGGTTGGGGTTGCGGTTGGGGCTGGGGCTGGGGTTACGGTTGGGGTTGGGGTTCAGCAGGGGGTTGCGGTTGGGGTTAGGGTTGGGGTTAGGCTGGGGCTGGGGCTGGGGCTGGGGCTGGGGTTAGAATTATGGTTGGGGTTGGGGTTGCCCCGTTTCGTATCAGAACTCGAGTCTGACATCGTAGATCTTTCAGCCATTTTGGTTATATTGTTATCATGATGTTAAACTCTTTATGCTCTCATCAAATTTTTGGGATCTTTGTAATTTGCTTGCTCTGTTTGGGGTTTCAGTTGATCCTCATTAAAAAATTGGTGATTGATCTCTTCAATCATATTATTATCTGTATTTAAAATTTTTGTGAAGCCTTCAGAGTTTGGAAAAATCTAGAATTACTGTTGAAATTCTGGCAACATTCAAAAACTGTGTATATGATGTGTGTGTGTGTATGTATGCATGTATATACAGTTGAAATTTATCTTTCTTCTATGATATAAAACGGTTAAACCGAGGAAAATTACTGGGGGAATTTTTGCTAAAATGTCTTGAGAGGGGGTTCGAGTGATGGGATAATTTCATTTGGTAATCTTTTACTTATTTTACATCTCTTATATTTTCATGCAGAAATCTGAATAGGTTTCTTGCAATTTTGCCTATCGATCAATTATTATATTTATTTCTATTTTTTATGGATGATTTGGCTTCAATTGAATGGAGGCGATGATGGTTTGCCCTCAAGCTTCCACTTTTATGAGCTTTATAGTTATGAGATTGGCGAGGCAAGCTGGTTTGTAGCCATCTTATTTCTTTTCCTAAATTCAAATCCAAATATAAACTGTCTGATTGAGAGAGAGAGAGAGAGAGAGAGAGAGAGAGTATGAGAGATTATGTATTATTCAATGTGTTTGGAAGTTGGCATGTTCTGAGCGTCATCTCTGCATGAAAGCTATGGTTTTGCAAAGGGTTTGTCCTAACTATTTTCTGTGGGGAAGCTGAAGGCCTGAAGCTTCATCAAACTCAGGATTGGATTCTGGTCGGGTATTGTAAATTCTTGTGAAAGTTCCGTTCAAGATTTGTTCAGAGCTTGCATAACATCTTTTTCATCTCTATGAGATCTTTATGCAGTCATTTTTTTGGGTTTATATATTTCTAGAGCCCGTTTGACTTTGGACTTAGGATAACTCCAAATCTCTTTCTTATTTTGATTCTTAAGCTGGCATATCTGAGGCTCGTATTCCAGTATTGTTGCATGAAAAGCTAGGGTTGCGAACATTTTTGCAACGATAATTTCTGTATGACAGCTTAAGCTCACATAAAACTTAAACAATCTTGAAGCACTGCAGTTTTTCACTAAACTACCTAAAAGTTTTTATATTGCTGCAAGCTTCCTTAAAGTGATGCATCTAAGTGTGTCACGCCCCGCTTCTCAGAGTACGCTAGATTGGGCACGTGACATAGCCAACCATGCTACCTGTGGGTAGGAAGTATCCATCCACAGTCACATTACGGCTGTAGAGATATCAAGAACAAGATAAAACTATCTAAAACATGTCCATAATCCAGAATAACAGGAGTCAATAATAAATAAATGCGGAAGCAAATGATCCAATACAAATAACTGAAAAGTGTGTCCCGTAATGCGGGCTCACATCAGGAAATAAATGCAGGAAATAAAACTAACTACTACTGAACTCACAGCTCAGCCTACTGGCTGAAGTACTCCTGCTCGGACTGCAACAGCGGTACGGAATCTGGGCCATACAAAACCCAGACGTCAGCGCGTCATGTCATCAACTAATATAATATGAACAGTGTAGCAGGCAATGTAATATAAACATGAATACAGCAAGAATAACAATAATATGAATCATACCAATACAGGGTAGCGTGCAGTGGGTAAACTAAACTGTTATATCAGGTTTTCTATTCTAAAGTCTTTGAAATCAATTGATGAATCGTCGATGTAACTCAATAGTATCACGTGCGTGTCCGGGATCACGGTCAAGATCCTCGGGGCTGAATCCGAGACGTGCCGCTAGGCAGTAACAGGTAGCAGGATGGGCGAGTGATGTCAGCATCATCACTCCGGGGCTGGCCTAGCCCGTAAGACTGATCAGAACAGGTATCGAACTGTTGAGTTACAAGTCGGTTGTTCACCCAATCAGAGCAAGGCTCTACTTGAATTTTGAAAATTCAAATTTTGAAGCAATGCTTCGGTTCCCGTGCGCAGCGCGCAATTTGCCACATGTCAGAAGTTGACTCGGCATCGCAACGCCCAAGGCAATGCGTCCAATCAGAGCAAGGCTCTTTAAAAAACATAAGTAGCACTTAACTGCGCAAGCGCACGGCAGCGCGACACGTGTCTGCGCAGTTGCGCAAGCACAACTGCGCAAACGCACCACAGCGCGACACGTGTCTGCGCAGTTGCGCAATCGCAGCTGCGCAAGCGTACGGCCGCGCGACACGTGTCTGCGCAGTTGCGCAATCGCTGCTGCGCAAGCGCCTTACTGCGCGACACGTGTCACACGCTGGTGAGTTGCGCAGCAACAGAATGAAAATTTAATGAAATCTTTTCTGTTCTTTCCAAAACCAGAAGATTTTCTTCTGCCTTTGGATCAAAGATCCAATGGTGGGAAAAGTCCCAAAATTATTCAGAAAAAATCTTGTTAACAAATTCAACAAATTTGTGAACACTATAAATAAGACCCCAGGCCTCATTCAAAAAAAAGAAAAAAGAAAAGAAGAATCAACTTCTGGCAAAAAAAAAGAGAAGAGAAAGAACTCTTGAAGATTAATCAAGAACACAAAAAAGAAAAAGGTAGAAACTTCTTTTGAAGAAGAGAAAAATCTCTGAAGAACAGAAGATTAAAAAAATGAATAATTCAATAAAAAGAAATAAATAGTTCCTTGCACTTGATATGAACCCTTAGTTCTGTGAAATCAGGGAAAACAAGAAGAAAAAAACTTGTTTTCCTTTGATCCAAATTTAGATCAAAAGTGCTATGCACTTTTGTTCTTAAATCTGGAAAATTCTTGGGTTTCTGCATAAATGCAACTCATTATTTAAAAGGGCCTGGCCCAAATCAAATTGCAAAATAATAAAAGGGCAGAGCCCTGTTTGGAAAATTCTTGAGTTTCTGCATAAATGCAACTCATTATTTAAACGGGCCTGGCCCAAATCAAATTGCAAAATAATAAAGGGGCAGAGCCCTGTTTGGATTTATTCTTTTAGTCAGGCAGAGCCTAAAATAAAAAAATAAAAAAATTGGACTTAACCCAATCCTGGCTGTAAGTCCTTAAATTAAATTGATTGAGCAAAATGGCTCTCCTAAACCAATTCACGACCGGTTCGAGGGTACATCTCCGAACTCTTTTGACATCCCTCGTTGTAATCCCTCAACGACGTCAAAGAGGTGACGGGTCCCAACGACCACTTATCTAAGCGGACCGAAACGTCCCTAAACTAATGTCGGACCGAAACGTCCCTAAATTAATATCGGACCGAAACGTCCCTAAACTAATGACGGACCGCTAGGTCCTTAAACTGGCGACGGACCGAAACGTCCCTAAACTAATATCGGACCGAAACGTCGCTAAACTAATGACGGACCACTACGTCCTTAAACTGGCGACGGACCGAAACGTCCCTAAACTAATATCGGACCGAAATGTCCCTAAACTAATGACGGACCACTGCGTCCTTAAACTGGCGACAGACCGAGATGTCCCTAAACTAACATTGGACCACTACGTCCCTAAACTGGAACAATAGAGCCAATTGCTCTTTTGCCGGATCTAAACGGTCCCGCCTAAGTTGATCTTAGCCCTAAATGCGGTTAATGTGTCCTTAGATATTCAAATAAACAATAAAACTCCAAATCAACTTTGGTTCAAGGGTACATCTCTGAACTCCTCTGACGCCTGTCGTTGTAATCCCTTAACGACGTCAGAGAGGTGACGAGTCCCGGCGGCCAGATAATTAAATCAATCACTACGTCAAGTCAAATCTCAGTCCAAAACAGGACTAACGTATCCTTGACGAACGTTTAAGTTGATCTTAGCCGCAACGTGACTAATGCATCCTTAAACGAAAAACACCAAACCCAAATCTAAGTAAATACGGATTTGGACTAATCCACGTCCTACGGGCGACGGCATTACTCAGTCTCCGTATACGATCCACGGGCAACCACAAACAAAATAAACACACACGACACGAAGTGAAATTCTGGAGAAGGAGAAAGTTGTTACCGCGATGCGGTAGTGTAATTAACTGCAGGGGCTTGCGCCTGCAGGGAAGAGCGTCCCCACAATCAAAAACCCCTCAAGCGAGGGGGAATCTGACGAAGTCTGCTACATCGGCCGCATCCGTCTAAACCTCCGATACACGGTGCCATAAGTCAACTTGGCATCTTCGGAGAGGTGGACGGATAAAACCAAATAGCATCTGCCCCGAATCTCAGCATCAGGACAATCGCGGTGCTGTGCGCCGCCTTTCGGAGGGGAACAGATTCTGGCACGCCCGGTGGGACCTTTTCCTCTTTCCACTCCACACTTCGTGTGTCGTCTTCGCGAACCAATCGCGGTTTGTTAAATGGTTGCCTACGGATTTCAAGTTGCTAAGATTTGGTCTTTTGTTTGGCGCAGAACTCAAACATCCATGGATTCTAACTGCACCAAATGCGCGAAGCACCACGGCAACGGACGCTCCACCTCACCAGGAGGTGTAGCATATGGGCCCCAAGCGGCTTCCTTCCTTACTCTGCCGGTAGACCAGGTGACCCAAGCCACCACCGGTTTGTTCTTCGGGACTATGATCCCACCTGCAAGCTTTTCTGCACCAATACCTGCACCGGAAGCGAACAAGAAGTCGGTGTTCGACCGGCTCACTGCTACCACGACCCCTGTCAACGGGTCGCCCGCTGCTAAACCGACAGCCTCCGTTTTCACCAGGCTAGGTCAGAACTATAAAGTGGCCGTCCCAAAGAGGGCAACGGCCGCTGCTTCGGAAGTCATTGAAGCGGCCTCTCCCATCAGAGGGTCGGTCTTCACAAGATTGACGGTTCCCACTCCTCCCCCAGCTGGTCAAAAAGCATCAGTTTTCGATAGGCTGACATCGGCAATTACCCCACACTCAAACAGGGGGCAACAAGAAACCATCTCGATTTCCGAGCCAGTCCCAACGGCTCGTCGGGCGAGACATCGCCATTGGCGACGAGTAAGAAAAGCAGGGGGCAACTCTCCCTCAGGGCTAACCCCACCTGCTCCAGTGGTGGAGGTCAACGCCGCTGTTCCAACTGGGAACAGCTTTGAATTGCTGAGGAAGGTGAGAAAGAACTCTCCAATTGCTGCATTGAAAAGATCTCCTCCGCCTAAGGAAAAAGCTCCGGAGACAAAGCAGGAACAGCCCTCTCAGCGGCTGTCGTCAAAAATTTATAAAGTTTGGCGGAGGGTTCAAGACTCCGTGATTGACTCAGACCACTTTCGTCACCAGAAAAAGGCAAAGGTGGAAAAGAACAAAAACCGCCCCATTAAACAGCAGGGGGCAACAAATGTTAGGATGCCCACTTCAACGGCTCCTTCAACCTCAATGGTCCACAAAAGAAAAAGGCCAGAGAAAGCTCTTGTGACACTGACAAAGTTTAAGAGCGGTGAACCTAAACGCCCCAAATCAGGGGGCATAACAGTTCATACGGTTTATATGGCTTCTGGAAAGGAAGAAAGTCGTACTTCTACGGGCCACCGACCACTTACCCGGTCAGTAACCAAAGCTCAGGAGCAACAACAGAAGCTCCAGGAGATGATGACTACAATGGCTGCACTCACGGAGCCAAAAGAGAATCATGGGACGTCCTTAGATGAACGCCAAGAAGAAGAGACTGACGCCGAGTTCCTTCGCCGAGTATTGGAAAAGAGGGACAAAGAGGCTGCTGAACAAGCGGCCAACATACAGCGGATGGGTCTCCTCTTCCAGGACATGATAGGGATGATGATACAACCAGATCCCCCAATTGAAGAACCCCCGATCGTCCTCGGAGATGATAGGGGAGAGACATCAAACCCTCAGCCCGTTCTATCAATGGCTAAAGAGGATACAATCTCTAAAACTGATCTGGACGAATATATAGCCCAGCAAATAAAGGTTCATCACGCGGCAGAAGCAGCCGGACACGTCGTGAAAACGGGGCGACCGTATCCAGGCTGGTACGACCAAATCAAGTACCCGCCGGGTTACACAATTCCCAAGTTTCATGTCTACAAAGGGACCGGCAATCCCCATCAACATGTTGCCCAGTTCAGGGCGCTGTGCGGTAACACCGGCGGCGACGACAAGCTTTTGCTCCGCCAGTTCGTTGGAAGCCTATCAGATACGGCGTTTGGTATTCTGAGCTTCCCAATGACTCTATTAAAACCTTTGCGGAGATGGAGCTGCTCTTTACCCAACGTTTTGCAAGTGCCAGTGAGCGTACCCCGATGACGGCACTGATTAATGCCAGGGTAAAACCCGGCGAGACATGGGTTCAGTACGCTATACGGTGGCGTAATCTATGGTCGAAGTGCGAACAGCGTATAGAAGAAGCCCCGGCGGTGGGAATGTTTGTTGGAACCCTTGATCCACAAGCAACCATCTCACAGTTCATGATGTTCTTCAAGCCGACTTCCTTCCAGGCTTTGATCGACAAATTAGCGCAGATGGACCAGATGGGCCATAAACCCCCTCTCCGGAACCAGACTCCCGAAACGATAAAGGAAAGGGAAAAGCGATCATTGTCGCTAATGCCCAACAACAACCGAGCGACTCGAAGCCGGTCGCTCGTCCAAACAATACACGCCCATACGTACCCCTTGAGGACAGGATGGGACGCCCTTACTCTTTCCCCCGTGATAAAACGAGGAGGCTATTCGAGCTGGCGCTGCGCAACAGACTCATAAATCTGCCAGATCCGAAACGTCCGTTGCAACCGAACGACGCCAACGAGCCCAATTACTGCCCTTATCATCGAGTGCTAGGCCATCCGATTGAGGATTGCTACGTTTTCAAGAATTAGCTTGAGAACCAGTACCGTCAGGGCAAATTTGCGCTATCTGACAAATGGAAGGTGAATCCTCCGCAGCCCCACACCTCTAAGGGGACGAATACGCCGGGGGCAACATGCTCCGTTATTGAAGAAACTCCCTGGGAGGTTGTATTATCAGCCAAAACGAGGAGAATACTAAATGATCTTCAGACCTGTCCAGCGATCAAGTGGAAGAACCCCTTGGAACCGCAGGTTATTGAGAGAATGTTGAAGCCACGACCGACTCCGAAGACCGACGGTGGTAGTTCAAGCGCTCATAGTCAGCCGTCAAAATCTTCGAAAAAGAAGAAGAAGAAATCTAAGAAGCCCGTGAAGCCTGGCGACAAGCGCACGGACCTACAAAAGCAGATCGACGCGCTGGATGAATATAACCAAAAGGCGCGAACTCCCATTACGCTCCAAGATTTCCTTGATCACGTCTTTCAAAAGGAAGATGAGGGAGAGAGTTCATCGGACGAATCCGAGGAGTATGTGGCGAGCTGTCATATGATCTCTCATTCGGTCACGAATGATGAAGAGACCTCTGGCACTGAAACGCTGGGGGCAAATGCCGAATCAGGAGCCCCAGGGTTACCAGTTGAAATGATTAGCGCGTTTCTTAATGAAGCTCGGTTGAAAAGCAAGGCTGATCGAGAACGCGAGACGGCTATATTCGAAAGGGCCAAGCGTCAGCGACTTGAGGAAGGAGCTGAAATGATCCCGCTGGAGCAAAATGCCTCCACCGCTGACAAAAGCCAATTCAAGATGAAAAAGAGGTTTGCTAAGGCCATATCAATGGGCATGAAGTTACCATCCTCTGAAGGAAAAATTACTGGTGCGGTAGAAAGGCACCCCTCTTATTGCTTATATCATCAGAAGGTCTCGCATCCTACACAAGAGTGCAAGGCTTTCAATGGATGGTAGCAAGGATACGTCGCTAATCGACAACGCTTTAAACGGGAAAAACGTAAAATTCGTCGGGAGCAAAGAAACACGACCAAAGAGCTTGAAAGAACTGCCAACAATTGTCACATGGTTAATACTGCCGGGTCACAAGTGCCTACATTCGGGAGCGACTCTGATGAGGAACTAGAACTTGGCCCCCTCTTCAAAGAATCCACTTCGGGAAAAGAAGAAGAACCGAAGGCCTGCGAGAATATACAGCTGCGCAATCGAACATTACCCGAAAAGAACCTCGGACCCTTGAACAGAAAAGACAAAGGGAAAGAGAAGGTCTCTGAAGATATCTCCTTGGATGACCGAGTTGCGGAAGAGTTAACCGCCAAGAATCCCCCAAAGAGGAATAAAGTAGATTACAATGTCTTAGCGCATCTGAGGAAGCTACCCTCACAACTCAGCATTCTCGATGCCCTATTACTATCAAAAGAGGTAAGGGATTCTTTGATTAAGGCCCTACAAGATCCGGACCAGTTCCAAGCCTTCCTAGCCGAACAAAAGATGAAGGATGAATTGGAAGAGGTGCACACAGCCGATGTTGCTTTTAGTGATGAAGACCTTCTCCTCGGGACGTGTGAACACAATCGCCCCCTTTATGTCTCAGGATACTGCCATGACATAAAGATAGGTAAAATCTTGGTCGATAACGGATCGTCTGTTAATTTACTCAATGTGCGAGTGTTAAAGGAGATTTGCATGAGTGACCAACACCTCGCCCGAGACAAAATCACCATCTCCGGTTTCGACTCTCAATCCTCAAAGACTCTTGGATCTGTGATATTGACGCTACGCTTCGGGTTGCTCGTCACAGACATCAAATTCCATGTTATAGACGCCAAGACGTGCTACAATGCTCTGCTCGGCCGACCATGGCTACACGAGTACAATATCATCCCTTCTACACAGCATCAGTGCATGAAGTATTCTAGGGATGGCCTTGAGTACACTGTGGCGGGAGAGTTGAATCCGTTTTCCGTGAACGAAGTTCGCAAGTATGAAGATGCAAAGTACTTCTTACCGAGTTTCGAAGACACGGAAAGGTGTCACAAACCGGAGAACAAAACTAACGCTACCATCCCTGTCTTCGGCAGTGACACCGAGGAGGAGGAGGATATAATTTATTCAGGTCCATCCCAATCCACCAGGCCAGGACCATCCGTTCCTTCACTAATCTTCGGCAGTGATTCAGAGGATGAAGTTCATGCTGTATTCCCTGCTCGGCCTGCAATACGGGTTTCCGCTGATGAAGAGCGAAGTCTGCAGATAACCATGGTGCCGCTTGAACATTACAAAGAACTGGATGCACTCAACGCCAACAGCGTAGAAGAATTGCACACATTCTATATTCCTCCCGGACGAAAAGGCGAGAAGGCAATCCTATTCTACCGTTCTGAAGAAAACAAGGTGGAAAAAGAAATTTGGCATGGCGCGGATCCCACGCTCGACGGGCTTCAGCCTATCCGTCTTCCCAGATATTATACCGAAGGTTTGAAGAAACTGCTGAAACGCCAGGGGATGTCCTTCACACAGACCGTTAGAAAAGCCAAATTCTATAACAAGGTCTGGAACGTTCCCGGGACTCAATGCAAGCTGCCTAACGGGAGAACGGAAACAAAAGGGCTTGGGTACATCCGGCCAAAGAAACGGGAGCTAGTAAACAGCTGTTATGCCATGTATGACTTCGATGAAGAGGCGGACGCTCAATGGGAGGACGCTAATCCTGGATCAGCAAAAGTTCCTGATACAAAACCGCCCAGTCCATCGTCTGAAGACCAGATGAGCAAACTTATAAAGGATGCGAGTCAAAAAGCTCGAGATGATCACCATCGTGAAATGGCAATCTATGAGAAAGCCAAGACACAGCGTCTCCTTCAACAGGCAGTAAAGAATGAAGATGCTGCCCCACGTCAGCCTGCTACAAAAAGGGGTCGACGCGAAAGCAAAAACAAGTCGAAGGGCCGAAAAGGTGCTCGACAACCACAAAGCAGAGCTAGGAAGCCACGCATCCGAGAGTCGAGCGTTATTGACTTAGCCCTCATGAAGAAAATGGGTCGAGCATACTCGTTTCCTCGGAACAAAACAAGGAAAATACTTGATCTTGCTCTAAAACATCAAATGCTTACTCTGCCAGAGTCTAAACACCCTGAGCAAGCGGGCGAAGTCTCTAACCCAAATTATTGCTCTTACCATCGAGTAGTAGGGCATCCGCTTGAAGATTGCTTCACCTTTAAGAATTGGGTTGAGGACCAATATCAGCTTGGCAAGTTCGCGCTGTCTGACAACTGGAGGGTAGCACTGCCGCAAAAGCACGAACCCGAAAACACAAGGATAGAACCAACTCCGCATTGGGGTTGGCAGAAGATTCGCACTTGCCACGTGATAACAATATTAAAAGAAGGGTCCGAGGACATGAACAACCTTCCTTGGTGCTTTGAAAGCGGCAGCGATGAGGTAATCTCAGAATTTCCACCAGCACCAAAAGAGCTGGAAGATGGAATCCATACTACTGCAGATAATCTCAAAAAAATTGAGTTGGGGACGGTAAATGATCCGCGACCGACATTCGTCAGCGAGCTGCTGTCTGAAGAGAGGGTTGCTGCGTTAAAAGACGTCCTTGTGCAGCATAAAGATTGCTTCGCATGGAACTATTCCGAGATGCCGGGACTAGATCCAGAAGTTGCTGTACATAAATTAGCAATATCCCCGAACATCAAGCCAGTCAAACAGGCACCGAGAAGAATGCGACTCGAGCTTGAGATGAGCATAAATACCGAAGTCAAAAAGTTAATCGACTCTGGCTTCATCCAGGAAGTTCAGTACCCTGAATGGATCGCCAACATCGTCCCAGTGATGAAGAAAAATGGGACAGTGCGCATATGCGTAGACTTCCGGGATCTTAATAAAGCTTGCCCAAAGGATGATTTCCCAGTGCCAGTCACTGAACTGATGATAGACAATACATCCACTCATGAAGTTTTCCCCTTCATGGACGGCTCATCGGGGTATAACCAGATAAAAATGCATCCAGAAGACCAGAAGCACACAGCCTTCAGGACTCCTCTTGGTATATTTTGTTATAAAGTGATGCCCTTCGGTTTGAAGAACGCCGGTGCTACTTATCAAAGGGCCATGACAAAGATCTTCGACGACCTTATACACGAAATCGTTGAATGCTATATCGACGATCTCGTGGTTAAAAGCAAATCATACAAGGAACATCTCGAGCATCTGAAGACTGTATTTCAACGCCTCCGGCAATACAACTTGAAGATGAATCCTCTTAAATGTGCGTTCGGGGTTTCCTCGGGAAAATTCCTGGGATTCGTTGTTCGACACCGAGGTATTGAAATAGATCCGTCAAAGATTAAAGCGATCATGGAAATGCCTCCGCCGAGGACTCTCAAACAGCTGCGGTCTCTCCAAGGGAAACTCGCATACATACGGCGATTTATAACCAACCTTTCAGGAAAATGCCGTCCTTATAGTCACCTGATGAAGAAAGGAACCCCATTCGTTTGGGATCAAAAATGCCAAGGCGCACTGGATGAGATCAAGCAATACCTGCAGAACCCTCCGGTGTTGGCTGCTCCAGTTAAGGGGAAGCCTCTCATTCTTTATACAACCGCCCTCGAAGGTTCCTTAGGCGCATTATGGGCACAAGAGAACGATCAAGGGAAAGAAAGAGCACTCTACTACTTGAGTCGAGTTCTGCTTGGGGCAGAAAGCAACTACTCTCCCATTGAAAAACACTGCCTGGCGTTGATCTTCGCAATAACAAAGCTTAGGCACTATGCGTTGGCGCATGAGGTCCGTCTTATTTCAAAAGTGGACCCTCTCAAATATCTAATGTCAAAAGCCATATTGACAGGGCGGCTCGCTAAATGGGCCCTACTCTTGATGGAATTTTCGATAACATATCAACCTCTCAGGGCAGTAAAAGGCCAGGCCATCGCCGACTTCCTTGCTGAGCATCCCATACCTGCCGATTCTCCTTTGAATTGCGATTTGCTAGATAAACATGCGTTTGACACAATCGACAGTGGTGATACCCGTTGGGAGCTTTATTTCGATGGAGCATCTTCCATGAAAAAGCACAAACAAGGTACGCCAACGATCAAATCGGGGGTAGGACTCATCTTTGTGACTCCACAAAGAGGAGTAATGCGCTTCGCCTTCTCCTTAACAGAGCCGAGAACGAATAATGAAGCTGAATACGAAACTTTGATAGCAGGCCTCGAGATCGCTATTGACATGGGAATTGAAAGCCTTCTCATATATGGAGACTCCCAACTGGTCGTCAGTCAAGTGAACGGCGATTACCAAACATGCAAACCGGAATTGGTAAAATACGGTGAAAAAGTGCAGCAACTGCTAACCCAAATTCCCTCCTATACGTTGGAAAGTATACCGCGTGTGGAAAACAGCAAAGCGGACGCACTGGCCAAACTTGCTAAAGAACTGGCTGATGAGAACCTCGATGACGTTAGAATCGTGATACAAAGCCGTCGGGTGCTCGCCCCCGCAGAAATACCTTCGGAATCACCCAAAGAGAAGGGAGTGACTGAACGAGCGACCTTACAAATAAAAGACCATGAGAAGACCGAAGACTGGAGAGAAGTCTTCATAGATTACTTCAAGTTCCACCGAATGCCTGAAGAAGCGTCCATAAGACATCAGCTCGTGAAACGAGCTCTGTCTTTCGCCTTCGTCAACGATACTCTATACAAGAGGACATTCGATTCTCTGTGGCTGAGATGTCTAGGACCTGACGAAGCGAGAAGGGTCGTCCACGAGGTTCACGACGGACTCTGCGGTTCTCATCAAGCAGGCCCTAAGATGAAGTTAAAGATCAAACGGATGGGCTACTACTGGCCTACGATGATTCAAGATTGTCTCGAATATGCGAGGCAATGTCACTCATGCCAAATTCATGGGGACTTCATCCATCAGC
The DNA here is from genome assembly GCA_030015575.1 of Agapanthus africanus. NCBI lineage: Eukaryota > Viridiplantae > Streptophyta > Magnoliopsida > Asparagales > Amaryllidaceae > Agapanthus > Agapanthus africanus. Next base: position 235,550,822 of record CM057338.1, read on the forward strand.
ACCCAAATCCATTACATCCAACAGTGGCCAACTGGCCGTTCGAAATGTGGGGAACTGACATAGTCGGTCCCATCGAACCAGCGTCGTCCAAGGGACATCGTTTCATCTTGGCGACGACTGATTACTTCTCCAAATGGGCAGAGGCGGTACCGTTGAGGGAAGTGAAGACGGAGAATATTCTCCATTTCTTCAAAACGCATGTCATATACCGGTTTGGAACCCCGAGAAGGATCATCTCTGATAATGGGCCAGCTTACCGAAGTCATAAAATTAGCCGCTTCGCACAGCAGCACAATATAGACTGGAGATATTCCTCAGTTTATAATCCGCGAGCTAACGGTTTAGCTGAGGCCTTCAACAAGACCTTGACGAAGATCATGAAGAAAACAGTGTCACGAAATAAGAGAGATTGGCACGAAAGATTGCAAGAGGCTCTTTGGGCGTATCGAACTACATTCAAGACGGCCACAAACACAACGCCATACGCGTTGGTGTTCGGTACAGAAGCAGTACTCTCCCTCGAGATAGAGCTACCCTCTCTAAGAGTGGCAGTCCACTACGAGCTGACAGACGAGGAAAATGCTCACCTTCGGTTTGAAGAGCTTGACGCCCTTGATGAAATCCGGCTTCTAGCACAGCAAAATCTGGAAGCCTATAAAGCGAAGATGACGCGCTCATATGAAAGATTGAGCCGGCCGAGGACATTCCACCAAGGCGAACTCGTGCTAGTGGTCAAAAGGCCCATGATCCCCAATCGCGCCAAGCGGGGAAAGTTTGAGCCAAACTATGAAGGACCGTACATCATTGATAAGGTCTACCAGGGTGGGGCCTATCTACTCATGGACATGCACGGTGAAAGGCCTTTCAGGCCAATAAACGGTCGCTTCCTAAAGAAATACTACGCTTAATGAGCCAAAGCCTAGGTCAGTGGTAGATGACGACGACTATGTCCGCTCGCTATCTTCCTAAGCTCAAGCTTTATAAGCAGTAGCCAGCCCTCTCAATGCCGGACCGAAATGTCCTTAAACTAATAGCAGACCGAAACGTCTTTAAACTACTACCGCAGCATCTTTAGGCTGACGAGATATAAAAAAAAACATATAAAAATAAAATAAAAAAAAACGGTATGTCCATAAGCAAAAAAGGGCACGGATGAAAACCCGAAAGGGCTCCGTGATGTAAAAACAGCAGGGCTGCCGGCGAGTGTTCGTGAAAACCCGAAAGGGCGCGACCTCGTAAAAAAAAAAAAACGGTATGTCCATAAGCAAGATGGGCACGGATGAAAACCCGAAAGGGCTCCGTGAGTAAAAACAGCAGGACTACCGGCGAGTGTTTGTGAAAACCCGAAAGGACGCAACTTCGTTAAAGAACCCTTACAGGGTCCTCTCGACCCTGTAAGGAGAAACCACCCGCGTGAGATCCTTACGACTTACAAGGGAACAACACACTTAGGAATCCCCACGATTCCTAAGGAGAAAATACGCTTGCGAGATCCTCACGACTCGTAAGGAGAACTCTCTTATGGGACCCTCACGGCTCATAGGACTTGAAAGTCTTAAGTCACAGAGACCTAAACCTGTGCTTAAGCAAACCCCCACAAAACTCTCAATATTGCCCTACAAGTGGTTCCATATCGACCCTTGTATACAATCCACGGGCGCGAATAAACATTTCCCTAACTAAGTCCCACTTGAAACTAGGGATATGTTTGCATGGTAAACAACCCTTGTAAATCCTCTCAACTTACAAGGAGAAAGCTCTCCTGTAGGATCCTTACGACTTACAGAGAAACAAACACTTAGGGATCCTTACGACTCCTAAGGAGAAAATACACCTACAAGATCTTCACGACTTGTAGGGAGAAATAACTTCGTGATACCCTTACGGCTCACGAAGTCAAAAGTCTTAGCCGACAGGGCCCTAACCCTGGTCGCTAAGCCTCCTTTGTTCGACAACGGCAGAGGCAAATGATGATTCGCTCCTGGCACTATCCCAGTTGTAGCGGTGCTGATGCCAAAATCGGTGTCCAATTTCAGGTTTACGGCGAAAAACCAATAAGCCGCACACGCATACGAGATAGCCGAAATGATAGGGCAACTTGCAATAAAAAGCAGCAAGTAAAATGTATGCATGCGAAATAGCCAAAATGATTGGGCAAATCGCAATAAAAAGCAGCGAGTGGAAATAAAAGAAATAGCCGAAATGATTGGGCACCGCGAGAAATAGCCGAAATGATTGGGCGATCGCGACCTTCGCGATATAAAAGCTGAAATGATAGAGCATCGCGGAAATAAAACAAAAAATAATGATGATAAAATTTTGGCCCTACAGTTAAGATCACATCGATCCCTGTATACAATCCAAGGGCGTAAACAAAGAGGGAACCATACTCTCCCAACAGGCTCCGCCAGAAGACGAAGCCAAATCTCGACAGTTCAGTTCAACTCCGAAGAAATCAATATCTTCATCAAATTCCTCAACTCACGGACACAAACACTCCTTGACGAGAGCCTTCTGATCCGCGTCGACCCGCAGAGCCACCAGTGCCTCCGTAGGAACCCTCGACTCGTTTCAAACCCCAAGGAAACAAATAATCCTTGGCGCTCGGGAAACAAATAATCCCAGCAAACTCCCCAACTCACGGACACAAACACTCCTTGACGAGAGCCTTCTGATCCGCGTCGACCCGCAGAGCCACCAGTGCCTCCGTAGGAACCCTCGACTCGTTTCAAACCCCAAGGAAACAAATAATCCTTGGCGCTCGGGAAACAAATAATCCCAGCAAACTCCTCAACTCACGGATACAAACACTCCTTGACGAGAGCCTTCTGATCCGCGTCGACCCGCAGAGCCACCAGTGCCTCCGTAGGAACCCTCGACTCATTTCAAACCCCAAGGAAACAAATAATCCTTGGCGCTTGGGAAACAAATAATCCCAGCAAACTCCTCAACTCACGGATACAAACACTCCTTGACGAGAGCCTTCTGATCCGCGTCGACCCGCAGAGCCACCAGTGCCTCCGTAGGAACCCTCGACTCGTTTCAAACCCCAAGGAAACAAATAATCCTTGGCGCTTGGGAAACAAATAATCCCTGGCAAATCTCTCGACTCACGGATACAAACACTCCTTGACGAGAGCCTCCTGATCCGCGCCGACCGCAGAGCCACCAGTGCCCCCGTGGGAACCCTCGACTCGTTTCAAACCCCAAGGACACAAATAATCCTTGGCGCTTGGGAAACAAATAATCCCTAGCAAAATCCTCAACTCACGGATACAAACACTCCGTGACGAGATCCTCTTTGACTCACATCTCGGGCAGTAAGGATTCAAAAACTTGCTTCCTGAACAATGGGACCCTGCAAGTCAATCCTAAATGGTCTCTTGCATACTATTCACGGGTCTCACTCTCTGAAGTCGATTCTCGACAAAGAGGGAAACAACCACTTACGAGCTCTCTCGACTCGTAAGAGGGCAATGGGATCCTGCAAGTCAATCCAAACTGGCCTCTTGCATACTATTCACGGGTCTCACTCTCCGAAGTCGAATTTCGACGAGGAGGGAAACAACCACTTACGAATCCTCTCGACTCGTAAGAGGGAAAATTCTCTTGTAGGATCCTTACGGCTTACAAGAGAAAACCACACTTAGGAATCCTCACGATTCCTAAGGAGAAAAATCCACCCGCGAGATCCTCTCGATCCGCAGGGAGAAAAGTCTCTATAAGACCCTCACGGCTTATAGAGTTGAAAAGTCTTAGATAGCAGACCTGGACCTGCGGCCTAAGCCATCGCTATCTCTTGGAAAAAACTAAGTTATCTGCCAATTATGTTTATCAAAGACAACATGCTGATAATAAGAGAACGCAGAAAGAAAAAGTGCATACAAGACATTGAAAAAGAAAATGTGTATCTTTATTCATTGACTTCAATCAAATACAAGATGAATCGTACAAAAGAATAAAGAATAGATACATATTATTTTAAAGAAAAATTTTACAAATACATTGATACAAAAGCAGCTACTGGGAAGGAAGCGTCTTAAGTAGCTTTATCAGTTGTTCGCACACTTCCTTCCAGGCCTTTTGCCGATCGGCTACCACCGCCAGCTCTGCCTCCACTTGGGCTCGCTGCTGTAAGACCGACGCAAGCTGCTCCCTGACGACCTGATAGGCAGCTTCCCGACTTGGGATATTGCGCTCAGCTACGTCAAGCTTCCGCTTCAAGTTTAGCCCATGGGAGATGCGCTCCAAGAGACCCTCAAAGATATTCTTCACTTGGGCATTATTTGCCTCAACCTCGGCGCGCAGATGGGCCGTTTCGTTCGAGGTCTTTTGGCATTCCCTTAGTCTTAAAGCTGCTTCTTTCTCCAAGTGGCGGGAGTGCGAAGTGCTTTGCTCGAGCCAAGTTATGCGTTGGGTGCTCAGGGCTAAAACTTGGGGAGAAGGGCGCGTCGACTCCAGCCGGTATAGACAGGCCTCGATCTCCCTGCAATGATTAACCCAAGAGCCAACGACGCCTTCGTTATGAAAATTTACGAGCGCCGCCAACATTGGATTAACCTCCACAGCGAAATCTACGGCAGAAGGGAGAGCGTCCATATTCAGCTCTTCAATGTATCCGCTCAGCATGCCCAAACTCATGGAAGATGGACGTCTCAAGAAAGGGCCTGCCGGTGAAAGGACGCGAGCCTCTGTAGGGTTCCTAGGCACCCTAGTGAGGTCTCACAAGGCATCGAACATGCAAATTTCAAAAATAACGGTGCCGAGAAACCCTAGAGTACGGATCGTTTGCTAGATGTCTAGGCGAAAAAGAACTAGTTAACACTTAACTAATGAGAAATCGGAAATACAACCTTTGTAGATCCGGTGCTCCACCTCCATAGCTCCGCAACGAGGTCCTCTCCGCTGTCCAAAACAAATCCGGTCTCTAGAGTCGGCTTCGTCGGAGAAAAAGTGAGCTAGGTCGTCGATGTCCATGCCGAAGATGATCTACGTCGAGGCATCGCTAATTCAAGCTCACAACTTCACCAAGTCAAGAAACTTGTGAAGTAAACACACTCTACTACTTGGCAAGAGGTAGAGGATGAAGAAATAGGAAGTGGGTAGACTTTAGTTTTGGATTTCTCACTCTTTTCCAACAATCACCATTGATGGACCTTGGTTTTCTTCACTTGAAGAATGAAGAAGAAGAAGGAAATAGTTATGATAAGTTATGATAAGTTATGTTTAAATCATTAATAAAAAAGAATACTTATCATGACTTAATCATAGTTAGGTGTAGAGAGTGAATCATAGTTAGTGAATGGTTAGGTAAAGGAGATGAAGACAAAATGGTCAAAGTGCATGAAGCACTTAGAAACTTCATGAAGAAAATTGCAACCATTTTGTTTTCTTCTCACAATTTAAATTCAATATATATATATATATATATATATATATATATATATATATATATAAATGAATGATTAAAACAAAACCCTAACCATTCACAACCATGGTTCATTCTTTACACTTAACCAAAATGGGCATGCATCATCAAACATGACACAAGCAAGTGCACAAAATCATATCACATATGTAATGCGCACAAACGAGTGAGAAAATCCATCTTAAAGTGACCCGATACTAGTTAATGCAAAGTAATATATCAAATATATTATTATGCACTAAATCATTAAATCAACACTTGATTCAATGATCCGGTCATGTCGCACATAACCGACTGGTATCATTAGTAACAACTTATCGAATCAACACTTGATCCGATAACCCGGATATACGCATATAACCGATCAATGTCACATCGCGAGAATCGAATACAGTATCACATACCGTATTATTCTCGGTCCCGCACATATCTCATATGCGCTCCTATTTCGTTTCGCTTGAGCCAGGAAACCTCTGTGTAGGACTCTAAAGACTCGTCAATACGCCGGCAGCAGGCGATGATCATATCAAACACCCGCAAGCTGCAAGCGGTCTGCTATACGTAACGGCCATCCGGGTATTGAGTGATCTGAAGATCGACGAGCAAGCCCGCTCACACTCCAGTGAATCCGACCAGTAACACTACCGTACAGTCCGGTCTGATCGTCTGATATGTCGCATATCTTGCCTAGGGGTGGTAAACGTCAGACCCTAATAGCTCGATAAGTCGTGTCGATATGAGGTCTATAACTGTTCGAGAAACTACTGGTAACACTTACCAGTAAATCTCAGCAACCCTGGCCAGGGATTTCCTGTTATAGCCAATCGAACACAGCGCAACATCAACCCCCTATACCGGGAGAGACGAATCCCCTCCTATCGCTCGTTGCCTCCATGTGACTCGGGACTGTACCCAAAAACCACCGTTTTGCACGCCCTCTTGGACGTGGTAAGATGGAAATCAAAGCACAGTGGGAACCACACAAGACTCTATGACGATCTCGGGTCAGTAGACTACTCTGTACCAGTGTCACCAGAGAACTGCCATCTGACGTGAGGTATAATACCATCTGGGAGTTCTCGGCGAGTCCGTCCAGTGTACCCAGTCTCTACTGAGCACCCGTATATCATCTCTGATGTCAAACACCAATGGATATGGGATCATCCATCGCCCATCTGTATGGGTCGAGAAGGTACACGCTAGTCTACTCTGGTATATCGATGCCCCGTCTCGATACACCCACGACTAGGGACTTTGAAGGATGTACTTATAGACTACCATGTCCCCACTAGTATGATCCGCATCATAGTCTAGGTAGTCAAGTACAGATCCTAAGGGCTTTACCAACATGTAACAGAGAGACAAATAGTATACACGTTAAGGTAAAGAGCAACCAGATAGCATACTATCATGTCGAGCAAGAAAGTCCTCCCTATATATGTCCCAGCATCCACTACAATATACATCCTATGTACAGTAATGGCCTCTAGGGCATACATATAACTAACAATCTCCCACTTGCACTAGGGCCATCTGTAGCAGTGATTGTAGTATCTCATACTCAACCATCCCATAAAAGTCTCTCTCTGGGAACAGGCCTTTGTGAGTGGATCCGCTGTGTTGTCCTCTGAGTCTACTCTCCTAACCTCGATCTCCCTGGAGATCAACCATCTCCATGATCAAGTGATACTGCCTTAGAATATGTCTGGATCACTGATGGGACCGGCGTTCCTTGGCATAAGCTACAACTCCATTGTCTCACAATGGTAGGAACTAAGTTCATCTTATGAACTAATATACACCCAGACAGCCTCTTTGGTAGCATCTTAAATAGCGATGTATCAAGCCTCTATCGTCTAGTATGCCACGGTATCTTGCTTGGAACTCTTCCAACATACCGTCCCTTTACTGAGGGTAAAGACAATGCCTGCGACTGACATTCAGTCGTCTTTATCACCCTGGAACCCTTCCAGTGATTCTCCCCAGGATCAATTGATACTATCTCACTACAACTAGTGAGAATTCTAACATCCAATTAGATCTATCTCATAGATCCAAAACCTAGGATTTATTAGGTATCACCTTGATCCTATATGGAGAATCATAGTGATAGACGGAGATTGACCGAGCGTAGCATAGGAAACTCTTTCTTTATCAAGAGTATGTCATCCACGTACTCTACGAGGATCACCACCATACTCCCTACTACCTTTTTGTTTATACAAGGTTCATCTACCATTTTGATGATGTCAACTTCTTTGACTAATCCATCAAAACAGATGTTCCAACTCCGCGATGTCTGCTTTATCCTATAAAGCATCTTGCACACGTTTCCGCTGCTCCCACTGTCTACGAGGCCCTCTGGCTGTGTACTTACAGACGTTCTCTTCTAAATCATCATTTAGAAAAGCAGTCAAGACACCCAACCGCCAGATATCGTAGTCATGGTATGTAGCCGTGGCAAGTAGGATCTGGATGGACTTAAGCATAGTTACTTGAAAAGGTTTCATCATTATCCATACCTGGTCAATGATGCAAACTTTTAACAAGTCTAGCTTTGAAAGTCTCAACTTTTCCATCTACACCAAGTAATCTTCTCAAGATATACTTGCTCCTGATGGGGATTTAACCCTTCAGATATAGCAACTAAAGTCTATACTTTGCTGGTGTATAAGGATTCCATCTCAGATCGCTAAGCATCCAGCCATTCTTACAGAGTCTTACTCCTGATAGCCAGCTCGAAGCTAGTTGGGTCATCATCTCATGATGCAATCCTCGCTCCCACTGTCATAGAGAAACCGAAGTATCTCTCAGGTGGGTGAGGAACCCTACTAGATCGGCGGAGAGGCTGAGGTTCGTTGGAATCTACTGAATCCTTTGGCTCTATCAAATCATCTGCTGCAGTTTGTATAGCTGGAACATTTCCAGTTCTACATAACAGACCTTGCCTCGAGCTTGTCCGGATTTTGCTTTTAAACATAGGCCGGACAACCCCAAATCTTAACTAGCTTAAGACATGGGCTCTTCCATTTCCATATCACATATGAAATGGTAGGCAACTGATTTGATTTGAACCCTATTCAATAGGTATGCAGCTTCTCAAGCGCATAACACCCAAAAGGAAATAGGTAACTCAGTATTACTCATCATAGAGCACACCTTATCACATAGGGTGTAATTGCTCCACCCCGATATACCATCGACCTATGGTGTATACGGAGGAGTAATGCTGAGAGAGAATCTCATTCTCCTTTTAGAATAGTCCAGGAATTCCGTGCTCAAGTATTCTCCTCCTAGATCACATCAAAGGACATAATACTTATACCCGTATTTTGGTTCTCTACTTCTAATTTATATTCTGTGAATATCTCAAAAGGTTCGGACTTGTGTTTCAACAAGAACATATGTCTGAATCTAAAGAGATCATCAGAGAACGTAATGAAGTATAAAGAACCGGTCCTGGCATGTGTAGACTGGGGACCTACATACATCATCATGTATCATCCTAAGAGTTCACTAACTCTTTCTCTGTTTCCAATAAACGGAGCTATGGTCATCTTATCTTTGTGACATGACTGGCGAGTTTCACAAGATGTAAATTCAAACTGATTTAAATATACATCTATATGTAACTCTAGCCAGTCGGGTCGCATTGATCTGACCTAGTCTACAATACCTTAAGAAGGATTCGTTCATTTCTGAACTCTTCCTCTTGTGTGTGTTCTGTATACTAAGAACTGTAGTTTGATTTAGAACATCAATGCCTTTAGATAACGTGCCTGAACCGATCAACTTTTGATATAGGAAATGTTCAAAACATTATCCAACAATACAAAATTTTATCATTTCTTTACTAATAAAGAGATAGATATGATTTTGTATATCAGGTTCGTTATCTAACAACATTCGTTCAGAATCAATGTATTGGTAATACAGGGTGACAGTGACCAACAGACTTGGCTGCAACTCTTGCCCCGTTTTCTGCCTCATGAAACTTATCACCCGTTCTCAGTTCTCTACCTTTCTGTAGCCCTATGTAACAGATTACATATCTGGGATCCTGATCTGGTATCACATACCCAGGACGTAGAGGATACAGAGAAACAGTTCTTTGAAACGAACACACCCGAAGATGATGCATCAGCATGCACTCTCTTCGTTTGGGCGGCACGGGAATTCTGGTAATCCCCAATTTCCTGCTCTGTCTTATAACAATTATAAGGTGGAGCGGGACCAACGTTCCCCAGCTCAGTATAACAAGCGGGTTCGGTCAATAATCCGTATTATTATCTTGATTAAGGCGTGATATGGTCGCTACCTGGAGAGAGAGAGAAGAAAACACTCAGCGTGCGCTCTTGCAAGAATAGATTGGTTATTATTTTATCTAATCAGGATGGCTCCCACTGCTTTTTATCAAATCTTCCTTCAAACCCTAAAAGGAAAGACTAGCCGGGATTAATTACACACTACAAGTTCGCCAATCTTTCAGCCAGGCCAGTGTCGGTACTTTGAGGGAGGTCCCCCGTGCTTTCGCACGAACCTAATTAATGTAAACCTCGTTTTCCCAGAGGCGTAATCTCGTTAACACCTTTCTAGACACCTACTTGATCGGCTAATTGTAATGTATAAAACTCTCCCAGGAGTAACTCTTACTCGCAGCGGGTATCGGGATCCAACTATCTCATAGAAGGTATGCAATCTCATTGCAAATCTCAACACTTGAAATTCCCGATAATATTTTGCCCCAAGCGATCTATGACCTTGACTGAGTCAACAAATCATAGACCACAAGTAAAGTTCAACCCGTCATTTCTCGATTGAATTAAACCCACCCGCACGACCCTTGACTGAGTCAACAAGGCCGCACGACTACCCTAATCCAATCGCATCATATGCTTTGCAGATAAACAATAATCAGCTACCGCACACTACGCCTTGACTGAGTCAACAAACGCAGCACGAATACTAACTATTACCTATCTGAAATGACGGAGGGCTACGACAGGTTTTTAATAAAACCTTTTGCGTAATGAACTTTATATCGTTGTAGAATCAAATGATTTTAAAATGGAGTGCTTTTGAGGCTTTTGTAGTTTTGCTAAAGGAGTCACTCCCGGTGAAGGGATCGTCGGTCCTTTCCTCGTCGAATGAGGTGCGGGATATATCACATATATCACTGTGCAAAGCAGAACTCTTAAAAGCAATCAAAAGACAAACCGAGTGTGTAGCATCTGCCAGTTATTGCTAAAGGAGTCACTCCCGGTGAAGGGATCTCGGTCCTTTCCTTATCGAATAAGGTGCAGGATATATCACATATACCGCTATGCAAAGCAAAAACTGTAGCTACCTGTTTTATTTTGAAATTCGATTCTACAACATCTTAGGTTTCTTTTATTTCATTAATCACATTAATGAAGTCCCATCATATAAGTACCTAAACATCACAGATAGATATGACGTACACTTATGCCATCCGCATTCGCCTCGATGTCCCCTCGTGCACCGTTAGGTTAGGTAACTAACGACAGAGCGGGGCAGGGCTAGCGCGGGTGTAAAACATAAGTAACGTCTATATAATATATCATATATACTATATACAGTATCTATCATAGAACATCACATGATCACATCACAGATATCGCAGCAGAAGAAACATATGAAATATTGGATATACTAGGACGCCCGTGTTTTGAATACGAGCCAGTATAAAACACGGATTCCACGGTCGTGATGAATAGCCAAACCCACACCCCTAGACCCCTACGAGAGCGGCAAGCAACCCTACCAATTCTAGAGTTAGGAGACCCGGACTCGACTCCTCGAGTTGGTCTCCCACTGGACTCCAGAACCCGGTTACTTGTGCCCTCCTCCTTGGGTCTATCCTAGTGCGGAAAAGTAAATAATATACAAGAGGTGACTACTTCCGCAACCTGGAAGCGCCCCAATAAAAGAATATTACATACAAGTTTTTACATGAATGAAAATGAAAAACACTCATCTCACATAAAAACCCCCGGCTATTCAAACACGACGATCCAATATAACATATCCAGCAACACATAACATCACATGTTATCAACGTAAGTAAATATGTCTATCCCAATTGTCGTTGACATATAGCAACGAAACCGGCGATATCACATATTACACTTACGGTCACAGAAAAGAAAGTGTAAAACTACAACAGTTGGAATCCGCAATCTGCATAGACATCGCATGCCTAATCAAATGAATACCTTAGACATCACATGCCTAACAATTATAAACCCCGCATTTCAGTCTCATTATCGAAAACACTTTTCAATATCTTGTCGGGCAATTCAACAGGATTCCCGACATCCTGATCGAATACTCGTCGCAAACTTCAGTAGGCGGCCGCACCCCTGATACCATCGACGAAGTGCACCAAGGCGGAACACCGCTACCGCGAGCACCCAAACGGATGCTTTCGGCGACGGGGTTCTCCTACAGTCACTTGGTCGGGGCTATGGAGTGAGGCTGTCTATTAAGTTTATCCGGCGAGTATCCGCGTACGCTACGTGATTGCGACGGACTTTTGATCACATCAAAATTCCGTGGCAACCGATCAAGTGAGACTAAATTGCTACGTTTATAACATTCATTTAGTTATCTCATAACTTTTGTGAATTCCAATTATTGTATCCCATTCCGGATAAACAGAAAATGTTAAACTTTTCGATCGAACAATCTAACACCCAAGTTTTCCCGATATAGCTCAACACATGAAATAAGTCTAACAACATTCCGTTCGTACCTCAGTACCAACGGTCCAGCCGTAGAAGGGTCAAGCCAACGCCTCACATGTGGCACGCCGTACTGCCCCAAACCCGAAGGTTCAAAGGGCAGTTCAAGACGGTCACATAATCGAGTTAAGGTTTGTTGTCTTCTAGAGGGACCATCGCGTTACTTGCACTACTTAGAACGTCGTTAAACTACGGAAAAATCCAACACTTGGAAATTTCCCGACAGGGGAAAAATTGGGTATTTATATCCGGTCGAACTTTTTAACATATTCTAAAAATTATCCGGAAATACACAAAAGACGAAATTTGATAATCCGATCGAAATACCGAATCCCCAAAATAACTGCAGAAAATTCAACTCTTGAATAAATTTTAAAAGTATCCAGAGAACTCAGCACTGAAAAATATTAATTATGGTGCAAATATAGATGAACAGTACTATAGACCCGCCGCGGATTCGCCGATCCGTACTCTAGGGTTTCTCGGCACCGTTATTTTTGAAATTTGCATGTTCGATGCCTTGTGAGACCTCACTAGGGTGCCTACGAACCCTACAGTGGTATCAGAGCTAGATATCTAGGCGAAAAAGAACTAGTTAACACTTAACTAATGAGAAATCGGAAATACAACCTTTGTAGATCCGGTGCTCCACCTCCATAGCTCCGCAACGAGGTCCTCTCCGCTGTCCAAAACAAATCCGGTCTCTAGAGTCGGCTTCGTCGGAGAAAAAGTGAGCTAGGTCGTCGATGTCCATGCCGAAGATGATCTACGTCGAGGCATCGCTAATTCAAGCTCACAACTTCACCAAGTCAAGAAACTTGTGAAGTAAACACACTCTACTACTTGGCAAGAGGTAGAGGATGAAGAAATAGGAAGTGGGTAGACTTTAGTTTTGGATTTCTCACTCTTTTCCAACAATCACCATTGATGGACCTTGGTTTTCTTCACTTGAAGAATGAAGAAGAAGAAGGAAATAGTTATGATAAGTTATGATAAGTTATGTTTAAATCATTAATAAAAAAGAATACTTATCATGACTTAATCATAGTTAGGTGTAGAGAGTGAATCATAGTTAGTGAATGGTTAGGTAAAGGAGATGAAGACAAAATGGTCAAAGTGCATGAAGCACTTAGAAACTTCATGAAGAAAATTGCAACCATTTTGTTTTCTTCTCACAATTTAAATTCAAAATATATATATATATATATATATATATATATATAAATGAATGATTAAAACAAAACCCTAACCATTCACAACCATGGTTCATTCTTTACACTTAACCAAAATGGGCATGCATCATCAAACATGACACAAGCAAGTGCACAAAATCATATCACATATGTAATGCGCACAAACGAGTGAGAAAATCCATCTTAAAGTGACCCGATACTAGTTAATGCAAAGTAATATATCAAATATATTATTATGCACCAAATCATTAAATCAACACTTGATTTAATGATCCGGTCATATCGCACATAACCGACTGGTATCATTAGTAACAACTTATCGAATCAACACTTGATCCGATAACCCGGCTATATCGCATATAACCGATCAATGTCACATCGCGAGAATCGAATACAGTATCACATACCGTATTATTTTCGGTCCCACACATATCTCATATGCGCTCCTATTTCGTTTCGCTTGAGCCAGGAAACCTCTGTGTAGGACTCTAAAGACTCGTCAATACGCCGGCAGCAGGCGATGATCATATCAAACACCCGCAAGCCGCAAGCGGTCTGCTAAACGTAACGGCCACCCGGGTATTGAGCGATCTGAAGATCGACGAGCAAGCCCGCTCACACTCCAGTGAATCCGACCAGTAACACTACCGTACAGTCCGGTCTGATCGTCTGATATGTCGCATATCTTGCTTAGGGGTGGTAAACGTCAGACCCCAATAGCTCGATAAGTCGTGTCGATATGAGGTCTATAACTGTTCGAGAAACTACTGGTAACACTTACCAGTAAATCTCAGCAACCCTGGCCAGGGATTTCCTGTTATAGCCAATCGAACACAGCGCAACATCAACCCCCTATACCGGGAGAGACGAATCCCCTCCTATCGCTCATTGCCTCCATGTGACTCGGGACTGTACCCAAAAACCACCGTTTTTCACGCCCTCTTGGACGTGGTAAGATGGAAATCAAAGCACAGTGGGAACCACACAAGACTCTATGACGATCTCGGGTCAGCAGACTACTCTGTACCAGTGTCACCAGAGAACTGCCATCTGACGTGAGGTATAATACCATCTGGGAGTTCTCGGCGAGTCCGTCCAGTGTACCCAGTCTCTACTGAGCACCCGTATATCATCTCTGATGTCAAACACCAATGGATATGGGATCATCCATCGCCCATCTGTATGGGTCGAGAAGGTACACGCTAGTCTACTCTGGTATATCGATGCCCCGTCTCGATACGCCCACGACTAGGGACTTTGAAGGATGTACTTATAGACTACCATGTCCCCACTAGTATGATCCGCATCATAGTCCAGGTGGTCAAGTACAGATCCTAAGGGCTTTACCAACATGTAACAGAGAGAAAAACAGTATACACGTTAAGGTAAAGAGCAACCAGATAGCATACTATCATGTCGAGCAAGAAAGTCCTCCCTATATATGTCCCAGCATCCACTACAATATACATCCTATGTACAGTAATGGCCTCTAGGGCATACATATAACTAACAGCCTCAAAGGGGACCGGAGCCGGAACAATAGCTGCAAAACAAAACATGGTTAAACGATGGTTCAGAAAATGTTGAAGGGTTACCAAAAAGAAATTTACTATACCAGCTGCAACGGATGGCAAAGCCGGAAGGGCCGGCAGCGCGGCGGGTCTTACATCCCCTCTTTCGATTTGTGGCACTGCAATAAGGAAAAGGAAAAGTCAAGGAACCATCCCATTGCTAAAAAGGGGAAAATAAAGACATTGTAGTGAAAGTATACTCACCGGCGCCACCAGAGGGAGAAGCGAGTTCGGACGGGAAGGAGAAGTGTGGGAGCAACACTTGATATAGATGATCAAAGAGCACTCCTGAAAAGATGCAGTGGTATAACGTTAGTACCAAAGCTACATTTTTAAAAAGATTAATACATGAGTCGTAAATCCATACCTTCCAACATCCGCGATGGTACAAGTGAAGACGGGGAGGCCATCACCGCCAAAGCAGTAGTTGACGGTGCTCCTTCGAGCAATGGAGCGTCGACACTGGCCGCACCTGCAAAGACAAGCTTGTTAGAAGAGATTGCAAGATATATAAAAAAGGGGAGAACGCTGGTGACACAAAAATTTTACCTGACGAGCTGCCAGCCGAAACTGAGGCAACTCCTTCCTCCATTTACATCAGGCCACCGCCCGTAGCCTCGTCACCCGACTCAATAGGGACCGTTGTTACACTTGCAGGCCCTAGAGAAGGCGGGGGAATATAGGCGGAGAGGGTCATAATTGGAGTATTTCCAGATTCCAGAGAAGGAGCGGCTGGCTCATCCTCAGGAATCGTGGCCACCTCACCCGCTACTCCTTCGAGTCCTGCAGTCACAATTGTCTCGTCCACCGTCGCCGCGAGGTCTCCAGCCTCAAGCGCCTCGACTTCTACTGCCTTCGGCTCGACAGTCATCTCATCTGCCGCCACTTCAGACGCGGCATCAATGACCTTCTCGGCGGCGGATCCTTCAACTTCTGTTTCAGGCGCCGTGACCCCAACGACGGTGCCCACCGTCGGCTCAGGTTCGGCAGGCGCCGCTTCCGCCGTTTCCTGGGGTCCAACGGTCTCCGCCTCCCCCTCAGTCGGACTTGGTCCTGCAAGATGGAATGCATATGAGCCAATGGCTTTATAATAATTTTTACAACAAGGTTCTGAAAGAGATGTTACCTGAAGGGGATTTATTATTTGCACTTCGGGCCGCGCGCGCCACTTGCCTATAAGCAGTAGACAGGGCGACGGGGGCCTCTCTAGAAGGAGTGTCAGCGTGAGGAATGGTACTGGGACCCGCTCCCGCGGCCAAAGCAGCTCTGCTCGCCTCTGCTTCAGAAGGAGGGTCGGCACGAGGAAGAGTACTAGGGCCCGCTCCCGCGGCCAAAGCAGCTCTGCGTGCTCTTGCTTCGCGTCTCAGCCGCTTCCGCTCCTCTCGAGCCGTTGAGACGGATGCCACTAAGGCTTCCTTGAGTGAGGCTCCCTCGTCCGTATATAGGGATGCCTTTAGACTCTTCAAGGCATCCCTCATCGTCTTGTCAAGCCGGGGCTCTTGTGGCAATTTCGACGAAGCCGGGACTTCGATAACGGACTTGGGAGGGACCCCTGCGTCAATTGATACAGCGCCTGCAAAGGAACAAAAGAAGGTCAGGTTGACTATCAGAAAAAAGACAACAAACTTTCCTCGTAAAAGAGAAAGGGGTGAAACATACCAACGCCTGCTAGGGCACGCTTCTCCTCTTTCTCCTGAAAGGTTTTCAGGGAGGCAGCAATAGCCTCTTCAGTGGAGACACCTGTTGAAAATGGAGCGAATATTAGTTAAGGATAACAATACAAAGTGCAATAAAATGACAAATAAGGTGTTTGATGATTACCGGACTCAGCAAGTTTGCTCAATATCGCTTCAAGCCTCGCCGATCGCTCTGAAGCTGCAATGGCGGCGGCTAAATTGGTGTCCGCAGGATCCACCATGAAACCCTCATTGCTGCCGTATTCACATATGACCTCGGCGGGAGGAGTCGCAGGATTTAAGCTGAGGATCGCGTCGAGGGATAGGGTGGACTTCTTCTTCTTCTGCCCGCCAGCTTTAGATCCACCCGGAGCAGCTTTGCGCTTGGCAGTCACTTTGGGGCGGCGAGTCCCGATATCCGCTCCTGCGCCAGACTCTGGCGATACCACATTAACCGTCTTCATGGGAGCATGGGGCGCCGGCGGTGCACCCACCGTAGTGGGCAATGGCAATCCACGCGGGGGGGCCAACACGCGTGGTCGGTCAGCTCCGGCCTCTTTTAGCGGAGGGACGACCGGGCGCCTTGGCTGCAAGGGAGCCTTGCGATCACTACCAGGAGGCGCACCCCTACGGTCAACCAGCAAGCGTTTCTCCATTAAGATGATTGGGCCCATAGCATGCGCGTACCAGGCTACATATGGATGGATTATTTTAGGGGCACAGCTAGGCTCACTGATAAAAAAATAAGAGCCTGTATTGAGCCGGACGAAATGATGCATCGCATTCCTTATCCCCTCTGGGCCGACCGCGGGTGTTTCCAGAAAGGCCTCCATCGGGATCCCTTGATTATAACTCGATTGTCGGGCAAATCGATGTGGGTTATACCTCATAAAAAGAGCCGTCTTATTCTGCCTAAATACTAGGTAGCCCGGCCGAATGGAGTAAAGGTGAAGGATTTCCCGAGCCTTCAGTACAGAAACCCCGCCCTTAAAGTCGTCACGCAGCGACACCACTGACTTAGCGGCCTCGGAGCCTATGGTGATGACCTTATCCACAAAAGAGGTCTTCGCTCCAACTAGATGTGAACGCAGGAGCAGTCCCCTAGACTCCCGCGGAGATGCAACCACGATTGAAGCCCCGACCAACCGCATAATTCTTGGGAGTTTGAATTTATCAAAGAATGGAGGAGTCTTATGAGCACCAAACACCCCTCGCACATGCAGCTCCATCCAAGAAGTGAAGTAGTGCATCGGAAAGTTAGCAGGCTGTACCCCAGGCTCATTAGCATCCGCCGCTACGCTAAGTCCATTATAAAGGTAAGCCAGCCCGGCAATCCCTACCGATAGCTGCAAACCGGCCGCCATTCGATGTGCCGGGTAAAAGACAGAAGACCGTATGAGGCGCGGATGCATGGGAAGCGCAAAGCTGCATAGCCATAGACCCAGGAACCCTATGAAAAAAGTTTCCTCGTCCATGCCAGGAACGGCGAGCTCTGAGAAAGGGACGCTGGCAGTGCCGGGGAAATAAAAATCCCGCTGGTCATCTTCTGATGAAGCTCGGCGGTCCAAGCCGAAACAAAAGGGGTCGACAAGCTGAGCGAACTTCTCGCCCTGCTCTGATAGGAATTCCGGGCGGATAAAACGAGCAATGAAATCCGCGAAGCTGACGCCCCGGTCGCCTGATTCCAAATGCAGTTCCTCATAAATCTCCAATACCTTCACCAAGCCCAGATGTTGATGCTGGATGGCATTTTCCGGAGTTAAGTCGAATACCAACTGCTTGGTGGCGAAGATGTACTCGTCAGGAGGAAGCAGCTCCTCGTAGTGCTCCCCCCTCGCTGGTAAACCTGAAATCTCAACAAATTCCTCCAGAGAGATGGAGACTTCCCTATCCGCTGTCAGGAAGGTATGGGTGGGGATATTCCATTGTTCGATGAAGGCCTTTATCCACCACGTCGGAGGAGAGGGATACTCGAAAAGCGAAACATAGACGGCGGAGTATAAACCAATCTTCGTCAGATGAGCCCTCTTCGTCGCCAAAATGTAACGGGCCCATTGCAAATATCCGGCAAGCGGCCGCGGGATCAATCCAATATTGTAGGCCTGCCCCCAAGGGCGTGCTTCACTCTGACAGATTCGCCTCCCCAAGATATCTATAGCCGGCGGCGGCTGCACCGGAATGGCACCGATTGCGGGCTGAAGGAGGTCGTCGGCATTCCAATTTGTAACCTCCACGGCATACTCCACCGGGGGCTTGTCCGCATAAGGGATCGTAACTATGGGCTCAGAGGGCGAAGCGGAGCTGAAGCTGCGACGGCCTTGGATGATTTGACTGTACCACCTTCCCCATAAGTGAAGTCTCTTGCACTCAGGATCATGATTCTTGATCAGAGCAAACACCACCCGGTCCACTGGTGCATGTGGGAACCCTCCTTCTGAGCGAACGAAAGGGAAAGACAAATCTTCAGACATGTTCCCTGTAGAAAAAATAATAATAACCGTTAGTGTTCCAATGCTCCACTTTTTTAAAATCTTACATCACACTGCAATGTAGTGGGTAGGGGACCAAAGGGGGGGCCCACAAAATCTAGATGACGACGCATCATTTGATAGGACAGTCCCATCATTGGATGAGACTGTCAGTTAATTAAAAAGACCCCCAAAAGAATACCCTTATTGGAGGGATCCCTAGAGACAAGGAGAAAATCTCCTCTTTTTTAGAGCAAAGCTCTATCACAGAGTGACATTTGTCAAACTCTGGTCTCAAAGGAATAAAACTTCTTAAAAAGAGCCTAGCTCTGTAGTAGTAATGAAAAATTATAACTCTTAAGAATTAAAATTTTTGGGATCTTAAAGATCCATAAAAACTTTTAAAAGTTTTCTAGTTGATCTATGAGCAGAGCTCTGTTCATGGGTTAAAACCCACGAACAAGAGCTCTGTAAATTTTTGAGAGCAAGGCTCTGTTGAAGAAACCCCAAAGGGGTTTTCTTTAGATCAAAGATCTATAAGAGCAAGGCTCTGTTAATTAAATTTAAATCAATTTAATTTTACCTAGAGAGATTCTAAGACTAGAACTTGGAAGTTCTTGGGGAAATCACAAGAGCAAGGCTCTGGAAGGTCTTAAGCAAGAGCAAGGCTCTGAAATTCGAATTCTTGAAAATGGTAAAGAATTACCAAGGACCAAGGGTCCTATTTATACACGCCTGCGTCTCTTCAACTGACCCCAAAGATCCAACGGTTGGGGTCTTGCCACCGCTGCACTCACGTGCGCGCCACGTGAGCGCAACGGTGGGGGGGCATTTGTTCACCCAATCAGAGCAAGGCTCTACTTGAATTTTGAAAATTCAAATTTTGAAACAATGCTTCGGTTCCCGTGCGCAGCGCGCAATTTGCCACATGTCAGAAGTTGACTCGGCATCGCAACGCCCAAGGCAATGCGTCCAATCAGAGCAAGGCTCTTTAAAAAACATAAGTAGCACTTAACTGCGCAAGCGCACGGCAGCGCGGCACGTGTCTGCGCAGTTGCGCAAGCACAGCTGCGCAAGCGCACGGCCGCGCGACACGTGTCTGCGCAGTTGCGCAAGCACAGCTGCGCAAGCGCACGGCCGCGCGACACGTGTATGCGCTGTTGCGCAAACGTAGCTGCATAAGCGCACGGCTGCGTGACACGTGTCTGCGCAGTTGCGCAATCGCTGTTGCGCAAGCGCCTTACTGCGCGACACGTGTCACACGCTGGTGAGTTGCGCAGTAACAGAATGAAAATTTAATGAAATCTTTTCTGTTCTTTCCAAAACCAGAAGATTTTCTTCTGCCTTTGGATCAAAGATCCAATGGTGGGAAAAGTCCCAAAATTATTCAGAAAAAATCTTGTTAACAAATTCAACAAATTTGTGAACACTATAAATAAGACCCCAGACCTCATTCAAAAAAAAAAAAAGAAAAGAAGAATCAACTTCTGGCAAAAAAAAGAGAAGAGAAAGAACTCTTGAAGATTAATCAAGAACACAAAAAAGAAAAAGGTAGAAACTTCTTTTGAAGAAGAGAAAAATCTCTGAAGAACAGAAGATTAAAAAAAATGAATAATTCAATAAAAAGAAATAAATAGTGCCTTGCACTTGATATGAACCCTTGGTTCTGTGAAATCAGGGAAAACAAGAAGAAAAAAACTTGTTTTCCTTTGATCCAAATTTAGATCAAAAGTGCTATGCACTTTTGTTCTTAAATCTGGAAAATTCTTGGGTTTCTGCATAAATGCAACTCATTATTTAAAAGGGCCTGGCCTAAATCAAATTGCAAAATAATAAAAGGGCAGAGCCCTGTTTGGAAAATTCTTGAGTTTCTGCATAAATGCAACTCATTATTTAAAAGGGCCTGGCCCAAATCAAATTGCAAAATAATAAAGGGGCAGAGCCCTGTTTGGATTTATTCTTTTAGTCAGGCAGAGCCTAAAATAAATAAATAAAAAAATTGGACTTAACCCAATCCTGGCTGTAAGTCCTTAAATTAAATTGATTGAGCAAAATGGCTCTCCTAAACCAATTCACGACCGGTTCGAGAGTACATCTCCGAACTCTTTTGACATCCCTCGTTGTAATCCCTCAACGACGTTAAAGAGGTGACGGGTCCCAACGACCACTTATCTAAGCGGACCGAAACGTTCCTAAACTAATATCGGACCGAAACGTCCCTAAACTAATATCGGACCGAAACGTCCCTAAACTAATGACGGACCACTACGTCCTTAAACTGGCGACGGACCGAAACGTCCCTAAACTAATATCGGACCGAAACATCCCTAAACTAATGACGGACCACTACGTCCTTAAATTGGCGACGGACCGAAACGTCCCTAAACTAATATCGGACCGAAACGTCCCTAAACTAATGACAGACCACTGCGTCCTTAAACTGGCGACAGACCGAGATGTCCCTAAACTAACATTGGACCACTACGTCCCTAAACTGGAACAATAGAGCCAATTGCTCTTTTGCCGGATCTAAACGGTCCCGCCTAAGTTGATCTTAGCCCTAAATGCGGTTAATGTGTCCTTAGATATTCAAATAAATAATAAAACTCCAAATCAACTTTGGTTCAAGGGTACATCTCTGAACTCCTCTGACGCCTGTCGTTGTAATCCCTCAACGACGTCAGAGAGGTGACGAGTCCCGGCGGCCAGATAATTAAATCAATCACTACGTCAAGTCAAATCTCAGTCCAAAACAGGACTAACGTATCCTTGACGAACGTTTAAGTTGATCTTAGCCGCAACGCGACTAATGCATCCTTAAACGAAAAACACCAAACCCAAATCTAAGTAAATACGGATTTGGACTAATCCACGTCCTACGGGCGACGGCATTACTCAGTCTCCGTATACGATCCACGGGCAACCACAAACAAAATAAACACACACGATACGAAGTGAAATTCCGGAGAAGGAGAAAGTTGTTACCGCGATGCGGTAAGTCAACTTGGCATCTTCGGAGAGGTGGACGGATAAAACCAAATAGCATCTGCCCCGAATCTCAGCGTCAGGACAATCGCGGTCCTGTGTGCCGCCTTTCGGAGGGGAACATCGGTTTCACCTTTGATTTCCCCATACCCCCAAGTTATGTATGTCGAGTCAGGTATTCAGTAATCAAGAACTAATGCCAACACAGGATCAGGTAAAAGCAGGTTTGTCTGGATAGACAACAGGAACGGTCCATGAGGACTACATGTTATGTTTGTTGGCATTAGACACAAGATCAGGTAACAGGTAAAGCCATGGTACATTAGGTTAAGCCAGGTAATGTATAAAGGTGTCATGTCATGTCAAGAGTGTACGGTACCATGTCATGTCAAGTAGAAAGTGTAACAGGTCATGTCAGAAAGCACAAGATGTCATGTGGGTGCTCATAATCAAACTAACATAAGCATGTGTTTAAATAAACAAGCATGAGTACTATCAAAACAATAAACTGGAACATATAATATGATATGCAAATAGATATAATTTCAAGGATATGGATGCACAGTTATCGATTAGGGTTACATTTATAGTTCCAATATTAATTAGGATGCAATTTATTAAACATGGAGTGTTAATATCACATTATTATGTAGTAATGTGATTTATGGATGCAATTATATGTATCTTAAATGCGATGGATGCAAACGAGTATCCGAAAAGTTATAAAACTATAAAATGGTAATGTGGGATGTACAACTAAGCAATATGTGATATAAATATTGATATAATAATATTAATATGGATAGCATATTCAAATCGATTAATAACTATAAAAGTGGTACTGATTAACCATGCACAAGAAAGTTCCGTTCAGAAATTCAGCGTCACCCTAATTTGTAAAATAGCTTAAAAATAACAAACGTTCTCCAAAAGGGACGTGTCTTATATCAAAACAAAGATAATTCAATAAGGTTTTCAGTTTTATAAGTATAAGCATCTCAGGTTGTCTCTACAAAAAGTTATGAATATTCGAAATTGAAAGTTTGTTGCTGGAATTTCCCTAGATAGCAGTTTGGAGACATTTTCATTTGCATTTTACGTTATTTAAAAAATTTATTTTGCAAGTAAATATTTCATAGAGTTATAGTATTCTGAGTTAGATTCGTAACGAACTAAAGAACGTATACTAATGATTTTTCTATGATTTATAATGAATTTTATACGGTAAGGTGTACAGTAAATTTCAGATTTGTCGTATCCGCTTTTTCAACAACGTTTCATATGTAAACTATAATATTTTAAATATATAATACCATAAAATGCAGATTATAAACTAATTAAAGATAATAATAAGAATTATTACGACGATGTATATTTTAATTGATATGGATGCAGTATAATGTAATCTAGTATGTCACAAGATAAGTTTTCATGATCTAGATTTAATATGATATAAACGGATGCAAACGGAACATCGAAACGTTATAAAATTAAACATGGGGCACTAGATTTAAAATATAGGTATGGTATTTATTTAAATAGGTATAAAATGAATTATATAGCATGTAGCAAGATTAACTTGCCTCGATGGGTCGCGAATCGGGAAAACGGAACGTTAACCGTCGGCGGGGAAAACTCGCGACGGGCGCACGGTTCATGGAATGAACCCAAATGACGAAAAAAGGAACCACACGGGTCGGGGTACCTCGCTGGAACGTCGAGAAGCGTCACCAGCACGACGGAATTCCGGCAACAAAGAACAGTTAAAAAAAAATGAGAAACGAGACATGAAGCAAGAAGAGAAAGAATGATAAAGAGAAGTACGAAAGAATATATGAGGGGGAGAGAGAGAAAAAAAAAGTGGAGAAAGAGAGAAAAAGTGGGGCCCACGGGGGTTAAAGGGGAGGTTGCGATTGGCTGAGAGAATAATTTGAGAAGGATATAAAAGATTGTAAAATTATTATATGGTTAACTTAAAGATTTAAAAGATAGGTAATGAACAGTAAGATATCAGGTTAGTTAGAAAAATATATGCGATGGTTTTAATAATATTAAAATTTGGGATTTTGGCGCCAAATAAAACATTTCCAAATCGCGCCCGGGTCGAGTCCAAAAATTTGAAATTGAAATAATAGGATTTTAAGCGGGATCTAAATTTTAAAATTAAGTGTTTTATGATTAAAAAGCATACCCCCAAAACGGACACATGTACGCGCGCGTAGCCGTCCAAACTCGCCCGTTTCACTGAACGGGACGAGAACACAATGCACGGACGCTACCACAAAGCTAGGGGTGTCAAGTAGGCCAAGATGAATATTTTCAATTTTATTTTAGATGCCAAAATTTGTTATATGTAGAAATGACTTTGCCGGGTAAATTTTACAGTAAGCAACAAACAAGCAAGTTAAATGAAATGAGTACCACATTATGCTCAAACAGTAATTGAAAATAGTAGCATTGTGCTCGGGTGTTACATTATACCCAACTACAAAAAGAATTTCGTCCTCGAAATTCCAAGAATACAAACATAGATAACTACAAGAAAAGGTGAGGAAACTTCTGCCGGATTTCATCTTCTCGTTCCCAAGTGGACTCTCCATGCGAGCGATTACCTCAAAAAACAAGTACAAGGGAGATAACCTTGTTCTTAAGAACCTTTTCTTTTCGATCCACGATTTCAATCGGTCGCTCCTCAAAAGTCAAGTCTTCTCGTACTATTAGCTCCGAATGATTCAAAACGTGTGTTTCATCTCGAACATACTTACGGAGTTAAGATACGTGAAACACATCGTGCACATTTACCAAGGACTGCAGTAACGCCAAATGATACGCTACCTCACCAACACGCTCCACGATCTCAAGGGTCCAACGAATCGAGGACTAAGCTTTCCTCGACTTCCAAAATGAATCACCCCTCTAGTCGGTGATATCTTCAAGAATACCAAATCACCCACGATGAACTCCAGAGGTCTTCTTGACGTATCTGCCCAACTCTTCTGTCGGTCCTGTGCTGCCTTCATATGATTTCTGATAGGGTTAACCTTCTCAACTGTCTGCACAACCAAATATGGTCCCAATAATCTTCGTTCACCGATATCGTCCCAACAAACAGATGAACGGCATTTACGACCATACAAAGCTTCAAATGGAGCCATCTGAATAGTTGCCTGAAAACTGTTGTTGTAAGACAACTCCACCAAAAGTAGATGATCCTCCCAAAACCCCTTGAAGTCCAACCCGCATGTTCTCAACGTATCCTCAAGAGTTTGGATCATTCTCTCTGACTGACCATCAGTTTGAGGATGATAAGCTGTGCTAAACTTCAATCGAGTCCCCAAACTTTCCTGTAAACTCCTCCAGAAGTGTGATAAGAACCGAGTGTCCCGATCGGACACGATGCTCACCGGTACTCCATGCAATCTTACAATCTCCTGCATGTACCGCTCTGTCAAAGTCTCTGTTGATTGACCACCCCGAAAAGGAATAAAGTGAGCTGCCTTGGTCAATCGGTCAACAATTACCCATACTGCATTGTTGCCTTTTGGACTCCGCGGTAAAGCCGTCACGAAATCCATGGTTATATGTTCCCACTTCCACTGAGGAATCGGAAGTGGTTGCAATAAACCAGCAACCCTTTGATGTCCAGCCTTAACTTGCTGACACACCAAGCACTTTGCCACAAAGCGAGCAATCTCCCGCTTCATGCCCTCCCACCAGAAATGCTGTCTAATATCTCGGTACATCTTTATGCCTCCTGGATGTACAGAATAAGCCGAACTGTGTGCCTCCTTCATAAGCTCTTCACGAACATCACCCTTTGGCACACACAAACGGCTACCATACCTCAACGAACCATCTTCGTGGATCAATAAATCTGTTCGTAGCCCGGCTTCAACCTGCTCTCGAAACTTTTGCAGTCTAGGATCCTGCGATTGAGCTACTTTAATATTCTCGATCAATGACGAATGTACTTGCAGCTGCAACAATTGTCCCGTATAATGCGGTAGCACAACCTCCAAGTCAAATCTTCGAAAATCTGCGACGATCTCCTTCTGCGTAGTTAACACCTGAATTACTGGTAACCGACTAAGTGCATCCGGTACAACATTAACCTTCCCCGGATAGTACTTAAGATCAAGATCGTAGTCAGCCATCAGCTCCAACCATCTACGCTGTCTCATGTTAAGCTCCTTCTGTGTGAACACATACTTCAAGCTCTTATGATCTGTAAAAACTTTGACTCTTTCGTCCAAAAGGTAGTGTCTCCAAATCTTCAAAGCGAAAATCACAGCCGCAAGCTCCAAGTCATGAGTTGGATAATTCTTCTCATGGGTCTTCAACTTCTCAATGCGTATGCTACAACCTTCCCATGCTGCATCAAAACACATCCCAATCCTTTCCCAGATACGTCGCTGTGAATCACCAATCCTCCGGAATTGTTTGGCACGGTCAGAATAGGGGCGGTTATCAACTTCTGCTTCAACGTCTCAAAAGCTAACGCACACTTATCCGCCCATACAAAAGGTACCTCCTTGCGTGTAAGCTTGGTCAACGGCTCTGCCAGACGAGCAAAGTTCTCCACAAATCTCCTGTAGTATCCGGCTAATCCAAGGAAACTTCTTATCTCAGCAACATTCTTTGGAATAGGCCAATCTCGAACTGCTGCAATCTTTTCTGGATCGACGGCAATGCCATCGCCAGATACAATATGCCCCAAAAACCTTACTTCCTCCAGCCAAAACTCGCACTTACTCATCTTCGCATACAATTTCTCCTGTCTCAACGTCTGCAGTGCGATCTTCAAATGCTTAGCATGCTCTTCAAAACTCTTCGAGTAAACCAGAATATCGTCAATGAATACCACAATGAACTGATCCAAGAACGGTGAAAAGATTCGGTTCCTCAAGTCCATGAATACTGCCGGCGCATTCGTTACTCCGAAGGGCATCACTAAGTACTCGTAATGTCCATACCGAGTTCGGAACGCCGTCTTGAAAATATCTTCTGTTTTCACTTGGACCTGATGATATCCGGATCGCAAATCCAGTTTCGAGAATACCCTCACGCCATTAAGCTGCTCTAAAAGTTCTCCAATGCGAGGGATAGGGTACTTGTTCTTAATAGTCACCCGGTTTAATTCTCGATAGTCGATGCACATCCTTCTTGTGCCATCCTTCTTCTTTACTAGAAGAACTGGAGCTCCCCAAGGCGAGTTACTGCTTCGAATCCAATCTTTTTCAAGCAATTCAGCAACCTGTTTCTTTACTTCTTCCAACTCTACTGGCGCCATTAGATAATACGCTTTAGATACTGGCGCTGCACCAGGAATAAGATCAATTGCGAAATCCACGTCTCTTCTCGGCGGTAAACCCGATATATCTTCAAACACGTCCATAGAATCACGAACAACAGCCGGCTCTTTACTTTCATCACTTCCATTGATGCAAGAATATTGTGTGTCGGCCTAGCCCTAAACTCGACCGGCCCGACCGAACTGCTTCCTTAACGCAACTGCTGTCTTCTGCAAACTCCCTTTCATCCCAGATAAACTCTGCTGCTCTTGGCTGCTGCAAGTATTTGTGAGAAAGTGGTCAAACCCAGGGAGACAATCTGCCTCTGGATGTCCACGTTCAGTCTGCGCATGAATCTCCGTGCCCTGTCTACATCGTTGGCAAATAAAGGTCCAGCGAAACTACTGAGTCTCGTCCATTCTGCTACATGCACATCTACGGGTGCTCCCTTCTGCTTTAGTCCGATGAACTTCTCTTCCATTTCCTCCCGTGCAGTCCGCGGGAAGAACTTCTCCAGGGAACTCTTAGAAAAATCCGCCCACTTGATCGGCTTGGGCAAGCGGGTCTCCTCAACAAGCCACTATTCTCGGGCGTAGTCCACTAGCTGAATGCGTACTACAACAACTTTTTTGTCATCTGGAATCTGTGCCGCAAAAAGCAAGTTCTCTGTGTCAACTAGCCACTGCTCCACTGGCAACGGCTCCTTTAAACCAGTAAATGTAGACGGACCCAACCGCCAGAAATCTGCTACGGTCCCTACTCGGTCAACTGGTCTAGCTCCAACTGTCACGACCCGAAAGTACGGAATGTGACCGGCACTTAGATTACGAAGCGTCTAGAGGCGCCATGTAACCCAAGTAAGCCGAAGCCCAGAAATCTAAACCATAAGAGAAGAAAAAGAAGAAAAGAAAAGAAAACAAGTATAAAAACATCAGCAAATTTTACCAAAAATTTCAGCAGAGTCTCCTCTGTAAAAACTGGCCCCCAAACGGGTACAACAAGTATAATATACATAAACAATAAAAAGCATCCCCAAACGGGAGCTAGCATCAACGCCAACAGGTGGAAACAACCACAACAAGCACAATAATATACAACGCCAATAGGCGAGGCTCAAAACTCAAAAGAAAACAAAACCACCAGATCAGAATAATACATGCGCGACTCTAAGGTCGAAATAAAAGACTGGTCCTATAAACTTATCAAGTAATACAAATATGGTTGATGGAGCTTACTAGATACAAATGAATGAATAAAAGTACAATGGTGGTTCGGATACAAGTGAACCAACCTACCGTGCAAATCACCCTGAAGAAAAGATGTGCCAACAAGCTGCCACGGAAACCTGTACATCGAACCTGTAATAAAATTTGGCACAACGGGGGTGAGTTGCCAACTCGTGAGTAGAAGACATCTACGAAAAGAAATCGAATCCACGACGCTATCCTAGGTCATAATAATACACTATTATATCACAATCAACTAGTAATAGCAGAGTAAAACTACGTGTAAGTGTAGATACTCCGTGCTCGTGTCAGTGCCTCATATAATACTATGTCATATGAAATGAAATGCATGCACCATGAATGTAAAGTAACAAATCCTGAAATCCAGATATATATGTATAAGAAATCTTTAGCTATTATCATAGTAAAATGTGTATAAGAATCTGAAATCTCAACAATGAAATCCATGGAAATCCGTGTCAAGCATCGACACAACACATGTAATCTCAAGTCTCAATATCTCGGGCTCCGTCAGTCCGGATCGGCCCATATCATCAAATCCCACGACAACGGTCGGTATCCTCCGGATATCCGCCGCGCCAGACATCACCGGTAGGTAGCCTTCCCCTGCCAGGCTCATCGTCTACAACTCGATCTTCTTGCCCCGGGGTACCATACCGGGCCCACCATGTACCCGAGACGGTTCATCCACTCCTCGAATCGGGTCTCGAAATCCAACAGAAAACATGAAATCTCATGGTGGACGACACATACATCACGAGAAAACCCCATCTTATTTTAAAAAGAGAAGAGGAGAGAGAGAGAGAAGTTTTTATATATTTTTGCGGTTTTCCCCAAAAATCCAGAAATCTCATAGAAATCCAAATCTCAAAATCATGAGTAAGTATATGATAAGTGTCGGCATATGCCCATAATACTGCATGATAACATGAAAATATGAATGCATGAATGTCTAAGTAATAAATATCATGTCTGTACTAATGTCAGAGAATAATCACAATATTACAGCGGTCTAGTTGTTAACTGATTCTATCCATAAAAGTCAATATGATCTAAAGTGTACGTGACATAGCAATTACCGATGATGATGTGTGTGAGCCGGCAAATAAGTGTGCGTGAAATATGCGCATCATCGGTAATAGTGCTGGTGTCCTAACAGGTAAATTTTATACTGATTATAGCAACATATAAAAGAATATGCACCATGATAATTACAGTATGAATGTAAATACAGATGTGCATTATCCACTCCTCTGCGAGATACGAGTACAACTACCACTATGTGAGTCGAACCTAAACCAGTGTCCATCTAACATCCTAAGGAACTAAACCTAATAGACTAGTCAGTAAGAAACTAGAGTCTACCTAAGGTCTGAATCAATATCTCTAATAGTCGGCGATCCCGCCTCAATAGCGTCACGTACGTAGTACGGCTTCCTCGAATCAAGAGTGCGGATCAATCATCAAATCTAAGCCTCGTACGGTAAAATCCATCCTACGGCATCCCAATATCGGGGTACGGTCAAGTATCTCCTAGGTGTCTCCTCATTCGTATAATGTCATCATCAACACATCTCATGATCAAGGTGCTAAACTGTGATCGCATACATCAATCATATACATTGCCATCATGATAAGCATCATTAGTTTATCCACAGAAATATCATGTCATATGTGTAATATTGTGATTAAATCATACCGATATCTTATCGTCATCAAGTCACACCTATATGATATCGACATCAGGTCACACCTATATGACGTCGTAATCAAGTCATACATATATCATATCGTGATCAGTCACAAGTTACAGTCCGGGTGCTATTCTAGCGTCCCATGTACATCAATATCACCACCACTCTTTATAATTATATATTCATGTTCATTATCTCATTCTCTAATGATCTGCCAACACTTTAATACGACTGTATAGTCAAGAATCACGGCATCAAGCCCAGTTATACTGTTTCATCATGCCTCAGATATCATATCACATCAATGAATCCCATATACGTGTTGTATATATATATACATCTATGCCTAGTTTTATATACGTATAAACATATACGTATACTCCATGTCGAGTTTTAGTGTGTGCGTGTGTGTTTCTATCAGAAACCTACGAACCTCTCCCAAAGTATTCATCCTCAGGTATGGTTTTCCTAAATCAGTCTAGTCCTGCCTAGGGTCATTACTAGGGTCCTACTCAGTAAGAATCTAGGGTCACATCTGGTTCCCTAATGTCAATAAGTGCTATTCCTATTCTACGTTGCGGGGGTGCTAAACGCCATCCACCCGACTTCCCCCCGTAGATATGCCTCTACTCACCTGGTCCATGTCTGCCGACGACGGTGTCGCCATCCTCCTCTTCATCGCCCGCAGTCCACTTGAAGGGTACCTAAACGCAAACATATAAATAGCATCGTAAACCGAATCACATACAAAAGTCAAACGATACAAGGAACAAGCATAGGTTAAAACCTATGTCCCGTCCACGCAAAAAAACCAAATACCGCTCGATATCGGCGTACAAACTCCGATGGATCGAGATAACATCAACAAACAACTTGTAGTTTTAAAACACATTACTTATACCATAAACCACGATTAAATCCATCAAAACCCTAAAATCCATCAAACCGTCAAATTTCGTAAAACCGAAATTGCCAATTTACCGTTTTTCATCAAAACTTGACATTTAAATGAAACCAATAGTTATAAAACTCATTATATAGCATAACTAGACTATACAAACCGTTACTATATTTTTATTACACAAATTTATATTAATTTGAAATTTCTAGTTTGCAATATTTAACAATTTTCAACATTTTTCAAGCAAAATACCACAATTCCACTGCAAAACGTGATTTTGCATAAATTAATATATTAAACCACAATTAATAATGATAATGATTCAATGAAACCATAAATTATATTTTTAATCACATTTATTTAGAAATTCCTAAAATCTAGTTTACAAAATAATAGCATTTTATTACTATTTTTCCAATTATCAAAGTAATCTAGTGATCAAACTAAGTTTTTCATTCAATTAATGTGCTAATATTCTCATTAAAACTACCATCTAATGATAGCAACTTAAATTGGAATTTTATATTACCCACAAACACATTTTAGAAAAATCTAGTTAGCTAATTTCCTTATTTAAAGCAATTTTAAATGAAAGTTTTACAATTTAACAACCATGCCATATTTTCCAATTCTAAAAGTGTTAAACTAACTATTATAACCCTAATTAATTATTAAAAATCCTAACTTGAATTTACAACCCTAACTTGCATTTTTTTTTAAAAAACATAGAACTAATTCATTAAATCTAATTAAGCTTAAATGATCATCTAATAACAATAAATCAAAAGAAAGAAAATTATACCTCCAAAATGTGAAGTCCAAACAAGAAATGAGCCTCCAAAATATATGCTTTCCCACTCCAAAATCCATATAAAAAAGGGTAGAGAATAAAGGGTATGAAGAGATTAGGATTTTGTGTATTTTTTTTGTTGAATTTTTGATGTATTTTGATGGATTTTTGTGCAAAAATGAGGTGGGAAATGGTGGGGGGGGGGCAGCCATGGGGGGTTATGGCCGGCCTTGAGGGAGTGAGGGAGAGAAAGAAATGATTAAGGAAAAGTGTAGAAGTTTCAAGAGGAGAAATATCACTTAAAGGTCTTTTCATGGTTTATTTAATTATTTATTTATTTGTTTACTATAGCAACTCAAGAAAACTCTAGAAAATAGGAAAATTTTGCAAATAAATTTTTCATGATACACACTAATTTCTAACATGCCATGGTTCATTTTTACAAATTAAAACCATTTAAATTTATAATTTACACTAATTTAGTGTAAAAATAAAGCTTATGTTAATATTTAAAATAATTAATTTAGGAAAAATATTTTATTAAACTAAAAATTTATAAGTGGCTAAATAAACACCATTTACTAGTAATTTCATAATTAAAATAGATATATTAAAAATTATAATGAAAACAATCACGGTTTGGTTTTACGAAAAATACATTTTACTTTACCGAAAATCCTAAAATTCACTTAAACACTTTTATTCATTTAATTATTTATTTAATTATTTATTTAATTATTTTTAAAACGTTACAATCTTCCCCCCTTTAAGAAATTTGGTCCCCGAATTTAAATTAAAACTCCCCTTCCAAATACTAAAACATTTAGCAAAACACTCAAATCGTCAGGGCTCTGAAATCATCAATACATAACAAAATCAACCCCGTCAAGCATGACGCAATCATCGGAGTTATGGCGATAATAAAATATCATAACTCAATGTGAAAATCATCATAATATACATCAATCTATAACTTATATATAGTTCGCATCCTAGTAAAATCGCCGAATCATCATAATAAAGAAGCATACAAATACCCCTCTTGAAAATCGCCGTGCAATGCACGTGTCACGGCATAAGTAGCGGACGTTTAAATTTTAAAAAAAATAACTATATATATATATATCTTTTATTTAACATACACGTCCTGCCTGGTTACTAAATCAAATAATAATGATTAGGAAAACATACTGCTCAAACTAAAATCAATCCCAATCACATCAATAAAATGTCATGTGCGTCCGGTGCGCACTGAAATCGAAGCCAAATGCAGAAACCATGAATACCCACAAAACAAAACTAAGTGCAACAGGTGTGCACCAAAAACATCTGTCAAGTGCAACGGGCGTGCACGACTCAAAATCAGGTGCATCTAATCTGCACAAAACCCCGATTTAGTGCATCTGGTGTGCAAAAAATCGCATCAAGTGCGCCAAGTATGCGTAAGAATCCTAATCAGGTGCACATGGAGCACGAAAACATACATCGAATATCAGACTCGAATCACAGTACGAAAATGGATAAAAACTAGGTCGAAGCATATATCAAAATCATGTGTAACCCATATGCACGAAATCAAATCAAAATTTCAAAATATATAAAACCAAATCAAGTGTACTGGGTGCGTACTAAACCACATCAATACAACTGATATATGAAACACAGATAGAATGAAGGTACACACAGGAAATACCAATCGTAGAACAAAGTCCTCAAAATACAAAAATCCAATCAACGAAAATAGGAAATTCAAATCACTAAATCACAATCGTAAACACTATCGTCAATGTGCGCCTCTTTCCTCTGATGTCGACTGCTTCGAACTCGTTCTTTCATAGGTGTGCTGACTGCGCTACCAACGGCAATACTCATGTGTAGAGTCTCCCACATAGTCGATCCCTTCACTTGATATCCGGACTACATTAAACTTTTCGATCGATCCATCAAAATCCCATAATTCCCCGAGAGCTCAACACTCAAGTACAGTTTAAAAATATCCGGTACATACCCCAGCATCGATGATCCAGCCATAGAAGGGCAAACCCAAGCCTCACTAATGGCACCGCAGAACTGCCGTAAACCCTAAGGTTCAAGGGCGTTCTCGTGGTCATTATGTCGAGTTAGGGTTTCATTCTTCTAGAGGGTCCATCGAAATACCTGCATGTTCTTCCGAATACCTTAAACTTGGGAAAATGGTTTTCTGATAATCGTTCGAACCCTTTAACTTCATCCGGACGGCATGTGAATACCCTTCGTCCGCACGCTAAGCAATGCTTCAATCCTCAAGAATAACCAATACTCTAATGGTTATCGCATTCGAGCCGCAGCTCCCTCTGCCCGTGCGCCCGTGGTAACAGAACCACTCTCCGACATCGACGAAGATAGATCAAAGGAACGAATGAAATACGGTGCAAACAAATGTACATCCTAAGGCTCCTTAAGCAGAGTAGTGTATCGTAAGTATGCCGCGGACCATACCCACGGTACGTTACTCTACCTAAATCGCCTACTCCATCAACCAAGGGTCACCTAGACTTATACAGGGTTAAACCTAGCGCTCTGATACCAACTTTGTCACGACCCGAAAGTACGGAACGTGACCGGCACTTAGATTACGAAGCGTCTAGAGGCGCCACGTAACCCAAGTAAGCCGAAGCCCAGAAATCTAAACCATAAGAGAAGAAAAAGAAGAAAAGAAAAGAAAACAAGTATAAAAACATCAGCAAATTTTACCAAAAATTTCGGCAGAGTCTCCTCTGTAAAAACTGGCCCCCAAACGGGTACAACAAGTATAATATACATAAACAATAAAAAGCATCCCCAAACGGGAGCTAGCATCAACGCCAACAGGCGGAAACAACCACAACAAGCACAATAATATACAACGTCAATAGGCGAGGCTCAAAACTCAAAAGAAAACAAATCCACCAGATCAGAATAATACATGAGCGACTCTAAGGTCGAAATAAAAGACTGGTCCTATAAACTTATCAAGTAATACAAATATGGTTGATGGAGCTTACTAGATACAAATGAATGAATAAAAGTACAATGGTGGTTCGGATACAAGTGAACCAACCTACCGTGTAAATCACCCTGAAGAAAAGATGTGCCAACAAGCTGCCACGGAAACCTGCACATCGAACCTGTAATAAAATTTGGCACAACGGGGGTGAGTTGCCAACTTGTGAGTAGAAAACATCTACGAAAAGAAATCGAATGCACGACGCTATCCTAGGTCATAATAATACACTATTATATCACAATCAACTAGGAATAGCAGGGTAAAACTACGTGTAAGTGCAGATACTCCGTGCTCGTGTCAGTGCCTCATATAATACTATGTCATATGAAATGAAATGCATGCACCATGAATGTAAAGTAACAAATCCTGAAATCCAGATATATATGTATAAGAAATCTTTAGCTATTATCATAGTAAAATGTGTATAAGAATCTGAAATCTCAACAATGAAATCCATGGAAATCCGTGTCAAGCATCGACACAACACATGTAATCTCAAGTCTCAATATCTCGGGCTCCGTCAGTCCGGATCGGCCCATATCATCAAATCCCACGACAACGGTCGGTATCCTCCGGATATCCGCCGCGCCAGACATCACCGGTAGGTAGCCTTCCCCTGCCAGGCTCATCGTCTACAACTCGATCTTCTTGCCCCGGGGTACCATTCCGGGCCCACCATGTACCCGAGACGGTTCATCCACTCCTCGAATCGGGTCTCGAAATCCAACAGAAAACATGAAATCTCATGGTGGACGACACATACATCACGAGAAAACCGCATCTTATTTTAAAAAGAGAAGAGGAGAGAGAGAAGTTTTTATATATTTTTGCGGTTTTCCCCAAAAATCCAGAAATCTCATAGAAATCCAAATCTCAAAATCATGAGTAAGTATATGATAAGTGTCGGCATATGCCCATAATACTGCATGATAACATGAAAATATGAATGCATGAATGTCTGAGCAATAAATATCATGTCTGTACTAATGTCAGAGAATAATCACAATATTATAGCGGTCTAGTTGTTAACTGATTCTATCCATAAAAGTCAATATGATCTAAAGTGTACGTGACATAGCAATTACCGATGATGATGTGTGTGAGCCGGCAAATAAGTGTGCGTGGAATATGTGCATCATCGGTAATAGTGCTGGTGTCCTAACAGGTAAAGTTTATACTGATTATAGCAACATATAAAAGAACATGCACCATGATAATTACAGTATGAATGTAAATACAGATGTGCATTATCCACTCCTCTGCGAGATACGAGTACAACTACCACTATGTGAGTCGAACCTAAACCAGTGTCCATCTAACATCCTAAGGAACTAAACCTAATAGACTAGTCAGTAAGAAACTAGAGTCTACCTAAGGTCTGAATCAATATCTCTAATAGTCGGCGATCCCGCCTCAATAGCGTCACGTACGTAGTACGGCTTCCTCGAATCAAGAGTGTGGATCAATCATCAAATCTAAGCATCGTACGGTAAAATCCATCGTACGGCATCCCAATATCGGGGTACGGTCAAGTATCTCCTAGGTGTCTCCTCATTCGTATAATGTCATCATCAACACATCTCATGATCAAGGTGCTAAACTGTGATCGCATACATCAATCATATACATTGCCATCATGATAAGCATCATTAGTTTATCCACAGAAATATCATGTCATATGTGTAATATTGTGATTAAATCATACCGATATTTTATCGTCATCAAGTCACACCTATACGATATCGACATCAGGTCACACCTATATGCCGTCGTAATCAAGTCATACATATATCATATCGTGATCAGTCAAAAGTTACAGTCCGGATACTATTCTAGCGTCCCATGTACATCAATATCACCACCACTCTTTATAATTATATATTCATGTTCATTATCTCATTCTCTAATGATCCGCCAACACTTTAATACGACTGTATAGTCAAGAATCACGGCATCAAGCCCAGTTATACTGTTTCATCATGCCTCAGATATCATATAACATCAATGAATCCCATATACGTGTTGTATATATATATACACCTATACCTAGTTTTATATACGTATACACATATACGTATACTCCATGTCGAGTTTTAGTGTGTGCGTGTGTGTTTCTATCAGAAACCTACGAACCTCTCCCAAAGTATTCATCCTCAGGTATGGTTTTCCTAAATCAGTCTAGTCCCGCCTAGGGTCATTACTAGGGTCCTACTCAGTAAGAATCTAGGGTCACATCTGGTTCCCTAATGTCAATAAGTGCTATTCCTATTCTACGTTGCGGGGTTGCTAAACGCCATCCACCCGACTTTCCCCGTAGATATGCCTCTACTCACCTGGTCCATGTCTGCCGACGACGGTGTCGCCATCCTCCTCTTCATCGCCCGCAGTCCACTTGAAGGGTACCTAAACGCAAACATATAAATAGCATCGTAAACCGAATCACATACAAAAATCAAACGATACAAGAAATAAGCATAGGTTAAAACCTATGTCCCGTCCACGCAAAAGAACCAAATACCGCTCGATATCGGCGTACAAACTCCGATGGATCGAGATAACATCAACAAACAACTTGTAGTTTTAAAACACATTACTTATACCATAAACCACGATTAAATCCATCGAAACCCTAAAATCCATCAAACCGTCCAATTTCGTAAAACCGAAATTGCCAATTTACCGTTTTTCATCAAAACTTGACATTTAAATGAAACCAGTAGTTGTAAAACTCATTATATAGCATAACTATACTATACAAACCGTTACTATATTTTTATTACACAAATTTATATTAATTTGAAATTTCTAGTTTGCAACATTTAACAATTTTCAATATTTTTCAAGCAAAATACCACAATTCCACCGCAAAACGTGATTTTGCATAAATTAATGTATTAAAACACAATTCATAATGATAATGATTCAATGAAACCATAAATTATATTTTTAATCACATTTATTTAGAAATTCCTAAAATCTAGTTTACAAAATAATAGCATTTTATTACTATTTTTCCAATTATCAAAGTAATCTAGTGATCAAACTAAGTTTTTCATTCAATTAATGTGCTAATATTCTCATTAAAACTACCATCTAATGATAGAACTTAAATTGGAATTTTATATTATCCACAAACACATTTTAGAAAAATCTAGTTAGCTAATTTCCTTATTTAAAACAATTTTAAATGAAAATTTTACAATTTAACAACCATGCCATATTTTCCAATTCTAAAAGTGTTAAACTAACTATTATAACCCTAATTAATTATTAAAAACCCTAACTTGAATTTACAACCCTAACTTGCATTTTTTTAAAAAAAACATAGAACTAATTCATTAAATCTAATTAAGCTTAAATGATCATCTAATAACAATAAATCAAAAGAAAGAAAATTATACCTCCAAAATGTGAAGTCCAAACAAGAAATGAGCCTCCAAAATACATGCTTTCCCACTCCAAAATCCATATAAAAAAGGGTAGAGAATAAAGGGTATGAAGAGATTAGGATTTTGTGTATTTTTTTTGTTGAATTTTTGATGTATTTTGATGGATTTTTGTGCAAAAATGAGGTGGGAAATGGGGGGGGGGGCAGCCATGGGGGGTTATGGCCGGTCTTGAGGGAGTGAGGGAGAGAAAGAAATGATTAAGGAAAAGTGTAGAAGTTTCAAGAGGAGAAATATCACTTAAAGGTCTTTTCATGGTTTATTTAATTATTTATTTATTTGTTTACTATAGCAACTCAAAAAAACTCTAGAAAATAGGAAAAATTTGCAAATAAATTTTGCATGATACACACTAATTTCTAACATGCCATGGTTCATTTTTACAAATTAAAACCATTTAAGTTTGTAATTTACACTAATTTAGTGTAAAAATAAAGCTTATGTTAATATTTAAAATAATCAATTTAGGAAAAATATTTTATTAAACTAAAAATTTATAAGTGGCTAAATAAACACCATTTACTAGTAATTTCATAATTAAAATAGATATATTAAAAATTATAATGAAAACAATCACGGTTTGGTTTTACGAAAAATACATTTTACTTTACCGAAAATCCTAAAATTCACTTAAACACTTTTATTCATTTAATTATTTATTTAATTATTTATTTAATTATTTTT
Source organism: Agapanthus africanus (assembly GCA_030015575.1). NCBI lineage: Eukaryota > Viridiplantae > Streptophyta > Magnoliopsida > Asparagales > Amaryllidaceae > Agapanthus > Agapanthus africanus. Next base: position 235,589,985 of record CM057338.1, read on the forward strand.
AAAACGTTACACCAACATTGTTCACAGACTGCTGAACGATCTGCAAACCTTCCCGAAACGAGTCCGCTTGCTGCTGGATCAGCTCGGTCCGTTTCTTTGATTCTCCAGCATTCCTCTTATCACTCCAAGTATGGCGGCTTCATCCACACGCCTCTGGTATGTCTTCAATTTCTTACCGGCCATAATCCTGAACTCAAATAACCCAACATTAGCATGATGATAGATTTTGAATATAGATCAAGGCTAGAACTCCAAGATACTTAAATGGAGTACCGCATTGTAACTATGCCGCGGTATCATAGCCACAATTACATAACTCCATCCAAGTCGCCTAAGTCCTAGAGATAACAAGGAATCAGGTTTTCGAATCGATATGCAAAGGAAGTTTGCACATCGTAAAAAATATAATCAGGAAGAATGTGATTCAAGAATGGTAAAACGGTCAAGGTGGCAGGACATGTTTCCTAAACACGGGTATTCTGATTCGTGTAATGGGTATAATACCCAACTACAAAAGAATCAACCCGACTATCCTATGGCTCTGATACCAAAAGAACCGTGTCATGCCCCGCTTCCCAGAGTACGCTAGATTGGGCACGTGACATAGCCAACCATGCTACCTGTGGGTAGGAAGTATCCATCCACAGTCACATTACGGCTGTAGAGATATCAAGAACAAGATAAAACTATCTAAAACATGTCCATAATCCAGAATAACAGGAGTCAATAATAAATAAATGCGGAAGCAAATGATCTAATACAAATAACTGAAAAGTGTGTCCCATAATACGGGATCACATCAGGAAATAAATGCAGGAAATAAAACTAACTACTACTGAACTCACAGCTCAGCCTGCTAGCTGAAGTACTCCTGCTCGGATTGCAACAGCGGTACGGAATCTGGGCCATGCAAAACCCAGACGTCAGCGCGTCATGTCATCAAGTAATATAATATGAACAGTGTAGCAGGCAATATAATATAAACATGAATACAGCAAGAATAACAATAATATGAATCATACCAGTACAGGGTAGCGTGCAGTGGGTAAACTAAACTGTTCTATCAGGTTTTCTATTCTAAAGTCTTTGAAATCAATTGATGAATCGTCGATGTAACTCAATAGTATCCCGTGCGTGCCCGGGACCACGGTCAAGATCCTCGGGGCTGAATCCGAGACATGCCGCTAGGCAGTAACAGGTAGCAGGATGGGCGAGTGATGTCAGCATCATCACTCCGGGGCTGGCCTAGCCCGTAAGACTGATCAGAACAGGTATCGAACTGTTGAGTTACAAGTCAGTTTCACCTTTGATTTCCCCATACCCCCAAGTTATGTATGTCGAGTCAGGTATTCAGTAATCAAGAACTAATGCCAACACAGGATCAGGTAAAAGCAGGTTTGTCTGGATAGACAACAGGAACGGTCCATGAGGACTACATGTTATGTTTGTTGGCATTAGACACAAGATCAGGTAACAGGTAAAGCCATGGTACATTAGGTCAAGCCAGGTAATGTATAAAGGTGTCATGTCATGTCAAGAGTGTACGGTACCATGTCATGTCAAGTAGGAAGTGTAACAGGTCATGTCAGGAAGCACAAGATGTCATGTGGGTGCTCATAATCAAACTAACATAAGCATGTGTATAAATAAACAAGCATGAGTACTATCAAAACAATAAACTGGAACATGTAATATGATATGCAAATAGATATAATTTCAAGGATATGGATGCACAGTTATCGATTAGGGTTACATTTATAGTTCCAATATTAATTAGGATGCAATTTATTAAACATGGAGTGTTAATATCACATTATTATGTAGTAATGTGATCTATGGATGCAATTATATGTATCTTAAATGCGATGGATGCAAACGGGTATCCGAAAAGTTATAAAACTATAAAATGGTAATGTGGGATGTACAACTAAGCAATATGTGATATAAATATTGATATAATAATATTAATATGGATAACATATTCAAATCGATTAATAACTATAAAAGTGGTACTGATTAACCATGCACAAGAAAGTTCCGTTCAGAAATTCAGCGTCACCCCAATTTGTAAAATAGTTTAAAAATAATAAATGTTCTCCAAAAGGGACGTGTCTTATACCAAAACAAAGATAATTCAATAAGGTTTTCATTTTTATAAGTATAAGTATCTCAGGTTGTCCCTATAAGAAGTTATGAACATTCGAAGTTGAAAGTTTGCTGCTGGAATTTTCCTAGACAGCAGTTTGGAGACATTTACATTTGCATTTTACGTTATTTAAAAAATTTATTTTGCAAGTAAATATTTTATAGAGTTATAGTATTATGAGTTAGCTTCGTAATGAACTAAAGAACGTATACTAATGATTTTTCTATGATTTATAATGAATTTTATACGGTAAGGTGTACAGTAAATTTCAGATTTGTCGTATCCGCTTTTTCAACGACGTTTCATGTGTAAACTATAATATTTTAAATATATAATACCATAAAATGCAGATTATAAACTAATTAAAGATAATAATAAGAAGTATTACGACGATGTATAAATTAATTGATATGGATGCAGTATAATGTAATCTAGTATGTCACAAGATAAGTTTTCATGATCTAGATTTAATATGATATAAACGGATGCAAACGGAACATCGAAACGTTATAAAATTAAACATGGGGCACTAGATTTAAACTATAGGTATGGTATTTATTTAAATAGGTATAAAATGAATTATATAGCATGTAGCAAGTTTAACTTGCCTCGATGGGTCGCGAATCGGGAAAACGGAACGTTAACCGTCGGCGGGGAAAACTCGCGACGGACGCACGGTTCACGGAATGAAGCCAAACGACGAACAAAAGAACCACACGGGTCGAGGTATCTCGCTGGAACGTCGAGAAGCGTCACCGGCACGACGGAATTCCGGCAACAAAAGAACAGTTAAAAAAAAAATGAGAAACGAGACATGAAGCAAGAAGAGAAAGAATGATAAAGAGAAGTACGGGAGAATATATGAGGGGGAGAGAGAGAAAAAAAGTGGAGAGAGAGAGAGAAAAAGTGGGGCCCACGAGGGTTAAAGGGGAGGTTGCGATTGGCTGAGAGAATAATTTGAGAAGGATATAAAAGATTGTAAAATTATTATATGGTTAACTTAAAGATTTAAAAGATAGGTAATGAACAGTAAGATATCAGGTTAGTTAGACAAATATATGCGATGGTTTTAATAATATTAAAATTTAGGATTTTGGCGCCAAATAAAACATTTCCAAATCGCGCCCGGGTCGAGTCCAAAAATTTGAAATTGAAATAATAGGATTTTAAGCGGGATCCAAACTTTAAAATTAAGTGTTTTATGATTAAAAAGTATACCCCCAAAACGGACACATGTACGCGCGCGTAGCCGTCCAAACTCGCCCGTTTCACTGAACGGGACGAGAACACAATGCACGGACGCTACCACGAGGCTAGGGGTGTCAAGTAGGCCAAGATGAATATTTTCAATTTTATTTTAGATGCCAAAATTTGTTATATGTAGAAATGACTTTGCCGGGTAAATTTTACAGTAAGCAACAAACAAGCAAGTTAAATGAAATGAGTACCACATTATACTCAAACAGTAACTGAAAATAGTAGCATTGGGCTCGGGTGTTACAAAGTGTATTCTAGTGGGAAAACCCTTGAAAACCAAACTTCATGGGGGTTTGCTGTTTGCCTTCTCTGTAGCTAGTTTGAGGTTTATTTAGTTTTGGATTTGTTTTGCAACACTCTCTGAGTTCCAAATCAACAAAAAGCTGAATATTGAATCACAAGCAAGATGCAACCAAACTGGCCCTAAAGTAATCCTGAGTGATGATAATTTGCCAGGGAGTTTAAAATTTATAGAAATGGCGAGGCAACATTGGATTGTCTGCAAGTATTCAAGCAACCTGTTTGCAGCCATCATGCTATTTGTGATCCCAAGTATAAAACTCAAACATGCCTCTTAGTTAGTTTACTTTAATTTGTTATTTATGTGATATGTGCGTATGTCTTCCCTTCCATTTCATATTTCCAAGTTCTCCCAAAAGAAATTATAATAACATGTCACATCTTCTTTAAGCAACATAAATTATTTGTTTATTTATCTATCAATTCTTATGTGATAATCTATTCTATTGTCTTTCTGTTTCTTTTGGCAGCGTGCTCTAAAGGTATGAAACAATGCTTGAATTCTCTGTCTTTCATCTCCGATATGGTGGTTCTTTTCCTTTTATTGCTATATGATGTTTATGTTTTGCGTAGATAGAAGGACATGTTCTGGGCTATGGTGTGCTTATACAATGTATTATCTTAAGAAGGGTAATACCGTATTTTTCTAATATGGATAACTTGTCATTGTTAATCCATCTTCTTGAAAACGGTTTATACGGAGGAAGTATATTTCGTGGTACTTGAGAAAAATATATGTTGAAGTCAAAAGTTATCAAGATTTAAATGCTCCGCTTGTAGTCTTCCAAGATATTTTATATTCCAAGGCAAGGTGAAAATAATTGCATGCTTGTGCACGATTTGGTATGCAGATTCAAGGTTATGCATGGCTACGACCCTTTCTTATGGTTTCTTATCTTAATTTTCTGTACACATGTAGTTTATAAAGGCAGTTAGATCATATCACTTTACGAAATATTGTATTGTGTATGGTAGATCACACACTAGAAAACCAAGACATTGCATGCCTGTGCACGTTTTGGTATATTCCTCGAAACGTGAAAAAAATTTGATTTAATAAGGGAAAACTTAAAATAACAACCTTTATACTAAAAAAATTATATATGCTATTACTTAGTAGTTTATGGTTTTCAGATGCAAAATCCATTTGAGAAATACTTTTCCTACCTACTATTAATCCATATTCTCAATATAGTCATCATAACCTACAATTTATATGATACAGTCTAACATGGCCCATGAGTACGTCAGGAGTAAGGACTGGATGTATGCGAATTGGCAACAACGTATGAAACCTAAGTTTGTCACCGGAGTTTTTGCTTTCATTGAATTTGCACACGCACATAATAAGAATGAGAAGACAGTAATGTGGCAGAAGAAGAAGGAGAAGACAGTAATGTGGCAGAAGAAGAAGAAAATGACATTCCTTGTTCTCTGTTTCAGCATCAATCTTCTGATATGAACTAATGATGGTTTTCACATTGGCTTTTCCTTTTAGAGACTTCTTAGTGTCCAATGGAAAGTATACATCAGATTTGTGCAGGTCAGGTTCTTCTATGACTTTCAAGAGTTTCAACCGATTCTGTAAATTACACCCTTGTTGGGTGATACTTTTACCACTTCTCACTGCAGGTGCGCTCTCTAATATCCATTTGAATGTAATATTATAGATATTCATGCCTGTTTATGTCAAAATTACTTATATTGTCAATGTTTGATTGTCTAGTTGTTGGTGATGCGTCCATATCAGGGACAGAGGACACTCCCGTTCCTTCAGGTATGTTTATATATCATATAGTGCATGTATATTGATTTAGAATGCTATATCATAAATATACACACATTCCTTTTACTCTTACTTAGATAGTAATTTTTATTATTGTCTAGCTGTAGGTGGTGACAGTAGTTGACAATAAAATTTGTCATCCTAGAAATTATAATTTTTATATGTGCTCGCATGCGGGAATGATTGTAAGTCATGGACCTTGTCTAGTCGTCCAACTCATTATCATGTGCTGTTTGATGAGATTAGATTTGCACCTGATGATCTATAAGAACTTGTTCACTCCCTGTCTTATGTGTAAGCAGCGCTATATGCGAGTTTATCTTGTTAATATGTATGTACTGAAATTAATTAATATTATTCAAATTTTGATACATGCAGATACCAGAGGAGCACATCTTCTATCTCTGTAGTAAGGCTTTGAATTTGTTGATTTTGGTATTTCTTGTCAATTTTATAGACCAGTATGTGCTAAATATAATGTTCTGACAGTTGCTAGGGGGAAGGCATCATTCAAGGTTGCTGACCCTAGTCCTGACGCCGCACACGGACGGCACCACAGAGGTTGGGAGAGCGGCTGAGGACTGGGCCCTAGCAGGGCCCATATGAGGTTGGACTCCACCCCGGCGGTTACTTCCTCCGTCTCCAGTGAGCGACGTGTCCAGCAGGAACTGGAGAGCTTGAGGGCCACCGTTCAGGAGTTGAAGGAGATGCTGGTATTTATACTACTTTATAGTAAAATATCATGTCATATTATATATATCAACATATCCATAATTAGCACGTAGCCTGAGCTTATTTGGTTGTAGACTTAGGTTTGATTAATCATACATACATATTTAATTAAAATAAACAACGGTTTTCCAAACTAGATATCCAAATGGGGTTTCAAAATAACTTGATAATGATACGAATTCAAATAATACACGGTTCTTACACGCTTATTACACACGTTAGGTCCAGACGCGACAGGGTACAGCGCCGAATTGCATGGTTTATTGACCGAGGAGATGGCGCGCCAGATTCTAGCGTTTATCAGAGGTGGAGCTGGACCGAGCTAGGGTAGCTTTTTGATTTTTATTTTTTGAAACATGTATTTATTTATATAATACATATTGTACTACATTTTGAAACGATATTGATATTGATATTGGTTTATATTTATATCATATTCAGTTTTTTGGTTTCTTTTGTATATTATATGCGTGAGATGTGATTATGAATACTGCGATATATGTTGTGTGATGGTTAATTTTATATTTGATTGATGTATATATTATTGTGCACAGGGCGAGAAAAAATTAGGCAGCCCTTTTTAAAAAAAAAACAGATAATATGTACCTACGGATTAACCCGTAGGTACACATGTTGCCCCTACGGATTCATCCGTAGGGGCACAATATCAGCATTAACTGATATTTCTTCCCTGATCTCAGTACCCGGGGGTTGGGAATGCCCCTACGGACATATCTGTAGGAGCCATTGCTTCGCCCCAACGGACTTATCCATAGGGGCAACATATCAGGATTTCTGATATGTTGCCCCTACGGATAGGTACCTACGCAGGTATCCGTAGGGGGTAGTACTTGGACCTACGGTTATGTCCGTAGGTAAAATTAATATATTTAAAAAAACCGTAAATAATATATCTTTTTTTACCCTACGGCCTACTCCGTAGGTGCAACAGGACCTACACAGAAGTCCGCAGGGGCAAGTTCAGAGCATCAACTTGCACCTGCGGCCTTTGCACCTACGGGGTATTTTTTCGCCCCTACGCACATCTCCGTAGGGGCGGTGATTTGCCCCTACGGATAAATCCGTAGGGGCAACCCTTATTTGTAGTAGTGGAGCTCTTTTTGCAAATAGATGTGTGCACACAATTTTGGTCCAACACAATTTAAGTGTGCCCATGGACCATGGCGGGGCTGCCTAGGCTACATGACATGATGAAATGGTGCAAGTAGGGAACATGTGTATTAAATGCTAAAAGAGATGATGCAATGTGCATTAAATGCTAAAGAGGTGATGTGATTTAAAGTATCATGATTTCCCTCCAAAAGCTACTAAGCAACCCATGTTGTCTATAAATACCAAGTCATGGGAAAGAAGAGAACATACTTTCTCTTTAGTTTTGTTTTAGAACTCTTGTAATTTGTAACTTGTTTTCCTTTGAACCCTTGAGTTCTTTGCCTTCTTTTGATCTTGCAACGTCTTCATTGAGCTCGCAAGTTTAAGTTTTGGTTATTGATCTAAAGGGTTGTATCTTCATTTGGAATCAGTAAAGCTTTCTTTTTGCCTTCATTTGCCTTGTGTTTTTAGCCTTCTTTTGATCTTGCAAGCTCTTCATTGAACTTGCAAGTTTAAGTTTAGGCTATTGAACCCATGATTTGTAATGTGTTCTATGGTTTCTAGTATATTTATTTCTTACTTTACTTTCTTGCAATTTATTTCCATGCTTTACTTACTTGCTCTTTAAATTCCTTGCATTTACTTATAATGCTCTTTTCTTTTCTTTGTTCTTTTCTTTTGCTCTTTTTGGTTTGTGTTGTCAATGGTTGTTAATATGGTGTTGTTAGGAATAAATACGATATTGTAAGTTATGCTTTCTTTGCTCATTTCCTTTTCTCGTATTTTCCATTGAACTCCGTCGAAATGTTACGCAAGCGCTCCGTTAGGCACCCTACCCTACCAAGATAACAGTGATTCCTAACCGCGATCGGTTGCGTTCGGTTTGGCTGGAGGCAAAAGCAAGAGACAAGAACGGACAAACAAGGGTCAATAAGCCGGATTCTATGAATACCGTGCTTAAATACCCTAATCCACGTTGTTGCCGATTGTTCTAGCTTCAATCGTTAAGTTCGGCTCAAAGGTTTTAGTGCGGATTTCCTTAACTTACACTATTGTATCTTTTTCTAACAACTTTATACTTGCATATAACACTTAGGGTAGATAAAGAACTTTCCGCCTCGCGCATTAACTCATTACGACAAGAACGTAAAACGCTCCATCTCCTTGTGGATCGACCCGTGCTCAACCGGCTAGCTGCAAAGCGACACCGTCTTGATTGTGGTTAACTTTAATTCTATCAATCATATGGCGGCGTTGCCGGGGAGACGGTAACATTTTTTTTTGTTATTTTGGGTTAATCTTGTTAATATCCATCTAACACTTTTCTAAAAACAAACTAAAAGTTTCAAAATTTTCAAAATTTTCAAAACAAAAACGAAAATTAACACAAGCTAACCATTTTGTTCTTTGGAAACTGGACCTGCTTGCACTCTGTAACTAAACAGAAAAGATAAACAATACCAGTGTGGTATTAGTGGAACACTGAGACTACTGTTGAAATTTGGAGCCCTGACTCATCAAGTTGGCCGGCGACATCATACCTAAATCCGGTGATGCCGGCCGTACCTCCTCCTTTTGCTTCCAATTTTTCTTCTGTGCTCCAGTGTTCTGTTTTTGTCCCATTTTTATTGTTTGTTTTTTTAATAATTTTTAGTGTGCAGGTATTTGGGCATTCGTATCGCTTTTTCACACTAATATCTGTTTTTCCGACATTTGTAGATTTTTGCGGATTTGCGAACGACGATTGTGGGGAGCAAAGTGTACATTCCAAGGTAAGATGATTACTATGTATAGTGCCAAAGATCCGGGTAGTTTGACCCGCGCAAGCAAACTTTTCAAGCTATTCGGATTTAAGTTCAACGAGGGTTTCTAAACCCAAAAATTTATCGGTAAAAACTTCGTTAACACCTTCTTTCTCAAATCCGACGTATCTAATATAACCTCTTTGCAGGATTCTTTGGCAAACACAAAAACTTGACTAACCCGTATTTGTTGCAGTGCCATGCTTAAACTAAAAAAATGATTGTTTGATTCTTTGAATAATTTTTTTTATTGAATTGCGCATTGCATTAATTAATACGGACTTAAGGGCAAGCGAACCCCACAACATACGGTAAAGGATTTGATCCCCTTTTCAGTGGCCCATAAATCACGAACTTGAACATAACGATTACCCGCATAAATTTTAAAAGAAACTAGACTTTAAGCCTTAAGGACTTCGCGCTCACTAGGAGAAATTAACTGTGTTTAGAACACCGTTTAACGGTATATTGTTTACGGGGTGTCTAGGAAAGTGTTCATGGCGAAATCGCCAAAAGTGAAAGGGTTGTTTAATTAAGGGCCTTCGCGAAAGCGTTAGAAAACCTTCCCTTATCTCTGCACTTGCCTGGCCTCGTGATCAGTATATCTTGAGCCCGTTTCTCGACACAGTTTTACTTCGACAATTAAGTTCTGGAGCAGGTCTAGTTGACCCAGGAGAACCCTAGACCGATTAGGTGTGTGGTATTTTTGTGTCGTGATTGTTTTTGTCCAGATTCTTTTTGTATGTATATTTCATTCTTTTGTTCATAACTAACTAAAAAACTAAAAAAAATCACATTCTTTTTCCCCTCCTTTTCTCTTCCTTTCTTTCTTTCTCTCTGCATATCATGGGTACCCCACCTCGCAAAACTCTTGCCGAACTTTGGTACCCACAACCAGACATTACTTCCTATAGTTCTTGTTTTGTTCGAACTTCGAACGACCCCTCTATGCCCAAAATTTCTTTGAAAGATCGGATAGACGCGTCTAGGACAACCAATTGGACTCCGCAATCCACCTTGTATCAACCATTTCAACCTTCACCACCTTCTTACGTTGATACTCATTTTTCAAGTCCAGTTGTAACTTCAAGACCCATGTCTATTGCTGAACATATTGAACAATCTCGTAGCCGATCTTTCACTTCTTTCACCACTGTGAATTCTTTGGATCAACAATTCCATTCACCTTCTTATCCGTATGTTGATCCTACCCCTGTCCAGCCATTCAATTCCTACCAGTCCTACCCGACTTTTATACCTTCCCTAGACATTGCTTCTGAACTACCATTTGGGAGTTTTCAGTATCAAAACAACTTTGAATGTTTTACTGAAACCCCTTCACAACCCATGTCTAGTATAGAATAGTCGTTGGAAGACTTTAGGGTAGCGTCATACCAACAGATGATTGATTTGAATACGTCTATAGCCGCCCTCATACAACCTAGTGACCTGGTAGCTAGTTTCCAACTAGCTCCAAATTTTCCAATGTATGAGGAGGCGGTAGGACAGGTTGAGAATTTGAGTGGAGAGAGTGAGCTGTACACCCTTCCAAATCAAACCCATCCATTGCAAATTGAATCCCACAACTCCGGTTCTGAATGTCTATCATGTGTCCCAAATGGATTATCAATTGAAAATAAAATGTTTAATGAGTTGTGCGACTTTGTAGTGTTTGATTTGCCTGATTGTGAAGGGTCCCTTTCGAGTGAAACCACACCCAATCCTTTTGACCTCTACACCTCCACTCTAAAACCTGAATTGATTGATATGCATGCTTTTGTTGAGGTGTCTGAGAAAATTGATTTTCACTTGATTGAGGATATCGATGCTGGGGATTTTTTGGATGATGAACCCGTAAATTTGGCTGAGTTTTTCTCTCCAATTCATCATCCCGAGTCATTAAATGTTTTCCAGAACTTCATATGCATCTTGATTTTGATGATGAATGCATGGATGAGCTTAAGTTTGAGGAAAATTTTGAGGATATTTTTGAGGATGAACCTGTTTTGCTTGATGAGTCGGATTTTCCAATTCATCTTATCCCCTTCATTGACTGTGTACACCCTCCGGAACCTTTAACCGATAACCTTCCTCAACCAATTCCCTCCATCCTTTCCATCGTTCAGACTTTACAAGAAACCGTATCACTTTCATTTACTATGTCTGGCTTACCAAGTTCGGCGTACCCAGGTTTTTCACGAATCTTGAGGGATTTGACTCCATTTCTCGATGGGTTAATAGTTTAGCACAAACGCTTCTTACACATCGGTCATCACAAATTGTGCTAATCTATTCACACCATTTTCATCCTCAAGTTCGTACTCCATTTCTTTTTCCCTTCCGCCATTCTTCTTCTCATATACCGAGACCGTATCCCTCTTCTATCTCCATACGGTCTTGCGTATTCTCCATTTCTTTCCTCACCGTATTATTTCACCAACTTGCACATTATAACAATAAATTTTTTGAATGGTTGGTGTTAACTTTTGGCCAGTGTAAGGCCTTGTATAGATAATATTGTTCTCTTTCCCCCTAATCCTGAACTTCACCGTTTAAACAGTGGAAACACCGTTTCACTAAAGTTTGGGGGGGGGGGATCTTTTTGTGTATATATATATTTTTTGCTTTTATTTTTGTATATAATTTGTTTTTGGGGAGCGCCGACAATTTCGACCCTCTTGGTGTAGCCTGACAGTGAGGGCACTGTTAAGTTTAAGTTTGGAGGTGTTCTCGGTAAGTTTTCTTCCTTCGCATTCATTTGTATATTCTGCATTTGCATACTTATTTAAAAACCCACAAAAATCGAAAAAATTTCCAAAAATATGAAAACTTTGTCCTCAAGTTAGCTAATAGGGTAACTTAGATTTTATTCCGAAAGTTTAGTTAATATGTTAGGAATAATTAAATTCTAGACTTAGGAATTGAAAACCCTAAAAATAACCCTCATTCTGTTTAATTTTGGCAAGTATACGTCCTTATAGTTTTTTTTTTATAGAAGTAGGTAATCTTGAGTTCAGTTCTTGAGTTATGTCAAGAAGAAGGGAAAGTATTGAAGTTTTACTGAAAGATAAGTCTGAAAAATAGTTTCTATTCTTGAGTCCAAATTTAGAAAGTATGTACCCTACAACTGCACATACACGCACCTTGAAACTTAGAATAGTAGAGAATACCTAGAAATACTCTTGCCTAAAAACCTAGTATGAATGAAAAAACGGTATTTAAAGATAAACACCAAAAGAGCATCATTGAAAAATATATCCGGTCTTGAAAAAGAAAAAGAAAAGAAAAAGAAAAAAATAAATAAAGTCAAGACCTGGAAACTGCTATTTACACTTTAAACTCACACATTTAGTAATTGGCCATTAGTACCTCAAGAAGCATTAATAGTCGCTTGAAAGGTGTGTGAGCAGCACCGTCCATCATTTAATTAAAAAAAGTAGTATTAGGTATTAGGGTAAGGATACTATAGCTTGAATTGAATTCTTGAGTGTTGGGGTGCAAATATACACACACATAGGGGTATACAATCGATATTTAGATAAAAAATAGAAATGAAGAATAAGACTTATGTTTTCTGTAAAGTTGATAAAAATCCCCGATTTAAAGACCGCACTTTTAGAAGGAAAACTCAAGAGATACCGAGATCTTTCTAAACTTTTTTGGAACGTATAGGATATAAGGTTAAATAGATAGGAGGTGTGAAATATAAGGCTTGAATATTTCTAACTTAGGATGATAGAATTTCTAACGTAAATACTAAACTATAGAAGTAGAATCGATGTTAACTTATGAAACTAACTTGATGGGATTTTGTGGGTAATATCCGCTGAAAACCCTCAGAAGACAACACACCTCTTACTAGGGACACCTAGAGATTTAACGGCTTGTTGCAGTGCTCAGTGCAATCGCGTTCCCCGCGAAAGTGAGGCTAGGATTTTGTTTTGCTCGGGACGAGCAAAAGATAAGTTTGGGGGTATTTGTTTGTCACAGAAATTGTATTTCAATACCGCTCATTCATTATCTGTTTTGTTATATATCGGTACTATTAACCAGTGTCTGCTCCGTAATTACAGATTATAGGTATCCGTAACAAAATACTAGAAATACACTTAAAATCATGGATATATCATTTGTGAGCCGACACTGCAAACAGAACAGAAAATCGATCATTGTCCAAAGAGTTTTTTTGCAAATAGATGTGTGCACACAATTTTGGTCCACCATAATGCAAGTGTGCACATGGACCATGGTGGGGCTGCCTAGGCTACATGACATGATGAAATGGTGCAAGTAGGGAACATGTGCATTAAATGCTAAAAGAGGTGATGCGATGTGCATTAAATGCTAAAGAGGTGATGTGATTTAAAGCATCATGATTTCCCTCCAAAAGCTACTAAGCAACCCATGTTGCCTATAAATACCAAGTCATGGATAAGGAGAGAACATACTTTTTCTTTAGTTTTGTTTTAGAACTCTTGTAATTTGTAACTTGTTTTCTTTTGAACCCTTGAGTTCTTTACCTTCTCTTGATCTTTAACCTCTTCATTGAGCTTGTAAGTTTAAGTTTTGCTTATTGATCTCAAGGGTTGTATCTTCATTTGGAATCAATAAAGATTTCTTTTTGCCTTCATTTGCCTTGTGTTCTTAGCCTTCTCTTGATCTTGCAAGCTCTTTATTGAGCTTGCAAGTTTAAGTTTAGGCTATTGAACCCATGGTTTGTAATGTGTTCTATAGTTCCTAGTATATTTATTTCTTGCTTTACTTTCTTGCAATTTATTTCCATGCTTTACTTACTTTCACTTTAAATTCCTTGCACTTACTTATAATGCTCTTTTCTTTTCTTTATTCTTTTCTTTGTTCTTTTCTTTTGCTCTTTTTGGTTTGTGTTGTCAATGGTTGTTAATATGGTGTTGTTAGGAATAAATACGATATTGTAAGTTAAGGTTTCTTTGCTCATTTCCTTTTCCCGTATTCTCCATTGAACTCTGTCCAAACGTTACGCAAGCGTTCCGTTAGGCACCCTACCCTACCAAGGTAACAGTGATTCCTAACCGCGACCGGTTGCGTTCGGTTTGGCCAGAGGCGAAAGCAAGAGACAAGAACGGACGGACAAGGGTCAATAAGCCGGATTCCACGAATACCGTGCTTAAATACCCTAATCCATGTTGTTGCCTATTGTTCTAGCTTCAATCGTTAAGTTCAGCTCAAAAGTTTTAGTGCGGATTTCCTTAGCTTACACTATTGTATCTTTTCCTAACAACTTTATACTTGCATATAACACTTAGGAGAGATAAAGAACTTTCCGCCTCGTGTATTAACTCGTTACGATAAGAACGTAAAATGCTCTGTCTCCCTGTGGATCGACCCGTGCTCAACCGGCTAGCGGCAAAGCGACTCCGTCTTGATTGCGGTTAACTTTAATTCTATCAATCAACACATGTGACGATTCAGTTATGTTTAGAAGTTGATATTCTATTTTGAAGTTGAAAATGAGAAGATCGCGACAGATCTCTAGCCGAAATTGGAGAATCTGTATATAACAAAATCCCTAATCAACAAGTTATATTTGAAGCAACGATTATTCTCTCCGTATGAAAGAATGGAAACTTCTTAAAGAACATCTTGATTCACTAAATACGATTAGCATGGATTTGAAGAACGTAGATGTTAAAATAGATGTCATGCCCCGCTTCCCGAAATACAGAATACGAAGAGCGACGAAGGCCAGCCGTGCTACCTACGGTAAGGAAAGATACTTCCATAATCACATAAGGATGTCTAGATTAACTTATCAAAAATAAAATCCAATACCAAAAGGAATAATACTGGTAATCATGCTGCAATGAAACCACAAAGAATACTAAAAATGGGTCCATTAGATAATTGATGCAAAAAGATCCGATAGAATAGGTTCGAAAAGAAAACAATATCTGAAAGATAAAAAAGTTCTAATGTCCTAGAAGGACACACATGCTAAATACTAATAGAAAAGAAATAAACCTACGGGCTACTGATCTTCGGCAAAGTTCCGATAGTCACTGCGATCCTGCTCGGCCTGAAAATATGTCCCTGAACCTGAGATAGCAAATCTCAGGGATATCAGAACACCCTAGCAAGTACTCAACGTATAAGGTGTGTGTATAGTATGATATCATGAATATATAGATGTAGTGAAGCCCGTGTGTGCAAGTAAAACAGATATATAAATAAATAGATGCATTAATACTATGAAACCAACATGTAAAGAGGTCAAGTCATAACCTAACTGGTCACTAAAAGGTAAACTATCCTATCGTAAGCTCGAGTGTGTGCGTTAAACTCTGCAGGAGTATTCCTAACCCCAAGAGTGGTGCCCCAGAGGCTAGGAAACACAGGCCCAACTGTGGAACGAACAAGAGACCGATATAGCCTGGTATAACCTGTAAACATGAGACCGATATAGCCCGATACGAGCTGCAGGCATGGGACTCCTAAGATCCTATTGTACAAACGCACACTCAAACTACCCTAACACCCGCGTATTTATAGCTACTATGGTAAATACTAAATCACTAATTAAGAATGCTGAAAAGACAGGAACTTGTGGTATGGTAATTGTATGGAAATAAAACTGGTGAATAGTAGTGTGTCATGGCATGTAGTTCAGCATTCTAATTAGAGATCTCGTCCATAAAGACTAGAGTATTGAATAGTCAGGACTGTCAGTGGGAATAGTTATTGGGTAATAGTAACTGCATGAAGGCGATGTACAAGCTAATATGAGTCACAATTGTTAACTTTACCGTTAACCTTAACATGGATATAATAATCGTAAGCTGGATCGTAAGGTATATGTATAAGTTAGATTAACAACTTTCAAACCTTTTTCGTAGTTAAATAGATCTCATAGCAAAACCATACTTAATCTAGTTATTGATTATCAATTGGTTGAATACGAGTCTATATCTTTCTAACGATATGAAAACATTAAGTACTAATATTTACTTTATATTCTAGCAATGCAGGAAAAGAATATATACATATACACACAAATGAATGCCGATGAATATCGACCAAAAGTAAAGCAAGAGTACTTGCCTCGGAGACAGATAAACACGACGACATGAAGAACAACTCCAAGATTTTATTGCTCGGCTAATTTTGAAGAAGAAGAAAATATTATGATGGGAAAAATAGAAGGTTGATTTATATGAGAAGGGGATAGATGATAATAATTGGGTTGTTATTTATAAGGAAGAGAGATATTGTTAAAGATTAGAAAGATTATTATAATTGGAGAGAGAAATATTCTGATGAGATGGGATTTGGATTTGATTTTATAAAAGAGAGATATGATGGGTTGTTATATACTATAAGTTATTAGAAAAGTTGTATATATACATATTAGTTTGTATATAGTTAGAATTATAGAAAAGTATATGTATATATACATATTAGTATATAGTGAAAATATATGTAAATATGTATATGGTTATGGGTTAATGAAAATAAATATAATTAGTTATATATATAGGATTTTATGATATTAAACAACTAAAATATATTTTCAGTAAACTATCATAACAAAATATCTTCAATTATATATATGTATGTATGTTTATAGGTTTGTAGAAAAATAATTAAAAAGAGAGTAGATTTGAGAAAAAAAATCTGCTGAGAGACATTAGACTAGATTGGAGAGAAAGAGATTTTGTTAGGGAATATATATAGAAAGAGAGCGGGGGTTTGGTGAAATATAGTTTGTGATATAGAAAAATATATGTAGATAGAATAGAATATGGGGAGAAAAAAATCTGTTGGAAAATATATTTGTTTGGAGAGAGAGAATAGTATTTGTTTTAAAAGAATAAAGTTATCAGGTGAGACATATATGGTGATTGGAGAGAGAAAATTGAGTTGTTAGTTTAGAAAAAATATTTATATGGTTAAAAGATTTAACAGGGGCTCTCATGACTTTTCAAAATTAAATATTTTAACCAAATAAATATTGTAAGACAAAATATTTTATAAATAGAATTTAAAAAGGGGTAAAACCTTATATATATGTATTGTTTAAAGAAATACCAAATAAAATATCTTTTGTTTAAACTATGATACTAAAATATAAATATGGTTATAAAATAGTATTAGACAAATAAATATTTAAATACTAATAATATGCATATATAACAAACTTGAAAAACCATAATTATATGTATATATCTTGATTAAAAGTATTAAACTCCAAGTTATAATAATAAAAATAAAACAAAACCCAATATATCCAAAAGAAAAAGAAACGTATGATCGAACTAGGATGTTACATCCTATCCACCTTACAAAAATTTTGTCCTCAAAATTTGAAGAACGAAAATACAAGGTCGCGAACTAATTACAAGGATCAATAAAAATAAATGGGTATGAAAAATAAAGGATCAAGGAAACAAATGAGGGTATTAAGAGTCACGGTCTGGGCTCGAAAAATCGGCATGTGAAAGGAAATCAAATAAGTGGAAACAAATCAGGTAGAACTCTAAGTTACTCAAACAGAATAACGTATTGTAACCATACCGCAGTACATGGGTACAATAATATAATTCTATCTCAATCGCCCGAATCCTACAACAAGAGTCAAAGGAAAATGCAGCATGACGCACTGGGGAGAACCTATACTTGTGATTCTAACCTAAAAAGTCGGTAGAACCAAGGTTAACTTTGATGTCAGCCTGGGCTCTGATACCAACAAAATCTTGTCACGCCCAGCTTCCCGAAATACGGAATACGGAGAGCGACGAAGGCCAGCCGTGCTACCTACAGTAAGGAAAGATCCTTCCATAGTCACATAAGGCTGTCTAGATTAACCAGTCAAAAACAAAATCCAATACCAAAAGGAATAATACTGATAATCATGCTATAATGAAACCACAAAGAATACTAAAAATGGGTTCACTAGATAATTGATGCAAAAAGATCCGATACAATAGGTTCGAAAAGAAAACAACATTTGAAAGATACAAAAGTTCTAATGTCCTAGAAGGACGCACATGCTAAATACTAACAGAAAAGAAATAAACCTATGGGTTACTGATCTTCGGTGAAGTTCTGATAGTCGCTGCGTCCTGCTCGGCCTGAAAATATATCCCTGAACCTGAGATGGCAAATCTCAGGGATGTCAGAACACCCCAGTAAGTACTCAACGTATAAGGTGTGTATATAGTATGATATCATGAATATATGAATGTAGTGAAGCCCGTGTGTGCAAGTAAAACAGATATATAAATAAATAGATGCATTAACACTATGAAACCAACATGTAAAGAGATCAAATCATAACCTATCTGGTTACTAAAAGGTAAACTATCCTATCGTAAGCTCCAGTGTGTGCGTCAACCTCTGCAGGAGTATTCCTAACCCAAGAGTGGTGCCCCAGGGGCTAGAAAACACGGGCCCAACTGTGGAATGAACAAGAGACTGATATAGCCCGGTACGAGCTGTAAACATGAGACCGATATAGCCCGGTACGAGCTGTAAACATAAGACCGATATAGCCCGGTACGAGCTGCCGGCATGGGACTCCTGAGATCCTTTTATACGAACACACACTCAAACTACCCCAACACTTGCGTATTTATAGCTACTATGGTAAAGACTAAATCACTAATTAAGAATGCTGAAAAGACAGGAACTTGTGGTATAGAATTGTATAGAAATAAAACTGGTGAATAGTAGTGTGTCATGGCATGTAGTTCAGCATTCTAATTAGAGATCTCGTCCATAAAGACTAGAGTGTTGAATAGTCAGGACTGTCAGTGGTAATAGTTATCAGGTAATAGTAACTGCATGAAGGCGATGTACAAGCTGATATGAGTCACAATTGTTATCTTTACCATTGACCTTAACATGGATATAATAATCGTAAGCTGGATAGTAAGGTACATGTATAAATTTGATTAACAACTTTCAAACCTTTTTCGTAGTTAAATAGATCTCATAGCAAAACCATACTTAATCTAGTTTTCTGATTATTAATTGGTTGAATACGAGTCTATATCTTTCTAACGATATGAAAACATTAAGTACTATTATTTACGTTCTATTCTAGCAGTGCAGGAAAAGAATATATACATATACACACAAAGGAATGCCGACGAACATCGACCAAAAGTAAAGCAAGAGTACTTGCCTCGGAGACAGATAAACACGACGACATGAAGAACAACTCCAAGTTTTGATTGCTCGGCTAATTTTGAAGAAGAAGAAAATATTAGGATGGGAAAAAGAGAAGTTGATTTATATGTGAAGGGGATAGATGATAATAATTGGGTTGTTATTTATAGGGAAGAGAGATATTGTTAAAGATTGGAGAGATTATTATAATTGGAGAGAGAAATATTCTGATGAGATGAGATTTGGATTTGATTTATAAAAGAGAGATATGATGGGTTGTTATATACTATAAGATATTAGAAAAGTTGTATATATACATATTAGTTTGT
This sequence comes from Agapanthus africanus, assembly GCA_030015575.1. Classification (NCBI taxonomy): domain Eukaryota; kingdom Viridiplantae; phylum Streptophyta; class Magnoliopsida; order Asparagales; family Amaryllidaceae; genus Agapanthus; species Agapanthus africanus. The sequence continues at coordinate 235,609,596 of CM057338.1, forward strand.
ATATAGTTAGAATAATAGAAAAGTATATGTATATATACATATTAGTATATAGTGAAAATATATGTAGATATGTATATGGTTATGGGTTAATGAAAAATAAATATAATTAGTTATATATATAGGATTTTGTGATATCAAATAACTAAACTATATTTTCAGTTAAACTATCATAACAAAATATCTTCAATTATATATATGTATGTATGTATAGGTTTGTAGAAAAATAATTAAAGAGAGAGTAGATTTGAGAAAGAGAATCTGCTGAGAGAGATTAGATTAGATTGGAGAGAGAGAGAGATTTTGTTAGGGTATATATATAGAAAGAGAGCGGGGCTTTGGTGAAATATAGTTAGTGATATAGAAAAATATATGTAGATAAAATAGAATATGGAGAGAAAGAAATCTGTTGGAAAAGATATTTTTTTGGAGAGAGAGAGAATAGTATTTGTTTTAAAAGAATAAAGTTATCAGGTGAGACATATATGGTGATTGGAGAGAGAAAATTGAGTTGTTAGTTTTGGAAAAATATTTATATGGTTAAAAGATTTAACAGGGGCTCTCATGACTTTTCAAAATTAAATATTTTAACCAAATAAATATCGTAAGACAAAATATCTTATAAATAGAATTTAAAAAGGGGTAAAATCTTATGTATATGTATTGTTTAAAGAAATATCAAATAAAATATCTTTTTTTTAAAGTATGTTACTAAAATATAAATATGGTTATAAAATAGTGTTAGACAAATAAATATTTAAATACTAATAATATGCATATTTAACAAACTTGAAAAAACCATAATTATATGTATATATCTTGATTAAAAGTATTAAACTCCAAGTTATAATAATAAAAATAAAACAAAACCCAATATATCTAAAAGAAAAAGAAACGTATGATCAAACTAGGATGTTACATCTTACCCACCTTACAAAAATTTCGTTCTCGAAATTTGAAGAACGAAAATACAAGGTCGCGAACTAATTATAAGGATCAATGAAAATAAATGGGTATGAAAAATAAAGGATTAAGGAAATAAATGAGGGTATTAAGAGTCACGGTTTGGGCTCGAAAAATCGGCATGTGAAAGAAAATCAAATCAGTGGAAACAAATCAAGTAGAACTTTATGTTACTCAAACAGAATAACGTATTGTAACCATGCCGCGGTACATGGGAAAAATAATGTAATTCTATCTCAGTCGCCCGAATCCTACAACCAGAGTCAAAAGAATATGGAGCATGACACACTGGGGAGAACCTATACGTGTGATTCTAACCTAAAAGGTCGGTAGAACCAAGGTTAACTTTGATGTCAGCCTGGGCTCTGATACCAACAAAACCTTGTCACCCCCATTTCCCGAAATACGGAATATGTAGAGCGACGAAGGCCAGCCGTGCTACCTACGGTAAGGAAAGATCCTTCCATAGTCACATAAGGCTGTCTAGATTAACCTGTCAAAAATAAAATCTAATACCAAAAGGAATAATACTGACAATCATGCTACAATGAAACCACAAAGAATATTAAAAATGGGTCCACTAGATAATTGATGCAAAAAGATCCGATACAATAGGTTCGAAAAGAAAACAACATCTGAAAGATAAAAAAATTCTAATGTCCCAGAAGGCGCACATGCTAAATACTAACAGAAAAGAAATAAACCTACGGGTTACTGATCTTCGGAAAAGTTCCGATAGTCGCTGCGATCTTGCTCGGCCTGAAAATATGTCCCTGAACCTGAGATGGCAAATCTCAGGAATGTCAGAACACCCTATCAAGTACTCAATGTATAAGGTGTGTGTATAGTATGATATCATGAATATATGAATGTAGTGAAGCCCGTGTGCGCAAGTAAAACCGATATATAAATAAATAGATGCATTAACACTATGAAACCAATATGTAAAGAGGTCAAGTCATAACCTAACTGATCATTGAAAGGTAAACTATCCTATCGTAAGCTCGAGTGTGTACGTCAACCTCTGCAGGAGTATTCTTAACCCAAGAGTGGTGCCCCAGGGACTAGGAAACACGGGTCCAACTGTGGAATGAATAGGAGACCGATATAGCCAAATACGAGCAGTAAACATGAGACCGATATAGCCTGGTACGAGCTGTAAACATGAGACCGATATAGCCCGGTACGAGCTGCCGGCATGGGACTCCTGAGATCCTGTTGTACGAACGCACACTCAAACTACCCCAACACCCGCGTATTTACACCTACTATGGTAAAGACTAAATCACTAATTAAGAATGCTGAAAAGACAGGAACTTGTGGTATGCTAATTGTATGGAAATAAAACTGGTGAATAGTAGTGTGTCATGGCATGTAGTTTAGCATTCTAATTAGAGATCTCATCCATAAAGACTAGAGTATTGAATAGTTATGACTGTTAGTGGTAATAGTTATCAGGTAATAGTAACTGCATGAAGGCGATGTACAAGCAGATATGAGTCACAATTGTTATCTTTACCGTTAACCTTAACATGGATATAATAATCGTAAGCTGGATAGTAAGGTACATGTATAAGTTAGATTAACAATTTTCAATCCTTTTTCGTAGTTAAATAGATCTCATAGCAAAACCATATTTAATCTAGTTTTCTGATTATCAATTGGTTGAATACGAGTCTATATCTTTCTAACGATATGAAAACATTAAGTACTAATATTTACTTTCTATTCTAGCAGTGCAGGAAAAGAATATATACATATACACACAAAGGAATGCCGATGAACATCGACCAAAAGTAAAGCAAGAGTACTTGCCTCGGAGACAGATAAACACGACGACATGATGAACAACTCCAAGATTTGATTGCTCAGTTAATTTTGAAGAAGAAGAAAATATTGTGATGGGAAAAAGAGAAGGTTGATTTATATGAGAAGGGGAGAGATGATAATAATCGGGTTGTTATTTATAGAGAAGAGAGATGTTAAATATTGGAGAGATTATTATAATTGGAGAGAGAAATATTCTAATGAGATGAGATTTGGATTTGATTTTATAAAAGAGAGATATGATGGGTTGTTATATACTATAAGATATTAGAAAAGTTGTATATATACACATTGGTTTGTATATAGTTAGAATAATAGCAAAGTATACACACACACACAAATATTATTATATAGTGAAAATATATGTAGATATGTATATGGTTATGGGTTAATGAAAATAAATATAATTAGTTATATATATAGGATTTTATGATATCAAACAACTAAAATATATTTTCAATTAGACTATCATAACAAAATATCTTCAATTATATATATGTATGTATGTATATAGGTTTGTAGAAAAATAATTAAAAAGAGAGTAGATTTGAGAAAGAGAATATGCTGAGAGAGATTAGATTAGATTAAAGAGAGAGTAATTTTGTTAGGGAATATATATAGAAAGAGAGCGGGGGTTTGGTGAAATATAGTTAGTGATATAGAAAAATATATGTAGATAGAATAGAATATGGAGAGAAAGAAATCTGTTGGAAAGATATTTGTTTGGAGAGAGAGAATAGTATTTGTTTTAAAAGAATAAAGTTATCAGGTGAGACATATATGGTGATTGGAGAGAGAAAATTGAGTTGTTAGTTTAGGAAAAATATTTATATGGTTAAAAGATTTAACAGGGGCTCTCATGACTTTTCAAAATTAAATATTTTAATCAAATAAATATCGTAAGACAAAATATCTTATAAATAGAATTTAAAAAGAGGTAAAATCTTATGTATATGTATTGTTTAAAGAAATACCAAATAATATATCTTTTGTTTAAATTATGATACTAAAATATAAATATTGTTATAAAATAGTGTTAGACAAATAAATATTTAAATACTAAAAATATGCATATTTAACAAACTTGAAAAAACATAATTATATGTATATATCTGGACTAAAAGTATTAAACTCCAAGTTATAATAATAAAAATAAAACAAAACCCAATATATCCAAACGAAAAAGAAACGTATGATCGAACTAGGATGTTACAATAGAGGATGAAGATATCATCTTAATTCTATTATTCTCTTTACCACTATCCTTCGAGAATTTTGTAAACTATTTTATTGTCGGTAAAGACTGTTGGGAACTTAGCATACTAGTAAGCTAATTTTAAGATAGCATCATAGATTTTTAAGAAATTCTAGTTTGCAAAAGTTCCAAAACCATGAATCAAAACTAAAGAGCTAGACCTTGTAAACAAATAACTTAGTGAGCTATACTAATCTATTATGTACGTAGAATACCGACATCCTTAAATTTTCTTCAAAAGCTTCAATGATGTTGGACTCTAGCATGCTCTCAAGAGCTCTGAATCATACCTGCAAGCCGGTCCTCCTTTACCGAAGATGATCTACCCAAGAGAATCGATCCAAACTCCAGCTTCACATAGTGAAGCAACCGACGCTCGATGTAAGAATATTCCACTATAATTTTCTCTCAAATTTAAAGCTCAAGAGAGTAAGTAAAGAAGAAGGAGGAGATGAAGAAACTTAGCCATGAGCAAGTAAAGAAAACCTTGAGAGAATGAATCAAGAATAATAGAATGGCTTCATATTTTTCATAACCATGCAAATAAAAAATCTCAAAATATTTTGTGATAAACTAATGAAGCCCATTCCTCTACATGCATGTCTTCAACCATGCTCAATGCCATCCCACCCTCCATCTCATTTTATGAATATTCATAAATGAGATGTTTATCTTCTAAAACAAATTCCGTATAAATACGGAATACATATCGAAATATATATATGCGTATCCGTATAAAAATACGAATAGCCAAGAGAGAAAATGAATAGTGAACAATAATACTAAAATACATATATTAAATATATATATATATATATATATATATAAATTATTAAATCAAAATTTGATTTAATAATACAGCTTAATCTTAGGCCGCTAGTATTATCAACAGTATGATTAAAATCCGTGTAGCCTGCACACATATTTAATCGGACACCTATATGTACCAACATAGATCATCTACATTGTATCTCCTAAACCAGGAAAACCCACCGTGTGGGACTCTAAAGACTTGTCAATACGCCGGCAGTGGGTTTAACCACAAACACGTCAGCGGCACTAGCTGTACGTAACGGCTATCCAGGTATCGAACGAAAGGAAGGCCGACGAGTAAACTCATTCATACCCCTACTGAGCTTATCTGTGACAATCTCCATACAGTTCGGTCTGTTCATTTAATAGTTCGCATATCGGGTCTAGTGGGTGGATAAAGTCTGACCCCTAATAACGTGATAATTCGTGTCGGTGTGAAGCCCATAACCTACTAAGAAACTACTGATCCAAATCAGTAAATCTTTTCCACCTTGTCCAAGGATTTCTGGTGATGGCCACCCGTGCACAGCGCGACAACTACCCCCAATACCGGGAGAGACGAATCCCTGACGATCCACTCACTGCCTCCATATGGCTCGGGACTGTACCCAACTAAAACCTGTTTGCACGATTCTTTTGAGCAGTGGTAGGGTAGTAATCAAAGCATGTTGGGAACTCATATGAGAAAAATGACGATCTTAGGTCGACAGACTAATCTGTACTCATGTCACCTGAGAACTGCTATCTGACAATAAGTATAATACCATCTAATATGTTCCTGGCGAGTTCGTCCATTGCACTCACCTCCAATGAGCACTTGTATACTATCTTTGGTGACTATCTGACACCAATGGCTGTGAGACTGGCCATCACTCCTCGTCGGGATCAAGAAACATATACACCAGTCTATGCTTGAATATCGATGCTAAGTCTCGATATTCTCACGACTAGGGACATTTAAGGATTTGCTTATAAATTACCTAATTCTCATAAGTGTGATCGTCACAATAACCCTTGTAGTCAAGCAAGAATCCTATGGGCTCTATCAACATGTAATAGTGATCCGTAATACCACATTATACATGTACATGATGATAGCGATGAACCAGATAGTATACTATCATTTCGATTAAGACTATTCTACCCGTATAGGTCATCCCTCAATCATCATAATCGCATGCCTGCGATTACAATAATTGACTTGAGGGCACTATAACCAACAAAGACACCATATCTCTAGAAGATGTTAGATTTTCGCTTCACTCTCATTAAATTCAGTATAAAAGATCTAGAAGCAATAGAGAGAGTCAGGCTGATGGGTTGATGACAAATAGTTCTGATAAAAAAAGACGTTGTAATCAAAACGGACCGTCCGATAGGGGCAAAAACTAACAGAAGTGGACCGGCATATCCAAGTCAAGAACTCGTGATGAGAATATTATTTGTCACCACTGCAAAAAAGAGTGATACATGAAGTATTTGTATTCAATGAAAGAAAAGATGGAAAAGAAGACTAAGAATTCTTCAGTTGCTAGTGTAGTAAAAGATGGGTCTTCTGACTAAATCGATCAATTTCTATCAATCACTGATCATGTTCAGTGACTGAAAGAATGGGTATTGGATTCGGCTTGTTCCTAGCATATGTGTCTCAATCAGGACCAGTTTTCAAACATATGATAAGTTCGACGGTGGAAATGTCTTGATGGGGAATAATATGCCCTTCAAGGCTGTTGGTATCGGATCCATCCAAATTCGCATGCATGATGGCGTGGTGAGAACATCAACTGATGTTCAATTTGTTCTAGATATGAAAAATAATATTGTAACAACTGCAAAATCCGTATACTGTCCTTGTGTTTCCTTTCTTTGATAAAAAGCCATTCTTTTAGAAACAATCATATATAAGTAATTATTTTCTACTTGTACAAGGTCTGTTACAAGTAACTATTTGTTATCACCTTGTTTTCCTAACACACAAGTCATGAGTTCGAACCCCGTTATAATCTTATTTCTTTTTTATTCTATTTCTTTTGTTTTCTTTTGAATACTTCTTTTTATATGCATGCCACATCGACCCTGAATTTATTTATGGTAAGTAGAGTGTATTGTTGGCTTACTGAGATGAAGTGGGGCCTTCTGATCAAGACTCGAGCCAGGGGGCCATAAATGGGCCGCCTCAGGCGGTTATTTGGCCGCTCTAAGCAGATTTGTGGGGCCTGTTTCGCACGGGCTTTCTCGTGTGATCTCATATTAGGGTTATTAGCATATATCCTTACCCTATTTTGTCTAAACCTAACCAAACTCTCTGTTGCCCTATAAAACCCTTCAAACCCTATATTTCTTTTTCTTTTGACAGTCATTTTCTTATACTTCGAAATTTCATCATCTCTCTCTGCCTTTTCCCTCCTTTTTATTGTCCTTTCTCAAAATCTGAAGACCTTAGCGACAAGAAAGAATATCTTCGAATGAGAACATCTATCATCTCCATCAAATCTCGATCAACTCGAGACTTCGTCTCTCACGATTAGACAATCATATATTTCCTTTTTTATAAGCCATCTCTAAATCCTAGATCGTTCCCTCAATCTCTCCTCTTAGACATCTATGATTTATGTTATTAGTCTCTCAAGCTGGGAATAAAAAAAAGAAGGAAAGATGGTATTTTTAATGAAAAGAAAAGTCGATTTAGGGTTTTCAATAATTATTTGTTTTCATAATATTTGATCAATACCATATGCATGATTTGTGTTGACTTTTAATATAATTTATGTGATTTTTACTCGCTGATCGCGGTGTTAACACATTAGGGTTTATGGCATTGATCACTAGAGTTGTCAAGATTTGTTTTTTATATATGCAACCTATGATATTTATTATTAGGATAGATTTAAGCCTAATTCAGCATGTTATGGTCAATCTAGCGACTGCTCTACCATAGTTAACTAACCTACGGTGTATCGACGTTTTCCCGTGGTTGCCATGACGGCGTAGTTTAGGTTAAATCATGATAGAACGGTATATTGCCTATTCTGGAATTTTTTGTTACTATTTGTAAACTTTAAACGCATGTATCTTTCTGTTCCTGTAACCAAACGACTTGTTTCTTATCTTAAAAAATAATATCATAGAAATATCTACAACTTTTGTATTTTAAGTTTTGGATAATTCTGAACCTAGGTCGTAGTTTTATGCAATTTAGTTTTGTTGCGCGGTTTTGGACTGCTGCTGAATTTTAGCGATACCCTTTCACTCTAATAATTTTATAAAAATAATCAGAACAGATTTTGTAATTCCTTATATTGGGAATTACAATAGATTCATGCCTTTATCTCTATAAATTTATTTAGGGCTAGATAACTTTGTTAGCGCCATGATTTATTGGTTTCCGTGTAAGGCATGACTGCTGTTTTTCAAGAAAACTGCTAGAACTTGTCGCTCAAAATGTCATAACTCCTACTCAGGACTCCAAACTGAGCAAAACCTAAGGTTTTTCATAATTACTCTGAGTGACGTATCTTTTCTCAGTATATTTGGTTCTGTGATTCTATACATAAACACCCCGAAACTACCATTTGACATCAGCACTGATTTCTGAAACTGTCTTTGAAACATATGTGCAACCTGAATAAAACCTTCATAACTCAAGTTCCCGATAACCAAATTAGGAAATTGTCACGACCCGAAAGTACGGAACATGACCGGCACTTAGATTACGAATCGTCTAGAGGCGCAACGTAACCTAAGTAAGCCGAAGCCCAGAAATCTAAACCATAAAAGAAGAAGAAGTAAAAGAAAACATGAAGGAAATAAGTTTAAAAGCATCAGCAAATTTTTTCAAAAATTTTGGCAGAGTCTCCTCTGTAAAAACTGGCCCCAAACGGGTACAACAAGTATAATATACACAAATAATAAAAAAACATCCCCATACGGGAGCTAGCTCTACGCCAAAAGGCGTAAACAACCACAACAATGCATAATAGTATACAACGCCAAAGGGCGAGGCTCAAACCTCAAAGAAAATAAAACCACCAGATATCATAATAATACAAGCGCGACTCTAAGGTCGAAACGAATAAATGGTCCAGTGAACTATCAAGTAATACAAGTTTGGTTGATGGAGCTTTCTAAATACAAATGAAATAATAAAAATACAACGGCGGTCCAGATATAAATGAACCAACCTACCGTGCAAATCATCCAGAAAGAAATTATGTGCCAGCAATCTGCCAAGGAACCCTGTACATCAACCTGTAATAAAATTTGGTACAACGGGGGTGAGTTGCCAACTCGTGAGTAGAAGACATCTACGAAAAGAAATCGAATGCACGACGCTATCCTAGGTCATAATAATACACTACTAAGTCCCAATCATCTAGTAATGGCAGGATAATACTACGTGTAAATGCAAATACTCCGTGCTCGTGTCAGTGCCTCATATAATACTGTATCATAAGAATGAGTATGCATGCACCATGAATGTAACATAACCAATCCTGAAATCTAGATATATCTGTTTAAGAAATCTTTAGCTTTTACCATAGTAAAATGTGTATAGAAATCTGAAATAGCAACAATGAAATCCATGGAAATCCGTGTCAAGTATCGACACAAAACATGTAAATCTCAAGTCTCAATACCTCATAATCTCAATATCTCATAGTCTCAATATCTCGGGCTTCGTCAGTCCGGATCGGCCCATATCATCAAATCTCACGAAAACGGTCGGTATCCTCCGGATATCCGCCGCGCCAGACATCACCGGTAGATAGCCTTCCCCTGCCAGGTTCATCGTCTACAATTCGATCTTCTTGTCCCGGGGTACCATACCGGGCCCACCATGTACCCGAGACGGTTCATCCACTCTTCGAATCGGGGCTCGAAATCCAACAGAAAACATGAAATCTCATGGTGGACGACACACACATCACGAGAAAACCGCATCTTATGTTTTAAAAAGAGAGGAGGAGAGAGAGAAGTTTTTATATATCCTTGCGGTTTTCCCCAAAATCCAGAAATCTCATAGAAAACCAAAATCCCAAAATCATGAGTAAGTATATGATAAGTGTCGGCAAATGCCCATAATACTGCATGATAACATGGAAATATGAATGCATGAAATGTCTAAGTAATCAATGCCATGTCTATACTAACACCAGAGAGCAATCACGATGTTATATCAATCTAGCTGTTAGCTGATTGCATCAATAAACGATAATATGATCTAAAGTGTACGTGACATAGCAATTATCGATGATGATGTGTGTGAGCCGGGAAATAAGTGTATGTGGAATATGCGCATCATCGGTAATGGTGCTGGTGTCCTAACAGAAAAAGTTTATACTGATTATAGAAACATATGTATGAACATGCAACATTATGATTACAGTATGAATGTAAAGACAGATGTGCAATAACCACTCATTTGATATACAAGTATAACTACAACTATATGTCTCGAGCCTAACTAGTGTCCATCTAACCTCCTAAAGAACTAAACCTAAGAACTAGTCGATAAGAAATAAGAGTACACTTAAAATCTGAGTCCATATCTCTAATAGTCGGCGATCCAGCCTCAATAGCGTCACGTACGTAGTATGATTTCCTCGAAACGAGAGTGCGGATCAATCATCACATCAATGCCTCGTACGGTAAAATCCATCGTACGACATCCCAATATTGGGGTACGGGTCAAGTATCACCTACGAGTCTCATCATTCGTATAATATCATCATCAACACATGTCATGATCAAGGTGCTATACTGTAATTGCATACATCAATCATATATCATTATCAGCATAAATATACATCGTTAATTTATCCTCAGAAATGTCATGTCACATATATCATATCTTGATCAAGTCACATATGTCAAGTCGTGATTAAGTCACGCCTATAAGATATCGAAATCAAGTTACACCTTTATGATATCGCAATCAAGTTACATCTATATGATGTCGTAATCAAGTCACACATATAACATATCAGAATATCAATCACATGTTACGGTCCGGGTGCTATTTTAGAGTCTCATGTACCTCTATATCATCACCACCCTTTATTATCTATGTATACCTATTCATTATCTCATTTTCTAATGATCCGCTAATATCATAATACGACCGTATAGTCAAGAATCACGGCATCAAGCCCAGCTATACTATTTCATCCCCGTGTATCATATCACATCCTTGTATCATATATATGTATTGTGTGTGTATATATATATATATATATATATATATATATACCTACACCTAGTCCTATATATATATACACATACACGTATACACCGCCGCGAGTCTCAGTGTGTGCGTAACTACCTAAAACCTACGAAATCTCCTCCAAAATATTCATCCTCGGGTAAGGTCTTTCTAAATCAATCTAGTCCATCCTAGGGTCATTACTAGGGTCTTACTCACTGAAATTCTAAGGTCACGTCAGGCTTCCTAATGACAATGAGTACTATTCCTATTCTACATTTGCGGGGGTGCTAAACGCCATCCACCCGCCTTCCCCCATAGATATACATCTACTCACCTGGTCCTTATCTGCCGAAGACGGTGTCGCCATCCTCTTCTTCATCGTCCGTAGTCCACGTGAGTGGTACCTATATGTAAACACATATAATATCGTAAACTGAATCACAGACAAAACTAAAACGACGCACGAAACGTGCATAGGTTAAAACCTATGTCCCGCTCATGCAAAAGAACCAAATATCGCTCGATATCGGCGTACAAATACCAATTGATCGAGATAAACATCAACAAACAACTCATAGTTTTAAAACTCATTACTCATAATGTAAAACATGGTTTAAATCATTGGAACCCTAAAAATCGATCAAATCGTCCGATTTCGTAAAACCCGAAAATGCCAATTTACCGTTTTACTTCAAAACTTACTGTTTAAATGAAACTAATGGTCATGATACTCATTAAATAACCAAACTAGATTATAGAAACCATTACCATATTTTTCTCACACTAATTTGTATAAAAATAGATTTCTAGTTTGCAATTTTATCCATTTCGACACTTTGCAAGCAAAATTTCATAATATCACAACAAAATATGATTTTACATGAATTAACTTACTAAACTACAATTCAAGATGATAATAATATAATGAAACTATAATTTATATTTTAAACCTCATTTATTTAAGAATTTCCAAAAACTAGTTAGCAAAAATAGCAATTTTTATCACAATTTATCAATTATCAATAAAACTAGTAACTAAATTGAGTTTTTCATTCCACCAACAAGTTAATATCCTCTTAAGACCACAATCTAGTGTTACAAATATTAATTGGAATTTTATTTCACCAAAATATACAATATATAGAAATCTAGTTTGCAAAAATGGTTTAATTTAACAATTTTGGATAAGCAATTTACAATCTATCATTCATACAAGAATTTCCACTTATAAAAATGTTAAACTAGTTATAATAACCCTAATTAATTAATAAAAATCATAACTTGATTTTACAACCCTAACTTGAATTTTTAAAACTTGGAAATAGAATTAATTCATTAAATCAATTTATACTAGAATGAAACATTAAATAACAATAATTCAAAAGAACAAGATTTATACCTTCACACAAGAAATCCAAACATGAAAATAAGCCTCCAAAATGCATGCTTTCCATCTCCAAAATACATGTAAAAATGAGCAAAGAATAAATGGTAGGAAATAATTAGGATTTTGTGGATTTTTTATTGAATTTTTGATGTATTTTTGATGGATTTTTGTAATAAAACCAAGTGGAGAAATGGGGGGCTGCCAAGATGAGGAGGCCGGCCAAGTGAGGAGGAGCAAGAGGAGAATGAGAAAAGTGATGAAAAGTGTAGAAAGTTCATCTAAAGTATCACCTCTTTATGTCTTTTCATAACTTTATTAAATTTTCTTTTATTTCTTTTCTAAACAACTCAAGAAAAATCTAGAAACATGGTTAAAATTTGCAACTAAATTTTTCATGATAAACACTAAATTCTAATATGTAATGGTTCATTTTTACAAATTAAACCCCTTCAAATTTGAAATTTACACTAATTTAGTGCATAAATAAAGCTTATGTTAATATTTAAAATAATTAATTTAGGAAAAATATTTAATTAAACTAAAAATTTATAAGTGACTAAATAAACACCATTTACTGGTAATATCATAATTAAAATAGGTATTTTTAAATTTATAGTGAAAAATAATTACGGTTTTGTTTTACGAAAAATACGTTTTACTTTACCGAAAATCATAAAATTCACTTAAACGATTTTATTTATTTAATTATTTATTTAATTATTTTTAAAACGTTACAGAAATTCTTCTTATAGAATTTCTGTAACAGAAAACCCTACCATTCTTGTTTATATTTGGAAGCTTAAGTCTGAATTGTGATATGCTTATTTACGCTTAAAGTTCATGAAATTACTGTCTTGTCCTGAATGATAACATGTTATATAGTATGGTCAAGTACTAAATCAAAAACTTGCAAGGGGTCTTGTTAATTATTGATAGCGCATGGATCATGAAATGAATGATTCATTATAATGATTCACCCTCAATGAATACTCTTGCAAGTGCAATGTGTCGGTTAAGTGCATGATTGTTTAATGCGGGGTTAGGATAGTTTAGCGAAGGTGGCGGCAAGGGTTTCAAGAGTCCCCTGCATTTTTCTTGTGTTTCCGTAGAATTAACGGATTGCTATATATATATTCATTCATGTTGATGTTACAATAGGAGTATCTAATCGCATCCTCCAATCGCAAATCTTTGATACACGACTCTTTTTCTAGTTTTTCTAGACTGAGAATACCGGCAAGACTGACTTTGAGAAGGGTAAGCGCTTTCAGCCAGTTATCTTCCAAGCGAGCTATCCGTGGGACAAACGGAATACTCTTGAAGCTCAGTTCACCGCCCTCGCTAAACTAAGACGAACGATAGATATGTTACATCATGCAAACAAGAAATCTTATCATTCACATTCATTCATGTTCGTGTGCTACATTTCATATTGTTTAATTTTTGCTATTTATAATTGTTAGATGTTTTATTTATAAATGACTGTTTTCATCTCATTCGTTTGTTACGTTTTCTTTCTTGATTTAAATCCACTTTATATTTGAGAGACTTACATGAGTTTCAGAACTTTGATGGACATTTCAGATGAAATGTGAAATTATTCCTAAGGGGGTAAATAGGAATAAGTCACCGATATGCCCAAATTAAAAAAATCTATCAACACTTATTAGTATAAAACACAATCACAAAGAGATATGATATCAACTAATACTACAATTGTGAACAAAGAATATATAGCAAGCAAGAGCACTATCAAGTACAAGCAATGAGTATAAAGAGAAAATAGTGAGCAATTAGAGAAAGTAGAGAACAAGCATGCAATCGAGCAATTTCTAAACTAAAAAGCAATATAAAGTAAGAGAGAAATTGCAAACACAATCGCAAATACAAGACGTTTTTTATAGTGATTCGGGAGATCCGCTGGTCCACTTTCTTAAGAAGCACGAGTCTGTTCCACTAAATACGTCTCCACCGAGACAATCATGTTGCACATCCGCAACAAACACGTCTCCACCGAAACAACACGTTGCTTGACATATGAGCAACTCTTCACTTTACAAGCTTTCCTCTCTTACAAAGGCCCCCTTGCACTCAAGGATCTTCACATAAAGAAAAGAAAGACTTCTCTCACTTTTCTCTCTTACAAAGGTATCTTTTCATTCAAGGATCCTCACACAAATATAAGAAGAGGGTTATAATAAGCACCATACTCTTTTGGAGTTTCTCTCAAGCTCAAACTAATACTCTAGCAAGTATGGATAATCAATTGAAGCTCTTGAATTTTTTGTGTGTGAGAGTGATTGGATAAGCAAATGAAAATCTCTTTTTAAACACTCACAAGGGATGAGATTTTTGGCTCAAGATTAATTGGATATTGGCAATTGAAAAGCTCAAGTAATTGAGTAAGTGATGCCAAGAAAAATCCAACCCAAAACCCTTTTATAGCTCAAAGAAAAATAACTCAAAAACAAGTAGGGACAAGCAGAATAAACACACTGAAGACGTCTAAAGTTATAGAGTGCAGACGTCTGGACTCATATAATACAATCCCAACGGGTATAAACGGCCATATTTTTCAAAACAATTTAACTGAAGATGTCTGAAGTTCAAATAGGGCATACGTCTGAAGAAGAAAATATTGGCTAAAACATAGTATCATACGTTTGCCTCGATGAGCTGCAGACGTTTGTGTTCCTCACTAAAAAGCACAGGGTGCAAACCAGACATCTGAAGTTCACATGGGCAGATGTGTGAAGTTAAAAAATGACATTTTGAAACCCTTTATCAGACGTCTGGTCCATTGACCTTCAGACGTCTGTCTCTTATAAAAAATGGGCCATATAAAAATATAGAGAGATTCCAGATGTCTGAAGAAGTATTGGGCAGATGCCTGAATCACAAAACGCATGAAAATTGATATTTCAGACATTTAGGATTTTTATGAAAACACAGAAAGACGATAGACGTATGAAGATAACGGAGATAGACGTATGAAGTGTAAAAACTCAGAAATTTGTGTTTTGTGATGAAAAACAATCAAAAACCCGATGTTCATGCAATGTAAAATGTTTATGCAATCGTATGTGAGTGTTCAAGATCTCTAAATGATATAAACTATATTCTATAGAGTACTTACATAAAATCTTATGTAGATGTCGCATTTCTTCGAAATCTTGAATTTTTGACACTTCGACATGAGCTCTTGAAACTTTGGCGCTTCGCTTGAACTTTGCGTTGGTTGATTGATTTTCAATTAGTTTCGACACTTGATGCTTCAAATTTGAACACGGCATTCCATTCACTTACGTCTTGAAGTCGATATTTGATCTTCAAATGAACTTCGCTTCGACTTCGATCTTTGACGCTTCAAAGTTGGACTTGGCTTCTAGCTTCTTGGATATTCATAGCTTGAACTTTTGAATCCCTTGAACCTTGGCTAATTAACATTCTGAAGCTTGAATATGCAAATTGTGAAGCACTCATTCGTATCCTCCAATCACCATTAGGTATTCCATTTAAGCCCAATTTCCTCCATCCTCCTTTGTATGCCTGTGTCGTGAGATATATGATATCCTGAAAAGCAATCTCAAAGCAACTAAGCACATCATATACAGTGTTATGAAATATAATCAAGTTAATAAACATAAGTATATAAACATTCATTGTTTCGATATCACAACTATGAATAGTATATCAATATCAAGATATAAATCAAAAGCAAAGCATGAGATATTGATATACCAAACATATATACATGTTATATGAATACCAAGATATAGAACACATGTATATACATATTCATATTGCGAATCATCAAAACACTGAATGTGAGTAATATATCGATATCAAGGAATATAACACATGTAAAGCATATCGATATCGATATATTACTCGATATACACAAGATATAGGATATGCAAGATAAACATCAAGTGTATACAAGTTTTTTGTTTAAAAGGTAAAGCAAGATAAGCAAGTGATACTAAACAAACTATTCATGTTTAAGCTAACATCAAAACCAAATAAAAAGATCGTCAAAATCCGTAAGTTATGAATCACCCCCTTTTTGATGATGGCAAAATATGAATAAGAAATAGTATATCTATATCAAATAAAACAAAATATCCTATATCGATATACTAAAACTCCTATTATTCTCCCCATTTTTGTCATAATAAAAAAAGTATTTAGGGAATTTAGAATGTTTGAACTGTAAGTGTATATATGCTCCTTACTGTGTCAATTATGGCTATACGGAATCAAAAACTTTTAAAATCTTGAGCACAAAACACTAAATCATAGGATACAAGCCCAAACACTAAACTAAACAAACCCTAACTAGAGTTTTAACTAATCGGTTGAGATTACAACCTTTGTAGACGGTCTTTCGGGTCTTGAAAGTTGACTCCTTAAGCACCTTTGGTTGATGTAACGAGCTCTCAAAGCCGATCTTCCGTGTTAAAGATAATCCACTCGAGAGTGCCGATTCAAGCGATAGTTTCATCCGAAGCAACTAAAAATCAAGTCTTGCTAAGACAAGATACTTAGGACGGTGTAGTTTGTGAAACTAAATGCTCTCTTTTAATCCTTACAACTCAAGAGAGAGGATTGAGGAAGAAGATGAAGAGGATGGCTACTTGAGATTTTTCTCCAAGTGTGAAAAGATAACTTTCATCTCTAAAATATCTCACACCCTCTTCTTCTTCCTTCATCACCCAAAACAAAAGTGGGTGGGCTTGGTGACTCACTAGGATGAGTCACAAGCCCACACACTTCCATGTTTAAGATGAAGAAGCGAGAGAGAGAGAGAGAGAGTAGCCACCTCACTATGATATATATATACACACACTTATAAATAAATACAAATGCATGTATATAAACAAGTATACTCAAACCCGTATAAATATGTATACCGTATTTCTACCAAAATACGAATACCGTATTTGTACCGAAAATACAAAATACGTGTATTCATATTTAGAAAGATATACATGTATTTGTATCAAAACACAAATACCCGTATTTATACAAATACATGTATTCGTATAAATACCTTATTCGTTTTAAAATACAAATACCCAAAAGAGAGCAATATAATACTAGCATCAAAACTGGCTTTTTTCAAACCTGCTAGTACTACTCCAATTAAAGCACGTGTATAAATGCACGTGTTCAATCGAACACCCCTACGTAAAACCATACGCAAACTACACCGTTTCGCCTGAGCCGGGAAACCCTATGTGTAGGACTCTAAAGATTTGACAATACGCTGGCAGTGGGTTTAACCACAAGCACGTCAGTTGCACTAGCTGTACGTAACGACTATCCAGGTATCTATTGAAGGGAAGATCGACACGATAACTCGTCCGAAAACCCTACTGAGCCTATAGGTGACATTCTCTGTACAGTCCGGTCTATTCGTCTAAGAGTATCGCATATCGGGCCTATGGGGCAGTAAACGTTAGACCCCTGATAGCGCAATAAGTCATGTCAGCGTGGAACTTAATATACCCTGAGAAACTACTGTTGTACCTACCAGTAAATCTCACTTGCCTTAGCTAGGAACTTTGTGTATTGGCCAGCCGTACACAACGCGATATCAACTCCCCATACCGGGGGAGACGAATCCCATCTATATCCTACTGCCTCTAAGTGCTTCAGGACTGCACCCAACTACTACCTGTTTGCATGGCTCATTTGAGCCGTGGTAGGGTAGTAATCTAAGTACAGTAGGAACACAATTGAGATGAATAGTGATGTCAAGTCAATGGACTAACCTGTACTCATGTCACCGGGGAACTGCTAACCGACGATAGGTATAATACTAACCAGTAGTTCCCAGCAAGTCCGTCCAGTGTAACTCATAATCCAATTAGCACCTGTATACTATCTTTGTACCGTATACCAATGGTTGCAGGACAGGCCACCTCCCCTGACGGGGATAAAAAGCGTATACACTAGTCTACTCTGCAGTATCAATGCCCAGTCTCGATAATCCTACGACTAAGGATAAGTTTAAGGATGTGCTTATAAACTACCCACCTCCTACTAGTGTTGTAGGGTTCCTAGGCACACTATAGAGGTCTCACAAGGCATCAACCATGCCAATTTCAAATTTTATGGGTGCCGAGAAACCCTAATACGGATCGTCGACTAGAATTCTAGGCGAAACATTAAACTAGTTAACGACTTAACTAAAGGAGAGAGGCTACAACCTTTGTAGATCCGTTTCTCCACTTCCTTAGCCCCACGTAGGCGTCCTTTTGCTGTCTATCTCGAATCCCGAACTCAATCGTCGGCTTCATCGGAGAAATGGGCGGGCTCGGTCGTCGGCTTCGTGCCGAAGATGATCTACGTCGAGGCATCACAAGTTCAAGCTCCAACTTCACCAAGTTGTGAAACTTGTGAAGAAAACACCCTATGCTACTTGGCAAGAGGTAGAGGATGAAGAAATAGGAGGTGGGTTCACTTTAGAATTGGATTTCTCACTCTTTTTCTCAAGGTGCCATTGATGAAGGCTAGGTTTTCTTCATGAAGATGAAGAAGAAGAAGAAGATAGAATATGATAAGTATTGTTAAAAGAATAATAAAAAATGAATACTTATCATCTTCTAACCTTAGTTAAGTGTAGAGAATAGACCATGGTCAAGTGAGAATGGTTAGGGTTAAGCATGAAGACAAAATGGTCACTTTAGTCAAAGCTTCATGAAGCTTCATCATGCTTCATGAAAGAAAGAAACCATTTTGTTTTCTTTTATTTATTTATCAAGAAAGAATAGATAAATAAATAAGTAAATAAATCAAAACCCTAACTATTATCATAACCATGGTTTAAGTCTTAACACAAAACCAATTTACATGCATCATCAAACATGACACATTGTAGTGCACAAAAGTATATCACATATACAATTTGTGAACTACAAGTGAGATATCCTTTTAAAGTGAACCAATACTAGTTAATGCAAAGTCATATATCAAATATATAATTATACATTAAATCATTAAATCAACACTTGATTCAATGATCCGGTCATGTCGCACATAACCGACTAGTATCCAATGTATCGACTTATCGAATCAATCTACGATTCGATAACTAGGTTATATCGCATATAACCAATCGAAACATTCATCGCGAGAATGAAATACGGTATCACATACACGCATTATTCTCGATCCCGCACATATCTCATATGCGCTCCTATTTCGTTTCGCTTGAGCCAGGAAACCTCTGTGTAGGACTCTAAAGACTCATCAATACGCCGGTAGCAGACGATGATCATATCAAGCATCCACAAGCCGCAAGCGGTCTGCTAAACGTAACGGCCACCCGGGTATTGAACGATCAGAAGATCGACGAGCTAACCCGCTCACACTCCTGTGAATCCAACCAGTAACACTTACCATACAGTCCGGTCTGTTCGTCTGATATGTTGCATATCAAGTCTAGGGGTGGTAAACGTCAGACCCCAATAACCGATAAGTCATGCCGATGTGAGGCTCATAACGGGTCGAGAAACTACTGGTAACACTTACCAGCAAATCTCTGATCAGCCCTGGCCAGGGACTTCCCTGTTACGGCCAATCGAGCACAGCGCAACATCAACTCCCAATACCGGGAGAGACGAAACCCCTCCTATCGCTCATTGCCTACATGTGACTCGGGACTGTACCTAAAGACCACCGTTTTGCACGCCCTCATGGACGTGGTAAGGTGGAGATCAAAGCACAGTGGGAATCACACAAGACTTGTTAGTGTTTATGCCCTAGAAGGCCATTACTGTATCATACTAGCTTGTATATTACTTAATGGAAGCTTGGGATATTCACATGTATATAACAGTCTTGCTAAACATGGTAGTATGCTACTTGGTTTTTCTATCTTAATATGTGAGTGTACGTATTGATAGAGCTCTTAGGATCTTGCTTGTCTACCAGCGTTGTGATGGCAGTCACACTAGTGGGGGCTGGGTAGTCTACAAGCACATCCTTATTCAGGTCCCTGGTCGTTGGATTATCGAGACAGAGCATCGATACTCCGGAGTAGACTGGTGTGTACGCTTCTCATCCCAGTTGGGGAGATGGTCTGTCCCACAGCCGTCAGTACGTCGTACTGGAGATAGTATGCAGGTGCTCGTTAGGTTACGGGTACACCGGACAGGACTCACAGGGAACTGTTGGTTGGTTTGATACCAGTCGTCAGTGAACAGTTCCCAGGTGACATGAGTACAGCGTAGTCCGCAGACTTGACACTGCTACTTCGCCTCGAGTGTGTCCCACTGTTCTTAGATTGCTACCCTACCACGGCTCAAAGGAGTCGTGCAAACAGGTAGCAGTTGGGTGCAGTCCCGAGCACTTGGAGGCAGTGGCGGTTAGACAGGATTCGTCCCTCCCGGTATTGGGAGTAGATATCGTGCTGTGTCAGAGAGCCATTACGCAAAGTCCCTGGCCAGGGCAAGCGAGATTTGCTGGTAGGTTCCAGTAGTTTCTCAGGGTGTAATGGGCTTCACTCCGACACGACTTATACCGCTATTAGGGGACTGACGCTTGCCGCCCCCTAGGCCCGATATGCGATAGTCTTGGACGAACGGACCGGACTGTATGGAGATTGTCACATCAGACTCAGTAGGAGTTCGGATGGGTTTTCTCATCGGCCTTCTTATCGACAACTACCTGGGGACCGTTACGTACAGCTAGTGCCGCTTGCGGTCTGTGGTTAAACCCACTGCCAGCGTAGTAGTCGAGTCTCTAGAGTCCCACACAGAGAGTTTCCTACTCCAGGCGAAACGATATAGAGGTTGCATGGTTTTGCGACAAAGGGTTCGGACGCATACGTGCGTTTACGCACGTACGACTTTCGGACAGTTTTTACCAGTCGGCTTTGGTTTAAGCCAGTTACTGGTATCCGGTTATTGGATTTTTACAGTCTAAAGTTTTTCCGTATTTTTACGGATCGGAGGGGCGTTCTCGTAATTACTCGAGAAGCTTCTAGAAGATGTGACTAAGGAGGTTTCTTTTGGATAAGAGAGTGAGTCATGGTGGTGATTCATTCACCTCATTAATGCACATTTATTGCTTAATGACTCATGCTAATGAATCATCACAAGATATTTTATGAAGCATGCTTATTCATTTCTTTTATTCTTTTGTTGAAAAGAAGAATGCTTCATAATATTATGATACACTCTCTCTCTTCTCTCATTTATCATATCTCACATTCTCTCTCCTCAAGCTCTCATCTTCAAACCCTAATCCTTACACCTCATGAGTTGAGATCAAAGGATTAGTTAGACTAAACAATCCATAACCATCACTCTACATCATCCTTTCATCTTTGATTAGCAATCAAAGTTGATTAGTTACCTCAAGTTAGAGGTTTAGCTTGGAGTTTTGCTCTCGGGTGGATCGTCTACTACCCAGAGAAGGCCGAGGAGAACAAGGAGATCATAAAGACGAAGGACTAGTATCGATAGGTATAATCCCTTAACACTATAGTTTAGTATAGCTATGTGTTAGGTTATTAGTTGTTTAGCTTCGATTTAAGCGGTTAGTCGATGTTCGTTCTTTAAACTTGATTGTTTTTGAAAATTCCGCCTCCCCACAAGTACTGGGGTGTACTACATCGACAAACAGTGGTATCAGAGCCTCGCTAAACACTAAATAACTTAATTGCAAATTTGTACGAATTTCGAACGGAAAAACGAAGCCGAAAAACCCTAATTCTGTCATGTTTCTGTCGAATTTAAAACGATGTCAGAAAATTTTTCAGGTGAGTTCAGAGAGCTTTACATGACACCAGAAGAACACCCAAGAAAAACAGTCGACTGAATCGACCATGTCGCCGCGGAAGCGCGGCCTCAGCCTACTGAGTCGCCGCGCTTCCGCCGCCGAGTTGGCGAGTCAGCGACCGATTTTTCTTCTGTTGCTTCTCTGTGAAATTTAGGGTTTTCTGGAATATTTAATTATTGCTCAGGTTACTGTTTAACAGAGCAGATTTTGGAGCAATATTGATGTTGTTTATTCGATCGAATTGTACAGTATTTGCATATTGGATTATATCTGTGATTGTTTGATGTGTTCGTAAACCTCCCCCAACTGCTAGTATGTCGGTTGGCAGGGGGTTGCACATTTCTGAAATGGTTATATCTGTTTGTGCATATAAACTGTATTGGACTGTTGTGGTGTATAGCCGGGGTTTGCAATGGGTTATTGTTTAATTCATTTGTTGTAAATGTAATTTGTTGTAATATTATTTTTGCGGGGCACTTCCAGGTTGCGGTCGTAGCCACCGTTGTATTATTTCATTTTTACTGTTTTTGCTCCTAGGACTGACCCAAGGTGGGGTACACAGACTGCCGGGCGGGTAGTTTGCCGTACCCGTAGGGGTCGAGGGTGGGGTAACGGCTATTCATCACAACTGTGTAATCTGTCTTTTCTTGCAGGCTCAAAAGAAATACAGATTGCTTGCATATCCAATATTGTTTATCTGTGTTCTGGAATGAATATCATTGCGTCAGACGAATGTAAAATATCTATATTTATTGTAGCTATTTAGACGTCACTTATGTTTTACACCCGCGCTAGCCCAGCCCCCGCTCTGCCGTTAGTTAAGTAACCTAACGGGTGATGACGGGACCCCGTGGCGAATGCGGATGGCATAAGAGGACGTTGTATTTTCGTTGTTTTCTGCAATGATAGGTTAATGATGGGACGCATTATCTGTAATGCAAAGAAAATAAACCAAAGTTTAAATCGTTGGAACAATTTAAAAGAAACCATTCGGTTATTTTTAAAACAGATATTTTTAAATGCGGAGCTTTAACCACTCCTTTTAAAAAGCTATCAGGTTCCTTCGGTTATATCAAGTTCACTACGTTCACGGTTTCGCCAAAACCATTCGTAGCCCTCCGTCATTTCATTTGGGTATTCAGTAGTATTCAAGCTATGCATTTTGGCCAAAGTCAAGGCATAGTGTTTGGTAGCTGCTGGGTTTTCATTTGTTGCATAAGATAGATGAGTCGGTTTGGGACAGTCGTATTACCATTTGACCAAAGTCAGGGGTATATACGAATGGGTTCAAATTGACAAGATAATGACGGGTAGAACTTGACATGTGACTTATGACATTTTGACCAAAGCCAAGGTCATAAGAGCATGGGGCAAAAACTTATATCGGGAATTTCAAAAGAAACTGAAATTTGCAAAGAGATGCATACCATTTTGAGTTTGATGAATGTTGGTAGCATTCCTACAACATTATCAGACGATGATATTTGGATCCCGATCCTACTGTGAGTATATGCTACTTATCAGGATATTCGTCACTTAACGATCAATGCTATAAACCTAGTAGGTGTCCAGAAAAGTGTCAGCGGGGTTACGCCCCCAGAGAAAAGAGGTTATTTAATTAAGGAACTTCGCGAAAGCGTTGGAAAACCTCCCTCGAAGTATCGACACCGGCCTGGCTGAACGGTTAAGCAAGTATTGTACGGTGAGAATAGTCCTGGCTAATTCTTCTTTTATGGTTTGAGGAAGGATTCGAGAAACAGTGGGAGCCATCCAGTTTAGATAAACTAAAAACCACTCTAAAATTGCAAGAGCATCGTGCTAAAGTGTTTTCTTCTCTCTCTCCTAATTGCAGCGACCCTGAAAATGACTGGACTTAAGTTACTTTTAGAAAAGAATATACTGACGGGGCCAAACTATAAAGATTGGCTGCGGAATGTCAAGATGGCCTTGACCTATGACAAATTGGGGTACGTCCTCACCGCTACGGCACCTGCTGTCCCTGGTCCCAAATCCAGCAATGCGGATAAGGAAATCCGCAAAACCTGGGATTTAGATTGCGCGAGAGCCAAGTGCATCGTGCTTGCCTCGATGAACAATGAACATCAGAGGAGGCACGAGGATATGTCCCTAGAAGGCATATTTCTCCATACAAAGGAACTTTATGGAGAGCAATCTCGTATTGCAAGATACGAGACCTCGAAGAAATTATTTCGAGCGAGGTTGGCTGTCGGGTCATCGGTAGGTGAACATGTCCTACAGATGATCGGCTATATTGAGGAGCTCGCAGACCTTGGGACGACTTTGGATAATGAGCTCTATACAGACCTTATTCTCCAGTCCCTTCCTCCCACCTACGCCCAGTTTATCCTCAACTTCAACCTTCAAGGAAAAGAAGTTGAACTTGCGGAACTCCTGAACATGTTAAGGAGTGCAGAGGGCACCTTACAGAAGGTAAGGGAAACACCCGCTATGTTTGTTGGCGGTTCATCTTCTTCAGGGTCCAAGGCTAGGGCCAAAGGAAGGAAGAAGAAGGCCGCACCCAAACCTAGAGGAGGTGTTAGTAAGGTGAGAGGGAAGGGAAAGATAAAGAAAGCAGTACCGATAGTTGGTCAGGATGAGTGCTTTCATTGTCACAGGAAAGGGCACTGGAAGAAGGATTGCAAGGCGTGGAACGCCAAGAACCAGGAACCGAAGCAAGCTGTGGCTTCGACTTCAGGTGTGTTTGTAATTGAGAATTGTCTGTCGATCAACTCTACTTCCTGGGTATTGGATACCGGATCAGGATCTCATATTTGCAATTCATTGCAGGCACTGAGAAACCGTAGAGTGCTGAAGGAAGGTGATATGATCCTCAGGGTTGCTAACGGAGCTAGCGTGGGAGCTGCGTCCGTCGGGGATTATCACCTAGGATTGACGAGTGGACATATTTTGGTTTTGCATAACTGTTATTTTGTACCCAGCTTAACGTGTAATATCATATCAGTTTCCTTGTTATCAAATAAAGGTTATGATTTCACGTTTGTAAGAGATGTTGTCAACATCCACCTTAATCATGGTTTGATTGGGTCCGGTACTCTAAATAACGGCATATATGTTTTAAACCAACTCCAAATTTTCAATGTCCAGAACACACTAAAAAGAAAGTCTCCAGATTTAAATAAAGCTTTCTTATGGCATTGTAGACTGGGTCACATCAATGAGAGAAGGTTAACTAAGTTGCATAGAGAAGGATATTTGGACACGTTTGAATATCAATCCTATGACACTTGTCAATCTTGTCTCAAAGGAAAGATGACAAAGACTCCATTTACTGGACAAGGAGTAAGAGCGAGCGAGCTCTTAGGACTCATACACAGTGATGTATGTGGTCCAATGTCTACACATGCGAGAGGTGGTTTTTCCTATTTCATTACTTTCACGGATGATTACTCAAGATACGGATTCATTTATCTGATGAAACATAAATCCGAGGCTTTTGAGAAATTCCAAGAGTATAAGAATGAAGTAGAAAACCAAACCGGCAAAAGTATTAAGACACTTAGATCTGATCGAGGTGGAGAATACTTAAGTACCGAGTTCCTAGGTTACCTAAAAGAGAAAGGAATTCTCTCTCAGCTTACTCCTCCATACACTCCACAGCATAACGGTGTATCGGAGAGACGGAATCGAACCCTATTGGATATGGTACGATCCATGATGAGTAATGCTGAGTTACCGCGATCTTTCTGGGGTTATGCGCTAGAATCAGCGGCATATCTTCTGAACAGGGCTCCTACCAAGACTGTGCCTACCACTCCATATCAGATGTGGACTGGGAAGAAACCCCATCTTCAACATATGAAGATTTGGGGATGTCCAGCTTTTGTTAAAAAGCAGCATGTGGACAAGCTCGAGGCACGATCAGTAAAATGTATGTTTGTGGGATATCCAAAGAACTCCAAGGGATATTATTTCTATTACGCAGAGGAACAAAAGGTTTTTGTTTCTCGTAATGCCCATTTTCTGGAAAATCAGTTTTTAGAAAAGGAATCAAGTGGGAGCGAAATAGAACTGGAAGAAATTCCAGAACCACAAACTGCTACTGAAAGTTTGGTAGAACCAGAGGTTCAAGAAGAACAGATCATTCCCGCACCCCTCCGCAGGAGTAGTAGGCCGTCTCATCCGCCTGAGAGATACTACGGTTTTCTCATAGACGGGGATAGAGAGGATTGCATCATAGATGATGATGAACCTACTGACTTCCAGCAGGCCATCCAGAGCGGCGACTCGGTACGATGGCTAGATGCAATGCGGACCGAGATGGAGTCCATGTACACCAACAAAGTATGGACTTTGGACTTTGCTCCAGATGGGGTAAAACCCATAGGATGCAAATGGATCTTCAAGAAAAAGATTGGTGTAGATGGACAGGTGGAAACCTATAAGGCTAGACTTGTTGCAAAGGGTTTTCGTCAAAGACCTGGTTTGGACTATGACGAAACTTTTTCTCCAGTGGCTATGCTCAAATCCATTCGGGTCCTTCTTGCTATTGCTGCCTTCCATGATTATGAAATCTGGCAGATGGACGTAAAGACGGCTTTTCTGAATGGAAATTTAGAAGAGAGCGTCTATATGGATCAGCCAGAGGGTTTCAATCAGAGTGGGAGCAGCGGGAAAGTATGCAAGCTGCTTAAGTCTATTTATGGACTAAAGCAGGCATCGCGGAGTTGGAACATCTGTTTTGATGAGACAGTCAAAGAATATGACTTTATCAAAAATCCAGATGAACCGTGCATATATAGTAAAGTTGTGGCCAGAAGTGTCGCATTCCTCGTCTTGTACGTGGATGACATTCTATTGATAGGAAATGACATTCCTATGCTACAATCTGTCAAAGGATTCTTGTCACACAGGTTCTCCATGAAAGACCTGGGTGATGCCTCTTACATTCTGGGGATCCGGATCTATCGTGATAGATCCAAGAGGATGTTGGGACTTTCGCAGTCCAGGTATATCGACACTGTACTGAAAAGATTCAGTATGGAAGATTCTAAGCGCGGTAATCTACCGGCTTGTCACGGAATCACCCTCTCCAAAGAGATGTCTCCCAAGACTGATTTGGAAAGGGAACGCATGTCTATTATACCCTACGCTTCTGCGGTAGGCTCTATAATGTATGCGATGTTGTGTACCAGACCAGATATAGCTTACGCACTGAGCGTGGTAAGCCGGTATCAGTCAGACCCAGGGGAGAAACACTGGATAGCAGTAAAGAATATTCTCAAGTACCTGAGGAGGACTAAGGAGATGTTCTTGGTTTACGGCGGAAAAGACCTCAGGTTGGAGGCCTTTGCTGATTCCGGCTTCCAGAGTGATAAGGACGATTCCAAGTCCATGTCGGGTTATGTCTTTACCCTCAATGGAGGGGCGGTGTGCTGGAAGAGCTCCAAGCAGGACACCGTTGCTGACTCGACGATGGAAGCGGAGTATATAGCTGCTTGCGATGCCGCAAAAGAAGCAGTCTGGATGAAGAAGTTCCTAACAGAACTTCAGGTTGTTCCTACCATAGTTGATCCAATACCTCTGTATTGCGACAACAACGGAGCTATAGCTTTAGCGAAGGAACCAAGGTCCCATCAGAAGTCCAGACACATCTTGAGGCGGTATCACCTGATCAGGGAGATCATTGATCGTAAGGAGATCGAGGTTCGGAGAGTTTCTTCAGAAGAGAACATTGCTGATCCATTCACGAAGGCCCTTCCTCAGATTCAGTTCGAGAGGCTGCTCGAGATCATTGGTCTACGATATGCCAGTACATGGCCCTAGTGCAAGTGGGAGATTGTTAGTGTTTATGCCCTAGAAGGCCATTACTGTATCATACTAGCTTGTATATTACTTAATGGAAGCTTGGGATATTCACATGTATATAACAGTCTTGCTAAACATGGTAGTATGCTACTTGGTTTTTCTATCTTAATATGTGAGTGTACGTATTGATAGAGCTCTTAGGATCTTGCTTGTCTACCAGCGTTGTGATGGCAGTCACACTAGTGGGGGCTGGGTAGTCTACAAGCACATCCTTATTCAGGTCCCTGGTCGTTGGATTATCGAGACAGAGCATCGATACTCCGGAGTAGACTGGTGTGTACGCTTCTCATCCCAGTTGGGGAGATGGTCTGTCCCACAGCCGTCAGTACGTCGTACTGGAGATAGTATGCAGGTGCTCGTTAGGTTACGGGTACACCGGACAGGACTCACAGGGAACTGTTGGTTGGTTTGATACCAGTCGTCAGTGAACAGTTCCCAGGTGACATGAGTACAGCGTAGTCCGCAGACTTGACACTGCTACTTCGCCTCGAGTGTGTCCCACTGTTCTTAGATTGCTACCCTACCACGGCTCAAAGGAGTCGTGCAAACAGGTAGCAGTTGGGTGCAGTCCCGAGCACTTGGAGGCAGTGGCGGTTAGACAGGATTCGTCCCTCCCGGTATTGGGAGTAGATATCGTGCTGTGTCAGAGAGCCATTACGCAAAGTCCCTGGCCAGGGCAAGCGAGATTTGCTGGTAGGTTCCAGTAGTTTCTCAGGGTGTAATGGGCTTCACTCCGACACGACTTATACCGCTATTAGGGGACTGACGCTTGCCGCCCCCCTAGGCCCGATATGCGATAGTCTTGGACGAACGGACCGGACTGTATGGAGATTGTCACATCAGACTCAGTAGGAGTTCGGATGGGTTTTCTCATCGGCCTTCTTATCGACAACTACCTGGGGACCGTTACGTACAGCTAGTGCCGCTTGCGGTCTGTGGTTAAACCCACTGCCAGCGTAGTAGTCGAGTCTCTAGAGTCCCACACAGAGAGTTTCCTACTCCAGGCGAAACGATATAGAGGTTGCATGGTTTTGCGACAAAGGGTTCGGACGCATACGTGCGTTTACGCACGTACGACTTTCGGACAGTTTTTACCAGTCGGCTTTGGTTTAAGCCAGTTACTGGTATCCGGTTATTGGATTTTTACAGTCTAAAGTTTTTCCGTATTTTTACGGATCGGAGGGGCGTTCTCGTAATTACTCGAGAAGCTTCTAGAAGATGTGACTAAGGAGGTTTCTTTTGGATAAGAGAGTGAGTCATGGTGGTGATTCATTCACCTCATTAATGCACATTTATTGCTTAATGACTCATGCTAATGAATCATCACAAGATATTTTATGAAGCATGCTTATTCATTTCTTTTATTCTTTTGTTGAAAAGAAGAATGCTTCATAATATTATGATACACTCTCTCTCTTCTCTCATTTATCATATCTCACATTCTCTCTCCTCAAGCTCTCATCTTCAAACCCTAATCCTTACACCTCATGAGTTGAGATCAAAGGATTAGTTAGACTAAACAATCCATAACCATCACTCTACATCATCCTTTCATCTTTGATTAGCAATCAAAGTTGATTAGTTACCTCAAGTTAGAGGTTTAGCTTGGAGTTTTGCTCTCGGGTGGATCGTCTACTACCCAGAGAAGGCCGAGGAGAACAAGGAGATCATAAAGACGAAGGACTAGTATCGATAGGTATAATCCCTTAACACTATAGTTTAGTATAGCTATGTGTTAGGTTATTAGTTGTTTAGCTTCGATTTAAGCGGTTAGTCGATGTTCGTTCTTTAAACTTGATTGTTTTTGAAAATTCCGCCTCCCCACAAGTACTGGGGTGTACTACATCGACTTACAAGACTCTATGACGATCTCGGGTCTACAGACTAACCTGTACAAGTGTCACCTGAGAACTGCCATCTGACGTGAGGTATAATACCAGTTGGGAGTTCTCGGCGAGTCCGTCCAGTGTACCCAGTCTCCACTGAGCACCCGTACACCATCTCTGATGTCAAACACTAATGGATATGGGATCATCCATCGCCCATCTCATGGGTCGAGAAGCGTATACGCTAGTCTACACTGGTATATCGATGCCCTGTCTTGATACTCCCACGACTAGGGACCTTGAAGGATATACTTATGGACTACCATGTCCCCACTAGTATGATCTACATCATAGTCCAGGTAGTCAAGTACACATCCTAAGGGCTTTATCAATATGTAACTATAAGACAGTTTAAAGAGACTAGTAAACATGTTAAGATAAAGAGCAACCAGATAGCATACTATCATATCGAGCAAGAAAGTCATCTCTATATATGTCCAAGCATCCAATATAATATACATGATCTGTACAATAATGGCCTCTAGGGCATACATACAACCAACAATCTCCCACTTGCACTAGGGCCAGTTGCTGTAGTATCGCATACCGAGCATCCCGAAGAGTCTCTCAAACTGTATCTGGGGATTGGCCTTCGTGAGTGGATCCGCCATGTTGTTCTTCGTGTCAACCCTCCTGACCTCGATCTCCCGGTGATCAACTATCTCCCGGATCAGGTGATACCGCCTCAGAATATGCCTGGATCGCTGATGGGACCTAGGTTCCTTGGCCAAAGCCACTGCTCCATTGTTATCGCAATACAAAGGTATTGGATGCTCAATGGATGGAACCACTCCAAGTTCAGTAACGAACTTCTTGATCCAGACAGCCTCTTTGGCAGCATCGTTGGCAGCGATGTATTCAGCCTCCATCGTCGAGTCTGCCACGGTTTCCTGCTTGGAACTCTTCCAGCTTACCGCCCCTCCATAAAGGGTAAAGACAAAACTCGACTGCGACTTAGAGTCGTCCTTATCACTCTGGAAGCTCGAATCGGTAAAGGACTCCACTTGGAGTTCTCCGTTACTATACACCAAGAGCATCTCTTTAGTCCTTCGCAAGTACTTGAGAATGCTCTTCACAGCTGTCCAGTGACTCTCTCCAGGATCAGCTTGATACCTACTCACTATACTTAGTGAGTATGCAATATCGGGTCTGGTACATAGCATCGCGTACATGATAGAGCCTACAGCCGAAGCATAGGGTATCCCTTGCATGCGAGCTCTCTCCAAATCAGTCTTGGGAGACATCTCTTTGGAGAGAGTGACTCCAGAGATCGTGGGCAAGTTCCCACGCTTGGATTCTTCCATACTAAACCTCTTTAGTATGGTGTCAATGTACCTGGATTGGGACAATCCCAATATCCGTTTGGATCTATCTCTATAGATCCTTATTCCCAATATGCAGGAGGCATCACCAAGATCTTTCATTGAGAATCTTTGTGATAAGAAGAGCTTGACTGATTGCAGCATAGGAATATCATTTCCTATCAAGAGTATGTCGTCCACATACAATACGAGGAAGACAACCTTACTCTCTGCCACCTTCTTGTAAATACAAGGTTCATCTGGGTTTTTGACGAAATCAAACTCTTTGATAACGACGTCAAAGCAGATGTTCCAACTCCGCGATGCTTGCTTTAATCCATAAATGGATTTAAGCAGCTTGCACATCTTCCCGCTGCTCCCACTGTCTACGAAGCCCTCTGGCTGAGTCATGTACACGCACTCTTCTAAATCACCATTTAGAAAGGCGGTCTTAACATCCATTTGCCAGATTTCATAGTCATGATAAGCAGCAATGGCAAGCATGATCCGGATGGATATAAGCATAGCCACTGGAGAAAAGGTTTCGTCATAGTCCACACCTGGTCTTTGACGAAAACCTTTTGCTACAAGTCTAGCTTTGAAAGTCTCCACTTTTCCATCTACACCAAGTTTCTTCTTGAAGATCTATTTGCTCCCAATGGATTTTACCCCTTCAGGAGCAACATCCAACGTCCATACTGTTAGTGTATATGCCCTAGAGGCCATTACTGTATCATACTAGCTTGTATATTACTTAATGGAAGCTTGGGATATTCACAGTTGTATATACAATCTTGCTCGAAATGGTAGTATGCTACTTGGTTTGTCTCTGCTTTAATATGTGCATGTGTTTCTTTTAGCATATTGCTGGTATACATATTAGTAGAGCCCTTAGGATCTTTGCTTGATTACCAGCGTTGTGATGGCGCTCGCACTCGTGGGAGCTGGGTAATCTATAAGCACATCCTTATACAGGTCCCTGGTCGTTGGACTATCGAGACAGGGCATCGATACTCCGGAGTAGACTAGCGTATGCGCTTCTCATCCCAGTATGGGAGACGGTCTGTCCCACAGCCGTTAGTACGTCGTACTTGGGATAGTATGCGGGTGCTCGTTAGGTTACGAGTACACTGGACAGGACTCGTCGGGAACTGTTGGTTGGTAATATACCTATCGTCAGTTATCAGTTCCCAGGTGACATGAGTACAGCTTAGTCCGCTGACTTGACACTGTCACTTCGCCTCGAGTGTGTTCCCACTGCACTTTGATTACTACCCTACCACGGCTCAAAGGAGCTGTGCAAACAGGTAGTTTTTGGGTGCAGTCCCGAAGCACTTGGAGGCAGTGACGGTTAGACAGGATTCGTCTCTCCCGGTATTGGGGGTTGACATCGCGCTGTGTCTAGGAGAGCCATTACACGAGTAGTCCCTGGCCAGGGCAAGCGAGATATACTGGTAGGTTTCCAGTGTTATCTCAGGGTGTTCTGGGCTACACTCCGACACGACTTGTACCGCTATTAGGGGACTGACGTTCACCGCCCCCCTAGGCCCGCCATGCGATGTATCAGACGA
This sequence comes from Agapanthus africanus, assembly GCA_030015575.1. Lineage (NCBI taxonomy): Eukaryota > Viridiplantae > Streptophyta > Magnoliopsida > Asparagales > Amaryllidaceae > Agapanthus > Agapanthus africanus. The sequence continues at coordinate 235,642,440 of CM057338.1, forward strand.
ACAGACCGGACTGTATGGAGACTGTCACATACAGGCTCAGTAGGAGTGCAGATGGGGTTCACCTCGTCAGTCTTCTTATCGACATCTACCTGGGGACCGTTACGTACAGCTAGTGCCGCTTGCGGTCTGTGGTTAAACCCACTGCCAGCGTAGTGTCGAGTCTTTAGAGTCCCACACAGAGAGCTATTCGCCTTTAGGCAAAACGAGTAGAGGTCGCATGGTTTTGCGACAGGGTTCGTTCGCATCCGCGCACTTGTGCACGTTTGCTGTCCGGACAGTTTATACTAGCGGGCTTTGGTTTAAGCCGGATCCTAGTATATAATTTGAGATTGGTTTTTCTCAGGGTATTCGTGTTCCTCGGATCACGAATGCGGGTGCGTATGCACAGTTGCTTGAGATTGGGGGAGAGGACCTTGTTTAGGGTTAATGGCTTTTGTCATTTTATTAACCCTATTGATTTTGTGTGGATTATTGTTAATTGATAATTAGCTTAATTATTGTGCATGGTTGTTGTTGACAATTTGACTTCATTGACTTGTTGACCATGTTGACAACTTGACCATAATCATTTCATTTGGAAGATGCTCTTTGATCTTTGCAAAATTGAAATGATAATGGTCATGTCATGATTTATCATGACAATTTTCAAGCTAATTATCTAATTAAAATTATCCACACATATTAGTGAGAATGGCTCACTAATAATTCATTCTCTCATTCTATTTCTCTCTCTTGCTCATCCTCTCCCTCAAGCTCTCTCCCTCTCATGTGTTGAGAAACAAAAAGCTTGAGAAAAACCTTCACTTGATCCTCTCTACTCTCTTCTAGGGTTCAAGTCTTAGCATTTCTTGCACTCTAGTTACTCCTAGCTTGGAGTTGAAGCTAAAGGTGGTGGGTTTCAAGTGGATCTTTCTTTGACGGGAGAAGACAAGCAAGGTGAACTCTTTCTACCATACCTAGGAGCAAGGAGAGAAGGACTAAAGACCAAAGGTATAACCTTTCCATCACTTAGCTACTTTGTAGTTAGGGTTAGCTAGTTTATGTTTAGCAAAGATCCTCACAAGCTTAGTCCATGTTGCCTAAGTCATTAAAAATCCGATTTTTATTATGTTTTCCACCTCCCCGTAAGCACCGGGGTGGGCAACACGGACTTACAGTGGTATCAGAGCCTAACTAAACCTAAACTAGTTAAGTAGTTAAGTGTAACGAAGTTCGGAACCGGAAAAATCACAAAACCAAACTTTTTCAAAATCCAAGTTTCTGTTAAAATTTTTCCTGCTCTAAATGAAAAACTTTATACATGTAAAATCGTCTCAGGGTTTTGTAAATACACCCAAGAAAAACGATACCCTAATTCCCTCAAACCACCGCCCTTCCGCCGCATGAGGTAGGCATATGCGGCGGAACCGCCGCGGTTTGTCGTTATCGGCGCATCGTTTTTCGTGCAGAGTGTGTTGTTGTTGGTTTTGGGATTTTTAGGATATATTATATATACCCAGATTTTCCAGAAAAGAAATTTCCTTTTGGGGTCCTATAATTCCGTATTTTTCTGAACTTCACTGCACTTTAACTATATCGGTTATATCTGTAATGCTTGCATGTATTGAACGTCGGCTAATCGCTATAAGACGATTAGTCGGGGTTATACATGATCTGTGATTGTTATTGGTTTGTGGATATGAATGGATTGGATTGTCGCGGGTGAATGGCCGGGGTGGATGTGAGATGAGCGTTGTTTTTCTTTCATTCATTTGTAACATGTAAATTGATGTAATAATATTCTTTGTATGGCCGCACAACCGGGTCGGGGTTGTAGCCGTCATTGTATAATTCTTTTTACTGTTTTTGCTCCTAGGATAGACCCATGGAGGGGGTGCACAAACTACCGGGTATCTCGAAGTGCCGAGTGGCCTACTCACGGTGGTGAGGGAGGTTGCTTCGCTTCGGGTGCTTGGCGGGTAGTTTGCCGCACCCGTAGGGGTCTTGGGTGGGGTTTTGGCTATTCACCGCGACCGTGTAATCCGCTTTGCGTTGCAGGCTCGAACGCATTGCGGATTCCTAGTATATCCAATGTATTCATCTGTGATCTGTAATGTCTATCATTGCTATATATTTATATATAATAACTATTTAGGCGTTGCTTATGTTTTACAGCCGCGCTAGCCCAGCCCCCGCTCTGTCGTTAGTTAAGTAACCTAACGGGTGATGACGGGGCCCCGTGGCGAATGCGAATGGCATAAGCGTACGTCATATTTTGGTTGTTTTCTGCAATGGTAGGATTAAATGATGGGACGCATTAAAAGAACTAATGCAAGAAATAAACCAAGTAAAAGTCGATTGGAACACTTTGAAAACCACTCGGTTCTTTTCAAAAACTAAACTTTTAAACGCGGAGCTTGAACCACTCCTTTTAAAAGCTATCTCGTTCCATCGATTATATCAAGTTCACTACGTTCACGGTTTCGCCAAAACCATCCGTAGCCCTCCGTCATTCCACATGAATGGTCAAAAGTATTCAAGCTATGTATTTTGGCCAAAGTCAAGGCATAGTGATTGGTAGCGTTTGGGTATTCATGTGCAGCATAGATAGATGCGTTGATTTGGGACAGTCGTGCTGCCATTTTGGCCAAAGTCAAGGGTAGGTACGGGTGGGTCCAAATTAACCAGGAGAATGACGGGTAGAACTTGACATGTGACTTATGATATTTTGGCCAAAGTCAAGGTCATAAGAGCATGGGGCAAAAATCCACATCGGGAGTTTCATAAGTACTGAAACTTGCTAGCGTTGCATACCATTTGGAGTGTGATGATTCTGGTAGGATTCCTTCGGTTTTATCACGCGATGATATTTGGATCCCGATCCTACTGTGAGTATATGCTACTCCTCGGGAAAACTCTCACTTAACGATCAATGCTATAAACCTAGTAGGTGCCTAGAAAGGTGTTAGCGGGGCTACGCCCACAGGGAAAAGAGGTTACTTAATTAAGGAACTTCGCGAAAGCGTTGGAAAACCTCCCTCGAAGTACCGACACTGGCCTGGCTGAACGGTTAAGCAAGTATTGTACGGTGAGAATGATCCCGGCTAATCCTTTTCTTTACGGTTTGAGAAGGGATTCGAGAGACAGTGGGAGCCATCCAGTTTAGACAAACTAAAAACCACTCTAAACTTGCAAGAGCATCATGCTAAAGTGTTTCTTTTCTCTCTCCTAATTGCAGCGACCATTCAAGATGACCGGACTTAAGTTACTGTTAGATAAAAATATATTGACAGGGCCAAACTACAAAGATTGGCTCAGGAATGTCAAGATGGCTATCACTTATGACAAGCTGGGGTATATACTTACCACCAAAGCTCCCCCCGTCCCAGGTCCCACCTCCAGCGTCGCGGATGTAGAAATCCGTAAGACATGGGAGATAGATTGCGCGAGGGCCAGATGCCTCGTACTAGCCTCGATGGACAACGACCATCAGAGGAGGCACGAGAATATGGACCTAGAGTCCATATTTCTCCATACAAAAGAACTGTATGGAGAGCAGTCTCGTATTGCAAGATACAAAGTGTCGAAGAAGCTCTTTTCGGCAAGGTTGGCCGTTGGATCATCGGTAGCGGACCACGTGCTTAAGATGATCGGCTACATAGAGGAGCTCGCGGACCTTGGGACCACGTTGGAGAATGAACTCTATACCGATTTGATTCTCCAGTCCCTTCCTTCCACTTATGCCCAGTTCATTCTTAACTTCAACATGCAAGGAAAGGAGGTTGAACTTGCCGAACTTCTGAACATGTTGAGGACTGCTGAGGGTACCCTACAGAAGGGTAGGGAGACATCCACTTTGTTTGTAGGAGGATCTTCCTCTTCTAGGTCCAGGGCGAAAGCCAAGGGCAAGAAGAAGAAAGCCCCCGCCAAACCAAGAGGCGGTGTCGGTAAAGTGGATACGAAGGGAAAGGGTAAAGCAACAAAGGTAGCGGGGAAGCTGGTGGGGAAGGAAGAATGCTTCTATTGTCACAAAAGTGGTCACTGGAAACAAGATTGCAAGGCTTGGAAAGCCAGAACACAGGATTTGAAGCGAGTTGCAGCTTCAGCTTCAGGTGTGTATGTTATTGAAAACTGTCTATCAATAAACTCTACATTCTGGGTATTGGATACCGGATCAGGATCTCATATCTGTAATTCTTTGCAGGCGTTGAGAAAGCGTAGAGTTTTGAAGGCAGGTGACATGACCCTCAGAGTTGTGAACGGTGCTAGCATGGATGCTGAGGCCGTGGGGGACTATCACCTGGGATTATCAGATGGACACTTTTTGGTTTTGCGTAGTTGTTATTATGTACCAAATGCAACCTGTAATATCATTTCTATATCTTTATTATCTAAAGAAGGTTATGAATTTGCATTTGTAAGTAATGTAGTGAACATTCACCTTAATCAAGTGTTGATTGGGTCAGGTACATTGAACAACGGTATATACGTTTTAAACCAACCACAGATTTTCAATATCCAGAATACACACAAAAGAAAGTCTCCAGAAATTAATAAAACTTTCTTATGGCATTGTAGACTGGGTCACATCAACGAGAGAAGATTGACTAAGTTACATACTGAAGGATATTTAGATTCGTTCGAATATCAATCGTATGCAACTTGTCAATCCCGTCTCAAAGGAAAGATGACAAAGGCTCCATTTTCTGGACACGGAGAAAGAGCGAGCGAGCTCTTGGGACTCGTACACAGCGACGTGTGCGGTCCAATGTCTACACATGCGCGAAGCGGTTTTTCTTACTTCATAACTTTTACGGATGATTTTTCAAGGTACGGTTATGTCTTCTTAATGAAACATAAATCCGAGGCTTTTGAAAAATTCCAGGAATATAAGAGTGAAGTAGAAAAACAGACCGGCAAAAGTATTAAGATTCTAAGATCGGATCGAGGAGGAGAATACTTAAGTGCCGAATTCCTGAACTATTTAAAAGAGAATGGAATTCTCTCTCAGCTTACTCCTCCATACACTCCGCAACATAACGGTGTATCGGAGAGACGGAACCGAACCCTATTGTATATGGTACGGTCCATGATGAGTAACGCTGAGTTACCGCGATCGTTCTGGGGGTATGCGCTAGAAACTGCTGCATATCTTTTGAACCGTGTTCCCACTAAGACTGTGCCTACCACACCATATGAGTTATGGAGTGGGAAGAAACCCTATCTTAATCACATTAAGACATGGGGATGTCCAGCTTTTGTAAAAAAGCAGCATGCGGACAAGCTCGAGGCACGCTCAGTACAGTGCAAGTTTGTGGGATATCCAAAGAACTCCAAGGGATATTACTTCTATTGCGAAGAGGAACAAAAAGTCCTTGTTTCTCGCCATGCCCACTTTCTAGAACATCAGTTCATAGAAAAGGAATTAAGTGGGAGCGCGATAGAACTGGAAGAAATTCCAGAACCACAAACTATTACTGAAAGTTTAGTGGAACCAGAAGGTTCAAAAGAACAGGACATTCCTACGCCGCTCCGCAGGAGTAGTAGGCAGTCTCATCCGCCCGAGAGGTACTACGGTTTTCTCATTGACGGGGATAGAGAGGACTGCATCATAGATTCTGATGAGCCTACTAGCTTCCAGCAAGCCATTCAGAGCGTCGACTCGGTAAAATGGCTGGATGAAATGCGGACCGAGATAGAGTCCATGTACACCAACAAAGTATGGACGTTGGACGTTGCTCCAGACGGGGTAAAACCCGTAGGATGCAAGTGGATCTTCAAAAGGAAGATTGGTGTAGATGGACAGGTTGAGACCTATAAAGCTAGACTGGTAGCAAAGGGTTTTCGTCAGCGACCTGGTTTGGACTATGACGAAACCTTTTCTCCAGTAGCTATGCTGAAATCCATTCGGATCCTTCTTGCCATCGCTGCCTTCCACGATTATGAGATTTGGCAGATGGACGTAAAGACAGCTTTTCTAAATGGTCATTTAGAGGAGTGTGTCTATATGGACCAGCCAGAGGGTTTCATTCAGGGTGGGAGCAGCGGAAAGGTGTGCAAGTTGCTCAAGTCCATTTATGGACTCAAGCAGGCATCGCGGAGTTGGAACATCTGTTTTGATGAGACGGTCAAAGAATTTGGCTTTATCAAAAATCCAGATGAACCATGCATCTATTGTAGATTTATAGCGAGAACTGTAGTATTCCTCGTTTTATACGTGGATGACATTCTCTTAATAGGAAATGACATTCCTATGCTACAATCTGTCAAGGGGTTCTTGTCACACAGGTTCTCCATGAAAGACCTGGGTGATGCCTCCTACATTCTGGGTATCCGGATCTACCGTGACAGATCCAAGAGGATATTAGGACTCTCGCAGTCCAGGTACATCGACACCATACTGAAGAGATTCAGTATGGAAGATTCCAAGCGCGGTAATCTACCGGCTTGTCACGGGATCACCCTCTCCAAAGAGATGTCTCCCAAGACTGATTTGGAGAGGGATCGCATGTCTATTATACCCTACGCTTCTGTGGTAGGCTCTATAATGTATGCGATGTTGTGTACCAGACCGGATGTGGCTTATGCACTGAGTGTGGTAAGCAGGTATCAGTCAAACCCTGGGGAGAAACATTGGATAGCAGTAAAGAACATTCTCAAGTACCTGAGAAGGACTAAGGAGATGTTCTTGGTGTATGGCGGAAAAGACCTGCAGATTGAGGCCTTTGCTGACTCCAGCTTCCAGAGTGACAAGGATGATTCCAAGTCCATGTCGGGTTTTGTCTTTACCCTCAATGGAGGGGCGGTGTGTTGGAAGAGCTCCAAACAGGAAACCGTTGCTGACTCGACTATGGAAGCGGAATACATCGCTGCATCTGATGCCGCAAAAGAAGCTGTCTGGATGAGGAAGTTCTTGAAAGAACTTCAGGTGGTTCCGTCCATTGTTGACCCAATACCTCTGTATTGCGACAACAACGGGGCTATAGCTTTAGCGAAGGAACCCAGGTCCCATCAGAAATCCAGACACATCTTAAGGCGGTATCACCTGATCAGGGAGATCGTGGATCGCCAGGAGATCGAGGTCCGGTGAGTTGCATCAGAGGATAACACGGCAGATCCATTCACCAAGGCCTTGCCCCAGACTCAGTTCGAGCGGCTGATCGAGATGATAGGTCTTCGATACGCCAGTACATGGCCTTAGTGCAAGTGGGAGATTGTTAGTGTATATGCCCTAGAGGCCATTACTGTATCATACTAGCTTGTATATTACTTAATGGAAGCTTGGGATATTCACAGTTGTATATACAATCTTGCTCGAAATGGTAGTATGCTACTTGGTTTGTCTCTGCTTTAATATGTGCATGTGTTTCTTTTAGCATATTGCTGGTATACATATTAGTAGAGCCCTTAGGATCTTTGCTTGATTACCAGCGTTGTGATGGCGCTCGCACTCGTGGGAGCTGGGTAATCTATAAGCACATCCTTATACAGGTCCCTGGTCGTTGGACTATCGAGACAGGGCATCGATACTCCGGAGTAGACTAGCGTATGCGCTTCTCATCCCAGTGTGGGAGACGGTCTGTCCCACAGCCGTTAGTACGTCGTACTTGTGATAGTATGCGGGTGCTCGTTAGGTTACGAGTACACTGGACAGGACTCGTCGGGAACTGTTGGTTGGTAATATACCTATCGTCAGTTATCAGTTCCCAGATGACATGAGTACAGCTTAGTCCGCTGACTTGACACTGTCACTTCGCCTCGAGTGTGTTCCCACTGCACTTTGATTACTACCCTACCACGGCTCAAAGGAGCTGTGCAAACAGGTAGTTTTTGGGTGCAGTCCCGAAGCACTTGGAGGCAGTGACGGTTAGACAGGATTCGTCTCTCCCGGTATTGGGGGTTGACATCGCGCTGTGTCTAGGAGAGCCATTACACGAGTAGTCCCTGGCCAGGGCAAGCGAGATATACTGGTAGGTTTCCAGTGTTATCTCGGGGTGTTCTGGGCTACACTCCGACACGACTTGTACCGCTATTAGGGGACTGACGTTCACCGCCCCCCTAGGCCCGCCATGCGATGTATCAGACGAACAGACCGGACTGTACGGAGACTGTCACATACAGGCTCAGTAGGAGTGCAGATGGGGTTCACCTCGTCAGTCTTCTTATCGACATCTACCTGGGGACCGTTACGTACAGCTAGTGCCGCTTGCGGTCTGTGGTTAAACCCACTGCCAGCGTAGTGTCGAGTCTTTAGAGTCCCACACAGAGAGCTATTCGCCTTTAGGCAAAACGAGTAGAGGTCGCATGGTTTTGCGACAGGGTTCGTTCGCATCCGCGCACTTGTGCACGTTTGCTGTCCGGACAGTTTATACTAGCGGGCTTTGGTTTAAGCCGGATCCTAGTATATAATTTGAGATTGGTTTTTCTCAGGGTATTCGTGTTCCTCGGATCACGAATGCGGGTGTGTATGCACAGTTTCTTGAGATTGGGGGAGAGGACCTTGTTTAGGGTTAATGGCTTTTGTCATTTTATTAACCCTATTGATTTTGTGTGGATTATTGTTAATTGATAATTAGCTTAATTATTGTGCATGGTTGTTGTTGACAATTTGACTTCATTGACTTGTTGACCATGTTGACAACTTGACCATAATCATTTCATTTGGAAGATGCTCTTTGATCTTTGCAAAATTGAAATGATAATGGTCATGTCATGATTTATCATGACAATTTTCAAGCTAATTATCTAATTAAAATTATCCACACATATTAGTGAGAATGGCTCACTAATAATTCATTCTCTCATTCTATTTCTCTCTCTTGCTCATCCTCTCCCTCAAGCTCTCTTCCTCTCATGTGTTGAGAAACAAAAAGCTTGAGAAAAACCTTCACTTGATCCTCTCTACTCTCTTCTAGGGTTCAAGTCTTAGCATTTCTTGCACTCTAGTTACTCCTAGCTTGGAGTTGAAGCTAAAGGTGGTGGCTTTCAAGTGGATCTTTCTTTGACGGGAGAAGACAAGCAAGGTGAACTCTTTCTACCATACCTAGGAGCAAGGAGAGAAGGACTAAAGACCAAAGGTATAACCTTTCCATCACTTAGCTACTTTGTAGTTAGGGTTAGCTAGTTTATGTTTAGCAAAGATCCTCACAAGCTTAGTCCATGTTGCCTAAGTCATTAAAAATCCGATTTTTATTATGTTTTCCGCCTCCCCGTAAGCACCGGGGTGGGCAACACGGACTTACACATACTTTGTTGGTGTACATGGATTCCATCTCGGACCGCATAGCATCCAGCCATTTCACTGAGTCCCTACTCGTGATGGCCTGCTCGAAGCTAGTTGGGTCATCATCCTCCATGATGCAATCCTCGCTCCCACCATCCATGAGAAAACCGTAGTATCTCTCAGGTTGGCGAGGAACCCTACTAGATCGGCGGAGTGGCTGAGGTTCATTGGGAGCTACTGAATCCTCTGGTTCCACTAAATCTTCTGTTGTGTTTTGTTCAACTGGAACCTCTTCCAGTTCTACCTAAGAGCCACTAATCTCTTTTGCAAGAAATTCCTTTTCTAAAAAGGTGGCATGTTGAGCAACAAATACTCTTTGTTCCTCACTGTGGTAGAAGATATACCCTCGCGAATATTTGGGATATCCAACAAATTTACACAAAACAGACCTTGCCTCGAGTTTGTCCTGTTTTTGTCTTTTGACATAGGCCGGGCAACCCCATATCTTAATAAAATTAAGATATGGTCTCTTCCCTTCCCATATCTCATATGGTGTGGTAGGCATAGATTTGGTGGGAACCCTATTCAGTAGGTATGCTGCTGTTTCCAGTGCATATCCCCAGAAGGAAACAGGTAACTCAGCTATACTCATCATAGAGCGCACCATATCCAATAGGGTGCGGTTCCTCCGTTCTGATACACCGTTGTGCTGTGGTGTATATGGAGGAGTTAGCTGAGAGAGAATCCCATTCTCTTTTAGGAAGTCCAGGAATTCAATGCTCAAGTATTCACCTCCTTGATCAGATCGTAGGATTTTAATACTTTTTCCGGTTTGGTTCTCGACTTCTTGTTTATATTCTCTAAATTTCTCAAAAGCTTCTGATTTGTGTTTCATCAGGAACACATATCCGAATCTAGAGAGATCGTCAGTGAATGTAATGAAGTACGAAGAACCATCCCTGGCATGTATAGACATGGGACCGCATACATCACTATGTATCAGTCCCAAGAGTTCGGTAACTCTTTCTCCGTGTCCCGTAAACGGAGATTTGGTCATCTTGCCTTTGAGACATGACTGGCAAGTGTCATAAGATGAAAATTCAAACGGATTTAAATATCCATTCTTATGCAACTTAGCTAGTCGTTTCGCATTGATGTGACCCAGTCTACAATGCCATAAGAAGGATTCGTTCAGTTCTGAACTCTTCCTCTTGTGTGTGTTTGTTATGCTCAGAACTGTTGATTGATTTAGAACATAAATGCCATTGCACAACGTGCCTGATCCAACCAACTTTTGGTTACGGAAAATGTTCATAACATTATCCTGTAATACAAAATTATATCCCTCTTTACTCAACAAAGAAACCGATATAATGTTGCATATCAGGTTCGGCATGTAATAGCATTCGTTCAGAACCAATGTATTACCAGTTGGTAATACAAGGTGATATTCCCCGACAGTCTTAGCTGCAACAATTGCACCATTGCCAACTCTAATGTCTTTATCACCTTCTCCAAGTTCTCTACCTTTCCTAAGCCCATGTAACTGATTACATATATGGGATCCTGACCCGGTATCAAATACCCAGGACGTAGAGCAAATGGAGAAACAGTTCTCTGTAACGAACACACCCGAAGAAAATGCATCATCATGTACTTTCTTCATTCGGGTGGCATGGGAATCCTGGTATTCCCCTATATCCTGTTCAGTCCTATAACTCTTATAGGTAAGAACGGAACCAACGTTCCCCAGCATAGTATAACATGCGGGTTCGGTCAATACATCCATATTATTATCTTTATTAGGGCATGAAATGGTCGCTACCTGGAGAGAGAGAGAGAGAAGAAAACACTTTAGCGTAAGCTCATGCAAGATCAGATTGGTTATTATCTTATCTAATCAGGATGGCTCCCACTGGTTTTTATCAAATCTTCCTTCAAACCCTAAAAGGAAAGACTAGCCGGGATTAATTACACACTACAAGTTCGCCAATCTTTCAGCCAGGCCAGTGTCGGTACTTTGAGGGAGGTCCCCCGTGCTTTCGCACGAACCTAATTAATGTAAACCTCGTTTTCCTAGAGGCGTAACCCCGTTGACACCTTTCTAGACACCTACTTGATCGGCTAATTGTAATGTGCAAAACTCTCCCAGGAGTAACTCTTACTCGCAGTGGGTATCGGGATCCAACTATCTCATAGAAAGTATGCAATCTCATTGCAAATTTCAACACTTGAAATTCCCGATAATATTTTGCCCCAAGCATCCTATGACCTTGACGGAGGTCAACAAACCACAGGGTGCAAGTCAAGTTCAACCCGTTATTTCTTGTTTGAATCAAACCCACCCGCACGACCCTTGACGGAGGTCAACAAGGTCGTACGACTACCCTAATCCAATCTGCATCACATGCATAAGCAGATAAATACTAGTTAGCTACTGCACACTACGCCTTAACGGAGGTCAACAAACGCAGCACGAATACTAAGTAGGACTTATCTGAAATGACGGAGGACTACGACAGGTTTTTCTGAAAACCTATTGCGTAATGAACTTGATATCGTTGTAGAATCAAATGAAGTTTTGAAATGGAGCGATTTTGAGGCTTTTCTAGTTTTGCTAAAGGGGTCACTCCCGGTGAAGGGATCGTCGGCCCTTTCCTCGTCGAATGAGGTGCGGGATATATCATATATATCACTGTGCAAAGCAGAAACTATAGAAGCAATAAAAAACGAACCGAGTGTGTAGCATCTGCCAGTTATTGCTAAAGGAGTCACTCCCGGTGAAGGGATCTCGGTCCTTTCCTCATCGAATAAGGTGTAGGATATATCACATATACCACTGTGCAAAGCAAGAACTGTAGCTACCTGTTTTATTTTGAAATTCGATTCTACAATATCTTTAGGTTTCTTTTATTTCATTAATCACATTAATGAAGTCCCATCATTTAAATACCTAAACATCACAGATAAATACGACGTACACTTATGCCATCCGTGTTAGTTGTATGTATGCCCTAGAGGCCAGTATTGTACAGATTATGTATATTATATTGGATGCTTGGACATATATAGAGATGACTTTCTTGCTCGACATGATAGTATGCTATCTGGTTGCTCTTTATCTTAACATGTACACTAGTCTCTTTATACTGTCTTATAGTTACATGTTGGTAAAGCCCTTAGGATTTGTACTTGACTACCTGGACTATGATGCAGATCATACTAGTGGGGACATGGTAGTCCATAAGTACATCCTTCAAGGTCCCTAGTCGTGGGTGTATCAAGACGGGGCATCGATATACCAGAGTAGACTAGCGTATACGCTTCTCGACCCATGTGATGGGCGATGGATGATCCCATATCCATTGGTGTTTGACATCAGAGATGGTATACGGGTGCTCAGTGGAGACTGGGTACACTGGACGGACTCGCCGAGAACTCCCAGATGGTATTATACCTCACGTCAGATGGCAGTTCTCAGGTGACACTTGTACAGGTTAGTCTGTAGACTCGAGATCGTCATAGAGTCTTGTGTGATTCCCATTGTGCTTTGATCTCCACCTTACCACGTCCATGAGGGCGTGCAAAACGGTGGTCTTTGGGTACAGTCCCGAGTCACATGGAGGCAATGAGCGATAGGAGGGGTTTCGTCTCTCCCGGTATTGGGGGTAAATGTTGCGCTGTGCTCGATTGGCCGTAACAGGGAAGTCCCTGGCCAGGGCTGATCAGAGATTTGCTGGTAAGTGTTACCAGTAGTTTCTCGACCCGTTACGAGCCTCACATCGGCACGACTTATCGGGTTATTGGGGTCTGACGTTTACCACCCCTAGACTTGATATGCGACGTATCAGACGAAGAGACCGGACTGTACGGTAAGTGTTACTGGTCGGATTCGCAGGAGTGTGAGCGGGCTAGCTTGTCGATCTTCTGATCGCTCAATACCCAGGTGGCCGTTACGTTTAGCAGACCGCTTGCGGCTTGTGGGTGCTTGATATGATCATCATCTGCTACCGGCGTATTGACGAGTCTTTAGAGTCCTACACAGAGGTTTCCTAGCTCAAGCGAAACGAAATAGGAGTGCATATGAGATATGTGCGGGACCGAGAATGATGCGTGTATGTGATACCGTATTTGATTCTCGCGATTAATGTTTTGATTGGTTATATGAGATATGACCTAGTTATCGAATCATTGATTCGATAAATCGATGCATTGCATATTAGTCGGTTATGTGCGACATGACCGGATCATTGAATCAAGTGTTGATTTAATGATTTAATGTATAATTATATATTTGATATATTACTTTGCATTAACTAGTATAGGTTCACTTTAAACGGATTTTTCTCACTTGATTTGCATATTGTATATGTGATATACTTTTGTGCACTTTTATGTATCATGTTTGATGATACTTGACCATATTGTTAAGTGTATGGAATTAAACCATAGTTAACTTGAGATTAGGGTTTTATTTATGCATTTATTCATTTAATTGTTTATTCATTTATTTGGATAAAGATTATGATGAGAATGGTGGCTCTTTTTGTTTTAAGTTGAAGCTTCATGAAGCTTTGACTTTTGTAACCATCCTTATCTTCATGCTTAACCCTAACCCTCTCAAGTGACCATGGTTTATTCTCTACACTTAACCCTAGTTTAAGTTATGATAAGTATTTGATTTTCTATTTCTTTTTATCATAACTTATCATAACTTATCATAACTTATCATAACCGTGTATCATAACTTATCATTACAAGCTTCATCTTCTTCTTCTTCTTCAAGCTTGCTACATCAATGGCAACTTGAGCACAAGTGAGCAAAATCCAATTCTAAAGTGAACCCACCTCCTATTTCTTCACCCTCTACCTCTTGCCAAGTTGTTTTGGGTGTTTTCTTCACAAGTTTCACAACTTTGTGAAGTCGGAGCTTGAGTTTGTGCAACCTCGACGTAGATCGTCTTTGACACGAAGCCGTCGAACTATTCCGCTCACTTCTCCGATGAAGTCGTCGTGAGATTTCGAGGTTCGTGATGGACAGCGAGGGGACGACCACATGGAGCTAAGGAGGTGGATATCCGGATCTACAAAGGTTGTAGCTTCCGACCTTTAGTTAATTTGCTAACTAGTTTAGTTTTTCGCCTAGAATTCTAGTCTAAGATCCCTGTTAGGGTTTCTCGGCACCATAATTTTTGTAAAATGGTATGTTCGATGCCTTGTGAGACCTCTATAGGGTGCCTAGGAACCTTTCAGTGGTATCAGAGCCTAGCTAGAGCCTTAGGCGAAGTCTAGACGGATTTTGAAACCCGGATACGCATCGAAACCCTTAAGCAATATGCTCTCTGGACTTTTTCTAAATTCTGGGTTTTTTCCAGATTAAAAATTGCTATAAAATTCAGCAGGAAAATCTAAGAATTAAGGTGCAAATTTTAACTAATGAAAAGTAATTACTAGCGCGGAACCGCGGCATAAGATGCTTTATGCGGCGGTTCCGCGGTCAATCAATGCATTTGTCCTATATGGTTTGCACAGTAATTCATAATTTCAGAAGCTGGATTTTATGGGAATTTTTAAATTTTATTCTAAAGTTGGATTTTCTGGGGCTGTTTTAGGGCTTCGATGATTCGACCGGATATTTCAAAATGTTGTCTAAGTGTTTTTCCAGATAACTGTAGAATATGTTAAAAAGTTTGACCGGATACAAATACCCAACTTTTCCCCTGCCGAAAAAAATTCCAAGTGTTGGATTTTTCTGTGGTTAAAAGACGTTTGAAGTAGTGCAAGTAAGGCGATGGTCCCTCTAGAAGACAACAAACCTTAACTCGATTATGTGACCGTCTTGAACTGCCCTTTGAACCTTCGGGTTTGGGGCAGTACGGCGTGCCACATGTGAGGCGTTGGCTTGACCCTTCTACGGCTGGACCGTTGGTACTGAGGCATGAAGTGAATGTCTTTGAACCTATTTCATGTGTTGATCGGTGTCGGGAAAACTTGGGTGTTCGAATGTTCGATCGGAAAGTTTGATATATTCTATTTATCCGGAAATGGATACAATAATTGGAATTCACAAACAGTTATGAGATAACTGGATGAATGTTATAGATCTAGCAGTTTAGTTTCACAAGATATCGAAAAGAGTTTTCGATGATGGGACTAAAATGCGGGGTTTATAACTGTTAGGCATGTGATGTCTAAAGAGGTTGCGGATTCCAATTGTTGTAGTTTTACACTTTCTTTTCTGTGACCGTAAGTGTAATATGTGATATCGCCGGTTTCGTTGCTATATGTCAACGACAATTGGGATGGACATATTTACTTACGTTGATGACATGTGATGTTATGTGTTGCTGGATATGTTATATTGGATCGTCGTGATTGAATAGACGGGGTTTTTTTTATGTGAGATGAGTGTTTTTCATTTTAATTCATGTAAAAACTTGTATGTAATATTCTTTTATTTGGGGCACTTCCAGGTAGCGGAAGTTGTCACCCTTTGTATATTATTTACTTTTCCGCATTAGGATAGACCCAAGGAGGGGAGCACAAGTAACCGGGTTCTGGGGTCCAGTGGGAGACCAACTCGAGGAGTCGAGTCCGGGTCTCCTAACCCTAGAATTGGCAGGGTTGCTTGCCGCTCTCGTAGGGGTCTAGGGGTGTGGGATTGGCTATTCATCACGACCGTGGAATCCGTGTTTTATACTGGCTCGTAAAGAAAACACGGACGTCCTAGTATATCCAATATTTCATATGTTTATTCTGCTGCGATATCTGTGTTGTGACTCTGTGATGGATATAATATATAGTATATATGATATATTATATAGACGTTACTTATGTTTTACACCCGCGCTAGCCCTGCCCTGCTCTGTCGTTAGTTACCTAACCTAACGGTGCACGAGGGGACATCGAGGCGAATGCGGATGGCATAAGTGTACGTCATATCTATCTGTGATGTTTAGCTATTTAAATGATGGGACTTTATTAATGTGATTAATGAAAGAAAAGAAACCTAAGATGTAGAATCAGATTTTAAATAAAACAGGTAGGTACAGTTCTTGCTTTGCACAGCGGTATATATGATATACCCCGCACCTTATTCGATGAGGAAAGGACCGAGATCCCTTCACCGGGAGTGACTCCTTTAGCAATAACTGGCAGATGCTACACACTCGGTTTGCTTTTGACTGCTTTTGGGTTTTTGCTTTGTACAGCGATATATATGATATATCCCGCACCTCATTCGACGAGGAAAGGACCGAGATCCCTTCACCGGGAGTGACTCCTTTAGCAAAACTAGAAAAGCCTTAAAATCACTCCATTTCAAAACATCATTTGATTCTACAACGATATCAAGTTCATTACGCTCATGGTTTTTATGAAAAAACTGCATAGCCCTCCGTCATTTCAGATAAGTATTAGTTAGTATTCGTGCTGCGGTAGTTTGGCCTCCGTCAAGGCGCAGTGTACGGTAGCTAACTAGTGCTTATCTGCTAGCATATGATGCGATTGGATTAGGGTATTCGTACGGCGTTGTTTGGCCTCCGTCAAGGGTCGTGCGGGTGGGTTTAATTCAATCAGGAAATGACGGGTTGAACTTGACTAGCGGACTATGGGTTGTTTGGCCTCCGTCAAGGTCATAGGACGCTAGGGGCAAAATATTATCGGGAATTTCAAGTGTTGAAATTTGCAATGAGATTGCATACCTTCTATGAGATAGTTGGATCCCGATACCCACTGCGAGTAAGAGTTACTCCTGGGAGAGTTTTACACATTGCAATTAGCTGATCAAGTAGGTGTCTAGAAAGGTGTCAACGGGATTACGCCTCTGGGAAAACGAGGTTTACATTAATTAGGTTCGTGTGAAAGCACGGGGGACCTCCCTCAAAGTACCGACACTGGCCTGGCTGAAAGATTGGCGAACCTGTAGTGTGTAATTAATCCCGGCTAGTCTTTCCTTTTAAAGTTTGGAGGAAGATTTGATAAAAAACAGTGGGAGCCATCCTGATTAGATAAGATAATAACCAATCTGATCTTGCACGAGCATACGCTAAAGTGTTTTCTTCTCTCTCTCTCCAGGTAGCGACCAGTTCATGCCTTAATCAAGATAATAATATGGATGTATTGACCGAACCCGCATGTTATACTGTTCTGGGGAACGTTGGTTCCGTTCTTTCCTATAAGAGTTATAGGAATGAACATGATATAGGGGAATACCAGGATTCCCATGCCACCCGATTGAAGAAAGTACATGTTGATGCATTTTCTTCGGGTGTGTTCGTTACTGAGAACTGTTTCTCCATTTGCTCTACGTCCTGGGTATTGGATACCGGGTCGGGATCCCATATATGTAATCAGTTACATGAGCTAAGGAAAGGTAGAGAACTTGGAGAAGGTGATAAAGACATTAGAGTTGGAAATGGTGCAATTGTTGCAGCTAAGACTGTCGGGGAATATCACCTTGTATTACCAACTGGTAATACATTGGTTCTGAACGAATGCTATTACATGCCGAACCTGATATGCAACATTATATCGGTTTCTTTATTAAGTAAAGAGGGATATAATTTTGTATTACAGGACAATGTTATGAACATTTTCCGTAACCAAAAGTTGGTTGGATCAGGCACGTTATGCAATGGCATTTATGTTCTAAATCAATCAACGGTTCTGAGCATAACAAACGCACACAAGAGGAAGAGTTCTGAACTCAACGAATCCTTCTTGTGGCATTGTAGACTGGGCCACATCAATGCGACACGACTAGCTAAGTTGCATAAAGATGGATATTTAAATCTTTTTGAATTTTCATCTTATGACACTTGCCAGTCATGTCTCAAAGGCAAGATGACCAAAACTCCGTTTACGGGACACGGAGAAAGAGTTACCGAACTCTTGGGACTGATACATAGTGATGTATGCGGTCCCATGTCTACACATGCCAGGGATGGTTCTTCATACTTCATTACATTCACTGACGATCTCTCTAGATTCGGATATGTGTTCCTGATGAAACACAAATCAGAAGCTTTTGAGAAATTTAGGGAATATAAACAAGAAGTTGAGAACCAAACCGGAAAAAGTATTAAAATCATACGATCTGATCGAGGAGGTGAATACTTGAGCAATGAATTCCGGGACTTCCTAAAAGAGAATGTGATTCTCTCTCAGCTGACTCCTCCATATACACCACATCACAACGGTGTATCGGAGCGGAGAAATCGCACCCTATTAGATATGGTGCGCTCTATGATGAGTACAGCTGAGTTACCTATTTCCTTCTGGGGATATGCACTGGAGACTGCTGCATACCTACTGAATAGAGTTCCGACCAAATCAGTGCCTACCACTCCATATGAGATATGGAATGGCAAGAGACCATGTCTTAATTTTATTCAGATATGGGGTTGTCCGGCCTATGTTAAAACACAAAATCCGGACAAGCTCGAGGCAAGGTCTGTTCTATGTAAGTTTGTTGGATATCCCAAACATTCGCGAGGGTATATCTTCTACCACTCCGAGGAACAAAAAGTGTTTGTTTCTCGACATGCCACTTTCTTAGAAAAAAGTTTTCTTATGAAATAAATAAGTGGCATTGAGGTAGAACTGGAAGAGGTTCCAGCAATACAGACTACAACAGAAGATTTGGTTGAACCAGAGGATTCCGTAGTTCCCGATGAACCCCAGCCTCTCCGCCGATCTAGTAGGGTTCCTCGCCAACCTGAGAGATACTACGGTTTTCTCATTGATGGTGGCAGTGAGGATTGCATCATGGAGGATGATGACCCAACTAGCTTCGAGCAGGCCATCACGAGTGGGGACTCAGTGAAATGGCTGGATGCTATGCGGTCCGAGATGGATTCCATGTACACCAACAAAGTATGGACTTTGGAAGTTGCTCCTGAAGGGGTAAAACCCATTGGGAGCAAGTGGATCTTCAAGAAGAAACTCGGTGTAGATGGGAAAGTGGAGACTTTCAAAGCTAGACTTGTAGCAAAGGGTTTTCGTCAAAGACCAGGTGTGGACTATGATGAAACCTTTTCTCCAGTGGCTATGCTTAAATCCATCCGAATCATGCTTGCCATTGCTGCCTTTCATGATTACGAAATCTGGCAAATGGATGTTAAGACCGCCTTTCTAAATGGTGATTTAGAAGAGTGCGTGTACATGACTCAGCCAGAGGGCTTCGTAGACAGTGGGAGCAGCGGGAAGGTGTGCAAGCTGCTTAAATCCATTTATGGATTAAAACAAGCATCGCGGAGTTGGAACATCTGCTTTGACGTCGTTATCAAAGAGTTTGATTTCGTCAAAAATCCAGATGAACCTTGTATCTACAAGAAGGTGGCAGAGAGTAAGGTTGTCTTCCTCGTATTGTACGTGGACGACATACTCTTGATAGGAAATGATATTCCTATGCTGCAATCGGTCAAGCTCTTCTTATCACAAAGATTCTCAATGAAAGATCTTGGTGATGCCTCCTGCATATTGGGAATTAGGATCTATAGAGATAGATCCAAACGGATTTTGGGATTGTCCCAATTCAGGTACATTGACACCATACTAAAGAGGTTTAGTATGGAAGAGTCCAAGCGTGGGAACTTACCCATGATCTCTGGAGTCACTCTCTCCAAAGAGATGTCTCCCAAGACTGATTTGGAGAGAGCTCGCATGCAAGGGATACCCTATGCTTCGGCAGTAGGCTCTATCATGTATGCGATGCTATGTACCAGACCCGATGTAGCATACTCACTAAGTGTAGTGAGCAGGTATCAAGCTGATCCTGGAGAGAGTCACTGGACAGCTGTGAAGAGCATTCTCAAGTACTTGCGAAGGACTAGAGATATGTTCTTGGTGTATGGTAACGGAGAACTCCAAGTGGAGTCCTTTACCGATTCGAGCTTCCAGAGTGATAAGGACGACTCTAAGTCGCAGTCGGGCTTTGTCTTTACCCTTTACGGAGGGGCGGTTAGCTGGAAGAGTTCCAAGCAGGAAACCGTGGCAGACTCGACGATGGAGGCTGAATACATCGCTGCCAACGATGCTGCCAAAGAGGCTGTCTGGATCAAGAAGTTCATTACTGAACTTGGAGTGGTTCCATCCATTAAGCATCCAATACCTTTGTATTGCGATAACAATGGAGCGGTGGCTTTGGCCAAGGAACCCAGGTCCCATCAGCGGTCCAGGCATATTCTGAGGCGGTATCACCTGATCCGGGAGATAGTTGATCGCCGGGAGATCGAGGTCAGGAGGGTTGACACGAAGAACAACACGGCGGATCCACTCACGAAGGCCATTCCCCAGATACAGTTTGAGAGACTCTTCGGGATGCTCGGTATGAGATACTACAGCAGCTGGCCCTAGTGCAAGTGGGAGATTGTTAGTTGTATGTATGCCCTAGAGGCCAGTATTGTACAGATTATGTATATTATATTGGATGCTTGGACATATATAGAGATGACTTTCTTGCTCGACATGATAGTATGCTATCTGGTTGCTCTTTATCTTAACATGTACACTAGTCTCTTTATACTGTCTTATAGTTACATGTTGGTAAAGCCCTTAGGATTTGTACTTGACTACCTGGACTATGATGCAGATCATACTAGTGGGGACATGGTAGTCCATAAGTACATCCTTCAAGGTCCCTAGTCGTGGGTGTATCGAGACGGGGCATCGATATACCAGAGTAGACTAGCGTATACGCTTCTCGACCCATGTGATGGGCGATGGATGATCCCATATCCATTGGTGTTTGATATCAGAGATGGTATACGGGTGCTCAGTGGAGACTGGGTACACTGGACGGACTCGACGAGAACTCCCAGATGGTATTATACCTCACGTCAGATGGCAGTTCTCAGGTGACACTTGTACAGGTTAGTCTGTAGACTCGAGATCGTCATAGAGTCTTGTGTGATTCCCATTGTGCTTTGATCTCCACCTTACTACGTCCATGAGGGCGTGCAAAACGGTGGTCTTTGGGTACAGTCCCGAGTCACATGGAGGCAATGAGCGATAGGAGGGGTTTCGTCTCTCCCGGTATTGGGGGTAGATGTTGCGCTGTGCTCGATTGGCCGTAACAGGGAAGTCCCTGGCCAGGGCTGATCAGAGATTTGCTGGTAAGTGTTACCAGTAGTTTCTCGACCCGTTACGAGCCTCACATCGGCACGACTTATCGGGTTATTGGGGTCTGACGTTTACCACCCCTAGACTTGATATGCGACGTATCAGACGAAGAGAACGGACTGTACGGTAAGTGTTACTGGTCGGATTCGCAGGAGTGTGAGCGGGCTAGCTCGTCGATCTTCTGATCGCTCAATACCCGGGTGGCCGTTACGTTTAGCAGACCGCTTGCGGATTGTGGGTGCTTGATATGATCATCATCTGCTACCGACGTATTGACGAGTCTTTAGAGTCCTACACAGAGGTTTCCTAGCTCAAGCGAAACGAAATAGGAGTGCATATGAGATATGTGCGGGACCAAGAATGATGCGTGTATGTGATACCGTATTTGATTCTCGCGATTAATTTTTTGATTGGTTATATGAGATATGACCTAGTTATCGAATCATTGATTCGATAAATCGATGCATTGCATACTAGTCGGTTATGTGCGACATGACCGGATCATTGAATCAAGTGTTGATTTAATGATTTAATGTATAATTATATATTTGATATATTACTTTGCATTAACTAGTATAGGTTCACTTTAAACGGATTTTTCTCACTTGATTTGCACATTGTATATGTGATATACTTTTGTGCACTTTTATGTATCATGTTTGATGATACTTGACCATATTGTTAAGTGTATGGAATTAAACCATAGTTAACTTGAGATTAGGGTTTTATTTATGCATTTATTCATTTAATTGTTTATTCATTTATTTGGATAAAGATTATGATGAGAATGGTGGCTCTTTTTGTTTTAAGTTGAAGCTTCATGAAGCTTCATGAAGCTTTGACTTTTGTAACCATCCTTATCTTCATGCTTAACCCTAACCCTCTCAAGTGACCATGGTTTATTCTCTACACTTAACCCTAGTTTAAGTTATGATAAGTATTTGATTTTCTATTTCTTTTTATCATAACTTATCATAACAAGCTTCATCTTCTTCTTCTTCTTCAAGCTTGCTACATCAATGGCAACTTGAGCACAAGTGAGCAAAATCCAATTCTAAAGTGAACCCACCTCCTATTTCTTCACCCTCTACCTCTTGCCAAGTTGTTTTAGGTGTTTTCTTCATAAGTTTCACAACTTTGTGAAGTCGGAGCTTGAGTTTGTGCAACCTCGACGTAGATCGTCTTTGACACGAAGCCGTCGAACTATTCCACTCACTTCTCCGATGAAGTCATCGCGAGAGTCCGAGGTTCGTGATGGACAGCGAGGGGACGACCACATGGAGCTAAGGAGGTGGATATCCGGATCTACAAAGGTTGTAGCTTCCGACCTTTAGTTAATTTGCTAACTAGTTTAGTTTTTCGCCTAGAATTCTAGTCTAAGATCCCTGTTAGGGTTTCTCGGCACCATAATTTTTGTAAAATGGTATGTTCGATGCCTTGTGAGACCTCTATAGGGTGCCTAGGAACCTTTCAATCCGCATTCGCCTCGATGTCCCCTCGTGCACCGTTAGGTTAGGTAACTAACGGCAGAGCGAGGCAGGGCTAGCGCGGGTGTAAAACATAAGTAACGCCTATATAATATATCATATATACTATATGCTGTATCTATCACAGAACATCACATGATCACATCACAGATATCGCAGCAGAAGAAACATATGAAACATTGGATATACTAAGACGTCCGTGTTTTCAATACGAGCCAGTATAAAACACGGATTCCACGGTCGTGATGAATAGCCAATCCCACACCCCTAGACCCCTACGAGAGCGGCAAGCAACCCTACCAATTCTAGGGTTAGGAAACCCGGACTCGACTCCTCGAGATGGTCTCCCACTGGACCCTAGAACCCGGTTACTTGTGCTCCCCTCCTTGGGTCTATCCTAATGCAGAAAAGTAAATAATATACAAAAGGTGACAACTTCCGCAACCTGGAAGTGCCCCAAATAAAAGAATATTACATACAAGTTTTTATATGAATGAAAATGAAAAATACTCATCTCACATAAAAACCCCCGGCTATTCAATCACGACAATCCAATATAACATATCGAGCAACACATAACATCACATGTCATCAACGTAAGTAAATATGCGCATCCCAATTGTCGTTGACATATAGCAACGAAACCGGCGATATCACATATTACACTTACGGTCACAGAAAAGAAAGTGTAAAACTACAACAGTTGGAATCCGCAACCTCTTTAGACATCACATGCCTAATCAGATGAAATACTTAGACATCACATGCCTAACAGTTATAAACCCCGCATTTTAGTCTCATTATCGAAAACTCTTTTCAATATCAAATGAAACTAAACCGCTAGATTTATAACATTCATTCAGTTATCTCATAACTGTTTGTGAATTCCAATTATTGTATCCCATTCCGGATAAATAGAAAATATTAAACTTTCCGATCGAACATCGAACACCCAAGTTTTCCCGAAACCGTTCAACACATGAAATAGGTTCAAAGACATTCACTTCATGCCTCAGTACCAACGGTCCAGCCGTAGAAGGGTCAAGCCAACGCCTCACATATGGCACGCCGTACTGCCCCAAACCCGAAGGTTCAAAAGGCAGTTCAAGACGGTCACATAATCGAGTTAAGGTTTGTTGTCTTCTAGAGGGACCATCGCATTACTTGCACTACTTAGAACGTCCTTAAACCATAGAAAAATCCAACACTTGGAAATTTTCCGGCAGGGAAAAAGTTGGGTATTTATATCCGGTCGAACCTTTTAACATATTCTAAAATATCCGGAAAGCCACATAGACAAGGTTTGATAATCCGATCGAATCGTCGATTCCCAATACAACTCCAGAACACTCAACTCTTGAGTCAAATTAAAAATTCCCAGAAAATTCAGCATAATAAAATAGGAATTACTATGGAAAAATGGACAGATGATGTCATCAGATGGCCGCGGAACTGCCGCAGAAGCCAGGCTTCTGCCGCGGTTCCGCCGCGCCCTTAGCAGATCATGGGATAAATTTTGCATCGTAATTCTTAGAATTCCCTGCTGAATTTTTTAAGCATTTTTAATATGGAAAAATCCCAGATTTTAGAAAAAGTCCAGAGAGCATATCGGGAATTAGGGTTTCGGTTCGATCGGGTTTCAAACGTCGTCTAGACTTCGCCTAAGGCTCTAGCTAGGCTCTGATACCACTGTAGGGTTCCTAGGCACACTATAGAGGTCTCACAAGGCATCAACCATGCCAATTTCAAATTTTATGGGTGCCGAGAAACCCTAATACGGATCGTCGACTAGAATTCTAGGCGAAACATTAAACTAGTTAACGACTTAACTAAAGGAGAGAGGCTACAACCTTTGTAGATCCGTTTCTCCACTTTCTTAGCTCCACGTAGGCGTCCTTTCACTGTCCATCTCGAATCCCGAACTCAATCGTCGGCTTCATCGGAGAAATGGGCGGGCTCGGTCGTCGGCTTCGTGCCGAAGATGATCTACGTCGAGGCATCACAAGTTCAAGCTCCAACTTCACCAAGTTGTGAAACTTGTGAAGAAAACACCCTATACTACTTGGCAAGAGGTAGAGGATGAAGAAATAGGAGGTGGGTTCACTTTAGAATTGGATTTCTCACTCTTTTTCTCAAGGTGCCATTGATGAAGGCTAGGTTTTCTTCATGAAGATGAAGAAGAAGAAGAAGATAGAATATGATAAGTATTGTTAAAAGAATAATAAAAAATGAATACTTATCATCTTCTAACCTTGGTTAAGTGTAGAGAATAGACCATGGTCAAGAGAGAATGGTTAGGGTTAAGCATGAAGACAAAATGGTCACTTTAGTCAAATCTTCATGAAGCTTCATCATGCTTCATGAAAGAAAGAAACCATTTTGTTTTCTTTTATTTATTTATCAAGAAAGAATAGATAAATAAATAAGTAAATAAATCAAAACCCTAACTATTATCATAACCATGGTTTAAGTCTTAACACAAAATCAATTACATGCATCATCAAACATGACACATTGTAGTGCACAAAAGTATATCACATATACAACTTGTGAACTACAAGTGAGAAAGTCCTTTTAAAGTGAACCAATACTGGTTAATGCAAAGTCATATATCAAATATATAATTATACATTAAATCATTAAATCAATACTTGATTCAATGATCCGGTCATGTCGCACATAACCGACTAGTATCCAATGTATCGACTTATCGAATCAATCTACGATTCGATAACTAGGTTATATCGCATATAACCAATCGAAACATTCATCGCGAGAATGAAATACGGTATCACATACACGCATTATTCTCGATCCCGCACATATCTCATATGCGCTCCTATTTCGTTTCGCTTGAGCCAGGAAACCTCTGTGTAGGACTCTAAAGACTCGTCAATACGCCGGTAGCAGACGATGATCATATCAAGCATCCACAAGCCGCAAGCGGTCTGCTAAACGTAAAGGCCACCCGGGTATTGAACGATCAGAAGATCGACGAGCTAACCCGCTCACACTCCTGTGAATCCAACCAGTAACACTTACCATACAGTCCGGTCTGTTCGTCTGATATGTCGCATATCAAGTCTAGGGGTGGTAAACGTCAGACCCCAATAACCGATAAGTCGTACCGATGTGAGGCTCATAACGGGTCGAGAAACTACTGGTAACACTTACCAGCAAATCTCTGATCAGCCCTGGCCAGGGACTTCCCTGTTACGGCCAATCGAGCACAGCGCAACATCAACCCCCAATACCGGGAGAGACGAAACCCCTCCTATCGCTCATTGCCTCCATGTGACTCGGGACTGTACCTAAAGACCACCGTTTTGCATGCCCTCATGGACGTGGTAAGGTAGAGATCAAAGCACAGTGGGAATCACACAAGACTCTATGACGATCTCGGGTCTACAGACTAACCTGTACAAGTGTCACCTGAGAACTGCCATCTGACGTGAGGTATAATACCAGCTGGGAGTTCTCGGCGAGTCTGTCCAGTGTACCCAGTCTCCACTGAGCACCCTACACCATCTCTGATGTCAAACACTAATGGATATGGGATCATCCATCGCCCATCTCATGGGTCGAGAAGCGTATACGCTAGTCTACACTGGTATATCGATGCCCTGTCTCGATACACCCACGACTAAGGACCTTGAAGGATGTACTTATGGACTACCATGTCCCCACTAGTATGATCTACATCATAGTCCAGGTAGTCAAGTACACATCCTAAGGGCTTTATCAACATGTAACTATAAGACAGTTTAAAGAGACTAGTAAACATGTTAAGATAAAGAGCAACCAGATAGCATACTATCATATCGAGCAAGAAAGTCATCTCTATATATGTCCAAGCATCCAATATAATATACATGATCTTTACAATACTGGCCTCTAGGGCATACATACAACTAACAAGTGTGACTGCCATCATAATACTGGTAGTCAAGCAAACATCCTAAGGGCTCTATCAATATAAATTAGAGATATGTTTAAAGAAACATATACATATGTTAAGATAGACTCAAACCAGACAGCATACTATCATGTTGAATAAGACTGTTATTATATCTATATATATCCCAAACTTTCAAAATGTAATATACAATCCGGTACTAAATAATAATGGTCTCTAGGGCATATATCACTAACAATCTTCCACTTGCACTAAGGCCATGTATTGGTATATTGCAGACCTAACATCTCGAATCGCCTCTCGAACTGTGTCTGAGGGATGGCCTTTATGAGTGGATCTGCAGTGTTGTTCTCCGTGTCTACTTCCGCACCTTGATCTCCCTGATCAGGTGATACCGCCTCAAGATATGTCTGGACTTCTGATGGGACCTTGGTTCCTTCGCTAAAATTATAGCTCCATTGTTGTCACAATACAAAGGTATTGGATCAACAATGAATGGAACCACCTGAAGTTATATTATGAACTTTCTTATCCAGACTGCTTCTTTCGCGGCATCACATGCAGTGATATACTCTGCCTCCATTGTTGAGTCAGCAGCGGTGTCCTGTTTGGAGCTCTTCTAATAGACCGCCCTCCATTGAGGGTGAAAATATAACCCGATATGGATTTGGAGTCATCCTTGTCACTCTGGAAGCTGGAGTCAGCGAATGCCTCGATCTGGAGGTTTTTACTGTCGTATACCAAGAACATCTCCTTAGTCCTTCTCAGGTACTTGAGAATGTTCTTAACTGCTATCCAGTGCTTCTCTCCAGGGTTTGACTGATACCTGCTTACCACGCTTAGTGCGTAAGCAATATCTGGTCTGGTATACAATATCGCACACATCATAGATCCTACCACAGAAGCATAGGGTATAATATTCATGCGATCCATTTCCAAATCAGTCTTGGGAGACATCTGTTTGGAGAGGGTGATTCCGTGACAAGCTGGTAGATTACTGCGCTTGGAATTTTCCATACTGAATATTTTCAGTATGGTGTCAATGTACCTGAACTGTGAAAGTCCCAACATTCTCTTAGATCTATCATGATAGATCTGGATTCTTAGAATGTACAAGGCATCACCCAGGTCTTTCATGGAGAACTTCTGTAACAAGAATGCTTTGACTGATTGTAGCATAAGAATGTCATTTCCTATCAGGAGAATGTCATCCACGTACAGGACGAGAAATAGCACAGTTCTTTCTACAATCTTACTATAAATATATGGTTCATGTGGATTTTTGATAAAGTCAAATTCTTTGACTGTTTCATCAATGCAGATGTTCCAACTCCGCGATGCTTGCTTTAATCCATAAATGAATTTAAGCAACTTGCACACTCTTCCGCTGCTCTCACTTTCTATGAAACCCTCTGGCCGATCCATATAAACACACTCTTCTAAATTTCCATTCAGAAAAGCAGCCTTTACGTCTATCTGCCAAATTTCATAATCATGGAAGGCAGCAATGGCAAGTAGGATCCGAATGGATTTAAGCATAGCCACTGGAGAAAAAGTTTCATTATAATCCAAACCAGGTCTTTGACGAAAACCTTTTGCTACAAGTCTAGCCTTATAGGTTTCAATCTATCCATCTGCACCAATCTTCTTTTTGAAGATCTATTTGCAGCCTATGGGTTTTACCCCTAAAGATGCAATGTCCAAAGTCCAAACTTTGTTGGTGTACATGGATTCCATTTCGGTCAGTATTGCATCAGCCATTTTACCGAGTCTTTACTCGTAATGGCTTGCTAGAAACTAGTTGGCTCATTATCATTGATGATGCAATCCTCTTTATCCCTATCTATGAGAAAACTGTAGTATCTCTCGAGCGGATGAGACTGCCTACTAGATCTGCGGAGTGGTGCAGGGACTTCCGGTTCTTTTGAAACATTTAGTTCTACCATACTTTCAGTAATAGTTTATGGTTCTGGAATTTCTTCCAGTTCTATCACGCTCCCACTTATTTCTTTTTCAAGAAATTGAGTCTCCAGAAAGTGAGCATGCCGAGAAACAAAAACCTTTTGTTTCTCTACGTAATAGAAAAAATACCCCCTGGAGTTTCTTGGGTATCCCATATACTTACACAGTACTGATCGTGCTTCGAGCTTGTCCGCATGCTGCTTTTTGACAAAAAGCTAGACATCCCCCTATTTTAAGATACTTAAGATAGGGTTTCTTCCCACTCCACATTTCATATGGTGTGGTAGGCACTGACTTAGTAGGAACTTTATTTAAAAGATATGCAATAGATTCTAGTGCATAACCTTAGAAGGATCGCGGTAACTCAGCATTACTCATCATGAAACACACTATATCTAATAAGGTGCCGTCCCACCTTTCTGATACACCATTGTGTTGAGGTGTGTATGGAGGAGTAAGCTGAGAGAGAATTTCGTTCTCTTTTCAGTTATCCAGGAACTCGACACTTAAGTATTCACCACCTCGATTAGATCGAAATATCTTACTACTTTTTGCTGTTTGTTTTTCTACTTCATTCTTGTATTCCTGGAATTTCTCAAAGGCCTCGGATTTATATTTCATCAAGAATACATGTCCATACCTTAAGAAATCATCCGTAAAAGTAATGAAGTAGGAATAACCACTTCTTGCATGTGTAGATATTGGACCACACACGTCGCTGTGTATGAGTCCCAAGAGCTCGTTGGCTCTTACTTCGTGTCCAGTGAATGAAGTCTTTGTCATCTTTTTTTGAGACATGATTGACAAGTTGAATAAGACAGATATTCAAATGGATCCAAATATCACTCTCTATGTAATTTCGTCAACCATGTTTCATTGATGTGACCTAATCTACAATACCATAAGAAACCTTGAATCATTTCCGGAGACTTTCTTTTGAATATGTTCTGAACGTTGAAAACCTGGTGTTGATTTAATACGTATATACCGTTGTCTAGTGTACCTGACCCAATCAAACCATGATTAAGGTGAATATTTAAAATATCGTTTACAAATATAAAATCATAACCTTTTTAGATAGTAAAGATACAGAGATGATATTACATGTCAAACTAGGTATACAAAAACAGTTGCACAAAATCAAAATGTGTCCACTTGTCAACCCCAGGTGATATTTCCCTACGGAAACAACATCCACGCTGGCTCCGTTAGCAACCTTGAGGGTCATATCACCTGTCTTTACAACTTTATGGCTTCTCAGTGCCTGCAATGAATTACAGATATGGGATCTTGAACCGGTATCCAATAATCAGGAAGTAGAGTTGATTGACAAACAGTTTTTAACCATCAACACACCTGAAGCCGAAACCATAACTTACTTCAAATCCTGGTTCTTGGCTTTCCAAGCCCTGCAGTTTTTCTTCCAATGGACTTTTTTGTGACAATAAAAACATTCCTTTTTTCCTACCGTCGGCCCCAAAACTTCTACCTTGCCCTTTCCCTATACCTTACTGACCCCGTCTTTCGGTTTGGTAGGGGCCTTCTTCTTCTTCCCCTTAGTTTTCGTCTTGGATCTAAAGGAAGAAGATTTCCCAATAAGCAGAGCGGTTGTCTCCCTGGTTAGGATGGCCTCTGCACTTCTTAACATGTTAAGGAGTTCTGAAAGTGTTGTTAGGAATATTTTTGCCCTAGAGGCTATTATTGTACATGTGATGTATATTATAGTGGATGCTTGGACATATATATAGAGCACTTTCTTGCTCGACATTATAGTATGCTATCTGGTTACTCTTTATCTAAACATGTTGACTGGTATTCTTTACTGTCTTGCTCTCACATGTTGATAAAGCCCTTGGGATATGTACTTGACTACCAGGATTATAATGAGATCATACTAGTTGGGCTAGGGTGGTCCAAAAGTACATCCTTTAATTAGTTCCTAGTCATGGGAATATCGAGACTAGGGCATCGATATTCCAGAGTAGACTAGTGTGTACGTTTCTTTTTTCCTTAGAGGGCGATGGTTGATCCCACAACCATTGGTGTGTGACATCAAAGATTGTACACAGGTGCTTATTGGAGAATGGGTACACCGAACAGGACTCGCCGAGGACTCCTAGTTGGTAGTATACCTATCGTCAGATAGCAGTCCTCTGGTGACACTGGTACAGGTTAGTCTGTAAACTCGAGATCATCATAGAGTCTTGTGTGGCTCCCACTGTGCTTTGATTTCCTCCCTACCATGGCCCAAAGGAGTCGTGCAAATAGGTGGATTTTGGGTACAGTCCCGAGTCACATGGAGGCAATGAGCGATAGGAAGGGTTTCGTCTCTCCCGGTATTGGGAGTTGATGTTGCGCTATGCTCGATTGGTTATAACTGAAAATCCCTGGTCAGGGTAGCTGAGATTTACTGATAAGAGTTATCAGTAGTTTCTCAAATTGTTATGAGCCAAACATCGACATGACTTATCACGTTATGGGGGTCTGACGTTTACCATCCCTAGACATGATATGCGACATATCGGACGAAGAGGCCGGACTGTACGGTAGTGTTACTGATAGATTTCATGGAGAGTATGGACGAGCTTGCTTGTTGATCTTCATATCGTTCAATACCCGGATAGCCGTTACGTGCAGCTAGTACTGCTGACGGCTTGTAGGTGACTGATGTGATCATCACCTACTGCCGGCGTATTGACGAGTTTTTAGAGTCCCACACAGAAGTTTCCTGGTTCAAGCGAAACGAACTAGGACACATATGTGATATGTGTGTGGGCCTGATTAAATACGAGTATGTGATACCGTATTGTAATCTGGCAGTTATCTGTTATCGGTTAGATTATATGTGATATAACTAAATTATCGAATCAAGTGTTGATTTGATAATGTGATAAACGGATGAATGATATTAGTCGGTTATATGTGATATAACCGGATTATTGAATCAAGTGTTGATTTAATAATGTGATATATATCATATATGATATAATTATTGTAGGGTTCCTAGGCACGCTAGTGAGGTCTCCCAAGCCATCAACCATGGCAATTTCAAAAATTATGGTGCCGAGAAACCCTAAACTACGGATCGATAACTAGATGTCTGGGCGAAAAAGCTAACTAGTTAACACTTAACTACAAGATACGGAAATACAACCTTTGTAGATCCGGTGCTCCACCTCCATAGCTCCGCAACGAAGTCGTCTCCGCTGTCCAAAACAAATCCGGGCTCTAGAGTCGGCTTCGTCGGAGAAAAAGGGAGCTAGGTCGTCGATGTCCATGCCGAAGATGATCTACGTCGAGGCATCGCTAGATCAAGCTCACAACTTCACCAAGTCAAGAAACTTGTGAAGTAAACATACTCTACTACTTGGCAAGAGGTAGAGGATGAAGAAATAGGAAGTGGGTAGACTTTAGTTTTGGATTTCTCACTCTTTTCCAACAATCACCATTGATGGACCTTGGTTTTCTTCACTTGAAGAATGAAGAAGAAGAAGGAAATAGTTATGATAAGAATAATAGAATAGAAAATAAAATCCATTCTTATCATAATATTAACCTTAGTTTAGTGTAGAGAATGAACCATGGTTAGATATGATGGTTAGGGTTAAGGAAGAGATAAGAATGGTTGACTTGATCAAAGTTTCAAGAAACTTCAACATAAAACAAAATAAGCCACCATCCTTAAATAATTTCCAAAATGAATATATATATAAATAAATGAATAAGATAATCAAAACCCTAATCATTAAGTAAACCAGGGTTTAATCTTTACACTTAACCAAGTTAATATGCATCATCAAACATGATACAAACATGTGCATAAAAGTATATCACATATACAACTTGCACAATCCAAGTGAGAAAATCCATTTAAAGTGAACCATTACTAGTTAATGCAAAGTAATATATCAAATATATAATTATACATTAAATCATTAAATCAACACTTGATTCAATGATCCGGTCATGTCGCACACAACCGACTAGTATTCAATGTATCGGCTTATCGAATCAACGCTTGAATCGATAACTAGGTTATATCGCATAAAACCACTCGATACATTCATCACGAGAATGGAATACGGTATCATATACACGCATTATTCTCGGTCCCGCACATATCTCATATGCGCTCCTATTTCGTTTCGCTTGAGCCAGGAAACCTCTGTGTAGGACTCTAAAGACTCGTCAATACGCCGGCAACGGATGATGATCATATCAAACATCCACAAGCCGCAAACGGTCTGCTAAACGTAACGGCCACCCGGGTATTGAGCGATCTGAAGATCGACGAGCAAGCCCGCTCATACTCCAGTGAATCCAACCAGTAACACTACCGTACAGTCCGGTCTGATCGTCTGATATGTCGCATATCTCGCCTAGGGGTGGTAAACGTCAGACCCCAATAGCTCGATAAGTCGTGTCGATATGAGGTCTATAACTGTTCGAGAAACTACTGGTAACACTTACCAGTAAATCTCAGCAACCCTGGCCAGGGATTTCCTGTTATAGCCAATCGAACACAGCGCAACATCAACCCCCTATACCGGGAGAGACGAATCCCCTCCTATCGCTCATTGCCTCCATGTGACTCGGGACTGTACCCAAAAACCACCGTTTTGCACGCCCTCTTGGACGTGGTAAGATGGAAATCAAAGCACAGTGGGAACCACACAAGACTCTATGACGATCTTGGGTCAACAGACTACTCTATACCAGTGTCACCAGAGAACTGCCATCTGACGTGAGGTATAATACCATCTGGGAGTTCTCGGCGAGTCCGTCCAGCGTACCCAGTCTCTACTGAGCACCCGTATATCTTCCCTTATGTCAAACACCGATGGATATGGGATCATCCATCGCCCATCTATATGGGTCGAGAAGGTATACGCTAGTCTACTCTGGTATATCGATGCCCCGTCTCGATACACCCATGACTAGGGACTTTGAAGGATGTACTTATGGACCACCATGTCCCCACTAGTATGATCCGCATCATAGTCCAGGCAGTCAAGTACAGATCCTAAGGGCTTTACCAACATGTAACAGAGAGACAATCAGTATACACGTTAAGGTAAAGATCAACCAGATAGCATACTATCATGTCGAGCAAGAAAGTTCTCCCTATATACGTCCCAGCATCCACTACAATATACATCCTATGTACAGTAATGGCCTCTAGGGCATACATATAACCAACAATCTCCCACTTGCACTAGGGCCATCTGTAGCAGTGGTTTGAAGTATCTCATACTCAACCATCCCATAAAAGTCTCTCTCTGGGAACAGGCCTTTGTGAGTGGATCCGCTGTGTTGTCCTCTGAGTCTACTCTCCTGTCCTCGATCATCCTGGAGATCAACCATCTCCATGATCAAGTGATACTGCCTTAGAATATGTCTGGATCACTGACGGGACCGGCGTTCCTTGGCATAAGCCACAACTCCATTGTCACACAATGGGAGGAACATAGTTCATCTCATGAACCAATATACACCCAAACAGCCTCTTTGGTAGCATCTCAAGTAGCGATGTATCATGCCTTTATCGTCTAGTATGTCACGGTATCTAGCTTGGAACTCTTCCAACATACCGTCCCTTTACTAAGGGTAAAGACAATGCCTGCGACTGACATTCAGTCGTCATTATCACCCTGGAACCCTTCCAGTGATTCTCCCCAGGATCGATTGATACCATCTCACTACAACTAGTAAGAATCCTAACATCCAATTAAATCTATCTCATAGATCCAAAACTCAGGATTTAGGAGGTATCACTTTGATCCTATATGGAGAATCCTAGTGATAAGCGGAGATTGACCGAGCGTTGCATAGGAAACTTCTTCCTTATTAAGAGTATGTCATCCACGTACTCTATGAGGATCGTCACCATACTCCCTACTACCTTTTTTGTATATACAAGGTTCATCTACCATTTTGATGATGTCAACTTCTTTGACTAATTCATCAAAACAGATGTTCCAACTCCGCGATGCCTGCTTTATCATATAAAACATCTTGCACACGTTTCTGCTGCTCCCACT
The DNA here is from genome assembly GCA_030015575.1 of Agapanthus africanus. Lineage (NCBI taxonomy): Eukaryota > Viridiplantae > Streptophyta > Magnoliopsida > Asparagales > Amaryllidaceae > Agapanthus > Agapanthus africanus. Next base: position 235,677,171 of record CM057338.1, read on the forward strand.
GTCTACGAGGCCCTCTGGCTGTGTACTTATAGACGCTCTCTTCTAAATCATTATTTAGAAAAGCAGTCAAGACACCCAACCACCAGAGATTGTAGTCATGGTATTCAGCCGTGGTAAGTAGGATCTGGATGGACTTAAGCATAGATCCTTAGAAAAAGTTTCATCATGATCCACACCTGGTCAATGATGCAAACCTTTAACAAGTCTAGCTTTGAAAGTCTCAACTTTTCCATGTACACCAAGTAATCTTCTCAAGATATACTTGCTCCTGATGGGGATTTAACCCTTCAGATATAGCAACCAAAGTCCATACTTTGTTGGTGTATAAGGATTCCATCTCAGATCGCTAAGCATCCAGCCATTCTTACAGAGTCTTACTCCTGATGGCCAGCTCGAAACTAGTTGGGTCATCATCTCATGATGCAATCCTCGCTCCCACTGTCATAGAGAAACAGAAGTATCTCTCAGGTGGGTGAGGAACCCTACTAGATCGGCGGAGAGGCTGAGGTTCGTTGGTAACTATCGAATACTTTGGTTCTTTCAAATCATCAGCTGCAGTTTGTATAGCTGGAACATTTCCAGTTCTACATAACAGATCTTGCCTCGAGCTTGTCCGGATTTTGCTTTTAGACATAGGCCGGACAACCCCAAATCTTAACTAACTTAAGATATGGGCTCTTCCCTTTCCATATCACATATGAAGTGGTAGGCATTGATTTGATTTGAACCCTATTCAATAGGTATGCAGCTTCTCAAGTGCATGACTCCCTAAAAGGAAATAGGTAACTCAGTAGTACTCATCATAGAGTACACCATATCATATAGGGTGTGATTGCTCCGCCCCGATATACCATCGTGCCATGGTGTATACGGAGGAGTAATGCTGAGAGAGAATCTCATTCTCCTTTAGAATAGTCCAGGATTTCCGTGCTCAAGTATTCTCCTCCTTGATCTCATCAAAGGACATAATACTTATACCCGTATTCTGGTTCTCTACTTCTAACTTATATTCTGTGAATATCTCAAAAGGTTCAGACTTGTGTTTCAACAGGAACATATGCCTGAATCTTAAGAGATTATCAGAGAACGTAATGAAGTATAAAGAACCGGTCTTGGCATGTGTAGACAGGGGACCTACATACATCATCATGTATCAGTCCCAAGAGTTTACTAACTCTTTCTCTGCTTCCAGTAAACAGAGCTATGGTCATCGTATCTTTGTGACATGACTGGCGAGTTTCACAAGATGTAAATTCAAACTGATTTAAATATGCATCTTTATGTAACTCTGCTAGTCGGGTCGCATTGATATGACCTAGTCTACAATACCTCAAGAAGGTTCCGTTCATTTCTGAACTCTTCCTCTTGTGTGTGTTCCATATACTAAGAACTGTAGTTTGATTTAGAACATCAATGCTTTTAGATAACGTGCCTGAACCGATCAACTTTTGATATAGGAAATGTTCAAAACATTATCCATCAATACAAAATTATATCATTTCTTTACTTATAAAGAGACTGATATGATTTTGTATATCAGGTTCGGTATCTAATAACATTCGTTCAGAATCAATGTATTGGTAATACAGGGTGACAGTGACCGACAGACTTGGTTGCAACACTTGCCCCGTTTTCTGCCTCATGAAACTTATCACCCGTTCTCAGTTTTTCTACCTCTCTGTAGCCCTATGTAACAGATTACATATCTGGGATCCTGATCTGGTATCACATACCCAGAACGTAAAGAATACTGAGAAACAGTTCTCTGTAATGAACACACCCGAAGATGATGCATCAGCATGCACTCTCTTCGTTTGGGCGGCACGGGAATTCTGGTAATCCCCTATTTCCTTCTCTGTCTTATAACAATTATAAGTTGGAGCGGGACCAACGTTCCCCAGCTCAGTATAACAAGCGGGTTCGGTCAATATTCCGTTTTATTATCTTGATTAAGGCGTGATATGGTCGCTACCAGGAGAGAGAGAGAAGAAAACACTCAGCGTGCGCTCTGTCAAGAATAGATTGGTTATTATTTTATCTAATCAGGATGGCTCCCACTGCTTTTTATCAAATCTTCCTTCAAACCCTAAAAGGAAAGACTAGCCGGGATTAATTACACACTACAAGTTCGCCAATCTTTCAGCCAGGCCAGTGTCGGTACTTTGAGGGAGGTCCCCCGTGCTTTCGCACGAACCTAATTAATGTAAACCTCGTTTTCCCAGAGGCGTAATCTCGTCAACACCTTTCTAGACACCTACTTGATCGGCTAATTGTAATGTATAAAACTCTCCCAGGAGTAACTCTTACTCGCAGCGGGTATCGGGATCCAACTATCTCATAGAAAGTATGCAATCTCATTGCAAATCTCAACACTTGAAATTCCCGATAATGTTTTGCCCCTAGCTCGCTATGACCTTGACGCATGCCAAACAACCCATAGTCTGCTAGTCAAGTTCAACCCGTCATTTCCTGATTGAATTAAACCCACCCGCACGACCCTTGACGCATGCCAAACAACGCCGTACGAATACCCTAATCCAATCGCATCATATGCTAGCAGATAAGCACTAGTTAGCTACCGTACACTACGCCTTGACGCATGCCAAACAACCGCAGCACGAATACTAACTAATACTTATCTGAAATGACGGAGGGCTACGACAGGTTTTTCTGAAAAACTATTGCGTAATGAACTTGATATCGTTGTAGGATCGAATGAATTTTGAAATGGAGTGTTTTTGAGGCTTTTCTAGTTTTGCTAAAGGAGTCACTCCCGGTGAAGGGATCGTCGGTCCTTTCCTCGTCGAATGAGGTGCGGGATATATCATATATATCACTGTGCAAAGCAAAACACTTAAAAGCAATCAAAAGACAAACCGAGTGTGTAGCATCTGCCAGTTATTGCTAAAGGAGTCACTCCCGGTGAAGGGATCTCGGTCCTTTCCTCATCGAATAAGGTGCAGGATATATCACATATACCGCTATGCAAAGCAAGAACTGTAGCTACCTGTTTTATTTTGAAATTCGATTCTACAACATCTTAGGTTTCTTTTATTTCATTAATCACATTAATGAAGTCCCATCATTTAAATACCTAAACATCACAGATAGATATGACGTACACTTATGCCATCCGCATTCGCCTCGATATCCCCTCGTGCACCGTTAGGTTAGGTAACTAACGACAGAGCAGGGCAGGGCTAGCACGGGTGTAAAACATAAGTAACGTCTATATAATATATCATATATACTATATACTGTATCTATCACAGAACATCTCATGATCACATCACAGATATCGCAGCAGAAGAAACATATGAAATATTGGATATACTAGGACGTCCGTGTTTTCAATACGAGCCAGTATAAAACACGGATTCCACGGTCGTGATGAATAGCCAAACCCACACCCCTAGACCCCTACGAGAGCGGCAAGCAACCCTACCAATTCTGGAGTTAGGAGACCCGGACCCGACTCCTCGAGTTGGTCTCCCACTGGACTCCAGAACCCGGTTACTTGTGCCCTCCTCCTTGGGCCTATCCTAGTGCGGAAAAGTAAATAATATACAAACGGTGACTACTTCCGCAACCTGGAAGCGCCCCAATAAAAGAATATTACATACAAGTTTTTACATGAATGAAAATGAAAAACACTCATCTCACATAAAAAAAACCCGGCTATTCAAACACGACGATCCAATATAACATATCCAGCAACACATAACATCACATGTCATCAACGTAAGTAAATATGCGCATCCCAATTGTCGTTGACATATAGCAACGAAACCGGCGATATCACATATTACACTTACGGTCACAGAAAAGAAAGTGTAAAACTACAACAGTTGGAATCCGCAACCTCCTCAGACATCGCATGCCTGACCAAATGAATTACTTAGACATCGCATGCCTAACAATTATAAACCCCGCATTTTAGTCTCAAAATCGAAAACACTTTTCAATACCAAGTCGGACAATTCAACAAGATTCCCGACATCCTGATCGAATGCTCGTCGCAAACTTTAGTAGGCGGCCGCACCCCCGATACCGTCGACGAAGTGCACCAAGGCGGAACACCGCTACCGCGAGCACCCGAACGGATGCTTTCGGCGACGGGGTTCTCCTACAGTCACTTGGTCGGGGCTATGGAGTGAGGCTGTCTATTAAGTTTACCTGGCGAGTATCCGCGTACGCTACGTGATTGCGACGGACTTTTGATCACATCAAAATTCCGTGGCAACCGATCAAGTGAGACTAAACTGCTATGTTTATAACATTCATTCAGTTATCTCATAACTTATTGTGAATTCCAATTATTGTATCCCATTCCAGATAAACAGAAAATGTTAAACTTTTCGATCGAATCAATCTAACACCCAAGTTTTCCCGATACAGCTCAACACATGAAATAAGTCTAACAACATTCCGTTCGTGCCTCAGTACCAACGGTCCAGCCGTAGAAGGGTCAAGCCAACGCCTCACATGTGGCACGCCGTACTGCCCCAAACCCGAAGGTTCAAAGGGCAGTTCAAGACGGTCACATAATCGAGTTAAGGTTTGTGTCTTCTAGAGGGTCCATCGCGTTACATGCACTACTTAGAACGTCGTTAAACTTCGGAAAAATCCAACACTTGGAAATTTCCCGACAGGGGAAAAATTGGGTATTTATATCCGGTCGAACTTTTTAACATATTCTAAAATTTATCCGGAAAGCCACACAGACAAAATTTGATAAACCCGATCGAATCATCAAAACTCCAAAACATCCCAGATTATTCAACACTTGAATAAATATTAAAAATAACCAGAGAAGTCAGCACAGAAACAAATGAATTACTGTGCAAAAATTGATTGATGACGTCACATTTTTGCCGCTTATCCGCCGCATTATACAAGATTATGCCGCGGATCCGCGCAGCTGTTTACTGTTCATCAAAAAAATTTTGTGCCGAAATTCTTATATTTCTCTGCTGGTATTTCTACATATTTTTAATACTGAAAAATCACTGTTTTTAGAAAAAGTACAGAGAGCACATTTTGGAGTTGGTTTCGGGTTCGTTCCGGTTTCAAATTCCGTCTGGACTTCGCCTAAGGCTCTAGCTAGGCTCTGATACCACTGTAGGGTTCCTAGGCACGCTAGTGAGGTCTCCCAAGCCATCAACCATGGCAATTTCAAAAATTATGGTGCCGAGAAACCCTAAACTACGGATCGATAACTAGATGTCTGGGCGAAAAAGCTAACTAGTTAACACTTAACTACAAGATACGGAAATACAACCTTTGTAGATCCGGTGCTCCACCTCCATAGCTCCGCAACGAAGTCGTCTCCGCTGTCCAAAACAAATCCGGGCTCTAGAGTCGGCTTCGTCGGAGAAAAAGGGAGCTAGGTCGTCGATGTCCATGCCGAAGATGATCTACGTCGAGGCATCGCTAGATCAAGCTCACAACTTCACCAAGTCAAGAAACTTGTGAAGTAAACATACTCTACTACTTGGCAAGAGGTAGAGGATGAAGAAATAGGAAGTGGGTAGACTTTAGTTTTGGATTTCTCACTCTTTTCCAACAATCACCATTGATGGACCTTGGTTTTCTTCACTTGAAGAATGAAGAAGAAGAAGGAAATAGTTAGATAAGAATAATAGAATAGAAAATAAAATCCATTCTTATCATAATATTAACCTTAGTTTAGTGTAGAGAATGAACCCTGGTTAGATATGATGGTTAGGGTTAAGGAAGAGATGAGAATGGTTGACTTGATCAAAGTTTCAAGAAACTTCAACATAAAACAAAATAAGCCACCATCCTTAAATAATTTCCAAAATGAATATATATATAAATAAATGAATAAGATAATCAAAACCCTAATCATTAAGTAAACCATGGTTTAATCTTTACACTTAACCAAGTTAATATGCATCATCAAACATGATACAAACATGTGCATAAAAGTATATCACATATACAACTTGCACAATCCAAGTGAGAAAATCCATTTAAAGTGAACCATTACTAGTTAATGCAAAGTAATATATCAAATATATAATTATACATTAAATCATTAAATCAACATTTAATTCAATGATCCGGTCATGTCGCACACAACCGACTAGTATTCAATGTATCGGCTTATCGAATCAACACTTGAATCGATAACTAGGTTATATCGCATACAACCACTCGATACATTCATCGCGAGAATGGAATACGGTATCACATACACGCATTATTCTCGGTCCCGCACATATCTCATATGCGCTCCTATTTCGTTTCGCTTGAGCCAGGAAACCTCTGTGTAGGACTCTAAAGACTCGTCAATACGCCGGCAGCGGATGATGATCATATCAAACATCCACAAGCCGCAAGCGGTCTGCTAAACGTAAAGGCCACCCGGGTATTGAGCGATCTGAAGATCGACGAGCAAGCCCGCTCATACTCCAGTGAATCCAACCAGTAACACTACCGTACAGTCCGGTCTGATCGTCTGATATGTCGCATATCTCGCCTAGGGGTGGTAAACGTCAGACCCCAATAGCTCGATAAGTCGTGTCGATATGAGGTCTATAACTGTTCGAGAAACTACTGGTAACACTTACCAGTAAATCTCAGCAACCCTGGCCAGGGATTTCCTGTTATAGCCAATCGAACACAGCGCAACATAAACCCCCTATACCGGGAGAGACGAATCCCCTCCTATCGCTCATTGCCTCCATGTGACTCGGGACTGTACCCAAAAACCACCGTTTTGCACGCCCTCTTGGACGTGGTAAGATGGAAATCAAAGCACAGTGGGAACCACACAAGACTCTATGACGATCTTGGGTCAACAGACTACTCTGTACCAGTGTCACCAGAGAACTGCCATCTGACGTGAGGTATAATACCATCTGGGAGTTCTCGGCGAGTCCGTCCAGCGTACCCAGTCTCTACTGAGCACCCGTATATCTTCCCTTATGTCAAACACCGATGGATATGGGATCATCCATCGCCTATCTATATGGGTCGAGAAGGTATACGCTAGTCTACTCTGGTATATCGATGCCCCGTCTCGATACACCCACGACTAGGGACTTTGAAGGATGTACTTATGGACTACCATGTCCCCACTAGTATGATCCGCATCATAGTCCAGGCAGTCAAGTACAGATCCTAAGGGCTTTACCAACATGTAACAGAGAGACAATCAGTATACACATTAAGGTAAAGATCAACCAGATAGCATACTATCATGTCGAGCAAGAAAGTCCTCCCTATATACGTCCCAGCATCCACTACAATATACATCCTATGTACAGTAATGGCCTCTAGGGCATACATATAACCAACAATTATATCTTGACTAAATTATTAGCTCACTAATTATGTTTCTTAATATATATATATATATATATATATATATTTGATATATGTATATGTATATATATATATATTATATGAAGCATGGTATCTATTTTTCTATTTTTAGAAAATACAAAATGAGGTGTAAATTGTGGAGATATTTGTGGAATGGGCAAGGCATGGGTTTTTATTATATTATATTGGTCTTGACTCACTATTCAAGTATGGTTGCAATTTAGAATTGCAATTTTATTCCATGCTTGAATAAGTGAGGAAAGAGAGAGCTATTTGAGTTTACTCTCATCATTTTTCATTCTTCATGTCATAGCCATTTTCATGAGCTCTTGCTCTCTACAATTTTCTTCACCTCACTTCCAAGTTCAAACGCTCACATGTGATATGAATCATTGAACTTATGAAAACCCTAGTGAGCAAAATAAACCCCTACTTCACCATCATACATTAGATTAGCAATTTGATGTGAAGTGTTTCCTTCACTAATGAGATTAGTGAAGGGTTAGCTTGAGCTAGTGGTCTTCGGGTGGATCGTCTTTGGCGCGAAGATCACGAAAGAGGTTCTTTCATCTTGAAGAGGAGCTTAGTGGAGTCGCGTATACCACAACCGGGAGTTAGAGAAGAGAAGGACTCGATCTACAAGGGTATAACCTCCTTCACTTCTTGATGGTTTAAGCAAACCCTAATATTCTAGCAAAGATCTTGTATGGTCTAATTTAGCACCTAATAAAACTTAAAATTTTGCATGCTTGATGCTACTAAAACTTCATGGTGGTGCTAGGGTCGACTTTCATGGTATCAGAGCCAAGCTAGAATATTAGGGTAGACTATCATAGTTTGTAGCGACGTTAGAAATCCTCCGTTTTTGTTGCGCAAAAACTGCCGATAAAAACAGTTTCCAAAATGATATTTTGAGTTGTTTGAACACCCCGCGGGCTCACGGTTTGAACCGAGAAGCCGCGGGGTGGAGCGTGCGCACCCCAGGGATACCCCGGGGAGAGGGGGACCAGAGGCTGGACCTACACCCCAAAACTACCACAAGGCGGCCTTGGGGGTGGGTGACCTGAGAGCACCCCAACTGGGTGCTCTCGGGTCTGCCTTCCCTTAGGGGCCACTTCGAGGTGGCCCCTGGGGGTGCGTACCCACCGAGACCCCCCATTCGATAGTTAATTTTGGGATCTTCGCCTCAGCGAAGATTCGGGCGGGTTTCGAGTTCGTTTCGACTCCCGTATTGGCTTAAAATGATCGGTTTAGCTCACTGGATTTTTCATGTCTTGAAAAAATTGGTTTAGTTTGCTAATTGCATGCGGAATTCTAATGTTGCGGTTACTTTACAAGTTTTATGATGTGTGATACAATTATTAGAATCCAGATTAATTAGTTTTATGAAAACTAGTTAGTATATTGTAAACCTAGCCGTTTAGTTTCAATTGATCGATTTCCACGAAGTTTTGATTCGGATCCAAACTCTGTCGCAATTGCATATTGTATGTGATCACTAAGTCGAGAATCTTGTTGAATTATCCGACAACCAATTGAATAGAGTTTTCAATTTGAGACTAAAATGCAAGTTTTATAAGTTAGGCATGAAATTCGGAATATGAGATATTTCGGGTTTATGATGTCTAAGGATATTGCGGATTCTAATTATTGTAGTTTTTTAATTTCTTTTCTGCGACCGTAAATGTAATATGTGGGGTATCCTGATCTGGTTGCTATATGTCAACGAGTTTCGGGATACGCATATTTATTTACGTTGATGACATGAGATGCTATGTGTTACTGTTGATATGATTTATTGGATCGTCGTGAAAGAATAGCCGGGTTTTTTTTATGTGAGACGAGGGTTTTTATTTTCATTCATGTAAAATCTGTATGTAATATTCTTTTATTGGGGCACTTCCGGGTTGAGGATGATGTCACCACTGTTGTATATTATTTACTTTTCCGCATTAGGATAGACCCAAGGCGGGGAGCACAAGTAACCGGGTTCTAGAGTCCAGTGGAAGATCATCTCAAGGAGTTGAGACCAGGTAACCTAACTCTAGAATTGGCAGGGTTACTTATCGCTCTCGTAGGGGTCTAGGGATGTGGGTTTAGCTATTCATCACGACCATGGAATCCGTGTTTTACATTACTGGCTAAATTTAAAACACGGACATCCTATTATATCCAATATTTCATATGTTGCTTCTGCTGCTTGATTCTGTGATGTTGATCATATAACTGCGTGAGACGAATGTAATATTATATATATGATATACAATAAATGTTACTTATGTTTTGCACCCGCGCTAGTCCAGCCCCCGCTTTGTCGGTGGTTAAGCAACCTAATGGTGCATGACGGGGCCCCATGGCGAATGTGGATGGCATAAGCGTACGTTCTATTTTCGTTTCATTTTTCTGTAATATTTAGGAAATATTAATTGATGGGACTTCATTAATGAGATTAATGAAAAGAAAGAAACAAAAAGATGTTGTAGAATCAAATTTTCAAAAAGGGTAGATCTAGTTTTTGCTTTGCATAGTGGTATTCTTTGATGAATATCCAGCACCTCATTCGATGAGGAAAGAGCCGAGATCCCTTCACCGGGAGTGACCTCTTTAGCAAAACTACCAAATGCTACAACCAACTCGATTTTGTTTTTGACAGCTTCTCTAGTTCTTGCTTTGAATAGTGGTAATCCTTGATGAATATCCAACACTTCATTCGATGAGGAAAGAGTCGAGATCCTTTCACCGGGAGTGACCTCTTTAGCGAAGCTAGGAAAGCCTAAAAAACACTAGATTCTACAACGATATCAAGTTCATTACGCTCATAGTTTTCTTAAAAACCTGCGTAGCCCTCCGTCATTTTAGATAAGTTCTATTTTAGTATTCGTGCTACGGTTGTTTGGCCTCCGTCAAGGCGTAGTGTGCGGTAGCTGATTAGTACTTATCTGTAGCATATGATGTGATTGGATTAGGGTAGTCGTACGACGTTGTTTGGCCTCTGTCAAGGGTCGTGCGGGTAGGTTTAATTCAATCAAGAAATGAGCGGGTTGAACTTGACTAGCGACCTATGGGTTGTTTAGCCTCCGTCAAGGTCATAGGATGCTAGGGGTAAAAACTATTATCGGGAACTTCAAGTGTTCAAAATTGCAATGAGATTGCATACCTTCTATGTGATAGTTGGATTCCGATACCTACTGCAAGTAAGAGTTACTCCTGGGAGAATTTTGCACTTTACAATTAGCTAATCCAGTAGGTGTCTAGAAAGGTGTCAACGGGGTTATACCTCTAGGGAAATGGGGTTTATTTTAATTAGGTCCGTTCGAAACCACGGGAAACCTCCTTCGGAGTACTGATACCAGCCTGGCCGAATGATTGGTGAACCTGTAGGGTGTAATTAATCCTGGCTAATCATACATTTTATGGTTTGAAGGAAGATTTGATAAAAACAGTGGGAGCCATCCTGATTAGTTAAGATAATAACCAATCTAATCTTGCAAAGAGCGCACGCTAACGCGTTTCCTTTTATCTCTCTCCAGGCAGCAACCAATGTCATGCCTTAATCAAGATAATAACATTGATGTATTGACCGAACCCTCCTTTTATACAGGCTATGGAACGTTGGTTCCGCTCTATCTTATGACTGTCATAAATATAAGAAAGGGATAGGGGCATATCAGGATTCCCGCGCCACCCGTATGAAGAAACTGTAAGTCTACGGTAGCGCCCCGGCCGTCAATCCAAGGCCAAACGCGGAAACAAAAACTTTTTAGAAAACCGGCGCTATCGTAGTCTTTCACCCGGATCGAACCATTAATGCTAAAATAGCTAACTGCTAAGAAGTGAGAGTGGCTATACCGATCGATCCGTGTCCTTCGGTCTTTGGCCACCATCCCAAGCTCTTCACGGTATCTCCGATCTCCGGTCTCCTCGTCGGAAGGGAACCACATCAATGAGTCCTTTTACGGGCTCACGCTTCATCCGAAGCAACTCGAACATAAAGTTTGCTAGCCGACATGTCCAAGGTGAAGTAGAGAATGTGTGTGATAACTTTGTCTCTTGACACTCTAGGATTCTCAACACATGAGATGGGTAGAGTGGAGGTAGAAGATGATGCCAATGGTGGAACTTGTGAGCTAGAGGAGGAAGAAGAAGAAGAGAGGCTTTTGTTGTTATGTTTCAAATGAAAAATGAGAGCTTGCATAATAATCTTAAGCGCAAAACAACCTCATATGGCTGCCCTCTCTCTCCACCTCTCATTTCAACACAACAATCCATCAATTAACATGACATGTTCACAAAAAAAGAGATCATGTGTCACTAGATTGCACATGCCACATTAATTGCTCCTCATGATGAAATCCACTCATAATTTCCACAAGCAAACATTAATCCAAATGTTTGCAACAATAAAAAGAACGGCATCATCTAAAGTAAACTCGTGACGGATCACAAAAATACCCTTCACTTGTATATACATACCTGCATCCGCATTCCGACTGAATGCAAATACGATGAGACTAAAGTAATCCAACAAATTTAATACTAGGATCCAGCTTAAACTAAAGCCCACTAGTATGATCCGCCCGATCATGATCCGTGCACGACTGCACGTATATGATCGAATCCTACCATAATACCATACGGCCTTTACAACGTTTCGCCCGAAACTTAAGAAACTGTCTGTGGGGGACTCTAAAGACTCGTCAATACTTTGGCTGTGGATTTAACCACTAGCACGTCAGTGGTACTAGCTGTACGTAACGGGCTACCAGGTATTGACCAAAAGGATCCTGATACCCTACTGAGCCTGTCAGTGACAATATCCGTACAGTCCGGTCCGTTCGTCTATGAGTATTGCATGTCGGGCCTAGGGGGTTGGTAAAATTCAGACCCCCAAAAGCGGTACAAGTCGTGTCGGAGTATAGCCCAGAACACCCTGAGATACTACTGGAATACCTACCAGTAAATGTCGTGCCTTGGCCAAGGACTTCGTGTAATGGCTTTCCTAGACACAGCGCGATCTCACCCCTAATACTGGGAGAGATGAAACCCCTGCCGATCCGATCACTGCCTCCATGTGGCTCGGGACTGTACCCAACTAAAACCTGTTTGCACGACTTTTTTGAGCCGTGGTAGGGTAGTAATCAAAGCACCGTGGGAACTCACACGAGACAAATGACGATCTCAGGTCGATGAACTAACCTGTATACATGTCACCAGGGAACTGCTATCTGACGCTAGGTATAAAACCAACTAGCATGTTCCCGGCGAGTCCTGTCCGGTGTACTCATAACCTAATGAGCACCTGTATACATCTTAGGTGAACCAACTGACACCAATGGCTTGTAAGACCAGCTACCGCCCCTCGTCGGAGTCTCGATACGTATACACTAGTCTAATCTGGAGTATCGATGCCCTGTCTCTAAACTCCCTCGACTAGGGACCTTTTAAGGATGTGCTTATAGACCCCGGCTCCTACGTATATGATCGCCATCATACTGCTGGCCGTCAAGCAAGAATCCTAAGGGCTCTATCAACGTGTAATAGTAATCTGTAATATCACCTAAAGCATGGACACGATGATAAAGATAAACCAGATAGCATATTATCATCTTGAGTAAGACTGTCCTTCCGGCATTGGACCTCACTCAATCATTGCAATGACGTGCCTGCGATCCAATAATTAACTTTGAGGGCACTATATCCAACAATCTCCCACTTGGACTCAAGGCTAATTATTGCGATGTCGCATACTCACAACCCGTGTGATACCAAACACCCAACTCCTCTACTGATCAGTCTCACACACCCCGTTTGTGAAACTATTGCGTTCGAGAAATAGCCTCATTGAGTGGATCCGCTCTGATGTTTCTTTCTATGTCTCTCTTAATCTCAAGTTCGCGGAGAAAGACATCTCCCAAAATGAGAAATACCTGTCTTAGAATATGTCTGGATATCTGATGGGACTTAGTTCATAAATGAACTCCAAATCCAAACTTCTTAGACTGTATCGTCAACTGAATTTAATCAGTATCCTACGTCATGCCTCTCTCAGTGTCCGCTTGGATCACCTGTCCAAACTACTGCCCTTCGTCAGAGGGAAAACTATAACTCTGACAGTAACTCTGTCATCTAGGTCACCTTGAAAGGCTGGAATGATAACCTTCTCCCAAAAGAGGCTGTTGTTATTATATCCCTAGAACATCCGCTTATGTTCATAAACTGCTTCCGAACGCTTCTCCAGGATTAGATTAATATCAACTTATTGCATCTAGTGCAAAAACAACATTTGGTGTGGTACTTGACATCTCATGATTGACTCGATTGCCTAAGCAAATGATATGCTAATCATGCACATCCCTCTCCCCTTTAATCTGCAAGACACCTTTAGAGAGGGTGACTCTATTGCCTGCAGGTATACTACCATGCCAGGAGTCGTCCATTCTAAAACACCTTTAGAATGCTGTCTAAGTACCCAGCTTGGGAAACTACCCAAATCTAGATCTAAAACCATAGATCTAGTAACCAAAATATCTGAAATAATATCCATATCCTATATGGAGAAACCACTGTGTGACAGCCACAGTATAACTGATTGTAGATAGGAAGTTTACTTCCTACACTGTGTATGTCATCCAAATACCAGGACATCACACCATACTACTTTCTTAACAGATCCATCCCCTATTCTGATAAAGTCAAAACCTATGACCGTGACATCAAAAATAGATGATCTATCTCACCTATATCTGTTTTAGTCTATAAATAGACATAAGCTACTTGGCCACTGTAACACCCAGCCCATTTTATACCAATAACACGTACCTCTCTTTAACTTATACAGTTTGTTTTTATTATTTATTTTATTTATAGTTTTTAATTTATTTTAAAACCTGTTTAGACCAAACCCAAACTATAGATTTATTCTTCATCAAAATATGTTCCTATATTACTATATTTCTAGTTTTCTAACCCTAGTTGTTTCATAATCTAATCAAAAGCCCTGATCCTAAGTCCTCATGTTCCTGTCCCATTAATATAAACCTCAATATACACCCATCTCTTTTCATATTTTATTTAAACTCAAAACCCCAACTTTTCCCCTTCAACCCCATTCCTTTATTCATTTAAAACTAAACCCAAAACACCATCTTTTCCTTTTATTAATAAATCCCCTCGGCCCATTCCCTTTAAATAAACTAAATTTCCTTTTTATCATAAAACCCCAGCCCATCCCCTCAGTTTTATAAAAGGAATTCATTTTTTATTTTAAAACTGGCCGGCCCAGAATTTTCCTCAGCCCATTCATTTAATTTTTATAAACTAAATCTCTTTTAAATTCCTGGCCCGACCTTCCTTCCTTTCCTCATAATTCTTTTATTTAAACTCTGGCCCAGCAGCCCAAGCCTTCACCCGCTCCCGCGCTCTAACCCGACCCGGCCCACTTACCCTTTCTTCCCCAACGGCTCTCCCGACTTCCCGCTCCCTGTCTCCTTCGATCCCCTATCTCCGCAGCATCCCACGCCCACGCGTTGCCGTTTTCCCCCGACTCGTGCACCCTATGACTCGATCCACTCAACCACCTCTTTCACCCGCGAACTCATTTCTCTCTTCCCCTCAAAACTCTCACCCACTCGAGTCCCTGCCTCGACGACGACGACGACGAATCCCACGACCTCTCCCCTCGTCACCTCACCTCACCTCACCTCCCTCTCGCCGGCGAACTCCCACTGCATTTCGTCGACTCCCCCGCACCTTCATCGTCGTCAGCTGCATCACCATCCCCCACCATCACCACAAGACACCTCCAACGAATCTTACCGGCACCCCATCACCCACCGAGCTCGCCTCTTCTGGCCATCCCATCGACCCAACAACCTCCGATGTCACCACCTCTCTCTCTCTCTCTGGTTTACCCTCTCAATCTCTCAGCCTATCTTTCCTCTGATTCTCTCTTCCTCACCCTCTCTCTCCGTTCTCTCTCTCTCTAACTAATCTCTCTCTCTCTCTCTCTCTCTCTCTCTATCACTCTCTCTCTGTTCTCTCCCTCTCTCTCTTCCTCTACTACTCTCTCTTTCTCCGTGTCTTTCTCATTATCTTAAATCTCTCTCTCTCTTTCTCACTCTCTCTCTTCCTCTACTCTCTCCTTCTCTCTCTCTCTCTCTCTCTCTCTCTCTGATCACTCCCCCTCCCTTTCTCTATTCTCTCTCTCGTGATCCTCCTCACTTCCCGAGCTTCACAGCCGAGCCCCAACCACCAAGCCTGCGAGCCACTGCTACCATCACCGGAGCGCCGTTCGTCGCGCATTCATGACGTTACCGTCACCGTACATCCTCGAGACGTGTCCAGGCAAGTATTTTACTTGCTTACATGCTATATACGCAAGTTACAATCTTAGATTACATAGATCATAAAGTTACAATATTAGATCAATTATGTGCCATACCTGTTTGACGTGTGTTCCTAATGAAATTACCCACCTAAATTGACGGAACTAAATGGTATAGTTTGGCCCATATGGCTGTGAATCTAGTGTGTGAATTTCGTTAGATAATATGACCGTTAACGACAAAAACGACTACCCCCAAGATTACTCGTAAAACTGGAAATTTCCAATACCTGAAAACCGTTGAAATCACCATAAATTATATACATACTGGAATGATGCGTTCAAGGGCTCAAATAGAAGCCAACTCGACGAATTTTAACCCTATACTAGTTTCCAGATATTCCTGTACTTAAACTATGACAATATTTAGATCGGAGTGCGCTCTGGACTGCAGTCCAGAGCGACTCCAGTTGTTGTTTACTGTCCCGTAATAAACACCACCCTGTTTCCTTAACTCGTAGGTTGCGGAACTCTACTATTTATTAAAGGTGAACCTGTTAGCTAGACAACACAAGTGGTTTCATTCTATTTCGTTATCGTTTGTTATTTAATCTGTAGTTTAATAGATCGGGACGTATAACAGTCCCAACAGAATCAGAATTGACATACCAGTATTGAATAGTGTATATCTCCTGACGTACAGACGCGATCGAAGATCCGTTTGTTGAGTTGAAAACCTTACTGAAAACCCAAGATTTCATTCGACTATAGCATCGCTAAAATCCGATCCCAACTGGGATTAAAATGCGTTGCGAAACGGACTTCCGATTCTGAAACCGGATTTCCAGCTGCGAACGTTTAAAATGAAATGACCATACTTAATGATCCTGGAACTCGATTGGCATGAAACTAAATTCGATGGATAGATAACTGAACATACTAATTATTACCTGTTTATCGTTTTGCTAAACTGTACACGTACGATTCATGATAAATCGTGCAAGTGATAGAATACTGTTTTATGACACCTTAATCATGCTTTACATACTGTTTACGCATCATATCATACACATGTCACTGCATTGATAACCTAGTGATAACGTTCATTACCCAGTGTTAGGTATTAGTGATGATTGTGACAAGTACGTTAGTGTTCGTGTATCAGTGAATAAGTGAAAGTGATACGTACTTGTACACAATCAGTGAACCTTATGATTCTATTACATTATCGACGTCTGTGGGACGCGTGTACGTGTGACTATAAGTGGTATGGGACACTTATGGAAGATTTTGCACGGGTGTCACAGATAAGGCACCAGACACTGCCATTTATCTTAGGTATTAGTCGGGAAGTGCTTGATGGAGGTCCTGCCTCCAGTTCTCACGCAGACTTGTCACAGACCGATTGGTATTTAGGGTTCTGGTTAGCGTTTGATGTAGACCACGGGGTGTGGGGTAGTTTGAGTGTGAGTTCAACAGAATTTTGAGAGTCCCATGCCGGCTTATATATTTAGGGAGATATATGGAGATTTACAGGGTACATGATTATTACCGTGATTTACATGTTGGGCCCATGATCCCTTGCCCTTGGGTTCTACCCTTGGGTGGAGGACACTCGCAAGTGGTTGACTCTCACACTTGGACTGACGATAGGATTAGTGACCTGTACAGTGAGACTTAGAGACTGATAGGGATGATAGCATCGATATACATACTTACTGTGTTGACATACGTGGCATATCATTATACTGCTTTTACTGTTCCGCTGCATTGATTACTGCATGTTCATACCTATACCGTCATTGATTTACTGTTATAAATATCTATTATCACTGTTAGAATTGTCACATGAATTTATATATCACATTGCTATTGTGTCGCTCTGACGATCTGAGTATGCATGCTCAGTATGAGGAGAAGATTTAGCCTGGACCAGGACTAGACGTACAGCACGGACATCTTGATTAGCTATCCAGGGTTATACCTTTTGTTTCCCATCAGGTCAGTTCTTTATATTGTTTTGTTCCAGTTACTGCATTTCTCATTACCTGTACATTATTTACTGATTACCATGTAAAGCTAGAAGCCGAAGTGTGACTACGGCAGGATGTTTCCTTGACCGTAGGAGCATGGCTGGCCTTATCAACCCCTCGTATTCCGTATTTTGGGAAGTGGGGCGTGACATGCGTTGGCGCGAGGAGCGGCGACGTGGGCGAGGGCATGGGGTGCGGCGGAATGAAAGGATCGCGAAAAAGAAATGAGTGGGAAAAATTTGTCCGTTGGGGAAGAAAGGAGAAGCGGGTCGGGTCGTGAAGCGGGCGCGGGTGAGGGGATGAGTGGGCCGGGCCAGTGTAAGGGAAAGAAATGGATTTAAATGGGAAAAAAGGGGAAACGGGCCGGGAGCGAGTTGGGCTGGAGAAAAATAAAAGAAATTGATTGGGGAAAGCATAGAAACGGGCCGGGGTTGAAAAGAATTGAATTCCTTTAATTTTCGTGTGGGCCGAGGAGTATTGCTGGGCTAAAATTTTTGAATAGGAAATGAACTAAACCATGCCACGCCCCGCTTCCCAAAATACGTAATACGAGGGGTTGACAAGGCCAGCCATGCTCTTACGGTCAAGGAAACATCCTGCCGTAGTCACACTTCGGCTTCTAGCTTTACATGGTAATCAGTAAATAATGCGCAGGTAATGAGAAATGCAGTAACTGGAACAAAACAGTATAAAGAACTGACCTGATGGGAAACAAAAGGTATAACCCTGGATAGCTAATCAAGATGTCCGTGCTGTACGTCTAGTCCTGGTCGAGGCTAAATCTTCTCCTCACACTGAGCATGCATACTCAGGTCGTCAGAGCGACACAATAGCAATGTGATATATAAATTCATGTGACAATTCTAACAGTGATAATAGATATTTATAACAGTAAATCAATGACGGTATAGGTATGAACATGCAGTAATCAATGCAGCGGAACAGTAAAAGCAGTATAATGATATGCCACGTATGTCAACACAGTAAGTATGTATATCGATGCTATCATCCCTATCAGTTTGTAAGTCTCACTATACTGGTCACTAATCCTATCGTCAGTCCAAGTGTGAGAGTCAACCACTCGCGAGTGTCCTCCACCCAAGGGTAGAACCCAAGGGCAAAGGACCACGGGCCCAACATGTAAATCACGGTAATAATCATGTACCCTGTAAATCTCCATATATCTCCCTAAATATATAAGCTGGCATGGGACTCCCGAGATTCTGTTGAACTCACACTTAAACTATCCCACATCCCGTGGTCTACATCAAACGCTAACCAAAACCCTAAATACCAATCGGTCTGTGACAAGTCTGCGCGAGAATTGGAGGCAGGACCTCTATCAAGCACGTCCCGACTAATACCTAAGATAAATGGCAGTGTCTGGTGCCTTATCTGTGACACCCGTGCAAGAGCTTCCATAAGTGTCCCATACCACTTATAGTCACACGTACACGCGTCCCACAGACGGCGACAATGCAATAGAATCATAAGGTTCACTGATTGTGTACAAGTACGTATCACTTTCACTTATTCACTGATACACGAACACTAACGTACCTGCCACAATCATCACTAATACCTAACACTGGGTAATGCACGTTATCACTAGGTTATTAATGCAGTGACATGTGTATGATATGATGCGTAAACAGTATGTAAAGCATGATTAAGGTGTCATAAAATAGTATTCTATCACTTGCACGATTTATCATGAATCGTACGTGTACAGTTTAGCGAAACGATAAACAGGTATTAATTATTATGTTCAGTTATCTATCCATCGAATTTTGTTTCATGCCAATCGGGTTCCAGGATCATTAATTTTGGTCATTTCATTTTAAACGTTCGCGGCTGGAAATCCGGTTTTAGAATCTGAAGTCCGTTTTGCAACACATTTTAATTCCAGTTGAAATTAGATTTTAGCAATGCTACAGTTGAATGAAATCTAGCGTTTTCGGTAAGGTTTTCAACGCAACAAACGGATCTTCGATCGCATCTGTACGTCAGGAGATATACACTATTCAATACTGGTATGTCAATTCTGATTCTGTTGGGACTGTTATACGTCCCGATCTATTAAACTACAGATTAAATAACAAACGATAACGAAATAGAATGAAACCACTTGTGTTATCTAGCTAACAGGTTCACCTTTAATAAAAAGTAGAGTTTCGCAACCTACGAGTTAAGGAAACAGGGTGGTGTTCATTACGGGACAGTAAACAACAACTGGAGTCGCTCTGGACTGCAGTCCAGAGTCGCACTCCGATCTAAATATTGTCATAGTTTAAGTACAGGAATATCTGGAAACTGGTATAGGGTTAAAGTTCGTCGAGTTGTCTTCGATTTGAGCCCTTGAATGCATCATTCCAGTATGTATATAATTTATGGTGATTTCAACGGTTTTCAGGTACTGGAAATTTCCAGTTTTACGAGTAATCTTGGGGGTAGTCGTTTTTGTCGTTAACGGTCATATTATCCAACGAAATTCACACACTAGATTCACAGCCATACGGGCCAAACTATACCATTTAGTTCCGTCAATTTAGGTGGGTAATTTCATTAGGAACACACGTCAAACAGGTATGGCACATAATTGATCTAATATTGTAACTTTATAATCTATGTAATCGAAGATTGTAACTTGCGTATATAGCATGTAAGCAAGTAAAATACTTGCCTGGACACGTCTCGGAGATGTACGGTGATGGTAACGTCACGAATGCGCGACGAACGGCGCTCCGGTGATGGCAGCAGTGGCTCGCAAGCTTGGTGGTTGGGGCTCGGCTGTGAAGCTCGGGAAGTGAGGAGGATCACGAGAGAGAGAATAGAGAATGGGAAAGGGAGTGATCAGAGAAAGAGAGAGAGAAGGAGAGAGCAGAGGAAGAGAGAGAGTGAGAAAGAGAGAGAGAGAGATATTTGAGATAATGAGAAAGACACAGAGAGAGATTTGAGATAATGAGGAAGAAAGAGAGGGAGGGAACAGAGAGAGAGTGATAGAGAGAGAGAGATTAGTTAGAGAGAGAGAGAACGGAGAGAGAGGGTGAAGAAGAGAGAATCAGAGGAAAGAGAGGCTGAGAGTTTGAGAGGGTAAACCAGAGAGAGAGAGAGAGGTGGTGACGTCGGAGGTTTTTGGGTCGATGGGATGGCCGGAGGAGGCGAGCTCGGTAGGTGATGGGGTACCTGCAAGATTCGTTGGAGGTGTCTTGTGGTGATGGTGGGGGATGGTGATGCAGCTGACGACGATGAAGGTGCGGGGGAGTCGACGAAATGCAGTGGGAGTTCGCCGGCGAGAGGGAGGTGAGGTGAGGTGAGGTGAGGTGACGAGGGGAGAGGTCATGGGATTCGTCGTCGTCGTCGTCGAGACAGGGACTCGAGTGGGTAAGAGTTTTGAGGGGAAGAGAGAAATGAGTTCGCGGGTGAAAGAGGTGGTTGAGTGGATCGAGTCGTAGGCTGCGCGAGTCGAGGGAAAACGGCAACGCGTGGGCGTGGGATGCGGCGGAGATAGGGGATTGAAGGAGACAGGGAGCGGGAAGTCGGGAGAGCCGTTGGGGAAGAAAGGGTAAGTGGGCCGGGTCGGGTTAGAGCGCGGGAGCGGGTGAAGGCTTGGGCTGCTGGGCCAGAGTTTAAATAGAAGAATTATGAGGAAAGGAAAGAGGGCCGGGCCGGGAATTTAAAAGAGATTTAGTTTATAAAAATTAAATGAATGGGCTGAGGAAAATTCTGGGCCGGCCAGTTTTAAAATAAAAAATGAATTCCTTTTATAAAACTGAGGGGATGGGCTGGGGTTTTATGATAAAAAGGAAATTTAGTTTATTTAAAAGGAATGGGCCGAGGGGATTTATTAATAAAAGGAAAAGATGGTGTTTTAGGTTTAGTTTTAAATGAATAAAGGAATGGGGTTGAAGGGGAAAAGTTAGGGTTTTGAGTTTAAATAAAATATGAAAAGAGATGGGTGTATATTGTGGTTTATATTAATGGGACAGGAACATGAGGACTTAGGATCAGGGCCTTTGATTAGAATATGAAACAACTAGGGTTAGAAAACAAGAAATATAGTAATATAGGAACATATTTTGATGAAGAATAAATCTATAGTTTGGGTTTGGGCTAAACAGGTTTTAAAATAAATTAATAACTATAAATAAAATAAATAATAAAAACAAACTGTATAAATTAAAGAGAGGTACGTATTATTGGTATAAAAAGGGCTGTGTGTTACATCATACCACCCTTATAAAAATTTCGTCCTCGAAATTCAAAATAGCGATGAGTTATACAAACATAGGCGAAAATTATTATATTGCAAACTAACACAATGCTTTCCTTGAAATAGGCAGATGAGGAAATTTGAAGGTTTATATATGTAGTAACAACATATAAAAAGATAGGTCTACATAGGTATAAAGCAGGAATAACTATAGGGGCAGCTACATGTATACGAGAATAGCAATAAGAACAATAACGAACCATGATATTCGAGGCGTACTCGATAAAATCGAAACTCAAATTTGTGCACGTATAAGCATATCAAAGGTAGCATGTCGGGGATAATAAGTATAAGGCACAATCATTTATAATAGTAAACATAGGCACAATACCCGAAAATAAAGTAACGACAACAAAATAGTGAAAGATTCGTTAGTAGGTTAATACATTTTAGGATAATGTATCGATAAAAAAACGTAGAAAACTCACATAGTGAAGATGAGGAATATGGGACAAAATATGCGCGGTGTAAGGTTGAGCTACTGAAAATAATGGGAAAGCTAGTAGTGGAGTACTTGAAATGCGTAAAACGGGAATAGTCGATAAAACACACTCTTAGATAAATACAAGATAATGAAAACCAAATTTCGAATAATAAAGTCCCTAAATATATATATAGGGTAATAGGAAAACACATAAAAATGTATAGGGCTAGCTAGGGTAAGGATTACAAGGAAGTGTGGGTCATTCAAAGGTTGGAGTATGACGGCTTTAGGCTGAAGACCAAGGAGATTGGGATCGGGTCAGCGCAGGAAGTAAGGGTGAGCCACAAAAGACTACAAGGGAAAAAGTATGGGGAGGACAATGGTCGGTACATCATATGAATCAAAAGTTTGAATGGTTAGCGAACTCGGAAATTTTACAAGAAATGTCCTCCTCCCAGAAGGATCTCAAACGGGGCACAGACGAAAGATGAAGGTGGACCTCTAAAAGATCGGGTGTGGTACTGGTTAATCTGAGTGAGGGTTTAAACAATGTAAGGAGTAGGGTGAACAGATCTCAGTAGGGAAAAATAATTGTATAGAAGAAATAATCAACCATCAAGGGGACTAAGAAGATCGATAGATTAGCGAACTCAACAATTTATTTTATTCCAGATGGATTTAAACAAAGCATTCTCACAGATGAAAGGTGGCCCTAAACTATACACAGATTTATTTGGCCAGATAAGAAAACATCTAAAAGGAATCCCGTTAGTCGCGGTTGTGGAGATTCAGCAGGTTGTGGTAGGCTCGCGCGCTCAGGTAGGGGCATCCATTCCCATATCGCCTCGCAGGGATTGCCATTGGAAATTCTTCCACAGCAGGGTCTTGATCTTCTGGTCCTTCTTCCTCGGCTGGAGCTTCTTCATTGAGGTCTGATTCCATGTTATTCTCTTCTTCTGGATTCTCTTCCATGGGATTTTCCTCCACTGGATTTTCTTCTATCGGGTCTTCCTCGGGATCCTCCTCTATCGGGTTCTCTTCAGGGTCTCCTTCCTCTTCGTCGGAATCGTTTATCATGTCAAACTCGGGGGCGGCTGCTCCTTCGTCCTCTGAATCGCTGTTTTCGAAAATGACCTGAGGATCGTTGATCTCATCATCAGAACTCATCAGTGCACGGTCTAAGGAAACGCATGATTGTGCATCCTCATCTAGATGCGGCGCTGCTCCAGAATGGGCCATGGTCTGAAAAGAAAGAGTTATGATTAGACAGTGAAATACATCAAGGGAAATAGCTAAGGGTACGAAGTATAGGAAAATATACAGTGGCAGGAACTGAAAAATCAGGATAATAATGCGGTGATAATGAATAGTATGAATAAGGGAAAGGACAAGAGAATGATACATATATTACGATTCAAGTTTTATTGCATTCAACTAAAAGTTCGACGGATACAAGATTTCAAACGGAAAGAAATATTTATGAGAGGATGGCAACATAATACTGAAATTAGAAAACATGAAAATTCTTCTTTGATTGCTAGACCGCTGCATTCTCGTCACGCGAGTTGAATCCTGTGTTGGGTCCGCCTTATCCTCGAAGTTCGGATTACGCAATAATCATCACTTGGCAGAAGTGGGGAGTGTGGACGAATCTCCTCCCTGAAGCTCTTTCCTTTTTGGGCAACCGCTGATGAGATGTTCGTTGGATCCGCAATTCAGACATATCCCTTGGGCGCGGCGACAATCCCTCTGAAGATGTCCTGGCCTCTTACAGTACCCACAACATGGGGTCTTCTACTGCTTCTGTCGCGGGGAAATAAATTGGCGCATCATCTTCTTCTCTATTCCACGTCTAACGGGGATCCCTTTACAATTTGAGACTCCCGCTGGTGCCTGATTCACCTTCCTTCTTAGTCCTTTAGCTAACAAGTCGTTCGTTCGCTCCTGGGCTTCCTTTAGACCTTGCAGTACACTCAGAATCTCAATGATCTGATTCTGAGGAGTGGAGATAGAGGAAGAGTCGTTGGAAGACATGATCCTGAAACAATAATTTTGAGGATAATATAAGGCACAAGCTATACGAATCAAAATATAATATGGACTGGACAAAGATTCAAGAATATCAGATGTGATGAAATTCATTACAAGTGGGGAAAATCAACGGCAGGATTCTATGTCACTTAAACAGAGTACGGTAGTGTAATCACAACCACGTAACCTTGCCAAGTCATCCGAAACCCTAGCGAATGGATAGTAGAACACTCAATGTGAATATGGATCAAAGATATCAAGTTTACAATCTAGACCGAGGGATGTCTTAGATTGTCAAGCTCTACACGGAAAACTGCAATTCCAATCGAACCAAAACCTGGCTCTGATACCAACTAAACCATGTCAACCCTTCGTATTCCGTATTTTAGGAAGGAGGGCGTGACATCCACTATGCTTCCGCTGCTCCCACTGACTACGACAACCCTCTGGCAGAATAATATATATATATATATATATATATATATATATATACGTGCACTTCTAAAGCTAGTTTAGAACGACGCTATACTCATTCTCCTGCCGGGTCTCACAGCCAGGAACAACAGTAGTGTCAAGTCTGGGTAAACAAGAACCTTTCTGTCACCGTCCTTGAGGATACCAGAGTACCTCTCTGGCGCCTGAGGTTACCCACCATATCTGCAGAGTGGCTAATGGAATGTCAAACTTGATTGAATCTTTAGATCCTATTAAACTTTCAGTAATCGTTTGCGGTTCTGGAATCACTTCCAGTCCTACCATACTCCCACTACTGTTTTCTGAAAAAGTCCATTTTATTAAAACTGTGGCGAGTCAAGAACAATGTCACTATTGATCTTCCAGATGGTAGAAAATCAACCCTCGTCATAGCCCGGGTCAACCCACAAACTGCCATTACAGAAACGTGCCTTGAGTTATCCAGAGTCTTGTTTTAAGCATAAGCCGGACAACTCTCCGTACCTTAACATCGTTAAGATATGAATCGTTCTATATCCAATATAGAAACAGAGGCACTGATTTAATTGGAACCAGATTCAAATCATGCAGCTGTCTCCAGTGCATGTCAACTAAATAGAGAGAGGCCAGTCAGTATTACTCCTTAGGAATACATCCAGATATGAGTAACCTAAAAGAGAAGAAAGTTCTCAAAACCATTACTATCAATTGAATACCATACGCATGTATCTACATCTTCGATTACCTTAAAGAATACTGATACTTGCAACATGTGGTTCTCTACTTTACTCTTTTACCTATAACTTTTCAAAACTTAGACCTTGTATTTCTACGAAACACTTGTCTAAAAACTAGAGAAATCATAAGTAAACAGAATATAGTACGAGGACGAACCCCTCTGTCCTAATGGACGCTGGACAACATACAATACTTTGTATGAGTCCCCTGAGTTGAATAACTCAAACCCTGTGCGTCGTAGGTTGAAAACTGTACTATGGTTATGAAGAATTACACCGCTGCTGAATGCTCCTGACCTAACCATCAACTGATATAGGTAAATGTCATAGATATAATTTCAAAAAGTTATCTCACTTTATAAAATAAAGATACAGATATACTAGTTTGAAATTGGTGCATAACAACGGATATTCAAAACCTAATATTTGCCATCCGGCAAAAACCTACGTGATTTCCTCAAATATCACCAATTACAACGAATTCCGATATAACGAGGATGATCACCTAATTTACAATAATTTACTCCCACTCATCATCTGTAAAACCATACAGATGTGAGAATCATACCTGGTAAATACATACCCTGGAGCAAGTGTCTAATTGGGAAATCAGTTTTCTATTAACAATGCATAGTGAAACTGAAACATGAAAATGTTTCGAAGGGGTATCCGGGTATTTCTAGTAATGCCTCTTCCATTATCAGATTCATAACTGTAACCGTATATTTCTTTGCTATCTCTCCAAATCTCTTTATTTGTCTTTACTTGTTACCTTCTGTACACCCCTTTAGCTTAAATGGTTTTCTTCCCTCCCTACCGTTCGGCACCAGCCTATGGTTTGGAAGAAGACTATCCAATAAGCATAATGGGTGTACTCTCCTAATCCTAGGAGTACTCGTAACCTGAGAGAATGTGAAAATAAAAGACAACTGAATAAACCTTATTCCTATTTCTTTTGAACCAAAATCCATCTCCGAACTGGAACAAGTTCCTTCGAGTTCGTATATAACCATACGATGGAATATCCAATAACTGTGGATCTTCGTAGTGATACGGGGTGTTCTGGAGAAATACCAAGGTGAAGTAGGAGTGGCGATGAAATATGTGGTTTGGTCATGAATGATAGCAGTTGTAATTTACTTTGCCCTCTTTCTGATCCCTTTATTTGTCTTTACTCGTTATCTTCTGTACACCACACTTAGGTTAATTGGTTTTCTTCATTCCCTACCTTTCGGCACCTGCCTATGGTTTGGAAGAAGACTATCCAATAAGCATAATAGGTGTACCCTCTCCTAATCTTAGGAGCCTTCACAATCTGAGAGAAGGTAAAAGGAAAAGACAACTGAATAGTCCTATTCAATCTCTCCAGAACCATAATCCATCCTCGAATCTGGAACAAATTCCTTCGAGTTCGTATATAACCATACGATGGATTTATCAAATGGAAGTGGATGTTCATAATAATATGGTGTGTTCTGGATAAATGCAAAGGGTAAAAGAAGGAGTGGCAATGATGTATGCAACTCTGACAATCCAAAAGCCAGTGTTTTAAGAAAGTTCGGTTAACTTGGTCACTGAGTCATAGTCTAGGGTCGGGCCATGGTCGCTGCCAAAGAGAGAGAGAAAGGAAACACTCTGCGTGCACTCTAACCTAGATCAGAATGGTTATCAATTTATCTAATTAGGAAAACTCCCACTGTATCCTCAAATTCTCCTCCAAACCTGAAAGAATAATTAGTCGGGATCACCCGAGGAGTAAACCAACTCAAGTGGGAATCGGGATCCAACTATCATCGCATGATAACGCGATGGAATCCACTCATGTTATTATACTCCAGAAGGTATGCGCATGTCTGGCAAGTTTCAGTTTC
The DNA here is from genome assembly GCA_030015575.1 of Agapanthus africanus. Lineage (NCBI taxonomy): Eukaryota > Viridiplantae > Streptophyta > Magnoliopsida > Asparagales > Amaryllidaceae > Agapanthus > Agapanthus africanus. The sequence goes on from CM057338.1 coordinate 235,704,669, forward strand.
TTTAGAAACTCCCAATATGATTTTTACCCCATGCTCGTATGACCTTGACGAATGCCAACATATCATAAGTCACATGTCAAGTTCTACCCGTCATTATCCAGGTTAATTTGAACCCACCCGTACATACCCTTGACGAAGGCCAAAATAGTAGTACGACTGTCCCAAACTAACGCATCTATCTATGCAACAGAAAAGTAACAAATAGCTACCATACACTATGCGTTGACGAAGGCGAACATACATAGCATGAATACTAAGTGCCACCTTTCTAAAATGACGGAGGGCTATGAATGGTTTTTGGCGAAAAACCTTTAACATAATGAACTTGATATCGTCGAAGGAACCGGATAGCTTTTTACAAAAATATAGTGGCGAAAACCTTTGCTAAAAGAGATCACTCCCGGTGAAGGGATCTCGGCTATTTCCCCATAGAATGAGGTGCAGGATATTCCAAATGAATATCATGATGCAAAGCAAAAAGTAATCAGCTATAGTGAAGTTATTACCCTGACGCAAACTTCTGTCCAAGGGGTCACTTCCGATGAAGGGATCTCGGCCCTTGCCTCGTAGAATGAGGTGCTGGATATTCATAACCGAATACCACTGTGCAAAACAAAAGAGAACGTCCTTGCAATAACAGCCTTTTTGAAAATTGTTCCGACAACATCGAATAGGTTTGTTTTCTATGCATTGATCTGAATCAATGCAGTTCCATCAATTGATCACACCAATAAAGAACGAAAATATGATGTATGTATATGCCATTCGCATTCACCACCGGGTCCCGTCATCACCCGTTAGGTTACTTAACTAACGACAGAGCGGGGATTGGACTAGCGCGGATGCAAAACATAAACAACATCTACTAGTATATATATATATATATATATATATATATATATATATATATATATATATCAATATATAATAATCGATTCAGGCGTGATAAATGCAACATCATAGAAAAGTAATAAGTATCACAGAACAATACAGATAATCTGGGAGCCCCGGGTTTCCTTTGAGTCGCAAGTGAAACTCGACGTTCCCCTGGCCGTATGGATAGCCTGTGCAATGAAATCCTAGACCCCTACGGGCGCGGCAAGTTACCCGCCAAAACCTGAAGCGAGGCAGCCCCCTTCAACAAAGTGAATGGACCACCCAGCACTTCACGGAATCCGGTAACTTGAGCACCCCACCTTGGGTCAACCTGTACCCCTTACGACTGCGACGAATAGCCCACCAATTCTAGAGTGATGCCCTCTCCGTCTTAAAGCCATGAGATGCGGGCTCGTTGCCCTCTAGAACCCGGCTATCCGTGCACCCCACCGTAGGGTAATCATAGTACAGAAAAGAAAATATGTACAACGGTGACATCGACCTCAACCTGGTCGTGCCCCAAAAGAATAATATACAAACAGGCAGTGATGACAGTCCACATGTCGGACGCTCGTCCCGCAATATCAAATGTACAAATAATACTAAACTACACTATCATTGCATCCAAGATATCCACCACGACAAATCTGCAACAACACAGCACAACACAGAACATCAACGTGAATGTCACGTTCGCAAATCCGTCTAAAAGAGCTATAGCAATTAGACAAGATATACCGCTCGAATGACATTCACGGTCGCAGATATAATGTAAGTACTGTAAACTAATGTATTTAAAATTCCGATCGACAAAATTTCCCGAAGTAGGCCCCAAGCACAAATCCAGTACTGTAACAAATCTGGGCCCAAACAAAATATTCCAGAAACCGCAATTCCACACAAAAGACCAGCACAAGAAAAATGGTGCACTGAAGCCACATAACTGCGGCGAAAACGCGGCCAAAACATGGGTATTGCCGCGGTTCCGTGGCGTTACTATAGACTCACGCTACCAAATTTCTACAGAGGTCTTAAAAAAGCCTGCCTGATTTTCTGACATACCCAAAATAATTTTTCGACTACAAAAAAATTTCGACAGAAACTCAGAAAATTGAAATGCGGTTTTAGAAATTTTGATCAATCGATATTTTAAACATGTTAGAACAAGCTAGTAAAAGTTAATGGCATGGCTCTGATACCATGTAAGTCTATGTAGCACCCCGGCAGTCGATCCGAGGCCAAATGCGGAAACAAAAACTTTTTAGGAAACCGGCGCTATCGTAGTCTTTCACCTGGATCGAACCATTAACGCTAAAATAGCTAACTACTAAGATGTGAGAGTGGCTATACCGATCGATCCGTGTTCTTCGGTCTTTGGCCACCATCCCAAGCTCCTCGCGGCATCTCCGATCTCCGGTCTCCTCGTTGGAAGGGCACCACATCAATGAGTCCTTTTACGGGCTCCCGCTTTATCCGAAGCAACTCGAACATGAAATTCGCTAGCCGACATGTCCAAGGTGAAATAGAGAATGTGTGTGATAACTTTGTCTCTTGACACTCTAGGATTCTCAACACATGAGATGGGTAGAGTGGAGGTAGAAGATGATGCCAATGGTGGAACTTGTGAGCTAGAGGAAGAAGAAGAAGAAGAGAGGCTTTTGTTGTTGTGTTGCAAATGAAAAATGAGAGCTTGCATAATAATCTCAAGAGAAAAACAACCTCATATGGCTGCCCTCTCTCTCCACCTCTCATTTCAACACAACAATCCATCAATTAACATGGCATGTTCACAAAAAAAGAGACCATGAGTCACTAGATTGCACATGCCACATTAATTGCTCCTCATGATGAAATCCAGTTACAATTTCCACAAGCAAACATTAATCCAAATGTTTGCAACAATAAAAAGAACGGTATCATCTAAAGTAAACTCGTGACGGATCACAGGAATACCCCTCACCTATATATACATACCTGCATCCGCATTCCGACTGAATGCAAATGCGATGAGACTAAAGTAATCCAACAAATCTAATACTAGGATCCGGCTTAAACCAAAGCCCACTAGTATGATCCGCTAGATCATGATCCGTGCACGACTATACGTATATGATCGAACCCTATCATAATACAATACGGCCTCTACAACGTTTCGCCCGAAACTTGAGAAACTGTCTGTGGGGGACTCTAAAGACTCGTCAATACATTGGCTGTGGATTTAACCACTAGTACGTCAGTGGTACTAGCTGTACGTAACGGGCTACCAGGTATTAACCAAAAGGGAGGTCGATGAGCGAACTCATCCTGACACCCTACTGAGCCTGTCAGTGACAATATCCGTCCAGTCCTGACATCCTGACACCCTATCTGTACGTAACGGGTGTGTTCGTTACCAAGAACCGTTTCTCAGTTTGTTCTACGTCTTGGGTATTGGATACCGGATCAGGATCCCACGTTTGTAATTTGTTACATGGGCTAAAAAAAGGTAGAGAACTGGGAAATGGTGATAAATCTCTAACAGTAAGGAATGGTGCAATTGTTGCAGCAAAGGCAGTTGGCGATTATTACCTTGTATTACCAACTGGTAATACATTGATTCTGAACGACTGTTACTACGTACCAAAAATGATGTGCAACATTATATCGGTTTCTTTGCAAACTAAAGAAGGATATAATCTCATATTAGAGGATAATGCTATGAACATTTTCCAGAATCAAGTCTTGATTGGATCTGGTACGTTATGTAACGGTATATACGCTCTTAATCAAAGTACAGTCCTTAACATACAGAACACAAACAAGGGGAAAAGTTCAGAAATGAACGAAGCCTTCTTGTGGCACTATAGACTAGGTCATATCAATGCGACAAAATTAGCTAATTTGCATAAAGATGGATATTTGAATCTATTCGAATTTTCATCTTATGAAACTTGCCAGTCATGTCTCAAAGGCAAGATGACCAAAACTCCGTTTACTGGACACGGAGAAAGAGCTACTGAACTCTTGGGACTGATACATAGTGATGTATACGGTCCTATGTCTACACATGCCAGGAATGGTTTTTCGTACTTTATTACATTCACCGATGATCTCTCAAGGTTCGAACATGTGTTCTTGTTGAAACATAAGTGTGAAGCTTTTGAGAAATTCAAGGAATATAAGTGCGAAGTTGAATTCCAGACGGGCAAAAGTATTAAAGTCCTTCGACCTGATTGGGGAGGAGAATACTTGAGCACAGAATTCCGTGATTATCTAAAAGAGAATGGGATTCTCTCTCAGCCTACTCCTCCATATATACTACAGCACAACGATGAATCGGAGCGGAGGAATCGCACCCTATTAGATATGGTGTGCTCTATTATGAGTACTACTGAGTTGCCTATCTCTTTTTGGGGTTATGCGCTTGAGACAGTTGCATACCTATTGAATAGAGTTCTGACCAAATCAGTGCCTACCACTCCATATGAGATATGGTATGGGAAGATGCCATATCTTAATTTTATTCAGATATGTGGTTGTCCAGCCTATGTGAAAACACAAAATCCGGACAAACTCGAGGCAAGGTCAGTTCTGTGCAAATTTATAGGATATCCCAAACATTCGCGAGGGTATATATTCTACCACTCTGAGGAACAAAAGATGTTTGTTTCTCGACATGGCAACTTTTTAGAAAAGGGATTTCTTGTTAAAGAAATTAGTGGCAATGAGGTAGAACTGGAAGAAGTTCCAGCAGCACAGACTACAACTGACGATTTGGTAGAACCAGAGGATCTAATAGTACCCAACTAACCCCAGCCACTCCGCAGATCTAATAGGGTTCCTCACCCACCTGAGAGATACTACGGTTTTCTTATAGACAGTGGGAGAGAGGACTGCATCATGGAAGATGATGACCCTACTAGTTTCGAGCAGGCCATCACGAGTGGAGACTCTGTGAAATGGTCGGATGCTAGGCGATCCGAGATGGAATCCATGTACACCAACAAAGTATGGACTTTGGATGTTGCTCTTGAAGGGGTAAAATCCATTGGGAGCAAGTGGATCTTCAAAAAGAAGATTGGTGTAGATGGAAAAGTTGTGACTTTCAAAGCTAGACTTGTAGCAAAAGGTTTTTGGCAACGACCTGGTTCAAGCGAAACGAAGTAGGACACATATGTGATATGTGTGTGGGCCTGATTAAATATGAGTATATGATACCATATTGTAATCTGGCAGTTATCTGTTATCGGTTAGGTTATATGTGATATAAGCAGATTATAGAATCAAGTGTTGATTTGATAATGTGATAAACAGATAAATGATATTAGTCGGTTATATGTGATATAACCGGATTATTAAATCAAGTGTTGATTTAATAATGTGATATATATTATATAAGATATAATTATATCTTGACTAATATTATTAGCTCACTAATTATGTTTCTTAATATATATTAATATATATATTTGATATGTGTGTGTGTGTGTATATTATATGAATCATGGCATCTATTTTCTATTTTTAGAAATACAAAATGAGGTGTAAATTGTAGAGATATTTGTGGAATGGGCAAGGCATGAGTTTTTATCATATTATATTGGTCTTGACTCACTATTCAAGCATGATTGCAATTTAGAATTGCAATTTTATTTCATGCTTGAATAAGTGAGGAAAGAGAGAGCCATTTGAGTTTACTCTCATCATTTTTCATTCTTCATGTCTTAGCCATTTTCATGAGCTCTTACTCTCTACAATTTTCTTCACCTCACTTTCAAGTTCAAACCCTCACATGTGATGTGAATCATTGAACTTATGAAAACCCTAGTGAGCAAAATAAACCCCTACTTCAACATCACACATTTGATTAGAAATTTGATGTGGAGTGTTGCCTTCACTAATAAGATTAGTGAAGGGTTAGCTTGAGCTAGTGGACTTCGGGTAGATCGTCTTTGGCGCGAAGATCACGAAGAAGGTTCTTTTATCTTGAAGAGGAGCCTAGTGGAGTCGCATGGACCACAACCCAGAGCTAGAGAAGAGAAGGACTCGATCTACAAGGGTATATCCTCCTTCACATCTTGATGGTTTAAGTAAACCCTAATATTCTAGCAAAGATCTTCTATAATCTAACTTAGCACCTAATAAAAATTAAAATTTGGTATTCTTGATGCTACTAATACCTCATGGTGGTACTAGGGTCGACTTTCAAGTATAACTTCCTACCCTTGAATATTGAAATTCAATATAAACTGGGCATAGGTATAGGGGAGGGACTGTAAAATCAAGTCTATATACAACTCGTTCTCCAAAGTGATCCTAAGGTCCGCGAGCTCTTCAATATAGTTAATCATCTTAAGGACATGGTCCCCTACAGATGACCCGATAATCAATCACGCCTGAAATAATTTCTTCAAGGCCTCGTATCTTGCGATACGAGATTCTCTCCAAATAAATCATTGGTATGAAGGAAGATGGAAGCTAAGTCTATCTTCTTATACCGCTTTTGGTGTTCATTATCCATTGAGGCCAACACGAGACACTTGGCTTTCGCACAGTCTATTTTCCATGTTTTACGGATTTCAATATCCGCGACGGTGGAATCTGGACCGGAGATGGCGGGGGCTTTAGTAGTAAGGAGGTAGCCCAGCTTGTCATAGGTAATGGCCATCTGGACATTCCTTAGCCAATCTTTATAGTTTGACCCCGTCAATATATTTTTATCTAGTAGTAACTTAAGCCCGGTCATCTTGGTCACTGCAATTAGGACAGAGAGAGAGAAGAAACACTCGGCATGGTATTATTGTAAGTTTAGATTGGTTATTAGTTTATCTAAATAGGATGGCTCTTACTGTTTCCTCAAATCCTCCTTCAAACTATAAAAGAAGAATTAGTCGGGATTAATCACACTCTACAATTCTTGCTTAACCTTTCGGCCAGGCTAGTATCAGTACTTCGAGGGAGGTTTTACAATGCTTTCGTGAAATTCCTTAATTAAATAACCTCTTTTTCCTGGAGGCATAGCCCCACTAATACCGTTCTAGACACCTACTTGGTTTATAGCATTGATTGCAAAGTGAAAAACTCTCCTGAGGAGTAATAAAACTCACAGTGGGATCGGGATCCAACTATTATTATGTGACAACTTTGAAAGAATCCTACTAAAATCATCACACTCCAGATGGTATGCAAAACTAGCAAGTTTCCTTTTCCTTTGAAACTCCCGATGTGGATTTTTTCCCCAGGCGCTTATGACCTCAACGAAAGCCAAAATATCATAAGACACAAGTTAAATTCTATCTATCATTGTCCAGGTTAATCTGAACCCATTCATACAAATCCTTGATGAAGACCAAAATAGCTGTACGCATGTCCCAAATTAACACATCTATTTATGCTACAGATGAATATTTAGCAGCTACCAATCACTATGCCTTGGCCAAAGCCAAAATATATAGCTCGAATACTACTGAATACCTATCTGAAATGACGGAGGGCTACGGCTAGTTTTGGAGAAAACCCTGACGTAATGAACTTGATATAGTCGAATGAATCATGATAGCTATTAAAAAGAGTGGTTAAGGTTTCGCATTTAAAAGTTATTTTTAAAAAAAACCGAGTGATTTTGAAATTGTTCCAACGATTTAATTTTGGTTTGTTTTCCTTGCATTAAACAATATTAATGTTGTCCCATCATTTAACCCTATCATTGCAGAAAGAAACAAAAATAGAACGTACGCTTATGCGATCCGCATTCTCCACGGGCCCTCGCCATGCACCGTTAGATTACTTAACTAACGACAGAGCGGGGGAAGAGCTAGCGCGGGTGCAAAACTTAAGCAACATTTATTATATATAATCTTTATATATAGCCATTCGTCTTACTTAATAATAGCCATTCCAGATCACAGACCATAGCACAAGTAACACAGATAAATATATTGGATATACTAGAATTTCCGTGTTTCGTTTAAACCTATAACAAAAAATAGATTCCACGGTCATGATAAATAGCCAAATCCTCACCTTAGACCCCTATGGGTGTGGCAAACTACCCGCCAAATCCCTAAAGTGAAGCAATCTCCCTCAATGAGATGAGTAGGCAACTCGGCACTTCAAGAACCCGGTAGTTTGTGCACCCTACCTTGGGTCTATCCTAAGTGCAAGAACAAGTAAATGAAATAATACAATGGTGGATACAACCTCAACCCGGATGTGCCCCGCAAAAGAATATTATATCACTTTACAAATTACATGAATGAAAGAAAAGAACACTCTTCTCACATCCCTCCGGCTATTCAATCATGACGATCCAATATTCATATCCACAAACCGCAAACATAAGATACTAGATATGTGCAAACCCCACTAATTGATGTATAGCAATTAGTTGACGTTTAGAAACACATATACGAACTTAAAGCGAATAAACGATGTTAAAATTTCGACTTAGAAACACTCCATATTGGCCAAGGACAAAGATAACATTAGATGAAATCTAGGCAAAATCAAACAATACCATAAATCCTAAATTCAAGAGTACAAAACACTACAAGAAGCACGAGACCAACTTCCATAGTAAAACCAGCGAGGGCGGGAAAAAGACCAACTCCGGCGGTTTTTTCTTAGACCGAGTGCTTCGTTTTTCTTTAGTATTCTAGTTACTTTATGAGGAGCATTCTACACTTGTTCAAAAAATTTTAGAAGCTCTTTTAAAATCGATAGAAACTTGGATCTAGGATTTTACATTTCGGAGTTATTTCTGTTTCGATACTCTAAACTTTGTCTATTCAGTTAGTTAAGTGTTTGGGTAGGCTCTAATACTATTGTAAGTATATATGTGCTCCTTGCCGTATCAACTACGGCTATGCAGAATCCAAAAATTTTAAAATCTTGAGCACAAAACACTAAATCCCATGATACAAGCCCAAATACTAAACTAAACAAACCCTAACTAGAGTTTTAACTACTCGGTTGAGATTAAAACCTTTGTAGACGGTCCTTCGAGTCTTGTAAGTTTACTCTTCAAGCTCTTTGGGTTGATAGAACGAGCTCTTGAAGCCGATCTTCCATATCAAAGACGATCTACTCGAGCATGTCGATTCAAGCGATAGCTTCGTCCGAAGCAACTAAAGATCAAGTCTTGCTAAGACAAGATGCTTAGAGTGGTGTAGTTTGTGAAACTAAATGCTCTCTTTTAATCCTCACAACTCAAAAGAGAGGATTGAGGAAGAAGATGAAAAGGGTGGCTACTTGAGATTTTTCTCCAAGTGTGAAAGATAACTTTCATCACTAAAATATCTCACACCCTCTTCTTATCCCTTCATCACCCAAAACAAAAGAGTGGGTGGGCTTGGTAACTCACTAAGGTGAGTTACAAGCCCACACACTACCATGTTTAAGATGAAGAAAACAGAGGGAGATAGTGTGTAGCCACCTCACTATGATATACATACACATACACTTATAAATAAATACAAATGCATGTATATAAACAAATATACTTAAACCCTCATAAATACGTATACCGTATTTCTACCAAAATACGAATACCGTATTTGTACCGAAAATACAAAATACGTGTATTCATATTCAGAAAGTAATACATGTATTTGTATTAAAGCACAAATACCCGTATTTATACAAATACACGTATTCGTATAAATACCGTATTCATGTTAAAATGCAAATACCCAAAAGAGAGCAATATAATACTAGCATCAAAATTGGTTGTCTTTCAAACTTGTTAGTACTACTAAATCGTCCGATTAAAACACGTGTATAAATGCACGTGTTCAATTGAACACCGCTACGTAAAACCATACGCAAACTACACCATTTCTCCTGAATCGGGAAACTCTCTGTGTAGGAATCTAAAGACTCGACAATATGCTGGCAGTGGGTTTAACCACAAGCATGTCAGTGGCATTAGCTGTACGTAACGGCTGCCCAGGTATCTGTCGAAGGGAAGATCAACACAATAACTCGTCCGAAAACTCTACTGAGCCTATAGGTGACATTCTCCGTTTAGTCTAGTTTGTTCGTCTTGCATATCGGGCCTCGGGGGTGGTAAACGTCAGACCCTTAATAGCGCAATAAGTCATGTCCGTGTAGAACCCAATACACCTAGAGAAACTACTGGTGTACCCACCAGTAAATCTCACTTACCCTGGCCAGGGACTTTGTGTATTGGCTAGCCGTACACGACACGATAAAAACTCCCCATAATAGGAGAGATGAATCCTATCTATCCCCTACCGCTTCCAAGTGCATCTGGACTGCACCCAACTACTATCTGTTTGCACGACTCATTTAAGCCATGGTAGGGTAGTAATCTAAGTACAGTGGGAACACACTCGAGACGAATAGTGATGTCAAGTCAACAGACTAACCTGCACTTATGTCACCAGGGAACAGCTAACTGACGATAGGTATAATACCAACCAGTAGTTCCCAGCAAGTCCGTCCAGTGTAACTCATAACCCAATGAGTACATGTATACTATCTTTGGTACCGTATACCAATGGCTGTGGGACAGGCCACCTCATCTGATAGGGATAAGAAGCGTATATACTAGTTTACTCTAGAGTATCGATGCCCAGTCTCAATAATTCTACGACTAGAGACAAGTTTAAGGATGTGCTTATATACTACCCAGTTTCTACTAGTGTGACTGCCATCACAATGCTAGTAGTCAAGCAAAGATCCTAAGGGCTCTATCAACATATAATAGCGATATGTTAAAAGAAACACACACACACACACACATACACACACACACATATGTTAAGATAGACTCAAACCAGATAGCATACTATCATATTGAGCAAGACTATTATTATATCTGTATATATCCCAAGCTTCCAAAATGTAATATACAATCCAGTACTATACAATAATGGCCTGTAGGGCATATATCACTAACATGAACTACTTCCCCTAAACAAATGCTTGCACTTAAAGCGAATTAAACTTTTGAATCACTCTCCATAAATGTATGCATAAGAGAATGCTAGACAATGGATATGAGCATAAGTAAAATGCAAACTTTGAAAATGAAGCGAAACTCGTATCCAAAAGCATGTATACAAGAGAGATGCAAAGAAAAGCAAGCATACATGCACAAAAATCTACTTGAGCAAAATATAAATAACTTCTAATGGCATGTGGAGGAAAGTATAAGGTGATACCAATTGAAAACGAACAATTCTGAAAGCGGAGTTTAACTTATACACAAAAGCCAGTTTTTGAAAACGATTTATAATGAAAAACTCACAAACATGCGCTAACTCATTAAAAGTAAAAACAAGTTTTGAAATGTATGAGTTAGAATACATGTTGTAATATGAAAAAAGTATATCAAGTGAGAATCATACTCGTATTACACATGTACAAGGTGTGTGCGTGTTTTTTTAAGAACATAAGATTTTAAAATGTGCACACCATAAGATTGGGAAAGTAAACATGAAATCTAACATTGTAAATGCAAGGTTTACTTAACCTGAATCGCTTGAATCTCCCAAGAACGAGAAGCAAGCCCAAAGGATCGATCCATGAGTCCTTTCTCACAATCATTTGTATACCAAACCATCAGAGCTCAAAAAATGATAATAATGAAATTCAAGTGATAGAAAATAATGATGCTAAACTCAAGAACCGATCAAAACCAATCACATGAAAAATAAAAATAAGTTATACTTGAAATTAGTTTGTGTGCACTTGTATGAATTTTATAAGCAATTTATCATAGGTTTTCAAAAAACAAGAGAGCACAAACTACATATAGTAAGGAATCTTAACTAAAGATTCCAACTCGATAACAAAAGATAGCTAGTTTGCATACAAGGTTAGGGTTTACAAACTATGGTGCTTCTTCAAGAGCTCCACTAGGGTTGAATCCTTATAGTAGCCTTCTTGAACTCTTTCTAGGCTCTAGAAGATGGAAAGGATGAAGCTTGATGGCAGATCTTCAAGGCCAAAGATGATCCACATGAAAGCTTCAAGAACTTAGGCTTATTGTTTCACTTGAGATGATCTCCTTTGAAGCTAACATAATCTTGTCACTTGCTAGGATCTAAGATCAAGGGTAGCTGTGAATTAATCTCTAATTTAGTTCTTTTTTCCTCTCTTTTCTTTTGAGCTCTTAGAGAATAAAAAATTAGAAGAAAGAGAAAATCATTTCACAAATGAAAGCATGAGGAAAAAAAGTAGAATGGCTACCATTTATCCTTCATCATTTTTTTCTCTCCTCCAATTTTGTGGAGGGGGGAAGGCATCTCTAAGTGATGTCCCCTCACTCTTTCCACCTCCATAAGAAACCAGAAAGAAAAGATATTTATGTGTATATATAAAAACACACACACAAATACATATATTTACAAATATATGAACAAGAGAATAAAAAGAGAAATAGATAATTCTAGAATATATATATATATATATATATATATATATATATATATATTATACATTAATATATTAAAATCAACTCTTGATTTAATATATTGGCTTTCCAAAAGTCGGCTAGTATTATTGAATGTCCGAATCAAAGATCAATGTGTCTCATACACTACTTTAATTGAACTCATGCGAGTATCACTATACCGCCACTACTACATTTCACCTAAGCTTTAAAACCCTCTGTGTAGAACTCTAAAGACTAGAAAATACGCTGGCAGTGAAATACTAATCACATCCACAATTCACGAGCACGTCAGTGGGACTAGCTGTACATAATGGCTACCTAGGTATCTATTGAAAAGAAGATTTACAAGCAAGCTTATCCAAACTTCCTACTGAGTTTATAAGTGACACTTACCATACAGTCCAATCTCTTTGTTTAGAATGTCGCATATCGAGTCTGGGGGTTTGTTGGGGCTTCACACGCGCGTGCAAACGTGTGTGTTTTGGAAAAGAGAATGGTTTTGAGAAATATTTGCACACGTGAGCTCGGCCTCGTTTTAAAATTTATAAACCGCAAGTACATGGTGTTTTGTAGCGAGCCAGCAAATACGGGTCGATCCGCAAGGAATTAGAGATTAGGTTTTGTCGCTTAAGGTTCGAGAACAAAGAATATGGTTTAGTTTGTCACAAAATAATAAAGAAAATATGAAAACAAGTTAAGAAGAAGTGGTCGTGGCTTTGGCTCGGATGGTTGAATCACGGCGATTCCTTCGACGCTCTCTTAGTCATGAGTTGTCCATCCTTGTGTCGATCCTGGCGTGAAGCATGACTTGTCAATGCGGTTGCCAAGCACAAATCATCAAAATACCGATATTCGATGCAAAACACGAAACGAGTCCGTTTTTTCACTTACCGTTTGTATGTCCAAGCATGCGGTCTCAACACTAAGCACAAGGGTTATCAAGCATACCACAACATAAAAAAAAACAAATTAGTGAGTGAGAGCAAATAGTTTTAGAGTTAAGGTTGATACGTGTTTGTGATAGTATATGGTATATGAAACCAAGAGATTTGTTTAGTCACTTGATCTCAAAATACCATATCTAAACCTAGCAACCTCAACAATAAATTGATTCTAACCTTAGACTTGCAAGATGGGGTTTGTGGAGAGAATATGGTATGTGATGAGGTTACAAAGTAACCATAGAATCAACATACCATATCAAACCAATCCAAGTTGCAATACTATGTTTAGAGTCATAATATAACACATTAAACATTAACAAGAGGAGGAGGAAGGCAAAGCTATTCATCTCACATCCTCATCATAACCACAACCAAAGATTAGTTACACATAATAAACAAAAAGGAAAGCAAGTAAAAAAGTAAAAATGAAAAGAAAGAAAATAAACAAAGCAATAACAAATGTATTAACATTTGAATGAGTTGAGATATAAGGTATTGGTTACTTGTTCAACCTTTATAATGAAGCTCTCAAATGAAAGCTCCAGGAGGGAAGAAGAAGAAGAAGAAGAAACTAAGCTAAGCTCACACAACTCTCAAACTAACCAAAAACTAAACTAAACTATGGAAAATACATATGGACCCTCTCTCTAAATCTGTTCTGGTATTTATAGGTCTCATACCAGAATAAACAAACAACATAAATAAGATGATTTGACCTAAAGAAATGACCAGAAGAAAAATAGGGACAAATGAAGCAAGGGGACTGGTGGCGCCGGTCTTTTGATGAGTCTCTCTGATCTGGGTCCGAGCAATGAGGCTCGTGTTGGTGTGGTGAGCTCGAGTGCACTCAACAAGTCCACTGGTATTATTTGATTTTTTCATATCAGCTTGGGTTATACTCAGTAGTCTTGGAGAGAAACTTGATACTTTAAATCACATCATAACTTTTTAGCATTTATCACACATCACACCCACTTGTGCCCATTTACATAATTTGTTATGCCAAGGTATCCCCCACCATGGTCCAAGTCTCAAAGAGCTAGTGTACATTTACTATGTGTTGGACCAAAATTGTGTACACATAATTATTTGCAAAAGAGCTCTTTGAATTATGATCGGTTTTTTGTTCTGATTACAGTGTCGGGTCACAAATGTTATATCCGTGACATTGAGTATGTTTTCCAGTGTTTTGTCATGAATACCTGTTATCTGTATTTACTGAGCAGACACTGGTTAATAATACCGATAAATAACAAAATAGATAATGAATGAATGATATTAAAATACAGTTTTCTGTGATGAACATATACCCCCAAACTTATATTTTGCTCGTTCCAAGCAAAACAAAAATCCTAGCCACACTTTCTCAGGGAACGCATTTGCACTGAGCTCGTGCAACAAGTCGTTAAACCTCTAGGTGTCCCTAGTAGAAGGAGTGTTGTCTCCTGAGGGTTTTCAGCGGATTACACCCATAAAATCCTGTCAAGTTAGTGTTGTGCGAAAACTGTTGATTCTAATCATAAGGTTAAGTATCAGAGCTAGAAGTTCTATTATCTTACTTAGAAACGTCAAACCCTATTTTTCACTCCTCACAATTTATTTAAGCTAAGCTTATACACATCATTTTGTTGTTGTGCGAATAGTGTCAATAAATTGTAAAGAACTTGATTAGGGTCATCATGTCATAAATACGGACCATGATAGACTTCTAAAGGATCATACGAGTTTCGAACAGACTTATGATTTTCTCAAGTTTCGTTCTCTAGTTAGGTTTAAAGTCAGAATTTATATCATTTTTAACAGAGAACCAAGTCCTATTTTTCACTCCTACCTTTCATCTATTTTTATTCATACACACCTTTCGTGATCGTGCAAAATGTCTTTTTAAATATAAACCTTCATATCTTCGCTAAAAAATTGTTTTAAATCGAAAACTCGTCTCCGCCAAGATTATTCTCCCACAAAGAACTGTGACGACTTTTAACTCGGAGAGAACACTTTCTTAGCATGTTTTATTTGGGGATTGGAAACTTAGCAAGGTTTGGGTCAATGACTCCCAAACCAGATGGTGTTAGGGCATTAGGTATGGAGACACCCTAAGGACTTAATTACCCAAGTTACCAAGGCCAGAAAACAAGTCTCATTTTGTTTCATTAAAATATTCTGAAAGCAATACAAACGGAGATATAGCCAGCTTTTCTTTTTAATTCCGAAGACGTGTTCATGTGGATAAGGTGTGTAATCACTCCAATAAGGTTCCATATGAGTTATTTTTTAGACTTATAGCTTCAATTAAAATCTCAATAATATCCTTCATATCTACTTCACTTTATGAACTATTCTTGATATCACTTAATTCAGAACAAACCTGTATGATCCTAAAGATATTTATCACTTTTCAAGAAGGTTTGAGACATGTCAGACATTTCATCTAATTCTCAAGAACATATGACACGTGTAAAGTGTTATAAAAGACGTATATCAGCTACGGTTAAACTCAAAGGAGGGTTATCTTTCGGGTTGTCAATCTCTCGAAAAGGACATAGTTAATTCTATCTTATCAACTGAACCGTCAGACTTCGAGTCTAAGTTCCCCCACTAGCTAATCATGATGAAAAAGTTTTTATGTTTTGAAGAATTTTTTCAAATTTTTATGGGTTTTTTAGTATGTATGTAATGCAGAATATACACATGATGCAGCAAAATAAATGCAGTGCTCACCCCAAACCTGAGTTTTACGATGTCCTCATGCTTGCCCCATCTCCGGTAGCTAGATTTAGACATCAGGGTGAGAATTTTATCCAAACAAAAAGAAAAAACCTAAGACTAATTACAACATATACAAGTTAAAAGATTTGGTTAGTCCAGAAATTAATACCAGCCATTTAAAAAAATTTCTATATAATGCAAGGGCTGGTAAAAGAATATGTATATAAAAAAGAAAAAGAAAAAGAAAAAGAAAAAGTATATGTTAGATGTTAGTGAAGGGCATGGGTGTGTAAACGTAGGGATCAGAAGACACTGAATGCAGAGATGAAGTTTTGAAGGAGTCAAAGAATTTTTGCCTGAATGAATTGAATTTTCAAGAAGTATATGTTGAGTTTCGAAGTCAAGTTTGTTTAAAACTGGAGTTCATCCGCAAAAATTTCAGCAAAAGAAAAGTTTATAGGATGTTCCCAAATTGATTCTGACTCAAACTCACCAAGAATATCAAGTTCATCCGTAAATATTTCCTCAAAACTCGGTATGAAAAACCGTTTCTCAAGGATGTCTTCCCCCCTATGATCCTCCACAATCTTATTCTCATTGTTATAGCTCACTATTCCCAAATGAGTTCTCCTTCTTCACATTCAGATCTGGGTCGGTTCATGTCATCTAAAAATGTAGGTTCCCACACTAACGTTTCTTACGAAACAATATCAATAGGTGAAACAAAATTTGTGGGTTCCTAATCCTTGATTTCCTCTAACAATCTATCCTAACCATACCCGTCAAATTCTCAAGCTCTCTCCTCTAAAATTGGAGTGCAAAAATCAGTCGGTTCAAGAATTTCCTCTTCAAGTAGTACTTCGGTTAAATCAACCTCTAAATCACAAGTGACAAGAGGTTCAGTTGGTACCTGAAAGCTAGTGTTGGACTAACCTAGAGGGTTTTCTTGTGTGTCCTGATAACACTCAGTCAATTCAATCATATCATCATCTATGAAATCATCAAAATTTGTTTGATCATTTATCTCACTCGAGTGACTTCCTAAATGACAGACATTGACATTATCTGGTTCCGATTGATCATGTTCACTCGTTAGAATCCTTATAGCTGCATGTTCTTTGATTCTAGCTAAAGATTGAGCTTGAGCGTGAAACAATTGCTCAGACTACTGTATGAACAGGGCTAGTGTCGCAGCTGTTTGATTCTTGACTGCAGTCATTATTTCAATACCCTTCTCTAAAGCGGTCAACCTAGCATCCATCTCACTATCATTCCCTAATGATGGGTCAGTAGTTTCAGGAAGGGAGGGTTATGATGGTGGTGATGCTAAAGCTTTTATCCTGTCGACCTCTTTCTCTAAATTTTCAATCATTTGTTCTATATTTGAAGTGGGACTGGGTTCAAGAGTGTTAGGTGGGTAACCGTTATCAAAACTCTGGGACGGTTGGTCACTCCCTAAGAAATGACAGTTTTCTTGAATGTGGGAAGAATTGTGGCAATTTGAACAAACAAATTGGGACCGAGTATAAACAAAAGAATAGGAATCGTGAAAAATCAAATCAAGCTGTGTATCACCCATATTAATAAGAATTCACAAATATCATAAAACAAAGAATACCACACCCCTAGTAGTCTATGTTATGCTAAGTCAACTAGACCTACTCAAGAACCTGATTGTCGAAGTAAAAACTGTGTCGAGAAACGGGCTCAAGATATACAGATCACAAAGCCAGGTAAGTGCAGAGATAAGGGGAGGTTTTCCAACGCTTTCGCGAAGTTCCTTAATTAGAATAACCCTTTATCATGAACACTTGCCTAGACACCCTGTGAACAATATACCGTTAAGCGGTGTTCTAAACACAATTAATTTCTCCTAATGAGCGCGAAGTCCTTAAAGTCAAAATTCTAGATGATTTTAAAAAAACTGGTGGTATACAAGAATGCAGTTTTATGATTTGTGGGCTACGGAGAAAGGTGATGAAATCCTTTACTGTATCTTGTTTGGTTTCGTGCCCTTAATATCTGTATTAAGATGCAAATGCGCCAATCAATAAAAAAAATTCAAGAATTCAATCAATAAAGCAATTCTTTTTCCGTTTTAAGTTTTAAGTGCTGCAACAAATACGGGTTAATTCTCTGTTCATTGGTGGCAAGCTGTGCGAAGAATCCTGCAGAAGATAGAATATTGGAATGCGTCGGATTTGAGCGAAGGTGTTAGAAAATTACGTACCAATGTGATTTGGGTTAAGAAACCCACTTTTGAAGTGATCTGAGTCTTTGAATGTTTGCTTGCACGGGTTAAACTACCTGGATCTTTGGCACTGCACTTCACTAATATCTTGCAATTGAATTTGAAGCTCACTTCGAACGATCGCCCCTCGTAATTTCATCGAAATTTGAAAATGTCGGAAAATACGATATTTAGTGCCAAAAGCGACATATCTGCCCCAATTCCTGCACACTCAAAATTATAAAAATTAAACAGTACTAACAGAATACTAACAGTGCACTGGAGATAACACAGAAAGAAAAATTTCAAAACACCAAAAATGGACCGGCGCCGCCGGATTTTTAGTGTATGTCACCCGTCGATTTTAAGAGTTGGGTACTCGAATTTTGTGTAGCTCCTCCAAGCTATATTAGTGTTCTAATAGTATACTTTGATGTTTTAGTTTAATAGCAAGGTGATAGCAGGTTACAAGGACAGAGAATAAAGAGTTAGAAATTATCGTTTTGTTAGTTTTGAAAGAATTTTGAGTTAGTAAGTAGTTTGTTAGAATGAACCAGAAATAACAATACCTAATGACTACCAACTCCCCGGCAACGGCGCCAAAAACTTCTTAGGGCCTCACGCGCGTGCGCAAATGTGCGTGTTTGGAAAAGAGAATGGTTTTGAGAAATAGTTGCGCACGCGAGCTCGTCCTCGTTTTAAAATTTATAAACCGCAAGTGCACAACGCGTTGTAGCGAGTCGGCAAGTACGGATCAATCCGCAGGGAATTGGAGATTGGGTTTTGTCTCTTAAAGTTCTAGAACAAAGAATATGGTTTTTCTTGTTATAAATAATAAAGAAAATACGAAAACAAGAAAACAAGTTAAGAAGAAGTGGTCGTGGTTTCGGTTCGGATGGTTGAATCGCGGCGATTCCTTCGACGCTCCCTTTGTGATGAGTTGTCCATCCTTATGTCGATCATGGCGTGAAGCATGACTTATCAAGGCGGTTGCCAAGCATAAATCATCAAAATACCGATATTCGACGCAAACACGAAACGAGTCTGTTTTGTTCACATACCGTTTGTATGTCTAAGCTTGCGGTATCAACATTAAGCACAAGGGTTATCAAGCATACCACAACATCAAAAACACAAATTAGTGAGTGAGAGCAAATAGTTTTAGAGTTAAGTTTGTTAAGTGTGTATGGTAGTATATGGTATATGAAATCAAGAGATTTGTCAAGTCACTTGATCACAAAATACCATATCTAAACCTAATAACCTCAACAATAAATTGATTCTAACCTTAGACTTGCAAGATGGGGTTTGTGGAGAAAATATGGTATGTGATGAGATTACAAAATAACTATGGAATCAACATACCATATCAAACTAATCCAAGTTGCAATACTAAGTTTAGAGTCACATTATAACACATTAAACATTAACAAGAGAAGGAGGAAGGCAAAGCCATTCATATCACATCCTCATTATAACCACAACCAAAGATTAGTTACACATAATAAACAAAAAGGAAAGCAAGTAAAAAAGTACAAAAGAAAAGAAAGAAGATAAACAAAGCAATAACAAATGTATTAACACTTGAATGAGTTGAGATACAAGGTATTAGTTACTTGTTCAACCTTCATAATGAAGCTCTCAAATGAAAGCACCAAGAGGGAAGAAGAAGAAGAAACCAAGCTAGGCTCACACAACTCTCAAGCTAAACCAAAAACTAAACTAAACTATAGAATATACATATGGACCCTCTCTCTAAATCTGTTCTGGTATTTATAGGTCTCATACCAGAATAAACAAACAACAAAAATAAGATGATTTAACCTAAAGAAATGACCATAAGAAAAATAGCGACAAATGGAGCAAGGGGAACCGGTGACGCCGGTCTTTTGATGAGTCTCGCCGGTCTGGGTCCGAGCAATGGGGCTCATGTTGGTGTGGTGAACTCGAGTGCACTCAACAAGTGCACTGGTATTGTTTGATTTCTTCAAATCAGCTTGGGTTATACTCAGTAGTCTTGGAGGGAAACTTGATGCTTTAAATCACATCACAACTTTTTACCATTTATCACACATCACACCCACTTGTGCCCACTTGCACAATTTGTTGTGTCAAGGCAGCCTCTACCATGGTCCAAGTCTCAAAGAGCTAGTGTACACTTGCTATGTGTTGGAACAAAATTGTGTACACCTGATTATTTGCAAAAGAGCTCTTTAAATGAAGACCGGTTTTCTGTTCTGATTGCAGTGTCGGCTCACAAATGCTATATCCGTGACATTGAATATGTTTTCCAGTGTTTTTTCATGAATACCTGTTATCTGTATTTACTGAGCAGACACTGGTTAATAATACCGATAATGAATGAGTGGTATTAAAATGCAGTTTTTTGTGATGAACATGGTGGAATCGTCAGACACCTAAAAACTCGATAAGTCATGCAGATTTTAAGCCTATAACCAATCGAGAAACTACTGATAAAACTTATCAGTAAATCTCATTTGACTTGGCTAGGTACTTGTGATTATAGCCAATTGCGCATTGCACAACATCAACTCCCAATACTGGGAGAGACGAATCCCTTCTGATCACTTTCTGCCTCTATATGATTCGGGACTGAACCTAACTACTACCTATTTGCACAACTCTTTAAAGCTGTGGTAGGGTAGTGATCTAAGCACAGTAAGAACCACACAAGACACTGTGACTACTTCAGGTCTACAGACTATCCTGTACTCATGTCGCCAGAGAATTGTACTCATGTCACTAGAGAACTGCTATCTGACAATAGGTATAGTACCATCTAGGAATTCTAGGTGAGTTTGTTCGGTGTACTCAGTCTCTAATGAGCATCTGTATACAATCTTTGGTGTCAAGCACCAATAAATGTGGGATCATCCATTACTCCATACAGGGTCAAGAAACGTATACACTCGTCTACTCTGGAATATGGATGCCTTGTCTCGATACCTCCATGACTAGAAATTTTTAAAGATGTGCTTATAGACTACACAGGCCCTACTAGTATGATCAACATCATAATCCTGATAGTCAAAAAAAGGTCCAACGGGCTTTATTATCATGCATCCAATGAAATAGCAAGTAAAACAAATACACATGTTAAGATAAAGACAAACCAGATAGCATACAATCATATCGAGCAAGACTGTACTGTATATATACATATGTCAAAGCTCCACTATAATATACAATAATGGGCTCTAGGACATACATATCAAACAATCTCCTACTTGCACTAAGGCCAGTTATTGGCTTATCACATTAATAACAACCCAAAAAGTCTCTCAAATTGTGCTTAGGAAATGGCCTTTGTGAATGGATTCGCAATGTTTTCTTTCGTGTTTACCCTCTGTACTTCAATCTCCTGGCAATTAACGATCTCCCTGATCAGGTGATACCGTCTCAAGATATGTCTGGAGCACTGATGGGACTGTGGTTTCTTAGCTAATGCCATATCTCCATTGTTATCGCAATACAAGGGTATTGAATCAGCAATGGTCGAAACCGCCTTAAGCTTTGTAATAAACTTGCGCATCCAGAACGCTTCTTTGGCAATATCGTTAGCAGCTATGTACTCAGCCTCCATCGTTGAGTCTTTTACGGTATCTTGTTTGAAACTCTTCCAAAAGACAGCCCCTCCGTTGAGGGTAAACACATAACCCGAGATAGACTTGCTGTCATCTTTGTCACTCTGGAAGATCGAATCGGTAAAGGCCTCTATTTGGAAGTCTTTGTTACCATACACCAAGAACATTTCTTTAGTCCTTCTCAGGTACTTAAGAATGTTCTTCACAACTATCCAGTATTTCTCCTCTGGGTTTGATTGATACCGGCTTAATGTACTAAGTGCGTAAGCTACATCTAGTCTGGTACATAATATCGCATATATTATAGACCTGACTGCCGAAGTACAGAGTATAATGCTCATGCGAGCCCTCTCTTTAACAGTCTTAGGGGACATCTCTTTGGAGAGGGTGATACCTGAACAAGCGGGTAAATTACCACGCTTGGAATCTTTCATACTAAACCTCTTTAGTATGGTGTCAATGTATCTGGATTGGGGCAATCCCAATAGGCTTTTAGATCTATCTCTATAGATCTTAATCCCCAGTATGTATGAGGCATCGACCAGGTCATTCATAGAGAATTTTTGTGACAGAAAAAGTTTGACTGATTGTAGCATATGAATATCATTTTCTATCAGGAGAATGTCATCCACGTACAATACGAGAAATACCATAGCTCTCCCTACAATCTTCTTGTAAATATAAGGCCCATCTATATTTTTGATAACATCAGACTTTTTGATTGTATCATCAAAGCAGATATTCTAATTCCACGATGCCTTCTTTAATCCATAAAAGGATTTAAGCAACTTGCACACTTTTCCACTGCTCCCACTGTCAATGAAACCCTTTAGCTGATCCATATAAACGCACTCTTCTAAATCACTATTTAGAAAAGAGATTTTAACGTCCATCTGCCAGATGTCATAGTCATGGAAGGCAGCAATGGAAAGTAGGATCCGAATGGATTTAAGCATAACCACTGTAGAAAATGTTTCATCATAGTCCATGCCTGGTCTTTGACGAAAACCTTTTGTAACAAGTCTAGCCTTATAGGTTTCCACCTGTCTATCTACACCAATCTTCTTTTTGAAGATCAACTTGCATCCAACGGGTTTACCCCAGGAGGTGCAACGTCCAAATTCCATACTTTGTTGGTGTACATGGATTCCATTTCGGATCTCATGGCATCCAGCCACTTCACCGAATCCCTACTCATGATAGCCTGCTGAAAACCAGTAGGTTCATCATCGTCGATGATTCAATCCTCTCTATCCCCATCTATGAGGAAACCATAGTATCACTCGGGTGAATACGATTGCCTACTAGATCTGTGGAGTGGCTGAAGTTCGTCAGGTTGTACTTGAATCTGTGGTTCAGCCAAATCTTTAGCTATTGTCTTCTAGTTCTACTATACTCCTACTAATTTCTTTTGCAATAAATTCCCTTTCTAAAAATGTGGCGTGCCGAGCAACAAACACCTTCTGTTCCTATAACGACCCTGATATCCCTGTACAATTGTATCACATTCAATATATATATATATATATATATATATATATATATAAAGATGTATTTCAGCTCTGACTATGAGTTATAAGTAATGTTTGTTAAATAAAGGCAAGAAAGAACTTGTAGCCCACTGGTTAAGCCTCTCCACTACTGTTCCTTAGCCCGCGTGTTCGAATCCCATCGCCCTTATTATTTTTTCTTTTAACGTTTTGGAAGCTCAAGAGTTTGCATGGGTATTATACGGAAATACCAAACGTTGCAACTAAAACAAATATTATAAATGAGATATTAAAACCATTTAAAACCCTGGGCACGAACTTTGAGATGAGATCTCTTATATGGGCTACCCCATATTACCAAAAAGCTAAAACCGACGGCCTGACATTGTCAGATCGAATCTGTGTTTCGCTTGTGCATCTTTTCGCCTCCCTACAACCTATTTTCTTAATTTGAATCCCTGTTTTAATTCAGAGACTCTGCAGTCTCTCCGTCTACCCATTTTCTCTCTTTTAATTCACTTTTTAATTCTTTTCAATTACACTTAATCCACCATACCATTACTTTATCTCCTATAAATACCTGGACCAGTCCTAGCTCCATCCCTAGGTATCATCTCTCTCAAATTTCTCTATCAAATTTCCTCACAAAGTTGCTCAAGTCTCCAGGAAGTGGTCAAGCTGCCAAAGTCGGAAACTAAAGCTTGTTCAACCTCTTCTTTATTGATCTCAGTTCTTCAAATCGAGGCCACTCCTCTACATTTATTTCTTGTACGTGTACAAGCGGAAAACAGTAAGTCTTTCTCTATTCCACTTCACTTGAATCCAACGTTAACTCTACTCTCAAAACCCCATATAAAATTGAAACTAAACTAAACTTCTTAAATATATTTTTGTACCAAAAATATTGGACTTGTTAAACATATTTTTCATGCTAAAAAGTTAGAAAAAATAAACCACCAAGTTTACCTTTCTTACAAACCTTATGCTACACTCAATTCATGAAAATTTCCTTCTCTTTAAAAAATTATTTTTGTGACATGATAGTTTAACACTTAAATACCATAGACTATATTTCTCTTATACATCATGCATGAGATAACGACCGACCCCTTACGCATACATGGAAAATATAGCACGATACTATAGTTATATGTTTTTTTTGAAGGAAACGTATTACATTAAAATACCATCAATTTCTAAAATACGGTTCTTAAATCGTTACTTTTAAATCATTTGTAAATACATCCTTACAACCTTCGTTAGGGAATTAGTTTATAGTTGGTGCAGATTATCGCATTTCCGGGGATAATAGAGTGAGATGCAGAACTTCTCACGGAGAATTCGGTGTTGAAAGGAATAAAATACGGTTTAAAGAAAATAAGAATTTTAAAAACAAGTTAAATAATTTGAAAATTATTTAAATCATATATGTATTTCGAAATAAAATAATTTGTGAAAATTAGATTTTTAAATGAAAGGATTAAAGTTTTTAAGAAAATACCCTCAAGTTTCCAAAAGACGGTTTTTTTTTCCATAAAAATATCATAAACTTTAAAAAGCTAAGTTTTATCACTAAAATACCATCAAATCTAAAATACATTTTTATAAAAATCTTAGCTTTTTAATTAACATGTTTTTTTTAATCAAAAACACCATCGAGGTTTATTTTTTAATTAAAACGTTATACATAAACCCTTCGAGAAATGCAAACATGTAAAAACATACAATAAACAAATTATAAATTTTGAAGGACTTTAGATTAATAATGGGTTTATGCGGTACCAATTCTCTAAGCCTCAGGGAGCAGGAGAAAGTGGGTGCTTGCCTATCTAGCCTCGATAATATTAAAGGAATTATCAATGGCAACCGTCTTTGAAAAATACACAAATTCTGCCGTCCATATGCAGCGGTTGCCCGGTCGTTCCCAAACTTAAGAATTTCAAAAGTTAAATCTTTTTAATAAGATATGTCTAGAACCTGAACTCGAATCGAACTTGACTTGAATTCCAATCGAACTTAAACTTGAACTCAAACCCAAACTCGAACCCAACTTGAACTAGAACATTTGAACTTGACCTGATTTGACCCGAACCATGAATATGACTTGATATGAATTTGATATGAATACTTGAATACAACCCTAACCTAAACTTGCACTCTTTATATTCATGGAATCGGTCAAGATCTGCAAACTTGAACTATACAATAAAATATGCAGGGATAATGGGTAGCAGGTAAGAAATGTATGACGTGGCATGAGAGTTAACTAAAAGACACCTCTTGAATATTCTTATGCCGTTGTCTCGTGGGTTTGACGGGGCCTTGTACTTTCTTGTGCTGTGGGTTTGTGGGTTGGACAGAACACTCTTGTATACACGCTTAGCTTCCTTATCAAACTACAAACAAACATGTTAGAATATTTAACCTTATACATATACATGTCATGCTTAAGATAACATTACATCCACTCTTAGTTGTTTATTAATTGGTTTTCTGTTCATTTTACATATCTTCAGTTATCAGTACTTTTTCTTTGGGGACTTAGCGCTAGTTCACCGACGACATTCCTTTCTATTTCTTTTCTTTGGGATGTTCGTTAGATGGACAGGATTCTGAAGAGATCGAGCCTAGCTAGGAGGATTTCGTGCAGCTTAGCACTCGGCCAGACTACTAGTTTTTTTCGTTATTTTTTATTTTCAGTATGCCATTGTTTAGGAACCTCTTCGCATTTACACTTTTATTTCAGTTATCTTATATCTAGAATATGAAAATGAATGTAAATAAAGTTGCTGTTAAATTTTAATTACTCTTGTTAATTCTTGCATATTGTTGTATTGTTTTCATACGCTTAACGTATTTATTAAGGGAAAGTAAATACGTTGCGAGCCATGTCACGTGCCGTTACCTTCTTCTGGGAAGCGGGGCGTGACAGGTTTTACTAGTGGCCTATATAGGTCAGTTGTGCATGAAGTATTAAGCAATATATCATAAGAATTATAGGATTCAACAATTTTACATTCCTTGAATTTCAAATCTCTTGAATCTATCCTAATCTTTCTTTTCTATCAAAGTGATGGAATTTCCCAACAACACCAGCACCAACATTAATGGAAATACACCACCACTTACCATTACCATTCTACCACCTCCACCTATTGTTGCAGATCCAATCAATGAACAGGCGGTGCTTCTTGAAGTAATCAAAAGTTTACTGGAGGACTAGCAGTAGAAAACTGCTATCCTTTTAGCCCGTCCCAAAGCAGAAGCACCAGGTGTGAAACAATTTCAGGCATTGCACTCAAAGAACTTTTCTGGGAAGGAGAGACCCCTGGAGGCTGAGGAGTGGGCTCAAAGTATCGAAGACGATCTTGCTGCAGCTCAAGTGCCAGAAATAGCTTGGGTTCGTATTGCAATGCTTCAGCTCACGGACAACGCCAGAGTTTGGTGGAAGGTCGAAGAGAGCCATCTTGAACAACCAATCGAGTGGAAGACGTTCTGAGATCTCTTTGATGCCAAGTATTTCCTAGAGATTGCTCGATTCAATATCGAACAACAATTCATCCACCTGCAACAAGGCTCTATAAGGGTTAAGTCGGTAGATGAATACGATGCTGAATTTACTATGCTCGGCAGGTAATTTATCGACTTCAAATTTATTGTGTTTGAATCTCTTAAACGTTTCTGACACCAATGTTATATCAGGTTGCTGCCTAATTTATTCTTATCATCGAAATCCAGGCCAGGCGCTTTCAGTAAGGACTAGACCCCGAGATACAAGCTGCTCTGGCAATGGGAGACTTTCCGACGCATGAGCTTGTGTTGAAGACAACCCGACCTATGAAGCTGTTGTGAAAAAGAAAGGCATGCTACAGTCGGCTAGTATGAAACTCCTTTCTAACTAGATTACCGGAGGAGCTTCTTCAAGGACAGCTTTCACACCCAAGAGGCCAGGAGGAACGGTTCACAACGCCAGTCCAAAGTTCTGTCATTACTGCAAAAGGACCGAACATCTGGCAAATGACTGCAGACATGCCAAAAAACTTTGTTTGGATTGTGGAGCAGCTAATCATGACATGGGAGCATGCCCATGTTACTTAGGTAGCACAGTTTCTACACAGAGAACCGCTATACAAGCACCACAGAGGCCAGCTATTCAGGTATCTACACCTGCCTAGTTCTTTCTGCACCTGCTCAATGAGGTCTTCCAGCATAACCTCGGCAATAGTATCAATAGGCAAGAGAAGGGTGCCACAAGCCCAGAGGAATGTGCAGCAGGCAAGAAGGAATGTGCAGCAGGAAAGAAGCAAGCCCAGAGGAACGATGTCGGTCGAAGATGAAAGTTCCTAGTGCCCTTGCCGTGGTAATCGCGGCGGATGTGGAATCGAAAACAAATAATTTCAAGAGGACACTAGAAATTAATTGCTAGTGATCGTTCCAAACACTAAACTAGAATACAAGAAAGCCAGGTTTAGGGATTACAACCTTTGATGCGTGTCCACCCAATCGTGGAAGGCCCCTTCAAGCTTCTCGTAGGCCGTCAGGAACAAACTTGAGAGGAAACCGTCCTTGCCGAAGATGATCCACCCGAAGGAACCTATCCAAGCTCCAGTTTCACTTAATGAAGTAACCAATACTCTAAGCTCGCTAGGAATGGAAAGTAGGGATATAGGAATTTTTACTCTTAAATCCCAAGCTCAAGAGAGCATGATGAAGAAGGAGGAGGAGGAGGAAGAAGAGGTAGACATAACAAATGACTAAGTGTTGTTTGAATTGTGTAAAGAACAAGAGAAGAATGAATGGCTTCATCTATATTTAACCACCATAAAAATATTATAACCATTTTACCAATAAAAAAATCAAGCCCATTCCTCTCTACATTCCCACAACCATACCCTAATACCACCTCACCTTCCACCTCATTTTTGATTTTCCTAAAATGAAAATCAATAAATGAGGCGTCCTTCTTCTAGAAGTATTTCCGTATAAATACGGTATACTTCCCGATATACATATCGAAATATATATACGCGTATTCGTATAAAAATACGAATAGCCAAGAGAGAGAGAGAGAGAGAGAAAATGAATAGTGAAAAATAATATAAGAATATATATATATATATATGTATTAAAAATATATGTATAAATTATCAAATCAAAACTTGATTTAATAATCCGGCTTAATCCAAAGCCATATAGTATTATTAACCGTCTGATTAAGTTCCTTGTACTATGTATACGTATTTAATTGGACCCCTGTATGTACCAGCATACGCCATTTACATCATACCGTCTGAACCGGGAAAACCCTCTGTGTGGGACTTTGAAGACTCAACAATACGTTGGCAGCGAGTTATTAGATAAATCCATAACCATAAGTACGTCAGCGACACTGTAAGTCTACGGCAGCGCCCTGGCCATCGATCCGAGGTCAAATGCGGAAACACAAACTTTTTAGAAAACCGGCGCTATCGTAGTATTTCACCCGGATCGAACCATTAACGCTAAACTAGCAAACTACTAAGAAGTGAGAGTGGCTATACCGATCGATCCGTGTCCTTCGATCATTGGCCACCATCCCAAGCTCCTCGCGGCATCTCCGATCTCCGATCTCCTCGTCGGAAGGGCACCACATCAATGAGTCTTTTTACGGGCTCCTGCTTCATCCGAAACAACTCGAACATGAAGTTTGCTAGCCGACATGTCCAAGGTGAAGTAGAGAATGTGTGTGATAATTTTGTCTCAAGTATCCATTGATTCTCAACACATGAGAGTGTATGGATGGAGGTTGGAGATGATGCCATTGGTGGAACTTGTGAGCAAGAAGAAGAAAGAAAATGGAGAGCCTTTTGTTATTATGTTGAGATGAAGAAAAATGAGAGTGCTAGAATAAATCAAGAGCAACCCCAAGCCTAACATGGCTGCCCTCTCTCCCCCCAAGCATCATATCAACACAATAATCAATCATAAAATGTGACATTTGCACAAATAATGATACCATGAGTCACTAGATTGCATATGCCATATTTAATGCACCTCATGATGAATTCCACTCCCAATTTCCAGAAGCAAATATTAATCCAAATGTTTGCAACAATAAAAAGAACGGCATCATCTAAAGTAAACTCATGACGGATCACAAGAATACCCCTCACCTGTATATACATATCTACATCCGCATTCCGACTGAAGGCAAATGCGAAGTAATCCAACAAATATAATACTAGGATCCGGCTTAAACCAAAACCCACTAGTATGATCCGCCCGATCATGATCCATGCACGACTGCACGTATATGATCGAACCCTGCCATAATATCATACGGCCTCTACAACGTTTTGCCCAAAACTTGAGAAACTGTCTGTAGGGGACTCTAAAGACTCATCAATATACTGGTTGTGGATTCAACCACTAGCACGTCAGTGGTACTAGCTGTACGTAACGGGAGCCCAGGTATTGACCAAAAGGGAGGCTGATGAGTGAACCAATCCTGATACCCTATTGAGCCTGTCAGTGACAATATCCGTACAGTCCGGTCCGTTCATCTATGAGCATCGCATGTCGGGCCTAGAGGGTTGGGATAACTCAAACCCCCAAAAGCGGTACAAGTCGTGTCGGAGTGTAGCCCAGAACACCTTGAGATACTGCTGGACTACCTACCAGTAAATCTCCTGTCTTGGCCAAGGACTTCGTGTAATGGCTCTCCTAGACACAGCACGATCTCACCCCCAATACCTGGAGAGATGAAACCCCTGCCGATCTGATCACTGCCTCCATATGGCTCGGGACTGTACCCAACTAAAACCTGTTTGCACGACTCCTTTGAGCCATGGTAAGGTAGTAATCAAAGCACAGTGGGAACTCACACGAGACAAATGACGATCTCAGGTCGATAGACTAACCTATACACATGTCACCAGGGAATTTCTATCTGACGTCAGGTATAATACCAACTAGCATATTCCCGGTGAGTCCTAACCGGTGTACTCATAACCCAACGAGCACCTGTATACATCTTAGGTGAACCAACTGACACCAATGGCTTGTGAGACCGGCCACCGCCCCTCGTCGGGGTTTCGACTGTATACACTAGTCTACTCTGGAGTATCGAAAACTCCCACGACTAGGGACACTTTAAGGATATGGTTATAGACTACCCAACTCTCACGTATATGATCGCCATCATACTGCTGGTAGTCAAGCAAGAATCCTAAGGGCTCTATCAACGTATAATAGTGATCTGTAATCTCACCTAAAGCATGTACACGATGATGATTAGTGTGGGTTTCTAACGATCAAAAATATTTACCGCAATCAAAAACGGCGTCGCATGAAGCTAGCCGGTGAATACGGGTCGGTCCACAGGGATGTGTAATTTTCCTAAGTATTCTTACGAGCTGATTCCAATGGGTGTTTGGTCTTTTAATTTAATCTGCAAAAAACTAAGTTGTACGATGGTTAAGAAACTTGCTAGGATTAGGTCTAAGGTGAAGTTTGATAAGATTGAATGTCACGCCTCTTTCAATGCTCTAAATGAAATCTTTTAGAAGTTATAGCAACTATTAGAAAAAGGGATTAGGATGATTGGGAAGAAACGAAGTTCTAGTTATTAAAAATAATTGGGCACGAAAGAGATGAGAGATCTTCATCTCTCATTCCCTCCCTTATTCCTAACCCTAACAAGTGAGGAAATTACTCGCTCATTAGGGGATTTATTAAAAACATCATTTTGAGATTTTGCATTTTTAGATCTATTGGATTAATTTTCTACTGCAGTTTTAAGAGATTCTACACTAGATTTAACTAAGGCAAGAGATTAATTAATCTAAGGCAAGAATTTAATTATAAACTAAGGCAGGAATTAAAAGAAGAACTTACAGAAATGATGCTCTTTAATCCTCAAAAGAATCTGAATTTTTATTTATTGAAAAGAGGCATCCCTCATACAATCTTTTGATTACATATTTATAAGAAAATAGGAAAATTAAGGTTACAATTGCTCGCACATGTGATATTACAGATATACCCCCTAAAAATCCCAACAAAAACACCGATGCACCGCCACCATTTTTCTGCACCGACACATGCATCAGATGGCCGCGGAACCGCGGTTCCAGCCTGGGTTTGGCCGCGGTTCCGCGGCCAAACTAGGGAATTGTGCTCTGTAATTTGGTGGGTTGCTTCTATGCTGCTTGGGCTTTCTATTTCTTTAGTTCTTTTCTCCTTTTGACTTCTGGGTCTTCTCCAGATCTTCAGTGAAAAGCTTGTATTGGTCTTTTAACCGTTCACTTTGACGTTTTGGACCTTGCATTGCCTTGTACCTTTGTGAACTGTTCTACGTCTAGGCTTGATTAGGATCCTTCTACCTGTTGGTCAAAAGTCCCGCTTTTGTATCATCTTTTGTCTTTTTCACTGTTTTCGCTCCAAGAACCTGTAACCTGTAATATGTAGCAGACATGCGTTAAAAGCACCTGTTTATTTATAAAACGCATAAGAATGGAGAATATAAAATGCAATATTATGATATGAACAGATGACAAAGATAAACCAGACAGCATACTATCATCTTGAGTAAGACTGTCCTACCGGTATAGGTCCTCCCTCAATCATTGCAATCATGTGCCTGCGATCCAATAATTGACTTTGATGGCACTATATCCAACAGACACTAGCTGTACGTAATGGCTATCTAAGTATATTGCAAAAGGGAGGTCCACAATCAAGTCCGTCTATACTCTACTAAGCTTGAATGTGACAATCTTCGTACAGTCCGGTCTCTTCGTCTAAGAGTATCACATACCGGGTGTAAGGGATGGATAACGTCAGACCCCTAATAACTTGATAAATCATGACGGAGTCAAGCTCATCACCAACCGAGAAACTATTGAACTCCTATCAGTAAATCTCATCTACCGTGGCCACCGATTTAGGGTGATGGACAATTGAACACAGCACACCATCCTAATACCAGGAGAGACGAATCCCTGACAATCGCTCACTGCCTCCTGTTGGATATGTATGCCCTAGAGGCCATTATTGTATAGTACTAGTTTGTATAATACATTTTGGAGGCTTGGGATATATATACGGGTTTACGACAGTCTTGCTTGATATAGTAGTATGCTACTTGGTTTGTTTCTATCTTAATATGTGTATATGTTTCTTTTAACATATCGCTAATACATATTGATGGAGCCCTTAGGATCTTTGCTTGACTACCGGCGTTGTGATGGCGATCTCACTAGTGGAGGCTGGGTAGTTTATAAGCACATCCTTATTTTGGTCTCTAGTTGTGGGAGCGGATCATGCATGCATGCATGAAGTTCTAGTTATTAAAAATAATTGGGCACGAAAGAGATGAGAGATCTTCATCTCTCATTCCCTCCCTTATTCCTAACCCTAACAAGTGAGGAAATTACTCGCTCATTAGGAGATTTATTAAAAACATCATTTTGAGATTTTGCATTTTTAGAACTATTGGATTAATTTCCTACTGCAGTTTTAAGAGATTCTACACTAGAATTAACTAAGGCAAAACATTAATTAATCTAAGGCAATAATTTAATTATAAACTAAGGCAGGAATTAAAAGAAGAACTTACAGAAATGATGCTCTTTAATCCTCAAAAGGATCTGAATTTTTATTTATTGAAAAGAGGCATCCCTCATACAATCTTTTGATTACATGTTTATAAGGAAATAGGAAAATTAGGGTTACAATTGCTCGCACATGTGATATTACAGATATACCACCTAAAAATCCCAACAAAAACACCGACGCACCGCCACCATTTTTCTGCACCGACACGTGCATCAGATGGCCGCGGAACCGCGGTCCCAGCCTGGGTTTGGCCGCGGTTTCGCGGCCAAACTAGGGAATTGTGCTCTGTAATTTGGTGGGTTGCTTCTATGCTGCTTGGGCTTTCTATTTCTTTAGTTCTTTTCTTCTTTTGGCTTCTGGGTCTTCTCCAGATCTTCAGTGAAAAGCTTGTATTGGTCTTTTAACCGTTCACTTTGACGTTTTGGACCTTGCGTTGCCTTGTACCTTTGTGAACTGTTCTATGTCTAGGCTTGACTAGGATCCTTCTACTTGTTGGTCAAAAGTCCCGCTTTTGTATCATCTTTTGTCTTTTTCACTGTTTTCGCTCCAAGAACCTGTAACCTGTAATATGTAGCAGACATGCGTCAAAAGCACCTGTTTATTTATAAAACGCATAAGAATGGGGAATATAAAATGCAATATTATGATATGAACAAATACCCCCAAACTTATCTTTTGCTCGTCCTCGAGCAAACTTATTATTTTATTCTCGATAAAACCTAACCGCACTTTCACAGGGAAACGCGATTGCACTGAGCTCGTGCAACAAGCCGTTAAACCTCTAGGTGTTCCTACTAGGAGGAGTGTTGTCTCCTGAGGGTTTTCAGCGGATTACACCCACAAAATCCTATCAATTTGGCATTTTAATTCTCCAATTAGGTTTTCTAACAAGGAATTCTATTATCGTCGACTCGTAAATTATCCATCCATATTCTTCACACTTCCTCATTATTTAACTTAAGATTATATATGTTCTATAGAATCACTCAGTTTTCGGCATTTCTTAAGTTTTTCTTTTAGGGTTCCATCTCCACTTAGGAATTTTTATCAACTTTACTAAAAATACAAGTTTTATTCTTCATTCCTTTCTCTTATCTAAACTCTAATCACATATCCCCACGTGTGTATATAAATCATCCCTACACTTGGAAATTCAACTCAAGCAATCATACCCTTGTCCGTTGTCCAAAACACTTATTAATTGGTGAATTTTACTTACACATCCTTCATGCGACCGTTAATACTTCTTGAGGTACTAACGACCGATTACAAAATGCGTTTGCACTTTAAAGCGTACGTCCTAATCTTGCAACACCCAAGGCTTTAGCAGTGACTCCCAAACCAGTTGGTCTAAGGCTCTAGGTGATGAAGCACCCTCGCTAAATATTTTTCTATTTTTAGCCTTAAGTAATCACAAAACCAGTGTTCATTTTTTTCTTTATTCTCTCTTTTTTTCTTTTATTTTCATTGTACTAAGGACTTTAGACAAGAGCATTTCAAGGCCTCCTCTACTATTCCAAGTTTCAAGGTGCGTGTTTATGCAATTTGTAGGGTATACGTTTTCAGAATCTAGACTTAAGCTAGGAATTATTTTTCAAACTTATACTCTAATAAAAGTTTCAATAATTTTCCTTTGTTTCGACTTAGCCCAAGAAGTGAACCCAAGATTTGCCTATTTCTAAATAAACTATAAGTGCATATACTTTCTACCGTTAAACTTTAAAGAAGGTTATTTTTAGGGTTTTTAATTTACTAAGTCTAAGATCTAGTTGTTCCTAGCCAGTTAACCTTTTCGTCAAACTCAAGTCAATTAGCCAAAATTGAATGCATCAATTTTTATAATTTTTGAGATTTTTCAATTTTTTATGGGTTTTTATTTTTCAATTTTTTTTATATTTTCAAATTTTTCAAATTTTTATATAAAGATGCAATGTAGAAATTAAATATGCAAAAAGAAAAAGAAAAATATACAAAAATTAAAATATGCAATGCAAATGCAAAAGATAACTATATACACCACCATCTCCCCCAAACTTAAGCAAAGCAGTGCCTTCACTGCCCGGCCCCACGTCGCGCCCTCGAGCATGAACGTGATTGCTCCCCTCTAGCCAATAGGGTTTGAATACCCCTCTCAATCTCCGTCAGCCGACGATCGTGCTCTCATGCCGTCGTCCTAAACTCGTCCCTCAAAGAATCAATTCCTCTCATCGTTCTCCTCATTAAGCGTGCATGCTCTTGAGGGGTCATCTCTTCCCCGCTCGATGTCGAGCTAGAGCTAGGAGTGTGAGTGGGGACATCCTCTGCCGGTTCGGTTCGCGACCATATATCAGTCAGTCTATAGTAGGATTAAGTAACGCCCTAAACAAGTGGTCGAACCATCATGTAAGAGTCAAATTCCTCGACGGGGAGGAAATAACGGCAAAGCTGGGTTACTAGCATAGGACAGGGGTAGTTTGTAGCCTTTTTTCCCGCACCTATAGAATGAAGAAAAACAGTGCACATGTCGAAACGTGGGTTCTTTGTCATAAGTGTGTGTACTACATGTAAGGAGGGGGTAAAAAAGGTTTTGTTGTGAGAGTTGCCAAAGATGTTGTTTTGTGCCCACCGGCACACAGTAAAATCATTCGCGAAAAGGGTCCGTGCTTGGATACCCTTTCGCGGCTCCCTCGCGCAATCATTGCCCATTAAGGGTATGTAATTCTCAAACTGTAGAGGGTGGTCATGTGTAGGTAAACGAGGTATAAGTGTGATCTCGTGGATCAAATCCCTATCAATGTTAACTACGCGATCTCCCCAATTCAATTTTATATAGCCTAAGTCATCGAGACTTCTATCCTCCATGGATTCATAAAAGTGGGTAACTAATTCTGGTAGAGCAAATGCAGAGGGGTGATTGTAAATCAGAAAACCCCTCCGCTCAATTTCGTGTGCGAAATAGCTACCGTAAAGATCGTGCGAGAAAACTGGAGAGAAATCCCTCTCAAATTGCATACGATGTGCCATAATGATTTTACAGAAATAAAAATATAAGAAACAGAGAGGAATTCAACAGAGAGTACCTCCCCTGAAGTTTCAGGGGGTGAAGCTCCAGATGCGCGGCGGAAGGGCGGAGGGAGAGGGGGTAGTGCGGCGAAATCACGGCTTCCTGGAGGCGAAGCTTCGATATTTTTCTTCAGATGATAGATGGCGGCGCTAGGGTTTTTTATAGATGAAGAAATTTTAGGTTACAGAAGAAAGAGGCTCGGGGGGTTTATATAGGGGGAGAAGAATGGAAATTTATAGAAAACACCCTCCAAAAGGAGGAATTTATTTGTAAATAAAAATTTAATTTAATAATTAATTCTGAAATTTTACAAAAAGGTCCAAATTAAAAAAAAATTTATTGTTTTTCAAAAATTTTTATTTTTTTATGGTATTTTGTATTTATGTATTTACAAATGATACACACCCCCAAACTTTTTTAAAATAACGTTTTGGGAAAATTGGAAATTCGGGGGTGAAGGTGGAGGAGAATTAATTAGTGTAAAGCGGCTCCTGTAAAAACAGGAGCTCCTCCGATGGGTCCGCTGTGAAGAACGGTTTCAATCGGTGCCCATTCACTTTGAATAAAATACCGTCCTCCGGATTTTCAAGATCAACCGCACCGTGCGGATAAACGGTGCGGACTACAAAAGGTCCTCTCCATCTAGAACGGAGCTTGCCGGGGTGATAATGTAACCGAGTATCATAGAGTAAAACCTGTTGATCAGGTTTAAATGTTTTACGCAAAAGGTGTTTATCGTGGAACACCTTAGCTCGGTTTTTAGTAATTACAACATTATCATATGCCTCATCCCGCAGCTCTTCTAGTTCATTCAACTGCAGCTTTCGATTGCTGCCCGTATCTCCTAAAGATAAATTCAGCTCTTTGATAGCCCAAAATGCCTTGTGCTCAATCTCTACTGGGAGGTGGCAAGCCTTCTCGTAAACAAGCCGGTATGGAGACATACCAAGATCGGTCTTGTATGCAGTACGGAAAGCCCATAGTGCATCGATCAGTTTGAGTGACCAATCTTTACGGTTTTTAGAAACCGTTTTCTCTAAGATTTGCTTGATTTGCCGATTCGAGACCTCGGCTTGCCCACATATTTGGGGGTGGTATGGCGTTGACAGCTTATGGGTGATAGAATATTTGCGCATTAAGGACTCGAAAGTCCTATTGCAAAAGTGAGAACCATTATCACTTATTATCGCGCGAGGGTGTCCAAATCGAGAAAAGATGTGTTCTTTAAGAAATCGAGCGACAACCTTATTGTCGTTCATTTGGCTAGGCACAGCCTTGACCCACTTTGAAACGTAGTCAACAGCCAAAAGAATATACACATTTCCAAAAGAGTTAGGAAATGGTCCCATGAAGTCTATACCCCAAACATCAAAAACATCCACAACCAAAATCGGTTGGAGCGGCATTTCGTTTCTCCGCGATATCCGGCCCAAGTGTTGGCACCGGGAGCAAGTCTTTCAGTATTCATATGCATCCTTGAAGAGTCGTGGCCAATAGAAACCACACTGCAAGGCTTTTTCGCCTGTCTTCTTTGGGCCAAAGTGCCCGCCACATGCTTGATCGTGGCAAAAAGACAGCACACTCTTAACCTCATTTTTTGGTACACACCGACGAATGATTTGGTCGGAACAGTATTTAAAAAGATAAGGCTCATCCCAGTAAAAATGCTTTACTTGGGACAAGAATCGAAGTTTATCCTGTTTCGACCAATCTTCAGGTATCAAGCCGGTGGCTAAGTAGTTTACAATATCGGCGAACCATGGTTCGCAAGAAACGGTTAAGAGTTGCTCATCGGGAAAAATATCAGTGATTGGAAGTTCAAGTGTAGGCGAAGAAAGAAGTCGTGAAAGGTGATCGGCAACTATGTTCTCACATCCTTTTTTGTCCCTTATGACAAGGTCAAACTCTTGTAGCAAAAGGATCCAATGTATTAGCCTCGACTTAGCATCCTTCTTCGCAAAAAGGTGGCGAAGAGCTGAATGATCAGTATACACAATGACTGGAGAGCCGATTAAATAAGGCCAAAAATTTTCAAGTGCAAACACAACCGCCAAAAACTCTTTTTCTGTTGTTGTGTAGTTTAGTTGGGTCTCATTTAGTGTTCGGCTAGCGTAGTAAATCACATGCGGCATCTTATTAATGTGCTGTCCAAGAACAGCACTAATGGCAAAATCTGATGTGTCGCACATGATTTCGAAAGGATGCGTCCAGTCTGGAGATGAATGAATGGGCGCAGAAATGAGAGAGTGTTTCAAAGACTCGAATGCTTCCATGCAAGTTGAGTCGAAATCAAATGTTGTGTCCTTGGCCAATAAGAGAGTCAAGGGTCTAGCAATCTTGCTAAAATCCTTGATGAACCGTCTATAAAAACCGGCGTGGCCAAGGAAAGCTCGGATGTCTTTGACGCATTTACGAGGAGGAAGATTAGAAATGACTTCAATTTTAGCTCTATCAACCTCGATGCCGTTTTGCGAGATGACATGTCCTAAGACAATGCCTTCTCGTACCATAAAATGGCATTTCTCCCAATTTAAAGTTAGGTTCTTATCCCTACAGCGGGTAAGAACTGTATCAAGATGTCGTAAACACTCGTCGAAGGAGTCACCAAAAATGGAGAAATTATCCATAAAGATCTCCAAAAACTTCTCAACCATGTCTGAAAAGATCCCCATCATACACCGCTGAAATATAGCGGGTGCATTGCATAACCCAAAGGGCATGCGACGATAAGCAAAAGTGCCAAAGGGATAAGTAAATGTGGTCTTGTCTTGATCCTCTTTGGCAATGGGGACTTGGTTATAACCGGAATAGCCATCTAGAAAGCAGTAGAACTCGTGCCCCGCCAATCGTTCAAGCATTTGGTCAATAAAAGGTAAAGGAAAGTGGTCTTTCCTTGTCACGGCATTGAGTTTTCTATAGTCGATGCAAACTCGCCACCCAGTCTGGGTGCGAGTAGGAATTAACTCATTTGCCTCGTTGGTAATGACCGTGATGCCTGATTTCTTTGGCACAACATGAATGGGGCTAACCCATTGGCTATCCGAGATAGGGTAAATGATACCACTATCAAGACACTTAACAATCTCCTTCTTGACAGCCTCTTTCATAATGGGGTTGAGGCGTCTTTGTGGATCCCTTGCCGGTTTGGTATCATCCATCAAGTGTATATGATGTTCGACTATGAGGGGACTAATCCCTTTGATGTCCGCCATAGAAAAGCCGAAAGCTTGCCGATTATTATGTAAGACCATTAAAAGGGCCTTCTCTTGCTCAAGAGCTAGAGAGGCTGATATGATGACGGGTAAGGTCTCATTCTCACCTAGATAAGCATATTTTAGGTGCGACGGCAAAAGCTTTAGTTCGAGTTTAGGAGGTGAAACAATAGATGGTAACAATGGAGTAACTGTTTCAAACTCGAAGGATTCCATCAAAGGTTCAAATCGAGTGTACGCAACCGAGTCGGATGGTTCAACTAACTCATCCGAAAAAGCAAAAGACTCCAACTCAGGTGATGAGTCTTCAAAATTGTCA
Source organism: Agapanthus africanus (assembly GCA_030015575.1). NCBI lineage: Eukaryota > Viridiplantae > Streptophyta > Magnoliopsida > Asparagales > Amaryllidaceae > Agapanthus > Agapanthus africanus. Next base: position 235,744,095 of record CM057338.1, read on the forward strand.
ACAAAGGTAAAACACTCATAATCGTTGTCCGCCGTGAAAGCTGTATCGGATTATAGGAGGAACGCACTAGTGGCGTTAACATTGCTGTGATCGAACAAAAAAATTCCGAACTCACAGTCCTCCTCCGCGATCTCATTGATCGAGCAAACATCAAGTACGTTAGCATTAGGCTCAGCAGGCTGACTCCCCAACTTGAAAATATTGAGCTCAATTGTCATATTGCCAAAAGATAGATTTATTGAACCATTACGACAATTGATCACTGCGTTGGAGGTCGCAAGAAATGGTCGACCAAGTATCACCGGAATTTGATTCCGGAGGTTAGCGACAGGTTGTGTATCCATAACAATAAAGTCAACGGGGAAAATGAAATCCCCTACTCTAATTAACACATCCTCCAACTCTCCCCTAAGATGGGTGATTGATCGGTCGGCCATTTGGAGAGTACAGTGAGTGGGCTTAAGCTCTCCAATACCTAATTACTCGTATACAGAATAAGGTAGCAAATTGACACTAGCACCAAGATCTAATAGTGCTCTATTGATGTTCTTGTCCCCAATTGTTATCGAAATGGTAGGACAACCGGGGTCCTTTTGCTTTTGGGGTAAAGAATTGACAAGAGCATCGCTAATAGAACTACCCACAAAAAATTTCTTTGGTACTTGTGACTTCCTCTTTTTGGTGCATATGAAGGAACTTGTTGGATTGCATCCAAAAGAGGGATATTTATGCTAACTTGTTTGAACAGCTCAACAATCTTCTCCATTTGTGGAGTTGGTTTATTGGATCTCAACCGATTTGGAAAAGGAACATTTTGAAAGGTTGTTGAGTCCAATTTTTGCGGATCAGATTGTTGAGTTGGAACGGAACCCCGTGCAGATGTGTTCGTGTTGTGAGAAGTGGGTCCATTCAAGCTAGAAGAAGTAGAGCCGTGTGAAGGATGGAGAATAGGCTCTAATGAAGAAGAAGTAGAAGAAGAAGGTGAAGAAGATGAAGAAGGGCCACCAGCAGGGGTGTCATTGTTAATACTCACATTGTTTTGCAACACTTTTCCCGATCTCAACGTGGTCACAGCATTTACGTTATGATTCTGTTGTTGATATGCAGCATGTGCATGACCGGGATTAGGTAGTGGTTGAGATGGGAGCTTTCCTTTTTCGTGCTCACTCAAAGCTGCATTGAGTTGTTCAATTTGTGCCTCAATAGATTTTATGCTTTGATCGTGTGAGGCATTGTTTTGCACCAAAAATTGAATAGAAGTCTCTAATCTTGCTGTAGATTGTGTAGATTGCTTTAGGAATGCCTCTAGACTTCTTTCGAGCGAGCCAACCTTGTCATTATTAGGTTGAACAAAATTGTTTGGCGGGTAAGTAGTGTTAGGCACAAAATTGTTCACTTGATTAGGGTAAGGTTGCTGTTGGAAAGGCTGTTGAAATTGAGTTTGTAGAGGTGCTTGTTATTGTTGTGGAGGAGGAGGCCTTTGAAAATTGTTATTTCCTTGGAATTGTTGATTTTGGTTCCAAGCGAAATTTGGGTGACTCCTCCAACCCGGATTATATGTAGAAGAGTATGGATCATTTCTTTGTCGTTGCTGAAATGCAGCATTGACTTGATCCTGTCCTTGAGTAGAAGCATTGTAAGGACACTCTTTGGTAAGATGTGATAGATCCGCACAACAAGCACAAACAGTTCGTGGAGGTATAACAGGGGCAGGAGAAGGCGACGAGATTTTGGTCTTAATCGCTTCTAGCTTTTTCGTAAGAGCGGCCATCTCGGCCTTCATAGTAATCGACATCTCTACTTGATGTATGCATGCCCTATATTGACCACTTAAAGAAGATGATGTGGTCTTGGTGCTCTCCCACTGAATTGTTTGTTCACTAAGATCCTCAAGAAACTGCCACGCTTCTTCACTAGATTTGGAGAGAAAGTGACCTTGACAGATGGTTTCTAGCAACTGTTTCGTTGTCGAGTTCAATCCCTCGTATAATGTTTGGAAAAGTTGCCAACTTTCGATCCCATGATGAGGGCATTGAATGCGTAGGTCTTTAAATCTCTCAAAACACTTCCAAAATGGTTCGGAAGGAAGCTGTGAAAATTGTATAATCTCATTGCGGATTCTAGCAGTTTTGTGATGAGGATAGAACTTTTTAAGAAAAGCTTTCACAAACTCGTCCCAATTTCTAATAGAATGTGATGCGGTGCTGTATAGCCACTTCTCGGCTAAATCACATAAGGTGAAAGGAATGACCTTAGCCTTATAGCGTCATCACTTAATTGGGTCGTTTTCATCATAGCGCAAACGTTTTGGAATTTATTAATAAAAATATATGCAACTTCGGATTCCAAACCGTGAAACTTCGGCAGCATATTGATGAAGTGGGGTTTTATTTTAAAATTGTCCCCATTTGCCGGTGGGGGTGAAAGACAGGTAGGTAAAGAGGTAGGGACGGGGTAGAAGAGATCCTGGAGCGCGACTCGTGCGGGCGCTTCGACAGGCGGGTGATTCGGGTTATTCGCACCTAACGGAGGTGGAATCATTCCCGTCGGTAAGGTATTATTAGGATTGTATCCCGACATACCTTCGGAAGAAGAATTTGAAGGTGAAAGTAAGAAAGTGGACGGAATTTCGACTTCGGTGTCGAAGGGTTCGTCGGTCGGTACCAACGAAACACGGACTAATCGGGCGTTAGTGTCCCTAGTCCAAAGTGACATACACTAAAGGGGTAGTGTAGTCAGAAAAAAAAATGAAAGACAGAATGTAGAGGTAAGAAAACGTCAATGAGAAGAAATAGTGTAAGTGAGGTGCAAGATTTCTTTAGCGACAAGTTGCAAGTTTTGAAAAGATTTTTTTTCTCTTTTTTTTATGTGTGATTTTTGCAAAAAGATTTTTGAAAAGAGACTTTTGACAAAAATGCACTCAACCACAAATGCACAATCAGGCCTAGATCTAGGGTCACCTAGGTCAGTTAGACAGCTCCTAACTGTTCCAAAGGGCTAGAGATAGGATCTCAAACCGCCTCTTCACCGCCAATTGCGGCCAGGTAAGTGCCAGGTAAGTGGGAAGGAACCACCGTAGTGGGCCTAATTAAAAACTACTAGCCTTTGACACACTTGCCTAGGCACCGCAAAATCAGGTTAGGATAAACGGCTGATGTCTATACTAGTCCTCTGTCCTAGTGAGCGCGACGTCCTTAGGGCTGAGTCTAATATTTTTTTAATTTAAGAGTGGTCAATGCAAATGCTTTAAGTGTTTTCTGGGGTCCTGGGAAGGGTAATGAAATCCCCACCTAATCTGAGTTTGGTCAATAGCCCCTTAAAGTCCGATTAAAATATGCAAAAACAGTAAATTCACTTGCAATCAATTATTTTTAGCGCGGCGCAAAGAAACCGGCAGAAAATCTGTTATTGAGAAGGGGGAAGAAGATTTTTAGGGGGAAGAAATCCTGCAGAAAATTTCGCAAAAGGATATATGGAGGTTGGCAGAGGGGAGGAAAAGAAAAAAAACCACAAAATTTTGCACACTGTGGACACGTGTCCACCGCGGTTCCGCGGTTTGGGGCGCTGTCCCGCTGCGGTTCCGCGGTTCTTATGAGGGATCGGTTCTCCACAAAATTGTTACGGCTCTGTTGTGTCAATCTCCCTCTGTTCTGATGTACCAAGTTCTGTTACGTCCTCTGTAAATTTCCAGATCGGAGATTCTTCACTGGTCCTGCAAGATTCAAACGATAAACCTTTCAAACAGATAAAAATTGATAAATTTTTTTTGTACTTTTTCTATTTTCAGATTTTTATGATTTTTAAAATTTATATCAACCCGAAATTACACAAAAGAAATTTTACGCCATCCTCGGCAATGGCGCCATTTGATTAGTGTAGGTTTTTAACGATCAAAAATATTTACCGCAATCAAGAACGGCGTCGCATGAAGCTAGCCGGTGAATATGGGTCGGTCCACAGGGATATGTAATTTTCCTAAGTGTTCTTATGAGCTGATTCCAATGGGTGTTTGGTCTTTTAATTTAATCTTAAAAAAACTATGTTGTACGATGGTTAAGAAACTTGCTAGGATTAGGTCTAAGGTGGAGTTTGATAAGATTGAATGTCATACCTCTTTCAAAGCCCTAAATGAAATCTTTTAGAAGTTATAGCAATTATTAGAAAAAGGGATTAGGATGATTGGGAAGAAACGAAGTTTCTTCCTCTAGATTCTTGTCCGTCCTTTCCTAATATTTGCTCTAACCTTCATGGAAGACATGTATGTCCGGTCCTTTATACTACGGTTTCACCGTTACCTCGTGGGTAGGGTGCCGTAGGGAGCGGATCATGCATGCATGCATGAAGTTCTAGTTATTAAAAATAATTGGGCACGAAAGAGATGAGAGATCTTCATCTCTCATTCCCTCCCTTATTCCTAACCCTAACAAGCGAGGAAATTACTCGCTCATTAGGGGATTTATTAAAAACATCATTTTGAGATTTTGCATTTTTAGATCTATTGGATTAATTTCCTACTGCAGTTTTAAGAGATTCTACACTAGATTTAACTAAGGCAAGAGATTAATTAATCTAAGGCAAGAATTTAATTATAAACTAAGGCAGGAATTAAAAGAAGAACTTACAGAAATGATGCTCTTTAATCCTCAAAAGAATCTGAATTTTAATTTATTGAAAAGAGGCATCCCTCATACAATCTTTTGATTACATATTTATAAGAAAATAGGAAAATTAAGGTTACAATTGCTCGCACATGTGATATTACAGATATACCCCCTAAAAATCCCAACAAAAACACCGATGCACCGCCACCATTTTTCTGCACCGACACATGCATCAGATGGCCGCGGAACCGCGGTTCCAGCCTGGGTTTGGCCGCGGTTCCGCGGCCAAACTAGGGAATTGTGCTCTGTAATTTGGTGGGTTGCTTCTATGCTGCTTGGGCTTTCTATTTCTTTAGTTCTTTTCTCCTTTTGACTTCTGGGTCTTCTCCAGATCTTCAGTGAAAAGCTTGTATTGGTCTTTTAACCGTTCACTTTGACGTTTTGGACCTTGCATTGCCTTGTACCTTTGTGAACTGTTCTACGTCTAGGCTTGATTAGGATCCTTCTACCTGTTGGTCAAAAGTCCCGCTTTTATATCATCTTTTGTCTTTTTCACTGTTTTCGCTCCAAGAACCTGTAACCTGTAATATGTAGCAGACATGCGTTAAAAGCACCTGTTTATTTATAAAACGCATAAGAATGGAGAATATAAAATGCAATATTATGATATGAACAGATGACAAAGATAAACCAGACAGCATACTATCATCTTGAGTAAGACTGTCCTACCGGTATAGGTCCTCCCTCAATCATTGCAATCATGTGCCTGCGATCCAATAATTGACTTTGATGGTACTATATCCAACAAACACTAGCTGTACGTAATGGCTATCTAAGTATATTGCAAAAGGGAGGTCCACAATCAAGTCCGTCTATACTCTACTAAGCTTGAATGTGACAATCTTCGTACAGTCCGGTCTCTTCGTCTAAGAGTATCACATACCGGGTGTAAGGGATGGATAACGTCAGACCCCTAATAACCTGATAAATCATGACGGAGTCAAGCTCATCACCAACCGAGAAACTATTGAACTCCTATCAGTAAATCTCATCTACCGTGGCCACCGATTTAGGGTGATGGACAATTGAACACAGCACACCATCCTAATACCAGGAGAGACGAATCCCTGACAATCGCTCACTGCCTCCTGTTGGATATGTATGCCCTAGAGGCCATTATTGTATAGTACTAGTTTGTATAATACATTTTGGAGGCTTGGGATATATATACGGGTTTACGACAGTCTTGCTTGATATAGTAGTATGCTACTTGGTTTGTTTCTATCTTAATATGTGTATATGCTTCTTTTAACATATCGCTAATACATATTGATGGAGCCCTTAGGATCTTTGCTTGACTACCGGCGTTGTGATGGCGATCTCACTAGTGGGGGCTGGGTAGTTTATAAGCACATCCTTATTTTGGTCCCTAGTTGTAGGATTATCGAGACAGGGCATCGATACTCCAGAGTAGACTGGTGCATACGCTTCTCGTCCCAGCAGGGAAGATAGTCTGTCCCATAGCCATCAGTACGTCGTACTGGAGATAGTATGCAGGTGCTCGTTAGGTTACGAGTACACTGGACAGGACTCGTCGGGAACTGTTGGTTGGTATTATACCTATCGTCAGTTAACAGTTCCCAGGTGATATGAGTACAGCTTAGTCCATTGACTTGACATTGTTACTTCGCCTTAAGTGTGTTCCCACTGTTTTTAGATTACTACCCTACCACGGCTCTATTGAGTCGCACAAACAGGTAGTAGTTGGGTGCAGTCCCGAAGCACTTGGAGGAAGTGACGGTTAGACAGGATTCATCTCTCCCGGTATTGGGAGTTGATATCGCGCTGTGTCTAGGAGAGACATTACACATAGTCGTCCCTGTCCAGGGCAAGCGAGAATTACTGGTAGTGTTTCCAGTAGTTTCTCAGGGTGTTCTGGGCTACACTCTGACACGACTTGTACCGCTATTAGGGGACTGACGTTTACCGCCCCCTAAGCCCGCCATGCGATACTCTCAGACAAACAGACCGGACTGTACGGAGATTGTCACATTCAGGCTCAGTAGGAGTTCGGATGGGTTCACCTCATCGATCTTCTTATCGGCATCTACCTGGGGACCGTTACGTACATGTAGTACCGCTTGCGGCCTGTGGTTAAACCCATTGCCAGCGTAGTGTCGAGCCTTTAGAGTCCCACACAGAGGGTTATTCGCCTTTGGGCAAAACAGAGTAGAGGTCGCATGGTTTTGCGACGGGGTTCATTCACATCCGTGCACTTGTGCACATTTGGTGTCCGGGCAGTTATTACTAGAGGGCTTTGGTTTAAGCCAGATCCTAGTATTTGTTTTGGGATTGGTTTTGTCTCATTGTATTGGTGTTCCTCAGAACACGGATGCGGGTGTGTATGCACTGTTGACAGAGGCAGAGGATTCTCATTAGGGTTATTAACCGTTGACTTTTTCCAAACCCTAATGAGAATGAGAGATATGATTAATGATATTAATTAAGGATAATTGTGCCATGGTTAGGTTGACCATTTGACTTTTGTTGACCTTTTGATTTTGGTTGACCGGTTGACTATTGTTGACATTTTGACCATCATCATTTCACATGAAAGATCCTTCTTGATTCTTGCACATTTCATTTAATGTGAAATGATAATGGTCATTTCAAAACCAACCATCACATTTTCACTTAATTATTATTATGATTATTTCTCTCATATGAGCATGGTTGTAGATTTCTACTCTCATTCTCTCTTTCTCTTTCTCTCTCATGTTCTTGAGCTCTCCCTCTTCCTCTCAAAGCTTTAATCTTTCATGTGTTGAAAATCAAAAGCTCTTGAGACAAAGCCACCAAAACTTCTCTCTACTCTTTTTAGGGTTCTTTGTCTAGCAAATCAAGCACTCTAGTTACCTCTTGGATGAGGTAAGAGCTCAAGGTAGAGGCCCTCGGGTGGATCTATCTTCGGCAAAGGGAAGACGACGAGGAGGAGCCGTCTACGCCACTTCAAGGAGCAAACAAGAAGGAGAACCAGTACAAGAAGAGAAGGAGTTCAAGATCTGGGTATAACCATTCTATATAGTAGCTAGAACTTGTAGTTAATATGTTAGTTTTTATTTAGCAAGGATCCTTCATGGATGTTCCATGTTACCATGTGAGAAAATTTTGATTTTTACCTATTCCGCCTCCCCGAAAGAACCGGGGTGGGTAACGTGGACCTAACAGTGGTATCAGAGCCTAGCTGAACAACAACTAGCATGTTAGCAAAGTGTTTGGAACTTCGATCCGAAAAAAATCGCAAAACATGTCAAAAACATATACTTTCTGACGATTTTTAAAACTGCTCTAAAAATAATTCCACATACCTTAAAAATCGGTGTAAGGTTTTTAGAAACAACCAGGAAAAACGAGCCCATGACTCGGTCAACGTGCCGAGGAAGCACGGCGAAACCACACGTTTCGCCGTGGATCCGCAGCCGAGTTGACTCGGCCGCGACTCGGGTTTGCTGTAGTTTGTTCAGTTTGGTGTTTTGTGATTTTTAAAATATTTTGTTTCTGCCCAGAATTTCCAGAGAACAATGTTGTGTTTGGGGTAGTTACAAATTGGTATTTTGATCGAAGTTCTACAAACTTTTGCTAAATGGTTATATCTGTAATGTAATATATGCACTGAACGTCGACTAATCGCTATACGTCGATTAGTGGGGGTTGTGCATATCTGTGATCTGTAATGTTGTTGGATTGTGTATATGAACTTGTTGGATTGTCACGGATGAATAGCCGGGGGTTGTAAGATGAGAGTTTTCTTTATCTTTCATTTGATATAATATGTAAATTGATGTAATATTATTTCATGGCCGCACATCCGGGATGAGGTTGTAGCCGCCATTGTATATTATTTCTTTTACTGTTTTTGCTCCTAGGATAGACCCAAGGTGGGGTGCATAAACTACCGGGTATTTTGAAGTGCTGAATGGCCTACTCACGTTGTTGAGGGAGGCTGCTTCACTTCGGGTATTTGGCGGGTAGTTTGTCGCACCCGTAGGGGTCTAGGGTGGGATTTGGTTATTCATTGTGACCATGTAATCCGTCTTTCGTTGCAGGCTCGAACGAAACGCGGATTCCTAGCATATCCAATGTGTTCATCTGTGATCTGGAATGGCTATCATTGCATCTGACGAATGTATATATCTATATATGATATCTAGTAGGCGTTGCTTATGTTTTGCATCCGCGCTAGTCCAGCCCCCGCTCTGTCGTTAGTTAAGTAACCTAACGGGTGATGACGGGACCTCGTGGCGAATGCGGATGGCATAAGCGTACGTCATATTTTTGTTGTTTTCTGCAATGGTAGGATTAACTGATGGGACGCATTATATTAATGCAAAGAAAAACAAACCTAAATGATGTTGTTGGAACAATTTTCAAAAAGATGTTATTGCAAGGACGTTCTCTTTTGTTTTGCACAGTGGTATTCGGTTGTGAATGCCCAGCACCTCATTCGACGAGGCAAGGGCCGAGATCCCTTCATCGGGAGTGACCCCTTGGACAAAAGTTTGCATCAGGATAATAACTTCACTATAGTCGATTATTCTTGTTTTGCATCATGGTATTCAGTTTGGAATATCCTGCACCTCATTCGACGAGGAAAGAGCCGAGATCCCTTCACAGGGAGTGACCTCTTTAGCAAAAGTTTTCGCCACTATATTTAAAAAAAGGTTATCAGGTTCCTTCAACGATATCAAGTTCATTACGTTAATGGGTTTTTCGCCAAAGACCCAGCCATAGCCCTCCGTCATTTCTTATAAGTTATACTGAGTATTCGTGCTGCGTTTGTTGACTGTGTCAAGATGCGGTGAACGCTAGCTGAGTATTGCTTATCAGTAGGATACAATATGATTAGTTAGGACAGTCGTGTAACCTTGTTGACTGTGTCAAGGGTTATACGGGTGGGTTTAATACAATCAAGATAATGATGGGTTGAACTTGACTAGGACTCTTTGATTTGTTGACTGTGTCAAGGTCACTTGGGTCCTAGGGGCAAAAATCCACATCGGGAGTTTCTAAAGAAACTGAAACTTGCAGATTTAGCATACCTTCTGGAGTGTGGTGACTAGAGTGGATTCCATATAGGTCATCACACAATGATAGTTGGATCCCGATCCCACAGATGAGTTAGATTACTCTCGGGAGATTATTTCACTTAACAATCAATGCTATAAACCAAGTAGGTGTTTAGAACGGTGTTTAGAACGGTGTTAGCGGGGCTACGCCTCTAGGGAAAAGAGGTTATTTAATTAAGGAACTTCGCGAAAGCGTTGGAAAACCTCCCTCGAATTACCAACACTAGCCTGGCTGAAAGGTTAAGCAAGTATTGTGACGTGCGATTAATCCTGACTAGTTCTTCTTTTAGGGTTTGAAGAAGAATTTGAGGAATCAGTGGGAGCCATCCTGATTAGATAAATTAATAAACCAATCTAAGCTTGCAAGAGCGCACGCTGAGTGTTTCTTTTCTCTCTCTCCAGGTAGCAACCATTTTACGCTCTAATCAAGATAATAAAATGTATCGTTTGACCGATCCAAATTCTTATTCGGGGCTGAGGAACGTTGGTTCGGCTCTAACTTACGACAACAGTCATAAGTATAAGCAAGGGAAAGAGAATTGTATGGATTCCAAGGATACCCAGTTGAAGAAGAAGTATAGTTTTGCATCTACTTCAGGTGTTCTTGTAATTGAGAACTGCTTTACGGTCAGACCTACCTCCTGGGTACTTGATACCGAATCAGGATCTCATATCTGTAATTTATTGCAGGGACTGAGAAATAGTAGGAAAGTTGCACCTGGTGATATGTCGCTCAGGGTAGCGAACGGAGCATAAGTTAATGCTGCAGCCGTCGGTGAATATCACCTAGTGTTGCCAAATAGCAATACTATGATTTTGAACGATTGCTACTATGTACCTTCCATGGTTTGCAACATCATATCAGTTTCTTTACTCAATAAAGATGGATATAACTTTGTTCTTGATAGAAATATCATGAACATCTACCTTCATAAGTTACTGGTTGTAGTAGGTACACTGTGTAATGGTATCTACGTTCTAAATCAGAATACAGTTCTCAATGTACAAAACACACGCAAGAGGAAGAGTTCAGATACGAACGAATCCTACTTATGGCATTGTAGACTTGGTCATATTGGAGAGAAATGACTAAGTAAGTTGCATAAAGATGGACTCTTGAATACGTTCAAGTTTTCATCTTATGAAACTTGTTAGTCTTGTCTCAAAGGAAAGATGACCAAATCTCCGTTCACCGGAAATGGAGAAAGGGCAGCAGAGCTCTTGGGACTCATACACAGTGATGTATGTGGTCCAATGTCTATACATGCAAGGGGTGGGTTCTCGTACTTCATCACATTCACTGACGATCTCTCTAGGTTCGGATATGTGTATCTGATGAAACACAAATCTGAAGCTTTTGAGAAATTCAAGGAATTCAGAAACGAAGTAGAGAACTAGACTGGAAAAAGTATCAAGATCCTCCGATCGGATAGGGGAGGGGAGTACTTAAGCACGGAATTCCTAGATTACTTAAAAGAGAATGGTATTCTCTCTCAGCTTACTCCTCCTTATACACCACAGCACAACGATGTATCGGAACGGAGGAATCGTACCCTATTGGATATGGTTCGCTCCATGATGAGTAGTGCTGAGTTGTCTCTTTCATTCTGGGGATATGCACTTCAAACAGCAGCACATCTATTGAATCAAGTTCCATCCAAATCCGTGCCTAAGACTTAGTATGAAATATAGAGTGATAAGAGTTTGTATCTTAAACGTATTAAGAATTGGGGTTGCCCAGCTTATGTCAAAAAGCAGAACCTAGACAAACTTGAGGCACGGGCAGTTTTGTATAAGTTTGTGGGATACCCAAAAGATTCTAGTGGGTATCTATTCTACCATGCAGAGGAACAGAAGATAATTGTTTCCAGGAACACCACATTTTTGGAAAAAGAATTTCTTGTTAAAAATATTAGTGGCAGCACGGTAGAACTGGATGAAATTCCAGAGACACAAACTAAAGATTTGGTGGAACCGCTAGATTCAGTTATACCCAACGAACCTCAGCCACTCCGCAGATCTGGTAGGATTTCTCATCCGCCCGAGAGATACTACGGTTTTCTCATAGACGGGGATCGAGAGGATTGCATCTTGGAAGAAGATGACCCTACCAGTTTCAGGCAGGCCATTATCAGTAGGAACTCTGATAAGTGGTTGGATGCTATGCAATCCGAAATGGAGTCCATTTACACCAATAAAGTGTGGACCTTGGATATTGCTCCACCTGGGGTAAAACCCGTTTGATGCAAATGGATCTACAAAAGGAAACTTGGTGTAAATGGGTAGGTGGAAACCTATAAGGCTAGACTTGTTGCAAAAGGTTTTCGTCAAAGACCTGGTGTGGACTATGACGAAACTTTTTCTCCAGTGGCTATGCTTAAATCCATTCGGATCCTACTTGCCATTGCTGCCTTCCATGACTATGAAATCTGGCAGATGGACGTAAAAACGCCTTTTCTAAACGATTGTTTGGAAGAGTGCGTTTACATGGATCAGCCAGAAGGTTTTGTAGACAGTGGGAGCAGTAGGAAGGTATGCAAGTTGCTTAAATCCATTTATGGATTAAAGCAGGCATCGCGGAGCTGGAACATCTATTTTGATGAGGCAATCAAGGAATTTTATTTCATCAAGAACGAAGATGAACCTTGTGTCTATAAGAAGATTGTAGGACGAACTGTCGTGTTCCTAGTCTTGTACGTGGACGACATTCTTTTGATAGGAAATGGCATTCTTATGCTACAATCGGTCAAGCTATTCTTGTCACAACGGTTCTCCATGAAGGACCAGGGTGATGCCTCGCACATTCTGGGGATCAAGATCTACAGAGATAGATCCAAGAGACTACTGGGACTTTCGCAGTCCAGGTACATAGAGACCGTACTGAAGAGATTTAGTATGGAAGATTCCAAGCACGGTAATATACCCGCATTATGTAGGGATGCTAGGCACACTACCAAGGGTCAACGAGGCATCAACCATGCCCGATTTAAAATTTAGCCGTGCCGAACAACCGTAACCAAGATTTTTAAACTAGAGGTTAGGCGAAAACAAGCATGTTAAAAAATTTAACACTAAGTGAGACGGATTACAACCTTTGTACATCCGGTCCTTCACTTCATAAGCTCTGTGTTGTGGTCCCTTCGCTGCGATCATCAAGTTCTGGACTCTCGAGAGGCTCCACGAAGAGAAAGATGCAAGCTTGCTTCCGATCTTCGATAACAAAGATGATCTACCTTGAAGTTTCATTAACACAAGCTCTGACTCACTAAATGAAGTAAACACCCTCATCTAAATGGCATGGATAGATAAGGATGATGAAATAGGATTTTAGCTCTCATTTGTTTTCTTATTCTCACTCATTTTCATCACCTTTAAAAAAGCTAGAAAGCTTTTCCATGAAGAACTCAAGGAAGAATATGAATAATCATTTGTGATGAATAATGAAACTGTAGTCTATGATTAGAAATGCAACCATGGTAGATAATGAAAAGGCTAACCATTGTTGAGACATAACTAGGGTTAAAGGGTTGGGTTGGGTTAAGCAAATATCACAAAATATCCAAGTCAAGGTCAAAGCTTCAAGAAGCTTCTTGAAAGCTTCATGCTTGCTTAACCCTAATCCAAACCCTAACCACAATTAAACTCCACAAATCATTTTGCATTTATAATCATAACATGTTACAATATTATATATCACATATACAATATTTATTGTAAAAAAATAAAATAATACAATTAACATATATCGCATATATATCAATGTATTACCCGAGTGAGAAAAAGAATCTTTTAGTGAGCTTATATTAGTTAATGTAATTTAATATATCAAATATATAATTATACATTAAATTATCGAATCAACACTTGATCCGACAATCCGGTTATATCGCATATAACCGACTAATATATCATTTACCGATTCATCGAATCAACACTTGATCCGATGGCCCGGCTGATATCAAATATCGCGAGAATAGAATACGGTATCTCATATTGCATTATCCACGGTCCTGCACATATCACATATGTGCTCCTACTCCGTTTTGCCTGAGCCAAGAAACCTCTGTGTAGGACTCTAAATAATCGTCAATACGCCGGCAGTAGGTGATGATCATATCAAACACCCACAAGCTGCAAGCGGTTAGCTAAACGTAACAGCCACCCAGATATTAAGCGATCAGAAGATCAACAAGTAATCCTGTACTTTCTCCCGTGAATCCAATCAGTAACACTCCCGTACAGTCCGGTCTCATCGTCTGATATGTCGCATATCTCGTCTAGGGGTGGTAAACGTCAGACCCCAGTAGCTTGATAAGTCATGTCGATATGAAGTCTATAACAGTTCGAGAAACTACTGATAATACTTACCAGTAAATCTTAGCAACCCTGTCCAGGGATTTCCAGTTATAGCCAATCGATCACAGCACAACATCAACTCCCTATACCGGGAGAGACGAATCCCCTCCTATCGCTCATTGCCTCCATGCGATTCGAGACTGTACCCAAAAGCCACCTTTTTGCACGCCCTCTTGGACGTGGTATGATGGAAATCAAAGCACAGTGGGAATCACACAAGACTCTATGACGATCTCGGGTCTACAGACTAACCTGTACCAGTGTCACCGGAGAACTGCCATCTGACGTGAGGTATAATACCATCTGGGAGTTCTCGGCGTGTCCGTCCAGTGTACCCAGTCTCTACTGAGCACCCATACACCATCCTTGATGTTAAACACCGATGGATATGGGATCATCCATCGCCCATCATATGGGTCAAGATGCGTATACGCTAGTCTACTCTGTGTATCGATGCCAGTCTCGATACACTCTCGACTAGGAACAGTTATAGGATGTACTCGTCGACTACCCTGGCCCCACTAGTATGATCTCCTCATAGTCCCAGTAGTCGAGTACATATCCTAAGGGCTTTATCAATATGTAACATAGAGACAATCAGAGTACATGTTAAGATAAAGTACAACCAGATAGCATACTATCATATCGAGCAAGAAAGTCCTCCCTATATATGTCCAAGCATCCATTACAATATACATCGTATATACAGTAATGGCCTCTAGGGCATACATATAACTAACAATCTCCCACTTGCACTAGGACCATCTGTTGTGGTATCACATACCCAACAATTAGCTGTAGTTGAAGTATTTCATACTCAACCATCCCAAAAAAGTCTCTACTGGGAAAAAGGCTTTTGTGAGTGGATCCGCGCTGTTGTCCTCTGTGTCTACTCTCCTAACCTCGATCTCCCTGGAGATCAACCATCTATATGATCAGGTGATACTGCCTAAGAATTATATCTGGATTTCTGATGGGACGGGGGTTCCTTGGCATAAGCCACAACTCCATTGTCACACAATGGTTGGAACGAAAGTTCATCTTATGAACTTATATATCCAGACTGCCTCTTTGGTAGTATCCTTGGTAACGATGTATCTTGTCTTTAATCGTCTAATAAGTCACGGTATCCCGCTTGGAACTCTTCCAACATACCGTCCCTCCACTGAGGGTAAAGACAATGCCTGCGACTGACATTCGGTCATCCTTATCACCCTGGAACCTTTCCAGTGATTCTCTCCATGATTGATTGATACCATCTCACTACAACTAGTGAGTATCCTAACATCCAATTAGATCTATCTCATAGATTCAAAACCCAGGATTTAGTAGGTATCATTTTGATCCTATATGGAGAATCCTTGTGATAAGCGGAGATTGACCGAGCGTAGCATAGAAAACTCCTTCCCTATCAAGAGTATGTCATCCACGTACCCTACGAGGATCATCACCATACTCTCTACTACCTTTTTGTATATACAAGGTTCATCTACCATTTTGATGAAATCAAACTCTTTGACTACCACATCAAAACAGATGTTCCAACTCCGCGATGCCTGATTTATCACATAAAACATCTTGCTCACATTTCCGCTGCTCTCACTGTCTACGAAGCCCTCTGGCTGTATACTTATAGACGCTCTCTTCCAAATCATCATTTAGAAAAGCAGTTATGACACCCAACCGCCAGATATCGTAGTCATGGTATGTAGCAGTGGCAAGTAGGATCTGGATGGACTTAAGCATAGTTTTGAAAGTCTCAACTTTTCCATGTACACCAAGTAATCTTCTCAAGATATACTTGCTCCTGATGGGGATTTAACCCTTCAGATAAAGCAACTAAAGTCCATACTTTATTGGTGTATAAGGATTCCATCTCAGATCGCCCATTCTTACAGAGTCTCACTCCTGATGGCCAGCTCGAAACTAGTTGGGTCATCATCTCATGATGCAATCCTTGCTCCCACTGTCATAGAGAAACCAAAGTATCTCTCAGGTGGGTGAGGAACCCTATTAGATCGGCGGAGAGGCTGAGCTTCATTAGAATCTATTGAATCCTTTTATTCTACCAAATCATCTGCTGTAGTTTGTATAGCCGGAACTCCTTCCAGTTCTACCTCATGACCACTAATTTTTCTTCACAAGAAATTCCCTTTCACAAAGGTGGCATGTTGAGAAACAAAACATTTTTGTTCCTGGGTTAGGTTGAAGATATTCCTTTGCGTATGCTTGGGATATCCAACAAACTTCCACAGACATGAATTTGCCTCGAGCTTGTTCTGATTTTTCCTTTCAGACATAGGCCGGACAACCCCAAATCTTAACAAACTTAAGATATGGGCTCTTCCCATTCTATATCACTTATGATGTGGTAGGCAACCGATTTGATTTGAACTCTATTCAATAGGTATGCAGCTTCCCAATTGCATAACTCCCAAAAGGAAATAGGAAACTCAGTAGTACTCATCATAGAGCACACCATATCACATAGGGTGCTATTGCTCCGCCCCGATATACCATCATGCTATGGTGTATACGGAGGAGTAATGCTGAGAGAGAATATCATTCTCCTTTAGAATAGTCCAGGAATTCCGTGCTCAAGTATTCTCCTCCCTGATCTCATCAAAGGACATAATACTTATACCCGTTTTTGGTTCTCTACTTCTAACTCATATTCATTGAATTTCTCAAAAGGTTCAGACTTGTGTTTCAACAGGAACATATGTCCGAATCTTGAGAGATAAACAGTGAATGGAATGAAGTATAAAGAACCGGTCTTGGCATGTGTAAACAGGGGACCTTACATATATTATCATGTATCAATCCCAAGAGTTCACTACCTCTTACTCTGTTTCCAATAAACAGAGCTGTGGTCATCTTATCTTTGTGACATGACCGGCAAGTTTCACAAGATGTAAATTCAAATAGATTTAAATATGCATCTAAATGTAATTTAGCTAGTCGGGTCGCATTGATATGACCTAGTCTACAATGCCTCAAGAAGGATTCGTTCATTTCTGAACTCTTCCTCTTGTGTGTGTTCTGTATACTAAGAACTGTGGTTTGATTTAGAACGTCAATGCTTTTAGATAATGTGCCTGAACCGATCAACTCTTGATATAGGAAATGTTCAAAACATTATCCAACAATACAAAATTATATCCTTCTTTACTAATAAAGAGACTGATATGATGTTGTACATCAGGTTCAGTATCTAATAACATTCGTTCAGAATCAATGTATTTGCTAATAGAGGGTAATAACTACCAACAGACTTGGCTGCAACACTTGTACTATTTCTATCTCATGAAATTTATCACCCGTTCTCAATTCTCTACCTATCTGTAGCCCATGTAACAATTTATATACGAGGGATCCCGATCCGGTATCAAATACCCAGGACGTAAAGGACATTGAGAAACAGTTCTGTGTAATGAACACACCCGAAGAAGATGCATTAGCATCCACTTTCTTCGTTTGGGCGGCACAGGAATTCTGGTAATCCCCTATTTCCTGCTCTGTCTTATAACAATTATAAGTTGGAGCGGGACCAACGTTCCCCAGCTTAGTATAACAAGCAGGTTCGGTCAATACATCCGTATTATTATCTTGATTAAGGCGTGATATGGTCGCAACCAGGAGAGAGAGAGAAGAAAACACTCAGCGTGCGCTTTTTACAAGATTAGATTGGTTATCAATTTATCTAATCAGGATGTCTCCCACTGTTTTAGTCAAATCTTCCTTCAAACCCTAAAAGGAAAGACTGGTCGGGATTAATTACATGCTACAAGTTCGCCAATCTTTCAGCCAGGCCAGTGCCGGTACTTTGAGGGAGGTTCCCCGTGCTTTCGCATGAACCTAATTAAAGTAAACCTCATTTTCCAAGGGCCTTACCCCGTTGACACCTTTCTAGACACCTACTTGATCGGCTAATTGTAATGTGTAAAACTCTCTCAGGAGTAACTCTTACTCGCAGCGGGTATCTGGATCCAACTATCTCATAGAAGGTATGGAATCTCATTGCAAATTTCAACACTTGAAATTCCCAATAATATTTTACCCCTAGCGTCCTATGACCTTTACGGAGGCCAAACTACCCATAGTCCGCTAGTCAAGTTCAACCTATCATTTCCTGATTGAATTAAACCCACCCGCACGACCCTTGATGGAGGCCAAACTACTCCGTACGAATACCCTAATCCAATCGCATCGTATGCTAGCAGATAAGCACTAGTTAGCTACCGTACACTACGCCTTGACGGAGGCCAAACTACCGCAGCACGAATACTAAGTCGTACTTATCTGAAATGACGGAGGGCTACGACAGGTTTTTAAGTAAACCCTTTGCGAACTTGATATCGTTGTAGAATCGAGTGATTTTAAATGGAATGTTTTTTAGGCTTTTCTAGTTTCGCTAAAGAGGTCACTCCCGGTGAAGGGATCTTCGGCTCTTTCCTCATCAAATAAGGTGCAGGATATTTCACAAATATCACTATGCAAAGCAAGAACTATAGAAGCAATCAAAAGACAAACCGAGTTTGTAGCATCTGCTAGTTTCACTAAAGAGGTCACTCCCGGTGAAGCGATCTCGGCTCTTTCCTTATCGAATAAGGTGCTGGATGTTCTACAAGGAACACCACTATGCAAAGCAAGAACTAGAGCTACCAGTTTTTAAACAAGTTTCTACAATATCTTAGGTTTCTTTTAGTTTCATTAATCTCATTAATGAAGTCCCTTTTTATTATGCTTCACTAGCATCACATTTGAAACGAAATCTGCAATATAACATATATCTCATATATATAATATAAACATTCGTCTTACGCAGTAATATGATCTCATCACAGAACATTGCAGCAGAAGAACAAAAATGAAATATTGGATATACTAGGACGTCCGTGTTTTAATACGAGCCTGTTTAAAACACGGATTCTACGGCCGCGATGAATAGACAAACCCACATCCCTGACCCCTACGAGAGCGACAAGCAACACTGCCAATTCTAGGGTTAGGAGACCCGGTCTCGACTCCTCAAGATGGTCTCCCACTGGACCATAGAACCCAGTTACTTGTGCTCCCCGCCTTGGGTCTACCTAATGCGGAAAAGTAAATAATATACAATGGTGACATCATCCTCAGCCCGGAAGTGCCCCAATAAAAGAATATAACATACAATGAATTTTACATGAATGAAAAAGAAAAAAACTCTCATCTCACATAAAACCCTCGGCTATTCAAACACGACGATCCAATATAACATATCACAGCAACACATAATATCTCATATCATCAACGTAAGTAAGTATGCGTATCCCGATTGTCGTTGATGTATAGCAACGAAGTCGGCGATACACCACATACTACGCTTACGGTCACAGAAAAAAGTGTAAAACTATAACAGTTGGAATCCGCAACCTTCTTAGACATCGCATGCCTAACCAAATGAATTTCTTAGACATCGCATGCCTAACATTTATAAACCCCACATTTTAGTCTCATTATCGAAAACTCTTTTCAATATCAAGTCAGGCAATTCAACAAGATTCCCGACATCCTGATCGAATACTCGTCGCAAACTTTAGTAGACGGCTGCACCCCCGGAGGCCGTCGACGAAGTGCACTAAGGCGGAACACCGCTGCCGCGAGCACCTGAATGGATGCTTTTGGCGACGGGGTTCTCCTACAGTCACTTGGTCGGGCTATAGGGCGTGGCTATCTATTAAGTTTACCCGGCGAGTATCCGCGTACGTTACGTGATTGCGATGGACTTTTGATCACATCAAAATTCCGTGGCAACCGATCATCTGAGACTAAACTACTAGATTTATAACATTCAAATTAGTTATCTCATAACTACATGTGGATTCCAAATATTGTATCACATTCCAGATAAAAAGACAGTGTTAAACTTTCCGATCGAATAATCAAACACCTAAGATTTCCCAAATAGCTCAACACTTGAGTGGAGTTCAAAAAGTATCCATCACATGCCACAGTACCGATGGTCTAGCCGTAGAAGGGTCAAGCCAACGCCTCACATGTGGCAATGCCGTACTGCCCCAAACCCTAAGGTTCAAAGACAGTTCAGACGGTCACATAATCGAGTTAAGGTTTGTGTTCTTCTAGAGGGTCCACCGCGTTACGTGCATGATTTTCCGGAAGTTTCAAACTCGAGGAAAACTCCAACTTTTGAAAAATTTTCCAACAGGGGAAAAGTGAGTTATTGATATCCGTTCGAACTTTTTAACAGTTTCTAAAATATCCGGAAAAAAAAAATTAAACGAAATTAAATTATCCGATCGAATCAACGAGTCTCCAATACATCCAAGAAAACTTACCACTTGAGAACAATTAAAAATATCCCAGAAACATGCAGCAGTTCTAACGGATGTTACTGTACAAAATTGAATCCATAATCCCACTGTAGCGCCGCGTAACCGCCGCGCAAGCAAGGGTATGGCCGCGGTTCTACGGCGCAATGAAGGTATTGTGGGGTTATTTTTTACAGTAATTCCTAAAATACCCTGCTGATTCTTTTGAGTATTTTTAATATGAAAAAATCAACATTTTTAGAAAATTTCCAGAAACTAGGGATTAACGGGTATCCGGAGTTCGATCGGACTTTAAACTTCGTCTAGACTTCGCCTAAAGCTCTAGCTTGGCTATACCACTGTAGAGATGCTAGGCACACTACCAAGGGTCTACGAGGTATCAACCATGCCCGATTTAAAATTTAGCCATGCCGAACAATCCTAACCAAGATCTTTAAACTAGAGATTAGGCGAAAACAAGCATGTTAAACACTTTAATACTAAGTGAGAGGGATTACAACCTTTGTAGATCCGGTCCTTCACTTCATAAGCTCCGTGTTGTAGTCCCTTCGCTGCGATCATCAAGTTCCGGACTCTCGAGAGGCTCCACGAAGAGAAAGATGCAAGCTTGCTTCCGATCTTCGATAACAAAGATGATCTACCTTGAAGTTTCATTAACACAAGCTCTCACTCACTAAATGAAGTAAACACCCTCATCTAAATGGCAAGGATAGATGAGGATGATGAAATAGGATTTTAACTCTCATTTGTTTTCTTATTCTCACTCATTTTCATCACCTTTGAAAAACCTAGAAAGTTTTTCCATGAAGAACTCAAGGAAGAAGATGAATAATCATTTGTGATGAATAATGAAACTCTAGTCTATGGTTAGAAATGCAACCGTGGTAGATAATGAGAAGGCTTACCATTGTAGAGACATAACTAGGATTAAAGGGTTGGGTTGGGTTAAGCAAATATCACAAAATATCACAAAATATCCAAGTCAAAGTCAAAACTTCAAGAAGCTGCTTGAAAGCTTCAAGCTTGCTTAACCCTAATCCAAACCCTAACCACAATTAAGCTCCACAAATCATGTTGCATTTATAACCATGACATGTTACAATATTATATATCACATATACAATATTTATTGTAACAAAATAAAATAATACAATTAACATATATCGCATATATATCAATGTATTACCCGAGTGAGAAAAAGAATGTTTTAGTGAGCTTATATTAGTTAATGTAATTTAATATATCAAATATATAATTATACATTAAATTATCGAATCAACACTTGATCCGACAATCCGACTATATCGCATATAACCGACTAATATATCATTTACCGATTCATCAAATCAACACTTGATCCGATGACCCAGCTGATATCAAATATCGCGAGAATGGAATACGGCATCTCATATCGCATTATCCTCGGTCCTGCACATATCACAAATATGCTCCAACTCCATTTTTCCTGAGCCAAGAAACCTCTGTGTAGGACTCTAAAGAATCGTCAATACGCCGGTAGTAGGTGATGATCATATCAAACACCCACAAGCTGCAAACGGTCAGCTAAACGTAACAGCCATCCAGGTATTGAGCGATCAGAAGATCAACAAGTAAGCCTGTACTTTCTCCCATGAATCCAATCAGTAACACTCCCGTATAGTCCGTTCTCGTCATCTGATATGTCGCATATCTCGCCTAGGGGTGGTAAACCTCAGACCCCAGTAGCTTGATAAGTCGTGTCGATATGAGGTTTATAACAGTTTGAGAAACTACTGATAATACTTACCAGTAAATCTCAGCAACCCTAGCCAGGGATTTCCAGTTATAGCCAATCAAACACAGCACAACATCAACTCCCTATACCGGGAGAGACGAAGCCCCTCCTATCGCTCATTGCCTCCATGCGATTCGGGACTGTACCCAAAAGCAATCTTTTTGCACGCCCTCTTGGACATGGTATGATGGAAATCAAAGTATAGTGGGAATCACACAAGACTCTATGACGATCTCGGGTCTACAGACTAACCTGTACCAGTGTCACCGGAGAACTGCCATCTGATGTGAGGTATAATATCATCTGGGAGTTCTCGGCGAGTCCGTCCAGTGTACCCAGTCTCTACTAAGCACCCGTACTCCATCCTTGATGTCAAACACCGATGGATATGGGATCATCCATCGCCCATCTTATGGGTCAAGATGCGTATACGCTAGTCTACTCTGGTGTATCGATGCCCTGTCTCGATACACCCTCGACTAGGAACAGTTATAGGATATACTCGTCGACTACCGTGGCCACACTAGTATGATCTCATCATAGTCCCAGTAGTCGAGTACATATCCTAAGGGCTTTATCAACATGTAACATAGAGACAATCAGAGTACATGTTAAGATAAAGTACAACCAGATAGCATACTATCATGTCGAGCAAGAAAGTCCTCCCTATATATGTCCAAGCATTCATTACAATATACATCATATGTACAGTAATTGCCTCTAGGGCATACATATAACTAACACATTACACGGAATCACCCTCTCCAAGAAGATGTCTCCTAAGACTGTCGAGGAGAGAGTTCGCATGAGCACTATACCCTACGCTTCGGAGGTAGGATTTATAATGTATGCGATGCTATGTACAAGACCAGATGTAGCTTACGCACTGAGCGCAGTGAGCCGGTATCAGTCAGACCCAGGTGAGAACCACTGGACGGCAATGAAGAACATTCTCAAGTACCTGAGAAGGGCTAAGGAGATGTTCCTGGTTTACGGTAATGGAGACCTCAGGATCGAGTCCTTTACCGATTCAAGCTTCCAGAGCGACAAAGATGACAACAAATCTGTCTCGGGTTTTATGTTTACCCTCAACGGAGGGGCGGTGTGCTGGAGGAGTTCTAAACAGGATACCATCGCAGAATCGACGATGGAGGCTGAATACATTGCTGCAAGCGATGCCGCAAAAGAGGCGGTCTGGATGAAGAAGTTCATTAGTGAACTTTAGGTGGTTTCGTCTATTGTTGACCCAATACCTTTGTATTGCGATAACAATGGGGCTATAGGTTTAGCGAAGGAACCAAGGCCCCATCAGAAATCCAGACACATCTTAAGGCGGTATCACCTGATCAGGGAGATCATTGATCGCCAGGAGATCGAGATACGGAGAGTGGACACAAAAGACAACACGGCGGATCCATTCACAAAGGTCCTCCCTCAAACACAGTTCGAGCGACTTTTTGAGCTATTGGGTATGCGGTACGCCAGCAGCTGGCCTTAGTGTAGACGTTGGGTATGCGGTACACCAATTACTGGCCTTTTGTGCAAGTGGGAGATTGTTGGATATGTATGCCCTAGAGGCCATTATTGTATAGTACTAGTTTGTATAATACATTTTGGAGGCTTGGGATATATATACAGGTTTACGATAGTCTTGCTTGATATAGTAGTATGCTACTTGGTTTGTTTCTATCTTAATATGTATATATGTTTCTTTTAACATATCGCTAATACATATTGATGGAGCCCTTAGGATCTTTGCTTGACTACCGGCGTTGTGATGGCGATCACATTAGTGGGAGCTGGGTAGTCTATAAGCACATCCTTATTTTGGTCCCTAGTCGTAGGATTATCAAGACAGGGCATCGATACTCCAGAGTAGACTGGTGCATACGCTTCTCGTCCTAGCAGGGGAGATGGTCTGTTCCACAGCCATCAGTACGTCGTACTGGAGATAGTATGCAGGTGCTCGTTAGGTTACAAGTACACTGGACAGGACTCGTCGGGAACTGTTGGTTGGTATTATACCTATCGTCAGTTAACAGTTCCCAGGTGACATGAGTATAGCTTAGTCCGTTGACTTGACACTGTCACTTCGCCTCAAGTGTGTTCCCATTGTTCTTAGATTACTACCCTACCACGGCTCTATTGAGTCGTGCAAACAGGTAATAGTTGGGTGCAGTCCCGAAACACTTGGAGGCAGTGACGGTTAGACAGGATTCGTCTCTCCCAGTATTGGGAGTTGATATCGCGTTGTGTCTAGGAGAGCCATTACACATAGTCGTCCCTGGCCAGGACAAGCGAGAATTACTAGTAGTGTTTCCAGTAGTTTCTCAGGGTATTCTGGGCTACACTCCGACACGACTTGTACCACTATTAGGGGACTGACGTTTACCGCCCCCTAGGCCCGCCATGAAATACTCTCAGACGAACAGACCGGACTGTACGGAGATTGTCACATTCAGGCTCAGTAGGAGTTCGGATGGGTTCACCTCATCGGTCTTCTTATCGGCATCGATCTGCGGACCGTTACGTACAGCTAGTACCGCTTGCAGCCTGTGGTTAAACCAACTGCCAACGTAGTGTCGAGCCTTTAGAGTCCCACACAGAGGGTTATTCGTCTTTGGGCAAAACAGAGTAGAGGTCGCATGTTTTTGTGACGGGGTTCGTTCACACCCGCGCACTTGTGCACGTTTGGTGTCCGGGCAGTTATTACTAGCGGGCTTTGGTTTAAACCAGATCCTAGTATTTGTTTTGGGATTGGTTTTGTCTCATTGTATTCGTGTTCCTCGGAACACGGATGCGGGGTGTGTATGCACAGTTGACAGAGGCAGAGGATTCTCATAAGGGTTATTGACCGTTGACTTTTTCCAAACCCTAATGAGAATGAGAGATATGATTAATGATATTAATTAAGGATAATTGTGCCATGGTTAGGTTGACCATTTGACTTTTGTTGACCTTTTGACTTTGGTTGACAGGTTGACTATTGTTGACATTTTGACCATCATCATTTCACATGAAAGATACTTCTTGATTCTTGCACATTTCATTTAATGTGAAATGATAATGGTCATTTCAAAACTAACCATCACATTTTCACTTAATTATTATTATTATTATTATTATTATTATTATTATTATTATTTCTCTTATATGACCATGGTTGTAGATTTCTACTCTCATTCTCTCTTGCTCTTTCTCTCTCATGTTCTTGAGCTCTCCCTCTTCCTCTCAAAGCTTTAATCTTTCATGTGTTGAAAATCAAAAGCTCTTGAGACAAAGCCACCAAAACTTCTCTCTACTCTTTCTAGGGTTCTTTGTCTAGCAAACCAAGCACTCTAGTTACCACTTGGATGAGGTAGGAGCTCAAGGTAGAAGCCCTCGGGTGGATCTATCTTCGGCAAAGGGCAGACGAGGAGGAGGAGCCGTCTACGCCACTTTAAGGAGCAAGACAGAAGGAAAACCACTACAAGAAGAGAAGGAGTTCAAGATCTAGGTATAACCATTCTACATAGTAGCTAGAACTTGTGGTTAATATGTTAGTTTTTGTTTAGCAAAGATCCTTCATGGATGGTCCATGTTACCATGTGAGAAAATTTTGATTTTTACCTATTCCGCCTCCCCGAAAGAACCAGGGTGGGTAACGTGGACCTAACACCTCCATGTAGCTCGATACTGTACCCAACTAAAACCTGTTTGCACGACTCCTTTGAGCCATGGTAGAGCAGTAATCTAAGTACAGTAGGAACTCACACGAGACAAATGACGATCTCAGGCCAAAAGACTAACCTGTACTCATACCGCTAGAGAACTTCCATATAACAATAGATATAATACCATGTAGAAATTCTTGACAAGTCCGTCCAGTGTACTCACCTTCAGTGAGCACCTATATACTATCTTAGGTGACACAACACCAATGACTTGTGAGATCGAACACTTTCCCTCGTCGGGGTCTCGAAATGTATACACCAGTATACTCCGAAATATCGATGCCTAGTCTTGATACTCCCATGTCTAGGGATATTTAAAGATGTGCTTATGGACTACCCAGCTCTCACATATATGATCTCCATCATAATGCTGGTATTCAAGCAAGAATCCTACGAGCTTTATCATTATATATTAGCGACATGTAATAACAAGTAAAACGTGTACACATCAATGATAAAAATAAATTAGATAGCATACTATCATCTTGAGTAAGATTCTTCTACCTGTATAGGTCCTCCTTCAATTAGCATAATCGCCTACCTGTAATTATAATAATTGCCTTGAGGGCACTATATCCAACAATCTCCTACTTATACTTAAGGCTAATTATTGCGGTATCGCATACCCACATCCTGTGTGCTACCGAATACCCAATTTCTCTACTTAAGAGTTTCCTAAAGCTCGTTTGAAAAACATCCGTGTTGAAGAAATAGCCTCAGTAAGTGGATCCGCTACAATGTTCTAACTTCATATCTCTATATCTCAACTTCATGGAGATCAACAATCTACCGAACTGTGCTATACCCCGCCTAAAGAATTTGTCTGGATATATGATAGGACCAAGTTCATAAAAAAATAATTTTATTCAACGAACTTCTTGGGCTGTATTCTTTGTTGAGTCATAATCAGTATCCTACACCATGTTTATCTTAGTATCCTTATTGGAAACTGTTGGGTTAGCATAGCACCTCATGAAGGGTTTGGGAGTATCACATGAACCAAATAAGTAGTCTTCAGGGTGCTAAGCTAATGAACATAGAATCGTTCCTAGAATCGATTAGGGTTTCAAAATTTTCACATCGACATATGAAAGAAATGCTAGGGTTTAGAGAGTACAACCTTTGTAGCTCTCTACGCTAGACTCCTCGGCTACTTGGGGTTTGAAAGAACTCCGCTTGAACTCCTCGACGTCACCGATGATCCACCCGGAGTCCGCTTTGTCCAAGCTTGCGACTTTCTCCGATCAAGTGAACGGAATCAAGTTAACACCCTAAACTAGTGGGCTAGACTTGTGTAGAATGGTGTTGTGGTTCTCTTTCTCACTTCAAAATCCAATCTTGATGAGTATATTGCTCACTACTAAGAACTAGAGAGCAAAAGAGAGAGGTTGATGAAGATGATGGCTTTTTGAAGAAGATGATCACTATCTCTCTTCATGAAAATAGAAAAATATATCAATATATATTTTCCATCTATCATCTCAAACCATGGTTGAATCATTATTGTACTAGAGTTAAAACACAAAAGGAAATTAACCAAAGGTTAAAAGGTGGGTGAGAATGGTTAGGTCAAAAGAAGAGTGTAGAAGAAAACAATAATGAACCTTTTCTTTCCTTTTATGTTTAAATATAAATACAATAATAATTCATAAATAAAACCATGGTGTGAGTCTTATATTGCCACCATTTTCATATATATACAACCATGATAAATGTATGTATGCATGTATGTATGTATACACATCCATATGTGCATGAAATAAGAATGAAAGAAAAACATACATGCATTCATACATCCATCCAACACAAGAAAGGATTTCTACTGAGCAACTAATGGTTAAATGATAAATCAACACTTGATTTACCAATCCGGCCATATCTCATATGACCCCTACCAAAAGCAAGCTGCCCGATCAATATACGATATCCTATACTCGCATTTTAATCGGGTCTATGCGCATATCGCATACGTGCACCACAACGTTTCGCCTGGACTAGGAAACTCCATTGTGGGACTCTGAGACTCGTCAATACGCCGGCAGTGGGTGATGATCATATCAAGCACCCCCAAGCCGCAAGCGGTCAGCTAAACGTAACGGCCACCCGGGTATTGAGCGATCAGAAGAGAACAAGCGAACCTGCTACAACTCCCGTCGAGCCGATCGGCGACACTTCCCGTACAGTCCGGTCTCCTCGTCTGATATGTCGCATATCAAGTCTAGGGGTGGTAAACGTCAGACCCCAATAACCGATAAGTCGTGCCGATGTGAGGCTCATAACGGGTCGAGAAACTACTGGTAACACTTACCAGCAGATCTCTGATCAGCCCTGGCCAGGGACTTCCCTGTTACGGCCAATCGAGCACAGCGCAACATCAACCCCCAATACCGGGAGAGACGAAACCCCTCCTATCGCTCATTGCCTCCATGTGACTCGGGACTGTACCCAAAGACCACCGTTTTGCACGCCCTCATGGACGTGGTAAGGTGGAGATCAAAGCACAGTGGGAATCACACAAGACTCTATGACGATCTCGGGTCTACAGACTAACCTGCACAAGTGTCACCTGAGAACTGCCATCTGACGTGAGGTATAATACCATCTGGGAGTTCTCGGCGAGTCCGTCCAGTGTACCCAGTCTCCACTGAGCACCCGTATACCATCTCTGATGTCAAACACCAATGGATATGGGATCATCCATCGCCCATCTCATGGGTCGTGAAGCGTATACGCTAGTCTACACTGGTATATCGATGCCCCGTCTCGATACACCCACGACTAGGGACCTTGAAGGATGTACTTATGGACTACCATGTCCCACTAGTATGATCTACATCACAGTCCAGGTAGTCAAGTACACATCCTAAGGGCTTTACCAACATGTAACTATAAGACAGTTTAAAGAGACAAGTGTACATGTTAAGATAAAGAGCAACCAGATAGCATACTATCATATCGAGCAAGAAAGTCATCTCTATATATGTCCAAGCATCCAATATAATATACATCATCTGTACAATACTGGCCTCTAGGGCATACATACAACTAACAATCTCCCACTTGCACTAGGGCCAGCTGCTGTAGTATCGCATACCGAGCATTCCGAAGAGTCTCTCAAACTGTATCTGGGGAATGGCCTTCGTGAGTGGATCTGCCGTGTTGTTCTTCGTATCAACCCTCCTGACCTCGATCTCCCGGCAATCAACTATCTCCCGGATCAGGTGATACCACCTTAGAATATGCTTGGATCGCTGATGGGACCTGGGTTCCTTGGCCAAAGCCACCGCTCCATTATTATCGCAATACAAAGGTATTGGATGCTCAATGGATGGAACCACTCCAAGTTCAGTAATGAACTTCTTGATCCAGACAGCCTCTTTGGCAGCATCGTTGGCAGCGATGTATTCAGCCTCCATCGTCGAGTCTGCCACGGTTTCCTGCTTGGAACTCTTCCAGCTAACCGCCCCTCCGTAAAGGGTAAAGACAAATCCCGACTGTGACTTAGAGTCGTCCTTATCACTCTGGAAGCTCGAATCAGTAAAGGACTCCACTTGGAGTTCTCCGTTACCATACACCAAGAGCATCTCTTTAGTCCTTCGTAAGTACTTGAGAATGCTCTTCACAGCTGTCCAGTGACTCTCTCCAGGATCAGCTTGATACCTGCTCACTACACTTAGTGAGTATGCTACATCGGGTCTAGTACATAGCATCGCATACATGATAGAGCCTACAGCCGAAGCATAGGGTATCCCTTGCATGCGAGCTCTCTCCAAATCAGTCTTAGGAGACATCTCTTTGGAGAGAGTGACTCCAGAGATCGTGGGCAAGTTCCCACGCTTGGAATCTTCTATACTAAACCTTTTTAGTATGGTGTTAATGTACCTGGATTGGGACAATCCCAATATCCGTTTGGATCTATCTCTATAGATCCTGATTCCCAATATGCAGGAGGCATCACCAAGATCTTTCATTGAG
The DNA here is from genome assembly GCA_030015575.1 of Agapanthus africanus. Classification (NCBI taxonomy): domain Eukaryota; kingdom Viridiplantae; phylum Streptophyta; class Magnoliopsida; order Asparagales; family Amaryllidaceae; genus Agapanthus; species Agapanthus africanus. Next base: position 235,773,972 of record CM057338.1, read on the forward strand.
AATCTTTATGATAAGAAGAGCTTGACCGATTGCAGCATAGGAATATCATTTCCTATCAAGAGTATGTCGTCCACGTACAATACGAAGAAGACAACCTTACTCTCTGCTACCTTCTTGTAGATACAAGGTTCATCTGGGTCTTTGACGAAATCAAACTCTTTGATAACGACGTCCAAGCAGATGTTCCAACTCCGCGATGCTTGCTTTAATCCATAAATGGATTTAAGCAGCTTGCACACCTTCCCGCTGCTCCCACTGTCTACGAAGCCCTCTGGCTGAGTCATGTACACGCACTCTTCTAAATCACCATTTAGAAAGGCGGTCTTAACATCCATTTGCCAGATTTCATAGTCATGATATGCAGCGATGGCAAGCATGATTCGGATGGATTTAAGCATAGCCACTGGAGAAAAGGTTTCGTCATAGTCCACACCTGGTCTTTGACGAAAACCTTTTGCAACAAGTCTAGCTTTGAAAGTCTCCACTTTCCCATCTACACCAAGTTTTTTCTTGAAGATCCATTTGCTCCCAATGGGTTTTACCCCTTCAGGAGCAACTTCCAAAGTCCATACTTTGTTGGTGTACATGGATTCCATCTCGGACCGCATAGCATCCAGCCATTTCACTGAGTCCCCACTCGTGATGGCCTGCTCGAAGCTAGTTGGGTCATCATCCTCCATGATGCAATCCTTGCTCCCACCATCCATGAGAAAACCGTAGTATCTCTCAGGTGGGCGAGGAACCCTACTAGATCGGCGGAGAGGCTGAGGTTCGTCGGGAGCTACTGAATGCTCTGGTTCCACTAAATCTTCTGTTGTGTTTTGTTCAGCTGGAACCTCTTCCAGTTCTACCTCAGAGCCACTAATTTCTTTTGCAAGAAATTCCTTTTCTAAAAAGGTGGCATGTTGAGCAACAAATACTCTTTGTTCCTCACTGTGGTAGAAGATATACCCTCGTGAATGTTTGGGATATCCAACAAATTTACACAAAACAGATCTTGCCTCGAGTTTGTCCGGTTTTTGTCCTTTGACATAGGCCGGGCAACCCCATATCTTTATAAAATTAAGATATGGTCTCTTTCCTTCCCATATCTCATATGGTGTGGTAGGCACAGATTTAGTGGGAACCCTGTTCAGTAGGTATGCTGCTGTTTCCAGTGCATATCCCCAGAAGGAAACAGGTAACTCAGCTACACTCATCATAGAGCGCCCCATATCTAAAAGGATGCGGTTTCTCCGCTCCGATACACCGTTGTGCTGTGGTGTATATGGAGGAGTTAGCTGAGAGAGAATCCCATTCTCTTATAGGAAGTCCAGGAATTCAATGCTCAAGTATTCTCCTCCTCGATCAGATCGTAGGATTTTAATACTTTTTCCGGTTTGGTTCTCAACTTCTTGTTTATATTCTCTAAATTTCTCAAAAGCTTCTGATTTGTGTTTCATCAGGAACACATACCCGAACCTAGAGAGATCGTCAGTGAATGTAATGAAGTACGAAGAACCATCCCTGGCATGTGTAGACATGGGACCGCATACATCACTATGTATCAGTCCTAAGAGTTCGGTAACTCTTTCTCCGTGTCCCGTAAACGGAGTTTTGGTCATCTTGCCTTTGAGACATGACTGGCAAGTGTCATAAGATGAAAATTCAAATGGATTCAAATATCCATCCTTATGCAACTTAGCTAGTCGTGTCGCATTGATGTGACCCAGTCTACAATGCCATAAGAAGGATTCGTTCAGTTCAGAACTCTTCCTCTTGTGTGTGTTTGTTATGCTCAGAACTGTTGATTGATTTAGAACATAAATGCCATTGCATAACGTGCCTGATCCAACCAACTTTTGGTTACGGAAAATGTTCATAACATTGTCCTATAATACAAAATTATATCCCTCTTTACTCAACAAAGAAACCGATATAATGTTTCATATCAGGTTCGGCATGTAATAGCATTCGTTCAGAACCAATGTATTACCAGTTGGTAATACAAGGTGATATTCCCCGACAGTCTTAGCTGCAACAATTGCACCATTTTCAACTCTTATGTCTTTATCACCTTCTCCAAGTTCTCTACCTTTCCTTAGCCCGTGTAACTGATTACATATATGGGATCCTGACCCGGTATCTAATACCCAGGACGTAGAGCAAATGGAGAAACAGTTCTCTGTAACGAACACACCCGAAGAAAATGCATCAACATGTACTTTCTTCAATCGGGTGGCATGGGAATCCTGGTATTCCCCTATGTCCTGTTCATTCCTATAACTCTTATAAGAAAGAACGGAACCAACGTTCCCCAGCACAGTATAACATACGGGTTCAGTCAATACATCCATATTATTATCTTTATTAGGGCATGACATGGTCGCTACCTGGAGAGAGAGAGAAGAAAACACTTTAGCGTATGCTCTTGCAAGATCAGATTGGTTATTATCTTATCTAATCAGGATGGCTCCCACTGCTTTTTATCAAATCTTCCTTCAAACCCTAAAAGGAAAGACTAGCCGGGATTAATTACACACTGCAAGTTCGCCAATCTTTCAGCCAGGCCAGTGTCGGTACTTTGAGGGAGGTCCCCCGTGCTTTCGCACGAACCTAATTAATGTAAACCTCGTTTTCCCAGAGGCTTAACCTCGTTGACACCTTTCTAGACACCTACTTGATTGGCTAATTGTAATGTGTAAAACTCTCCCAGGAGTAACTCTTACTCGCAGTGGGTATCGGGATCCAACTATCTCATAGAAGGTATGCAATCTCATTGCAAATTTCAACACTTGAAATTCCCGATAATATTTTGCCCCAAGCATCCTATGACCTTGACGGAGGTCAACAAACCACAAGGTGCAAGTCAAGTTCAACCCTTCATTTCTTGATTGAATCAAACCCACCCGCACGACCCTTGACGGAGGTCAACAAGGTCGTACGACTACCCTAATCCAATCTGCATCATATGCATAAGCAGATAAATACTAGTTAGCTACCGCACACTACGCCTTGACGGAGGTCAACAAACGTAGCACGAATACTAAGTAGGATTTATCTGAAATGACGGAGGACTACGTCAGGTTTTTCTGAAAACCTATTGCGTAATGAACTTGATATCGTTGTAGAATCAAATGAAGTTTTGAAATGGAGTGATTTTGAGGCTTTTCTAGTTTTGCTAAAAGAGTCACTCCCGGTGAAGGGATCGTCGGTCCTTTCCTCGTCGAATGAGGTGCGGGATATATCATATATATCACTGTGCAAAGCAAAAACTCTTAAAAGCAATCAAAAGACAAACCGAGTGTGTAGCATCTGCCAGTTATTGCTAAAGGAGTCACTCCCGGTGAAGAGATCTCGGTCCTTTCCTCGTCGAATGAGGTGCGGGATATATCATATATATCGCTGTGCAAAGCAAGAACTGTAGCTACCTGTTTTATTTAAAATTTGATTCTACAACATCTTTGGTTTCTTTTCTTTCATTAATCTCATTAATGAAGTCCCATCATATAAGTACCTAAACAACACAGATAAATATGACGTACACTTATGCCATCCGCATTCGCCTCGATGTCCCCTCGTGCACCGTTAGGTTAGGTAACTAACGACAGAGCAGGGCAGGGCTAGTGCGGGTGCAAAACATAAGTAACGTCTATATAATATATCATATATACTGTATACTGTATCTATCACAGAACATCACATGATCACATCACAGATATCGCAGCAGAAGAAACATATGAAACATTGGATATACCAGGACGTCCGTGTTTTCAATACGAGCCAGTATAAAACACGGATTCCACGGTCGTGATGAATAGCCAATCCCACACCCCTAGACCCCTACGAGAGCGGCAAGCAACCCTGCCAATTCTAGGGTTAGGAGACCCGTACTCGACTCCTCGAGTTGGTCTCCCACTGGACCCCAGAACTCGGTTACTTGTGCTCCCCTCCTTGGGTCTATCCTAATGCGGAAAAGTAAATAATATACAAAGGGTGACAGCTTCCGCAACCTGGAAGTGCCCCAAATAAAAGAATATTACATACAAGTTTTTACATGAATGAAAATGAAAAACACTCATCTCACATAAAAAAAACCCCGGCTATTCGAACACGACGATCCAATATAACATATCCAGCAACACATAACATCACATGTCATCAACGTAAGTAAGTATGCATACCCCAATTGTCGTTGACGTATAGCAACGAAACCGGCGATATCGACATACTACACTTACGGTCACAGAAAAGAAAGTGTAAAACTGCAATATCTGGAATCCACATTCTCTCTCTAGACATCGTAAATGCGAAGTATCACATACCTCGTATTTCATGTCTTATAATGTGAATTCCACACATTGCATCACATTCCGAATAAACAGACAGTATTAAAGTTTTCGAACGACCGATCAAATACCCAAGATTCACTAAAGCTCAACACTTGAGCGAAGTTCAAAAACTTGGAGTGTGACACAGTAGTAGCGGTCCAGCCGTAGAAGGGTCAAGCCAACGCCTCACATGTGGCACGCCGTACTGCCCCAAACCCTAAGGTTCAAAGGGCAGTTCAAGACGGTCACATAATCGAGTTAAGGTTTGTTGTCTTCTAGAGGGACCACCGCAAAAAGACTTGCACGTATCTCCAAAGTATTTAAACCCCGTGAAAAGTGAGCAAATGATACTTTTTCAAACACTTCACTACTTTCTAATTTACCCGGAAAAGGCACGAAATCAAAATTCCGATCGAACAGACGAGTCCAAAAACATCTCCAGAATTTTTCAGCACCAAAAACAGATTTAAAATATCCTAAAAATTATACTAGCAGAAATAGACATTACAACATAAAAATTATACATTGATAGAGGGGTACGGCCGCGGAACCGCGGCCTGAGCAAGCTTAGGCCGCGTTTCCGCGGCGGTAATGAGGGATCATGGAAATATTTTTATGCCGTAATTCTCTGTTTTTCCTGCTGTAATTTTTACATATTTTTAATTCTTAAAATAACCAGATTTTGAAAAAAGTCCAGAGAGCATGCTAAAAGCCGTATTTTCGGTTCGATCGGACTTTTAACTTCGTAAAAAGGTCGCCTAATGTTCTAGGTCAGCTCTGATACCAATGTTGGGTTAGCATAGCACCTCATGAAGGGTTTGGGAGCATCACATGAACCAAATAAGTAGTCTTTAGGGTGCTAAGCTAATGAACATAGAATCGTTCCTAGAATCGATTAGGGTTTCAAAATTTTCACATCGACATATGAAAGAAATGCTAGGGTTTAGAGAGTACAACCTTTGTAGCTCTCTACGCTAGACTCCTCGGCTACTTGGGGTTTGAAAGAACTCCGCTTGAACTCCTCGACGTCACCGATGATCCACCCGGAGTCCGCTTTGTCCAAGCTTGCGACTTTCTCCGATCAAGTGAACGGAATCAAGTTAACACCCTAAACTAGTGGGCTAGACTTGTGTAGAATGGTGTTGTGGTTCTCTTTCTCACTTCAAAATCCAATCTTGATGAGTATATTGCTCACTACTAAGAACTAGAGAGCAAAAGAGAGAGGTTGATGAAGATGATGGCTTTTTGAAGAAGATGATCACTATCTCTCTTCATGAAAATAGAAAAATATATCAATATATATTTTCCATCTATCATCTCAAACCATGGTTGAATCATTATTGTACTAGAGTTAAAACACAAAAGGAAATTAACCAAAGGTTAAAAGGTAGGTGAGAATGGTTAGGTCAAAAGAAGAGTGTAGAAGAAAACAATAATGAACCTTTTCTTTCCTTTTATGTTTAAATATAAATACAATAATAATTCATAAATAAAACCATGGTGTGAGTCTTATATTTCCACCATTTTCATATATATACAACCATGATAAATGTATGTATGCATGTATGTATGTATACACATCCATATGTGCATGAAACAAGAATGAAAGAAAAACATACATGCATTCATACATCCATCCAACACGAGAAAGGATTTCTAGTGAGCAACTAATGGTTAAATGATAAATCAACACTTGATTTACCAATTCGGCCATATCTCATATGACCCCTACCAAAAGCAAGCTGCCCGATCAATATACGGTATCCTATACTCGCATTTTAATCGGGTCCATGCGCATATCGCATACGCGCACCACAACGTTTCGCCTGGACTAGGAAACTCCATTGTGGGACTCTGAGACTCGTCAATACGCCGGCAGTGGGTGATGATCATATCAAGCACCCCCAAGCCGTAAGCGGTCAGCTAAACGTAACGGCCACCCGGGTATTGAGCGATCAGAAGAGAACAAGCAAACCTGCTACAACTCCCGTCGAGCCGATCGGCGACACTTCCCGTACAGTCCGGTCTCCTCGTCTGATATGTCGCATATCAAGTCTAGGGGTGGTAAACGTCAGACCCCAATAACCGATAAGTCGTGCCGATGTGAGGCTCATAACGGGTCGAGAAACTACTGGTAACACTTACCAGCAGATCTCTGATCAGCCCTGGCCAGGGACTTCCCTGTTACGACCAATGGAGCACAGCGCAACATCAACCCCCAATACCGGGAGAGACGAAACCCCTCCTATCGCTCATTGCCTCCATGTGACTCGGGACTGTACCCAAAGACCACCGTTTTGCATGCCCTCATGGATGTGGTAAGGTGGAGATCAAAGCACAGTGGGAATCACACAAGACTCTATGACGATCTCGGGTCTACAGACTAACCTGCACAAGTGTCACCTGAGAACTGCCATCTGACGTGAGGTATAATACCATCTGGGAGTTCTCGGCGAGTCCGTCCAGTGTACCCAGTCTCCACTGAGCACTCGTATACCATCTCTGATGTCAAACACCAATGGATATGTGATCATCCATCGCCCATCTCATGGGTCGAGAAGCGTATACGCTAGTCTACACTGGTATATCGATGCCCCGTCTCGATACACCCACGACTAGGGACCTTGAAGGATGTACTTATGGACTACCATGTCCCACTAGTATGATCTACATCACAGTCCAGGTAGTCAAGTACACATCCTAAGGGCTTTACCAACATGTAACTATAAGACAGTTTAAAGAGACAAGTGTACATGTTAAGATAAAGAGCAACCAGATAGCATACTATCATATCGAGCAAGAAAGTCATCTCTATATATGTCCAAGCATCCAATATAATATACATCATCTGTACAATACTGGCCTCTAGGGCATACATACAACTAACAGAAACCTAGCTAATATACCACTCCTCAGAAGAGGGTAAACTCAAAACTCTAACATCATCTCTGTCATCCAGGTCATCTTGGAAGTCTGAACCGATAACCACCTTTTTGAGCAGGCTACCATTACCATATACCAAGAATATCCTCTTATGTTCTTAACTACTTTCCTTTGTTTCTCCAGAATGGGATTAATATCTGCTTACTATATCAAGTGTATAAGCAACATCTGATTTAGTACAAGATATTGCATGATTGACTCAATTGCCTAAGCAAATGATATGTCATTCATGCCAGCCCCTCTTCTCATAAGTCTAGAAAACATCTCTTTAGAGAGGGAGACTCCATCATCTACGAATACACTACCACACCAGGAGTCGTCCATTCTAAAGCACTTTAGAATGGTGTCCAAGTACCCAAATTGGGACACCTCCTAAATTTAAATCTATCGATATAGATCTAGTCATAAGCGATAGGATGCAAGGCTTCTCTAGTAGGGTTTAAAGCGCGGCAGAAGCGGTAATTTTAAAAATCTAGATAGCAATAGCAAACCCAACCCTAGAATCAAACCAAAAAACTAAACTTGTAACTAAACTATTAAGCTAAAAACAAGAGTTTGGCGGACTATAACCTTTGTAGCATGTTAGCCACCTTTCCTTGGACTCCGACTAGTCTCCACGAAGCCCGAAACAAGTTTGCTCGATGATCTTCTCGCCGAAGATGATCCACCTTAAGATAACTCCAACACAAACTTTAGGTTCAAATTGATCACATCAAAATGAAGCAACCCACTCATTAAACATACTAAGAATGATTAGTAGGAAATGTAGAATAATTAGATCACTAAATATTTTCTCTTTTATTTTTCCATTCCTCACTTGAAGAAAATCGAGAGAGAGAGAGAGAGAGAGAGAGAGAGAGAGAGAGAGAGAACCATGGAGGATATGACAGTATGAAGAAGATAAGCATGGCTAAAGATGAGAACAAATCTAAGAATGAGTCATAACTCACGAGTCACCAAAATGAGTCATCAAATATACAAGAATCTTAAAACCATAACTCATTCTCATTTAAACAAATGAAATAATAAAAGTGTTCTCATTTTCTATGCAATTCTTATACACCCATCATTAATGTATCATCATACATTAAACAATATTTAATATTAATAAAGAGAAGAAAATAATAAAATGTGCATGATATTAGTTAATATATAAATATATCAATATATAAATATACATTTAATTATTAAATCAACACTTGATTTAATGATATAGCTATATCATATATATACCGGCTAATATCAATTAATACCCGATTAAAATACGTGTATCAAATACACGTGTTTAATCGAACTTCTACACATATCCCTTTACGCGCCCTACATCATTTCGCATGTGCCAGGAAATTTCTGTGTGGGACTCTTAAGAATCGAGAACAGTAAATTAGGATCATATCCATAGCCCACAAGCACGTCAGCGGTACTAGCTACACATAATGGCTACCTAGGTATTGATCGAAAGAAGATCAACGAGCAAACTCATCTGAACCCTGTAAAGTCTATTAGTGACATTTACCATACAGTCTAGTCTCTTCGTCTATGAGTATCGCATACTGGGTCTAAGGTTAGGAATCTGTCAGATCTCAATAACTCGATAAGCTGTGCGACAGAAGACTCATAATCGACCGGAGATACAACTGATAAACTTATCAGTTTATCTCCACTGCGATGGCCATCGACTTGTGGTTGTAGTTATGTCCTGCATAGTGCGACATCAATCCTTATACCGGGAGAGATGAATCCTTTCGACCGCTCACTGCTTCTACGTGCTTCGCGACTATACTAAAATAAACCTGTTTGCATGACCCTTTGAGCCATGGTAGGGTAGAAGTTTAATTATAGTGGGAACACACATGAGACACTATAGCGATCTCAGGTCTTAGGAACTACCCTATACTCATCTCACCAGAGAACTGGTACCTGACATTGGTATATCACCAATTAGGTGTTCTCAGTAATTCCGTCCAATGTAACTCATACAATGACCACCTGTATATAATCCTCGATGTCAAATGCCAATAGTTACAGGATAAGTTATCGCCCTCCGACCGGGTCAAGAAATGTACACACTAGTCTAAATTAGAGTACCGATGCCCAGTCTTGACACTCCTACGACTAGGGACATTTAAGGATATACTTATTGACCACCTAGGCCCTACTAGTATGATCTCCATCATCATCCTGGAAGTTAAGAAAAATCCTAGGGCTTTATCTCATGTTTAAAGATACGTGATGGTGAATAAAATGTATCTTATGAAAGATAAAGACAAATCAGATAGCATACTATCATCTCGAGAAAGATTTCTCTCTTATATTGGTCCTCCTTTAATTACAATAATTGACTTGATGGCACCTATATCCAACAATCTTCTACTTGCACTTAAGGCTAATTATTACGGTATCGCATACCCAACTTCTGTACTAGCAGTTTCGCAAATTGTGTTTGAGAACTAGCCTAAATGAGTGGACCCGGCACAGTGTATCTCTCTTTTTCTCCCTGAATCTCAACTTCGCGGAGATCAAATATCTCCCGAACTGAGCGATACTTGTCTTAATATTTGCCTGGACAGACGATGGGATCATGTTCATAAATGAACAATTATATCTACTGAATTCTCAGGAGGTATCCTATACTGATTCACAATCAACAACTAGCGCGATGATTACCTCAGTATCTCACCTTGAACTCTTTCCAATATACTGCTCTTCTAAAGAGGGTAAAATTATAACTCACAACAGACGCTTAGTCTTCTATGGGAAGCTAGAATCGGTAACCGCCTCTTTCAGGAGGCTACCATTACCATACACTAAGAACATTAAATGATCTTCACTACTACCCTTTGTTTCTCCAGGATTGGACTGGCATCCATATCCTGTATAGAGAAACACTTGTGACCACCATTGTTTTACCGATTGCAGCATAGGAACATCACTTCCTATCATGAGTATGTCATCCATATACCATATGAGAAATCTGACAACACTCTCTACTACCTTTTTTCAAAAACCAGGTTCATCTCTCATTTTGATGAAGTCAAACACTTCGATCGTGACATCAAAACAGATGATCCATTTCCGCTATGCCTGCTTTAGTCTAAAGATAGACATAAGTAACTTGCACACTTACCATTACTCCTGCTGACTAAGATAACCTTCTGGAGGAGTCATATACACGCACACTTCTAAATCCAATTTAGAAAGACATTATAGTCATCCACATGCCAGATATCATAATTATGAAAAACAACAATGTCAAGTTATATCCGTATGGACTTCAACACAGACACTGAAGTAATAGTTTCATCACAATCTACACCGGGTATTTGATAAAAACTTTTTACAATAAGTCTGGCCTTATCAGGTTAACACTTTTCCATTTGCACTGATCTCGTAAGATCAACTTGCTACTTATGGGTTTTATCCCTACAGGAGCACCCAAAAAAGTCCACACTTTGTTGCAGTGCATGGAGTTCAACTAGAATAACTCAGCATCCAACCATCAATTGGAAGTCATCACTTCCTATAACCTGCTGATAATTAGTAGGGTCATCATCACATGATGCAAGTCTCCTTGTCACTGTCAATAAGGAAACTGTAGTACCTCTCAGATGGCTGATGTCATCTATCAAATCTGTGGAGAGGCTAAGGTTTGTCAGGGTCAATTGAATCTTCAGGTCCTACAAAATTTTCAGTAACCGTTTGTGGTTCTGGAATCACTTCCAGTTCTACCATGCTCCCACTAATTTCTCTTGCAAGAAATTCCTTTTCTAAAAAGATGGGATGTCGAGAACAAAATAACTTTTGATCCCGAAAATGGTAGAAAGCTAATCCTTCGTCAATACCCGGGATAACTCACAAACAACCATTACTGAAATGTGCCTTGAGTTTATCCGGATTATGGTTTTAAGCATAAGCCGGACAACTCAATATCTTAACAATTTTAAGATGATAACCCATGCTATATCACATATAGAATTTGAGACAATGATTTAGGTGGAATCAGTATCAATTGATATGTATCTATTTCTAGTGCATCCCTAAATGAAAAAGGTTTTACGGCATTACTCATCATGGAGCGTACCCACGGATGAGAAATCTGAGAGAGAATCAAATTCTCCATTATATTACTACGGAATACCTAACATGAGTATTCACATTTTCGAACATTTCGAAGAATCTTGATATTTCCAACGTTTGGTTCTCTATTTTATTCCTATATCTTATGAACTTCTCAAAATCTTTGGACTTTACATTTTAAAAAGAATGCGTGTCTAAAACCAGAGAACTCATAGTAAAACAGAACGAAGTATGAGTACCAATCCCTTGTCCGTGCAGACATTGGACAACATACATCATTATGTATAAGTCCTATGCGTTCACTAACTCATACTCTGTGTGTTGTAATTTGAAAACTGTATTTTGGTTAAAAATTTATATTCCGTTATTGAGGGTCAAATTACCTTTCCAATAATCTAATCCTTCTCAGCATCTGTAATAACTTACAGATGTGAGATGTTAATCCTGTATCTATATACCCAGGAGTCAGAATTAATTGGAAAACAGTTTTCGATTATAATCACATAGAAAACATGAAACATCAAAATGTTTCAAGGGGTGGCCGGGTATTCCAAGTAATACCTCTTTCATTGCCAGGGTCATAACAGTAGTTGCAATTTCCTTTCCACTCACTTCGTCCCCTATTATTGTCTCTCTTTCTTACCTTGTTTATACTGGACTTATACTAGTTGGTTTTTTTCTTACTCTTCCTTTCAACTTTATAAAAAATGTTTGGTTAACTTGGTTTACAAGTTTTTAGTTTAAAGTCTGTCTTAGGTCGCTGTCAGAGAAAGAAAAGAAATACTCATCGTGCACTCCAACCTACATTAGATTGATATATTTATCTAATCAGGATGGCTCCCACTGTTCTATCGAATCCTCCTTCAAACCTTAAAAGGAGAATTAGCCGGGATCATATCCCGAGAGTAACTATTACTCACAGTGGGAATCGGGAACCAGCTATCACGGCGTGGTAATATTGACTAAAGATCAACAAATTACCCCACTCCATAGAAGGTATGCAATCTCATTGCAAGTTTCAACAGTTGAAACTCCCGATATCGGTTTTTACCCCTATGACTCTAGGACCTTGACTAGAGGCCAACAAATCAAAGAGTCCTAGTCAAGTTCAACCCGTCATTTTGTGATTGGTTTAGACCTGCCCATACAAACACTTGACTAGAGGCCAACAAAGTTATATGACTGTCATAATCAATCGCATCTCATGCTGTCATGAAGACATCACTTAGCTGCCGCACACTACACCTTGATTAAAGGCCAAAAAACGTATCACGATTACTAAGTACTCTACTTCATGAAATGACATAGGGCTACGGCTGGTTTTGAAGAAAACCTTTAACGTAATGAACTTGATCTCATCGTAGGAACCAAGTGGTTTTGCATATTTATAGTTACGTAGACTATTGCTTAAGTGCAGATTCCCCATGAACGGATCATGGCTCTTATCTCATTGAATGAGGTGCATGATATTCCTAACCGAATATCTCTGTGCAAAGCACTAGGATATGGCTATTTAATTTGCAAACTTATAGTAATATAATCTTTTGCCAAAGAGGTCACTCCCTATGAAAGGATCTAGGCTCTTACCTCGTCGAATGAGATGCGGGATATTCCTAACCGAATACCTCAATGCAAAGCAAAAGAATCGATTATAACACCAATATCTAATATTTGGTTTCTATAATGTGTTTTAGGTTTATTCTCTTTGCGTTAATCCGAATCAATACAATCCCATCATTTAGATAATCACATTACCTAGAATCTTCTCATACAATCACAGAAAAGCATGAAAAGAAAATAGAATGCACATATACGCCATCCGCATTCGCCATGGGGTCTCGGGTCTTCACCGTAAGATTGCTTAACTTACGGTAAGGCAGGGGCAGGGCTAGTGCGGGTGCAAAACGTATATAATTTTTTTTATAAATCATATATATCACATATATCAATATATCATCATATAAAATATCACAAACAGATAATCATTATTACAGCTAAGTGATAAATATCATCACATGTAGGTAAACATACAAAAAAGTAATGAGCATCACAGAATAGGAATAGTCGGATTACCTAGGAATCCCGTTTTTCGTTCAAGCCATCAAACGAAATATGAGATTCTCCGGTCACGTGAATAGCCCATGCGTAGCCAAAAGTAGATCCCTACGAGTGCGGCAAGTTACCTCGCAACCCAAGAAACAACGCAACTCACCATCAACATAATGAGGGGGCCACCCGACACTTTCTTGAATTTGTTGACTTGAGCACTCCTCCGCGGGTCTATCCTATACCCCCTACAAGCGCGGTAAGCAACCCTGCAATCCTATACTCGAGTGACCTTATCTCAACTCCTTAAGATGGCCACCTGCTGCAATCTAGAACCCAGCCGCTCGTGTGCTTCAACGTAGGGTAATCCTAAACTTGTATTAATCCAACGGCGACAAAGATCGCAACATGATCGTGTCCCGATAAATAATAATACATAAAACGGTGTCTATAGCCACAAGTGAACCGCTAAGTCTCGAAACAAAGAATATACATATAGCGGAAATGGCGACCATATGTTGGAGCTCGTCCCGAACAAATGAATATATAAGATGGCTAAAAGAATGAATGAAACTACATTACAATATCTCAATTCCATACGGGGCTATTCATTTCGCGACAATCCAACGCATTCCAACAAACCAACATCTCAGACTCACTTATGCAACCCTGTCTAATTGAATACATCAATTCATCGGTGTTAAACACTGCGTATCGCATACGCCGATGAGTTATATCGATTAAACACTTTAAATTATATAACTCATCACCCATGGCTAACAAATCACAAAAATGTCGAGGCAAAACCGTTAATTCAACACTTGAAAAAACACTATTCATTCTGACATAGAAAAACCCGTTAATTCGCGCGCATCGCATACACCAACGATACAACTATATTAAACACTTTAATCTAGTTTATACTATCGCAAATGACTAACAAATCATACAGTCTCCTAAGTTGAAGCAAAGATTTCGAAAATTGAAAACACTATTCACCTCGACACTAAATCGGCACTTTTTGATTGGGAAACGTGTCGAAATGGACTCGAAACGCGTCCAAACATCGCGTGAACCCCAGGCAGAAAAATTAATGCCGCATGAGAGCATGGGGGTGGGATGACTCTAGTCCAGTAGACCCGAGAGCACCCCCCAACCTCCCGTGAGAGCACACTTTGGTGCTCCTAGGTGGGGTTGGTCCCCTACTACCCCCTTCCCATTATCTTAACACCATATAGAACAATTCTAAGAATCCCATACATGACAAATTGAGCTGAAAAGAAATGATTTTAGTTCATGTTTCCAAAACAATGAGCACTTCACATTGAAACATGGTATTGGATTTCAAATTGGCCAAAAATAAGTTGTAGTGTTTTGGTATGGCTATGATACCACTAGTGGGATGCTAGGCTCCTCTAGTAGGGTTTAAAGTATGGCGAAAGCGGTAATTTAAAAAATCTACAGAGCAATAGCAAACCCAACACTAGAATCAAACTAAAAAACTAAACTAGTAAGCTAAAAACAAGAGTTTGGCGGAGCACAACCTTTGTAGCGCGTTAGCCACCTCTTCTTAAATTTCGGCTAGTATCCACGAAGCTCGGAACAAGCTTGCACGATGATCTATTCAAATTGATCTCATCAAAATGAAGCAACCCACTCATTAAACTTGCTAAGAATGATTAGTAGGAGATGTCTAATAATTAGCTCACTAAATATTTTCTCTTTTCTTTTTCCGTTCCTCACTTAAAAAAAATCGAGAGAGAGAGAGAGAGAGAGAGAGAGAGAGAACCATGTAGGATATGAGAGTATGAAGAAGATAAGCATGGTTAAAGATGAGAACAAATCCAAGAATGAGTCATAACTCATGAGTCAGCAAAACGAGTCATCAAATCTACAAGAATCTTAAAACCATGACTCATTCTCATTTAAACAAATGAAAGAATAAAAGTGTTCTCATTTCCATGCCATTTTTATACACCCATCTTTAATGTATCATCATACATTAAACAATATTTATATCAAATATAAATATTAATAAAAAGAAGAAAATAATAAAATATGTATGATATTAGTTAATATATAAATATATTAGTATATAAATATGCATTTAATTATTAAATCAACACTTGATTTAATGATCCGGCTATATCACATATACACCGGCTAATATCAATTAATACCGATTAAAATACATGTATCAAATATACGTGTTTAATCGAACTCCTACACGTATCCCTATACGTGCCGTACATCATTTTGTATGTGCTGGGAAATCTCTGTGTGGGACTTTAAAGACTCGACAATACACTGGCAGCAGATTAGGATCATATCCATAGCTCACAAGCACGTCAGCGGTAATAGCTGCACGTAACGGCTACCCAGGTATTGATCGAAAGAAGGTCAACGAGTAAGCTCATCTGCACCATGCAAAGTCTCTTCTTCTATGAGTATTACATATCAGGTCTAGAGTTTGGAATCCAGACGCTAATAACTCGATAAGTCATGCGACAGAGGACTCATAACCAACCAGAGATACAACTGATAATACTTATCAGTTTATCTCCACTGTGATGGCCATCGACTTGTGGTTGTAGTCATGTCCTGCACAGCGTAACGTTAACTCTCTATACCGGGAGAGACGAACCCCTTTGATCGTGCACTGCTTCCACGTGTTTCAGAACTATACAAAAAAGAAACCTGTTTGCACGACTCTTTTGAGCCGTGGTAAGGTAGAAGTCTATCATGACCCAAATGTGGAACGTGACTGGCACTTGAATCATGTAATGTTTAAAGGCGTAACGCAATTCAAGTAAGCCAAAAACCCAGAATCTAAACCGTAATTAAGGATAGAGTGGTAAAAATCTTTGTTTAAAAAGTTAATTTAAGGTGCAAAAGAATTATGTCAAAACCCTTTTGAAGATCAAGTTATTGTTAAAATTTCGGCAGCATCTCCTTTATAAAAACTGATGCAAACCGATACATAAATATAATATAAATATGAATATCCCCACTTGGGACCAATCTCAATGCCATCCGGTGGAAACATAATCACAAAGCAAGATATACGACGCCGTACACGAAGAAATGAGGAAATAAGAAAGAAAACATTATCCACAATAAAAACATAAAAGTTGACTCACACGAGCACGACACCCATAGTCAAGTATAATATAAGTCTCTTAGTCTCGTCTCTAAATCAAATATACATGTGGTAGATAGAGTATACCAGATACAATGAAAAAGTGTACAGGGTAGAAGACAAAAGAATACTCGCAACCCACCTGAAGGACTACCTTAGCACCATGATGAGGTTATAGAAGCATCTACCATGCCAAATTTAAATTTTTCTTGGTGCTAAGATAGACTAACAAGATCTTTAACTAGATTATTAGGGTTTTTTTAGACGATATGTAAACTAGATAAGTGTAGGAAGATTATACCTTGGTAGAATCAAGTCCTTCACTTCACTTGCTCTTTGTAGTAGTCTCGCGACTCCACTAGTCATCTCTTGAGGCTTTGAACGGGCTTCCTCCGGTGATCTTCGCGCCGAAGATGATCCACAACGAAGCTCCTACTAGTTCAAACTACCACTACACTAAACTTCTTTTAGTGTAAGAACACACTAGTGTAGAGTGCTAATCTACACTAGGATGAATGCAATCAAAAATCCGTGGTTCACATCACATGTGAGGTGTGGATTTTTGAAGGCATGAAGAGGAAGAAGAAGATGATCTAGAGAGGATGAGAGGAAGAGGGAAGAATAATGGTTAAGTGTTTGCCAGAATGAGCAAGAGTCAAAGCCAAGCCATAAACCCTCACTTATTCAAGCATGGAATTATGCAATATAAAATTGCAACCATGCTTGAATAGTGGGTCAAGAATGAATAACAAGAATTAAACCCATGCTTCCAACCATGCTTCTACTTTCCACCTCATTTCTATTTTCACAAAATAGAAATTTAAATACCATGCTTCATTATAATATATATATATATATATATATCATATATATTAATATATATTTAATGAAGAATAATTAGTGAGCTAATGATATTAGTTAATATATAATTATATCACATATAATTTATATCACATTATTAAATTAACACTTGATCTAATAATCCGGTTATATCATATATGACCGACTAATATCATTTATCTGTATATCACATTATCGAATCAACACTTAATTCGACAAACTGGTTATATCACATATAACCGAACCGATAACAGATGACTGCCAAATTACATTACGGTATCACATACTCGTATTTAATCAGGCCCGCACACATATCACATATGTGTCCTACTTCGTTTCACTTGAACTAGGAAACTTCTGTGTGGGACTCTAAAGACTCGTCAATACGCCAGCAGTAGGTGATGATCATATCAGTCACCTACAAGCCGTCAGTGGTACTAGCTGGATGTAACGGCTACCCGGGTATTGAGCGATATGAAGATTAATAAGCAAGCCTGTCCACAGTCTCTATGAAGCCTATCAGTAACACTCCCATACAGTCCGGTCTCTTCGTCTGATATATCGCATATCATGTCTAGGGGTGGAAATAGTCAGACCCCGGTAACGTGATAAGTCATGTCGATATCTGGCCTATAACAGTTCGAGAAACTACTGATAACACTTATCAGTATATCTCGGCAGCAGCCCTGGCCAGGGACTTCCAGTTATAGCCAATCGAATATAGCGCAACATCAACCCCTAATATCGGGAAAGACAAAACCCCTCCTATCGCTCATTGCCTCCATACGACTCGGGACTGTACCCAAAATCCACCTGTTTGCACATCTCCTTTGAGCGTGGTAGGGAGGAAATCAAAGTACAGTGGGAGCCGCACATGACTCTATAACGATCTTGGGTCTACAGACTAACCTGTACCAGTGTCACCAGAGGATTGCTATATGACGATAGGTATACTACCACATAGGAGTCCTCGGCGAGTCCTGTTCAGTGTACCCAGTCTCCACTGAGCACCCGTATACTATCGTTGATGTCAAACACCAATGGATGTGGGATCATCCATCGCCCATCATATGGGTCAAGAAGCGTATACACTAGTCTACTCTGGAATATCGATACCCTGTCTCGATATTCACTCGACTATGAACAATTAAAGGATGTACTTGTGAACTACGCTGGCCCCACCAGTATGATCTCCATCATAGTCCTGGTAGTCAAGTACATATCCTAAGGGCTTTGTCAACATGTGAGAGCAAGACAGTACAAATACCAGTCTACATGTTAAGATAAAGGTAACCAGATAGTATACTATCATGTCAAGAAAGAAAGTCCTCTCTCTATATATATATCCAAGCATCCACTATAATATACATCATATGTACAATAATGGCTTCTAGGGCATACATATAACTAACAATCTCCCACTTGCACTAAGGCCATGTGTTGTAGTATCTCATACCCAACATCCCAAAGAGTCTCTCAAATTGCGTCTGGGGGAGAGCCTTCATGAGTGGATCCACTACGTTGTCCTTCGTATCAACTCTCCTGACCTCAATCTCCCGGCAATCTACTATCTCCCGGATCAGGTGATACCGTCTCAGAATATGTTTGGATCTCTGATAGGACCTGGGTTCCTTGGCTAAAGCCACAGCTCTATTGTTATCACAATACACAGGTATTGGATACTCAATGGATGGAACTACACCAAGTTCAGTAATGAACTTCTTCATCCAGACAACTTCTTTGGCAGTATCGTTGGTAGCGATGTATTTAGCCTCCATCACCGAGTCTGCAACGGTGTCTTGCTTGGAACTCTTCCAACACACCGCCCCTCCATTGAGGGTAAAGACAAAACCCGAGACCGACTTATTGTCGTCCTTATCACTTTGGAAGCTCGAGTCGGTAAAGGACTCCACTTGGAGTTCACCGTTACCGTACACCAAAAACATCTCTTTAGTCCTTCTCAAGTACTTGAGAATATTCTTCACAGCTGTTCAGTGATTCTCTCCTTGATCTGCTTGATACCTACTCACTACACTTAGTGAGTACGCTACATCGGGTCTGGTACATAACATCGCATACATGATAGAGCCTACTGCCGAAGCATAGGGTATCCCTTGCATGCGAGCTCTCTCCAAATCAGTCTTGGAAGACATCTCTTTGGAGAGAGTGAGTTCTGAAATCATGGGTATGTTCCCACGCTTGGAATCTTCCATACCAAACCTCTTTAGTACGGTGTCTATGTACCTGAATTGGGACAATCCCAGTATCCGTTTAGATCTATCTCTATAGATTTTAATCCCCAAGATGTAGGAGGCACCACCTAGATCTTTCATTGAGAATCTTTGTGATAAGAAGTGCTTGACCGAGTGCAGCATAGGAACATCATTTCCTATCAAGAGTATGTCATCCACGTATAATACGAGAAAGACGACCTTACTCTCTGCGACCTTCTTGTATATACAAGGTTCATCTACGTTTTTGATGAAGTCAAACTCTTTGACTACCTCATCAAAACAGATGTTCCAACTCCGCGATGCCTGTTTTAACTCGTAGATGGATTTAAGCAGCTTGCACACCTTTCTGCGGCTCCCACTGTCCACGAAGCCCTCTGGCTGAGTCATGTACACGCTCTCTTCTAAATCACCATTTAGAAAGGCGGTCTTAACATCCATTTTCCAGATTTCGTAGTCATGATATGCAGCGATGGCAAGTAGGATCCGGATGGACTTAAGCATATCCACGGAGAAAAGGTTTCATTATAATCCACACCTGGTCGTTGACGAAAACCTTTTGCAACAAGTCTAGCTTTAAAAGTCTCAAATTTTCCATCTACACCAAATTTCTTCTTAAAGATCCATTTGCTCCCAATGGGTTTTACCCCTTCAGGAGCAACTTCTAAAGTCCATACTTTGTTGGTGTACATGGATTCCATCTCAGACCGCATTGCATCCATCCATTTCACAGAGCCCCCACTCGTGATGGCCTGCTCGAAGCTGGTTAGGTCATCATCTTCTATGATGCAATCCTCACTCCCACCATCAACGAGAAAACCGTAGTATCTCTCAAGTGGATGAGGAACCCTACTAGATCTGCGGAGAGACTGGGGTTCGTTGGGAACTATCGAATTCTCTGGTTCTACCAAATCTTCTGTTGTAGTTTGTGTTGCTGGAACCTCTTCCAGTTCTACCTCATGGCCACTAATTTCTTTCGCAAGAAATTCCTTTTCTAAAAAGGTGCCATGCCGAGAAAAAAACACCTTTTGTTCTTCGGTGTGGTAGAAGATATACCCATGTGAGTTTTTGGGATATCCTACAAACTTGCACAGAACAGACCTTGGCTCGAGCTTGTCTGGATTGTGCCTTTTGACATAGGCCGGACAACCCCATATCTTAACATAGTTAAGATGTAGTCTCTTTCCCTTCCATATCTTATATGGAGTGGTAGGCACTGATTTGGTAGTAACCATATTCAATAGATATATGGCTGTCTCAAGCGCGTACCCCCAAAAGGAAATAGGTAACTCAGCGGTGCTCATCATAGAGTGCACCATATCCAATAAGGTGCGATTCCTCCGCTCCAATACACCGTTGTGCTGTGGTGTATACGGATGAGTAAGCTGAGAGAGAATCCCATTCTCTTTTAGATAGTCACGGAATTCTGTGCTCAAGTATTCTCCTCCCCGATCAGATCGAAGGATTTTAATATTTTTACCTGTCTGGTTCTCAACTTCATTCTTATATTCTTTAAATTTCTCAAAAACTTCAGACTTATGTTTCAACAGGAACACATGTCCGTATCTTGAGAGATCGTCAGTGAATGTAATGAAGTACAAGGAACCATTCCTGGCATGTGTAGACATGGGACCATATACATCACTATGTATCAGTCCCAAGAGTTCCGTAACTCTTTCTCCGTGTTCTGTAAACGGAGTTTTGGTCATCTTGCCTTTGAGACATGACTGGCAAATTTCATAAGATGAAAGTTTGAACGGATTCAAATATCCATCTTTATGTAACTTAGCCAGTCGTGTCGCATTGATATGACCTAGTCTACAATGCCACAAGAAGAATTCATTCATTTCTGAACTTTTCCTCTTGTATGTGTTATATACGTTAAGAACTGTGTTTTGATTCAGAACGTATAATCCGTTACATAACGCGCCAAACCCAATCAACATTTGATTTAGGTAAATTTTCATAACATTATTCTCTACTACAAACTTATATCCTTCTTTATCTAATAAAGAAATGGATATTAAATTGCATATCATAGAGGGTACGTAGTAACAGTTATTTAGGATCAATGTATTCTCTCTTGGCAATACAAGATGATATTCACCAACTGCTTTGGCTGCAACACTTGCACCATTCCCTACTTTTAGAGAATGATCACCTTTCCCCAGTTCTCTACCTTTCCTTAGCCCATGCAACAAATTGCATATATGGGATCCCGGTCCGGTATCTAATACACAGGACGTAGAGTGTACTGAGAAACAGTTCTCTGTAACTAACACACCCGAAGAAGATGCATCAACATGCTTATTCTTCGTTTGGGTGGTGTGGTAATCCGGACATTCCCTTATTTCCTACTCGGACTTATAACACTTATAGGTTAGAGCGGAACCAACTATCCACTGCTCAGTATAACAAGCGGGTTCGGTCAATACATCCATATTATTATCTTGATTAAGGCGTGGCATTGGTTGCTGCCTGGAGAGAGAGAGGAGGAAACACGTTAGCATGCGCTTTTTGCAAGATTAGATTGGTTATTATCTTATCTAATCAGGACGTCTCCCACTGTTTTTATCAAATCTTCCTTCAAACCCTAAAAGATAAGACTAGCCGGGATTAATTACACCTTACAAGTTCGCCAATTTTTCTTCCAGGACAGTGCCGGTACTTTGAGGGAGGTTCCCCATACTTTCGCACGGACCTAATTAAAATAAACCTTGTTTTCCCAGGGTCATGAGCCCGTTAACACCTTTATAGACACCTACTTGATTGGCAAATTGTGATGTGTAAAACTCTACCAGGAGTAACTCTTACTTGCAGTGGGTATCGGGATCCAACTATCTCATAGAAGGTATGCAATCTTATTGCAAATTTCAACACTTGAAATTCCTGATAATATTTTGCCCCTAGCATCCTATGACCTTGACGAAAACCAACAAACCAAAGGACGCTAGTCAAGTTCAACCCGTACATTTCATGACTGAATTAAACCCATCCACACGACCCTTGACAAAAGCCAACAAAGTCGTACGACTACCCTAATCCAATCGCATCATATGCAGCAGATAAGCAGTAAGTAGCTACCGCACACTACGCCTTGACGAAAGTCAACAAACGTAGCACGAATACTAAATACTATTTATCTGAAATGACGGAGGGCTACGACAGGTTTTTAAGAAAACCTTTTGCGTAATGAACTAGATATCGTTGCAGAATCGAGTGATTTTGAGAAGGAGTGTTTTTGAAGCATTTACTAGTTCCGCTAAAGAGGTCACTCCCGGTGAAGGGATCTCGGCTCTTTCCTCATCGAATGAGGTGCTGGATATTCTACAAGGAATACCGCTATGCAAAGCAAGAACTAAAAAGGCAATCAAAAACAAAACTGAGTGGGTTGTAGCAACTGCTAGTTTCGCTAAAGAGGTCACTCCCGGTGAAGGGATCTCGGCTCTTTCCTTATCGAATAAGGTACTGGATATTCTATAAGGAATACCGCTATGCAAAGCAAAAATTAGAGCTACCCTTTTTGAAAATTAGATTCTACAACTTCTTTAGTTTTCTTTTCTTTCATTAATCTCATTAATGAAGTCCCATCAATTAATGTTTCCCTAAACATCACAGAGAAATGAAACGAAAATAGAACGTATGCTTATGCCATCCGCATTCGCCACGGGGCCCTGTCATGCACCGTTAGGTTACTTAACTACCGACGGAGAGGGGGCTGGACTAGCGCGGGTGCAAAACATAAGCAACATTTATTACATATCATATATATAATATTACATTCGTCTCACGCAGTTACATGATCAACATCACAGAACACAGCAGCAGAAGATAAACATGTGAAATATTGGATATACTAGGATGTCCGTGTTTTAAATTTAGCCAGTAATGTAAAACACAGATTCCACAGTCATGAAGAATAGCCAAACCCACATCCCATAGACCCCTACGAGAGTGACAAGTAACCCTGCCAATTCTAGAGTTAGGAGACCCGGTCTCAACTCCTTGAGATGGTCTCCCACTGGACTCTAGAACCCGGTTACTTGTGCTCCCCGCCTTGGGTCTATCCTAATGCGGAAAAGTAAATAATATACAACATGTGACAATATCCTCATCCTGGAAGTGCCTCAATAAAAGAATATTACATACAAATTTTACATGAATGAAAAAGAAAACTCTCATCTCACATAAAACCCCCGGCTATTTTTTCACGATGATCCAATAAGACATATCAGCAGCACATGACATCACATATCATCAACGTAAGTAAATATGCGCATTCCAAATTCCATTGACACATAGCGACGATATTTGGGATACCCCATATATTACACATACGGTCGCAGAAAACAAATTATAAAACTACAATAATTAGAATCCGTATATCCATAGACATTATAAACCCGGAATATCGCATTTTCTGGATTTCATGCCTAACCTGTAAACCTTGTATTTTAGTCTCAAATTGAAAACACTTTTCAATTATCTTAGTCGGATAATTCAACAAGATTCCCGACTACAATATCGAATACTCGTCGAAAACTTTAGTAGATGGCCGCACCCCCGATGCCGGCGATGAAGTGCACCAAGGCGGAACACCGTGGCCACGAGCATCCGAGTGGGTGCTCTTTGGAAACGGGGTTCTCCTATAGTCACTTGATCGCGGCTATGGGACGTGGCTGTTTACTTGAGTTACCCGGCGAGTGTTCACGTACAATACGCGATTGCGACGGAGTTTTGATCTAAATCAAAACTTCGTAGCAACAGATTAACCGAGACTAACATACTAGATTCACAATATACTATATACATTACCAGTTTTCACAAAACTAATAAACCGGATTCTAACAATTGTATCACATATCATCTAGATCTATACGACGCCAAATATATCGATCGATTTAACAAAATCCAGAAAACTCAACAACTTTAGAATCACAGTTAAAAATACCCATACAGTGAACAAATCAGCTACAGACCTACACAAGAAAGCATGATCCTTGCCTCATCTACGGCGCCGCGGAACCGCCGCCAAAACCAAGTTTTGGCCGCGGTTCCGTGGTCGTACGGTCGAGTTAGGATCTTATTTTTCTTGTGGGTCTATAGAAAACCCTGCACGATATTTTAGATACTTTTAATTTCAAAAATTCCAACGTTTGGAAAAATCGACAGAAACATGCAAAAAATACGGGTTTTGAAAACCGATCGAACTCTTTAACTTCGTAACGACCTTTCCCGATGTTCTAGTTTGGCTCTAATACCATGAAGGACTACCTTAGCACCATGATGAGGTTATAGAAGTATCTACCATGCCAAATTTAAATTTTTCTTGGTGCTAAGCTAGACTAACAAGATCTTTAAGAAGATTATTATGGTATTCTTTAGATGATATGTAAACTAGATAAGTGTAGGAAGATTATACCTTGGTAGAATCAAGTCTTTCACTTCACTTGCTCCTTATAGTAGTCCCGCGACTCCACTAGTCATCTCTTGAGGCTTTGAACGGGCTTCCTCCGGTGATCTTCCGCCGAAAACGATCCACCACGAAGCTCCTACTAGTTCAAGCTACCACTACACTAAACTCCTTTTAGTGTAAGAACACACTAGTGTAGTGTGCTAATCTACACTAGGATGATGAAGTAGGGGATGTTAGAAGCTCACAAATGCAATCAAAAATCCATGGTTCACATCACATGTGAGGGTGTGGATTTTTGAAGGCATGAAAAGGAAGAAGAAGATGAGCTAGAGAGCATGAGAGCAAGAGGGAAGAATAATGGCTAAGTGTTTGCCAAAATGAGCAAGAGTCAAAGCCAAGCCATGACCCCTCACTCATTCAAGCATGGAATTATGTATATAAAATTGCAAGCATGCTTGAATAGTGAGTCAAGAATGAATAAACAAGAATTAAACCCATGCTTCCAACCATGCTTCTACTTTCCACCTCATTTCTATTTTCACAAAATAGAAATTTAAATGCCATGCTTTATTATAATATATATATATATATATATATATATATATATATATATTAATATATATTTAATGAACAATAATTAGTGAGCTAATGATATTAGTTAATATATAATTATATCACATGTAATTTATATCACATTATTAAATCAACACTTGATCTAATAATCCGGTTATATCAAATATGACCGACTAATATCATTTATCTGTATATCACATTATCGAATTAACACTTGATTCGACAAACTGGTTATATTACATATAACCGAACCGATAACAGATGACTGCCAGATTACAATACGGTATCACATACTCGTATTTAATCAGGCCCACACACATATCACATATGTGTCCTACCTCGTTTCACTTGAACCAGGAAAGTTCTGTGTGGGACTCTAAAGACTCGTCAATACGCCAGCAGTAGGTGATGATCATATCAGTCACCTACAAGCCGTCAGCGGTACTAACTGGACGTAACGGCTACCCGGGTATTGAGCGATATGAAGATCAACAAGCAAGCCTGTCCACAGTCTCCATGAAGCCTATCAGTAACACTCCCGTACAGTCCGGTCTCTTCGTCTGATATATCGCATATCATGTCTAGGGGTGGAAATCGTCAGACCCCAGTAACGTGATAAGTCATGTCAATGTTTGGCCTATAACGGTTCAAGAAACTACTGATAACACTTATCAGTATATCTCGGCAGCAGCCCTGGCCAGGGACTTCCAGTTATAGCCAATCGAACATAGCATAACTTCAACCCCTAACACCAGAAGAGTCGAAACCCCTCCTATCGCTCATTGTCTCCATACGACTCGGGACTGTACCCAAAATCCACCTGTTTGCACGTCTTCTCTGAGCGTGGTAGGGAGGAAATCAAAGCACAGTGGGAGCCGCACAATACTCTATGACGATCTTGGGTCTACAGACTAACCTGTACCAGTGTCACCAGAGGACTACTATCTGATGATAGGTATACCACCACATAGGAGTCCTCGGCGAGTCCTGTTCAGTGTACCCAGTCTTCACTGAGCACCCGTATACCATCTTTGATGTCAAACACCAATGGATGTAGGATCATCCATCGCCCATCATATAGGTCAAGAAGCGTATACGCTAGTCTACACTGGAATATTGATGCCCTGTCTCGATATTCCCTCGACTAGGAACAATTAAAGGATGTACTTGTGAACTACCCTAGCCCCACTAGTATGATCTACATCATAGTTCTGGTAGTCAAGTACATATCCTAAGGGCTTTATCAACATGTGAGAGCAAGACATTATAAATACCAGTCTACATGTTAAGATAAAGGTAACCAGATAGCATACTATTGTAAGAAAGTCCTCTCTCTCTCTCTCTGTCTCTCTCTCTCTCTCTCTATATATATATATATATATATATATATATGTATGTATGTATATATATCCAAGCATCCACTATAATATACACCATATGTAAAATAATGGCCTCTAGGGCATACACATAACTAACACCACCTATAAAATATCACATCCAAAAAGACATAGAAAAAGTAGCAGCAGTAGTGTGCTCCGCCGCGAGTACGCTGAAAGATCGGCCCTGCAAGACACTGTGGCACAACGGAGGTGAGTTGCCAGCTCGTGAGTAGTAAGTAACATCATAAATGATAATCACAAGCATGTACGTAACAGCGACAGATCCTAGGTATGAATTATGATGCAGTATACTAGTATAGGTGCAACATGAATAGATGAGCGACGTATGGAATCTGAAGTGTAGCAACTATAGAAAACTGAATATGTCATAGTAAATTCAATATGGCAGAACCAAAAGTATCATCAATTAAACAACATAAAACCTGTGTCAAATATCGACACTCAAAATCTCAATATCTCAGGCGCCGTCTCTCAGATCGGCCCTCAAATCCATCTGATCACACGACTCCGGTCAGTATCCTCCGGATATCCGCCGAGCCCAAAACTATAACAGGTCGGTATTGTTCCCTTGCCAAGTTCAACGTCTCTCTATACGATCTTCTTGACTCGGGGCACCATACCGGGTCCACGATGTACCCGCAGACGGTGCCTCCTCTCTCCTCGAATCGGGTATACACATAACTCAGAACCGAGAAAACTCATGGTGGATGCCACACATTATATCAAGAGAAACCGCGTTTTTAAAAAATCACAAGATTTCAAAATGTAGCCGCGGTTTCTAAAATCCAGAAATCTCATGAAAACGGAAATCTCACAAAACATCATAATATATGAATATAGTGATGATATAAAATGTACATGGTATTAATATGATGCAAGCTAGAAGAATAACGCGAGGATCTATCTATCAATAAGATGCAATGTAAATGCAAGTTATCATGCGAGTTTTATAGTGTACGTGACATAGAAATTACCAATGGCGTGTGTACATATAGGTTAGTGCACGTGCGTCATGAACCATTGGTAATGGTTCAATGCTTATGATAATGCATATGCAATATGGAAATGTACATAGGTATATGTATATAAATTTTTGTAACTTAGTTCTAAATATCGGGCGCTTTATGCCATCCGAATGATTCCACCATAGATGTTAAATCTACTCACCGAAACGACCTCGAGCTGTACGGTTCCTAGGCACTCTCAAGAGGTCTCACAAGGCATCAACCATGCCAATTTAAAAATTACGGTGCCGAGAAACCCGACTACGGATCGTTGGCTAGAAGTTTAGGCGATAACAAAAAATAGTTAACAATTTAACTAAATGGTAAACGGAAATACAACCTTTGTAGATCCGGTTCTCCACCTCCATTGCTCCGCGATGATGTCTCCTCGCTGTACAAATCGGATCTTGGACTCTAGCGTCAGCTTCATCGGAGAAAAAGCGGGCTAGGTCATCGACGACGATGCCGAAGATGATCTACGTCGAGGCATCGCTAGATCAAGCTCCAACTTCA
This sequence comes from Agapanthus africanus, assembly GCA_030015575.1. Lineage (NCBI taxonomy): Eukaryota > Viridiplantae > Streptophyta > Magnoliopsida > Asparagales > Amaryllidaceae > Agapanthus > Agapanthus africanus. The sequence goes on from CM057338.1 coordinate 235,802,464, forward strand.
CCAAGTCATGAAACTTGTGAAGAGAACACACTCTACTACTTGGCAAGAGGTAGAGGATGAAGAAATAGGAAGTGGGTTCACTTTAGAATTGGATTTCTCACTCATTTTCATCAATCTCTATTGATGAAGTGAAGCTTTCTTCATGAAAGAAGATGAAGAAGAAGAAGCTAAATATTATGATATCTTCTTCAAAATGAAAAGAAAATGAAAACTTATCATAATGTAAACCATGGTCAGGTGTAGAGATTAAACCAAGGTTAGTTGGAATGGTTAGGGTTAAGGATGAGATAAGAATGGTTGACTTGATCAAAGCTTCAAGAAGCTTCAACATAAAACAAAATAAGCCACCATCCTTAAATAATTTCCAAAATGAATATATAAATAAATAAATGAATAATAAAATGAAAAACAAAACCCTAACCATTTAAATAACCATGGTTTAATCTTTACACAAACTCAAGTAAGCATGTATCATCAAACATGATACAATCAAGTGCACAAAAATATATCACATATACAATGCGCACATCCGAGTGAGAAAATCCATCTTGAGTGAACCGATACTAGTTAATGCAAAGTGATATATCAAATATATAATTATACATTAAATCATTAAATCAACACTTGATTTAACGATCCGGTCATATCACATATAACCGACTAATATCCAATGTATCGGCTTATCGAATCAATCCATGATTCGATAACTAGGTTATATCGCATACAACCTTCCGATACATTCATCGCGAGAATGGAATGCGGTATCACATACACGTATTATTCTCGATCCCGCACATATCTCATATGCGCTCCTATTTCGTTTCGCTTGAGCCAGGAAACCTCTGTGTAGAACTCTAAAGACTCGTCAATACGCCGGCAGCGGATGATGATCATATCAAACATCCACAAGCCGCAAGCGGTCTGCTAAACGTAACGGCCACCCAGGTATTGAGCGATCAGAAGATCGACGAGCAAGCCCGCTCACACTCCAGTGAATCCAACCAGTAACACTACCGTACAGTCCGGTCTGATCGTCTGATATGTCGCATATCTCGCCTAGGGGTGGTAAACGTCAGACCCTAATAGCTTGATAAGTCGTGTCGATATGAGGTCTATAACAGTTCGAGAAACTACTGGTAACACTTACCAGTAAATCTCAGCAACCCTGGCCAGGGATTTCCGGTTATAGCCAATCGAACACAGCGCAACATCAACTCCCTATACCGGAAAGAGACGAATCCCCTCCTATCGCTCATTGCCTCCATGTGACTCGGGACTGTACCCAAAAACCACCGTTTTGCACGCCCTCTTGGACGTGGTAAGATGGAAATCAAACCACGGTAGGAACCACACAAGACTCTATGACGATCTCGGGTCAACAGACTACTCTGTACCAGTGTCACCAGAGAACTGCCATCTGACGTAAGGTATAATACCATCTGGGAGTTCTCGGCGAGTCCGTCCAGTGTACCCAGTCTCCACTGAGCACCCGTATATCATCTCTGATGTCAAACACCAATGGATATGGGATCATCCATCGCCCATCTGTATGGGTCGAGAAGGTACACGCTAGTCTACTCTGGTATATCGATGCCCCGTCTCGATACACCCATGACTAGGGACCTTGAAGGATGTACTTATAGACTACCATGTCCCCACTAGTATGATCCGCATCATAGTCCAGGTAGTCAAGTACACATCCTAAGGGCTTTACCAACATGTAACAGAGAGACAATCAGTATACACGTTAAGGTAAAGTTCAACCAGATAGTATACTATCATGTCGAGCAAGAAAGTCCTCCCTATATATGTCCCAGCATCCACTACAATATACATCCAATGTACAGTAATGGCCTCTAGGGCATACATATAACTAACAATCTCCCACTTGCACTAGGGCCATCTGATAGCAGTGGTTGTAGTATCTCATACTTAACCATCCCATAAAAATCTCTCTCTGGGAACAGGCCTTTGTGAGTGGATCCGCTGTGTTGTCCTCTGAGTCTACTCTCCTGACCTCGATCCCCTGGAGATCAACCATCTCCATGATCAGGTGATACTGCCTTAGAATATGTCTGGATCACTGATGGGACCGTCGTTCCTTGGCATAAGCCACAACTCCCTTGTCTCACAATGGTTGGAACGTAGTTCATCTCATGAACCAATATACACCCAAACAGCCTCTTTGGTAGCATCTTAAGTAGCGATATATCCAGCCTTTATCGTCTAGTATGCCACGGTATCTAGCTTGGAACTCTTCCAACATACCGCCCCTTTACTGAGGGTAAAGACAATGCCTGTGACTGACATTCAGTCGTTTTTATCACTTTGGAACATTTCCAGTGATTCTCCTCAGGACCAATTGATACCATCTCACTACAATTAGTGAGAATCCTAACATCCAATTAGATATATCTCATAGATCTAAAACCCAGGATTTAGTAGGTATCAGTTTAATCCTATATGGAGAATCATAGTGATATGCGGAGATTGATCGAGCGTAGCATAGGAAACTTCTTCCCTATCAAGAGTATGTCATCTACGTACTCTACGAGGATCACCACCATACTCCCTACTACCTTTTTGTTTATATAAGGTTCATCTACCATTTTGATGATGTCAAACTCTTTGACTACTTCATCAAAACAGATGTTCCAACTCCGCGATGCCTGTTTTATCCTATAAAGCATCTTGCACACGTTTCCGCTGCTCCCACTGTCTACGAAGCCCTCTGGCTGTGTACTTATAGACGCACTCTTCTAAAACATCATTTAGAAAAGCAGTCATGACACCCAACCACCAGATATCGTAGTCATGGTATGTAGCCGTGACAAGTAAGATCTGGATGGACTTAAGCATAGCTACTTGAAAAGGTTTCATCATTATCCACACCTGGTCAATGATGCAAACTTTTAACAAGTCTAGCTTTGAAAGTCTCAACTTTTCCATCTACACCAAGTAATCTTCTCAAGATATACTTGCTCCTGATGGGGATTTAACCCTTCAGATATAGCAACTAAAGTCCATACTTTGTTAGTGTATAAGGATTCCATCTCAGATCGATAAGCATCCAGCCATTCTTACAGAGTCACACTCCTGATGGCCAGCCCGAAACTAGTTGGGTCATCATCTCATGATGCAATCCTCGCTCCCACTGTCATAGAGAAACCGAAGTATCTCTCAGGTGGGTGAGGAACCTTACTAGATCGGCGGAGAGGCTGAGGTTTGTTGGTATCTACTGAATGCTTTGGTTGTACCAAATCATCTGCTGTATTTTGTATAGCTGGAACCTTTCCAGTTCTACATAACAGACCTTGCCTCGAGCTTGTCCGGATTTTGCTTTCAGACATAGGCCGGTCAACCCCAAATCTTAACTAGCTTAAGACATGGGCTCTTTCCATTCCATATCACATATGAAGCGGTAGGCAACTGATTTGATTGGAACCCTATTCAATAGGTATGAAACTTCATAAGTGCATAACTCCCAAAAGGAAACAGGTAACTCAGTAGTACTCATCATAGAGCACACCATATCAAATAGGGTGTATCTGCTCCGCCCCGATATACCATCGTGCTATGGTGTATACAGAGGAGTAATGCTGAGAGAGAATCTCATTCTCCTTTAGAATAATCCAGGATTTCCGTGCTCAAGTATTCTCCTCCTCGATCTCATCAAAGGACATAATACTTATACCCTTATTTTGGTTCTCTACTTCTAACTTATATTCTGTGAATATCTCAAAAGGTTCGGACTTGTGTTTCAACAGAAACATATGTCTGAATCTTGAGAGATCATCAGAGAACGTAATGAAGTATAAAGAACCAGTCTTGGCATGTGTAGACAAGGGACCTGCATACATCAACATGTATCATCCCAAGAGTTCACTAACTCTTTCTCTGTTTCTAGAGCTATGGTCATCTTATCTCTGTGACATGACTCGCAAGTTTCATAAGATGTAAATTCAAACTGATTTAAATATGCATCTACATGTAACTTCAGCTAGTCGGGTCGCATTGATATGACCTAGTCTACAATGCCTCAAGAAGGATTCGTTCATTTCTGAACTCCTCCTCTTGTGTGTGTTCCGTATACTAAGAACTGTAGTTTGATTTAGAACATTAATGCTTTTAGATAACGTGCCTGAACCGATCAACTTTTGATATAGGAAATGTTCAAAACATAATTCAACAATACAAAATTTTATCATTTCTTTACTAATAAAGAGAGTGATATGATTTTGTATATCAGGTTCGGTATCTAATAACATTCGTTCAGAATCAATGTATTGGTAATACAGGGTGACAGTGACCAACAGACTTGGCTGCAACTCTTGCCCCGTTTTCTGCCTCATGAAACTTATCACCCGTTCTCAGTTCTCTACCTATCTGTAACCCATGTAACATATTACATATGCGGGATCCTGATCCGGTATCATATACCCAGGACGTAAAGGACACTGAGAAACAGTTCTATATAATGAACACACCCGAAGGTGATGCATCAGCATGCACTCTCTTCGTTTGGGCGGCACGGGAATTCTGGTTATCCCCAATTTCCTGCTCTGTCTTATAACAATTATAAGTTGGAGCGGGACCAACGTTCCCCAGCTCAGTATAACAAGCGGGTTCGGTCAAATATCCGTATTATTATCTTGATTAAGGCGTGATATGGTCGCTACCTGGAGAGAGAGAGAAGAAAACACTCAGCGTGCGCTCTTGCAAGAATAGATTGGTTATTATTTTATCTAATCAGGATGGCTCCCACTGCTTTTTATCAAATCTTCCTTCAAACCCTAAAAGGAAAGACTAGCCGGGATTAATTACACACTACAAGTTCGCCAATCTTTCAGCCAGGCCAGTGTCGGTACTTTGAGGGAGGTCCCCCGTGCTTTCGCATGAACCTAATTAATGTAAACCATGTTTTCCCAGAGGCGTAACCTCATTAACACCTTTCTAGACACCTACTTGATCGGCTAATTGTAATGTGTAAAACTCTCCCAGGAGTAACTCTTACTCGCAGCGGGTATCAGGATCCAACTATCTCATAGAAGGTATGCAATCTCATTGCAAATTTCAACACTTGAAATTCCCGATAATTTTGCCCCTAACCTCCTATGACCTTGACAAAGGCCAACAAACCATAGGATGCCAGTCAAGTTCAACCCGTCATTTCCTGATTGAATTAAACCCACCCGCACGACCCTTGACAAAGGCCAACAAGGTCGCACGACTACCCTAACCCAATCTGTATCATATGCATAAGCAGATAAGCACCAGTTAGCTACCGCACACTGCACCTTGACAAAGGCCAACAAACGCAGCACGAATACTAACCACTACTTATCTGAAATGACGGAGGGCTACGACAGATTTTTCTGAAAACCTATTGCGTAATGAACTTGATATCATTGTAGAATCAAGTTTTTAAAATGGAGTGTTTTTGAAGCTTTTCTAGTTTTGCTAAAGGAGTCACTCCCGGTGAAGGGATCGTCGGTCCTTTTCTCGTTGAATGAGGTGCGGGATATATCATATATATCACTGTGCAAAGCAAAAACTTTTAAAAGCAATCAAAAGACAAACCGAGTGTGTAGCATCTGCCAGTTATTGCTAAAGGAGTCACTCCCGGTGAAGGGATCTCGGTCCTTTCCTCATCGAATAAGGTGCAGGATATATCACATATACCGCTGTGCAAAGCAAGAACTGTAGCTACCTGTTTTATTTTGAAATTCGATTCTACAACATCTTAGGTTTCTTTTACTTTCATTAATCTTATTAATGAAGTCCCATCATTTAAGTACCTAAACATCACAGATAAATACGACGCACACTTATGCCATCCGCATTCACCTCGATGTCCCCTCGTGCACCGTTAGGTTAGGTAACTAACGGCAGAGCGGGGCAGGGCTAGCGCGGGTGTAAGACATAAGTAACGCCTATATAATATATCATATATACTATATACTGTATCTATCACAGAACATCACATGATCACATCACCGATATCGCAGCAGAAGAAACATATGAAATATTGGATATACTAGGACGTCCGTGTTTTCAATACGAGCCAGTATAAAACACGGATTCCACGGTCGTGATGAATAGCCAAACCCACACCCCTAGACCCCTACGAGAGCGACAAGCAACCCTACCAATTCTAGAGTTAGGAGACCCGGACTCGACTCCTCGAGTTGGTCTCCCACTGGACCCCAGAACCCGGTTACTTGTGCTCCCCTCCTTGGGTCTATCCTAGTGCGGAAAAGTAAATAATATACAAAGGGTGACATCTTCCGCAACCTGGAAGTTCCCCAATAAAAGAATATTACATACAAGTTTTTACATGAATGAAAATGAAAAACACTCATCTCACATAAAAACCCCGGCTATTCAAACACGACGATCCAATATAACATATCCAGCAATACATAACATCACATGTCATCAACGTAAGTAAATATGCGCATCCCAATTGTCGTTGACATATAGCAACGAAACCGGCGATATCACATATTACACTTACGGTCACAGAAAAGAAAGTGTAAAACTACAACAGTTGGAATCCGCAACCTGCATAGACATCGCATGCCTAATCAAATGAATTCTTTAGACATCGCATGCCAAACAATTATAAACCCCGCATTTTAGTCTCATTATCGAAAACACTTTTCAATATTAAGTCGGGCAATTCAACAAGATTCCCGTCATTCTGATCGAATGCTCGTCGCAATACGGCATGCCGCATAATCGAGTTAAGGTTTGTTGTCTTCTAGAGGGTCCATCGAGTTACTTGCACTACTTAGAACGTCTTTAAACTACGGAAAAATCCAACACTTGGAAATTTCCCGACAGGGGAAAAATTGGGTATTTATATCCGTTCGAACTTTTTAACATATTCTAAAAATTACCCGGAAAAACACACAGACAAAATTAGACAGTCCGATCGAATTACCGAATCCCCAATACAACCCAGAAAATACAACTCTGGAAAAAATATTAAAAATTCCCAGGAAAACCAGCACATAAAACTAAGAATTACTATGCAGAATTAGACGCACAAAATGACAACATAGCCGCGGAACCGCCGCACAAGCCATCTTGTGCCGCGGTTCCGCCGCGCTACAGTGGAATCATGGACACGTGTTGCACAGTTATTCTTAGGATTCCCTGCTGATTTTTCTGCATATTTTTATTTTCGAAAAATCCCAGATTTTAGAAAAAGGACAGAGAGCATTTTTTGAGTTGGGGTTTCGGGTCGATCGGACTTCAAACTCCGTCTAGACTTCGCCTAAGGCTCTAGCTAGGCTCTGATACCACTGTAGGGTTCCTAGGCACTCTCAAGAGGTCTCACAAGGCATCAACCATGCCAATTTAAAAATTACGGTGCCGAGAAACCCGACTACGGATCGTTGGCTAGAAGTTTAGGCGATAACAAAAACTAGTTAACAGCTTAACTAAATGGTAAACGGAAATACAACCTTTGTAGATCCGGTTCTCCACCTCCATTGCTCCGCGATGATGTCTTCTCTCTTTACAAATCGGATCTTGGACTCTAGCGTCGGTTTCATCGGAGAAAAAGCGGGCTAGGTCATCGACGACGATGCCGAAAATGATCTACGTCGAGGCATCGCTAGATCAAGCTCCAACTTCACCAAGTCATGAAACTTGTGAAGAGAACATACTCTACTACTTGGCAAGAGGTAGAGGATGAAGAAATAGGAAGTGGGTTCACTTTAGAATTGGATTTCTCACTCATTTTCATCAATCACCATTGATGAAGTGAAGCTTTCTTCATGAAAGAAGATGAAGAAGAAGAAGCTAAATATTATGATATCTTCTTCAAAATGAAAAGAAAATGAAAACTTATCATAATGTAAACCATGGTCAAGTGTAGAGATTAAATCAAGGTTAGTTGGAATGGTTAGGGTTAAGGATGAGATAAGAATGGTTGACTTGATCAAAGCTTCAAGAAGCTTCAACATAAAACAAAATAAGCCACCATCCTTAAATAATTCCCAAAATGAATATATAAATAAATAAATGAATAATAAAATGAAAAACAAAACCCTAACCATTTAAATAACCATGGTTTAATCTTTACACAAACTCAACTAAGCATGTATCATCAAACATAATACAATCAAGTGCACAAAAATATATCACATATACAATGCGCACATCCGAGTGAGAAAATCCATCTTGAGTGAACCGATACTAGTTAATGCAAAGTGATATATCAAATATATAATTATACATTAAATCATTAAATCAACACTTAATTTAACGATCCGGTCATATCACATATAACCGACTAATATCCAATGTATCGGCTTATCGAATCAATCCATGATTCGATAACTAGGTTATATCGCATACAACCTTCCGATACATTCATCGCGAGAATGGAATGCGGTATCACATACACGTATTATTCTCGGTCCCGCACATATCTCATATGCGCTCCTATTTCGTTTCGCTTGAGCCAGGAAACTTCTGTGTAGGACTCTAAAGACTCCTCAATACGCCGGCAGCGGATGATGATCATATCAAACATCCACAAGCCGCAAGCGGTCTACTAAACGTAACGGCCACCCGGGTATTGAGCGATCAGAAGATCGACGAGCAAGCCCGCTCACACTCCAGTGAATCCAACCAGTAACACTACCGTACAGTCCGGTCTGATCGTCTGATATGTCGCATATCTCGCCTAGGGGTGGTAAACGTCAGACCCCAATAGCTTGATAAGTCGTGTCGATATGAGGTCTATAACAGTTCGAGAAACTACTGGTAACACTTACCAGTAAATCTCAGCAACCCTAGCCAGGGATTTCCGGTTATAGCCAATCGAACACAGTGCAACATCAACTCCCTATACCAGGAGAGACGAATCCCCTCCTATCGCTCATTGCCTCCATGTGACTCGGGACTGTACCCAAAAACCACCGTTTTGCACGCCCTCTTAGACGTGGTAAGATGGAAATCAAAGCACAGTGGGAACCACACAAGACTCTATGACGATCTCGGGTCAACAGACTACTTTGTACCAGTGTCACCAGAGAACTGCCATCTGACGTACGGTATAATACCATCTGGGAGTTCTCGGCGAGTCCGTCCAGTGTACCCAGTCTCCACTGAGCACCCGTATATCATCTCTGATGTTAAACACCAATGGATATGGGATCATCCATCGCCCATCTGTATGGGTCGAGAAGGTACACGCTAGTCTACTCTGGTATATCGATGCCCCGTCTCGATACACCCACGACTAGGGACCTTGAAGGATGTACTTATAGACTACCATGTCCCCACTAGTATGATCCGCATCGTAGTTCAGGTAGTCAAGTACACATCCTAAGGTCTTTACCAACATGTAACAGAGAGACAATCAGTATACACGTTAAGGTAAAGTTCAACCAGATAGCATACTATCATGTCGAGCAAGAAAGTCCTCCCTATATATGTCCCAGCATCCACTACAATATACATCCAATATACAGTAATGGCCTCTAGGGCATACATATAACTAACACGAGCTACTCGTATCCGACCACCTCCTTCCCATTCCTAGTCGCGTCCGAAGTCTCTGCAACCGATCCTAGTATCGCACAAAACTTAGCACATGAGGCTAGAAATCCGATATGATACACAAATATAAACTCCACAAACGAACTAACTCTCACGAGCTAAACGTGTGAACCTGGTGTACTAAACGCGTGTAACAAACACTTACGACTACCCTTAAGGACAGTTAACAAATTAAAACACTAAAATGAGAATTGGAATATTCGAATCGTACGTTAACATATCGCCTAAAATTAGGTAAAACAGTCCCAGAATTTTGTATATACAAAATTAGAAAAAGTTGCATATACCAGAGGTCTAATTGAAGTCTCAGAAAGCCCACGACAAAAACTTACACTCAAACTCACCAAATGGGCCGCAAATTGCGGCCAAAACTAATAAATTGGCGGCCAGAACTTGGAGGTAGAGGCTCGGGTTTTGAGGGTGTACTCATGGTCCTATAACTAGCTGCTGGGTTCCCTAGGGTTGCCGCTGGGTTTCGTGAGGTATCGACCATGCCGTTTTCAAAAAATTTGCGCGCTAAACAACTCTAACGCTAGAATCTAAACTAGAGAATTAGACGAACAAGCATGTAAATATCTTTACATCTAAGTGAACAAGGAATACAACATTTGTAGACCGTTCTTTCACTTCAGTAGCTCCATGTTGTAGTCCCTTCGCTCCAAGTAGTGATATCCCGGACTATAATGAGGCTCCACAAGGTGAAATGATCAAGCTTACTTGAAGTCTTTGAGGCCGAAGATGATCTACGTCGAGGAGACACTAACTCAAGCTACCTCTTCACTAAGTGATGAACTTAGTGAAGAAACAACACAATCTAAATGGCTAGTAGTGAAGAGGTTGATGAAGTAGGAATTTTGCTCACTTTAGAAATAATTTTCTCACTATATTTCTTCACCTTTCATGAAGCTAGAAAGCTTTTGGAGATGAGAAAGAAGATGAAGTGTGAATGGAATAATGAGTGAGAATAGCGATCATGGGTGAGTTAGTGTCAGACACTAACTCATGTAGAGAATAAACCATGGCTACCAATAATGGTTAGATTAATAAATATCTAGAGTGAGACAAAATTAGTGGACTAAATCAATAGGTTCTACAAGCTTCTATAAGCTTCAACCATGTGACAAATTTCTAACCAATTTTGATTTATTTTAAATAAATAAAACCCTTCATTATTATTTGCATGGTGTGAGTCTCATACACCCATGTCACATGTGGCATCTAGCATGACACAAAAGATGTACATTAATATATATCACATATATACCAAGTGTATACTGGTGAGAAAAAGAAAACTTAAGTGAGCTAATATTAGTTAATGTAAGATAATATATCAAATATATAATTATACATTAAATTATTAAATTAACACTTGATTTAATAATCCGGTTATATCACATACAACCGACTAATATCAAATGTATCAATTTGTCGAATCAACACTTGATTCGACAGCCCGGCTATATCACATATAACCGGCCGATATCACATATCGCGAGAATAGAATACGATATCACATACGCGTATTAATCTCGGTCCCGCACTTATCATTTATGTGCGCCTACTTCGTTTCGCTTGAGCCAGAAAACCTCTGTGTAGGACTCTAAAGATTCGTCAATACGCCGGCAGTAGCTGGTGATCATATCAGTCACCCACAAGCTGCAAGCGGTCTGCTAAACGTAACGGCCATCCGGATATTGAGCGATCAGAAGTTCAACAAGCAAGCCTTCTCATACTCCTGTGAATCCATCAAGTAACACTACCGTACAGTCCGGTCTTTTTTCCAGATATGTCGCATATTACAGCCTTAGGGGTGGTAATCGTCAGACCCCAATAGCCTAATAAGTCTTGCCGATGCGAGGTCTATAACGGTTCGAGAAACTACTGATAACACTTACCAGTAGATCTCAGCAACCCTTGCCAGGGATTTCCTGTTATGGCCAATCAAGTATAGCGCAACATTAACCCCCAATACCGGGAGAGACGAAATCCCCTCCTATCGCTCACTGCCTCCATGTGACTCGGGATTGTACCCAAAAACCACCGTTTTGCACGATCTCTTGAACGTGGTAAGGTGGAAATCAAAGCACAGTATGAATCACACAAGACTCTATGACGATCTCGGGTCGACAGACTAATCTATACCAGTGTCACCAGAGAACTGCTATCTGACGATAGGTATAATACCATCTAGGAGTTCTCAGCGAGTCCGTTCAGTGTACCCAGTCCCCACTGAGCACCCGTATACCATCTCTGATGTCAAATACCAATGGATATGGGATCATCCATCGCCCATCATATGGGTCGAGAAGCGTATAAGCCAGTCTACTCTGCATCCACTATAATATACGTCACATGTATAATAATGGCCTCTAGGGCATACATATAACTAACAATCTCCCACTTGCACTAAGGCCATTTGTTGTAGCATCTCATACTCAATGCCCCATAAAAGTCTCTCTAGGGAAAGGCCTCTATGAGTGGATCCGCCGTGTTATCCTTCTCGTCAACTCTCCTTACCTTGATCCCTTGGATATCAACCATCTCCCTGATCAAGTGATACTGTCATCAGAATATGTCTGGATCGCTGATGGGACCGGCGTTACTAGGACAAAACCACAACTCCATTGTTTTCACAATAACAGTTATTGGACGCTCAATGGTAGGAACCATATTCATCTCATGAACAAGAATTATCCAGACATCCACTTTAGTAGCATCATTGGTAGCGATGTATTCAGCCTTTATTGTCTAGTTTTCCACGGTATATAGCTTGGAACTCTTCCATCATACCGTCCCTCCATTGAGGGTAAAGACAAAGCACGTGACTGAATTTCAGTTGTCCTTATCTCACTGGGAGCTCAAATTGGTAAAGGACTCCCACTGGAGTTCACCGTTACCAAACACCAAGAACATTTCTTTAGTGCTTCTCAAGTACTTAAGAATGTCCTACACAGCTATCCAGTGATTTTCCCAAGATCCGATTGATTCCTAATCACTACACCTAGTGAGTCAGCTATATCTGGTCTGGTACATAACATCGCATACATGATAGTGCCTAGTGCCGAAGCATAGGGTATCCCTTACACGCGAGCTCTCTCCAAATCAGTCTCGGGTGACATCTTTTTTGAGAGAGTGATTCCTGAGTAAGTGGGCGAACCACCATGCTTAGAATCTTCCATACTATACCCCTTTAGTACGGTGTTAATGTACCTGGATTTGGGACACTCCCAACATCCACTTAGATCTATCCACATAGATCATAATCCATAAGATGTAGTAGGTATCATTCAGATCTTCCATGGAGAATCGTCGTGATAAGAGGAGCTTGACCGAGTGTAGCATAGGAAACCATTTCCTATCAAGAGTATGTCATCTACGTACAATACGTGGAAGACAACCTTACTCTCTACCACCTTCTTGTATATACAAGATTCATCTACCTTTTTTATGAAGTCAAACTCTTTAACTGCCACATCAAAACAGATTTTCCAACTCCACGATGCGTGCTTTAATCCTGATGGACTTAAGCATAGCCACTGGAGAAAAGGTTTCATCATAAACCACACCTAGTTATTGATGATAGCCTTTAACTATAAGTCTAGTTTTAAAAGTCTTAACTTTTCCATCTTCATCAAGAATCTTCTTAAGATCCACTTGCCCCCGATGAGTTTTATCCCTTCAGGTACAACATTCAAAGTCACACTTTGTTGGTGTGTATGAATTCCATCTTTGATTGCATAGCATCCAGCCGTTTCATAGAGTCGCCACTCATGATGGCCTGCCTGAACCTGGTTGGGCTATCATCTACCATGATGCAATCCTCGCTCCTACCGTCACCGAGGAAACCGTAGTATCTCTCAGGTGGATGAGGAACCTTACCAGATTCGTGGAGAGGCTGAGGTTCGTTAGTGACTATTGAATCCATTGGTTTTACCAAATCATCAGCTGTTAGTTTGTCCAGCTGGAACTCCTTCCAGTTCTACCTCATGGCCACTAATTTCTTCATAAGAAATTCCTTTTCTAAAAAGGTGGTATACTGTGAAACAAAACACCTTTTGCTCCTCAGTGTGGTAGAAGATATACCCTCGCAAATGTTTGGGATATCCAACAAACTTATACAGGACTGACCCCGCCTCGAGCTTGTCCGGATTTTGCTTTTCAACATAGACCGGACAACCCCATATCTTAACTCGTTTAAGACATGGTCTCTTCCTATTCCATATCTCATATGTAGTGGTAGGCACAGATTTGGATGGAACCCCATTCAATAGGTATGCAGCTTCTCAAGTGCATAACTCCAAAAGGAAATCGGCAACTCAGCTACTCATCATAGAGCGCACCATATCCAATAGGGTGCGAAACCTCCTTCCTGATTCACCGTTGTGCTGTGGTGTATATAGAGGAGTAAGCTGAGAGAGAATCCCATTCTCTTTTAAATAATCCAGGAACTCCATGCCCAAGTATTCTCCTCCTGGATCACGTCGAAAGAATTTAATACTTTTACCCGTCTAGTTCTTAACTTCAAGCTTATATTCCTTGAATTTCTCAGAAGCTCCAGACTTGTGTTTCAACAGGAACACATGTCCGAATCTTGAGACACCGTCGATGAATGTAATGAAGTAGATGCAATTCACTTCTTATTTCCCAGTCCTGAAGATCAATCTGAGCAAGGAGGTTGTCTTTCGATTTTCCGTCTTTACAAAGAAGCAAGTTATGTACGTGCTTGAATACTCCCTTCTCTATGTGCATGACGTCCAGACAATGACGTACTAAATTTGTTGACCAGTATGGAAGCTCGTAGAAAATGCTTAACTTGTTCCCGTATGGTGGTTTGACCTGTTTTACCGGATCTATCCCGAAGGTCACATTATTGTACCCATCCCACTGAGCAGTCACGTCCTCTCCGGACAATGAGGCTGGAGGCCCAAGAAGCTCCTGGTGACCATTAAAGTGAGTAGCCTCTAACCGGTAGGGATTGTCTAGTGGTAAGAAACGCCGATGACCGCAATAACAAACCTTCCTGCTAAAATTCAACCATTTCGATGTTGTATATTGATGGCAATAAGAGTATTCTTTGTAACCATGTATGGACCAACCTGATAGCATTCCATACACAAGAAAGTCATTAATTGTCCACATTAAAGATGCAAGCAGTGTGAAGGTTGTATCTGTGTTTGCATCGTAAATCTCTACACCATCAATGAATAAAGATTTTAACTCATCGATTAGAGATCGGAGAAAGACGTCGATATTGTTTCCTGGTGAGTTTGGTCCATCAATAAGAAGATGCATCATAAAGTAGGATTGATCTATATCCAACCAAGAAGACAGATTATAAACTATCATTACAACGGGCTATGTGTTGTGGCTTCCAGCCATATAGTTGAATGGGCAGAAACCATCACTAGCGAGTGCGAGCCTGACATTGTGAGTATCTGATAGTGCTCAATATTGGCATTCCCCAAGATCATGACACGTGGCAGGTGACGCACCCCAAAACTCAGAAGAAAGGGCCCGCAGGGGCCGATCAGGCCATCCCGTGCCCGACCAGCAAGCATAGGCCGGCCCTCCTCGAGGACCCCTGCAAATTAGCCTCCCCGGCCGCTCAGCTCGCCCCGAGCCGCCATAGGACCAAGACTCCCCGGCCTCCCCGCTCGGCTCCAAGCTCCCTGTCGAGGCCGTCTTCCTCGGCCCTCTGACCAATTCCACCAGTCACAGGCTTAACCGCCGCTCCGCGAATCTCGCCATGCGCGGATTCTCTGCCAGCAACATCCCACGTTCCACGCCCCCGCGATTCCCATTAATGGGCGATCCGCTCTCTACGCGGGCGTGACATCGGGAGCGTAACTGCCGGCGAGATTCTCGCGCTAGCTGCTGCGTGCCATCACCACTATATAAACCCCCATCACAGAGGGGTCAAATAAGCAATTCTTTACACTTTACGCCATTACTCTGCTTGGATCTCATCACTAACTTGAGCGTCGGAGGGTCCTCGGTGGTACCAAACTACCCAGGGACTTCTTTGCAGGTATTCAGCGACAACTTCCACACCTCACCTCTCCTTCCAAAAACCCATTGAGACCCACACGCAATGAAGGATAACCAGCTAAGTTCACCGTGAGATCTACGGAAGACAATATCTGACGGAAGCCCGAAAAGGAGCTTCATCAGTTGGCGCCGTCTATTGGAAACAATAACTCCACTAAAAACAAAGTTGGCCTTCCGATCTCCACCCGCATGGCGACCGATTCCCCTGAAGACCCAAACGCTCGCTACTGCCTCCCTCACAATGGAGACGGGGGCAAACCCTCGCCTAAGGTCATCGGTCTCCCCGCAGGCTGCCGCCTCACAGGCTCCGGCGGCCGCCCGGCAAAAGGGCTGGGGCTGGGAGCCCATCACCTTTGGCGACGAGGATCTCCACGACATATCTCTGCCCCATAGCGACCCGCTGGTGATCATAGCTCGAATTCACTAATACGAGGTCCACCGAATACTCATCAATTCAGGCAGTTCGGCAGACATCCTCTTCCAAGACTGCTTTTTGCGAATAGGGCTGGCCCCAGCAGACTTGAGGCCGACCTCCCACGTCCTCTCGGGATTCACCAACCACTCCGTTCCGGCGCAAGGAGTAGTCACCCTGCAATTCACGATCGGGGAGCCCGGCCGCACACGCACACTGCCTGTGGACTTCATTGTGGCTAGGGTCCCCTCGGCCTACAACGTCCTCCTCGGCCGGCCGACACTGAACTCCCTCCAGGCCCAGATCTCAACATACCACCTGGCGATGAAATTCCCCCTCGACCAGGGTGGGGTGGGCCGGACCTACGGAAGCCAACGGGTTGCGGAGGTAAGCCTGACAGAGGTATCTTCTCCCGAGCAGCACGCTGATAGCGCCGACATATGCGGCGACATTAAGGGATCTCTAGACACCCGGGACGAACGGAAGGAGGTCTGTAGAGCACCGGTCGATCCTCTGATCGAGGTGCCCTTAGCGGAAGGAGACCCAGGGAAGACCATCCAGGTTGGGTCACTCCTGACGGGAATCCAGCGGGATGACCTGACCGAGTTCCTCCGAAGCAATTACGATGTCTTCGCCTGGGCCCCAGCAGACATGCCTGGGATCGACCCCAAAATCATCTCCCACAAGCTCGGGGTCGATCCTACGGCCCGACCCGTCAGGCGGAAGAAAAGAAGCTTCGCCCCGGTCAAACAAAAGGTCATCGAAGAGGAAGTTGACAGACTCCTCGCCGCCAACTTCATCAGGAACATGCCCTACTCGGAGTGGCTGGCCAACGTGGTCCTGGTCAAGAAGTCGAGTGGGAAGTGGAGTATGTGCGTCGACTTCACCGACCTCAACAAGGCCTGCCCCAAGGACAACTTCCCGCTCCCCCGCATAGACCAGCTCGTCGACAACTTGGCCGGACACGAGCTCCTGAGCTTTATGGACGCTTTCTCTGGCTACAACCAAATCCGCATGAATCCGGACGATGAGGATATGACCGCATTCACGACAGACCGGAGGGTGTACTGCTACAGAGTGATGCCCTTCGGCCTCAAGAATGCCGGGGCCACATACCAGAGGCTGGTCAACCGCATGTTCAAGCCGCAGATCGGCAGGAACATGGAAGTCTACATTGATGACATGCTCGTCAAGTCCATCTCATCGGCCGACCATGTCAAGAACTTGGGAGAGGTGTTTAGGGTGCTCCGCAAGTTCAACATGAAGCTGAACCCCTCCAAGTGTGTGTTCGGAGTCACTGGAGGGAAGTTCCTCGGGTTCATGGTCACTCACCACGGAATTGAAGCTAACCCAGAGAAGATCGACGCCATCCTAAGCATGACCGCACCCAAGACCAACGTCGAGATCATGCGGCTCACAGGGCGGGTCACTGCTCTGAGCCGTTTCATGTCCAGGTCGGGGGAGAAGTGCCTCCCGTTCTTTAAGGCGCTGAGAAAAATTCCAAGGTTCGAGCGGTCTGAAGATTTCCAGGCCGCCTTCGACCAACTGAAGAGGCACCTCGTAACACCACCCCTGCTTACCCAGCCCGTGGAAGGGGATGAGCTGTCGCTGTACCTGGAAGTATCCGACCAAGCAGCAGGCTCGGTGCTCATCTGAGAGGCCGAGGGAGCACAGAAGCCAATGTACTATGTGAGCCATGTATTCAAGGACGCGGAGATGAGATACCCCGCCATAGAGAAGATTGTCCTGGCCCTCGTAGTAACCTCGCAGAAGCTGCGGCACTACTTCCAAGCGCACACAATCATCGTCCTCACTGAGTGCCCCTTGGGGGCTATCCTGGCGTCGTCGGAATCCTCTGGCCATCTAGAGAAATGGAGATGGGAACTATCTCAACTCGACATAAGGTATCGCCCGAGACAAGCCATCAAGACACAGGCCCTGGCCGATTTTGTCGTTGAATGCACCATCCCTAGCAGGAAGCAGGACCCCGCGCCGCCCCTCGCAGCCCGACTTCCCGTCCAGGAAGGCCCTTGCTCAGCCCCGGAGTGGGTCATCTACGTCGATAGGTCTTCTACCGAGGAAGGCTGCGGTGCCGGCCTCATTATCCGGGGCCCAAACGAAGCCGAGATGGAGTATTCCTTGAGGCTCGGTTTCAAAGCGTAGAACAACGCGGCGGAGTACGAAGTCCTCCTAGCCGGACTGCGCATAGCCGTCGGGCTGGGACTGAAGACCTTCCGGGTCCGCAGCGACTCGGCCCTAGTTGTCGGCCAAGTGACCGGCCGCTTCGAGGCTCGAGAGCCCCTGATGATGAAATACCTAGCCGAGGTGAGGAAGCTCCGGAAAAACTTCGACGAAGTCCAGGTGGAACAAATTCCCAGGCAAATGAACGCTCAAGCAGACGCCCTGAGCAAGCTGGCTTCATCATACTCGGCCAGCAGCAGACGGTCGATATTCTTCGAAACCTTGACCCGACCCAGCGTCGGAGACGAGGCGGCGACACTCCAAGTGTACACGACACAGGAGAACAACCCGGATTGGAGGAATCCCCTCGTGGAATTCCTGAAGGACGGTACGCTCCCGGAAGACAGAGCAGCTGCCCGCCGCCTCCGGGCTAGAGCCACCCACTTCGTCTGGAGCAACGAGAACCTCTACAAGAAGGCCTTCACCCAGCCCCTGCTCCGGTGCATTGACCCCCACGAGGCCGACTACGTCCTGCGGGAAATCCATGAAGGAGTGGGTGGCGCACACCAGGGGGCTCGAACCTTGACCCAAAAGGCACTACTTAAGGGTACTATTGGCCCACCATGCACGAGGATGTCCTGAAGCTGGTCAGGAGGTGCAAGAGCTGCCAACTCCACGGCAGTATCCCCCGCTTCCCAGCTACCGAACTAACTGCTTTGACATCCACGTGGCCATTCACCCAGTGGGGATTGGATATGATCGGCCAGTTCCCCACCGGAACTAGCGGACATAAATACGTTCTCGTCGTGGTGGACTACTTCACCAAGTGGATCGAGGCTGTTCCCATCAGGAAACCGGACATCGCCATAACCATCAAGTTCTTCCAAAACAACCTGATACACCGGTTCGGAATCCCAAGGTGCATCATCACCGACCACGGGACGAACTTCGAGAACGAGAAAATAAGGGACTTCTGCAAAGAATACCACATCCTCATGAAGTTCGCCGCGGTCGTGCACCCCCAAAATAACGGGCAAGCCGAGGTCGCTAACTGGGACGTCCTCAGAGGCCTCCGAACCCGGCTGGAAGGGAGACAAGGCGGGTGGGTTGAGGAGCTACCCCGGGTCTTGTGGGCCCTGTGCATGTCGAAAAAGACTCCCATCGGGGAGACCCCTTTCAGCCTCTGCTACGGGACCGAAGCAACGGTCCCAGCAGATATCGGGCTACCCAGCCACCGAGTTGAGCACTTCGACGATGAAGCAAACACCATGGCACTACGAACCAATCTCGACGTGCTGTTGGAGAAAAGGAATCGGGCCCAGATCAGAGCCGCCGCCTACCAACAGCAGACGGCCCGGTACTACAATGCTCGGGTAAAACACCGATCCTTCAAGACCGGGGACCTAGTCCTGCGGCGGAACGAATTCATCGACCAAGGCAGGCTTCACAAGCTCCCCCCAAAGTGGGAAGGTCCTTTCTTTGTCTTCGAAACGCTCCCCGGCGGAGCCTACCGCCTGCAGTGTAAGGTTTGTCTAGCACCCTATAATGAGTTTTGAAGCATCACATGTCCCAAAGTTTAAATTTAGATGGTGCTAAACAAGCATGCAAAGGAATCGATCCTAGAAAATTAGGGTTATGAAATTTTAAACCGAACAAAACTAGGGTTTCGAGACTACAACCTTTGTAGCTCCCTTTCGCTGGACTCCTTGGTGTCTTAGGAGTTGGAAGAAGGTCCTCTTGAAGTCCTCTCACGTCCACGACGATCCACCCGGAGTTCGCCGTCCAAGCTCGCAACTTCAAGAATCGAAGAGAACACTCTAAACAAGTTGGCTAAACTTGTGTAGAATGATGTTGTGGTTTAGAATCTCACTTCAAAAACCTTTCTTTGAGTGTGTTTTACTCACTAGAAAAAACTAGAGAGCAAATGGTGAAGGAGGATGAAGATGGTAGCTTTTCTTTTTAGCAAGAGTAAAAGATAAAGATGACCCTTGAAAAAGAAATGAAATATATCCTTTTATATTTTATTCCTTCTTGCATCCAACCATGGTTAAGTGATGGAGAGTTTATTTAACTTGAGATTTAAATCATAAAGAGAAGGATAACTCAAGGTTAGAGGTAGATGAGCTTGGTTAGGTTAAAAGAAGAATGTAGAAGCTAGAAAGAATTATCCTTTTCTTTTCAATTTTGTTTTAAATACAAAATCAAATAAAAATCCATCACTTAATCCAAGGTGTGAGTCTTGTATTGCCACCATTTCCATGTGTTAACAACCATGATAGATGGGTGTATGTATGTATGTATCTATGCACATCCATATGTGCATGAAACTAGAAAGAAAGAAGAAAATCATACATGCATGCATACATCCATCAAATACTAGAAAGGTTTCAAGTGAGAAAACTAATGGTTAGATGATAAATCAACACTTGATTTATCAATCCGGTCATATCTCATATGACCCCACCAAAAGCAGGCCGCCCGATCAATGTTCGGTATCAAATACGCATATTTTAATCGGGTGCACGCGCATATCGCATACGCGCACCACAACGTTTCGCCTGGACTGGGTAACTCCTTTGTGGGACTCTAAGACTCGTCAATACGCCGGCAGAGGGTGATGATCATATCAGGTACCCCCAAGCCGCAAGCGGTCAGCTAAATGTAACGGCCACCCGGTAATTGAGCGATCAGAAGAAAACAAGCGATCCTGCTACAACTCCTGTCGAGCCAACCGGCAACACTACCGTACAGTCCGGTCTCTTCGTCAGATATGCTGCATATTGAGCCTAGGGATGGTCACGTCGATCCTAATAACTCAATAAGTCGTGCCAGTGAATGGTCTATAACAGATCGAGAAACAACTGATAACACTTATCAGCAAATCTCAGCAGCCCTGGCCAGGGACTTACTGATATAACCAGTCGGGCACAGTACAGCATCAACTCCCAATACCGGGAGAGACGAAACCCCTCCTATCGCTCATTGCCTTCGTGTGTCTCGGGACTGTACCCAACGGCCACCTGTTTGCACGACTCAGTAGAGTCGTGGTAGGGTGGCAATCAAAGTACAGTGGGAGAACACACAAGACTCCATGACGATCTCGGGTCTACAGACTAACCTGTACCAGTGTCACCTGAGAACTGCTATCCGACGATAGATATAATTCCGTATAGGAGTTCTCGGTGAGTCCGTCCAGTGTACCCAGTCAGCACTGAGCACCTGTATATGATCTTGATGTCAAACATCGATGAATGTGGGAACATCCATTGCCCATCGTATGGGTCTAGTATCATATACGCTAGTCTACACTGGTATATCAATGCCCTGTCTCGATATACCTACGACTAGGGACTTTCCAGGATATGCTTATAGACTACAGATGTCCCACTAGGATGATCTCCATCATAATCAGAGTAGTCAAGCCGATATCCTCAGGGCTTTATCAGCATGTATGAATGAATAAAAGCATGATCGGATCATCATGTCAGATAAAGAAGAACCAGATAGCATACTATCATGTCGAGCAAGAATGCATACTGAATATATATACATGTATAGATACATCCACTATCACATAATGGCATCTAGGGCATACATATATCCAACAATCTTCCACTTGCACTAAGGCCAGTTATTGGCGTATCTCATACCCAACATCTCAAAAAGTCGCTCATGCTGCGGCTGAGGGAGGACCTTGGTGAATGGATCCGCGGCGTTATTCTTTGTGTCTACCCTCCTAATCTCGATCTCGCGGTGATCTACAATCTCCCGGATCAAATGAAAACGCCTCAGGATGTGTCTGGACCGCTGATGGGATCTGGGCTCCTTGGCTAATGCCATAGCCCCATTATTGTCACAATACAAAGGTATTGGATCAATAATGGTTGGAACTACTCCTAGCTCTGAGACGAACTTCTTCATCCAGACGGCTTCCTTGGCGGCATCATTTGCAGCAATGTACTCAGCTTCCATCGTAGAGTCTGCAACGGTATCTTGTTTGGAACTTTTCCAACTCACCGCCCCTCCATTAAGGGTAAATACAAACCCAGAGATAGATTTGCTGTCGTCCTTATCGCTCTGGAAGCTCGAATCGGTAAAGGCCTCCATTTGGAGATCTCCATTACCATACACCAAGAACAATTCTTTAGTCCTTCGCAAGTACTTAAGAATGTTCTTCACAGCTGTCCAGTGATTCTCTCCTGGGTTGGATTGATACCTGCTTACAACACTAAGTGCATAAGCTACATCTGGGCGTGTACATAACATTGCATACATTATAGATCCTACTGCCGAAGCATAGGGTTTAATACTCATGCAAGCTCTCTCTTCATCGGTCTTTGGGCAAGAATCCTTGGAGAGAGTGACCCCATGGCAAGCGGGTAAGGCACCCCGTTTGGAGTCTTCCATACTAAACCTTTTTAGGATGGTGTCAATGTACCTGTTTTGGGACAATCCGAATAACCTTTTGGATCTATCTCTATAGATCCTTATGCCCAGAATGTATATGGCATCACCCAGGTCCTTCATAGAGAACCTCAGTGATAAGAAAGATTTGACCGACTGTAGCATAGGAATATCATTTCCTATCAGAAGAATATCATCCACGTACAATACGAGGAATGTGAAAGCTCTTCCTACAGCTTTCTTATAAACACAAGGTTCATCTGGATTTTTGATGAAATCAAACTCTTTGATAACATCATCGAAACAGATGTTCCAACTCCGAGATGCCTTCTTTAACCCATATATGGATTTAAGCAATCTACATGCTTTCCCGCTGCTCCCACTGTCAATGAAGCCTTCTGGCTGATCCATATAAACGCATTCTTCTAAATCTCCATTTAGAAATGCTGTTTTAACGTCCATCTTCCAGATTTCATAGTCGTAGTGAGCAGCAATAGCAAGTAGGATCCGAATGGATTTAAGCATGGCTACGGGCGAAAAAGTTTCGTCATAGTCCAAACCTGGTCTTTGACGAAAGCCTTTCGCCATAAGTCTTGCCTTATAGGTCTCTACCTGCCCATCTACACCAA
Organism: Agapanthus africanus; assembly: GCA_030015575.1. Classification (NCBI taxonomy): domain Eukaryota; kingdom Viridiplantae; phylum Streptophyta; class Magnoliopsida; order Asparagales; family Amaryllidaceae; genus Agapanthus; species Agapanthus africanus. Next base: position 235,825,717 of record CM057338.1, read on the forward strand.
TTTTTCTTTTAAAGATCCATTTGCACCCCACAGGTTTTACCCCAGGGGGTACAACGTCCAAAGTCCATACTTTGTTGGTGTACATAGACTCCATTTCGAATCTCATGGCATCCAGCCACTTCACAGAGTCTCTACTCGTGATAGCTTGCTGAAAACTGGTAGGATCATCATCATCCATGATACAGTCTTCTCTGTCACCATCAATGAGGAAACCGTAGTACCTCTCCGGTGGGCGAGAAGTCCTATCAGACCAACGGAGTGGCCGAGGTTCTTCAGTTTCTGTTGCAACAGCCGGTTCAACCAAATCGTCATTTGTAGTTTGTGTCTCTAGAAGCTCTTCTAGATCCACCACTTTGCCATCATCTTTATCTATGAAAAACTCTTTTTCCAAGAATGTGGCATGTTGAGAAACAAACACTTTTTGTTCCTCTTTGTGGTAGAATAGATATCCATAAGAATTCTTTGGATATCCCACAAAGTTACACATGACTGACCGTGTCTCGAGTTTGTCCGGATTCTGCTTTTTAACATAGGCCGGGCAACCCCAAATCTTAATTCTCTTAAGAGATGGTCTCTTCCCATGCCATATCTCATATGGCGTGGTAGATACGGTTTTGGTTGGAACCCTGTTTAGCAGAAATGCTGCAGTCTCCAATGCATGCCCCCAAAACAAGACGGGTAACTCAGCGTCACTCATCATGGACCGGACCATATCTAATAGGATCCTATTCCGTCGTTCTGACACACCATTGTGCTGTGGTGTGTAAGGGGGAGTGAGCTGAGAGAGAATCCCATTCTCTTTTAGGAAGTTTGCAAATTCTGTACTGAGATACTCACCACCTCGATCTGATCGAAGCATCTTGATACTCAAGACGGTTTGTTTTTCTACTTCTTGTTTATATTCAATGAATTTCTCGAAAGCTTCGGACTTATGCTTTAATAAAAATACATGACCGAATCTTGAGAAATCGTCAGTGAATGTAATGAAGTATGAAAAACCTCCTCTAGCCTGTGTAGACATTGGCCTACATACATCACTATGTATGAGGCCTAGGAGCTGATTAGCTCTTTCTCCGTGTCTGGTAAACGGAGTTTTGGTCATTTTACCTTTGATACAAGACTGGAAAGTTGCATAAAATTTATATTCAAAAGAGTTTATATATCCATCTTTGTGTAACTTGTTTAGTCTTGTTTCGTTAATATGACCAAGTCTACAGTGCCAAAGAAAAGCTTCATTAAATTCTGAAAGTTTTCTTTTATTAATGTGTTGTATACTGAAAACTGTGTGTTGATTTAAGACATATATTCCGTTATTAAGCGTACCATACCCAACCAACATTTGATTCAGGTGAATGTTCATAACATTGTTCTGCAATACAAAATTATATCCTTCATTGTCCAACAAAGAAACGGATATTATATTACATAGCATACTTGGTACAAAATAACATGGATTTAAAACCAAAATACATCCAGATGGCAACCCCAAGTGATACTCTCCCACTGCGACTGTATGTACATTGGAACCATTTCCGACGCAGAGAGTATGGTCACATGTCTTCAAAACCTTGCTATTTCTCAGCCCCTGCATAGAATTGCAAATGTGAGAACCTGAACCGGTATCTAATACCCAGAAAGCAGAGTTTATTGAAAAACAGTTTTCTGTCACAAACGCACCTGAAGCAGAAGCATCCCCATGCTTCTTCTTGAGACTTAAGTACTCCGTGCAGTTGCGCTTCCAATATCCTGTCTTGTAGCAATGAAAACATTCGCCCTTCCCCGAGTCTCCAGCCTTGGACTTTTCCTTTCCCTTCACCTTTTTAACTCCACCTTTAGGATTGGTGGGCTTCTTCTTTTTCTTTCCCTTGACCTTAGCTTTCGGGCGAGAAGAAGAAGATTGTCCAACAGTCATAACGGGAGTTCTTGCTGACTTCATAGTGCTCTCTGCACTCCTTAACATGTTAAGGAGTTCAGGGAGTTCCTTCACCATGCCATGCATGTTGAAGTTCACTATGAACTGAGCAAAGGTGGAGGGAAGGGACTGCAGAATAATATCTATTTATTGTTCATTGTCCATCGTCCATCCAAGGTCCTCAAGCTCTTTTATAAGAGCTATCATCTTCAGAACATGGTCTCCTACTGGTGTGCCAGGGGCCATTCGCATCTGAAACAATTTCTTTGATGCTTCGTATCGTAATACGCGGGATTGCTCTCCATACAACTCCTTTGTATGAAGCAATATACCGTGAATGTCCATATCCTCGTACTGCTTTTGATGTGTGTTATCCATCGATGCAAGCGTGAGGCATTTTGCCGTGGCACAGTCAGCATCCCATGTCTTGCGGACTTCAATGTCCGCAACTGAGGATTTTGGACCTTGGACGGGCGGGGCTGAAGCCGTGAGGACATATGATACTTTATCATAAGTCAAGGCGATTTTCAGATTCCTCAGCCAGTCTTTATAGTTGGTCCCATTCAGTTTGTTTTTATCTAGTAAAAGCTTGAGTCCAGTCATGGGTATCTGCCATTAAGAGAGAGAAAAGAATACACCCAGCGAAAGCTCTTGCATAGATCAGATCGGTTATTATCTTGTCTAATCGATGTTTCCCACTGCTTTTATCGAGTTTTTCTTTCAAACCTTAAAAAGAAAAACTAGCCAGGATTAATTACAGTCTACAACTTCGCTAACCGTTCAGCCAGGCCAGTGTCGGTACTTGAGGGAGGTTCCCCTTGCTTTCGCACGGACCTAATTAAAGTAAACCTCGTTTTCCCAGAGGCGGAGCCCCGTTAACACCTTTCTAGACACCTAATGAGTTAGCTAATTGTAAATTGTAAAACTCTCCTATGAGCAACTATTGCCCACAGTGGGATCGGGATCCAACCATCACATGGAAGGTATGCAATCTCATTGCAAATTTCAACTATTGAAATTCCCGATGTGGTTTTTTACCCCTAATACTCGTGACCTTGGCTAAGGTCAACAAATCACGAGTACTAGTCAAGCTCAACCCGTCATTTCTTGATTAATTAGACCCGTTTACATGACCCTTGGCTAAGGTCAACAAAGTCATATGCACGTCCTAATTAATCTGCATCATATGCATTTGTAGGAAGACATCACTTAGCTACCGTACACTACGCCTTGGCTAAGGTCAACAAACGTAGCACGAATACTAAGTACTCTACTTCCTAAAATGACGGAGGGTTGCGGATGATTTTTAATAAAATCTTAAACGCTTTGAGCTTGATATCGTTGTAGAATCAAATGGTTTTCAAAAGGAGTGGCTTAAGCTCCGCAGTTTTGAAATATAGCTTTTTCATAAATAGCCGAGTGGTTTTTAAATCCGATTCTACAACATCTTTTTAGGTTTATTTTCTTTACATTAATCACATTAATGTAATCCCATCATTTAAGTCCTTAAGACAATCACAGAAAAGAAACGAAAATTACACGTACGCTTATGCCATCCGCATTCGCCGCAATGTTCCGTTATGCACCGTTAGGTTACTTAACTAACGGTATACCGGGACGGGACTAGCGCGGGTGTAAAACATAAGCAACGTCTATTATATATCATATATATAATATGTCATTCGTCTTAGATATCACAGAACACAGGCAGCAGAAACATAGATATAAAGTGGGATATACTAGGACGTCCGTATTTAGTATTTAGCCAGAATAGAAAATACGGATTCCACAGTCGCGATGAATAGCCAAGCCCACACCCTGGGCCCCTACGAGAGCGGCAAGTGACCCTACCAATTCTGGAGTTTAGGAGACCCGGTCTCGACTCCTCGAGATGGCCTCCCACTGAACCCCAGAACCCAGTCACCTGTGCTCCCCTCCTTGGGTCCATCCTAATGCGGAAAAGAAAATAATATACAACACTGGTGACACAACCTCAACCCGGAAGTGCCCCAAATAAAAGAATATTACATTACATTTGAATTTACATGAATGAAAATATAAAACTCTCATCTCACATAAAAACCCCCGGCTATTCAATCGCGACAATCCTGCATATCATATCTCAGCAACACATAATATCTCATATCATCAACGTAAGTAAGTATGCATATCCCAATTGTCGTTGATGTATAGCAACGAAACCGGCGATATCGTACATACTACACTTACGGTCACAGAAAAGAAAGTGTAAAACTACAATATTTGGAATCCACATTCTCTTTAGACATCATAAATGCGAAATATCACATATTTCGTATTGCATGCCTAAACTATATGAATTCCACATATTGTATCACATTCCAGATAAACAGACAGTATTAAAGTTTTTCGAACGAACGATCAAGTACTCAAGATTCACTAAAGCTCAACACTTGAGCACGGTTCAAAAATCCGGAGTGTGACACGGTAGTAGCGGTCCAGCCGTAGAAAGGTCAAGCCAACGCCTCACATGTGGCACGCCGTACTGCCCCAACCCCTAAGGTTCAAAGGGCAGTTCAAGACGGTCACATAATCGAGTTAAACTTTGTTGTCTTCTAAAGGGACCACCACAAAAAGACTAGCACGTATTTCCAAAGTATTTAAACCCCGTGAACAGTGAGCAAATGATACTCGTTCAAACACTTCAATACTTTCTAATTTACCCGGAAAAGCCACGAAATCAAAATTCCGATCGAATCGACGAGTCCAAAACCATCTCCAAAATTTTTCAAAACTAAATACAGATTAAAAATACCCTTAAAAATATACAAGCAGATTCCAGAATTACTGTAAAAAAATTATCCATGAATTGATGTATACGGCCGCGGAACCGCGGCCTAAGCAAACTTAGGCCGCGTTTCCGCTGCAACAATTACTGTTCATTGAATAATTTTTGTACCGTAATCCTTATTTTTACCTGCTGAATTTTTTACATATTTTTAATTCTGAAAAATGTCAAATTTTAGAAAATTTCCAGAGTGCACTCTAAAATGCCGTATTTCGGTTCGATCGGAGTTTTAACTTCGTAAAAAGGTCGCCTAATGTTCTAGGTCGGCTCTGATACCAATGTAAAGTTTGTCTAGCACCCTATAATGAGTTTTGAAGCATCACATGTCCCAAAGTTTAAATTTTGATGGTGCTAAACAAGCATGCAAAGGAATCGATCCTAGAAAATTAGGGTTATGAAACTTTAAAGCGAACAAAACTAGGGTTTCGAGACTACAACCTTTGTAGCTCCCTTTCGCTGGACTCCTTGGTGTCTTGGGAGTTGGAAGAAGGTCCTCTTGAAGTCCTCTCACGTCCACGACGATCCACCCGGAGTTCGCCGTCCAAGCTCGCAACTTCAAGAATCGAAGAGAACACACGAAACAAGTTGGCTAAACTTGTGTAGAATGATGTTGTGGTTTATAATCTCACTTCAAAAACCTTTCTTTGAGTGTGTTTTACTCACTAGAAAAAACTAGAGAGCAAATGGTGAAGGAGGATGAAGATGGTAGCTTTTCTTTTTAACAAGAGTAAAAGATAAAGATGACCCTTGAAAAAGAAATGAAATATATCCTTTTATATTTTATTCCTTCTTGCATCCAACCATGGTTAAGTGATGGAGAGTTTAGTTAACTTGAGTTTTAAATCATAAAGAGAAGGATAACTCAAGGTTAGAGGTAGGTGAGCTTGGTTAGGTTAAAAGAAGAATGTAGAAGCTAGAAAGAATTATCCTTTTCTTTTCAATTTTGTTTTAAATACAAAATCAAATAAAAATCCATCACTTAATCCATGGTGTGAGTCTTGTATTGCCACCATTTCCATGTTTTAACAACCATGATAGATGGGTGTATGTATGTATGTATATATGCACATCCATATGTGCATGAAACTAGAAAGAAAGAAGAAAATTATACATGCATGCATACATCCATCAAATACTAGAAAGGTTTCAAGTGAGAAAACTAATGGTTAGATGATAAATCAACACTTGATTTATCAATCCGGTCATATCTCATATGACCCCACCAAAAGCAGGCCGCCCGATCAATGTTCAGTATCAAATATGCATATTTTAATCGCGTGCATGCGCATATCGCATACGCGCACCACAACGTTTCGCCTGGACTGGGTAACTCCTTTATGGGACTCTAAGACTCGTCAATACGCCGGCAGAGGGTGATGATCATATCAGGTACCCCCCAGCCGCAAGTGGTCAGCTAAACGTAACGGCCACCCGGGTATTGAGCGATCAGAAGAAAACAAGCGATCCTGCTACAACTCCTGTCGAGCCAACCGGCAACACTACTGTACAGTCCGGTCTCTTCGTCAGATATTCTGCATATTGAGCCTAGGGATGGTCACGTCGACCCTAATAACTCAATAAGTCGTGCCAGTGAATGGTCTATAACAGATCGAGAAACTACTGATAACACTTATCAGCAAATCTCAGCAGCCCTGGCCAGGGACTTACTGATATAACCAGTCGGGCACAGTACAGCATCAACTCCCAATACCGGGAGAGACGAAACCCCTCCTATCGCTCATTGCCTTCGTGTGTCTCGGGACTGTATCCAACGGCCACCTGTTTGCACGACTTAGTAGAGCCGTGGTAGGGTGACAATCAAAGTACAGTGAGAGAACACACAAGACTCCATGACGATCTCGGGTCTACAGACTAACCTGTACCAGTGTCACCTGAGAACTGCTATCCGACGATAGATATAATTCCATATAGGAGTTCTCGGTGAGTCCGTCCAGTGTACCCAGTCAGCACTGAGCACCCGTATATGATCTTGATATCAAACATCGATGAATGTGGGAACATCCATCGCCCATCGTATGGATCTAGTATCATATACGCTAGTCTACACTGGTATATCAATGCCCCATCTCGATATACCTACGACTAGTACCCTGATAACACTTATCAGCAAATCTCAGCAGCCCTGGCCAGGGACTTACTGATATAACCAGTCGGGCACAGTACAGCATCAACTCCCAATACCGGGAGAGACGAAACCCCTCCTATCGCTCATTGCCTTCGTGTGTCTCGGGACTGTACCCAACGGCCACCTGTTTGCACGACTCAGTAGAGTCGAGCCCTCCCAGAGGCAGTCGAGCCCGAGATTCTCTCGCTCGGCTATCCCCAACGGGCAGCGTCCCTGCCACAACGCCGGGGATCAAAAAGCCCTATCAGAGGCAGTCGGGCCCGAGGTTCCCTCGCTTGACTATCTTTCAAGACAAAAGCCCTCGCCAAGAAGCACCGGGCAGTGACCCTTCCCGGCCAAGGGTCCTTGGTGGGTTTCTTACAGCTTTATAGCTCTTCCCGTGCCAGGGACCAAAGTCCTCCCAGAGAAAGTCGGGTCCTCGACCGGCTATCCCTGGCTGGTAGCTTCCTACCACAACCGACAGGGATCAAAGTCCTCACCAAGAGGCACTGGGCAGCAACCCTGCTTGGTCCCCGTCCTGAAGGGTCAAAAGCCCTCGCAAGAGGCAACCGAGCAGCTACCCTGCTCGATAAAAACTCCAGCTGGTAGGTCCCTACCCGTGACGCCAGGATAGAAGCGGCTGTCCCGCTCGTTCATCCCAGGCTGGTAGTTGCCAACTCACGACGCCAGAGATCAGATTCCTCACTAAGACGAAACCGCGCATCTTCATGGCTCGGTCATTCTTAGTTGCCCTCCGCGGCCTAAAGCCCTCGCAGCGGCACCCAAACGGCCACCCTGCTCGGTCAAGCCCGGCTGGTAGCCCTGTGGCCATACATAAGGATCCGAGGTGCATGGAAACACGATAATACAAGCAAGGATATTCCACGAACGTCCTTCACACACAAGAGATGAAATAAAAACCGATAAATCAAGGGTTTTCTCTTTTATTGTTAAAATCAAGATCTTTACAAAGGGTATTCTGGGGGCCTCCATCCCTACAAACTGCCTGGAGGTTTACTTCGGCCACTTCATTGTCGGCGTCACGGTCCAAGGCCCTACCACCAGAGACTCTGCTACCAGGGGCGCGCCCTGCTTCCCTCATCATCTCTCACCGGAGGCCTCGTCGCCGGAAGCGGAACCCGAGCGCGGAGTTCACCATCGTCGAACTCGGGAAGCTGTTCCTTCACGGCGTCCAAAGCCTTATTCCAAGCGACGGCAGAATACTCCCCGAGCTCGGCGTAAAACTGCTCTGACGCCTTATACTTGGCCACAACTTTCTTAGTCCGAGCCTCAGCAACTTGGGCCTTCAGCAGCGCCGCCTCGGCATCTCCCCTGCTTGCATCCCTCTCCTTCTCCAGTGCAGCAAAGACTTCGGCCATGTCCTCCAGCTTCCTATCGGCAACCCGGAGAGACGCGTTCAGACGGCGAAAGGCCCCCCGAGTCGCCAAGTTGGCGATCTCCGCAGCCTCCGCCCGGCCAGCCACAGCGTCGGACTTATCCCTCTCCCGGCACAGGTCGCGTTGCAAAATCTCAACCTCCGAAGGGAACGCCTCCACTGGCCTCGGGGCATGGAATGCCCCCTCGGCCTCCATGCGAGTGGCAAGGGCGCAGTGTTGAAGAACCTGACAAAGAGCCGATTAGAAACCAGGAAACACCCGGACCGAGGAAAGGCATACCGAGGCAAATGCGTGTAGAGGGATTCGTACCTGGACCGCCCCTTGGGCCACGGCCTCCAATTGATCCTTCAAGGAGCCACACGGGAGCTTTCCCCCAGCTGACTCTTCCATCCCAGCGAGCAGACCAGTAGCAACGGAAAGCCCAAACGAAATGGTGAAGACAGAGCCCCATTCCCGCACGGGAATCCCTTCGGGGGCCTTCGACGATAGCGCGCGAGAAACCGTTCTCTTCCTCTTCGGAAGAGGCCTGCCCTCACCCTTCCACTCGTCACCAGTCTGGGATTCGGATAACTACTGACGACTCCGGCCGCCGCCAGAGAAACTCCCAGATTCCATCGACGAAATGGACGGCCCTGCCGTCGGCAGAGAATCCGGCGGAGGGCGCGAGCTGGCCGGGAGCCCGGCTACGCCACTAGCCTCCCCCGGGCGCAAGCCACCCGAAAAGTGGGAACGAACCATGTATCCCAAAGGAAGAAGAACACCGAGCGGCAGTGGCTCAAGGAAGAAGGGAAATGAAAGGTTGGGGGCCCTGAGGCGAGTCACGCCCTCGTTTTATCACCACGCGTGGCCGTATCCAACGGCGCCCGTCACCTCCCGCCAAAATGGCTACTCACGCCCAGTGGCTCCGATCGCCCCACATATCAGTCCTGCACTGGACTGCACCCAATCAGGCGCTGTAGGCCCGCGTACGTCGTACCAGCCAGTCATCCTTTGACGTGTGGACCATCGCTTCAGTTACATAGTGCACGAGTCGGCACGACCTCTCCGCGGTGCTGAGATCTCGCCTTAGTTCGCAAGCGGAAAAGACGATCGTCGGACCGAGGGGTCGCCCCTATGAAACCATAGAAGGGATCTCTCCTTAGGAGGCCCGGCAGTCCACTCCTGACCCGACCACCAACTGGTCGGGACAAGAGTGGGGGGCTAATGATAGTGCTCAATATTGGCGGTCCCTAAGATCATGACACGTGGCAGGTGACGCACCCCAAAATTCAGAAGAAAGGGCCCGTAGGGGCAGATCACGCCACCCCGTGCCCGACCAGCAAGCACGGGCCGGCCCTCCTCGAGGACCCCTGCAAATTAGCCTCCTCGGCCACACAGCTCGCCCCGAGCCGCCACGGGACCAAGACTCCCCGGCCTCCCCGCTCGGCTCCAAGCTCCCTGCCGAGGTCGTCTTCCTCGGCCCTCCGACCAACTCCACCACTCACAGGCGTAACCGCCCTCCACAAATCTCGCCATGCGCGGATTCTCTGCCAGCAACATCCCACGTTCCACACCCCCGTGATCCCCATTAATGGGCGATCCGCTCTCTACTCGGGCGTGACGTCGAGAGCGTAACTGCCGGCGAGATTCTCGTGCCTGCTGCTGCGTGCCATTACCACTATATAAACCCCTATCACAGAGGGGTCAAGTAAGCAATTCTTTACACTTTACGCCGTTACTATGCTCGGAACTTATCACTAACTTGAGTGTTGGAGGATCCTTGGTGGTACCAAACCATCCCGGGACTTCTTTGCAGGTATTCGGCGACAGCTTCCACACCTCACCTCTCCTTCCAAAAACCCATTGAGACCCACACGCAACGAAGGATAACTAGCTAAGTTCACCGCGAGATATACGGAAGAAAACATCTGACGGAGGCCCGAAAAGGAGCTCCATCAATATCACTACTGAATATTTCGTGCCTCCTATCGAAATCCTTCCATGCCGGTGTATTTCTTAGATGGCTCATTTTTCCATCTTCACTTGAAGCAGCACGGTGATGCCAAATTATTGCCTCGGCTATTTTTTTTGCACCTGAATAGCCTCTGCAGCTTCTGTATTATGGAAAAGTATCGTGCTATCTTGACAGGTATCGGGCTTCTTATTATATTCTTTCGGCTTATACCTGGCCTTTCCGCATATTGGACACTGTTTCAAATCTGAATTCTCTTTCCGGTACAACACGCAATTTTTAAGACATGCATAAATCTTCTCACACTTCAGACCCAAATCAGATATCATTTTCTGGGCTTCGTACCAGCTATCGGGTACGTTATTTCTCGGGGGCATAGAATTTTTCAGGAACTTCAGAAGTATCGTGAATGACTTGTTGCTCCATCCATTTAGGCACTTAATCTGGAAAAGTTGGACGAACCATGATAGGGTTGAATACTTTGCATTGTCATAAATTGGTCTTCTAGCATCATTCATGAACTTTTCATATTTATCCACACGCGGTCCTTGGTCAGAAGGAATACCATCTTCGGTAGGAATATTATCACCTAGGGCAGGCTCTACCATATTCTCCATTTCTTCTCTTGGAAAGAAGTTATCGTGTTATTCTTCTTCTGCCGCATTACCGTCTTCTTCTTGTCCTTCCCCATGATATATCAAGTTGTATAAAATCTAGAAAAACCATATTTAACGATGTGAAGCTCTACGATTTCTACCTTCTGCCAGAACTTATTCGCACATCTATCGCATGGACAGAGAATCTTCTCTAACACGATCTTATTATGTACGCGTGCAAATTCAATGAAAACAACTCCTGCAACAAACTTAGATTGCATGTATTGTTGCCAATCCACGTACATCCAGTCCTTAACTCTGATATACTCATGGGCCATGTTAGACCGTATAACATATAAATTGTAGGTTATGGTGACTATATTGAGAAATCTAAGGATTGGATGGTTACTGACAAAGAAGAAAATCCGTAACGGCAAGTTTGTCGTTGAAAAGAATAAATTATCGATAAACAAAGTTAGATTTGAAGATACCCAAGTATGAGTTGTATTCTATGTATGTGTGTTTCAATTTATAATTTCGCTTAAGTGTAACGTTGTTAGTGTGTATCTGCTTTGTGTGTACGTTTGTTGTATATTCGTGTTGTATGTGTGTGTTTCGGCTGTCGAGAGTAAGGTTTCTATCCCATTAAGAATGTATAGAGCAGACACCCATTCGCTTATGCTTTCATCCATTTCGTGTAAATTTTGGCATCACCTCCCCGCTGTTCTCTGAGTATACTATAATAGAATAGATAATCATTTCAATACTGTGAAACAACGTTAAAATGAACATCTAATCTATCTTTGTATACGGAGAACCAGCGGAAAAGAACCAACAAAATAACTCGAAACGAATGAAAACACTAGTGAATGCATGTGTTTGCTTTATACATTCCTAACTTGTCCACACTGGATGAATCTATCGGTTATCATACGATTGAATCTTCTCTTCATATAGACTACACGACGGTTGTTAGTACCGAACTATACCGTCTGATATTTAACAACCTTCGTATAGTTCTATATCACGACGAATATCGAACGTATGTTAACCGATAGACGGAGACTAAGTCGCGCTTTGATTTTCACATATGAGTATCGATGAGAATATGAAAGTTTCATATTATTATCGAGTATCATATAGTGGTTTTAACTTGAACATTTAACTTGAATAGGTTTTACGTTTACGTTTCGTTTTTAAGGATTCGAAGTTTTAAATTTAGTGTAAATTTTTCTTGCGTTTACGGTAAAGTTGTGCGTTTACGTTATTATCAAGTATCCTACTAAAAGAACTAATGCACCCTAAACCCTAACCCTAATTAATCCAAATTAAACTAATTAACCCAAATTAACCCTAATTATCACCCTAACTCAAATTATCCCAAATTAACCCCAAATTAACCCAATTAATCCAAATTAACCCTAATCATCAACCAAACTCAAATTATCCATAATTAATCCAAAATTAACCCAAATTAACCATAATCAACACTCTAACACAAATACACTCTATTTTACCAAATTAACCCAAATTAACCCTAGACAAAATCCTAACCCAAATTAACCTAATCCTAATCATCACCCAAATCTCAACCCAAATTAACTCTAGCCCAAACCAAAATTAACCCTAATTAATCTAATTAATCTTAACCCTAACCCTAATCATCACCAACCCAATTTTACCTAACTAACCCTAACCCTAACCTTAACCCTAACCCTAAACCAAACCCCCACCCCAACTAATTAATACTAACCCTCACCCTAACCCTAATCAACCCCAATTAACCCGGAACTAACCCTAACCCTAACACTAAAATCAACAATAACACAAAAAATAAGAATAATTAATAGTTCAAAATGGAATTTACTCACCTCACTTGCAGTTTTGCCGGCGGATGGAGCTCAACAAGATGGAGGAGGTCGGGAATGGAGCTCGACGAGATCTTCTGGTGGAGTTAAAATGGCGACGAGCGTGCGTGCGGTGACGAGACAGAGGTGGAGGCGGCGGCTGACAAGAAATTTTGGCGACGAGAGGTGGAGGAGGCGGCTGACGAGAGGTGGAAGAGGCGCGAGTGAGCGATCGTGCGCGCGGGGAGTTGGTGAGGAAATAATTAGAGGGCGGTGAAAATTACCGAGCTTTTTTTTTATATAAATAACATTTTGATGTCCCTACGTATTAATCCGTAGGGCCTTCTTTTGTGGCTCCGTAAAGCCAACTAAAAGATTATATTTTAATATATTTTAATTAATCCGTAAGGCACCGTAGAGACAAATCGATGGTCCTACGGATTAATCCGTAGGAGCAATAAAATGTTGCCCCTACGGATTCCTATCTCTTCCCTTATTGTAGTAGTGGTATCAGCAACCGTGTATTAGCGATCGTATAAAATTTAGACAGTCACTAATACATTTTAGCGAACATGCACGAAGTATTAGTGACCATTCGGTACGGCCGCTAATGTGCACTGTTTCAAGTAGTGTTTACAATTTCTTTGAAAAATAGTTATAAAATGATTGTCATTTTCAAGCTATTGCATCACCCAAATGATAGCAACATTGGCTTGGTTTGATTTCAGTAAAAAACTTTGGCTCGGTTTGATCTCCTTCAATTTGATCAAATCTATGAGAAGACCATTCATATCCTTATAATCTCACCATGAGAAAGCTATCTATATTCCCATGTTTGCTGGGCATGCATGTTCCGATTATATATGGAGAGATCTTCGTCAACAATCCCGTTGTTATGCCGAGATTGGACGTTTAATGTGAAAGGTGTGTTTGTTTACGTGTTTGTTGTGCATGCATGCATTTATTGTGGAGAGTTTTCCAAACATACAGTCAGTGCACAATGTAAGCTACAACCTCATCAAATTAAACAATAGGAATGTATAATATAATCCTTCCATCTAAACATATAAATTAAGTGCAAATCCCAAAAGTTGATAGCTTTACAAACATATTCATGATAATAATAGCCAGATATACATATATATGTTCCCAAATGAATGCTAGCTAGTTGGCCACACGGATTGTATATCGTAATAATTAAGTGGATCAACTTAGATAAATTTATACACTTCATACATTAATTATCTGTGTGTGTGACTATATATATATATATATATATATATATATATATATATATATATATATATATATATATATATATATATATATAGCTCATACAAATACTAATTTTTATTTTTATTTTAATTCTTTGGAAACATATATATATGCAGTGAATGTCTCCTACTTTTTTGCACATCTGTTTAATTTAATTTATCTGTATTTAATACAGGTCTAGTAGAAATCGAATCTGGATTGCTTACAGGTCTCGTAGAAATCAAATCTGGATTGCTCTGACACTTACAATATTTTTTCTCCACTGCACGAAAACCCCGAAATTGTGACCAGACGTGAGAGAATATATATGACAATTCCATCATAATCTGCCTAATGTTTTAGCAACTGACTTTGGTTCTATCGTGGCCTCATGAATGCTGTATAATCAGGATATGCTCCTGTTTGGCACGAGCAAGTGGGATTTGAACATGTTATCAACTTTAAGAACATGTGGTTCAATAGTGTGATGGGTGATTGTAGAGCATAAAGAACAATTCTCATCTCACTTGTTCTCTTAATAGCCAATTGATTATTATTAATAGAATAATGTCACTCCCTCCATGTTGTTTGGATTCCTTAGCTAGCTTAATCCTCAACAAGCACATAAATTCACCATATATATGCATCAAGAATCCTAGCGATCATGATTATAATTATTCCTTTTGGGAATGTTTGGCAAAGGAAAAACAATAAAATACACATGACAATTATTTCACCGCATTACAAAAGTGGAAAGTAGATTGTAGTCAGCCTTGACAAGAACCATTTTATTTAAAAGCTGGATTGTGGAATAAAAATATGTATCAAGTTTTTGCTAAAAATTAAGTAATATCAAGCCACTATAATATTTTAACAATGCCGCTCATGTAGATCTTTAGCCATGTGTGTGTGTATTCAACCTAATAATATGAGTTTTGAGCCTTGTACCTTTGAAACTTAGTGTAATCTAATTTCGTGTCAAGACGTTACCCAAAAGTTTAATCTATTGACCCTAAGATAATAATGTATATTAAAATGATATAATGATTAGAAAGTCTTAATATGTATAGTTATTAATTGCCGCTCTAGTCTCTATGAACTTTGTTTCTACTTTTAAGGCCCGGTTGTTGCACGGAATAAAAAGATTCTAATAAATTAAAAACATTATTAATTTAGTTCCAGGCTTAAGAATTTCAAAGTGTATTTATATCAGTATCATGCTTGAGAAAGTAAATAAAAATCTAATATTCTACAAACTAAAATGTTCATGTCTGGCAAGGCTCTTGGCATATGGGGCCCTACTGGCTTGGGCCATGGCCCAGAACCCCAATTAACTTATATATAAGTCAATGGAGCTGACCAAAAAATCCATAAAAGAAACTTATGTATTCTACTACTGCCGAGGATGTATTGTGCAATTTCGAAGGAGGATGATGATGATGATTAATTGCATGGATAGACTAGCCTGCACACACACACACACACACACACACACACACACACACACACACACATATATATATATATATATATATCTATGCTCGGATTCAGAGACAGAGACTATCCAAATTGTCAATAGATTAAGGTTGTAGACAGCATAGGATCGGATGCAGGAATTTTGAGCAGTGAAGGCCAAGTAAAAACAATGATGCTCTACTGAAAAGTCTGGCTATATAACATAATAAACCCATTACACAATTAAAAATTAGAGAATAATAGTATTCAAAATAATTTAAACAAGCAGAAACTTTCTATATTAACTCTAAAGGCATGCCATTTGTTAAAAAGTGCAAGAAGATAAATTTGCAAGTAGTGAAAAATTAAAATCATGATCTTCTTCTAGGGAATTGACTTAACTTACCATTTACGTGACACCCAAATATTGATATTTAACAGTACATGATCATCTACTTATAAAATATATTATGAATAAAATACTCCGATATTAAACTTAATTGTTTTATTGCAAAACTTTGAGTAAGTGTGCTATACCTTACGTGGTTCCATCCTGTATATAAGCTCATATTATTGGTATGAAATAGTTACTAAAAGGATCTTTTAAAAGGGGAGACTTCTGCTTGTCAGTGTAGATGTAAGACTTCAGGAATGCCCAAGGTTAGGTTGGTTGGTTGGAGAAGGAAGCTAACCCCTTTTCTTATAACAAAATCTTTGCATGCTACCGATTAAAATATATTTCAGCTTTATTCCTCACCATCGATTCATTGACAAAATCCACGTTTGTCCTCTTCTCCATGAAGCACAAGAAATACTCCAATGTCACGTGAAGGGTCCCACCCCAAATATATTCAACTCTCTAAGACTTGGAAAAATCAGAGAGAGAGAGAGAGAGAGAGAGAGAGAGAGAGAGAGGTGGTTGCATTTGCAGGCATACAACCAATACTTAACATAGTTTTTAACCTAATCTTTTGTTTTATTAATAAAGTTCATGAGATATCATGACCATGTACATAATGAGTGGGTAGAAAAGGACAAGTGAAAAAATACACCATTAGAGGAATAACCTGTATGAATGTGACTTCAATGTTAGATGGACGAGTGGCTAAATAATTGATTTTGACCACAAACAGTAATGAGAATGGACTTCATGTAACTCTAATCTTCTACTAATTTATCATTGTTAGCATTTGCAAAATTATCACTTTTGGCTTTTTTTTTGTTTTTCTCCGGATGTAGATAGGATCAATAAAACTATACTCTAAAGATAAAAAAAATTGATTACCATGTTGAATCTTGATTTTTTAAAAAAAGATTTCGGCTCTCATTACTACGAATTAGGGATTTCCTATGGTTAGAACCGTAGGGGCAAAACATTACCCCTACAGTGGGCATCCTAAAGACAAAAATTGCATCCATAGGTCAAAACGCCGTAGGGGCAAGTATCTGCTCTTACAGATGAAACTTTACCCTTACGGATAAAACCGTAAGGGCAGTGTCTCTACGGTTTCGATCCAAAGTAAGGGAAGTTTTTATTTTTAATTTATTTAAAGAAATCTAATATTTTGTCCCTATGGATTCCACGCTATATCTTTTATTTTATTTTACTTATTTTTTTGCATTTATGGTGGTCACCGTAGGAGCAAATACATGCCGCTACGGATTCCACAGTATGGACCAAACCTTCGTCCTTTTTTTATTTTATTAAAAAATATTTATCATTTCCCCTACGGTTACACGCCCCTATGGATTCCACTGTAGGGGCAAAAAATCGAATTTTTCTGATATATTGCCCCTACGTGAAAACCCGTAGGGGTAGATGATTGCCCCTATGGTGACAACCATAGGGGCAAAATTTTTTTTAAAAATATTGCTCCCGTTTTTTTGTCGTCCTCTGCATAATAGTATTTATATCACATACTGTATCATATACCCGAATATAGAAATATCTATCAATATCATCTTACGCATAATACATAACGAAATAAACAAAAATAATATAAAATCAATTTAAAATCATGATCATAATCATCATATACAACAACCGATATCCAAAATATGCAATATATATCAAATAAAGTACAAACATCCTACAAAAATATAAAAAATATAAAATCACTGCTAACTCGGTCTAGGTGCTCCACCTTCAAGTATCTGAGAAATCCGACGCATCTGCTTCTCGCTGCAGCCCAGGCCAACAGAATCTCGAGTAATGAAGTATCAGGAGTAGGAGTGGGATATGGAGCCGAAGGAGCGGCATGTGCAAAAGAACCTGGATGAGTGGCCTGCGCAGCCGCAGCAAAAAGAGTGGCCCACGCAGCCGCAGCAAAAAGAGTGGTCTGCCGAATCTATAAAGTTTTTAAGTTTCTGTAATAAAAAAGTAAGGAATGGTGTACAAGATTTAGTCTATGCCTTATTATGAAATTCTAAGTCTAGAAATTAAGTTTTGAGAATTGAAATGATGCATTATTGATATATAAGATTCGTGTTGGATTCGTATAAATATCGGATTCTTGCGAAATCACGAATCCTACTTGTATCAGTATTCGAATCCGTGCCACTAAGATTAAAATTTTCAAGATATATGTATACACAAATAGAAAAAACATATGTACCATCATCTCCTGCAACATATCGAATTTAGCGTTCAGTGTGGCCATCTCTTTCTCTAGATGTCACTTGCGGGGTAGCAGAAGTAACCGCCGGAGATGAGGACAACTTCATATGGTCCCTGTTGGGACCAAGTCTCCGGCCTTTCTCTCAACCACCGTAGTGCCCTCCGTGTACCGCGTCTAGGATAGGGGTTAGTACGACCGGATCGGTCTCTGCGCTGAAATCAATCCCCGATCTCTTTTCCTACTGCACTACCCATGCCTATACCATGTAAAGCATTCAAACTTAAGTAAACCATTTAAATTTAAATTTATCAAAAAAAATTTTCATTCGAATTAGAACAAATATTAACACTTACGCAATACTCTTGGATAGCAGTATTGGGATATCGAAACTTACCCTTGGCCGGATCTCTCGATGTGGCGTGGATGGACATATAATCTATCAACATGCTCGGTCTGCTGATTGATCGGGCGGAACTATGCGTTCCGCCTTCTCGTATTTGTTCTACTTACCACAATTAAGACGGTGTCGCTTCACAGCTAGCCGGTTGAGTACGGGTCGATCCGCAGGGAGATGGTAGTATGTCCGTTCGTGTTTTAGATGAGTCAATAAAGGAATGTATATGTGTATGTTTAAGTCTAGCCTAAGTGTTTGTATTTATATTCAAGTAATCTTGTTAAGGTTAAGGTTGGTTAGTAAAGTTAGGATTAGTCTTGTACTTGTCTTTTGCCATTCTTAAAACGATATTGGGATAATCGAATGTAGCGGGGATTAGGAGGGCATGGGAATGGGATTTGCGAGTTTCAGCAAGCTTTCCAACGCTAAATCCATTCCTTATGCCTCTTGTTCGTCCGCTACGTGCGCTTATTTCCAACCCTAGGCCAAACATCTGCAACCATGTATCCAATTAAGTTACAACTACATATCACGTTGTAGTGCGCCCAAAAGACTTCTCGGCTTAGGTCGCGGTTATATGTCACGTATAGCGCGCTTAAGTGAGTGGGTTGCGTTTGTTTGGTCTAGATTCATTTTAGGATGTTTGGCGAAGAGAAGCACAAGAGATTTTTCCGTCTCTCATACTAAACTTCTTTAGCCCCTAACAAATGTGGAAATTATTCACACATTTAAAAGGAAAAGAAAAACAAGAAAAGAAGAAAAGAAAGAAAGGAAAATTACGGTTTTACAAAATGGTAGTAAGCTAATTATTTGGGCTCTCACCTTAGTAAGGGACTCCGACGAGTATCATGGCTTGAAAATACGGATAAAAAGAAAAGAAAAAGAAAACAAGGAAAGAAATAACAACTACTTAACAACCAAAAATAAAATTACACTAATAATTGAAATTACAATACAAGAATTAAAAGATACAAGATAATAAAAACCCTCATCTTCATTAAGCATCCACTCAAGAGCTCTCACTACACTCTACTGGAGGAATAGATGAAGAGGAAGAAGAAGATATAAGCTAATCTACACTAAAATCTAACTAAAAAGAAGCATCTCCACAATAGCTCAAAACTGGAGTATTTATAGGCAGAGAGCTGAAACCCTAGACCCATATTCTGAGCCCTAATACAATAACCAAAATACCCTAAAAATATCTCCCACGCTGACTCAACTCGGCCGCGGAACTGCCACGAAAACGCCATATTGGCCACGATTCCGCGGCCGTTTGGAGGATTTAAAGTCTCGTTTTTTGTGAGGTTTCTTGTGTTGCTATCTTCTGTTGTTATGCATGTCCCAAATTGCAAATTGCTTCCAAATTCTTTTCAGATTTGCAACAGTCCAAAATGGCTCCACTTTTAATTCATATGACCTTTATCTCTCTCGAGCTCCGTGCACCCATTAAATACTGTGCTGCCCCTGTCATGCTCTGTGCTTGTCCGAAACACGAATGGTCACTGTCTTTTGTCTTATCTCTTGAACTGGTAAGCGGCACTGGACGGATACGGATGGCCGGGATTTGTATTTTATCTGTCGTTGACAGATGTTCTGGATTTTGGCGTAATTTTGGAGATTTTGTATGATTTGTGTCATTTTGTACTAGGAACCTGTAACCTGTAAATATATAACAAACACGGATCAAAAAGCACCTGTCTATAAATAAATGAGCAGAAGAATGGGCGGTATTAAATGCAATATTCTGGTATGAACAAATACCCCCAAACTTAACTTTTGCTCGTCCCGAGCAAAACCAATTATTCACAAAAAGTCCTAAGCTCACTTTCGCAGGGAACGCGATTGCACTGAGCTCGTGCAACAAGCCATTAAACCTTTAGTGTCCTTAGTAGGAGGAGTGTTGTCTCCTGAGGGCGATACTACCCACAAAATCCCGTCAAGCTAGTTTCACAAGTTAACGTTGATTCTATTCCTACAGTTTAGTATCTAGGTTAGAAATTCTATCATCCTAAGTTAGAAATATTCAACCCTTATTTTTCACGTCTTCTATTTATTCAACCCCAGATTCTATATGTTTTACAGTTTAGAAAGATCTCAGTTTCTCCTGAGTTTTCCTTCTAAAGCGCAGTCTCCAATCCGGAATTTTTATCAACTTTACGAAAAACATAAGTCTTCCAAACAACGATCGTACCCCCACGTATGTGTAAATTTTCATCCCTACACTCAAGAATTCAATTCAAGTTATAGTACCCTTACCTTATTACCTAATACTACTTCTTTTCATTAATGGATGGACGGTATTGCTCACACACCTTTCATGCGACTATTAATACTTCTTGAGGCATTAACAGCCGATTACTGAATGTATGAGCTTAAAGCGTAAATAGCAGTTTTCAGGTCTTGACTTTATTTATTTATTTTTTTACTTTTTTTTCTTTTTCAAGACCGGATATATTTTTCAATGATGCTATTTTGGTGGTTAGCTTTAAATACCTTTTTTTCATACTAGGTTTTCAGGCAAGAGTATTTCTAGGTATTCTCTAGTATCCCAAGTTTCAAGGTGCGTGTAAGTGCAGTTTGTAGGGTATATACTTTCTAAATTTGGACTTAAGAATATGAACTATTTTTCAGAGTTATTCTTCAATAAACCTTTCAATACTTTCCTTTCATCTTGACTTAACTCAAGAAATGAACTCAAGATTACCTACTTCTAAAAAAAATTTCAAGGACATATATTTACCAAGGTTAAAAAAAAGGAAGGTTATTTTTAGGCTTTTCAATTCCTAAGTCTAGGATTTAGTTATTTCTAATGTATCAACTAAATTTTCGGAATAAAAATCTCAGTTACCCTGTTAGCTAACTTGACGACAAAGTTTTTATATTTTTGTAAAATTTTCGGTTTTTATAAGTTTTTAAATAAGTATGAAAATGCAAAATATATACATGAATGCGAAGGTAGAAAACTTACCGAGCACATCCCCAAACTTAAACTTGATAGTGCCCTCACTGTCAGGCTATTCCAAGAGGGTCAAAATTGTCGGCGTTTTCTTTTACAAAACAAAATGCAAACCAAATATATATATATATATATATATATATATATATATATATATATATACAAAAAGGTCCTTCCCAAACTTAAGTGAAACAGCGTTGCCACTGTTTAAGCTTTAAAGTTCAGAGTCAGGGGAGAGAGTGTTATAATAAGTTAATTAGAATAATTGAAAAAGAATTATCCTTATCATAACATCAACCATGGTTTGATGTAGAGAGTTAACTCAAGTTAGATGAATGGTTAGGATTTGAAGAAGAAGACAAAAAGGTTACATGAGTCAAAGTTGCATGAAGCTTCATGAAGCTTCATGTAAGAAAGCAACCTTTTTATTTTCTTTTCCCTTTTTCTTTTAATCCAAATTAAAAGATAAAAGAATAAATGAATAATAAATAAAACCCTAACCATTTACTTAACCAAGGTTTAACTCTTTACACAAAACCTAGTAATCTTGCATCATCAAACATGATACAATCAAGTGCACAAAAGTATATCACATATATAATGTGCACACCCGAGTGAGAATATCCAAACATTTTCTTCTTCTTCTTCATCTTCTTCACTTGAAGAAGCTTGCTTCATCAATGGTGATTGATGAAAACAAGTGAGAAATCCAATTCTAAAGTCTACCCACTTCCTATTTCTTCATCCTCTACCTCTTGCCAAGTAGTAGAGTGTGTTTCCTTCACAAGTTTCATGACTTGGTGAAGTGGGAGCTTGATCTTTTGATGCTTCGACGTAGATTATCTTCGGCACGAAGCCGACGACCTTGCCCGCCCATTTCTCCGATGAAGCCGACGCTAGAGCCCGGATTTTGATTTGGACAGCGGAGAGGACTTCATCACAGAGCCGTGGAGGTGGAGGACCGAATCTACAAAGGTTGTATTTCCGTTCTTTTAGTTTAGATGTAAACTAGTTGCTTTTTCGCCTAGACATCTAGCCAACGATCCGTAGTTTAGGCGAAGTCTAGACGCAATTTGAAATTGGCATGGTTGATACCTTGTGAGACCTCAATAGGGTGCCTAGGAACCCTACAGTGGTATCAGAGCCTAGCTAGAGCCTTAGGCGAAGTCTAGACGCAATTTGAAACCCGAACGAACCGAAACCCATTTTCCAAAATGCTCTCTGTCCAATTTTTAAAAATCTGGATTTTTCAATATTAAAAATGTGCAGAAAATTAAGCAGGGTTTTTTATGAATTACTGTGAAAAACGGAGACCTAACTCCGTCATAACACCGCGGAACGGCGGCATGAGCCCACGTGGCGCGGCGGTTCCGCGGCCATATTGTTGACTCTTTGACTCCTTTTTGCAGAGTAATGTCTATAATTAATCCCTGTGTTTTCTGGGTAATTTTAATATATGCTATGCAGTTGAGTTTTCTGGGGTTGTTTTGGGGATTCGAATGTTCGATCGGATTATCAAATTTTGTCTGTGTGGCCTTCCGGATAAATTTTTGAATATGTTAAAAAGTTCGGCCGGATATAAATACCCAATTTTTACCCTGTCGGGAAATTTCCAAGTGTTGGATTTTTCCGTAGTTTAACGACGTTCTAAGTAGTGCAAGTAACGCAATGGACCCTCTAGAAGACAACAAACCTTAACTCGATTATGTGACCATCTTGAACTGCCCTTTGAACTTTCGGGTTTGGGGCAGTACGGCGTGCCACATGTGAGGCGTTGGCTTGACCCTTCTACGGCTGGACCGTTGGTACTGAGGCACGAACTGAATGTTGTTAGACTTATTTCATGTGTTGATCTGTATCGGGAAAATTTAGGTGTTTGACTGTTCGATCGAAAAGTTTAACATTTTCTATTTATCTGGAATTGGATACAATAATTGGAATTCACAATAGTTATAAGATAACTGAATGAATGTTGTAAATCTAGCAATTTAGTCTCACTTGATCGGTTGCCACGGAGTTTTGATGTGATCAAAAGTCAGTCGCAATCACGTAGCGTACGCGGATACTCGCCGGGTAAACTTAATAGACAGCCTCACTCCATAGCCCCGACTAAGTGACTGTAGGAGAACCCCGTCGCCGAAAGAATCCGTTCGGGTGCTCGTGGTAGCGGTGTTCCGCCTTGGTGCACTTCGTCGACGGTATCGGGGGTGCGGCCGTCTACTAAAGTTTGCGACGAGCATTCGATCAGGATGTCGGGAATCTTGTTGAATTGCCCGACTTGACATTGAAAAGTGTTTTCGATTTTGAGACTAAAATGCGGGGTTTATAATTGTTAGGCATGCGATGTCTAAGTAATTCATTTGATTAGGCATGCGATGTCTAAAGAGATTGCGGATTCCAACTGTTGTAGTTTTACACTTTCTTTTCTGTGACCGTAAGTGTAATATATGATATCGCCAGTTTCGTTGCTATATGTCAACGACAATTGGGATGGACATATTTACTTACGTTGATGACATGTGATGTTATGTGTTGCTGGATATGTTATATTGGATCGTCGTGTTTGAATAGCCGGGGGTTTTTATGTGAGATGAGTGTTTTTCATTTTCATTCATGTAAAAACTTGTATGTAATATTCTTTTATTGGGGCACTTCCAGGTTGCGGAAATTGTCACCGTTTGTATATTATTTACTTTTCCGCACTAGGATAGACCCAAGGAGGGGAGCACAAGTAACCGGGTTCTGGTGTCCAGTAGGAGACCAACTCGAGGAGTCGAGTCCGCGTCTCCTAACTCCAGAATTGGTAGGGTTGCTTGCCGCTCTCGTAGGGGTCTAGGGGTGTGGGTTTGGCTATTCATCGCGACCGTGGAATCCGTGTTTTATACTGGCTCGTATTGAAAACACGGACATCCTAGTATATCCAATATTTCATATGTTTCTTCTGCTGCGATATCTGTGATGTGATCATGTGATGTTCTGTGATAGATACAGTATATAGTATATATGATATATTATATAGGCGTTACTTATGTTTTACACCCGCGCTAGCCCTGCCCCGCTCTGCCGTTAGTTACCTAACCTAACGGTGCACGAGGGGACATCGAGGCGAATGCGGATGGCATAAGTGTACGTCGTATTTATCTGTGATGTTTAGGTACATAATTGATGGGACTTCATTAATGTGATTAATGAAAGTAAAAGAAACCTAAGATGTTGTAGAATCGAATTTCAAAATAAAACAGGTAGCTACAGTTCTTGCTTTGCACAGAGGTATATGTGATATATCCTGCACCTTATTCGATAAGGAAAGGACCGAGATCCCTTCACCGGGAGTGACTCCTTTAGCAATAACTGGCAGATGCTACACACTCGGTTTGTCTTTTGATTGCTTTTAAGTGTTTTTGCTTTGCACAGTGATATATATGATATATCCCGCACCTCATTCGACGAGGAAAGGACCGACGATCCCTTCACCGGGAGTGACTCCTTTAGCAAAACTAGAAAAGCCTAAAAAATACTCCATTTCAAAATTCATTTGATCCTACAACGATATCAAGTTCGTTACGCAATAGGTTTTCAGAAAAACCTGTCGTAGCCCTCCGTCATTTCAGATACGTACTAGTTAGTATTCGTGCTGCGGTTGTTTGGCCTCCGTCAAGGCGTACTGTACGGTAGCTAACTAGTGCTTATCTGCTAGCATATGATGCGATTGGATTAGGGTATTCGTACGGCGTTGTTTGGCCTCCGTCAAGGGTCGTGCGGGTGGGTTTAATTCAATCAGGAAATGACGGGTTGAACTTGACTAGCGGACTATGGGTTGTTTGGCCTCCGTCAAGGTCATAGGACGCTAGGGACAAAATATTATCGGGAATTTCAAGTGTTGAAATTTGCAATGAGATTGCATACCTTCTATGAGATAGTTGGATCCCGATACCCGCTGTGAGTAATTGTTACTCCTGGGAGAGTTTTATACATTACAATTAGCCGATCAAGTAGGTGTCTAGAAAGGTGTCAACGGGGTTACGCCTCTGGGAAAACGAGGTTTATATTAATTAGGTTCGTGCGAAAGCACAGGGGACCTCCCTCAAAGTACCGACACTGGCCTGGCTGAAAGATTGGCGAACTTGTAGTGTGTAATTAATCCCGGCTAGTCTTTCCTTTTAGGGTTTGAAGGAAGATTTGATAAAAAGCAGTGGGAGCCATCCTGATTAGATAAAATAATAACCAATCTATTCTTGACAGAGCGCACGCTGAGTGTTTTCTTCTCTCTCTCTCCAGGTAGCGACCATATCACGCCTTAATCAAGATAATAATACGGAATATTTGACCGAACCTGCTTGTTATACTGAGCTGGGGAACGTTGGTCCCGCTCCAACTTATAAATGTTATAAGACAGAGCAGGAAATAGGGGATTACCAGAATTCCCGTGCCGCCCAAACGAAGAGAGTGCATGCTGATGCATCATCTTCGGGTGTGTTCATTACAGAGAACTGTTTCTCAGTATCCTTTACGTCCTGGGTATGTGATACCAGATCAGGATCCCAGATATGTAATATGTTACATAGGGCTACAGAAAGGTAGAGAACTGAGAACGGGTGATAAGTTTCATGAGGCAGAAAACGGGGCAAGTGTTGCAGCCAAGTCTGTTGGTCACTGTCACCCTGTATTACCAATACATTGATTCTGAACGAATATTGTTAGATACCGAACCTGATATACAAAATCATATCAGTCTCTTTATTAGTAAAGAAATGATAAAATTTTTTATTGTTGGATAATGTTTTGAACATTTCCTATATCAAAAGTTGATCGGTTTAGGCACGTTATCTAAAAGCATTAATGTTCTAAATCAAACTACAGTTCTTAGTATACGGAACACACAAAAGAGGAAGAGTTCAGAAATGAATGAATTCTTCTTGAGGTATTGTAGACTAGGTCATATCAATGCGACCCGACTAGCTAGAGTTTCATAAAGATGCATATTTAAATTAGTTTGAATTTACATCTTGTGAAACTTGCCAGTCATGTCACAGAGATGAGATGACCATAGCTCCGTTTATTGGAAACAGAGAAAGAGTTAGTAAACTCTTGGGATGATACATGTTGATGTATAAAGGTCCCCTGTCTACACATGCCAAGACCGGTTCTTTGTACTTCATTACATTCTCTGATAATCTCTCAAGATTCAGACATATGTTCCTGTTGAAACACAAGTCCGAACCTTTTGAGATATTCATAGAATATAAGTTAGAAGTAGAGAACCAATACGGGTATAAATATTATGTCCTTTGATGAGATCAAGGAGGAGAATACTTGAGCACGGAATTCCTGGACTATTCTAAAGGAGAATGAGATTCTCTCTCGACATTACTCCTCCGGATACACCATAGCACGATGGTATATCGGGGCGGAGCAATCACACCCTATATGATATGGTGTGCTCTATGATGAGTACTACTGAGTTACCTTTTTCCTATTGGGTGTTATGCACTTGAGAAGTTGCATACCTATTGAATAGGGTTCGAATCAAATCAGATGCCTACCACTTCATATGTGATATGGAAAGGGAAGATCCCATATCTTAAGTTAGTTAAGATTTGGGGTTGTCCGGCCTATGTCTAAAAGCAAAATCCGGACAAGCTCGAGGCAAGGTCTGTTATGTAGAACTGGAAATGTTCCAGCCATACAAACTGCAACTGATGATTTGATAGAACCAATGGATTCAATAGTTACTAACGAACCTCAGCCTCTCCGCCGATCTAGTGGGTTCCTCACCCACCTGAGAGATGCTTCGGTTTCTCTATGACAGTGGGAGCGAGGATTGCATCATGAGATGATGACCCAACTAGTTTCGAGCAGGCCATCGAAAGTGAAGACTCTGTAAAAATGGCTGGATGCTTAGCGATCTGAGATGGAATCCATGTACACCAGCAAAGTATGGACTTTGGCTGCTATATCTGAAGGGTTAAATCCCCATCAGGAGCAAGTATATCTTGAGAAGATTACTTGGTGTACATCGAAAAGTTGAGACTTTCAAAGCTAGACTTGTTAAAAGTTTGCATCATTGACCAGCTGTGGATAATGATGAAACCTTTTCAAGTACCTATACTTAAGTCCATCCAGATCCTACTTACCACGGCTATATACCATGACTACGATATCTGGTGGTTGGGTGTCATGACTGGCTTTTCTAAATAATGTTTTGGAAGAGAGCGTCCATAAGTACACAGCCAGAGGGCTTCGTAGACAGTGGGAGCAGTGGAAACGTGTGCAAGATGCTTTATAGGATAAAGCAGGCATCGCGAAGTTGGAACATCTATTTTGATGGATTAGTCAAAGAAGTTGACATCATCAAAATGGTAGATGAACCTTGTATAAACAAAAAGGTAGTAGGGAGTATGGTGATGATCCTCGTAGAGTACGTGGATGACATACTCTTGATAGGAAAAGAGTTTCCTATGCTACGCTCGATCAATGTCCGCTTATCACAATGATTCTCCACATAGGATCAAAGTGATACCTCCTAAATCCTTGATTTTGGATCTATGAGATAGATTTAAATGGATGTTAGGATTCTCACTAGTTGTAGTGAGATGGTATCAATCGATCCTGGGGAGAATCACTGGAAGGGTTCCAGGGTGATAAAGACGACTGAGTGTCAGTCACAGGCATTGTCTTTACCCTCAGTAAAGGGACGGTATGTTGGAAGAGTTCCAAGCAAAATACCGTGACATACTAGACGATAAAGGCAGGATACATCGCTACTTAAGATGCTACCAAAGAGGCTGTTTGGGTGTATATTGGTTCATGAGATGAACTACGTTCCCACCATTGTGAGACAATGGAGTTGTGGCTTATGCCAAGGAACGCAGGTCCCATCAGTGATCCAGACATATTCTAAGGCAGTATCACTTGATCATGGAGATGGTTGATCTCCAGGGTGATCGAGGTTTGGAGAGTAGACTCAGAGGACAACACAGCGGATCCACTCACAAAGGCCTGTTCCCAGAGAGAGATTTTTATGGGATGGTTGAGTATGAGATACTACAACCACTGCTATCAGATGGCCCTAGTGCAAGTGGGAGATTGTTAGTTATATGTATGCCCTAGAGGCCATTACTATACATAGGATGTATATTGTAGTGGATGCTGGGACATATATAGGGAGGACTTTCTTGCTCGACATGATAGTATGCTATCTGGTTGCTCTTTACCTTAACGTGTATACTGTTTGTCTCTCTGTTACATGTTGGTAAAGCCCTTAGGATGTGTACTTGACTACCTGGACTATGATGCGGATCATACTAGTGGGGACATGGTAGTCCATAAGTACATCCTTCAAAGTCCCTAGTCGTGGGTGTATCGAGATGGGGCATCGATATACCAGAGTAGACTAGCGTGTACCTTTTCGACCCATACAGATGGGCGATGGATGATCCCATATCCATTGGTGTTTGACATCGAAGATGATATACGGGTGCTCAGTAGAGACTGGGTAAACTGGACGGACTCGCCGATAACTCCCAGATGGTATTAGACCTCACGTCAGATGGCAGTTCTCTGGTGACACTGGTACAGAGTAGTCTGTTGACCCGAGATAGTCATAGAGTCTTGTGTGGTTCCCACTGTGCTCTGATTTCCATCTTACCACGTCCAAGAGGGCGTGCAAAACGGTGGTTTTTGGGTACAGTCCCGAGTCACATGGAGGCAATGAGTTATAGGAGGGGATTCGTCTCTCCCGGTATAGGGAGTTGATGTTGCGCTGTGTTCGATTGGCTATAACAGGAAATCCTTGGCCAGGGTTGCTGAGATTTACTGGTAAGTGTTATCAGTAGTTTCTCGAATTATTATAGACCTCATATCGACACGACTTATCGAGCTATTGGGGTCTGACGTTTACCACCCCTAGGCAAAATATGCGACATATCAGACGACCAGACCGGACTGTACGGTAGTGTTACTGGTTGGATTCACTGGAGTGTGAGCGGGCTTGCTCGTCGATCTTCAGATCGCTCAACACCCGGGTGGCCGTTACGTTTAGCAGACCGCTTACGGCTTGTGGGTGTTTGATATGATCATCGCCTGCTGCCGGCGTATTGACGAGTCTTTAGAGTCCAACACAGAGGTTTCCTGGCTCAAGCGAAACGAAATAGGAGCGCATATGAGATATGTGCGGGACCAAGAATAATGCGTGTATGTGATACCGTATTTCATTCTCGCGAACAATGTGTCGAATGGTTGTATGCGATATAACCTAGTTATCGAATCGAAGACTGATTCGATAAAACGATACATTGGATACTAGTCGGTTATATGTGATATGACCGGATCGTTAAATCAAGTGTTGATTTAATGATTTAATGTATAATTATATATTTGATATATTACTTTGCATTAACTCGTATTGGTTCACTTTAAATGGATATTCTCACTCGGGTGTGCATATTGTATATGTGATATACTTTTGTGCACTTGATTGTATCATGTTTGATGATGCAAGATTACTAGGTTTTGTGTAAAGAGTTAAACCTTGGTTAAGTAAATGGTTAGGGTTTTATTTATTATTCATTTATTCTTTTATCTTTTAATTTGGATTAAAAGAAAAAGGGAAAAGAAAATAAAAAGGTTGCTTTCTTACATGAAGCTTCATGAAGCTTCATGCAACTTTGACTCATGTAACCTTTTTGTCTTCTTCTTCAAACCCTAACCATTCATATAACTTGAGTTAACTCTCTACATCAAACCATGGTGCATGTTATGATAAGGATAATTCTTTTTCAATTATTCTAATTAACTTATCATAACATTTTCTTCTTCTTCTTCATCTTCTTCACTTGAAGAAGCTTGCTTCATCAATGGTGATTGATGAAAACAAGTGAGAAATCCAATTCTAAAGTCTACCCACTTTCTATTTCTTCATCCTCTACCTCTTGCCAAGTAGTAGAGTGTGTTTCCTTCACAAGTTTCATGACTTGGTGAAGTGGGAGCTTGATCTTGTGATGCTTCGACGTAGATTATCTTCGGTACGAAGCCGACGACCTTGCCCGCCCATTTCTCCGATGAAGCCGACGCTAGAGCCCGGATTTTGATTTGGACAGCGGAGAGGACTTCATCACGGAGCCGTGGAGGTGGAGGACCGGATCTACAAAGGTTGTATTTCCGTTCTTTTAGTTTAGATGTAAACTAGTTGCTTTTTCGCCTAGACATCTAGCCAACGATCCGTAGTTTAGGGTTTCTCGGCACCGTAAATTTTGAAATTGGCATGGTTGATGCCTTGTGAGACCTCATTAGGGTGCCTAGGAACCCTACAGAGAGAACAGTATCAATTTATACAAGGCCTTACACAGGCCAAAAGTTAACACAACCATTCAAAAATTTTATCGCTATAATGTGCAGGTTGGTGAAAGAATGTAGAGAGGAAAGAAATGGAGAGTACGCGAGACCGTATGGGGATAGAACTGGTATACGGTTCCTGTATATGTGGAGAAGAATGGCGGAAGGGAAAAAGAAATGGAGTACGAACTTGAGGGTGAAAATGGAGTGAATAAATTAGTACAATTTATGATGACCAATGTGTAAAAAGCGATTGTACTAATCTATTAACCTGTCGAGAAATGGGGTCAAACCACTCAAGCTTTGTAAGAAAACATGGGTAGACTGAACTTGGTAAACCAGACACAGGAAATGAAATTGATACCGTGTTTTGCAAAGTCGGAACGATGAAAAAGATGGAGGGGAGTGATCGAGGAAGGGCATCAGGTAAAGATTCAGGAGGGTGTACATAGTCAATGAAAGGGGCATGATGAATTGGAAAATCTGACTCATCAAGTAGAACAAAATTTTCCTCAAAAATTAGCTCATCCATCCACTTATCATCTATTTCCAGACGCATTTGAAGTTCAGGAAAAACAAGTAATGAATCGGGATGATGTCCACACGGAAGTGAAAGGACATGATGAATTGGAGAGACAAACTCATCCAAAACTGTGGGTTCATCATCCAAAATATTCCCAGCTTCAATATTCTCAATCAAGTGAAAATCAATATTCTCAGACACATCATCAAAAGCATGGATTTCAATCAATTCAGGTTCTAGAGTGGAGGTGTAGAGGTCAACAGGATTGGATGCGGTTTCACTCGAAAGGGACCCTTCACATTCGGGTAAATCAAACACTACAAAGTTGTTAGTTATATGTATGCCCTAGAGGCTATTACTGTATATGTGATGTATATTATAGTAGATGCTTGTGTAGGGTTCCTATCGACGGCATCAAGGTTTCGGGAGGCATCGTCCTTGCCATTTTTCAAAATTTTGCCGTTTCAAGGAACTCTAAACTAGAATCGTTAACTAGATTATTATATGAAACAAAAAGTAAACTACTTTACTTCTAAGTGAACTAGAAATACAACCTTTGTAAATCGTTCCTTCACTTCAATATCACCTTGTAGTAGTCCCTTCGCTGCGGTGAGGTGATCTTGCGGGCTCTTGAAAGGCTCCATGAGAAGAAAGCAACGATCTTGCTTGAAGTCTTCGAAGTCGAAAATGATCTACGTCGAGGAGACACTAACCTAAGCTACCCTCTTCACTAATATAAGATTAGTGAAGCTAACACCCTATACTAAATTGATAATCTAGTAGAGGATGATGAAGTAGGATTTTTGCTCATTTTGGATTTCTTTTTCTCACTAAAGCTTCTCAATTTGTCAAAAGCTAGAGAGCTCTTGAGCTTTGAGGAAGAAGATGAAGAGAGATAATGTTGTGAGAGAGAATGACAATCATAGGTGAGAAAATATCTAATATCTCTCTTGTAGAGACTTAACCATGAGTCAAGATAATGGTTGGATTAACAAATATCTAGTGTAAGACAAAACTAGTGGACTAAGTCAAATGGTCTCAAAGCTTCATGAAGTTTCATGCCATGTGAAAAATTTCCACATAATAATTGAATTACAATAAATAAATAAACCCTACATTATCTTCATCATGGTGTATGTCTCATACACCCATGTTTCATGTATCATCAACCATGACACATAAATAATAACACAATTAATATATATCACATATATATTAAATGTGCACATGTGAGAAAAAATAAATGTTTAAATGAGCTAATATTAGTTAATGTAAATTAATATATCAAATATATAATTATACATTAAATCATTAAATCAACACTTGATTTAATAATCCGGTTATATCTCATATGATCGACTAATATTATTTGTATCATTATATCGAATCAACACTTGATTCGGTAACCTGGCTATAACACATATAACCAACCGATACAGTATCGAATTATAGAATCAACATTTGATTCGATAACCCAGCTATATCATATATAATCGATCGATACTTTATATCGCGAGAATAAAATACGGTATCATATACTTGTATTAATCTCAGTCCCGCATATATCACATATGTGCTCCTACTTCATTTTTCCTGAGCCAGTGAAACCTCTGTGTAGGACTCTAAAGACTCGTCAATACCCCGGCAGTAGGTGATGATCACATCAAGCACCTACAAGCCTTCAGCGGTACTAGCTGGACGTAACGACTACCCAGGTATTAAACGATCAGAAGATCAGCAAGCAAGCCCGCTCCAACTCCTGCAAAAGCCTGTCAGTAACACTACCGTATAGTCCGTTCTCTTTGTTTGATATGTCGCATATCCAGTATAGGGGTGGTAAACGTCAGACCCCAATAACCGATAAGTCGTGCCGATGTAAGGCTCATAACGGGTCGAGAAACTGCTGATAACACTTATCAGTAAATCTCTGTATCAGCCATGGCCAGGGACTTCTTGTTATGGCCAATCGAGCACAACGCAACATCAACCCCCAATACCGAGAGAGATGAATCCTATCCTATCTCTCATTGCCTCCATGTGATTTAGGACTGTACCCAAAAGCCACCGTTTTGCACGTTCTCATGAACGTGGTAAGGTGGAAATCAAAGCACAGTAGGAATCACACAAGACTCTACGACAATCTCGGATTTACAGACTAACATGTACCAGTGTCACTAGAGAACTGCTATTTGACGATAGGCATAATACCAACTAGGAGTTCTCGGCGAGTCCGTTCAGTGTACCCATTCTCCACTGAGCACCCGTATACCATCTTTGATGTCAAACTCCAATGGATGTGGGATCATCCATTGCCCATCATATGGGTCAAGATGTGTACACGCTAGTTTACTCTGGAATATCGATGCCCTGTCTCGATACACCCTTGACTAAGAACATTTTTAGGGTGTACTTGTGGACTACCATTGGCGCCCACTAGTATGATCTCCATCATAGTCCTAGTAGTCAAGTACACAACCTAAGGGCTCTATCAACATGTGAGAGCAAGACAGCATCACATATACAAGTCAATATGTTAAGATAAAGAGCAACCAGATAGCATACTATCATGTCGTGCAAGAAAGTACTCTCTATATATATCCCAGCATCAACTATAATATATATCGCATGTACAATAATGGCCTCTAGGGCATACATATAACTAACAATCTCCCACATACACTAAGGCCAGTTGTTGTAGTATCTCACACCCAACATCCTGAAGAGTCTCTCAAATTGTGTCTTGGGAATGGCCTTGGTGAGTGGATCCGCCGTATTGTCCTTCGTGTCAACTCTCCTGACCTCGATCTCCCGGCGATCAACTATCTCCCGGATCAGGTGATACCGCCTCAGAATATGCCTGGATCGCTGATAGGACCTAGGTTCCTTGGCCAAGGCCACTGCTCCATTATTATCGCAATACAAAGGTATTGGACGCTCAATGGATGGAACCACTCCAAGTTCAGTTACGAACTTCTTCATCCAGACAGCCTCTTTGGCCATATCGTTGGCAGTGATGTATTCAGCCTCCATCGTCGAGTCAGCCACGGTTTCCTGCTTGGAACTCTTCCAGCATACCGCCCCTCCATTGAGGGTAAAGACAAATCCCGAGTGCGACTTAGAGTCGTCCTTATCACTGTGGAAGCTCTAATCGGTAAAGGACTCCACTTGGAGTTCTTCATTACCATACACCAAGAACATCTCTTTAGTCCTTCTCAAGTACTTGAGAATGTTCTTCAGAGCTATCCAGTGACTCTCTCTTGGATCTGCTTGATACTTACTCACTACACTTAGTGAGTATGCTATATCGGGTCTGGTACATAATATTGCATACATGATAGAGCCTACTGCCGAAGCATAGGGTATCTCTTGCATGTGAGCTCTCTCCAAATCAGTTTTGGGAGACATCTCTTTGGAGAGAGCGAGTCCTGAGATCGTGGGTAAAAACCCACGCTTGGA
Organism: Agapanthus africanus; assembly: GCA_030015575.1. Taxonomy (NCBI): domain Eukaryota; kingdom Viridiplantae; phylum Streptophyta; class Magnoliopsida; order Asparagales; family Amaryllidaceae; genus Agapanthus; species Agapanthus africanus. Next base: position 235,860,364 of record CM057338.1, read on the forward strand.
TTCTTCCGTACTAAACCTCTTTAGTATGGTGTCAATGTACCTGGATTGGGACAATCCCAGTATCCGTTTAGATCTATCTCTATAGATCTTAATCTCCAAGATGTAGGAGGCATCCCCTAGATCTTTCATTGAGAATCTTTGTGATAAGAAGAGATTGACCGAGTGCAGCATAGAAACATCATTTCCTATCAAGAGTATGTCATCAATACGAGAAAGAAAACCTTACTCTCTGCAACCTTCTTATATATGCAAGGTTCATCTACATTTTTGATGAAGTCAAACTCTTTGACTACCACATCAAAACAGATGTTCCAACTCTGCGATACTTGCTTTAACCCGTAAATGGATTTAAGTAGCTTGCACACCTTTCCGCTTCTCCCACTGTCCGTGAAGCCCTCTGGCTGAGTCATATACACGCACTCTTCTAAATCACCATTTATAAAGGCGGTCTTAACATCCATTTGACAGATTTCGTAGTCATGGTATGCAGCGATGGCAAGCAGGATCCGGATGGACTTAAGCATAGCCACTGGTGAAAAAGTTTCATCATAGTCTACACCTGGTCGTTGACGAAAACCTTTTGCAACAAGTCTAGCTTTGAAAATCTCAACTTTTCCATCTACACCAAGTTTCTTCTTAAAGATCCATTTGCTCCCAATGGGTTTTACCCCTTCAGGAGTAACTTCCAAAGTCCATACTTTGTTGGTGTACATGGATTCCATCTCCGATCGCATCGCATCCAGCCATTTCACTGAGTCCGCACTCGTGATGGCCTGCTCGAAGCTTGTTGGGTCATCATCTTCCATGATGCAATCCTCGCTCCCACCGTCTACGAGAAAACCGTAGTATCTCTCAGGTGGAAGAGGAACCCTACTAGATCGGCGGAGAGGCTGAGATTCGTTGGGAGCTATCGAATCCTCTGGTTCTACCAAGTCTTCAGTCGCAGTTTGTGTTGATGGAATTTCTTCCAGCTCTACCTCTTCGCCACTAATCTCTTTTGCAAGAATTTTTTTCTAAAAGGGTGGTATGTTGAGCAACAAACACCTTTTGTTTCCCACTGAGGTAGAAGTGATATCCATACGAATTGCTTGGATATCCCACAAACTTGCAAAGAACTGATCTTGCCTCGAGTTTGTCCGGATTTTGCTTTCTAACATAGGCCGGACAACCCTACATCTTAATACGTTTAAGAGATGGTCTCTTCCCATTCCATATCTCACATGGAGTGGTAGGCACTGATTTGGTTGGAACTCTATTCAATAGGTATGCAGCCGTTTCCAGCGCATAACCCCAAAAGGAAATAGGTAACTCAACGGTGCTCATCATAGAGCACACCATATCCAATAGGGTGCGATTCCTCCGTTCCGATACACCGTTGTGCTGTGGTGTATATGCAGGAGTAAGCTGAGAGAGAATCCTATTCTCTTTTAGATAGTCACGGAATTCTGTGCTCAAGTATTCTCCTCCTCGATCAGATCGTAGGATTTTAATACTTTTACCCGTTTGGTTCTCTACTTCGTGCTTATATTCTTTGAATTTCTCAAAAGCTTCAGACTTGCGTTTCAACAGGAACACATGTCCGTATCTTGAGAGATCGTCAGTGAATGTAATGAAGTATGAGGAACCATTCCTGGCATGTGTAGACATGAGACCACATACATCACTATGTATCAGTCCCAAGAGTTCTGTAACTCTTTCTCCGTGTCCACTAAACGGAGTTTTGGTCATCTTACCTTTGAGACATGACTGGCAAGTATTATAAGATGAAAATTCGAACGAATTCAACTATCCATCCTTATGTAACTTAGCTAGCCGTGTCGCATTGATATGACCTAATCTACAATACCACAAGAAGGAATCGTTCATTTCTGAACTTTTCCTCTTGTGTGCGTTTTGTATGTTCAGAACTGTGGTTTGATCTAGAACGTATATGCTATTATTTAACGAGCCTGATCCAATCAACTTTTGATTTAGAAAGATGTTCATAACATTATCCTTTACTACAAAATTATACTCCTCTTTACTTAATAAAGAAAGTGATATAAGATTGCATATCAGGGTCGGAATGTAATAGCATTCGTTCAGAATCAATGTATTACCATTTGGTAATACAAGGTGATATTCGCCAAATACTTTGGCTGCAATATTTGCACCATTCCCTACTCTTGCGAAATGATTACCCATTCCCAGTTTTCTACCTTTCTTTAGCCTATGTAATATATTACATATGTGGGATTCTGATCCGGTATCTAATACTCAGGACGTAGAGTGAACTGAGAAATAGTTCTTGATGACTAACACACCCGAAGAAGATGCATCAACATGCTTATTCTTCGTTTGGGTGGTATGGAAACCCGGATATTTTCCTATTTCCTACTCAGACTTATAACAATTATAAGAATGAACGGAACCAACATTCTCCTGCTCAGCATAAAAAGCGGGTTCGGTCAATACATCCATATTATTATTTTGATTAAGGCCTGACATGGTCTCTACCTGGAGAGAGAGAGAAGAAAACTCAGCGTATGCTTATGCAAAGATTAGATTGTTTATTTATCTTATCTAATCGATGTCTCTCACTGCTATTCTCAAATTTTCTTTCAAACCTTTAAAAAGAAAATTCAGCCAGGATTAATCGCATTATAGAACTTCGCTAACCGTTCAGCCAGGCCAGTGCCGGTACTTCTGAGGGAGGTTCCTCGTGCTTTCGCATGGACCTAATTAAAATAAACCTCATTTTCCCAGCGGCGTAGCCCCGTTGACACCTTTCTAGACACCTAATGAGTTAGCTAATTGTAAAGTGCAAAACTCTCCCGGGAGCAACTTTTGCTCACAGTGGGATCATGATCCTACTATCACATAGAAGGTATGCAATCTCATTGCAAATTTCAACACTTGAAATTCCCGAATATTTTGCCCCTAGCAACTTATGACCTTGGCTAAGGTCAACAAATCATAACCGCTAGTGAAGTTCAACCTGTCATTTCTTGACTGAATTAAACTCACCCGTACGACCCTTGGTTAAGGTCAACAAAGTCGTACGACTCCCCTAACTCAATCGCATCACATGCTTTAGCAGATAAGCACTAATTAGCTACCGCACACTACGCCTTGGATAAGGTCAACAAACGTAGCACGAATACTAAGTAGGACTTATCTGAAATGATAGAGGGCTACGACAGGTTTTTCAGAAAACCTTTTGCGTAATGAACTTGATATAGTTGTAGAAACAAGTGATTTTTGAAAAGGAGTGTTTTTGATGCTTTTTACTAGTTTTGCTAAAGAGGTCACTCCCGGTGAAGGATCTCGGCTTTATCCTTATCGAATAAGGTGTAGGATATATCACATATATCACTATGCAAAGAAAAAAACTCTAAAAGCAATCAAAAGACAATCCGAGTGTTGTAGCATCTGCCAGTCATTGCTAAAGAGGTCATTCCCGATGAAGAGATCTCGCTCTTTCCTTATCGAATAAGGTGCGGGATATATCACATATATCACTATGCAAAGCAAAAAACTGTAGCTACCCATTTTGAAAATTTGATTCTACAATATATTTTAGGTTTCTTTTCTTTTCATTAATCTCATTAATGAAATCCCATCATTTATGCTTCCTAAGCATCACAGAAGAAACGAAAATACAACGTAAGCTTATGCGATCCGCATTCGCCACAGTGTCCCGTTATGCACTGTTAGGTTACTTAACTAACGGCATACCGGGACGGGACTAGCGCGGGTGCAAAACATAAGCAACGTCTACTATATATCTCATATATAATGTATATCCATTCGTCTCAGAAGCCACAGTGATCACATCACAGAGCAGCAGAAGAAACATATGAACTATTGGATATGCTAGGAGGTCCGTGTTTTATTTTGAGCCTGTATAAAACACGGATTCCACGGTCGCGATGAATAGCCAAACCCACATCCCTAGACCCCTACGAGAGCGGCAAGCAACCCTACCAATTCTAGAGTTAGGAGACCCGGACTCGACTCCTCGAGTTGGTCTCCCACTGGACTCTAGAACCCGGTTATTTGTGCTCCCCTCCTTGGGTCTATCCTAATATGGAAAAGTAAATAATATACAACAATGGTGACATCATCCTCAACCCGGAAGTGCCCCAATAAAAGAATATTACATACATTGAATTTTACAGGAATGAAAATAAAAAATCTCATCTCACATAAAACCCCCGGCTATTCAAAACACGACGATCCAATATTACATATACAACAACACATAACATCACATGTCATCAACGTAAGTAAATATGCGTATCCCAATTGTCGTTGACATATAGCAACGAAATCGGTGATACACCACATATTACACTTACGGTCGCAGAAAAGAAAATGTCAAACTACAACATTTGGAATCCATAACAAACTTAGACATCATAAACCCAAAATATCACATACTTTGGATTTCATGCCTAACTATAAGAATTCCACATATTGTATCACATTACAGAAACAGCTAGACGATGTTAAAAATTCCGATCGAATAAAAAAACACCAAAAATTACCTAAAAAGTTCAACACTTGAGCGTGGTTTAAAATTATTCAGCACATGACACAGTACCAATGAACCAGCCGTAGAAGGGTCAACCAAGGCCTCACATGTGGTACCGCTGAACCACCACAAACCCGAGGGTTTAGTGGCTGTTCTGACGGTCACATAATTGAGTTAAGGTTTTCTTCTTCTAGAGGGTCCATCGCATAACTTGCATGATGTTTGAATGCTTTTTAACTACGGAAAAAATCCAACACTTGGAAATTTTTCCGGCAAAGGTTAAAGCGGGTATTTGATATCCGATTGAACCTTTTAACACCGTCTAAACTAACCTGAAAACAGTTAAAATTACGACTACGAAACACTCCGAGTTGCCTTTGCATTGAGTTAATCATCACATGAAAAAGTAGCAAAAATAAACAACATCTGAAACACCAAAACCTAGAGCAAAGACCAAGGAAAAAATTTGGGACCATTTCAAGCAGGTGGGGCCGGCCTCCTCGGTTTTCTAGCCCATGTGCTCGGTCCAAATCCGAGCACATGGTCCCAACTTTCTCTCATGTTCATTGTTTAGCTTATTGATGATTCTGTACATGTTTGCAAAATTTTTGGAGCTCATTTGAAAATCGACAGAATGCAGGTCTTAGTATTTCAAGTTTCGGAGTTTGTTTCGTTTTCGTAATCTAACATAATCCGTATAATTCTCTAGCTAGGCTCTGATACCACTGTAGGTTTTCTATCGACGGCAGCAAGGTTTCGGGAGGCATCGTCCATGCCATTTTTCAAAATTTTGCCGTTTCAAGGAACTCTAAACTAGAATCGTTAACTAGATTATTATACGAAACAAAAATTAAACTGCTTTACTTCTAAGTGAACTAGAAATACAACCTTTGTAGATCGGTCCTTCACTTCAATAGCTCCTTGTAGTAATCCCTTCGCTGCGGTGAGGTGATCTTGCGGGCTCTTGAAAGGCTCCATGAGAAGAAAGCAACGATCTTGCTTGAAGTCTTCGAAATCGAAGATGATCTACGTCGAGGAGACACTAACCCAAGCTACCCTCTTCACTAATGTAAGATTAGTGAAGCTAACACCCTATACTAAAGTGCTACTCTAGTAGAGGATGATGAAGTAGGATTTTTGCTCACTTTGGATTTCTTTTTCTCACTAAAGTTTCTCACTTTGTCAAAAGCTATAGAGCTCTTGAGCTTTGAGAAAGAAGATGAAGAAAGATAATGTTGTGAGAGAGAATGGCAACCATGGGTGAGAAAATATCTAATATCCATCTTGTAGAGACTTAACCATGAGTCAAGATAAAGGTTGGGTTAACAAATATCTAGTGTAAGACAAAACTAGTTGACTAAGTCAAATGGTCTCAAAGCTTCATGAAGCTTCATGCCATGTAACAAATTTCCACATAATAATTGAATTACAATAAATAAATAAACCTTACATTATATTCATCATGGTGTAAGTCTCATACATCCATGTTTCATGTATCATCAACCATGACACATAAATAATAACACAATTAATATATATCACATATATATTAAGTATGCACATGTAAGAAAAAATAAATGTTTAAGTGAGCTAATATTAGTTAATGTAAATCAATATATCAAATATATAATTATACATTAAATCATTAAATTAACACTTGATTTAATAATCAGGTTATATCTCATATGACCGACTAATATTATTTGTTTCATTATATCGAATCAACACTTGATTCGGTAACCCGGCTATAACACATATAACCAACCGATACAGTATCGACTTATCGAATCAACATTTGATTCGATAACCCGGCTATATCACATATAACTGATCGATACTTTATACCGCGAGAATAAAATACGGTATCACATACATGTATTAATCTCGGTCCCGTACATATCACATATGTGCTCCTACTTCGTTTTGCCTGAGCCAGTGAAACCTTTGTATAGGACTCTAAAGACTCGTCAATACTCCGGTAGTAGGTGATGATCACATCAAGCACCTAAAATCCATCATCGGTACTATCTGGACGTAACGGCTACCCGGGTATTGAACGATCAGAAGATCAGCAAGCAAGCCCGCTCCAACTTCTGCAAAAGCCTATCAGTAACACTACCGTACTGTCCGGTCTCTTCGTCTGATATATCGCATATCCAGTATAAGGGTGGTAAACGTCAGACCCCAATAACCGATAAGTCGTGCCGATGTAAGGCTCATAACGGGTCGAGAAACTACTGATAACACTTTTCAGTAAATCTCTGTATCAGCCCTGGCCAAAGACTGCTTGTTATGGCCAATCGAGCACAGCGCAACATCAACCTCAATACCGGAAGAGACAAATCCCCTCCTATCGCTCATTGCCTCTATGTGATTCGGGATAGTACCCAAAAGCCACCGTTTTGCACGTTCTCATGAACGTGGTAAGGTGGAAATCAAAGCACAGTGGGAATCATACAAGACTCTATGACGATCTCGGATCTACAAACTAACCTGTATCAGTGTCACCAGAGAACTGCTATCTGACGATAGGTATAATACCAACTAGGAGTTCTCAGCGAGTCCGTTCAGTGTACCCAGTCTCCACTGAGCACCCGTATACCATCTTTGATGTCAAACACCAATGGATGTGGGATCATCCATCGCCCATCATATGGGTCAAGATGCGTACAAGCTAGTCTACTCCGGAATATCGATGCCCTGTCTCGATACACCCTCGACTAGGAACAGTTTTAGGGTGTACTTGTGGACTACCATCGGCTCCCACTAGTATGATATCCATCATATTCCTGGTAGTCAAGTACATAACCTAAGGGCTCTATCGACATGTGAGAGCAAGACAACATCACATATACAAGTCAACATGTTAAGATAAAGAGCAACCAGATAGCATACTATCATGTCGAGCAAGAAAGTCCTCTCTCTATATATCCAAGCATCCACTATAATATACATCGCATGTACAATAATGGCCTCTAGGGCATACATATAACTAACAGCTTGGACATATATAGGGATGACTTTCTTGCTCAACATGATAGTATGGTATCCGGTTGCTCTTTATCTTAACATGTACACTTATTGTCTCTCTCACACATGTTGATAAAGCCCTTAAGATGTGTACTTGACTACCAGGACCATGATGGAGATCATACTAGTGGGGCCATGGGTAGTCCACAAGTACACCCTATAATTGTACCTAGTTGTGGGAGTATCGAGACAGGGCATCGATACTCCAGAGTAGACCAGTATATGCGCTTCTTGACCCATATGATGGGCGATGGATGATCTCATATCCATTGGTGTTTGACATTAGAGAAGGTTTATGGGTGCTCAGTGGAGACTGGGTACACTGGACGGACTCGCCGAGAACTCATAGATGGTATTATACCTATCGTCGGATAGCAGTTCTCTGGTGACACTGGTACAGGTTAGTCTGTAGACCTGAGATCGTCATAGAGTCTTGTGTGATTCCCACTATGCTTTGATTTCCACCATACCACGGTCAAGAGATCGTGTAAAAAGGTGGTTTTTGGGTGTAATCCCGGGTCACATGGATGCAATGAGCGATAGGAGGGGTTTCGTTTCTCCCGGTATTGGGAATTGATGTTGCGCCATGTTCGATAGGCCATAACAGGAAATCCCTGGCCAGGCTTGCTGAGATTTATTGGTAAGTGTTATTAGTAGTTTCTCGAACCTTTATGGACCTTGCATCAGCATGACTTATCAGGCTATTGTGGTCTGACGTTATACCATCCCAGGCTGTGATATGCGACATATCAGACAAAGAGACCGGACTGTACGGTAGTGTTACTAATTGGATTCGCAGGAGTACGAGCAGGCTTGCTTGTTGATCTTCTGATCGCTTAATACCCGGGTGGCCGTTACGTTTAGCAGACCGGTTGCGGCTTGTGGGTGACTGATATGATCATTACCTACTGCTGGCGTATTGACGAGTCTTTAGAGTCCTACACAGAGGTTTCTTGGCTCAGGAAAATTGAAGTAAGAGTACATATGCGATATGTGCGGGACCGAGATTGATACAAGTATGTGATACCGTATTGTATTCTTGTGATATGTGATATCTGCCGGGTATATGTGATATAGCTGGGTTATCAAATCAAGTGTTGTTTCGGTAAGTTGATATTATTGATATTAGTCGGTTATATGTTATATAGCCGGATCATTGAATCAAGTGTTGATTTAATGATTTAATTAATAATTATATATTTGATATATGAATTTACATTAACTAATATTGCTCACTTTCTTTTTCTCATTTTGTTTACATGATATATATATATATGATATATATTAATGTATCATATAAGGTTATATATACAACTTGTGTGTGTAGGACTTACACCATGACCATGATAGAATTAGGTTTTTATTTATCATAAGTAATTAAAATTTGGATGGAATTATCTCATGGCTAGAAGCTTCACTAACCATTGACTTAGTCCACCACATTTGTTTTACTTAAGATATTTGTAAACCTAACCACTATCATTCACCCATGGTTTAGTCTCTACAATGGTTAGGATATGATGTTAATTCACCATGGTTGCAATTCTAACCTCATTATATTCTCTTATGATTTTTCATCTTCATCTTCTTGTTGAGCTTGAGAAGCTTTCTAGGGTTTGGAGATGAGAAAAAATATTGTGAGAAAATCAAATCCAAAGTGAGCAAAATTCCTATTTCATCATCCTCTACTCCTTGCTATTTAGTTTAGGGTGTTCACTTCCCTGATCTACCATTAGAGAAGAGGCAGCTTGTGCTTGAGTTTTCTCGACGTATATCATCTTCGGCCTCGAAGTCTTCAAGCATGCTTGCTTAGTACGCTTTGTGAAGTCCATCTTGAGTCTGGGAGATCGACGCTTGGAGCGAAGGGAAGACTACACAGAGCTATTGAAGTGAAGGACCAGGCTACAAAGGTTGTATCTCTTATTCACTTCTATTGTAATGTTTGATTACAAGGTTTTGTTACCCTAGCTTTCTAGTATGATTCCTAGGTTGTTTGCTTAGCACCCCCTAATTTTTATTGTGGCATGTTTGATGCTTCCTAACCCTAGGCATGGTGCTAAGGAAACCCTGTAGTGGTATCAGAGCCATGCTAGAAAATTAGACGATATTTTCTAGGATTACGAAACCGAAACTACTCCGAAACACCCGATACGAAAACTTGGTTTCTGTCGAATTTACAGTTTTCAAAATTTTTTTAAACAACTGCAGAATGTTATATGTGATATAACATGAACACCATGAAAAATTGAAGCACTTTGGCCATGAAGTGACCGGCCACAATGAAGAAAAATCTGAGCTCCTCGGTTCAAAATTGGATTTTGGGCTTCAAATTTTTGGGGTGTTCTAGTCTCTGGGTTTTAGGGTTTCAGGTGTTGTTTGTATTTGCTAAATTTTCATGAGATGTTAACTTTCTGCAAAGGCAACTCGGAGTGTTTAGTTGTCGTAATTATAACATGTATTCGGATTATTTAGACGATGTTAAAAAGTTCGAACGGATATCAATAACCCAATTTTTCCCCCCGCTGGAAATTTTTCAAGAGTTGGATATTTCCGAGTTTAAAATTTTCAGAAAATCTTGCAAGCGATTCTGTGGACCCTCTAGAAGAACGAAACCTTAACTCGATTCTGTGACCGTCAGAACCGCCATCAAACCCTAGGGTTTGTGGTAGTTCAGCGGTGCCATACGTGAGGCATTGGTTGACCCTTCTACGGCTGGTTCATAGGAGCTGTGGCGTGTTCTGGGTACTTTTTGAATTCCGCTCAAGTGTTGAGCTTGTTGGGAAATTTTGCGGTGCTTGCTTATTCGATCGAAGAGTTTAACTTCATCTAACTATCTGTGATTGTGACACAATATTTGGAATCCACAAATAGTTATGAGATAACTAGTTTGAATTTTTAAAATTTAGCAGATTAGTCTCATTTGATCGGTTGCCACGGGATTTTGATGTTGATCAAAACTCCGTCGCAATTACGTAGTGTACGCGGATACTCTCCGGGTAACCTTACTGATAGCCACGCCCCATAGCCCCCGACCAAGTGATTGTAGGAGAACCCCATTGCCAAAAGCATCCGTTCGGGTGCTCGCGGCCGCGTGTTCCTCCTTAGCGCGCTTCGTCGACGGCATCGGGGGTGCGGCCGTCTACTAAAGATTCCGACGAGCATTCGATCAGGTTATCGGGATCTTGTTGAATTACCCGATAGGTTATTGGAAAGTGTTTTCAATATCGAGACTAAAATACGGGGTTTATAATTGTTAGGCATGTGATGTCTAAGGAACTCATTTGGTTAGGCATGAAATCCAAAGTATGTGATACATTGGCTTTATGATGTCTAAGGTGATTGCGGATTCCAACTGTTGTAGTTTTCACTTTCTTTTCTGCGACCGTAAGTGTAATATGTGGAGTATCACCGGTTTCAGTGCTATATGTCAACGACAACTGGGATACGTATATTTACTTACGTTGATAACATGTGATGTTATGTGTTGCTGTGATATGATATATTGGATCGTCATGTTCTAAATAGCCGGGTTTTTTTTTATGTGAGATGAGAGTTTTTCATTTTCATTCATGTAAAAGCTTGTATGTAATATTCTTTTATTGGGGTACTTCCGGGTTGAGGATGATGTCATCATTGATGTATATTATTTACTTTTCTGCATTAGGATAGACCCAAGACGGGGAGCACAAGTAACCGGGTTCTAAGGTCCAGTGGTGGACCATCTCGAGGAGTCGAGACCGGGTCTCCTAATTCAAGAATTGGTAGGGTTGCTTGCCGCTCTCGTAGGGGTCTAGGGATGTGGGTTTGGCTATTCATCGCGACCGTGGAATCCGTGTTTATTACTGGCTTGATATTAAACACGGAAATCCTAGTATATCCAATATTTCATATGTTATCTTCTGCTGCTCTGTGATGTGATCACTGTGAAATGTTCTGAGACGAATGCTTATATTATATATATATATATATATATATATATTATATTACTGCTTTCGTTTCTTCTGTGATGCTTGGGAAGCATAATTAATGGGACCTCATTAATGAGATTAATGAAATAAAAGAAAGCTAAAGATATTGTAGAAACTTTTTTTAAAAACTGGTAGCTCTAGTTCTTACTTTGCATAGCGGTATTCCTTGTAGAATATCCAGCACCTTATTCGATAGAAAAGAGCCGAGATCTCTTCACCGGGAGTGACCTCTTTAGCGAAACTAGCAGATACTACAACCCACTCGGTTTGTCTTTTGATAGCTTCTGTTGTTTATGCTTTGCATAGTGGTATTTGTGAAATATTCTGCACCTTATTCGATAAGGAAAGAGCCGAGATCCCTTCACCGGGAGTGACCTCTTTAGCGAAACTAGTAAAAGTCTCAAAAACACTCCTTTTTCAAAATAACTCAATTCTATAACGATATCAAGTTCATTACGCAAAGGGTTTTCTTAAAAACCTGTCGTAGCCCTCCGTCATTTCAGATAAGTACTACTTAGTACCTGTGCTACATTTGTTGACCTCCCTCAAGGCGTAGTGTGCGGTAGCCGACTAGTGCTTATCTGCTGCATATGATGCGATTGGATTAGGGTAGTCATGCGGCCTTGTTGACCTTCGTCAAGGGTCGTGCGGGTGGGTTTAATTCAATCATGAAATGTACGGGTAGAACTTGACTAGCAGCCTATGGTTTATTGACCTCCGTCAAGGTCATAGAAAGCCAGGGGTAAAATATTATCGGGAATTTCAAGTGTTGAAATTTGTAATGAGATTGCATACTTTCTATGAGATAGTTGGATCCCGATACCCACTGCGAGTAAGAGTTACTCCTGGGAGAGTTGTACACATTACAATTAGCCGATCAAGTAGGTGTCTAGAAAGATGTTAACGGGGTTACGTCCCTGGGAAAACAAGGTTTATTTTAATTAGGTCCATCTGAAAGCACGGGAAACCTCACTCAAAATACTGACACTGGCCTGGCCGAAAGATTGGCGAACTTGTAGGGTGTAATTAATCCCGGCTAGTCTTATTTTTCAAGGTTTGAAGAAAGATTTGACTAAAACAGTGGGAGCCATCCTGATTAGATAAAATAATAACCAATCTAATCTTGCAAGAGCGCACGCCGAGTGTTTTCTTCTCTCTCTCTCTCTCTCCTGGTAGTAACCAAGTCATACCTTAATCAAGATAATAATATGGGTGTACTGACCGAAACTGCTTATTATACTAAGTTAGGGAACTTTGGTTCCGCTCTATCTTATAAGTGTTATAAGTCCGAGCATGAAATAGGGGAATATCCAGATTCCCATGCCACTCAATCGAAGAAACTGCATGTTGATACATATTCTTCGGGTGCGTTTATTACTGAGAACTGTTTCTCAGTATTCTCTGCGTCCTGGGTATATGATACCGGATCAGGATCCTGCATATGTAATATGTTTCATGGGCTACAGATAGGTAGAGATCTGAGATTGGGTGATATGTCTGTGTAGAGAATGATGCAATTGTTGCAGCCAAGTCGGTTGGCAGATATCACCTTGTATAAATACATTTATTCTGAACAAATGTTGTTACATATCGAACCTGATATACAACATTATATCGGTTTCTTTAATGAGTTAAAAAAGGATATAATTCTGTATTGGAGGATAATATTGTGAACATTTTCCTGAATCAAGAGTTGATTCGATCAGCCACGTTATATAATAGCATATGCGTTCTAAATCAAACTACAGTTCAAAGTATACAGAACACACACAAGAGGACAAGTTCAGAAATGAACGAATTCTTCTTGTGGCATTGTAGACTAAGTCATATCAATGCGACATGACCAACTAAATTACATAAGGATGAATATGAGAATCTGTTCGAATTTTCATCTTATGATACTTGCCAGTCTTGTCTCAAAGGTAGAATGATCAATATTCCGTTTACTGGAAACAGAGAAAGAGTTAGTGAACTCTTGGGATGGATATATGATGATGTAATCGGTCCAATGTATACAAATGCCAAGGATACTTCTTGGTACTTCATTACATTCATCGACTATCTCTCGAGATTCGGACATGTGTTCCTGATGAAATACAAGTCTGAAATTTTTGAGAAATTCAAGGAATATAAGCTAAAGTTAAGAACCGGACGGGTAGAAGTATTAAAGTCCTACGATGTGATCGACGAGGTGAATACTTGCGCATGAAGTTCCTGGAGTTTCTAAAAGGAGAATGTGATTTTCTCTCAGCTTACTCTTTCGTGTACACCATAGTACAATGGTGTATCGGGGCGGAGGTATCGCATCCTATGAGATATGGCGCGCTCTATAATGAGTACTGCTAAGTTGCCTGTCTCCTTTTGGTGTTATGCACTTGAGAAGCTGCATACCTATTGAATGAGATTCCATCCAAATCAGGGCCTACCACTACATATGAGATATGGAATAAAAAGAGACCATGTCTTAAAAGAGTTAAGATATGGGATTGTCCGGCCTATGTTGAAAGACAGAATCCGGACAAGCTCGAGGCAAGGTCAGTTCTGTATAAGTTTGTTAGGATATCCCAAATATTTGCGAGGGTATATCTTCTACCTGACTGAGGAGCAAAAGGTGTTTTGTTTCTCAGCATGCCACCTTTTTGGAAAAGGGTTTTCTTGTGAAGAAATATGTGGACATGAGGTAGAACTGGAAGGAGTTCCAACTAGACAAACTAACAGCTGATGATTTGGTGAAATCAAAGGATTCAATAGTTTCCAATGAACCTTATCCTCTCCACGAATCTGGTAGGGTTCCTCATCCACTCGAAAGATACTACGGTCTTCTCGGTGACAGTGGGAGCGAGGATTGCATCATGATAGATGATGGCCCAACTAGGTTCAGGCAGGCCATCATGAGTAGGGACTCTGTGAAAAGGATGGATGCTATGCGATCAAAGATGGAATTCATGTACACCAACAAAGTATGACTTTGCATATTGCACCTGAAGGGTTAAAACCCATTGGGAGAAAAAATAATCTTGAGAAGATTCTTGGTATAGATGGAAAAGTTGAGACTTTCAAAGCTATACTTAAGTCCATCAGGATCAATGCACGCATCGCGGAGTTGGAACATCTGTTTTGATGTGACAGTCAAAGCGTTTGAATTTATCAAAAGGGTAGATGAACCTTGTATATAAAAGAAGGTTGTAGAGAGTAAGGTTGTCTTCCACATACTGTACGTAGATAACATACTCTTGATAGGAAATGGTTTCCTATGCTACACTCGGTCAAGCTCCTCTTATCATGAGGATTCTCCATGGAAGATCTGGATGATACCTACTACATCTCGTGGATTATGATCTATGGTGATAGATCTATGTGGATGTTGGGAGTGTCCCAAATCCAGGTACATTAACACCATACTAAAGGGGTTTAATATGGAAGATTTTAAGCGTGGTGGTTAGCTCACTTAGGGATCACTCTCTCCAAAAAGAGGTCTTCCGAGACTGATTTGGGGAGAGTTCTCGTGCAAGGGTTATCCTATGCTTCGGCAGTAGGCTCTATCATGTGTGCGATATTATGTACCAAACCAAATGTAGATGACTCACTAGGTGAAGTGATCAGGAATCATTCGGATCTTGGGAGAATCACTGGACAGCTGTAGAGGACATTCTTAAGTACTTGAGAAGCACTAAAAGAAAGTTCTTGGTTCGAGCTCCCAGAGTGATAAGGACGACTGAGAGTCAGTCAGAGGCATTGTCTTTACCCTCAGTGCAGGGACGGTATGTTGGAAGAGTTCCAAGCTAGATACCGTGGAATACTAGACGATAAAGGCTGAATACATTGCTACCAACGATACAACCAAAGTGGCTGTCTGGACATTTCTTGTTCATGAGATGAACATGGTTCCTACCATTGAGCGTCCAATAATTGTTATTGTGACAACAACAGAGTTGTGGCTTTAGCCTAGGAACGAACGTCCCATCAGCGTTCCAGACATATTTTGAGGACAGTATCACCTGATCATGGAGATGGTTGATCTCCAAGGGATCGAGGTTAGGAGAGTTGACACGAAGGTTAACACGGCGGATCCACTGATCAAGGCATACTTCCCTAAATAATATTTGAGAGATTTTTGGATGGTTGAGTATGGGATACTATAACCATTGCTAAATTGTTGGGTATTGCATACTATAACAGATGGCCTTAGTGCAAGTAGGATATTGTTAGTTATATGTATGCCCTAGAGGCCATTACTATACATGTTATGTATATTGTAGTGGATGCTTGGACATATATAGGGAGGACTTTCTTGCTCGACATGATAGTATGCTATTTGGTTGCTCTTTATCTTAACATGTACACTTATTGTCTCTCTCTCACATGTTGATAAAGCCCTTAGGATGTGTACTTGACTACCAGAACTATGATGGAGATCATACTAGTGGGGCCATGGGTAGTCCATAAGTATACCCTATAATTGTTCCTAGTCGTGGGAGTATCGAGACAGGGCATCGATACTCCAGAGTAGACTAGCGTATGCGCTTATTGACCCATATGATGGGCGATGGATGATCCTATATCCATTGGTGTTTGACATCAGAGAAGGTATACGGGTGCTCAGTGGAGACTGGGTACACTGGACGGACTCGCCGAGAATTCTTAGATGGTATTATACCTATCGTCGGATAGCAGTTCTCTGGTGACACTGGTACAGGTTAGCCTGCAGACCCGAGATCGTCATAGAGTCTTGTGTGATTCCCACTGTGCTTTGATTTCCACTATACCACGGTCAAGAGATCGTGCAAAAAGATGGTTTTTGGGTACAGTCCCGAGTTACATGGAGGTAATGAGCGATAGGAGGGGTTTCGTCTTTCTCGGTATTGGGAGTTGATGTTGCACTATGTTCGATTGGCCATAACAAAAAATCTCTGGCCAGGGTTGCTAAGATTTACTGGTAAGTATTATCAGTAGTTTCTCAAACCGTTATGGACCTTACATCGGCATGACTTATCGGGCTATCGGGGTTTGACGTTATACCACCCCCAGGCTGTGATATGCGACATTTCAGACGAAGAGACCGGACTGTACAGTAGTGATATTGATTGAATTCACAGGATTACGAGCAGGCTTGCTTGTTGATCTTCTGATCGCTCAATACCCGGGTGGCCGTTACGTTTAGCAGACTGCTTGTGGCTTGTGGGTGACTGATATGATCACCACCTACTATCGGTGTATTGATGAGTCTTTAGAGTCCTACATAGAGGTTTCCTGGCTCAGGCAAAACGAAGTAGGAGCATATATGTGATATGTGCGGGACCGAGATTGATACGAGTATGTGATACCGTACTGTATTCTCACGATATGTGATATCGGCCGGGTATCTGTGATATAGCCGGGTTATCGAATCAAGTGTTGTTTCGGTAAGTTGATATTATTGATATTAGTCAGTTATATGTGATATAGCAGGATCATTGAATCAAATGTTGATTTAATAATTTAATGTATAATTATATATTTGATATATGAATTTACATTAACTAATATTGCTCACTTGACAATTTCTTTTCTCATTTTGTTTACATGATATATATGATATATATTAATGTATCATGCAAGGTTATATATGCAACTTGTGTGTGTAGGACTTACATTATGACCATGATAGAATTAGGTTTTTATTTATCATAAGTAATTAAAATTTGGATGGAATTATCTCATGGCTTGAAGATTCACTAACCATTGACTTAGTCCACCACATTTGTTTTACTTAAGATATTTGTAAACCTAACCACTATCATTCACCCATGGTTTAGTCTCTACAATGGTTAGCATATGATGTTAACTCACCATGGTTGCAATTCTAACCTCATTCTATTCTCTTATTATTTTTCATCTTCATCTTCTTCTTGAGCTTGAGAAGCTTTTTAGGGTTTGCAGATGAGAAGAAATATTGTGAGAAAATCAAATCCAAAGTGAGAAAAATTCCTACTTCACCATCCTCTACTACTTTCCATTTAGTTTAGGGTGTTCTCTTCCCTAATTTACCATTAGATAAAAGGTAGCTTGTGCTTGAGTTTTCTCGACGTAGATCATCTTCGGCCTCGAAGTCTTCAAACATGCTTGCTCACTACACTTTGTGAAGTCCATCTTGAGTCTGGGAGATCGATGCTTGGAGCGAAGGGACAACTACATGGAGCTATTGAAGTGAAGGACCGGGATACAAAGGTTGTATCGCTTATTCACTTCTATTGTAATGTTTGATTACAAGGTTTTGTTACCCTTGCTTTCTAGTATGATTCCTAGGCTGTTTGCTTAGCACCCCCTAATTTTTGTTGTGGCATGTTTGATGCTTCCTAACCCTAGGCATGGTGCTAAGGAAACTCTACAAAAGTCGCACAACTCATTAAACATTCTATCTTCAATTGGTAAATCATTTGGGACACTTGATAGACATTCAAAACCGGAGTTGTGGGATTCAATTTGCAATAGGCAGGTTTGATTTGGAAGGGCATACCGCCCACTCTCACGACTCAATTCCTCAATCTGTCCTACCGCCTCATCATACCTTGGAAAATTTGGAGCTAGTTGAAAACTAGCTACCGATTCGTTAGGTTATATGAGGGCGGCTATGGACGCATTCAAATACGTCATCTGTTGGTATGACGCTACCCGAAAATCTTCCAATGACTATTCCAGAGTAGACATGGGTTGTGAGGGGGTTTCAGTAAAAGATTCAAACTCGTTTGGATACTGGAAACTCCCAAAATGCTGTTCAGAAGCTATGTCTAGGGAATGTGTAAAAGTCGGGTAGGATAGATGGGAATTGAATAATTGGATAGGAGTAGTATCAACATTTGGATAAGAAGGTGAATGGAATTTTCGATCCAAAGAATTGGAAGTGGTGAAAGGAGTGAAAGATCGGCTACGTGATTGTTCAATACGTTTAGCAATAGACATAGGTCTGGGAGTTACAACAGGACTCTCAAAATGGGTATCAACGTATAAAGGTGCGGTAGGTTGAAATGGTTGTTACAAAATGGATTGCGGAGTCCAATTGTTTGTCCTAAACGCATCTATCCGATCTCTTAATGAAATTTTAGGCATGGATGTCTCGTTCGAAGTTCGGCCAAAGCAAGAATCGTAAGAAGAAATGTCTGGTTGTGGGTACCAAAGTTCGGCAAGAGTTGGTCATTTTGAGGTACCTATGTTATGAAAAGGTATGGAGGGGGGAAAGTGGGTGAATTTTTATAAATTTTTGAATATTTTTTGAGTTTTCAAAATTTTTTGTTTGGTTTTTAAAAGAATACGGGATTATGGGACTAAACTTTACATAAGCACAAGCACAATCACAATATGCACAAACAACACCTAGAGTTAGGGTCTTTAAAGTCCAACTAGACCGCTCATAGACTTCTAAGCGACAAATTGAAAGATAACCCTCGAATCGCCTCTTCACTGCCAATTGTGGCCAGGTAAGCACAAGTGAGGTAAGGAGGGTTCCGCTCATGAATCACCGTGAGATGGGCCTTTTAAAATTACCTCCTCACATGTCTAGCCTAGGCATCACAAAGTTATGTTTAGATAAACGACTGATTCTCCGCAACCTTCACTTGTCCTAAATGAGCGCGACAAGTCCTTATAGGTTTGGTCAATATATTTTTTATTAACTCAAGGTGATGTATATGCTTTTGTGATTTGTGGGGTCTCAGGAAGGGTGATGAATTCCCCACCCAATCTTAATTGGAGTTCAAGCCCTTTAAAGTCCGTTTTATTATATGCAAAGTGTATAAACAAAAAAAATCTAAAACAAAAAAAAAATTATTTTACGGCGGCGCAATCTGTGTAAATAAACCTGCAGAAAATACAGTTCAATAGGGTTCACAGAGGAGATAATAGGAAAGAGAAAGGGTGGAAAAAAATTGAGGCTTAGAAGCCTCAATAAAACCGTGGAACCACCGTACAACCCAAGTTTTGACTGCGGTTCCAAGTTCAAAATGTTGTATTGGCGCCTGAAACTTTGGTCCATGCACTCCTCTTTCTCTGTAAGACAGAATAAAAACCTCAATCTCTTGATTTGAATAGTGTACTTACTCCAGATAACCTGCACACTTGCACACAAAAATTATCAAAAATAATAAAATGGTTTTTATTATATTTATATATTTTTATATATATACAAAAATATATATTAACCCGAATAACAAGAAAGAAAAATACATTACCGTCTCCCCGACAACGGCGCTCTTTGATTGGTCGGGCAGAACTACGCGTTCCGTCTTCTCATATTTGTTCTACTTACCGCAATCAAGACGGTGTCGCTTTGCAGCTAGCTGGTTGAGCACGGGTCGATCCGCAGGGAGATGGTAGTATGTCCGTTCGTGTTTTAGACGAGTCAATAAAAGAATGTATATGTGTATGTTTATGTCTAGCCTAATTGTTTGTATTTATATTCAAGTAATCTTGTTAGAGTTAAGGTTGGTTAGTAGAGTTAGGATTAGTCTTGTACATGTCTTTTGCCATTCTTAAAACGATTTTGGGATAATCGAACGTAGTGGGGATTAGGAGGACATAAGAATGAGATTTGCGAGTTTAAGCAAGTTTTCCAACGCTAAATCCATTCCAAGTGCCCTTTGTCCGTCCGCTACGTGCGCTTATTTCCAACCTTAGGCCAAACATCTGCAACCATGTATCCAATTAAGTCATAAATACATATCACGTTGTAGTGCTCCCAAAGGACTTCTCAGCTTAATTCACGGCTATATGTAACGTATAGCGTGCCTAAGTGAGGCGGTTGCGTTTGTTAGGTCTAGATTCATTTTAGGATGTTTGGCGAAGAGAAGTGGAAGGGATTTTTCTGTCCCTCATAATAACCTTCCTTATCCCCTAACAAGTGTGGAAATTATTCACACATTTAAAAGGAAAAGTAAAAGAAGAAAAGAAAGAAAGGAAAAATTATGGTTTTACAAAATGGTAGCAAGCTAACTACTTGGGCCCTCATCTTAGCAAAGGACTCCGTCGAGTATCATGGCTTGAAAATACGGATAAAAAGAAAAGAAAAAGAAAACAAGGAAAGATATAACAACAACTACTTAACAATAAGAAATAAAATTATACTAAGAATTGAAATTACAATACAACAATTAAAATATACAAGATAATAAAAACCCTCATCTTCATTAAACATTTACTCAAGAGCTCTCACTACACTTTAATGGAGGAATAGATGAACAGGAAGAAGAAGATACAAGTTGACCTACAATAAATCTAAGTAAAAAGAAGCATCCCCACAATGGCTCAAAACTGGAGTATTTATAGGCAGAGAGCTGAAACCCTAGACCCATATTCTGAGCCCTGATACAATGACCAAAATACCCCAAAAATATCTCCCATCGCTGAGTCAACTCGGCCGCGGAACCGCCGCGAAAACGCCATATTAGCCGCGGTTCCGTGGCCGTTTGGAGGATTTAAAGCTCATTTTGTGTGAGGTTTCTTATGTTGCCATCTTCTGTTGTTATGCATGTCCCAAATTGCAAATTGCTTCCAAAATTTCTTCAGATTTGCAACAGTCCAAATGGCTCCACTTTTAATTCATATGACCTTTATCTCCTTCGAGCTCCGCGCACCCATTGAATCTTGTATTGCCCTTCTCATGCTCTGTGCTTGTCCGAGACACGAATGACCACTGTCTTTTGTCTTATCTCTTGAACTGGTAAGCGGCACTGGACGAATGCGGATGGCCGGAACCCGGATTTTATTTGTCAGTGACAGATGTTCTGGATTTTGGCGTAACTTTGGAGATTTTGTATGATTTGCGTCATTTTGGACTAGGCACCTGTAACCTATAAATATGTAGCAAACATGGATAAAAAAGCACCTGCCTATAAACAAACGAGCAGAAGAATGGGCGGTATTAAATACAATATTCTGGTATGAACATGTACCATCCTCCGCCTCGGTCCGAGCTCTTTGTAATTCACCAAAAACACACATATATGATATAATTTTTCATATTGAATTATATCAAAAGAGATATATATATTGTAGTTTACCGCTGCCTCCATGGCACGAATTATGTTCTTGGAGCCACCAGTGTAGGTAGGTGGTCCCTTCTTCACGAACTTCCGATTCTCCTTATTTTGAGCGACCTGTTTCTGCACAACACAATCAGATTTAGTTTTCTAATTAAGCAACAAATAAATAAATTATATACCAACCACTGGATTATATTTAAATTACAAATCTTCTTGCGCTTAGACGACCAAAACTGGTACAAAAGAGGTCATGTCTCTAAATCGATCCCACTAAAGGCCAGAGACTGTAGGAGAGCTGCTCTCTCCGCTTCAGGAGTTGCCAGCCATAAGTCGTAACAATCTGTCTTCAGCTTATTCCTATTATACCGAATCTTACTCTGCATGCTAGTCATGAGGCCCCGATAAATAGCCTAAAGATCGAGCCCTTTATCAGGGTCATCGGGATCGACGACGGACTGAAAGTCGTAATCCAGCTGCAAATACAAGACATTAACGTCAATAAATTATAAGTGCCAAATGATGGTAAATTTATTTGTTAATCAAATAAAAATATATAATAATACCTGAGTCTGCTCAAAGAAGTGGTCAAAGGAGTGCTTGTGCTACGTGCCCCAATCAAAATGAAGAGGATACTTCTTGAAGTGAAGGCTCTCATCCCCCATATACTGGATAAACTTCTTTTCATTATCGCCAGTGGGTCGGGAGTCAGCGGTAAAGAGGAGGGGGAATGCTCCTTGGCCTTTAGCGGAATCAGGCTTCAACCTGTGGGACTGATTCGACCCTTGCACTATTACAATTAGGGGTTGCCCCTACGGATAGAGGAATTCATAGGGGCAACTTTTTATTTCTCCTATGGTTTGCACCGTAAGGGTATAAATAAATTAAAAATATTAAAATGTAATCTCTTTATTTGGCCCTACGGTACCGTAAAAGAAGGCCCTACGGATTGAACCGTAGGGGCAACAAAGGGTTGCTTAAAAAATAAAGCTAAGTAACTTCCCATCGTCCTCCAAAATTTCCAACCAACCTTATCTCTCCCGCGCTTCTTCGATCTCGTCGTCAACTTCCTCTCCCCTCGTCGCCGATCAAGCTCGTCGGTGAGTTCCTCCTCCATCACCGTCGATCGAGCTCGTCGTGGAGTTTCTCATCGCCGCCAATCAACATCGAGGCCCTCGTCGCCGTCTCCACCTCTTCGAGCTCCATCTTCTCGGCCTACTCCTCTTCGTTGAGCTTTTAACCTCCACCTCCTCGAGCTCTTTGCCGCCGGCCGGTCTTTGGCAGCGAAGTGAATTTATTTAATTTGAAATTGAATTTTCCTAATTAGTTATATTTTTATTTCTGTATATTAATTAGGAATTTAATTTATAATTTTGTTGTTTTTGGTGTTATTGTTGATTTTAGGGTTAGGGTTATAGGGCCGGGTTAATTAGGGGTTAATTTGGGTTACATAGTGATGATTAGGGTTAGGGATAGGATTAAATAGATTAATTTGGGTTAATTTTGGTTTGGGTTAGGGTTAATTTGGGTTAATTAGAGTTAGGGTTTGGGCGATGATTAGGGTTAGGGTTAATTTGGGTTAATTAGGTAAAATAGAGTTGGTGATGATTAGGGTTAGGGTTAATTAGATTAATTAGGGTTAATTTTGGTTAGGGTTAAATAGGTATAGGGTTTGGATGATGATTAGAGTTAGGGTTAGGGTGAGGGTTAATTAGGTAAAATAGGGTTGGTGATGATTAGGGTTAGGGTTAATTAAATTAATTAGGGTTAATTTTGGTTTGGGTTAGTGTTAATTAGGGTTAGGGTTTGGGTGATGATTAGGGTAGGGTTAGGGATAATTTGGATTAATCAGGTAAAATAGGGTTGGTGATGACTGGGATTAGGTTTAGGGTTAATTAGATTAATTAGGGTTAATTTTTGTTTGGGTTAAGGTTTGGGTGATGATTAGGGTTAGGGTGTTGATTAGGGTTAATTTGGTTTAATTAGGGATTATTTGAGTTAGGGTGATAATTAGGGTTAATTTGGGTTAGTTAGATTAATTTTGGGTTAATTAGGGTTAGGGTATAGAGTGCACTAGTTCCTTCAGTAGGATAGTCGATGATAACGCATGTTAGTTATATGTATGCCCTAGAGGCCATTACTGTACATACGATGTATATTGTATTGGATTCTTGGACATATATATGGAGGACTTTCTTGCTCGATATGATAGTATGCTATCTGGTTGCTCTTTATCTTAACATGTACGCTGATTGTCTCTATATTACATGTTGATAAAGCCCTTAGGATGAGTACTTGACTATCAGGATTATGATGCAGATCATACTAGCGGGGACAGATTAGTCGTTAAGTACATCTTTCAAATGTTCCTAATCGATGGTGTATCGAGACAGGGCATCGATATACCAGAGTAGACTAGCGTATAACTTCTCGACCCATGTAGATGGGCGATGGATGATCTCATATCCATTAGTGTTTTACGTCAGAGACAGTATACGGGTGCTCAGTGGAGACTGGGTACACTGAACGGACTCACCGAGAACTCCCAGATGGTATTATACCTAACGTCAGATGGCAGTTCTTTGGTGATACTGGTATAGGGTAGTATGTAGACCCGAGATCGTCATAGAGTCTTGTGTGATTCCCATTGTGCTTTGATTTCCACCTTACCACGTTGAAGAGAACGTGCAAAACGGTGGCTTTTGGGTACAATCCCGAATCACATGGAGGCAATGAGCGATAGGAGTTCGTCTCTCCCCGTATTGGGAATTGATGTTGCGCTGTGCTCGATTGGCTATAACAGGAAGTCCTTGGCCAAGGCTACTTCAGAGATATACTGGTAAATGTTATCAGTAGTTTCTCGACCCGTTATGAGCCTCATATCGGCACGACTTATCGAGTTACTGGGGTCTGACGTTTACCACCCCTAGTCGAGATATGCGACATATCAGACGAAGAGACCGGACTGTATGGTAGTGTTACTGATTGGATTCACAGGAATGCGAGCAGGCTTGCTTGTTGATCTTCTGATCGCATAATACCCGGGTGGCCGTTACGTTTAGCATACCACTTGCGGCTTGTGGGTGTTTGATATGATCATCACCTACTGCTGGCGTATTGACGAGTTTTTAGAGTCCTACACAGGGGTTTCCTGGCTCAAGAGAAACGGAGTAGGAGCACCTATGTGATATGTGCGGGATAAAGATTGATACGATATAAGATATCGTATTCTATTCTCGCGATTTGTGACATTGGTCGGTTATATGCGATATAGCCGGGTTATCGGATCAAGTGTTGATTCGATAAGTTGTTACATATGATATTAGTCGGTTATATGTGACATAGCCGGATTATTAAATCAAGTGTTGATTTAATAATTTAATGTATAATTATATATTTGATATATTATATTACATTAACTAATATTATCTAACTTAAGATTTCTTTTCTCACTTTGGATACATTGATATATATGTGATATATGTTAAATGTATCATGTTAGGTTAAAAATGAAACTAGGGTTTATGAGGATTGAACCATGCTAGGGTTAAGATTAGTGTTTTATATTTGTCATTAAGTTATTCAAAATTGTGGATTTTATCATGGTTGATATTTGTTGAAAGCTTGTAGAAGCTTGTAAGCATCTTTGACTTTGTCCACTCTTTTGTCTAGCTTAGGATATTTGTTTAACCCAACCCTTTAACCCATGGCCATGGTTAACTCTCTACAAGGGTTAAGCATGACATGCTTAACCCTTGGTTACATTTATAACCTCAACAATTATTCATTTTCATCACACTTGTTCTTCTTCTTCTTCTTGACAAAAGCTTTCTAACTTTTTAAAAAGGTGATGATTTTGAGTGAGAAAATGATTTCTAATGTGAGAAAAATTCTTACTTCATCATCCTCTACTACTTGCCATTTAGTATAGGGTGTTTGCTTAACTAATTCCATGATTAGTGAAGAGATAGTTTGGGTTAGTGTCTCCTCGACGTAGATCATCTTCGGCCTCAAAGAGTTCGAAGCAAGCATGTTCGTTTCTTCATCGGAGTCTCTCTAGAGTCCGGGACTTCTTGATCGCAGCGAAGAGACTACTACACGGAGCTATTGAAGTGAAGGAGCGGTCTATAAAGGTTGTATTCCTTGCTCACTTTTCATATGCGAAGTTGTTTGCATAATATTCCGTCGATTTCTAGTATACGATTCTATGTTAGGGTTAGCTAGAACAACAAATTTTTGAAAATGGTATGGACGATGCTTCCCGAAACCTTGCTGCCATGCTTGGCAACCCTACAGTGGTATCAGAGACATGCTAGAAATTTATACAGATTTTGTTAATATTACGAAACCGAAATACTCCGAAACTTGAAACCGAAAAATAAAGTTTCTGTCGATTTTAAAAGTTGTTCAAAAAAGGTTTTAAATAAGTACAGAGTGATGTATGAGATATATCAAGAACACCATAAAAATTTCAGGACAATCCATGAAAAAATGGCCGGCCACATGTATGCTCATCTCGGCCAAAACCGAGCAGAATCCCCTGAAAATTTTTGTGTGTTCCATTGACTTGGTTTTGATTTTTCAGCCGTTGTTTGTTTTTGCTAATTTTTCTTATGATGTAATCTTACACTATAAACAATTCGGACTGTTTCATATTCGTAGTTTTAACATTGTTTCGGGTTATTCGCATGTTTTCTAGGCGAAGATAAAAAGTTCGATCGAATGTCAAAAACCATTTTTTCCAAGTTTAACGTATTCGGAAAAACAAGCAAGTGATCCTATGAACCCTCTAGAAGAATAAAACCCTAACTCGACTTTTTTGGATCGCGGAACCGCGGTCAAACCCTAGGGTTTGCCGTAGTTCCGTGGCGACATGAGTGAGGCTTGGGTTTGCCCTTCTATGGCTGGTGCATAGGTACTGTGGTATATTCTGGGTATTATTAAAACTATGCTCAAGTGTTGAGCTATCGGAAAATTATGGGACTTTGATTAATCGATCGAAAAGTTTAACATCGTCCGGGTATCATGTGATGGGATACAATATTTTGAATCCACATGTAGTTATGAGATAACTAGTTTGAATTTTATAAATCTAGCAGTTTAGTCTCATTTGATCGGTTGCCACGGGAATTTCATGTGATCAAAATTTCGTCGCAATCACGTAGCGTATGCGGATACTCACCGGGTAAACTTAATGGATAGCCACGCCCTATGGCCCCGACCAAGTGACACCCCGTCGCCAAAAGTATCCGTTCGGGTGCTCGCGGCTGCGGTGTTCCGCCTTAGTGCACTTCGTCGACGCGGGGGTTGCGGCCATCTACTAAAGTTTCCGATGAGCATTCGATCAGGATGTCGAGAATCTTGTTGAATTGCCCGACTTGATATTAAAAGGTGTTTTCAACATCGAGACTAAAATGCGGGGTTTATAATTGTTAGGCATGTGATGTCTAAGAAATTCATTTGGTTAGGCATGAAATCCAAAGTATGTGATACGTTGGGTTTATGATGTCTAACGTGGTTGCGGATTCCAACTGTTGTAGTTTTTCACTTTCTTTTCTGCGACCGTAAGTGTAATATGTGGTGTATCGCCGGTTTCAATGTTATATGTCAACGACAATTGGGATACGCATATTTACTTACGTTGATGACATGTGATATTATGTGTTGCTGTGATATGTCATATTGGATTGTCGTGTTTGAATAGCCGGGGGTTTTATGTGAGATGAGAGTTTTTCATTTTCATTCATGTAAAATTCATTGTATGTAATATTATTTTATTGGGGCACTTCCGGGTTGAGGATATGTCACCATTGTATATTATTTATTTTTCCGCATTAGGATAGACCCAAGGCAGGGAGCACAAGTAACCGGGTTCTAGGGTCCAGTGGGAGACCATCTCGAGGAGTCGAGACCAGGTCTCCTAACTCTAGAATTGGTAGGGTTGCTTGCCGCTCTCGTAGGGGTCTAGGGGTGTGGGATTGGCTATTCATCACGACCGTGGAATCCGTGTTTTATACAGGCTTAATTTAAAACACGGAAATCCTAGTATATCCAATATTTCATATGTTTTATTCTGCTGCGATATTCTGTAATGTGATCATTGATTATATTCTGAGACGAATGCCTGTATTATATATATGAGATATAATTAATATTGCTGCTTTCGTTTCATATTTGATGCTTGGGAAGTATAATAAATGGGACTTCATTAATGAGATTAATGAAATAAAAGAAACCTAAAGATGTTGTAGAAACTTGTCTTAAAAACTGGTAGCTCTAGTTCTTGCTTTGCATAGCGGTATTCCTTGTAGAATATCCTGCACCTTATTCGATAAGGAAAGAGCCAAGATCCGTTCACCGGGAGTGACCTCTTTAGCGAAACTAGCAGATGCTACAAACTTGCTTTGTCTTTTGATTGCTTTTATAGTTTTTGCTTTATAGAGCGGTATTTATAAAATATCCTGCATCTTATTCGATAAGGAAAGAGCCGAGATCCCTTCACCGGGAGTGACCTTTTTAGCATAACTAGTAAAAGCCTAAAAAACACTCCTTTACAAAATCACTCGATTCTACAATGATATCAAGTTCATTACGTAAATGGTTTTCTTAAAAACCTGTTGTAGCCCTCCGTCATTTAAGATAAGTACTTCATAGTATTCGTGCTACGTTTGTTGGCCTTCGTCAAGGTGTAGTGTGCGGTAGCTATTTATACTTATCTGCTTAAGCATATGATGCGATTGAGTTAGGGTAGTCGTGCGACTTTATTGGCCTTCGTCAAGGGTCGTGCGAGTGGGTTTAATTCAATTAAGAAATGTACGGGTTCAACTTGACTAGCGGCCTATGGTTTGTTCGCCTTCGTCAAGATCATAGGAAGCTAGGGGTAAAATATTATCGGGAATTTCAAGTGTTGAAATTTGCAATGAGATTGCATACTTATATGAGATAGTTGGATCCTGATACCCACTGAGAGTAAGAGTTACTCCTGGGAGAGTTTTACACATCACAGTTAGCCCATCAAGTAGGTGTCTAGAAAGGTGTCAACGGGGTTATGCCCCTGGGAAAACGAGATTTATTTTAATTAGGCCCGTGCAAAAGCACGTGGAACCTCCCTCAAAGTACCGGCACTGGCCTGGCTGAAAGATTGGAGAAATTGTAGGGTGTAATTAATCCTGGCTAATCATTTCTTTTAGGGTTTAATGGAAGATTTGACTAAAACAGTGGGAGCCATCTTGATTAGATAAATTAATAACCAATCTAATCTTGCAAGAGCATACGCTGAGTGTTTTCTTCTCTCTCCCTCTCTCCAGGTAGCGACCATGTCACGCCTTAATCAAGATAATAATACAGATGTATTGACTGAACCCGTTTGTTATACTGAGTTGGGGAACGTTAGTCCCGCTCTAACTTATAATTGTTATAAGACCGAGCAGGAAATAGGGAATTACCAGGATTCCCGTGCTGCCCAAACGAAGAAAGTGCATGATGATGCATCTTCTTCGGGTGTGTTCATTACCGAGAACTGTTTTTCAGTATCCTCTACGTCCTGGGTATGTGTTATCGGATCAGGATCCAACATATGTAATTGTAAGTCTACCGTAGCGCCCCGGCCGTCTGTCCGAGGCCAAAATGCGGAAACAAAAACTTTTCTTAAACTAGAAACTGTCGCAATCGTATACTTTTTCCCGGATCGAACCATTAACGTACAACTAGCTACTAGAGAAAGGGTTGGAAAGGCTATACCGATCGATCCGTGTCCTTCGGTCTTTGGCCACCATCCCAAGCTCCTCGCGGCAACTCCGGTCTCGATCTCCTCTTCGGAAAGGGCACCACATCTACGAGTCTTTTTACGGGCTCCCGCTTCATCCGAAGTAACTTGGGCACGAAGTGTGCTAGCCGACGTGTCCAAGGTGTTGTAGAGAATGTTTATGATCACTTTGTCTCTAGCATCCATTGCTTGGATGGAGGTTGAAGGTGTTGCCATCCATGGAAAATAGTGAGCTAGAGGAAGAAGAAGAAGAAGAAGAGGCTTTCTTTCTTTTATGTTTCATATGATAAAAATGAGAGAGAGTATGTAAAAATACAAGAGCTCACAACCATAACATGGCTGCCCCTCTCTCTCCTCTTATCAATTCAACACATTAAATCAATCATAAAATGTGACATTTGCACAAATAATGATACCATGAGTAACTAGATTGCATATGCCACATTTAATGCACCTCATGATGAATTCTAGCTCATTATTTCCATATGCAAACATTAATCCAAATGTTTGCAACAACAAAAAGATACGGCAACATCTAAAGTAAACTCGTGACGGATCACAAGGATACCCCTCACCTGTATATACATACCTGCATCCGCATTCCGACTGAATGCGAATACGATGAGACTAAAGTAATCCAACAAATCTAATACTAGGATCCGGTTTAAACCAAAGCCTACTAGTATGATCCGCCCGATCATGATCCGTGCACTACTGCACGTATATGATCGGACCCTGCCATATATTATACGGCCTCTTCAACGTTTCTCCCGAAACTTGAGAAACTGTCTGTGGGTGACTCTAAAGACTCGTCAATACTTTGTCTGTGGATTTAACCACTAGCACGTCAGAGATACTAGCTGTACGTAACGGGCTACCAGGTATTGACCAAAAGGGAGGTCGATGAGCGAACTCATCATGACACCCTACTGAGCCTGTCAGTGACAATATCCGTAAAGTCCGGTCCGTTCGTCTATGAGTATCGCATGTCGGGCCTGGAGGGTTAGTGAAAGTCAGACCCCCAAAAGCGGTACAAGTCATGTCGGAGTGTAGCCCAGAACACCCTGAAATACTACTGGAATACCTACCAGTAAATCTCCTGCCTTGGCCAAGGACTTCGTGTGATGGCTCTCCTAGACACAGCGCGATCTTACCCCCAATACCGGGAGAGACGAACCCCTGCCAATCCGCTCACTGCCTCTATGTGGCTCAGGACTGTACCCAACTAAAACCTGTTTGCACGACTCCTTTGAGCCGTGGTAGGGTAGTAATCAAAGCACAGTGGGAACTCACACGAGACAAATGACGATCTCAGGTCGATGAACTAATTTGTACACATGTCACCAGGGAACTGCTATCTGACGTCAGGTATAATACCAATTAGCATGTTCCCGGCGAGTTTTGTCCGGTGTACTCATAACCCATTGAGCGCCTGTATACATCTTAGGTGAACCAACTGACACTAATGGCTTGTGAGACCGGCCACCGCCCCTCGTCGGGGTCTCGACTGTATACACTAGTTTACTAATGGAGTATCGATGCCCAGTCTCGAAACTCCCACTACTAGGGACCTTTTAAGGATGTGCTTATAGACCCCAGCTCCCACGTATATGATCGCCGTCATACTGCTGGTCGTCAAGCAAGAATCCTGTGGGCTCTATCAACGTGCAATAGAGACCTGTAAGGTCACCTAAAGCAGTACACGATGATAAAGGTAAACCACGGTAGAATACTATTTTCTATCAACGTGTAATAGCGAACTACAATGTCACCTAAAGCATGTACACGATGATAAAGACAAACCAGATAGTATACAATCATCCTGAGTAAGATTGTCCGACCGGTATAGGTCCTCCCTCAATCATTGCAATCACGTGCCTGTGATCCAATAATTGACTCTGAGGGCACTATATCCAACAATCTCCCACTTGCATCCAAGGCTAATTATTGCGATGTCGCATACTCACAGCCCGTGTGATATCGAACTCCCAACTCCTCTACTAATTAGTTTCATAAATCCCGTTTGCGAAACTATTGCGTTCGAGGAATAGCCTCAGTTAGTGGATCCGCTCTGATGTTTCTTTCTATGTCTCTCTTTATCTCAAGTTCGCGGAGAAAGCCATCTCTCGAAATGAGCAATACCTGTCTTAGAATATGGCTGGATATCTGATGGGACCTAGCTCATAAATGAACTCCAAATCCAAACTTCTTAGACTGTATCGTCAACTGAACTTAATCAGTATCCTGCATCATGCCTCCCTCAGTATCCGCTTAGACCTCCTGTCCAAACAACTGCCCCTCGTCAGAGGGAAAACTATGACTCTGACAGTCACTCTGTCATCCAGGTCACCTTGGAAGCCTGGAATAATAACCATCTCCTAAAAGATGCTGTTGTTATCATATCCCTAGAACATCCACTTATGTTTAAAACTGCTTCCGAACGTTTCTCCAGGATAGGATTAATATCAACTTATTGCATCCCGTGTAAAAACAACATCTGGTGTGGTACTTGACATTTCATGATCAACTCAATTACTTAAGCAAGTGATCTGCCAATCATGCACTTCCCTCTCCCCTTTAGTCTGTAAGACACCTTTAGAGAGGGTGACTCAATCACCTGCAGGTATACTACCGTACAAGGAGTCGTCCATTCTAAAACACCTTTAGAATGCTTTCTAAGTACCCAGATTGGGACACTTCCCAAATCCAGATCTAAAACCGTAGATCTAGTAACCAGAATGTCTGATATAATATCCAAGCCTTTTGTGGAGAAACCACTGTGTAACAACCAAAGTATAACCGATCGTAGTATAGGAATTTCACTTCCTACTCTGTATATGTCATCCATATATCAGGACATCACACCCTACTACCTTCTTAACAGATCCATCCCCTATTCTGATGAAGTCAAACCTATAACTGTCACATCAGAAATGGATGATCTATCTCCGCTATATCTGCTTTAGTCCATAAATAGACATAAGCTACTTGTCCACTATGCTTCCGCTGCTCCCACTGACTACGACAACCCTCTGGCAGAGTCATATACACGTACACTTCTAAAGCTAGTTTAGAACGACGCTATACTCATCCTCCTGCCGGGTCTCATAGCCTGAAACAACAGTAGTGTCAAGTTTGGGTAAACAAGAACCTCCCAGTCACCGTCCTTGAGGCTACCGGAGTACCTCTCAGGTGTCTGAGGTTACCCACCATATCTGCGGAGTGGCCAATGGAATGTCAAACCTGATTGAATGTTTAGGTTCTTATCAAATTTTCAGTAATCGTTTGCGATTCTGGAATCACTTCCATTTCTACCATACTCCCACTGCTGTTTTATGAAAAAATCCATTTTTATTAAAACTGTGGCGAGTTAAGAACAATATCACTATTGATCATCTAGATGGTAGAAAGTCAACCCTCATCATAGCCTGGGTCAACCCACAAACTGCCATTACAGAAACGTGCCTTGAGTTATCCAGAGTCTGGTTTTAAGCATAATCCGGAATACTCCCCGTACCTTAACATCGTTAAGATATGAACTATTCTATATCCAATATAGAAACAGAGGCACTGATTTAATTGGAACCAGATTCAAATCATGCAGCTGTCTCCAGTGCATGTCAACTAAATGGAGAGAGGCCGATCAGCATTACTTAACTTAGGAGTGCATCCAATTATGAGTAACCTGAAAGAGAAACAAGTTTCTCAAAACCATTACTTTCAACTGAATACCATACACAAGTATTTACATCTTCGATCACTTTGAAGAATCTTGATACTTGCAATATCTGGTTCTCTACTTTATTCTTATACCTATAACTTCTCAAAACTTAGACTTTGTATTTCTACGAATCACTTGTCTAAAACTGGAGAAGTCACAAGTAAACAGAATATAGTATGAGGACCAACCCCTCTGTCCTAATGGACACTGGACAATATACAATGCTTTGTATAAGTCCCCTGAGTTGAATAACTCAAACTCTGTGCGTCGTAGGTTGAAAACTGTACTATGGTTCTGAAGAAGTACACCGCTGTTTAATGCTCCTTACCTAACCATCCACTGATATAGGTAAATGTCATGGACATAATTTCAAAAAGTTATATCTCACTTTATAAAAATAAACGTACAGATATATCAATTTAAAATTGGTGCATAACAACGGATATTCAAAACCAAATATTTGCCGTCCGGCAAACAACCCAGGTGATTTCCTCAAATATCACCAATTACAATGCATACCGATATAATGAGGATGATCACCCAATTCTCAATAACTTACTCCCACTCATCATCTGTAAAACTATACAGATGTGAAAATCAAACCTGGTAAATACATACCCTGGAGTAAGGACTAATTGGGGAATCAGTTTTCTATTAACAATACACATTGGAACTGAAACATGTAAATGTTTCGAAGGGGTATCTTGGTATTCTTAGTAATGCCTCTTCCATTATCCAGATTCAAGACTATAACCGTATATTTCTTTGCCATCTCTTCAAATCCCTTTATTTGTTTTTAGTCATTACCTTCTGCACACCATCATTAGGCTAAATGGTTTTCTTCCTTCCCTACCGTTCTGCACCAGCCTATGGTTTGGAAGAAGACTATCCATTAAGCGTAATAGGTGTACTGTCCTAATCCTAGGAGCACTCGCAATGCGAGAGAAGGTAAAGATAAAAGACAACTGAATAAACCTTATTCCTATTTCTCCTGCACCAGAATCCATCCCCGAATTGGAACAAGTTCCTTCGAGTTCGTATATAACCATACAATGGAGTATCCAATAACTGTGGATCTTCGTAGTAATACGGAGTGTCCTGGAGAAATACAAAGGTGATGTGGGAGTGGTAATGAAATACTTGGTTTGGTCGTGAATAGCAGTCGCAATTTACTTTGCCCTCTTTCTAATCCCTTTATTTGTCTTTACTTAATACCTTCTGTACATCTTTTAGGCTAAATGGTTTTCTTCACTCCCTACCGTTCGGCACCTGCCTATGGTTTGGATGAAGACTATCCAATTAGCATAACAGGTGTACCGTCCTTATCCAAGGAGCACTCGCAACCTGAGAGAAGGTAAAAGGAAAAGACAACTGAATAGTCCAATTCATTTTCTCCAGAACCGGAAACCATCCTCGAATCTGGAACAAGTTCCTTCGAGTTCGTATATAACCATACGATGGTTTTATCCAATGGAAGTGGATGTTCGTAGTAATACGGGGTGTTCTGGAGAAAAAAGGTAAAAGTAGGAGTGGCAATGAGGTATGCAACTCAGACAATCCAAAAGCCAGTGTTTTAAGAAGGTTCGGTTAACTTGGTCACTGAGTCATAGTCAAGGGTTAGGCCATGGTCGCTGCCAAAGAGAGAGAGAGAAGAAACACTCTGCGTGCACTCTAACCTAGATCAGAATGGTTACCAATTTATCTAATTAGGAAACCTCCCACTGTATCCTCAAATTCTCCTCCAAACCTGAAAGAAGAATTAGTCGGGATCACCCGAGGAGTAAACCAACTCATTAATGGGAATCGGGATCCAACTATCATCGCATGATAATGTGATGGAATCCACTCACGTTATCACACTCCAGAAGGTATGCGCATATCTGGCAAGTTTCGGTTTCTTTAGAATCTCCCGATATGATTTTTACCCCATGCTCTTATGACCTTAACTTTGGCCAACAAATCATAAGTCACATGTCAAGTTCTATCCGTCATTATCCAGGTTAATTTGAACCCACCCATACCTACCCTTGACTTTAGCCAACAAAGCAGTACAACTGTCCCAAACCAACGCATCTATCTATACAACAGAAAGGTAATAAATAGCTACCATACACTATGCCATGACTTTGGCCAACAAACATAGCATGAATACTAAGTGCTACCCGTCTGAAATGGAGGAGGGCTACGAATGGTTTTTGTAGAAAAACCTTTAACGTAATGAACTTGACATTGTTGAAGGAAACAGATAGCTTTTTATAAAAATATAGTGACGAAAACCTTTGCTAAAGAGGTCACTTCCGGTGAAGGGATCTCGGCTCTTTCCCCATAGAATGAGGTGCAGGATATTCCAACTGAATACCACGATGGAAAGCAAAAGTAATCGGCTATAGTGAAGTTATTACCCTGACGCAAACTTCTGTCTAAGGGGTCACTCCCGGTGAAGGGATCTCGGCCCTTGCCTCATCGACTGAGGTGCTGGATATTCATAACCGAATACCACTGTGCAAAATAAAAGAGAACGTCCTTGCAATAACAGTTTTTTGAAAAATGTTCCAACAACATCAAACAGGTTTTTTTAGCTTGCATTGATCCGAATCAATGCAGTCCCATCAATTGATCACACCACAAAAGAACGAAAATATGATGTACGTATATGCCATCCGCATTCGCCACTGGGTCCCGTCATCACCCGTTAGGTTACTTAACTAACGACAGAGCGGGGACTGGACTAGCGCGGGTGTAAAACATATAAACATCTACTAGTATATATATCAATATATAATATTCGCTCCAGGCGAGATAAAATGCAACATCACAGAAAAGTAATAAGCATCACAGAACAATACAGATAATCTGGGATCCCCGGGTTTCATAGAGCCGCTACTGAAACCCGACGTTCCCCTGGTCGTGTGGATAGCCTGTGCAATGAAATCCTAGACCCTACGGGCGCGGCAAGTTACCCGCCAAAACCTGAAGAGAGGCAGCCCCCTTCAATAAAGTGAATGGACCACCCAGCACTTCACGGAATCCGGTAACTTGGGCACCCCTCCTGGGTCAACCTATACCCCCTACGAGTGCGGCGAATAGCCCGCCAATTCTAGAGTGAAGCCCCCTCCGTCTCAAAGCCATGAGATGCGGGCTCATTGCCCTCTAGAACCCGGCTATCCGTACACCCCTCCACAGGGCAATCCTAGTACAGAAAGTAAAAATATATACAACGGGTACATCGACTTCAGCCCGGTCGTGCCCCAAAAGAATAATATACAAACAGGCAGCGACGGCAGTCCACATGTCGGACGCTCGCCCCGCAATATCAAATGTACATAAATAACCAAACTGTACTACCATTGCACCAGGCTATCCACACGACAAATCCGCAACATCACAGCACAACACAGAACATCAACATGAATGTCACGTTCGCAAATCCGTCTAAAAGAGCTATAGCAATTAGACAGGATTTACCGATCAAATGACATTCACGATCGCAGATATAATGTAAATACTGTGAACCGACATATTTAAAATTTTCGATCGACAAAATTTTCCGAAGTGGGCCCCAAGCACAACTGCAGCATTGAAAATAATCTGGGCCTAAACAAAACATACCAGAAACCCCATTTCCAAGTCAGAGACCACTGTAGAAATTTTGGTGCTTTGTTGATACAGTGCTGCGGCGGAACCGCGGCCAAAACGTGGGTACGGCCGCAGTTCCGCAGCGCTACAGTAATAACAGCAAACCAAATTTTCACAGAACTCCTAAAAAAACCCTGCCAGGTTTTCTGCAATACACCAAATAATTTTTTGACCACAGAAAAAATTCGACAGAAACTGATGACTTGGAAATGCAGTTTTTGAAAATTTCGTTCGATCGAAGTTCTAAACACGTAAGAGCAAGCTAGTAAAGGTTAATGGCGTGGCTCTGATACCATGTAAGTCTACCGTAGCGCCCCGGCCTTCTGTCCGAGGCCAAAATGCGGAAACAAAAACTTTTCTTAAACTAGAAACTGGCGCTATCGTATACCTTTTCCTGGATCAAACCATTAACCTACAACTAGCTACTAGAGAAAGGGTTGGAAAGGCTATACCGATCGATCCGTATCCTTCGGTCTTTGGCCACCATCCCAAGCTCCTCGTGGAATCTCCGGTCTCGATCTCCTCGTCGGAAAGGGCACCACATCTACGAGTCTTTCTACGGGCTTCCGCTTCATCCGAAGTAACTTGGGCATGAAGTGTGCTAGCCGACGTGTCCAAGGTGTTGTAGAGAATGTTTGTGATCACCTTGTCTTTTGCATCTATTTCTTGGATGGAGGTTGAAGGTGTTGTCATCCATGGAAAATAGTGAGTTAGAGGAAGAAGAAGAAGAAGAGGCTTTCTTTCTTTTGTGTTTCATATGATAAAAATGAGAGAGAGTATGAAAAAATACAAGAGCTCATAACCATAATATGGCTGACCCTCTCTCTCCTCTTATCAATTCAACACATTAAATCAATCATAAAATGTGATATTTGCACAAATAATGATACCATGAGTCACTAGATTGCATATGCCACATTTAATGCACCTCATGATGAATTCTAGCTCATTATTTCCATATGCAAACATTAATCCAAATGTTTGCAACAACAAAAAGATGCGGCAACATCTAAAATAAACTCGTGACGGATCACAAGGATACCCCTCACCTGTATATACATACCTGCATCCGCATTCCGACTGAATGCGAATACGATGAGACTGAACTAATCCAACAAATCTAATACTACGATCCGGCTTAAACCAAAGCCCACTAGTATGATCCGCCCGATCATGATCCGTGCACTACTGCACGTATATGATCAGACCCTGCCATATATCATACGACCTCTACAACGTTTCGCCCGAAACTTGAGAAACTGTCTGTGGGGGACTCTAAAGACTCGTCAATACTTTGTCTGTGGATTTAACCACTAGCACGTCAGAGGTACTAGCTGTACGTAACGGGCTACCAGGTATTGACCAAAAGGGAGGTCGATGAGCGAACTCATCCTGACACCCTACTGAGCCTGTCAGTGATAATATCCGTACAGTCCGGTCCGTTCATCTATAAGTATCGCATGTCGGGCCTAGGGGGTTGGTGAAAGTCAGACCCCCAAAAGCGGTACAAATCGTGTCAGAGTGTATCCCAGAACACCCTGAGATACTACTGGAATACTTACCAGTAAATTTCCTGCCTTTGCCAAGGACTTCGTGTAATGGCTCTCCTAGACATAGAGCAATCTCACCCCTATTACCGGGAGAGACGAACCCCTGCCGATCCACTCTCTGCCTCCATGTGGCTCGGGACTGTACCCAACTAAAACCTGTTTGCACGACTCCTTTGATCCGTGGTAGGGTAGTAATCAAAGCACAGTGGGAACTCACACGAGACAAATGACGATCTCAGGTCGATGAACTAACCTGTACTCATGTCACCAGGGAACTGCTATCTGACGTCAGGTATAATACCAACTAGCATATTCCCGGCGAGTCCTGTCTGGTGTAGTCATAACCCAATGAGCACCTGTATACATCATAGGTGAACCAACTGACACCAATGGCTTGTGAGACCGGCCACCGCCCCTCGTCGGGGTCTCGACTGTATACACTAGTCTACTAATGGAGTATCGATGCCCAGTCTCTAAACTCCCACAACTAGGGACCTTTTAAGGATGTGCTTATAGACCCCAGCTCCCACGTATATGATCGCCATCATACTGTTGGTCGTCAAGAAAGAATCCTATGAGCTCTATCAACGTGCAATAGCGACCTGTAAGGTCACCTAAAGCAGTACACGATAATAAAGATAAACCACGGTAGCATACTATTCTCTATCAACGTGTAATAGAGAACTACAATGTCACCTAAAGCATGCACACGATGATAAAGACAAACCGGATAGTATACAATCATCCTGAGTAAGACTGTCCTACCGGTATAGGTCCTCCCTCAATCGTTGCAATCACATGCCTGTGATCCAATAATTGACTTTGAGGGCACTATATCCAATAGTAATCTGTTACATGGGCTACAGGAAGGTAGAGAACCGAGAATGGGTGATAAGTTTCAAGAGTTGAACGGTGCAAATGTTGCAGCCAAGTATGTTGGCAGTTATCACCCTGTATTACAAAATACATTGATTCTGAACGAATGTTATTAGATACCGAAACTGATATACAACATCATATCAGTCTCTTTATTTAGTAAAGAAGGATATAATTTTGTATTGTTGTATAATGTTTTGAACATTTCCTATATCAAGAGTTTATCGGTTCAGGCACATTATCTAAAAGCATATACATTCTAAATCAAACAACAGTTCTTAACATACAGAACAAACATAAGAGGGAGAGTTTAGAAATGAACGAGTCCTTCTTGAGGCATTGTAGACTAGGTCATATCAATGCGATCCGAATAGCTAAGTTACATTAAGATGTATATTTAAATCAGTTTGAATTTACATCTTATGAAACTTGCCAGTCATGTCACAAAGATAAGATAACCATAGCTCCATTTATTGGAAACAGAGAAAGAGTTAGCGAACTCTTGGGATTGATACATGATGATGTATGAGGTCCCCTGTCTACACATGCCAGGACCGGTTCTTTGTACTTCATTACATTCACTGATCATCTCTTAAGATTCAGACATATGTTCCTGTTGAAACACAAGTCTGAAGATTTTGAGAAATTCAAAGAATATAAGTTAGAAGTAGAGAACCAAAACATGTATCAGTATTATGTCCTATGATGAGATCAGAGAGGAGAATACTTGAGCACGGAGTTCCTGAACTATTCTAAAGGAGAATGAGATTCTCTCTCAACATTACTCCTCCTTATACACCACAGCACGTTGGTATATCGGGACGGAGGAATCGCACCCTATGTGATATGGGTGTGCTCTATGATGAGTACTACTGAGTTGCCTATTTCCTTTTGGGGGTTATGCACTTGAGAAGCTGCATACCTATTGAATGGGGTTCCAATCAAATCAGGTGCCTACCACTCCATATGTGATATGGTACGGGAAGAGCCCATCTCTTAAAGATGTTAAGATTTGGGGTTGTTCGGCCTATGTCTAAAAGCAAAATCTGGACAAGTTCGAGGGAAGGTCAGTTCTGTGGAAGTTTGTTGGATATACCAAGCATTTGCAAGGGAATATCTTCCACCACACTGAGGAGCAAAAGGTGTTTTGTTTCTCAGCAAGTCACCTTTTGGAAAGGGAATTTCTTGTGAAGAAATTAGTGGTAATGAGGTAGAATTGGAAGGAGTTCTAGCTATAAAAACTACAGCCAATGATTTGGTAGAACCAGAGGATTCAATAGCTCCCAACGAACTTCAGCCTCTGCGCCGATCTGGTAGAGTTCCTTACCCACGTGAGAGATACTTCGGTTTTCTCTATGACAGTGGGAGCGAGGATTGCATCATGAAATGATGACCAGACTAGTTTCGAGCAGGCCATCAGGAGTGGGGACTCTGTGAGAATGGCTGGATGCTAACCGATCTGAGATGGAATCCATATACACCAACAAAGTATGGACTTTGGTTGCTTTATCTGAAAGGTTAAATCCCCATCTGGAGCAAGTATATCTTGAGAAGATTACTTGGTGTACATGGAAAAGTTGAGACTTTCAAAGCTAAGGCTTATTGCAAAAGGTTCTCGTCATCGACCAGATGTGGATAATGATAAAACCTTTTCTAGTCCCGATGTTTAGGTCCATCCAGAT
The DNA here is from genome assembly GCA_030015575.1 of Agapanthus africanus. Classification (NCBI taxonomy): domain Eukaryota; kingdom Viridiplantae; phylum Streptophyta; class Magnoliopsida; order Asparagales; family Amaryllidaceae; genus Agapanthus; species Agapanthus africanus. The sequence continues at coordinate 235,901,118 of CM057338.1, forward strand.
CCTACTTTCCATTGCTACATACCATGACTACGATATCTGACAGTTGGGTGTCATGACTGCTTTTCTAAATAGTGATTTAGAAGAAAGCGTCTATAAGTACACAGCCAGAGGTCTTTGTAAACAGTGGGAGCAGCAGAAACGTGTGCAAGTTGCTTTATGGGATAAAACATGCATCGCGGAGTTGGAACATCTGTTTTGATGTGGTAGTCAAAGAGTTTGACTTCATCAAAATGGTAGATGAACCTTGTATATACAAAAAGGCAGTAGGGAGTGTGGTGGTGATCCTCGTATTGTACGTGGATGACATACTCATGATAGGAAATGAGTTTCCTATGCTACACTTGGTCAATCTCCTCTTATCACAAGGATTCTCCATATAAGATCAAAGTGAAACCTCATAAATCCTGGGATTTTGGATCTACGAGATAGATCTAAATAGATATTAGGATTCTCACTAGGTGTAGTGATATGGTATCAATCGATCCTGGGGAGAATCACTGGATAACTTCTAGGGTGGTAAGGTCGACTGAATGTCAGTCACATGATTTGTCTTTACCCTCGGTGAAGGGACGGTATGTTGGAAGAGAACCAAGCTAGATACCGTGACATACTAGACGATAAAAGCTGGATACGTTGCTACTAAGGATACTACCAAAGAGGTAGTCTTTATGTATATAAGTTCATGAGATGAACTCCGTTCCAACCATTGTGTGACAATGGAGGTGTGGTTTAGGCCTAGGAACCCTCATCCCATTTATGATCCAGACATATTCTTAGGCAGTATCACCTGATTATGGAGATGGATGATCTCCAGGAGATCGAGGTTAGGAGAGTAGACTACAGAGGACAACACGGCGGATCCACTTACAAAGGCCTATTCCCAGGAGAGACTTTTATGGGATGGTTGAGTATGAGATACTTCAACCACAGCTGATTGTTGGGTATGAGTTACAACAACAGATGGCCCTAGTGCAAGTGGGAGATTGTTAGTTATATGTATGCCTTAGAGGCCATTACTGTACATACGATGTATATTGTAGTGGATGCTTGGACATATATATGGAGGACTTTCTTACTTGCCATGATAGTATGCTATTTGGTTGCTCTTTATCTTAACATGTACGCTGATTGTCTCTTTGTTACATGTTGATAAAGCCCTTAGGATGAGTACTTGACTAACAGGAATATAAAGCAGATCATACTAGTGGGGACAGAGTAGTCGTTAAGTACATCCTTCAAATGTTCCTAGTCGATAGTGTATCGAGACAGGGCATCGATATACCAGAGTAGACTAGCGTATAACTTCTCGACCCATGTAGATGGGCGATGGATAATCCCATATCCATTGGTGTTTGACATCAGAGACAGTATACGGGTGCTCAGTGGACACTGGGTACACTGAACGGACTCGCCGAGAACTCCCAGATGGTATTATACCTAACGTCAAATGGCAGTTCTCTGGTGACACTGGTACAGGTTAGTCTGTAGATCCGAGATCGTCATAGAGTCTTGTGTGATTCCCACTGTTCTTTGATTTCCACCATACCACGTTCAAGAGAACGTGTAAAACGGTGGCTTTTGGGTACATCCCCAAATCACATGGAGTCAATGAGCGATAGAAGGGATTTCGTCTCTCCCGGTCTTGGGAGTTGATGTTGCGCTGTGCTCGATTGGCTATAACAGGAAGTCCTTGAACAAGGCTGCTTCAGAGATATACTGGTAAGTGTTATAAGTAATTTCTCGACCCGTTATGATCCTCATATTGGCACGACTTATCGAGTTACTGGGGTCTGATGTTTACCACCCCTAGATGAGATATGCGACATATCAGACGAAGAGACCGGACTGTACGGTAGTGTTACTGATTGGATTCGCAAGAGTGCGAGCAAGCTTGCTTGTTGATCTTCTGATCGCTCAATACCCAGGTGGCCGTTACGTTTAGCAGACCGCTTGCAGCTTGTAGGTGTTTGATATGATCATCACCTACTTCCGGCATATTGACGAGTCTTTAGAGTCCTACACAGGGGTTTCCTGGCTCAAGTGAAATGGAGTAGGAGCACATATGTGATATGTGCGGGACCGAGATTGATACGATATGAGATACCGTATTCTATTCTCGTGATTTGTGACATTGGTCGGTTATATGCGATATAGCCGGGTTATCGGATCAAGTGTTGATTCGATAAGTTGTTACATATGATATTAGTCGGTTATATGTGACATAGCCAGATTATGAAATCAAGTGTTGATTTAATAATTTAATGTATAATTATATATTTGATATATTACATTACATTAACTAATATTAGCTAACTTAAGATTTCTTTTCTCACTTTGGATATATTGATATATATGTGATATATGTTAAATGTATCATGTTAGGTTAAAAATGCAACTAGTGCTGATGAAGATTGAACCATCCTAGGGTTAAGATTAGAGTCTTATATTTATCATTAAGTTATTCAAAATTGTGGATTTTATCATGGTTGATATTTGTTGAAAGCTTGTAGAAGCTTGTAAGCATTTTTTATTTTGTCCACTCTTTTGTTTAGCTTAGGATATTTGTTTAACCCAACCCTTTAACCCATGGTCATGTAACCCTTGGTTACATTTGTAATCTCAACAATTATTCATTTTCACCACAACTTGTTCTTCTTCTTCTTCTTGACAAAAGCTTTCTAGCTTTTTAAAAAGGTGATGATTTTGAGTGAGAAAATGATTTATAATGTGAGCAAAATTACTACTTCATCATCCTCTACTACTTGCCATTTAGTATAGGGTGTTTGCTTAACTAATTCCATAATTAGTGAAGAGATAGCTTGGGTCAGTGTTTCCTCGACGTAGATCATCTTCGGCTTCGAAGATTTCGAAGCACGTATGTTCGTTTCTTCATCGGAGCCTCTCTAGAGTCTGGGACTTCTTGATCGCAGCGAAGGGACTACTACATGGATCTATTGAAGTAAAGGAGCGGTCAGCAAAGGTAGTAGTCCTTGCTCACTTTTCATATGCGAAGTTGTTTGCATAATATTCCGTCGATTTCTAGTATACGATTCTATGTTAGGGTTAGCTAGAATGGCAAATTTTTGAAAATGGCATGGACGATGCCTCCCGAAACCTTGCTGCCATGCTAGGCAACCTTGCAACGTAAATGTAAAACTTTACCGTGAATATAAGAAAATTTCACCCTAAACTAAAAACTTCAAACCCTTAAAAACGAAACATAAATGTAAAACCTATTTAAGTTAAATGTTCAAGTTAAAGCCAATATATGATACTCGATGATAATATGAAACTTTCCTATTCTCATCGATAATCATATGTGAAAATTAAAGCGCGACTTAGTCCCCGTCTATCGGTTAACATACGTTTGATGTTCGTCGTGACATAGAACTATACGAAGGTTGTTAAATATCGGATGGTATCGTTTGGTGCTAACAACCGTCATGTATTCTATATGACGAGAAGATCCAATCGTATGATAACCGACAGATTTTTCCAGTGTGGACAAGTTAGGAATGTATAAAGCAAACACCTGCATTCACTTGTATTTTCATTCGTTTCGAGTTATTTCGTCGGTACTTTTCGCTCTGGTTCTCGTGTACAAAGACAGATTAGATGTTCATTTCAACATTGTTTCATAGTATTGAAATGATTATCTATTCTATTACTGTATACTCGGAGAACTGCAGGGAGGTGCTGCCGAAATTTACTCGAAACGGATGAAAGCACAAGCGAATGGGTATCCGCTTTATACATTCTTAATGGGATAGAAGCCTTACCCCCGACAGCCGAAACACACACATACAACACGAATACACAACAAATGCACACACAAAGCACATACACACTAACAACGCTACACCTAAGCGAAATCATAAATTGAAACACACATACACATAATACAACTCATACTTGGGTATCTTCAAATCTAACTTTGTTAATCGATAATTTATTCTTTTCAACGACAAACTTGCTTCTACCGATTTTCTTCTTTGTCAGTAAGCATCTCGTTCTTAGATTTCTCAATATAGTCACCATAACCTACAATTTATATGTTATACAGTCTAACATGGTCCATGAGTACATTAGAGTTAAGGACTAGATGTACATGAATTGGCAACAACGCATGCAATCTAAGTTTGTCACAGGAGTTGCTGCTTTCATTGAATTTGCACGTGCACATAATAAGATCGTGTTAGAGAAGATTCTCTGTCCGTGCGATAGATGTGGGAATAAGTTCTGCAAGAAAGTAGAAATCGTAGAGCTTCATCTCGTTAAGCATGGTTTTACTAGACTTTATACAACTTGGCTATATCATAGGAAAGGACAAGAAGAAGACGGTAATGCGGCAGATGAAGAAGGAGAAGACGGTAATACTGCAGAAGAGGAAGAAGACGATAACTTCTATCTAGGAGAAGAAATGGAGGATATGGTAAAGGCTGCCTTCGGTGACAGTATTCCTACCGAATATGGCATTCCTTCCGGTCAAGGATCGCGTGCGGATAAGTATGAAATGAATGATGCTAGAAGACCAATTTATGAGAATGCAAATTATTCCATCCTATCATGGTTCGTCCAACTTTTCCAGATTAAGTGTCTAAATGGATGGAGCAACAAGCCATTCACGATACTTCTGAAGTTCCTGAAAGATTTTATGCCCCTGGGAAATAACGTTCCTGAAAAATTACTGTTGTCCTATATGCCCGTATTTTTTTATTTAACATATATTTTTAGGTACTTCTACAAATAAAAAAAAGTATATACACAATAGAAATCGACCAGAGGGTTCTATTATGCAAGGTTATCTTCTAGATGAAGTAACCACATTTTATTCCCGCTATCTGGATGAGAATATTGAGACGAAGCTTAACCGGCCTCAGAGAATTCAGGGCGGGCCATATGGTAAAGCTGATTATAAGAGAGTAGACACTATGTTTATCAACAAGATATATTGGTTTATCCTCCTTAATAGCGTATGTATTGAAGAAATTAGAGAGTAAGTTTTTTTGGATTAATTGTTATATTTGTGTTTGTGTGTGTATGAAATAATATAATATTAATGTCATAATTTATTGTTGAGAATATAATTTATATTGATGAGGTACGTGTGCGGCATCCTAATTGGAATGATGAACGATTGGAAAAATATCATCAAGATAATTTTTGCGTTTAAACCCACCGTTGCCGGTCCCAAGTCCGGATGAGAAAGGGTGAGGGTTGTGGTAGGCTTGTGACAGCCAACGTAAAACTTTGTCACATTCTATGACATTCTATGACTTGTTAAGCCTACCCCATATACTTGGGATAAAAGGCTCAGTTGTTGTTGTTGTTGTTGTATAATTTTTGCGTTTGGGTTGTAGATCATGTAAGTTGTTCGAATAATATGTTATTGCTACCAGTTTTAATCTAAATTTATATCGTTATCTATTTGCCGTAAAATTTGTTTTGTCAGATCCATGATTCGAACTCGTTTGCATCACTAGAGAGAGATTCAAGATACTTGGCTCAGTTTCCTAGCATGGAGGTTGCATATTATAAAGGATTCAGTGTCCTTAGATACAAATTTGAAGTTAAGAATATAGAAACATCTCGAACTACTCAGAATAGTGGGATTGCGACGGTAGGATCGGATGGTGTGATTTATTATGGATACTTAAATTGCATACTTGGCATCCAATATCCCGGATGATCAGAACCGTTTTATATATTTCAGTATATTTGGTACGATACACGAACCGATACGGATAAGTAGAGAAACAATCTCGGGACTTGGAAAGATGAATATGGATTGACCAGTGTGAACACACTTCGATTTTCTGGTAAGGACGATCCATTTATCTTTCCGAACCAAGCGTTCCAGATATACTACTCACAGTACTTAAAGCATCTGGGATGGAGTGTCGTATGCCGTTAGAAACCCAGGGATGTTTACGATATCTCAGAATTCGAGGATCGTATGGAGGACAGTGATGAGGATGAAGAAAAAAGAAGACTTAGAGTGCTCCGACTGTCTATTTCAAAAGACAGGTTGTTTTCGGCTGATCGTGAAGTTACGTGGGTTAGAAATGATATTGATGATGAAATCCAAGTAGATATATCTAATGCGTCTACGAAATGAAAAAGGTTATCAGTAATGTTATATTATTATTTCACATTTCTGCGATCTATACATATATTGCATGAATATGTAATAATTGTACTCTTATCTAGGTCTGATGACGACGTCCGGAGCTGCAAGGGGTGGCAGGGGCACTGTTCATATCAGAATTTTGCACTTTTATACCGCCCATTCTTGATCGCATTGCATATAGGTAGGTACTCTTGATCTGTGTTTGCTAAATAATTGCAGGCTACAGGTTCTCAGCACTAAACAATGAAAATCAAGAACAATCACGACAAATTCAGGACAACTGCCAACGATAGATAAAAATACGGGTTCCCGCTCACCATCCGTCAGATACCGCCTACCAATTCAAGAGACAAAATGGCAATCAAGGGCCATTCATGCACAAAGCACAAGGAGGCAACACAAGAATTGAGTTTATAGCGTGGAGCTCAAGAAGATCAAGGCAATAGTCCATATTCTTCCATCTTTTTGGAATGTTGAGAATATAGGAGAAAAATGAAGTGATTCTGAAAAACCAAGTGTACTAAACAGAGAAAAGTAGCAACATGGAAAACCCCAGAAAAAACAACACAGAAACTCACCCAAAGGGCCGCCGAACCGCAGCCGATGTGGCACTTATGCGGCTGTTCCGCGGCCGAGATGACTCAGAGTCAGGAGATATTTTTAGGGTAGTTTTGTAATTGTGTAAAGGATCAGATTTTGGCCCTAGGGTTTTATCTATCTTCCTACAAATAGTCCAGTTTCAAGCCAAGTAAAGGATGCTTATTCTTGTATTAGAATTTAGTATAGTAGTTTGTAACTTCTTCTTCCTCTTCATCTATTCTCCATTAACATTGCAGTGAGTATTTGAGTGAATGATGAATAAAGAAAAGTCATTTTTCTATATGCATGTCTTATAATTTAGTTCTTATATTTTGCTTGTAATTCTTTTTGTTAAAGTAGTAGTTGTTGTTTGTTTGTTTGTTTTTTTTCTTTTTCTCTTTTTCTTTATCCTTACAACAATGATGCTTAAGTATGATCCTTACGTAAGTGAGGTCCCAAATAGCTAGTTGTGATTCTCTACCTCATTTCTTTCTATCTTCTTTGTTTGCTTTATTTTCTTTTTCTTTTTAATAGATGAGTAGTTTCTCACTTGTTAGGGTAGGATATGGAAAGTTTGAGAGAAAGAAATTTCTCTCACTCTTTTCTTTGCCCAACATCTTGATTCGAACTCCCGTCAAATCAACTACAATCTGCTCCCTATAGCACCCTATCCTACATGATAGCGGTGACACCCTAGTGAGACTGGTTGTGGTTGAATTGACCGGAGGTTATAGCTAAGAGCCAAGAACGGACGGACAAGGACCAAAAGGAAGGAGCTAAGCGTTGGAAAGCCTAGCTTATACTCGCAAGTTTTCTTCCTAGTCGTGCTAATCTCCGTTGTTTCCGATTACCGTAAAATCGATATTAAGAGTGGCAAATGAATAAAGTGAGCGAACTCCTAACTCAAACTAACCTAATCCTAACCCTAACAATCTCTTTTATCATACTTATTTAGCACATAGTTAATCTTGAACAAACTTGGACAATTTGGACTTAACTCATTAAAACACTAAGAAAAAGATTCCCATCTCTCCATGGAACCGACCCGTACTCATCCGGCTAGCTACCAAGCGAAACCGTCTTGATTGCAGTAATTAAACTAGCACACTAAAGTTATACCAATCAAATGGCGCCGTTGCCGGGGAGACGGTAATTTATTTCTTTGTGTCATTTCGGGTTAATTTATGAATATATATATAACCAAAAACAAAACAAAAAAACTGTAAAAATCATCTTATTATTTTTTGATTCTTTTTTTATGCAAGTGTCCAGAATAGAGAGAAAATCTAGTTCAGTGCCAAAGCCGTGGGGAGTTAGACCCATATCTCGCGGCTACACCGCGGTGGATCAAGACGAAACCACGGTCAACTGTACAATTCTGGAGAAAATTCAGTTACCAATCTAAGATTCAGGGGCTCTAACCAAGAAGAGGAGATTACAGTTAACTCAGTGAAGAATTTTGAAGCTCCCAATCTTCTATCAAGCCGCGGAACCGCAGCAAAAGTGTAGGTTTGACCGCGGAACCGCGGTCAACCTGTGACATCAGCATCCAAAAAGTTTTGTGAGTACTCAAATCTTCTTTTTACCCCCTCTGAACTCTACTGAACTATTCTTTCTGCAGTATTCTTTACGCAAACTCTCTTCCCCTCTCCAATAAAATAGTTTTTGTGCAGGATTTTTTGCGCCGCCACCAAATAAATTTTTGCAAGTGTTTTAGATTTTTGTTTATTATTGTTTGCATAAATAATACGGACTTTAAGAGGCTATAACACCAATTCAGATTGGGTGGGGATTTCATCACCCTTCCCAAGACCCCAGAAATCACTAAAGGCATACGCATTACCCTTAAGCTTAATTAAAAAATATTTAGACTCAGCCAATTAAGGACGTGTTGTGCTCAATATGACAGAGGAGGGTTGTGAGAATTCGGTCGTTTATCTAAACTTGACTTTGTGGTGCCTAGGCTAGACAAGTGATGAGGTAATTTTAAAAGGCCCGTCTCACGGTAATTCGTGAGCGGAATCCTCCTTACCCCACTTGTGCTTACCTGGACACAAATGGCAGTGAAGAGACGATTTGAGGGTTATCTCACAACTTGTCACTTTGGAACAGTTAGGAGCAGTCTAGTGGACTTTGAAGACCATAACTCTAGGTGTGATTGTGCATGTTATGACTGTGATTGTTTGAAGTTGTGTCATAAATCCATATATATATTTTGCAAAACTCTCTTAAAAAAGACAAAACAAAAACTTTTATAAAAACTTGCCATTTGTCACCAAATTTCCATTTCACCGACCTTTCACCAATGTTTCTCCATTGACGTTTTTTTACCCTCATATTCTACGCTTTGACTATACTAAACTCATTTAGTGTATGTCCGGTTGGACCCGGGACACTAGTGTGCGCCTAGTCCGCGTTACGTTAGTCGCTACTGACTACATGATCGACTCCAACGTCGAAACTCCTTCCACGCTTCTTTCACCCTTACCTTTGCCGGCCAACTCCGACGTTGACCGCGATTCTGTTCATACATATTCTCCTTCACCATCACCAAATTCTTCTTACGAGATGTCGGCATTTCCTCCTAACATCACTTTACCTCCCCTGGGAATAGTTCCACCTCCATTAGGTGCGAATAACCCGGGACCTCCTCTTGTTGAAGCACCACAGCGAATCACGCTCCAGGATCGTTTCTATCCTACCCGCGCTGCACTTTCGACTTGTCTTTCACTTCCACCGGCCAATGGAGATAATTTCGAAATTAAGCCCCACTTCATCAGCATGTTGCTTAAATTTCATGGGCTTGAATCCGAAGACGTCTACATCTTCATCAATAAATTCCAGAACGTTTGCACGATGATGAAGACAACCCAACTGTTTGATGATGCTATACGGCTATGAGTTATTCCTTTAACCTTGTGTGACCTTACTGAAAAAATGGTTGTATAACACCGCATCTCATTCGATAACCAGTTGGGACGATTTTGTAAAAGCATTTCTAAAGAAATTCTACCCAAATCATAAGACTGCACGGATCCGAAATGAAATAAACCAGTTCACCCAACTTCCAACCGAACCTTTTTGGAAGTGCTTTGACTGGTACAAGGACCTCCTTGTTCAGTGCCCTCATCACGGTATAGAGAAATGGCAACTTTGCTAAACTCTGTACGAGGGCCAGAATCCAGCAACCAGATAGTTGATGGAGACCATCTGTCAGGGAAACTTCCTGTCCAAATCTGACGAAGAGGCTTAGCAATTTTTGGCGATCATGCGGAACAAACACTGCAGTGGGAGACCACCCGACCGAACACCTCAACTTCTTCTTCTTCTTTAGATCTCTCTAGGACAGGAGTTCATCAACTCGATATCTCAATTTTAATGAAGGCCGAGATGGATGCAATCATGTGGAAACTGGAAGCAATTGAGAGCAAATTTTCATCTCCTTCTCCTACACCTGTTCTTCCCCCTTGTACCATTTATGCTTGTTGTTTGGATCCATCTCATTTGACTGAAGAGTGTCCTTACAACCCACCATCTCAAGGACAAGATCAAGTTAATGCTGCATTTCAGTAAAGACCATGAAATGATCCATACTCTTCCACATACAGTCTCGGTTGGAGGAATCATCCTAATTTTGCATGAAATCAGAACCAGCATCATTTCCAAGGCCAAAACAACTTCCAGAGGCCTTCTCCTCAACAACAAGCTCAATTGCAATTTCAGCAGCCTTTTCAACCCCAACCTTTTCAAAATTCGACGAACAACTTTGCACCCTGCAACAATTCTTTTCCTCAAAACAACTTTTTTCTGTCAAATAACGATAAGGTTTCCTCACTAGAATGAAATCTGGAGGCTTTTGTGAAGCAATCAACTCAATCCACCGCAAACATCCAGTCCTCTATTCATTCTCTGGTACAACACACCGCTGCACACGGGTAAAGCATCGAGACCATCGAAGCCCAGATTGCACAGCTAAACGCGGCTTTAAGCGAGTGAGAGAATGGAAAGCTTCCATCTAAACCACTCCCAAATCCTGGTCACCGACATAATATACATGTTGCTCTTGAACAACAGAACCATAATGTGAGTGCCGTGACTACATTGAGATCTAGAAGAATGCTGAACAACAACACCAGCACACAAATTGATGATGATGATGACACCCCGGCCGTTTCTTCCTTTACTCCTTCTTCTTCTTCTTCTTCTCAGCCTATTCTTCATTTTTCAAAAGGCTCTTCTTCTTCAAACGCTGCTCCGAACGGATCCACATCTCACCACACTCGAACTCCAGTTTTGGGTTCCGTTCCAACTCTACAATCTCCTCCACAAGCATTGGACTCAACCACTTTAAAAAATGTTCCATTTCCAAACCGGTTGAGGTCCAATAAACAAAATCCATAAATGGAGAAGATTCTGGACTTGTTCAAATAGGTTAACATCAACATTCCCCTGTTAGATGCAATTCAGCAAGTCCCTTCTTACACAAAAATCTTGAAAGACTTGTGCACTAAGAAGAGCAAATCTCAGATACCAAAGAAAGTTTTCTTGGCTAGTAACGTGAGTGATGCTCTTACCCAAGATTTACCACAAAAACTGAACGACCCTGGCTGTCCTACGATTTCAATAACCATTGGGGATAAGAACATCAACCGTGCTCTTTAGGATCTTGGTGCCAGTGTTAACCTTCATCCTTATTCAGTATATGAGCAACTCGGTATAGGAGAACTGAAACCTACACATTGTACCCTTCAAATGGCTGACCGATATATTACCCATCCTAGGGGTGAGATAGAGGATGTGTTAATTAAGGTTGGGGACTTCATATTAAACAATTGACTTCATTGTTTTATATACACAACCTGTAGCTAACCCCCGGAATCAAATTCCGGTGATTCATGGTCCCCCATTCCTTGCAACCTCAAATGCTGTGATCAATTGTCGAAATGGTTCCATGAACCTATCTTTTGGCAAAATGACAATTGAACTCAATATTTTTAGGTTAGGAAATCATCCATCCGAACTGAATGCTCATATACTGGATGTCTGTTCCATTCAAGAGATCACCTAGAGGACTGTTAATTTGAAGAATTCTTGTTTGATCACAGTGATCTTAACGCTACTAGTGCGTTCCTCTCTGAACCTGCTGCTTCCGCTTTCAACAATGATTACGAGTGCTTCAATTTTTCAAATGATCTTGGCTTGTCGTAGACCGAGTTTGAATCATTCGAATTTTCGGATGCGTTAGTTGAACCATCCGACTCGGTTGCATACAGTCACTTTGAGCCCCTGTTGGAATCTTTTGAGTTCGAGAAAATTTCTCCAATCTTGCCTTCAGTCGTTTCACCTCCGACACTCAAACTCAAGCCTCTTCCGCCTCACCTCAAGTATTCTTACTTAGGTGAGAACGAGACCCTCCCAGTCATCATCTCGGCTTCTCTAGCTCTAGAGGAAGAGAAAACCCTTCTCACGGTCTTGCAATCCAATCGGCAAGCATTCGTCTGGACGATGGCGGACATCAAGGGGATTAGTCCCCTAATCATTGAACATCAAATTCATATGATGAATGATGTCAAACTAGCTAGGGATCCATAGAGGCGGTTAAATCCAGTCATGAAGGAGGCCGTGAAAAAGGAGATCGTCAAATGTCTGGATAGTCGTATTATTTATCCTATCTCAGACAGCCAATGGGTCAGTCCAATACACGTTGTCCCTAAGAAGTCGGGCATTACGGTCATCACAAACGAGACGAATGAGTTGATCCCTACTCGCACCCAGACCGGATGGCGAGTATGCATTGATTATCGAAAACTCAACGCCGCAACGCGGAAGGATCACTTTCCGCTACCATTCATTGACCAAATGCTCGAAAGATTAGCTGGACATGAGTATTATTGTTTTATGGACGGCTACTCAGGCTACAAACAGATTCCCATTGTCGAGAAAGAACAGGACAAAACCACTTTCACTTCTCCTTTCGGCACATTCGCATATCACCGCATGCCCTTTGGGCTACGCAATGCTCCCGCTACCTTCCAGCGGTGTATGATGGGAAATTTCTTTGACATGGTTGAGAAATTTTTGGAGTTATTCATGGATGATTTCTCCATCTTTAGCGATTCTTTTGACGAGTGTATGCAACATCTTGACGCTGTCCTTACCCGATTTAAGGATAAAAATCTCACTCTAAACTGGGAAAAATGCCACTTTATGGTATGCGAAGGAATTGTCTCAGGACATATCGTTTCGCGAGATGGCATCGAGGTTGACAAAGCAAAGATTGCTGTCATTTCCAACCTCCCTCCTCCCAGATGCGTCAGAGATATCCGAACTTTTCTTGGCTATGCCGGTTTCTACAGACGGTTTATCAAGGACTTTAGCAAGATTGCTAGACCCTTGACTCTTCTTCTGGCCGAGGATACCATATTCAAGTTCGACTCGAGCTGTTTGACTGCTTTTGAATCATTGAAAAGCTCACTCACCTCTACTCCCGTTCTTTCTCCACTTGACTAGACGCACCCTTTTGAGATTATGTGTGATGCATCCGACTTTGCTATCGGTGCGGTGCTATGATAGCACATCGATAAGATGTCTCACGTGCAAGCCGGACCTTAAATGATGCCCAAATGAATCACACAACAACCGAGAAAGAGTTCTTGGCCGTTGTGTTTGCTTTAGAGAAATTCATGCCCTATTTGATCGGCTCCCCTGTCATTGTCTATACCGATCATTCAGCTCTGCGACATCTTTTTGCGAAAAAGGATGCAAAATCTCGGTTAATACATTGGATCCTCTTACTTCAAGAATTTGACCTTGTCATTAAGGACAAAAGAGGATGTGAAAATGTAGTGGCCGACTATCTTTCACGACTTCCTTCTTCACTGATGCTTCCTCTCCCAATTAACGATGTTTTTCCTATGAACAACTCTTGACAGTATCATGCGAACCCTAGTTCACAGATATTGTGAACTATTTGTCAACAGGACTAATACTAAACGAATGGTCGAGTCAGGACAGACTTAGATTTTTATCCCAAGTAAAGCACTTTTACTGGGACGAACCCTACCTGTTCAAGTACTTTCCAGACCAAATTATTCGTCGGTGTGTTCCTAATAATGAGTTCAAGAGTGTGCTGTCATTTTACCACGATCAAGCATGTGGCGGGCATTTTGGCCCAAGAATGACAGCTGAGAAAGTCTTGCAATGTGGCTTTTACTGGCCATAACTCTTCAAAGATGCCCATGATTACTGCAAGACTTGCTCCCGGTGCCAACACTTGGGCCGGATTTCTAGGAGAAACGAGATGCCACTCCAACCAATCTTTTTTGTAGAATCAAATTTTTCAAAAAGGGTAGCTACAGTTTTGCTTTGTATAGCGGTATATATGATATACCCTGCACCTTATTCGATGAGGAAAGAGCCGAGATCCCTTCACCGGGAGTGACCTCTTTAGCAAAACTGGCAGATGCTACAAAACTTGGTTTGGTTTTTGATTGCTTTTAGAGTTTTGTTTTGCATAGTGATATATATGATATGTCCTGCACCTTATTCGATGAGGAAAGAGCCGAGATCCCTTCACCGAGAGTGACCTCTTTAGCAAAACTAATGAAAGCCTCAAAATCACTCCATTTCAAAATTCACTCGATTCTACAACGATATCAAGTTCATTAAGCAATAGGTTTTCAGAAAAACCTGTTGTAGCCCTCCGTCATTTCAGATAAGTCCTACTTAGTATTCGTGCTACGTTTGTTGACCTCCGTCAAGGCGTAGTGTGCAGTAGCTAACTAGTATTTATCTGCTTATGCATATGATGCAGATTGGATTAGGGTAGTCGTACGACCTTGCTGACCTCCGTCAAGGGTCGTGCGGGTGGGTTTGATTCAATCAAGAAATGACGGGTTGAACTTGACTTGCACCCTATGGTTTGTTGACCTCCGTCAAGGTCATGGGATGCTTGGGGCAAAATATTATCGGGAATTTCAAGTGTTGAGATTTGCAATGAAATTGCATACCTTCTATGAGATAGTTGGATCCCGATACCCACTACGAGTAATTGTTACTCCTGGGAGTGTTTTACACAGGGCAATTGGCCGATCAAGTAGGTGTCTAGAAAGGTGTCAACGGGGTTACGCCTATGGGAAAACGAGGTTTACTTTAATTAGGTCCGTGCGAAAGCACGGGGAACCTCCCTCAAATTACCGACACTGGCCTGGCTGAAAGATTGGCGAAATTGTAGGGTGTAATTAATCCCGGCTAGTCTTTCCTTTTAGGGTTTGAAGGAAGATTTGATAAAAACAGTAGGAGCCATCCTGATTAGATAAAATAATAACCAATCTGATCTTGCAAGAGCATACGCTAAAGTGTTTTCTTCTCTCTCTCTCCAGGTAGCGACCATATCATGCCTTAATCAAGATAATAATATGGATGTATTGACTGAACCCGCATGTTATACTGTGCTGGGGAACGTTGGTCCTGTTATTTCTTATAAGAGTTATTGGACTGAACAGGATATAGGGGAATACCAGGATTCCCATGCCACCCGAATGAAGAAAGTACATGTTGATGCATTTTCTTCGGGTGTGTTCATTACAGAGAACTGTTTCTCCATTTGCTCTACGTCCTAGATATTAGATACCAGGTCAGGATCCCATATATGTAATCAGTTACATGGGCTTAAGAAAGGTAGAGAACTTGGAGAAGGTGATAAAGACATAAGGGTTGGAAATGGTGCAATTGTTGCAGCTAAAACCGTCGGGGAATATCACCTTGTATTGCCAACTGGTAATACATTGATTTTGAACGAATGCTATTACATGCCGAACCTGATATGCAACATTATATCAGTTTCTTTGTTGAGTAAAGAGGGATATAATTTTGTATTACAGGATAATGTTATGAACATTTTCCTTAACCAAAAGTTGGTTGGATCAGGAACGTTGTGCAATGGCATTTATGTTCTAAATCAATCAACAGTTCTGAGCATAACAAACACACACAAGAGGAAGAGTTCAGAACTGAACGAATCCTTCTTGTGGCATTGTAGACCGGGTCACATCAATGCGACACGACTAGCTAAGTTGCATAAGGATGGATATTTAAATCCGTTTGAATTTTCATCTTATGATACTTGCCAGTCATGTCTCAAAGGAAAGATGACTAAAGCTCCGTTTACGGGACATGGAGAGAGAGTTACAGAACTCTTGGGACTGGTACATAGTGATGTATGCGGCCCCATGTCTACACATGCCAGGAATGGTTCTGCGTACTTCATTACATTCACTGACGATCTCTCTAGATTCGGATATGTGTTCCTGATGAAACACAAATCAGAAGCTTTTGAGAAATTTAGAGAATATAAATAAGAAGTCGAGAACCAAACCGGGAAAAGTATTAAAATCCTTCGATCTGATCGAGGAGGTGAATACTTGAGCAATGAATTCCTGGACTTCCTAAAAGAGAATGGGATTCTCTCTCAGCTAACTCCTCCATATACACCACAGCACAACGGTGTATCGGAACGGAGGAACCGCACCCTATTAGATATGGTGCGCTCTATGATGAGTATAGCTGAGTTACCTATTTCCTTTTGGGGATATGCACTGGAGACAGCAGCATACCTACTGAATAGGGTTCCTACCAAATCTGTGCCTACCACCCCATATGAGATATGGGAGGGGAAGAGGCCATATCTTTATTTTATTAAGATATGGGGTTGCCCGGCCTATGTCAAAAGACAAAAACCGGACAAACTCGAGGCAAGGTCTGTTTTGTGTAAGTTTGTTGGATATCCCAAGCATTCGCGAGGATATATCTTCTACCACAGTGAGGAACAAAATGTGTTTGTTGTTCAACACGCCACCTTTTTAGAAAAGGAATTTCTTGCAAAAGAGATTAGTGGCTCAGAGGTAGAACTGGAAGAGGTTCCAGCTGTACAAACCACAACAGAAGATTTGGTAGAACCAGAGGATTCGGTAGTTCTCGATGAACTCCAGCCACTCCGCCAATCTAGTAGGGTTCCTCACCCATCTGAGAGATACTACGGTTTTCTCATGGATGGTGGGAGCGAGGATTGCATCATGGTTGATGATGACCCAACTAGCTTCGAGCAGGCCATCACGAGTGGAGACTCAGTGAAATGGCTGGATGCAATGCGGTCCGAGATGGAATCCATGTACACCAACAAAGTATGGACTTTGGAAGATGCTCCTGAAGGGGTAAAACCCATTGGGAGCAAGTGGATCTTCAAGAAAAAACTTGGTGTAGATGGGAAAGTGGAGACTTTCAAAGCTAGACTTGTTGCAAAGGGTTTTCGTCAAAGACCAGGTGTGGACTATGACGAAACCTTTTCTCCAGTGGCTATGCTTAAATCCGTCCGGATCATGCTTGCCATCGCTGCATATCATGACTACGAAATCTGGCAAATGAATGTTAAGACCGCCTTTCTAAACGGTGATTTAGAAGAGTGCGTGTACATGACTCAGCCAGAGGGCTTCGTAGATAGTGGGAGCAGCGGGAAGGTGTGCAAGCTGCTTAAATCCATTTATGGATTAAAGCAAGCATCGCAGAGTTGGAACATCTGCTTTGACGTCGTTATCAAAGAGTTTGATTTCATCAAAAACGTAGATGAACCTTGTATCTACAAGAAGGTGGCGGAGAGTAAGGTTGTCTTCCTCGTATTGTACGTGGACGACATACTCTTGATAGGAAATGACATTCCTATGCTGCAATCGGTCAAGCTCTTCTTATCACAAAGATTCTCAATGAAAGATCTTGGTGATGCCTCCTGCATATTGGGAATTATGATCTATAGAGATAGATCTAAAAGGATATTGGGATTGTCCCAATCCAGGTACATTGACACCATACTAAAGAGGTTTAGTATGGAAGAGTCCAAACGTGGGTTTTTACCCACGATCTCAGGGCTCACTCTCTCCAAAGAGATGCCTCCCAAGACTTATTTGGAGAGAGCTCGCATGCAAGGGATAACCTATGCTTCGGCAGTAGGCTCTATCATGTACGCGATGCTATGTGCCAGACCCGATGTAGTATACTCACTAAGTGTAGTGAGTAGGTATCAAGCTGATCCTGGAGAGAGTCACTGGACAGCTGTGAAGAGCATTCTCAAGTACTTATGAAGGACTAAAGAGATGCTCTTGGTGTATGGTAATGGAGAACTCCAAGTGGAGTCCTTTACCGATTCGAGCTTCCAGAGTGATAAGGACGACTCTAAGTCGCACTCGGGATTTGTCTTTACCCTTTACGGAGGGGCGGTTAGCTGGAAGAGTTCCAAGCAGGAAACCGTGGCAGACTCGACGATGGAGGCTGGATACATCGCTGCCAACGATGCTGCCAAAGAGGCTGTCTGGATCAAGAAGTTCATTACTGAACTTGGAGTGGTCCCATCCATTGAGCATCCAATACCTTTGTATTGCGATAACAATGGAGCGGTGGCTTTGGCCAAGGAACCCAGGTCCCATCAGCAATCCAGGCATATTCTGAGGCGGTATCACCTGATCCGGGAGATAGTTGATCGCCGGGAGATCGAGGTCAGGAGGGTTGACACGAAGAACAACACAGCGGATCCACTCATGAAGGCCACTCCCCAGATACAGTTTGAGAGACTCTTCGGGATGCTCGGTATGCGATACTACAGCAGCTGGCCCTAGTGCAAGTGGGAGATTGTTAGTTGTATGTATGCCCTAAAGGCCAGTATTGTACAGATGATGTATATTATATTGGATGCTTGGACATATATAGAGAGGACTTTCTTGCTCGATATGATAGTATGCTATCTGGTTGCTCTTTATCTTAACATGTATACTTGTCTCTTGATACTGTCTTATAGCTACATGTTGTTAGTTATATGTATGCCCTAGAGGCCATTACTGTACATTGGATGTATATTGTAGTGGATGCTGGGACATATATAGGTAGGACTTTCTTGCTCGACATGATAGTACGCTATCTGGTTGCTCTTTATCTTAACATGTATACTTTCTGTCTCTCTGATTACATATTGATAAAGCCCTTAGGATGTGTACTCGACTTCCAGGACTATGATGTAGATCATACTAGTGGGGCCTGGGTAGTCTATGAGTACATCCTTGAAATGTTCCTAGTCGAAGGAATATCGAGACGGGGCATCGATATTCCAGAGTAGACTAGCGCATATCTTCTCGACCCATGCGATGGGCGATGGATGATCCCATATCCATTGGTGTTTGACATCGAAGATGGTATGCGGGTGCTCAGTGGAGACTGGGTACACTGAACGGACTCGCCGAGAACTCCCAGATGGTATTATACCTCACGTCAGATGGCAGTTCTCTGGTGACACTGGTACAGCTTAGTCTGTTGACCCGAGATCGTCATAGAGTCTTGTGTGTCTCCCACTGTGCTTTGATTTCCACCCTACCACGGCTCTACTGAGGCGTGCAAACAGGTGGTTTTTGGGTACAGTCCCGATTCACATGGAGGCAATGAGCGATAGGAGGGGATTCGTCTCTCCCGGTATTGGGGGTTGATGTTGTGCTATGCTCGACTGGCCATAACAGGAAATCCCTGGCCAGGGTTGCAGTGATATACTGGTAAGAGTTATCAGTAGTTTCACGAATGTTATGGACCTCAAGTCGGCATGACTTATCGAGCTATTGGGGTCTGACGTTTACCACCCTAAACGAGATATGCGACATATCAGACGAACAGACCGGACTGTACGGTAAGTGTTACTGGTTGGATTCGCAGGAGTGTGAGCGGGCTTGCTCGTCGATCTTCTGATCGCTCAATACCCGGGTGGCCGTTACGTTTAGCAGACCGCTTGCGGCTTGTGGGTGTTTGATATGATCATCATCCGCTGCCGGCGTATTGACGAGTCTTTAGAGTCCTACACAGAGGTTTCCTGGCTCAAGCGAAACGAAATAGGAGCGCATACGAGATATGTGCCGGACCGAGAATAATGCGTGTATGTGATACCGTATTTCATTCTCGCGATGAATGTGTGTCGAATGGTTGTATGCGATATAACCTAGTTATCGAATCACGGATTGATTCGATAAGCCGATACATTGGATACTAGCCGGTTATATGCGATATGACTGGATCATTGGATCAAGTGTTGATTTAATGATTGAATGTATAATTATATATTTGATATATTACTTTGCATTAACTAGTATTGGTTCACTTTAAATGGATTTACTCACTTGGTTTGTGCACATTGTATATGTGATATATTTTGTGCACATGATTGTATCATGTTTGATGATACATGCAAGTTAGGGTTAGTGTAAAGAATTAGACCATGGTTAGGTTTATGATTAGGGTTTTCTTTTTATTTACTTATTCATTTATTTATTCTTTTGTTTATTTAGGAAAAAGAAAAAGGTAAAGAGAAAAAGAATGGTTGCTAGTTTTGTTTGTAGTTGAAGTTTCTTGAAACTTTGACTTAGTCACCATTCTTATCTCATCCTTAACCCTAACCATTCAAGTTAACCATGGTCCATTCTCTACAACTAACCAAGGGTTAGTAAATGATAAGTATTGATTTATTTATCATTTTCATAACACTTATCATATTCTTTTTCATCATTTTCTTTTTCTTCAACAAAAGAAAAAGCTTGCTACATCAATGGTGTTTGATGAAAAAGTGTGAGAAATCCAAATCTAAAGTCTACCCACTTCCTATTTCTTCATCCTCTACCTCTTGCCAAGTTGTATAGGGTGTTTACTTCACAAGTTTTCAAAGCTTGGTGAAGTTGGAGCTTGTTCTTGCGATGCCTCGACGTAGATCATCTTCGGCATCGAACCGACGATCAAGCCCGCCCATTCTCCGATGAAGCTAACGCAAGGGTCCAAGATCGGATTTGTACAGCGGAGAGGACTTCTTCACGGAGCCTAGGAGGTGGTGGACCGGATCTACAAAGGTTGTAGCCCCTTCCCTATTTCTATATTTCCGTTTACTTGCTTGCTTCGCCTATTTATCTAGTTGACGATCCGTATTAAGGTTAATAGGCACTTGTAAAATTTCAATTGGCCATGTTTGATCACTTGTGAGACTCCATTAGAGTGCCTAGGAACCTTACAGTGGTATCAGAGCCTAGCTAGAGCCTTAGGCGAAGTCCCGACAGAATCAGAAGTCCGATCGACCCAAAACCCGACTTTGAAAATGCTCTCTGGACATTTCTGTAAAATGTGGTTTTTTCGAGATTAAAAATATTCAGAAAAATCAGCAGGAAGATCTAAGACGTACTGTGAAATTCGTGGTTCTGATTCCACAAAGAAGGAGCGGATCCGCGGCCCTACAGGAGGCTCATGCGGCGGATCCGCGGCCCATTTGTCGCTTTGTGCATCCAATTTTGCACAGTAACTCTTAGTTTTCTGTGCTGGTTTTCCTGGGGATTTTTAATAATTATTCCAGAGTTGCATTTTCTAGGTTGTATTGGGAACTCGGTGTATCGATCGGACTGTCTAATTTTGTCGGTGTGCTTTTCCGGGTATTTTTAGAATATGTTAAAAAGTTCGACCGGATATAAATACCCACTTTTTCCCCCTGCCGGGAAATTTCCAATTGTTGGATTTTTCCGTAGTTTAACGACGTTCTAAGTAGTGCAAGTAACTCGATGGACCCTCTAGAAGACAACAAACCTTAACTCGATTATGTGACCGTCTTGAACTGCCCTTTGAACCTTCGGATTTGGGGCAGTACGGCGTGCCACATGTGAGGCGTTGGCTTGACCCTTCTACGGCTGGACCGTTGGTACTGAGGCACGAACTGAATGTTGTTAGACTTATTTCATGTGTTGAGCTGTATCGGGAAAACTTGGGTGTTCGATTGTTCGATCGAAAAGTTTAGCATTTTCTATTTATCCGGAATGTGATACAATAATTGGAATTCACAAATTGTTATGAGATAACGGAATGAATATTATAAACGTAGCAGTTTAGTCTCACTTGATCGGTTGCCACGGAGTTTTGATGTGATCAAAAGTCCGTCGCAATCACGTAGCGTACGCGGATACTCGCCGGGTAAACTTAATAGACAGCCTCACCCCATAGCCCCGACCAAGTGACTGTAGGAGAACCCCGTCGCCGAAAGCATCCGTCCGGGTGCTCGCGGCAGCGGTGTTCCACCTTGGTGCACTTTGTCGACGGCGTCGGGGGTGCGGCCGCCTACTAAAGTTTGCGACGAGCATTCGATCAGAATGTCGGGAATCCTGTTGAATTGCCCGACTTGATATTGAAAAGTGTTTTCGATAATGAGACTAAAATACGGGGTTTATAATTGTTAGGCATGCGATGTCTAAGTAATTCATTTGGTCAGGCATGCGATGTCTGAGGAAGTTGCGGATTCCAACTGTTGTAGTTTTACATTTTCTTTTCTGTGACCGTAAGTGTAATATATGATATCGCCGGTTTCGTTGCTATATGTCAACGGCAATTGGGATGCGCATATTTACTTACGTTGATGACATGAGATGTTATGTGTTGTTGGATATGTTATATTGGATCGTCGTGTTTGAATAGCCGGGGTTTTTTTATGTGAGATGAGTGTTTTTCATTTTCATTCATGTAAAAACTTGTATGTAATATTCTTTTATTGGGGCGCTTCCAGGTTGCGGAAGTTGTCACCGTTGATGTATATTATTTACTTTTCTGCACTAGGATAGACCCAAGGAGGGGAGCACAAGTAACCGGGTTCTGGGGTCCAGTGGGAGACCAACTCGAGGAGTCGAGTCCGGGTCTCCTAACCCTAGAATTGATAGGGTTGCTTGCCGCTCTCGTAGGGGTCTTGGGGTGTGGGTTTGGCTATTCATCACGACCGTGGAATCCGTGTTTTATACTGGCTCGTATTGAAAACACGGGCGTCCTAGTATATCCAATATTTCATATGATATTTTCTGCTGCGTTATCTGTGATGTGATCATGCGATGTTCTGTGCTCTGTGACAGATATTATAGTATATATGATATATTATATAGACGTTACTTATGTTTTACACCCGCGCTAGCCCTGCCCCGCTCTGCCGTTAGTTACCTAACCTAACGGTGCACGAGGGGACATCGAGGCGAATGCGGATGGCATAAGTGTACGTCATATCTATCTGTGATGTTTAGGTAATTTAAATGATGGGATATTCATTAATGAGATTGATGAAAGAAAATAAACCTAATTGATGTTGTGGAATCGAATTTCAAAATAAAAACAGGTAGCTACAGTTCTTGCTTTGCATCGCGGTGTTCATTATAGAACATCCTGCACCTTATTCGGTGAGGAAAGGACCGAGATCCCTTCACCGGGAGTGACTCCTTTAGCAATAACTGGCAGATGCTACAAACTCGATTTGTCTTTTGATAGCTTCTATAGTTTCTGCTTTGCACAGTGATGTATATGATATATCCCGCACCTCATTCGACGAGGAAAGGGCCGACGATCCCTTCACCGGGAGTGACCCCTTTAGTAAAACTAGAAAAAGCCTCAAAAACATTCCATTTAAAAACCATTTGATTCTGCAACGAGATCAAGTTCAAAGCGTTAAAGGTTTTCACAAAAACCAGCCGCAACCCTCCGTCATTTTAGGAAGTAGAGTACTTAGTATTCGTGCTGTGTTTGTTGACCATAGTCAAGGCACAGTGTACGGTAGCTAAGTGATGTCTTCCTACACAGCATATGATGCGATTAGTTAGGACAGTCATATGGCTTTGTTGACCTTAGCCAAGGGTCATGTGGGTGGGTCTAATTAATCACGAAATGACGGGTAGAACTTGACTAGTATCTATGATTTGTTGACCTTAGCCAAGGTCATAGGTGCTAGGGGTAAAAACCTTTATCGGGAGTTTCAAGTGTTGAAATTTGCAATGAGATTGCATACCTTCTATATGATAGTTGGATCCCGATACCCGCTGCGAGTAAGTGTTACTCCTGGGAGAGTTTTATTCATTACAATTAGCCGATCAAGTAGGTGTCTAGAAAAGTGTTAACGAGGTTACGCCTCTGGGAAAACGAGGTTTACATTAATTAGGTCCGTGCGAAAGCACGGGGGACCTCCCTCAAAGTACCGACACAGGCTTGGCTGAAAGATTGGCGAACTTGTAGTGTGTAATTAATCCCGGCTAGTCTTTCCTTTTAGGGTTTGAAGAAAGATTTGATAAAAAGCAGTGGGAGCCATCCTGATTAGATAAAATAATAACCAATCTATTCTTGCAAGAGCGCACGCTGAGTGTTTTCTTCTCTCTCTCTCCAGGTAGCGACCATATCACGCCTTAATCAAGATAATAATACGGAATATTGACCAAACCCGCTTGTTATACTGAGCTGGGGAACGTTGGTCCCGCTCCAACTTATAATTGTTATAAGACAGAGCAGGAAATAGGGGATTACCAGTATTCCCGTTCCGCCCAAACGAAGAGAGTGCATGCTGATGCATCATCTTCGGGTGTGTTCATTACAGAGAACTGTTTCTCAGTATCCTTTACGTCCTGGGTATGTGATACCAGATCAGGATCCCAGATATGTAATCTGTTACATAGGGCTACAGAAAGGTAGAGAACTGAGAACGGGTGATAAGTTTCATGAGGCAGAAAACGGGGCAAGTGTTGCAGCCAAGTCTGTTGGTCACTGTCACCCTGTATTACCAATACATTGATTCTGAACGAATGTTATTAGATAACCGAACCTGATATACAAAATCATATCAGTCTCTTTATTAGTAAAGAAAGGATATAATTTTGTATTGATGGATAATGTTTTGAACATTTCCTATATCAAAAGTTGATCGGTTCAGGCACGTTATCTAAAAGCATTGACGTTCTAAATCAAACTACAGTTCCTCGTATACAGAACACACACAAGAGGAAGAGTTCAGAAATGAACGAATTCTTCTTGAGGTATTGTAGACTAGGTTATATCAATGCGACCCGACTAGTTGAAGTTACATTTAGATGCATATTTAAATCAGTTTGAATTTACATCTTGTGAAACTTGCCAGTCATGTCATAAAGATATAATGACACCAGCTCTGTTTACTGGAAACAGAGAAAGAGTTAGTAAACTCTTGGGACTGATACATGATGATGTATGTAAGGTCTCCTGTCTACACATGCCAGGACTGGTTCTTTTTACTTCATTATATTCTCTAATAATCTCTCAAGATTCAGTCATATGTTCCTGTTGAAACATAAGTCCGAACCTTTTGAGGTATTCACAGAATATAAGTTAGAAGTGGAGAACCAATAACCGGGTATAAGTATTATGTCCTATGATGAGATCAGGGAGGAGAATACTTGTGCATGGAATCCTTGGACTATTCTAAAGGAAAATGAGATTCTCTCTCAGTATTACTCCTCTGAATACACCACAGCACAACGGTGTATCGGGGCGGAGCAATCACACAATATTAGATATCGTGTGCTCTATGATGAGTATTACTGAGTTACCTATTTCCTTTTGGGAGTTATGCACTTGAGAAGTTGCATACCTATTGAATTAGGTTCGAATCAAATCAGTGCCTACCACTCCATATAAGATATGGTGCGGGAAGATCCTATCTCTTAAGTAAGTTAAGATTTGGGATTGTTCGTCCTATGTCAAAAGCAAAATCCGGACAAGCTCGAGGCAAGGGCTGTAATGTAGAACTGGAAAGGTTCCAGCTATACAAACTACAGCAGATGATTTGACAGAACCAAAGGATTCTATAGTCCCCGACGAACCTCAGCCTCTTCGCCGATCTGGTAGGGTTCCTCACCCACCTGAGAGATACCTCGGTTTCTCAATGACAGTGGGAGCGAGAATTGCATCATGAGATGATGACCCAAACAGTTTCGAGCAGGCCATCGAGAGTAGGGACTCTGTAAGAATGGCTGGATGCTTAGTGATCTGAGATGGAATCCTTATACACCAACAAAGTATGGACTTTGGTTGCTATAACTGAATGGTTAAATCCCCATCAGGAGCAAGTATATCTTGAGAAGATTGCTTGGTGTACATGGAAAGGTTGAGACTTTCAAAACTAGACTTGTTAAAGGTTTTCGTCATCAACCAGGCACGGATAATGATGAAACCTTTTCCAGGGACTATGTTTAAATCCATCCAGATCCTACTTGCCACGGCTACATACCATGACTACGATATCTGGTGGTTGGGTGCCATGACTACTTTTTTAAATACTGATTTAGAAGAGAACGTCTATAAGAACACAGCCAGAGGTCTTCGTAAAACAGTGGGAGCAGCAGAAACGTGTGCAAGTTGCTTTACATAATGAAGCAGGCATCGCGGAGTTGGAACGTCTGTTTTGATGTGATAGTCAAAGTGTTTGACTTCATCAAAATGGTAGACGAACCTTGTATATACAAAAGGGTAGTAGAGAGTAAGGTGGTCATCTTCGTATTGTACGTAGACAACATACTCTTGATAGGAAAAGAGTTTCCTATACTACGATCGGTCAATCTCCTATTATCACTAGGATTCCCCAAATAGGATCAAAGTGATACCTCCTAAATCCTGAGTTTTCATCTATGAGATAGATGTAATTGTATGTTAGGATTCTCACTAGATGTAGTGACATGGTATCAATTGATCCTGGGGAGAATCACTAGAAGTGTTCCAGAGTGATAAAGATGACTGAATGTCAGTCACAGGCACTGTCTTTACCCTCAGTAAAGGGACGGTATGTTGGAAGAGTTCCAAGCTCGATACCGTGGCAAACTAGACGATAAAGGCTGGTAACATCGCTATTAAAGATACTACCAAAGAGGAAGTTTGGGTGTATATTGGTTCATAAGATGAACTAGGTTCCTGCCATTGTATGACATTGGAAGCGTGGCTTCGACCCTGGAACCCTGGTCCCATCAGTGACCCAGACATATTCTGAGGCAGCATCACCTGATCATGGAGATAGTTGATCTCCAGGGTGATCGAGGTTAGGAGAGTAGACACAGAGGAGAACACGGCGGATCCACTCACGAAGGCCTTTTCCCAAAGAGAGACTTTATGGGATGGTTGAGTATTAGATACTACAACTACTGCTACAGATGGCCCTAGTGCAAGTGGGAGATTGTTAGTTATATGTATGCCCTAGAGGCCATTACTGTACATTGGATGTATATTGTAGTGGATGCTGGGACATATATAGGTAGGACTTTCTTGCTCGACATGATAGTACGCTATCTGGTTGCTCTTTATCTTAACATGTATATTTTCTGTCTCTCTGATTACATGTTGATAAAGCCCTTAGGATGTGTACTCGACTTCCAGGACTATGATGTAGATCATACTAGTGGGGCCTGGGTAGTCCATGAGTACATCCTTGAAATGTTCCTAGTCGAGGGAATATCGAGACGGGGCATCGATATTCCAGAGTAGACTAGCACATATCTTCTCGACCCATGCGATGGGCGATGGATGATCCCATATCCATTGGTGTTTGACATCGAAGATGGTATGCGGGTGCTCAGTGGAGACTGGGTACACTGAACGGACTCGCCGAGAACTCCCAGATGGTATTATACCTCACGTCAGATGGCAGTTCTCTGGTGACACTGGTACAGCTTAGTCTGTTGACCCGAGATCGTCATAGAGTCTTGTGTGTCTCCCACTGTGCTTTGATTTCCACCCTACCACGGCTCTACTGAGTCGTGCAAACAGGTGGTTTTTGGGTACAATCCCGATTCACATGGAGGCAATGAGCGATAGGAGGGGATTCGTCTCTCCCGGTATTGGGGGTTGATGTTGTGCTATGCTCGACTGGCCATAACAGGAAATCCCTGGCCAGGGTTGCAGTGATATACTGGTAAGAGTTATCAGTAGTTTCACGAATGTTATGGACCTCAAGTCGGCATGACTTATCGAGCTATTGGGGTCTGACGTTTACCACCCCTAAGCGAGATATGCGACATATCAAACGAACAGACCGGACTGTACGGTAAGTGTTACTGGTTGGATTCGCAGGAGTGTGAGCGGGCTTGCTCGTCGATCTTCTGATCGCTCAATACCCGGGTGGCCGTTACGTTTAGCAGACCGCTTGCGGCTTGTGGGTGTTTGATATGATCATCATCCGCTGCCGGCGTATTGACGAGTCTTTAGAGTCCTACACAGAGGTTTCCTGGCTCAAGCAAAACGAAATAGGAGCGCATACGAGATATGTGCCGGACCGAGAATAATGCGTGTATGTGATACCGTATTTCATTCTCGCGATGAATGTGTGTCGAATGGTTGTATGCGATATAACCTAGTTATCGAATCAAGGATTGATTCGATAAGCCGATACATTGGATACTAGCCGGTTATATGCGATATGACCGGATCATTGGATCAAGTGTTGATTTAATGATTGAATGTATAATTATATATTTGATATATTACTTTGCATTAACTAGTATTGGTTCACTTTAAATGGATTTACTCTCTTGGTTTGTGCACATTGTATATGTGATATATTTTGTGCACATGATTGTATCATGTTTGATGATACATGCAAGCTAGGGTTAGTGTAAAGAATTAGACCATGGTTAGGTTTATGATTAGGGTTTTCTTTTTATTTACTTATTCATTTATTTATTCTTTTGTTTATTTAGGAAAAAGAAAAAGGTAAAGAGAAAAAGAATGGTTGCTAGTTTTGTTTGTAGTTGAAGTTTCTTGAAACTTTGATTTAGTCACCATTCTTATCTCATCCTTAACCCTAACCATTCAAGTTAACCATGGTCCATTCTCTACAACTAACCAAGGGTTAGTAAATGATAAGTATTGATTTATTTATCATTTTCATAACACTTATCATATTCTTTTTCATTATCTTCTTCTTCTTCAACAAAAGAAAAAGCTTGCTACATCAATGGTGTTTGATGAAAAAGTGTGAGAAATCCAAATCTAAAGTCTACCCACTTCCTATTTCTTCATCCTCTACCTCTTGCCAAGTTGTATAGGGTGTTTACTTCACAAGTTTTGAAAGCTTGGTGAAGTTGGAGCTTGTTCTTGCGATGCCTCGACGTAGATCATCTTCGGCATCGAACCGACGATCAAGCCCGCCCATTCTCCGATGAAGCTAACGCGAGGGTCCAAGATCGGATTTGTACAGCGGAGAGGACTTCTTCACGGAGCCTAGGAGGTGGTGGACCGGATCTACAAAGGTTGTAGCCCCTTCCCTATTTCTATATTTCCGTTTACTTGCTTGCTTCGCCTATTTATCTAGTTGACGATCCGTATTAGGGTTAATAGGCACTTGTAAAATTTCAATTGGCCATGTTTGATCACTTGTGAGACTCCATTAGAGTGCCTAGGAACCTTACACATGTTGATAAAGCCCTTAGGATGTGTACTTGACTACCTGGACTGTGATGCAGATCATACTAGTGGGGCCATGGTAGTCCATAAGTACATCCTTCAATATTCCTAGTCGTGGGTGTATCGAGACAGGGCATCGATATACCAGAGTAGACTAGCGTATACGCTTCTCGACCCTTGAGATGGGCGATGGATGATCCCATATCCATTGGTGTTTGACATCAGAGATGGTATACGGGTGCTCAGTGGAGACTGGGTATACTGAACGGACTCACCGAGAACTCCCAGATGGTATTATACCTCATGTCAGATGGCAGTTCTCTGGTGACACTTGTGCAGGTTAGTCTGTAGACCCGAGATCGTCATAGAGTCTTGTGTGATTCCCACTGTACTTTGATTTCCACTTTACCACGTCCATGAGGGCATGCAAAACGGTGGTTTTTGGGTACAGTACCGAGTCACATGGAGCCAATGAGCGATAGGAGGGGTTTCGTCTCTCCCGGTATTGGGGGTTGATGTTGCGCTGTGCTCGATTGGCCGTAACAGGGAAGTCCCTGGTCAGGGCTGATTTAGAGATTTACTGGTAAGTGTTACCAGTAGTTTCTCGACCCGTTATGAGTCCCACATCGGCACGACTTATCGGTTGTTGGGGTCTGACGTTTACCACCCCTAGACTTGATATGCGACATATCAGACGAGGAGACCGGACTGTACGTGAGGTGTTACCGGCAGGCTTTTACAGGAGTTGGAGCGGGCTTGCTTACTGATCTTCTGATCGCTCAATACCCGGGTAGCCGTTACGTCCAGCTAGTACCGCTGACGGTTTATGGGTACTTGATGTGATCATCACCTACTGCCGGCGTATTGACGAGTCTTTAGAGTCCTACATAGAGATTTTACTGGCTCAGGAAAAACGAAATAGGAGCGCATATGTGATATGTGCGGGACCGAGAATAATGCGTGTATGTGATACCGTATTCTATTCTCGCGACTTTTTGTATCGGTCGGTTATATATGATATAGCCGGGTTATCGAATCAAGTGTTGATTCGATAAGTCGATACAATGTTTGTTAGTCGGTTATATGAGATATGACCGGATTATTAAGTCAAGTGTTGATTTAATAATTTAGTGTATAATTGTATATTAGATATGATAATTTACATTAACTAACACTTGTTCACTTATGGTTTTTTCTCACATGTACACAACTTTAATATATATGTGATATATATTAAATTGTGTTTTCTTTTTTATATCATGGTTGATAATACATCATACTTGGGTGTGTAAGACATACACCATGCTATTTATTATGTTGGGTTTTAATATCTAAAGTAATTACAAAATTAGTGGAGGATTAGATAAATGCATGAAGCTTGTGGAAGCTTGTGGATGCCTTGACTAATTCCACTTTGTTTTTACTATGGATAATTTGGTAACCTAACCATAACACTTAGCCATGGTAATGTCTCTACAAGAGTTAGTATATGATACTCACTCACCATGGTTAGCTCACTTACTTGATCATTATCCTCATCTCTTTTCTTTTGTTCATCTTCTTCTTTCTTTAGTTCAAAAGAAAAAGCTTGCTAGGGTTTAATCCAAAGTGAGAAAGATTGTGAGAAATAAAATTCTAATGAGAACCCACTTCCTATTTCTCCATCCTCTACTAGACTAGCACTTTAGTTTAAGGTGTTTGCTTCACTAATTCTCAAGTTAGTGAAGTAGAAGCTTGAGTTGGCATCCCCTCGACAAAGATCATCTTCGGCCTCGAAGACATCAAGCAAGGACGTTCTTTTGCCTCGTGAAGCCATGCAAGAGCCCGGGAGAACCACGATCGCAGCGAAGGGACTTCAACAAGGAGCTAATGAAGTGAAGGACCGATCTACAAAGGTTGTATTTCGTATTCACTTAGTTGTAAACATAGTTTACTAGCATATGAAACCCTAATTCTCTAGCAACGATCTTGTTTAGGTTATTCGGCACGGCTAAAATTTTAAACGGGCATGGTTGATGCGTTGTAGAACCTTAATAGAGTGCCTAATAACCCTACACTAGGGATGCGGGATTGGCTATCTATCACGACCGCGCAATCCGTGTTTTTTACTGGCTTAATTTAAAACACGGAATTCCTAGTACATCCAATATTTCATATATGGAATTCTGCTGCTGATATTCTGTGATGTGATCACTTTATATGATGAGACGAATGTTGTTATTATATATATGATATATAATAAACGTTGCTTATGTTTTATACCCGCGCTAGTCCCGCCCCGCTATGCGGTTAGTTAAGTAACTTAATGGTGCATAACGGGACACTGTGGCGAATACGGATGGCATAAGCGCACAATATATTTTTGTTTCTTCTGTGATTTTTAGGAAGCATAAATGATGGGACTTCATTAATGAGATTAATGAAATAAAAGAAACCTAAAGATATTGTAGAATCTTGTTTTAAAAACTGCTAGCTCTAGTTCTTGCTTTTCATAGCGGTATTCCTTGTAGAATATCCAGCACTTTATTCGATAAGGAAAGAGCCGAGATCCCCTCACCGGGTGTGACCTCTTTAGCGAAACTGGCAGATATTACAACCAACTCGACTTTGTCTTTTGATTGCTTCTCTAGTTTTTTCTTTGCATATTAGTATTCATGAATATCCAGCACCTCATTTGATGAGGAAAGAGCCGAGATTCCTTCACCGGGAGTGACCTATTTAGCGAAACTAGTAAAATCCTCAAAAACACTCCTTTTCAAAATCACTTGTTTTTACAACGATATCAAGTTCATTACGCAAAAGTTTTTCTCAAAAACCTATCGCAGCCCTCCGTCATTTCAGATAAGGACTATTTAGTATTCGTGTTACGTTTGTTGACCTTGTCAAGGCGTAGTGTACGGTAACTGATTAGTGCTTATCTGCTACAGCATGAAATGCGATTGGATTAGGGTAGTTGTACAGCCTTGTTGAACTTGTCAAGGGTTGTGCGTGTGGTTTTAATTCAATCATGAAATGTACGGGTTAAACTTGCGATTTATGGTTTGTTGACCTTGTCAAGGTCATAGATCGATTGGGCCAAAATATTATCGGGAATTTCAAGTGTTGTAATTTGCAATGAGATTGCATAATTTCTATGAGATAGTTGGATCCCGATGCCCACTGCGAGTAAGAGTTACTCCTGGGAGTGTTTTTGCACATTACAATTAGCCGATCAAAGTAGGTGTCTAGAAAGGTGTTAACGAGGTTACGCCCCTGGGAAAACGAGCTTTATTTTAATTAGGTCCGTGCGAAAGCACGGGAACCTCTCTCAAAGTACTGACACTGGCCTGGCCGAAAAATTGACGAACTTGTAAGGTGTAATTAATCCCGGCTAGTCTTACCTTTTAGGGTTTGAAGGAAGATTTGATAAAAACAGTAGGAGTCATCCTGATTACATAAAATAATAACCAATCTGATCTTGCAAGAGCATACGCAGAGTGTTTTCTTCTCTCTCTCTCCTAGTAGCGACCGTGATATGCTTTAATCAAGATAATAATATGGATGTATTGACCGAACCTGCTTATTATACTGAGCTGGGGAACGCTTGTTCCGCTCTATCTTATAATTGTTATAAGTCCGAGCAGGAAATAGGGGAATATTCGGATTCCCATGCCACCCAAACGAGGAAAAAGCATGTTGATGCATATTCTTCAGGTTTGTTCGTTACCAAGAACTGTTTCTCGGTATCCTCTACGTCATAGGTATGAGATACCGGATCAGGATCCCATATATGTAATCTGTTACATGGGCTACAGAAAGGTAGAGAACTGGGATTTGGTGATATGTCTCTAAATGTAGAGAATGGTGCAAGTATTGCAGCCAAATCAGTTGGCAAATATTACCTTGTATTACCAAATGGTAAATACATTGATTCTGAACAAATGTTATTACATGCTGAACCTGATATACAACATTACATCAGTTTCTTTATTAAGTTAAAGAAGGATATAATTTTGTATTGGAGGATGATGTTGTGAACATTTTCCTTAATCAAGAGTTGATTGGACCAGGTACGTTATGTAATGGCATATATCTTCTAAATCAAACCACAGTTGAAAGTATATAGAGCACACATACGAGGAGTAGTTCAGAAATGAAGGAATCCTTCTTGTAGCATTGTAGACTAGGTCATATCAATGAGACACGACTAGCTAAGTTACATAAGGATAAATATTTGAATCTGTTCAAATTTTTCATCTTATGATACTTTCCACTCTTTTCTCAAAGGTAAAATGACCAATACTACGTTTACTGGAAACAGAGAAAGAGTTACTGAACTCTTAGGACTGATATATGTTGTATATGGTCCTATGTCTACAAATGCCAAGGTTAGTTCCTCGTACTTCATTATATTCACTGACCATCTCTCAAGATTCGGACATATGTTCCTGTTAAAACACAAGTCTGAAACTTTTGAGAAATTCAAGGAATATAAGCTTGAAGTTGAGAAC
The DNA here is from genome assembly GCA_030015575.1 of Agapanthus africanus. Taxonomy (NCBI): domain Eukaryota; kingdom Viridiplantae; phylum Streptophyta; class Magnoliopsida; order Asparagales; family Amaryllidaceae; genus Agapanthus; species Agapanthus africanus. Next base: position 235,934,586 of record CM057338.1, read on the forward strand.
CAGATGGGTATAAGTATTAAAGTCCTTCGACGTGATCGAGGAGGAGAATACTTGAGCACAGAGTTCCTTGATTATTTAAAAGAGAATAGGATTCTCTCACAGCTTACTCCTCCGAGTACTCCACATCACAACGGTGAATCGGGGTGGAGGTATCGCACCCTATGAGATATGGTGTGCTCTATGATGAGTACTGCTGTGTTGCCTGTTTCCTTTTGGTGTTATGCACTTAAGAAACTGCATACCTATTGAATAGGGTTCCATCCAAATCAGTGCCTACCACTCTATATGAGATATGGAATGGGAAGAGACAATGTCTTAAACGAGTTAAGATTTGAGATTGTCCAGGCTATGTTAAAAAGCAAAATTCGGACAAGCTCGAGGCAAGGTCGGTTTTGTAAGTTTGTTGGATATCCCAAACATTTGCGAGGGAATATCTTCTACCACACTGAGGTGCAAAAGGTGTTTTGTTTCTCAGCATGCCACCTTTTGAGAAAAGGAATTTCTTATGAAGAAATTTGTGGTCATGAGGTAATACTGTAAGGAGTTCCAGCTGGACAAACTAGCAGCTGATGATTTGGTAAAACCAAAGGATTCAATAGTTTCCGACGAACCTTAGCCTCTCCGCGAATCTGGTAGGGTTCCTCATCCACCTGAGAGAAACTAAGATTTCCTCAGTGACGGTGGGAGCGAGGATTGCATCATGGTAGATGATGACCGAACCAGGTTCAGGCAGGCTATCACGAGTGGAGACTCTATGAAATGGCTGGATGCTATGCGATCAGAGATCGAATCCATGTACACCAACAAAGTATGACTTTGAATGTTGCACCTGAAGGGGTAAAACCCATCGGGAGAAAATAGATCTTAAGAAGATTCTTGGTGTAGATGGAAAAGTTTAGACTTTCAAAGCTAGACTTGTAGTAAAAGGTTCTCGTCATGCAACCAAGTGTGGAATATGATGATACTTTTTCTCCAGTTGCCGTGCTTAAGTCCATCCGGATTAAAGAACGCATCGCGGAGTTGGAATATCTGTTTTGATGTGGCAGTCAAAGAGTTTGACTTCATCAAAAAGGTAGATGAACCTTGTATTTACAAGAAGGTTGTAGAAAGTAAGCTTGTCATTCTCGTATTGTACGTAGATGCCATACTCTTGATAGGAAATGGGTTTCCTATGCTACACTCGGTCAAGCTCCTCTTATCACGAGGATTCTCCATGGAAGATCTGGATGATACCTACTATATCTTATGGATTGTGATTTATGGTGATAGATCTAAGTGGATGTTTGGAGTGTCCCAAATCAAGGTACATTAACACCATACTAAAGGGGTTTAGTATGGAAGATTCTAAGCGTGGTGGTTCGACCACTTACTCAGGAATCACTCTCTCCAAAAAGATGTCTCCCAAGACTGATTTGGAGAGAGCTCGCGTACAAGGGATACCCTATGGTTCGGCAGTAGGCACTATCATGTATGCGATGTTATGTACCAGACCAGATGTAGCTAACTCACTAGGTGTAGTGATCAAGGATAAATCGGATCTTGGGAGAATCACTGGATAGCATTGAAGCACTGAAGAAATGTTCTTTGTTTTTGGTAACGGAAAACTCCAGTGGGAGTCCTTTACCAATTCGAGCTTCTATAGTGATAAGATCGACTGAAAGTCAGTCTCAGGCTTTGTCTTTACCCTCAGTGGAGGGACGTTATGTTGGAAGAGTTCCAAGATAGATACCGTGACAAACTAAACGATAAGGCTGAATACATCGCTACCAACGATGCTGCCAAAGTGGATGTCTGGATATTTCTTTTTCATGAGATGAACACGGTTCCTACCATTAAGCGTCCAATAACTGTTAATGTGACAACAATAGAGTTGTGCCTTTGGCATAAGAACGCCGGTCCCATCAGCCATCCAGACATATTCTGAGGCAGTATCACCTGATAAGAGAGATGGTTGATCTCCAAGGGATCGAGATAAGGAGAGTTTACGTGAAGGATAACATGGCGGATCCACTCACAGAGGCCTTTCCCTAGAAAGACTTTTTTGGGACATTGGGTATAATATACTACAACAACTTCCTTAGTGCAAGTGGGGGATTGTTAGTTGTATGTATGCCCTAGAGTCCATTATTGTACATATGATGTATATTATAGTGGATGCTTGGATATATATAGGGAGGACTTTCTTGCTCGACATGATAGTATGCTATCTGGTTGCTCTTTATCTTAATATGTACACTTATTGTCTCTCTATTACATGTTGATAGAGCCTTTAGGATGAGTACTTGACTACCAGGATTATGATGCAGATCATACTAGTGGGGAAAGGGTAATCGGTAAGTACATCCTTCAATTATTCCTAGTCGTAGGAGTATCGAGACGGGATATCGATATTCTAGAGTAGACTAGCGTATATGCTTCTCGACCCATATGATGGGTGATCCCATATCCATTGGTGTTTGACATCAGAGATGGTATACGGGTGCTCAGTGGAGACTGAGTACACTGGACGGACTCGCCGAGAACTTCTAGATGGTATTATATTTATCGTCAGATAGCAGTTCTCTGGTGACACTGGTACAGGTTAATCTGTAGACCTGAGATCGTCATAGAGTCTTGTGTGATTCCTACCGTGCATTGATTTCCACCTTACCACGCTCAAGAGAACGTGCAAAACGGTGGTTTTTGGGTACAATCCCAAGTTACATAGAGGCAATGAGCGATAGGAGGGCATTTCGTCTCTCCTGGTATTGGGGGTTGATGTTGCGCTATGCTCGATTTTCCATAACATGAAATCCCTGGCCAGGGTTGCTGAGATTTACTGGTAAGTGTTATCAGTATTTTCTCGAACCGTTATGAGCCTCACAACGGCATGACTTGTCAGGCTATTGGGGTCTGACGTTTACCACCCCTAGGCTGAAATATGCGACATATCTGACGAAGAGACCGGACTGTACGGTAGTGTTACTTATTGGATTCGCAGGAGTATGAGCAGGCTTGCTTGTTGATCTTCTGATCGCTCAATACCCGGATAGCCGTTACGTCCAGCTAGTATCACTGACGGCTTGTGGGTGTTTGATATGATCATCACCTACTGCCGGCATATTGACGAGTCTTTAGAGTCCTACATAGAGGTTTCCTGGCTTGAGCGAAATGAAATAGGAGCACATATGTGATATGTGCGGAACTGAGATTAATATGAGTATGTTATACCGTATTCTATTTTCGTGATATGTGATATCCATCGGTTATATGTGATATAGCCGAGATATCGAATCAAGCATTGATTCGATAAGTATATACATATGATATTATTCGGTTATATGAGATATAGACGGATTATTAAATCAAGTCTTGATTTAATAATTTAATGTATAATTATATATTTGATATATTAATTTACATTAATTAATATTAGCTCACTTAAACATTTCTTTTTCTCACTTATGCGTACACTTAATATATATGTGATATATATTATTGTGTCATGCTTGTTGCTACATGCAATATGGGTGGTGTATAAGACTCACACTATGCTTAACATAATGAAGGGTTTTATTTATTTAAAGTAAATCAAAATTAAATGGAAATTAGTCACATGGTTGAAGCTTGTGGAACCATTGACCAAGTCCACTAATTTTGTTTTACTTGAGATATTTATTAATCCAACTATTATGATTATCCATGTTTTAGTTTCTACATGAGTTAGTATATGATATTAACTCATCCATGGTTGCCATTCTAGGCTTAGTTTTTTTCATGGTTGCTTTTCTTCATCTCCTTCCTCAAGCTCTCTAGCTTTTTGGGAGGTGAAGAAAATGAGTGAGAAAAAATATTCTAGAGTGAGAAAAATTATTCTAAAGTGAGCAAAATTCCTACTTCATCAACCTACACTAGATTAGTCATTTAGTTTAGGTAGTTTGCTTCATAATTAGTGAAGAGGTAGCTTAAGTTAGTGTCTCCTCGACGTAGGTCATCTTCGGCCTTGAAGACTTCAAGCAAATTTGTTTCTTTCATCTTGTGGAGCCTTTCTAGAGTCCGGGAGTTCACTACTTGGAGCGAAGGGACTACTACACGGAGCCATTGAAGTGAAGGACCGGTCTATAAAGGTTGTATTTCTTGTTCACTCAGATGTAAAGTTTCGTCTAATTCTCTAGTTAAGATTACAGGTTATGGTTCTTTAGTGCGCCAATTTTTTTTGAAAAAGGCACGGTCGATACCTCCCGAAACCTAGTGGCGGTGCTGCGGAACCATGCACTATGAAGGCCATTCAAGCACGTACGCTGTATGCGAACATCTTAACCGTGTACCGTTGGGCACAAAACAACATCTTTGGAAGTTCGCATAACACCACCTTTTCACCCCATCCCTACACATTGTGCACACGTTAATGATAAAAAAAACCTAGTTATGACATATGCACTGTGCTTTTGCAATCGATTGGTGCCGGCAAGGGGGCAACCAATTACCCGTGCCCAATGTCAGTGATAGAATTGTGTCGCTATTTCCTTTCTGTTCAGGAATTCGATACTTTTATGCATGGTGGGGTTCCTATTCGACCCCTGCTTAAGGGTGTCTCTACATCATACACTATACTTCATGGGTTATGGTCGCGTATCGAGCCGGCCGAGGATGTGATGGCAAAGACGCCCAGTTCGAGCTCCACAACAAGCGATGAAGAGCGTCAACTTTTGATCCCCGCCGCGCAAGCATGCTTGCTGATACGTACTCATAGGAGGGTAGAGAGAGTGTTGAGGATGCCGACTACTTTTGGTCAGCGTTTGACGAGTCTTGAGCAGGGGATGTCTACCCTGCTGGCAAGAGAAGAGAGAGCGAGATTGAGGGTTCATGGTGCAGACAGGAGTGAAGCTGGTACGAGTGATACCGCGTCTGGTTCTAGGAGACGCCGTAGGCAGCAGTGAGGACACTGCTGTGAGTCAGTTTGGAGGTAGGGTTTTGTTGTAAATAATTATCCTTGCATTCTGCATTTGCACGTTTTTTTGTAAATATTTGTTCTTTTAATTTGCATGTTTAAATTCCGCATCGCATTTTTTCTGCATTGCATTATTTTCCCATAATAAAATAAAATAAAAAATATTTTGGCCATTCAGACTCAAGTTCGACATGACGGTTGACTAGTTAGAAAAAACTAAATCCTAAACTTAGTAATTGAAACCCTAAAATAAAACCTTCCTTGAAGTATAACTGTAGAAAATATACGTCCTTGCAGTTTGTTTAGAAATAAGAAATTTTGAGCTCAGTTCTTGGGCTAAGTTGAAATGAGGGAAGAGTATTGAAATCTCCATTTGAAGAGTAAGCCTGAAAAATAGTTCCGAATCTTAAGTCCAAATTATGAAAATATATACCATACAAATCGCACATACACGCACCTTGAAACTTAGGATATTAGAGGATATCTAAAAATACTCTTGCCAGAAAGCCTAGTATGAAAGAAAAAACGGTATTTAAAGCTAACCACCAAAATGGCATCGTTGAAAAATATATCTGGTCTTGAAAGAAATAATAATAATAATAATAATAATAATAATAAAGAGTGAAAGACCTGGAAACTGCTATTTACGCTTTAAAGCTCACACATTCAGTATTGGCTAATTAATGCCTCAGGAAGTTGTAATAGTCACATGAAAGATGTGTGAGCGAATCCGTCCACCATTAAGAAAGAAGTAGTGCTAAGTATTAAGGCAAGGGTATTATAGCTTAAATTGAATTTGTAAGTGTAGGGGTAATATTTACACACACGTAGGGGTATATGATCGGAGTTTGGAGGAGAGATAGGAATGAAAAATAGGGCTTATATCTTCCGTAATGATGATAAAAATTCCGGATTTGAGATTGCTTTTTAGAAGGAAAACTCAAGAGATACTGAGAACTTTATAAACTGGCAAAACGTATAAGATCTTAAGTTAAACGAGTAAGAAGTGTGAAGTTTAAGGGATGAATATTTCTAAGTTAAGATGATGGAGTTCCTTTCTAGAATGCTGAACTGTAGGATTAGAGTCGACGGCCAACTTGATCGGATTTTGTGGGTAGTATCCGCTGAACACCCTCAGGAGATAAAACTCCTCCTCTGGGGCAACCTTGGGGTTTAACAGCTTGTTGCACGAGCTCAGTGCAATCGCGTTCCCTGCGAAAGTGAGGTTAGGACTTTTTGTTAATAAAATAGCTTTGCTCGGGACGAGCAAAAGATAAGTTTAGGAATATTTGTTCATATCAAAATTTTACACTTTTATACCACCCATTCTTGATCGCATTATATATAGGTAGGTACTCTTGATCCTTGTTTGCTAAATAATTTCAGGCTACAGCTTCTCAGCTCTAAACAATGAAAATCAAGAACAATCACGACAAATTCAGGACAACTGCTAACAACAGATAAAAATACGGGTTCCCGCTCACCATCCGTCAGATACCGCCTACCAGTTCGAGAGACAAAATGACAATCAAGGGTCATTCATGCAAAAAGAACAAGGAGGCATCACAAGAATCGAGTTTATAGCGCGGAGCTCAAGAAAATCAAGACAAAAGTCTACATTCTTCCATCCTTTTGGACTGTTGAGAATCTGGGAGAAAAATGATGTGATTTTGAAAAACCAAGTGTACTAAACAGAGAAGAGTAGCAATATGGAAAACCCCAGAAAAAACGATACAGAAACTCACCCAAAGGGCCGCGGAACCGCGGCCGATGTGGCACTTATGCGGCAGTTCCGCGGCCGAATTGACTCAGAGTCAGGAGGTATTTATAGGGTAGTTTTGTAATTGTGTAAATGCTCAGATTTTGGCCCTAGGGTTTTATCTATCTGCCTATAAATAGCCCAATTTCAAGCCAAGTAAATGATGCTTATTCTTGTATTAGTATTTAGTACAGTAGTTTGTAACTTCTTCTTTGTAACAACCCTAAATTTTCTGTACAACTTTCTGTACAATTTTTTCAAAAATACAGAAAGGGGTATTTTTGCCTGAGCACAAGATATAAGTTTGTTTTGCTTTTTAATAGTAAGAAGGAGCTTGTAGCTCATTAGTAAGACCTTGCACCGCTGAACTAAAGCACCAGAGTTCAAATCCCATCCTCCACATTATTTTTAATATTGTTTTTTTTTAATTTTTAGAAGTCCAAGAGTCTACACGTACATAACTCGTAAAAGCCCCACTACACATGTAAAACAAACTGATCCAGGGGCTACACCAAGCGATGAGGGACAAGTGGCGGCGAGCCTTGGCCCGACTCGGCCGACTCGGCCGACTCAGGCCGGCGACTCGGCCGACTCGGCCCACCTCCGCCGGCCGGACTCGGCCGGATCGCCGATTGTCTAACATGAAAGTTCTGCCTCTTGGTCTTCCCTAAACCCCTGTATACTTTAAATATCCTGCAATTTAACAGAGCTCTTTAAAATCCATTAAACCATAATATTAATACATTTTTCTTTACACTCTTTCACCTACCCTAAACCCTAACCTTTCCCTATAAATATCAACCCTAAACACACCCTCCTCACGCTAAATTTCTGTCTAAAACTCTCAAGAATATCCATAGAACTTTTCTGTACAAGTGGAGTTAGCGAAGGGCGAAACTCCGACGACGATGCTAGGAGCTTCCGGCGATGAAATGACGCACCGACGAATCCTACTTCCTCCTCTACCTCTTCTCTTGATTCTAAGCCAATATTTCCCACCTCCCTCTTCTTTAATCTATCCTTAAAACTCTTTTTAATAAAACCCGACGGAAGCGGAGTTAAATCCGACTTCCGATTCAGTTTTTTTTATAAAGTTCAATTTTCCTTAACACAACCATACTAAACTCTTATATCACGACTATTAATCAGTAAAAAAATACGTTGAACAAGTTTCATAGCAAAATATTTCATTTTGTAACTTTTACCGCTCTTTTTCAGTAAAATACCATGTAGTATATTTTTGATTTTAGAACATCATTAATTTTGTTATACCTTAAGTAGATCACGAGGTAATGACCTACCTCCTCACAACACTCATATGCAATATAGCATAATATCTTTCGGGAATATAGAATACGGGAAAATGAAACTTTACATATAATTACCACTAACTATTAAAACCGTTTTCTATAAGATTACGTATTTTTATAAATTTTTGCAAAGTGCTGCTACAACCCATTTTGGGGAACTCGACTGGGATGGTGCAGATTATTGCACATCCCTGGGCTTAGTAGTGCGAGATGCAGACCTCCGCAAGGTGCATTCGGTCTCGAGAGATTTAAAATACAAATATGTTAAGAAAATGAGATTTCTAGAAATATAATATATATTAAAATTATATATATATATATATGTGTGTGTGTGTGTGTGTGTGTGTGTGTGTGTGTGTGTGTATCATTAAAATATCTATTTTTATGATAATATAAATATTCCCACTTTTTTCTAAAATCACAAGAATCACTTTACATTAAAATACCATGAAATTCCATACAAGTCCAATACTTACAATTAAATACCCTATATTATGAAATTAGGTTATTTTCACTAGAAATATCACAAGTATAAAATTTACATATATGACAAGTTTAAAGACGATAATTAAATACTTGGGGTGTATTTTGAAAATTATACGAAAGTATTTTTATATTAAACCCCCTCAAGTTCTATAAATTACCCTAAGGACCCTAGTAAATATAGGTTTAAGCAGGACGGATCTCTTGAGCCTCAGGGAGCCGGGGAAGTGGGTTCTTGCTTATTTATGGTACACAACTTAACAACGGTGTTATCAACATGGTAATCTTTTTTGAAAAAGACATAAATCCTGCCGCCCATGTGCAGCGGTTATCGATAACATCAAAACAATCAGGACTTCAATTTCTTTTCTAATGGTTCTGACTCAGACTGAGTCTCATTATAAATAATCTAACTTGAATGTGATTCAAGTATAATCTACAATCTACAATTCAACATGAATCCCTGAATACATATATTCAATCTATTCAATCCGTATTGACTGAACCGAACCATAGATATACTTCCATTTACATGATTCTCCAGTTACATCTATTTACTGATATCATGGTTTCGGCAAGTCATCCATCTATACAAGACAATACAGGTTACAATATAACACAGACAATACGAACAAGACATCACGGGGTTTAAGGGGTAGATTGGTACGGAAGGTGTTAGAAGTGGCACGAGACAACAACTATAAGACGCAATTACATCCATGCCGTTGTTCCGTGGTATTATCGACGGAGCCTTGTACTTCCATTTGCCCTAGTCTCTAGCATATAGAGACTACTCTCATATACACTGGCACCCTTCTGTACCAAGTTACAAACAACATCGTTAATGAATAAAACAGTGTAACAATATAATACAACTTTAAAAACTACACTCTCTCTTACTCTCTGTCTTTTCTACTTCTCCCTTATTTTTGGGACTTACCGAGCGATTGTTCGCTGACGACATTCCTTCTCTTTCTTCCTTGGAATGTTGTCAGGTGATCTGGACACTCAGAGATCGAGCCTATCAGCGAGGACTTGGATCAGCTTGCTTACGACCCAGAGCTCTAGCTTCACTATACACATTTTATTTCAGTACTTTTCATTTTTGTTATGCCACTATTTAGGCATTGCTTTCATTCAGATATATTTATTTTCCATGCATTATATAAAAGAATGTTAATAAATAAAATTGTTGTTTCATTACAATTGTCTTTTGTGTACATTTCTTTTATATTGCTTAGATACGTTTAGCGTATTTATTTCAGAGTAAATACGAAGCGGCCTCATCGTGTCTCCTTAGCCGTACACCGGGAAGTGGGGCGTGACAGGTTTTGTTGGCGGCCCATGAAGGTCAGAGTCGTATGGAACCATACCATGCAGTTCTGTTCTGCGTGAACAACCTAAGGAATATAACACAAGAACCAACAACTAAAACATTCTGTATAATTTATATTTCTTGAATCTTATCATTTTATATACTTTGAATCTGTCCTAACCAAAAATTTTTCATTCAAGGTTATGGATTCCCCAAACAACACCAGCACCAACTTCAACAAAACTGCACCTCCACTGCCAATTACACCTGCCGTCCCTGCTCCGCTCAACGAGTAGACAGTTCTGCTTGAGGCAATCTGCAGCCTCCTAGAGGGACAGTAGCAGTAGACTGCTCTTCTAATGAATCGTCCCGAGGCAGAAGCACCTAGGGTGAAGCAATTCAGGGCTTTGCACCCCAAACAGTTCTCAGGAAAGGAGAGCTCACTGGAAGCTGAGGAATGGGCTCAGAGTATCGAAGATGATCTGGTAGCGACACAAGTGCCAAAGATAGCTTGGGTCCGTATTGCGAAACTACAGCTCACGGACAATGCACAGGTCTGGTGGAAGGCGGAAAAAAGCCGTCTTGATCAACCCATCGAATGGAAAACTTTCCGAGACATGTTCGACGCAAAGTAATTCCCTGAGACTGCCAGGTTCGACATGGAACAACAGTTCATCCATCTACGACAAGGTTCAATGTAGACCAAGTCAGTAGATGAATATGACGCTGAATTCACCATGCTCAGTCTGTAATATATGTCTCAATGTTGGATTTTATATCACATACTACATAGTTAACACAAGACCGTAACAGGTTTGCGGCCCATCTCATACCGACTGCTGAGATCAGGGCTAGAAGATTTCAGTAAGGGTTGGACCCGGAAATCAAAGCTGCTCTAGCTACAGGGGATTTCCCAACCCCTTGATTTGGCTTTGAAGGCTGCCGAAGATATGAGGCAGTAGTAAAGAGGAAGAGCAGACCTCAATCTGCCGGTTTGAAATGTCCTGCCACTCAAATAATAGGAGGAGCCTCTTCCAGGCCATCGTTCGAACCCAGGAGAACTGAAGAAATCAGTAACCAGTCAAGTCCAGACTTCTGCTACTACTGCAGGAGAAAGGGACATTTGTGGAAGGACTGTAGGCACGCAAAAAGCCTATGTATAGTTTGTGACGCGTCCAATCACGGAATTGGAAACTGTATTTATAGACGTAATCCAGCTTTCACACCCACCAACTACCCACAGCGGCCAGCTATCCAGGCTCCTACACCTTGTCTTGCACTCCCAGCTCAACCACCTGCACAATCTACTCGCCAATTCCAACAAGTAATGAAGGACATGCCTCGAGGGCATAGAAACATGCCCCAAGGACAAAATGTGCCTCCAGCTAGGAGGAATGTACTACGGCGTCAGACTTTCACATTAGCAGCCGTAGAAGCCGAGGCTGTAGGTCAAGGGACCAGTGGTAATTATCTTTCACATTCTCAAATCATTGTATCACGTTGTTATTCTTCATACATTACCAAACTTTCCTTAAATCTGTTACACTTTACTTTTACAAATTTCGAGGACGAAATTTTTATAAGGAGGGTAGAATGTAACAACCCTAAATTTTCTGTACAACTTTCTGTACAATTTTTTAAAAAATATAGAAAGGGGTATTTTTGTCCGAGCACAAGATATAAGTTTGTTTTGCTTTTAAATATCAAGAAGGAGCTTGTAGCTCATTGGTAAGACCTTGCACCGCTGAACTAAAGCACCAGAGTTCAAATCCTATCCCCCACATTACTTTTAATACTGTTTTTTTTTGAATTTTTAGAAGTCCAAGAGTCTACACGTGCATAACTCGTAAAAAACCCCACTACACATGTAAAACAAACTGACCCAGGGGCTATACCAAGTGATGAGGGACACGTGGCGGTGAGTGCCGGCCGGACTCGGGTCGGCGACTCGGCCCTCCGCCGCCGGCCGGACTCGGCTGGATCGCCAATTTTCCAACATGAAAGTTCTGCCTTTTGGTCTTCCCTAAACCCCAGTACACTTTAAATTTCCTGAAATTTAACAGAGCTCTTTAAAATCCCATTAAACTATAATTTTAATACAATTTAATACATTTATCTTTACACCCTTTCACCTAACCTAAACCATAATATTTCCCTATAAATATAAACCCTAAACACACCCTTCTCACTCCAAATTTATATCCAAAACTCTCAAGAAAATCCCTAGAACTTTTGTGTACAAGTGGAGTTAGCAAAGGGCGAACTCCGGCGATCTTCCGACGACGACCCTAGGAGCTTCCGGAGGCGAAACGACGCACCGGTGAATCCTAATTCCTCCTCTACCACTTCTTTTGATTCTAACCTAGTAATTCCCACCTCCCTCTTCTTTAATCTATCCTTAAAACTCTTTTTAATAAAACCCGATGGAAGCAGAGTTAAATTCGACTTCCGATTCGGTTTTCTTTATAAAGTTCAATTTTCCATAACACAACCATACTAAACTCTAACATCTTGACTATTAATCAGTAACAAAATATGTTGAACAAGTTTCATAGCAAAATATTTTATTTTATAATTTTTACCGCTCTTTTTCAGTAAAATACTATATAGTATAGTTTCGACTATAGAACATCATTAATCTTGCTATACCTTAAGTAGATCACGAGGTAATGACCTACCTCCTCACAACACTCATATGCAACATAGAACAATACCTTTCGGGAACATAGAATACGGGGGAAAAACTTTACATATAAATACCACAAACTATTAAAACCGTTTTCTATAAGATTACGTATTTTTATAAATCGTTGCAAAGCGCCGCTACAAACCCATTTTGGGGAACCCGACTGGGATGGTGCGGATTATCGCACATCCCTGGGGTTAGTAGTGCGAGATGCAGACCTCCGCAAGGAGCATTCGGTCTCGAGAAATTTAAAATACAAATATCTTAAGAAAATGAGATTTCTAGAAATATAATATATATTAAAATTATATATATATATATATATATATATATATATATATATATATATATATATATATGTATGTATGTATGTATGTATCATTAAAATATCTATTTTTGTGATAATATAAATATTCCCACTTTTTTCTAAAATCACAAGAATCACTTTACATTAAAATACCATGAAATTCCATATAAGTCCAATACTTACAATTAAATGCCCTATATTATGAAATTAGGTTATTTTCACTAGAAATGTCACAAGTATAAAATCTACATTTATGACAATTTAAAAGACGATAATTAAAGACTTGGGGTTTATTTTGAAAATTATACAAAAGTATTTTTACATAAAACCCCCTCAAGTTCTATAAATTACCCTAAGGACCCTAGTAAATATAGGTTTAAGCGGGGCCAATCTCTTAAGCCTCAGGGAGCCGGAGAAGTGGGTGCTTGCCTATTTAAGGTAGACAACTTAACAACGGTGTTATCAACACGGTAATCGTCTTTGAAAAGACACAAATCATGCCGCCCATGTGCAGCGGTTACCGATAACATCAAAACAATCAGGATTTCAATTTCTTTTCTAATTGTTCTGACTCAGACCGAGTCTCATTATAAATAATTTGACTTGAATATGATTCAAGTATAATCTACAATCTACAATTCAATATGAATCCCTGAATACATATATTCAATCTATTCAATCTGTATTGACCGAACTGAACCATGGATATCCTTCCATTTACATGATTCTCCAATTACATCCATTTACTGATATCATGGTTTCAGCAAGTCATCCATCTATAGAAGACAATACAAGTTACAATACAACACAAACAATACAAAAAAGGCATCGCGGGGTTTCAGAGGTAGATTGGTATGGAAGGTGTTAGAAGTGGCACGGGACATCAACTATAAGACGTAACTACATCCATTCCATTGTTCCGTTGTATTATCGACGGAGCCTTGTACTTCCATTTGCCCTAGTCTCTAGCATATAGAGACTCTTCTGATATACACTGGTATCCTTCTGTACCAAGCTACAAACAACAGCGTTAATGAATACAACAGTATAACAATATAATACAACTTTAAAAGCTACACTCTCTCTTACTCTCTGTCTTTTCTACTTCTCCAGTATCTTTGGGACTTACCGAGCGATTGTTCGCTGATGATATTCTTTCTCTTTCTTCCTTGGAATGTTGTCAGGTGATCTGGACACTCAGGAGATCAAGCCTATCAGCGAGGACTTGGATCAGCTTGCCTACGACCCAGAGCTCTAGCTTCATTGTACACATTTTATTTCAGTACTTTTCATTTCTGTTATGCCACTGTTTAGGCATTGCTTTCATTCAGATGTATTTACTTTCCATGCATTGTACAAAAGAATGTTAATAAATAAAGTTGTTGTTTCATTACAATTATCTCTTGTGTACATTTCTTTTATATTGCTTAGATACGCTTAGCGTATTTACTTCAGAGTAAATACGTAACGGCCATTCGCGTCCTCTGCCCGTATATTGGGAAGCGGGGCATGACATTCTTCCTCTTCATCTATTCTCTATTAACATTGTAGTTAGCTTTTGAGTGAATAATGAATAAAGAAAAGTCCTTTTTCTACATGCATGTCTTATAATTTAGTTCTTATATTTTGCTTGTAATTCTCTTTGTTAAAGTAGTAGTTGTTGTTTATTTGTTTGTTTTTTTGTATGTTTTCTTTTTCTCTTTTTCTTTATCCTTACAACAATGATGCTTAAGTGTGATCCTTGCCTAAGTGAGGTCCTAAATAGCTAGTTGTGATTCTCTACCTCATTTATTTCTATCTTCTTTGTTTGTTTTATTTTCTTTTTCTTTATAATTGGTGAGTACTTTCTCACTTGTTAGGATAGAATAAGAGAAGTTTGAGAGAAGAAAATCTCTCTCACTCTTTTCTTTGCTCAACATCTTGGTTCGAACTCCCGTCAATTCAACCACAATCCGCTCCCTATGGCATCCTATCCTACATGATAGTAGTAACACCCTAGTGAGACCGGTTGTGGTTGAATTGACCGGAGGTTATGGCTAAGAGCCAAGAACGGACAGACAAGGACCAAAAGGAAGGAACTAAGCGTTGGAAAGCCTAGCTTATACTCGCAAGTTTCCTTCCTAGTCGTGCTAATCCCCGTTGTTGCCGATTACCATAACATCGATATTAAGAGTGGCAAACGAATGAAGTGAGCGAACTACTAACTCAAACTAACCTAATCCTAACCCTAACAAGCTCTTTTATCATACTTATTTAGCACATAGTTAATCTTGAACAAATCTGGACAATTTGGACTTAACTCGTTAAAACACTAAGAAAAAGATTCCCATCTCTCCGTGGAACCGACCCATACTCATCCGGCTAGCTACCAAGTAAAACCGTCTCGATAGCGGTAATTAAACTAGCACACTGAAGTTATACCAATCAGGCACTAGCCGCGGTAGAGGCAGAGGCAGAGGCAGAGCGGTTCTTCCGTCCGGGGAGCTGTGTAGGGAGCTCCAGAGGGCTGGTCTTGCACGCCGATCCATATCCCTTTTGGATGACTCCTTCCGTGTGTAATTTGCCATACCTCCAGGTATATTGCAAGCATATTAATTTTGAATATAATATTATAGATATACACCCATATTTATTTTAAAATTACTTATATAGTCAATGTTTAATTGTCTTGTTGTAGGTGGTGCGTCCACATTAGAGGCAGATGCCACTACCGCACCTGCATGTATATTTATATATCCTATAGTGCATGTATATTGATTTAGAATGTTATATCATAAATATACACACATTCTTTTTGCTCTTACTTAGATAATCAAATTTTGATTGTCTAGCTGTAGGTGGTGTAGGGTTCCTTAGCACCCTCACGGTGTTTACTAGGGCATCAAACATGCCATTTCAAAATTTCTAGAGAGCTAAAGAACCCGAACGAGGATCGAACTAGAGACTTAGGGTTTTCTAGATTGTAAACTCTATACAAACTAAAGGGAACAAGGAATACAACCTTTGTAGACCGGTCCTTCACTTCAATAGCTCCGTGTAGTAGTCCCTTCGCTGCGATCACGAACTCCCGGACTCTAAAGAGGTTCCACATGATGTACGGAACAAGCTTGCATCGAAGTCTTCGAGGCCGAAGATGATTTACAGACACTAGCTCATGCTATCTCTTCACTAATGTGAGATTAGTGAAGAAAACACCCTAAACTAAATAGTAAGTAGTAGAGGATGGTGAAGAAGGAAGTGAGCTCACTTTAGTTTTATTTTTCTCACTAGGTTTCATCACTTTTGAGAAAACTAGCAAGCTTTTTCACTTGAGGAAGAAGAAGAAGTGATGAAGAAAATGAATGAGAGAGTGAGGTTAGAATTGTAACCATGGTGAGTTAGTGTTATGCCTAACTGATGTAGAGAATAAACCATAGCCTATGGTTAAGGTTTGGGTTAACAAATATCTTAAGCAATACCAAAAGAGTGGACTTGGTCAATATTTTCTCTAAGCTTCTCCAAGCTTCAACCATGACTCATTCCAAATCTTTTGTGAATTACTTAATGATAAATAAAACCCAAACATAAACCCTAGCATAGTATAAGTCTCGTACATACATGTCGAAAGTGCAAACTAGCATGACACAATAATATATATCATACATATATTTTATGTACAAAAAGAAAACAATACATTTAACATATATTACACATATATCAATGTATCAAATGTGAGAAAAAGAAATACTTAATGTGAGGTAATATTAGCCAATGTAATTTAATATATCAAATATATAATTATACATTAAATTATTAAATCAACATTTGATTTAATAATCCGGCTATATTACATATAACCAACTAATATCAAATGCAACAACTTATCGAATCAACACTTGATCCGATAACCCGGCTATATCATATATACCCGACCAATGTCACAAGTCGCGAGAATAGAATGTGGTATCACATACACGCATTAGTCTCGGTCCCGCACATATCACATACGTGCTCCTACTCCGTTTCTCATGAACCAGGAAACTTCTGTGTAGGACTCTAAAGACTCGTCAATACGCCGGCAGTAGGTGATGATCATATCAAACACCTACAATCCATAAGCGGTCTGCCAAACGTAACAGCCATCCGGGTATTGAGCGATGAGAAGATCAACAAGCAAGCCTGCTCACACTCCTGCGAATCCAATCAGTAACACTATCGTACAGTTCGGTCTCTTCGTCTGATATATCGCATATCAACAGCCTAGGTGTGGTATAACTTCAGACCCCAATAGCCTGATAAGTCATGACGATTCAAGGTCCATAACGGTTCTAGAAACTACTGGTAACACTTACCAGTAAATCCCTGGCCAGGGATTTCCTGTTATGGCCAATCGAGCATAGCGCAATATCAACTCCCAATACCGGGAGAGACAAAACCCCTTCTAACATTCATTGCCTCCATGTGACTCAGGACTGTACCCAAAAACCACCTTTTTGCATGATCTCTTGACCATGGTATGGTGGAAATCAAAGCACAGTGGGAATCACACAAGACTCTATGACGATCTCGGGTCTACGGACTAACACGTACTGGTGTCATAAGAGAACTGCTATCCGACGATAGGTATAATACCATCTAGGAGTTCTCGCCGAGTTCGTCCAGTGTACCCAGTCTCCACTGAGCACCCGAGGATCTTCTCTGATGTCAAACACCTATGAATATGGGATTGTCCATCCCCCATCACATGGGTCAAGAAGCGTATACGCTAGTCTACTCTGGAGTATCGATGCCCTGTCTCGATACTCCCACGACTAGGAACAATTATAGGGTGTACTTGTGGAATACCCTTGGCCCCACTAGTATGATCTCCATTATAGTCCTGGTAGTCAAGTACACATCCTAAGGGCTTTATCAACATATAACAGAGAGACAATAAGTATACATGTTAAGATAAAGGGCAACCAGATAGCATACTATCATGCTGAGCAAGAAAGTCCTCCCTATTTATGTCCAAGCATCCACTACAATATACATCGCATGTACAGTATTGGCCTCTAGGGCACACATATAACAAACAATCTCCCACTTGCACTAAGGCCATCTATCGTAGTATCCAATACCTAACAATATAGCAGTGGTTGTAGTATCTCATACTCAACCATTCCATAGAATTCTCTCTAGGGGTAAGGCCTTTGTGAGTGGATCCGTTGTGTTATCCTCTGTGTCTACTCTCCTTACCTCGATCCCTTAGAGATCAACCATCTCGCTGATCATGTGATACTTGCCTCAAAATATGTCTGGAACGCTGATGGGACGGATGTTCCTAGGCTAAAGCCACAATTCCATTGTTGTCATAATAACAGTTATTGGGCGCTCAATGGTAGGAACCATGTTCATCTCATGAACAAGAAATGCCCAGACAACCACTTTGGAAGCATCATTGGTAGCAATGTATTCAGCCTTTATCGTCTAGTATGTTACAGTATCTAGCTTGGAACTCTTCCAACATACCATCCTTCCACTGGGGGTAAAGAAAATGCCTGTGAATGACTCTCAGTTGTCCTTATCACTCTGGGATCTCGAACCAAGAACTTTCTTTTAGTGCTTCTCAAGTACTTTAAGAATGTCCTCCACAGCTTCCAGTGATTCTCCTAAGATTCGATTGATTCCTGATCACTACTCCTAGTGAGTCATCTACATCTGGTCTGGTACATAATATCGCATACTCTGATAGAGCCTACTCCCGAAATATAAGCTATCCCTTGAATGTGAGCTCTCTCAAAATCAGTCTTTGAAGACATCCTTTTGGAGAGAGTGATTCCTGAGTAGGTGGACGAACCACCACGCTTAGAATCGTCCATTCTAAACCCCTTTAGTATGGTATTAATGTACCTAGATTTGGGACACTCCCAACATCCACTTAGATCTATCACCATAGATCATAATCCACAAGATGTAGTAGGTATCATCCAGATCTTCCATTGAGAATCATTGTTATAAGAGGAGCATGACCGAGTGTAGCATAGGAAAACATTTTCTATCAAGAGTATGTCATTTACGTACAATACGTGGAAGACAACCTTACTCTCTACAACTTTCTTGTATATACAAGGTTCATCTATTATTTTGATGAAGTCAAACTTTTTGACTGTCACTTCAAAACAGATGTTCCAACTCCGCGATGCCTGTTTTAACCCATAAAGCAATTTGCACACGTTTCCGTTGCTCCCACTGTTTACGAAGCCCTCTGGATATGTACTTATAGACGCTCTCTTCTAAATCGCTATTTCGAAAAGCAGTCATGACACCCAATCACTAGATATCGTAGTCATGGTATGTAGCAATGGCAAGTATGATCCGGATGGACTTAAGCATAGACACTGGAGAAAAGGTTTCATCATTATCCACACCTGGTCGATGACGAGAACCTTTCACAACAAGTATAGCTTTGAAAGTATCAACTTTTCTATGTACACCAAGTAATCTTCTCAAGATATACTTGCTCCTGATTGGGGATTTAACCGTTTAGATAAAGCAACTAAAGTCCATACTTTGTTGGTGTATATGGATTCCATCTCAGATCGCTTAGCATTCGGTCATTCTTATAGAGTCCCCACTCCTGATGGCCTGCTCGAAACTAGTTGGGTCATCATCTCATGATGCCATCCTTGCTCCCACTGTCATAGAGAAAACCAAAGTATCTCTCAGGTGGATGAGGAACCCTACCAGATCGGTGGAGAGGCTGAGGTTCATCGGAGACTATTGAATCCTTTGGTTTCACCAAATCATCAGCTATTAGTTTGTCTAGCTGGAACTCCTTCCAATTCTACCTCATGACCACAAATTTCTTCACAAGAAATATCTTTTCTAAAAAGGTGGCATGCTGAGAAACAAAACACATTTTGCTCCTCAGAGTGGTAGAAGATATTCCCTCACAAATGTTTGGGATATCTTAACAAACATATAGAACTGACCTTGCCTCGATCTTGTCCGGATTTTGCCTTTCAACATAGGCCGGACAACCCCATATATTAACTCATTTAAGACATGGTCTCTTTCCATTCCATATCTCATATGCAGTGGTAGGCCCTGATTTGGATAGAACCCCATTCAATAGGTATGCAGCTTCTCAAGTGTATAACACCCAAAAGAAAATAGGTAACTCAGTGGTACTCATCATAGAGCGGGCCATATCTCATAGGGTGCGATACCTCTGCCCCGATACACCGTTGTGATGTGGTGTATTCGAAGGACTAAGTTGAGAGAGAATCATATTCTCTAGAAAATCCAGGAACTCCATGCCCCAAGTATTCCCCTCCTCGATCACATCGTAGGGCTATAATACTTCTACCTGTTTGGTTCTTAACTTCAAGCTTACATTCCTTGAATTTCTCAAAAGTTTTAGGCTTATGTTTCAACAGGAACATATGTCCGAATCCTGAGAGAAGATCAGTGAATATAATGAAGCACAAAGAACCAACCTTGGCATTTATAGACATAGGACCGTATACATCATCATGTATGCGTCCAAGAGTTCAGTAAATCTTTCTCTGTTTCTAGTAAACGGAGTATTGGTCATATTACCTTTGAGATAAGATTGGCAAGTATCATAAGATGAAAATTCGAACAGATTCTTATATTCATCCTCATGTAACTTAACTGGTCGTGTCACATTGATATGACCTTGTCTGCAATGCCTCAAGAGGGATTCGTTTATTTCTGAACTATTCCTTTTGTGTGTGTTCTATATGCTTTGAAATGTGGTTTGATTTAGAACGCATATGCTATTATATAACGTGCCTGATCGAATCAACTCTTGATTCAGGAAAATGTTCACAACATTATCCTCCAATACAGAATTATATCATTCTTTAACTTATTAAAGAAAACTATGTAATGTTGTATATCAGGTTCGGTATGTAATAACATTCATTCAGAATCAATGTATTTAATACAAGGTGATTTCTGCCAACTAATTTGACTGCAACAATTGCACCATTCTTTAACGCTTAGAGACATATCACCCATTCTCAGTTCTCTACCTTTCTGTAGCCCATGTAACTCTTACATATGTGGGATCCTAATTTGTTATCACATACCTAGGACATAGAGAATACTGAGAAACAATTCTTGGTAATGAACACACCTGAAGAATATGTATCAACATGCAGTTTCTTCGATTGGGTGGCATGGGAATCCAGATATTCCACTATTTTCTGCTCGGATTTATAACAGTTATAAGATAGAGCGGAACCAATGTTCCCTAGCTCAGTATAATATGAAGGTTTGGTCAATACATCCATATTATTATCTTGATTAAGGCGTGACATGGTCGCTACCAGGAGAGAGAGAGGGAAGAAAACACTCTACGTGCGTTCTTGTAGGATTAGATCAGTTATTAGTTAATCTAATCAGGATGGCTCCCACTGTTTTAGTCAAATCTTCCTTCAAACCCTAAAAGGTAAGACTAGCCGGGATTAATTACACCCTACAAGTTCGCCAATCTTTCGGCCAGGCCAGTGTCGGTAATTTGAGGGAGGTTCCCCGTGCTTTCGCACAGACCTAATTTAAATAAACCTCATTTTTCCAGGGGCGTAACCCCGTTAACATTTTTCTAGACACCTACTTGATCGGCTAATTGTAATGTGTAAAACTCTCTCAGGAGTAACTCTTACTCGCAGTGGGTATCGGGATCCAACTATCTCAAAGAAGGTATGCAATCTCATTGCAAATTTCAACACTTGAAATTCCCGATAATCTTCTGCCCCAAGTGATCTATGACCTTGATAAGGTCAACAAACCATAGACCGCAAGCCAAGTTCAACCTGTCGTTTCCCGATTGAATTAAACCCACCCGCACAACCCTTGACAAGGTCAACAAGGCCGCACGACTACCCTAATCCAATCGCATCATATGCTAGCAGATAAGTACTAATCAGCTACCGCACACTACGCCTTGACAAGGTCAACAAATGCAGCACGAATACTAAATACTACTTATCTGAAATGACAGAAGGCTATGACAGGTTTATAAGAAAACCCTTTGCTTAGTGAACTTGATATCATTGTAGAATCGAGTGAATTTGAAAAAGAAGTGTTTTTTTGGCTTTTACTAGTTTCGCTAAAGAGGTCACACCCGGTGAAGGGATCTCGACTCTTTCCTTATCGAATAAAGTGCTGGATATTCTACAAGGAATACCGCTATGCAAAGCAAGAGCTATAGAAGCAATCAAAAGACAATCCGAGTTTGTAGCATCTGCAAGTTTCGCTAAAGAGGTCACTCCCGGTGAAGGGATCTCGGCTCTTTCCTTATCGAATAAGGTGCTGGATATTCTACAAGGATTACCGCTATGCAAAGCAAGAACTAGAGCTACCAGTTTTTAAACAAGTTTCTACAACATCTTTAGGTTTCTTTTATTTCTTTAATCTCATTAATGAAGTCCCATCTGTTGTGCTTCCCAAGCATCACATAAGAAACAAAAGAAAAAATATTTATTATATCTCATATATATAATATAGGCATTCGTCTCAGAACATATCAAGTGATCACATAACAGAATATCAGCAATAGAAGAATCACATATGAAATATTGGAAATACTAGGAATTCCATGTTTTATTTAAGCCAGTAAAAACGCGGATTCCACGGTCGTGATGAATAGCCAAACCCACATCCCTAGACCCCTACGAGAGCGGCAAGCAACTCTACTAATTCTAGAGTTAGGAGACCCGGTCCCGACTCCTCGAGATGGTCTCCTACTGGACCCTAGAACCTGGTTATTGTGCTTCCCGCCTTGGGTCTATCCTAATGCGGAAAAGTAAATAATATACATCAATGGTAACATTAACCTCAATCCGGAAGTGCCCCAATAAAAGAATATTACATACAAGCTTTTACATGAATGAAAATGAAAAACTCTCATCTCGCATAAACCCCCCCGGCTATTCAGAACACGACGATCCAATATAACATATCACAACAACACATAATATCACATGTCATCAACGGAAGTAAATATCTGTATCCCAATTGTCGTTGACATATAGCACCGAAACCGGCGATACACCACATATTACACTTACGGACGCAGAAAAGAAAGTCAAAAACTACAACAGTTGGAATCCGCAACTCTCTTAGACATCATAAACCCAACATATCACACACATTGGATTTCATGCCTAACCAAATGAATTCCATAGACATCATTTGCCTAACAATTATAAACCCCGCATTTTAGTCTCGATATTGAAAATAATTTCCAATAACCTATCGGGTAATTTAGCAAGATTCCCGATAACGTGATCGAATGCTCGTCGAAAACTTTATTAGACGGCCGCACCCCCCGATGCCGTCGACGAAGTGCACTAAGGCGCAACACCGCTGCCGCGAGCACCCGAACGGATGATTTTGGCAACGGGGTTCTCCTAAAGTCACTTGGTCGGGGCTAAAGGGCATGGTTATCTGGTAAGGTTGCCCAGCGAGTATCCGCGTACGTTACGTAATTGCGACGGACTTTTGATCAACATCAAAATTCTGTGGCAACCGATCAATTGAGACTAAACTGCTATATTTATAAAATTCAAACTAGTTATCTCATAACTATTTGTGGATTCCAAATATTATATCACATTCACAGAAACCTAGGCGACGATAAATATTTCGATCGAATCAACGAATTCCCAAATTTCCCAAAATGCTCAAAACTTGAGCACTGTTAAAATTAACCAGAGACATACCACAGAACCTACGGACCTACAGCTGAAGGGCCCGATCCAAGCCTCTTAATTGGCATCGCGGATCCGCCACCAAAACCATGTTTTAGCCGCGGATCCGCGGTCACTTAGACGAGTTAGAGTTTCGTTCTTCAGGTGTGTCCATAGAATTACCTGCATGATTTTTTGAATATTTTTAACATGAAAATTTCAACTTTTTGAAAAATTTCCAGAAAGTGGGAAAACTAGGGTTTTCGGAGTTCGATCGGACTTTTAGTTTCACCTACGCAACGCCTTATGCTCTAGCTAGGCTCTGATACCACTGTATGGTTCCTTAGCACCCTCACGGTGTTTACTAAGGTATCGAACATGCCATTTCAAAATTTCTAGATAGCTAAAGAACCCGAACGAGAATCGAACTAGAGAATTAGGGTTTTCTAGATTGTAAACTCTTTATAAACTAAAGGGAACAAGGAATACAACCTTTGTAGACCGGTTCTTCACTTCAATAGCTCCGTGTAGTAGTCCCTTCGCTGTGATCACGAACTCCCGGACTCTAGAGAAGTTCCACAAGATGTACGGAACAAGCTTGCATCGAAGTCTTCGAGGCCGAAGATGATCTACGTCGAGGAGACATTAGCTCATGCAATCTCTTCAATAATGGTGAGATTAGTGAAGCAAACAGCCTAAACTAAATGGCAAGTAGCAGAGGATGATAAAGTAGGAAGTGGGCTCTCTTTAGTTTTATTTTTCTCATAAGGTTTCATCACTTTTGAAAAAAACTAGCAAGCTTTTTCACTTTAAGAAGAAGAAGAAGTGATGAAGAAAATTAATGAGAGAGTGAGGTTAGAATTGCAACTATGGTGAGTCAGTGTCATGCCTAACTCATGTAGAGAATAAACCATAGTCTATGGTTAAGGGTTGGGTTAATAAATATCTTAAGTAATGACAAAAGAGTGGATTTGGTCAATGTTTTCTACAAGCTTCTCCAAGCTTCAACCACGACTCATTCCAAATATTTTGTGAATTACTTAATGATAAATAAAACCCTAACATAAACCCTAGCATGGTATAAGTCTCATACATACATGTTGCAAGTGTAACCTAGCATGACAAAACAATATATATCACATATATATTTTGTGTAAAAGAAAACAATACATTTAACATATAACACATATATATCAATGTATAAAATGTGAGAAAAAGAAATACTTAATGTGAGCTAATATTAGTTAATGTAATTTAATATATCAAATATATAATTTTACATTAAATTATTAAATCAACATTTGATTTAATAATCTGGCTATATTACAAATAACCAACTAATATCAAATGCAACAACTTATCGAATCAACACTTGATCCGATAACCCGGCTATATCATATATACCCGACCAATGTCACAATTCGCGAGAATAGAATGCGGTACCACATACACGCATTAGTATCGGTCCCACACATATCATATACGTGCTCCTACTCCGTTTCGCATGAACCAGGAAACCTCTGTGTAGGACTCTAAAGACTCGTCAATATGCCAGCAGTAGGTGATGATCATATCAAACACCGACAAGCCGCAAGCGGTCTGCCGATCTTAACGACCACCCGGGTATTGAGCAATCAAAAGATCAACAAGCAAGCCTGCTCACACTCCTGCGAATCCAATCAGTAACACTACCGTACAGTCCGGTCTTTTCGTCCGATATGTCGCATATCAACAACCTGGGGGTGGTATAACATCAGACCCCAATAGCCTGAAAACTCATACCGATGGAAGGTCCATAACTATTCGAGAAACTACCGGTAACACTTACCAGTAAATCTCAGCAACCCAGGCCAGGGATTTCCTGTTATGGCCAATCGAGCATAGCGCAATATCAACTCCTAATACCGGGAGAGAAGAAACCCCTCCTATCGCTCATTGCCTCCATGTGACTCGGGATTGTACCCAAAAACCACCTTTTTGCACGATCTCTTGACCGTGGTATGGTGGAAATCAAAGCACAGTGGGAATCACACAAGATTCTATGACGATCTCGGGTCTACAGACTAATCTGTACCAGTGTCACCAGAGAACTGCTATCCGATGACAGGTATAATACCACCTAGGAGTTCTCGGCGAGTCCGTCCAGTGTACCCAGTCTCCACTGATCACCCGTGGACCTTAATTAATGTCAAACACCAATGGATATGGGATCATCCATCCCCCATCATATGGGTCGAGAAGCGTATACGCTAATCTACTCTGGAGTATCGATGCCTTGTCTCGATACTCCCACGACTAGGAACAATTATAGGGTGTACTTATGTAATACCCTTGGCCCCACTAGTATGATCTCCATCATAGTCCTGGTAGTCAAGTACACATCCTAAGGGCTTTATCAACATGTAACAGTGAGACAATAAGTATACATGTTAAGATAAAGGGCAACCAGATAGCATACTATCATGCTGAGAAAGAAAGTCCTCCGTATATATGTCCAAGTATCCACTACAATATACATTGCATGTACAGTAATGGCCTCTAGGGCACACATATAACTAACAGGTGGTGCCTGCACATCTCGGGAAGAGGCCACCACCGCACCTGCGGGTATATTTATATATCCTATTTTGCAGGCATATCGATTTAGAATGTTATATTATAGATATGCACATTCTTTTTATAATTACTTATATAATCTATTTTTAATTGTCTAATTATAGGTGGTGCATCCACATCTGGCGCAGAGGCCAGTCCCACCACTTCTGTACCCTCCACTCAGTCTGCAGGTTAGTATTTTTTAATATAAAATATTTATTCATTTTACATATCCTCTAAGAATAAACATGAACTTCAATTAATTTTATCGTCAATGTTTATTTTCTAGTTGGAGGGAATGCGTCCACGTCTGGGTCACCGGCTATTCCTCACCGGAGGAACTATCGTCCAGCTCATGCTGCTACCCAGGCCCAGGCTCGTGCTGCTGTCGCCGGAGGTATATATCGCACTTCAATTTTCGTTAATCCTTAATTTCTTAATACCGTTTTGTCTTAATATTGCTAGTCTTGATATTTCTCGTAGATGCAGGGCAGCTCCATCCTGAGAAGGGGACTCGAGGGCCGAATCAGTCCCATAAGCTGATGCCCCGATAGAGCTATGAAGGAGGAACCATTCCCCCTCTTCTTTACCTCCGATTATCTCTATATTGGTGATTATGTTCAGAGGTTCGGCCAGTATATGGGGAATGAGAGCTGCATCCAAAAGAAGTATCCACTTCACGTTGAGTGGGACGATGAGCACCGGCGCTCATTTGCCCTCTTTTAGGATCAGGCTCGGGTATTAATATATATTTTCATTTGACTTATCCAATAAATTTATTATTATTTAACACTTGTAATTTAAATACATTATTTTCTTGTATTTGCAGTTGGATTACGACTTTCAGCCTGTACCCGACCCTGATCACCTGATAGAGTGCTCGATCTTCAAGCTCTTTAACTGGGCCTCATGAAGAACATGCAATCTAAGGTCTGATATAATATGAATGAGCTAAAGATCGATTGCTATTTGGTATGGATGGCGACCCCTGAGGCAGAGAGAGCGGCTCTCCTATATACTCTGGCCTTTGCCAGAGTCGACGTAGATACATGGCCTCTCTTGTGCAAATATTATGATTTTGACCGCAAACATGTTTGTAATTTAAAAGTAATTCATCACTTAGTGTATAATTTAATTTTTTGTGTTGCTTAATTATAAAACTAAATCTAATTGTGTTGTGCAGAAATATGCGGATCAAAATAAGGAGAATAGGAAGTCGGCGAAAAGGGGTCACCCTACTTACACAGGTGGCTCGAGGAACATTACTCGTGCCATAGAGCCATCGGTAAATTACAATAGATCTATTTCGATGTAATGCAATAATAAGAATTATTTTATAATATATGAAAATTTTTGGCGAATTGTAGAGAGCTCAGAACCTGGCGCAGGGTGGTACACCGAGTGTGTTGACCGCATATCTTGCGGTCCACGGCACCTCATCAGATCCTGCAACGGACGAGCTTCGATTCCCCAACATCACTACCCAGGAGTATTGCGTAAGTGTTAATATTTATTCTAATTCAAATGAAATTTTTGTTTTGATAAGTTCAAATTTAAATGATATACTTATATTTTAATGGTTAATGTAGGTGTAAGAGCGGGTGGTGGAGCAGGCGGTGGTATCGGCGATCGATTTTAGTGGACAGACCGATTCGATTCTATTGACCCCAGTCCTAGACGCCGCACATGGAGGGCACCGTTGAGGTTGGGAGAGAGGCCGGGGACTGGATCCTAGCTGGCCCTATATGAGGTTGGTTTCCACTCTGGCGGTTACTTCGCCTACCCTCTGTGAGCGATGTCTAAAGCATGATGTTGCCGTCTTGATGACCACCGTCGAGGAGTTGAAGGAGATGTTGGTACGTATATTACTTAATAGTAAAATATTATATCACATTATAGATAGTAACATATGAAATATTAGTAACCTGAGCTTATTTTTTTGTAGACTTAGCCTTGATTAATCATAATTACATAAAACTATCTAATTAAAATAAACTACGGTTTTCCAAACTAAATACCCAAACTAGGCCTAAGTCCCTAAGTATTTTTAGATTGAGGTTTCACAATAATCTGATAATGATACGAGTTCGACTACATTCTAATACATCGTTCTTAATCGTTTATTACACACAAAATTTTACAGTTTCGGCAGGTTACTTCGACCGCGGCTCCGCAAGCCACTACCTCGGCTGTGGTTGTGCAAAACACTCCTACAGCTCTACATCCTACTAAGACTCCCACACAGTCCGCTCCTTCATTAGTTGAGTTTTTGACGACTCGGAGTTGCACCGAGGAGCAGTTGCGCCAGATTACAGGGATTATCAGAGGTGGAGGAGCTGGACCGAGCTATGATAGCTTTATTTATATTTTTTAGGATGTATAAACTTATCTGATATATATTGTATATATTTTGGACGATATTGGTGGTTGTTTTCTTGTTCACGATGATTTAGATTGATTTCATATTTTGTTTGTTTATTTCTTTTATATATTATGCATGAGATATTGTAACACCCTAGTGCATTTATACTATATATATTTGGGGTATTTCAAATCTTGGGTAAATTTATTTATTATTGTTGTTCTTGGGTTGCGGATGGTGCAATTAGCAGATATAGTTATTATCCGACCTGGCCCGTATATTTGAAACCCACCATGATTCAAAATTACATCAAATATTGGCTAATACAGAGTATCCGTGCAAATCTAAATATTATACATGTATAATATATTTTATTATCTGCATATCTTTTAATAATACAAAATAAAAACCAAATAATATATTTTAGTATCTGCATATCTTTTAATAATACAAAATAAAAACCAAATAATATATTTTTATATCTAGCCTTGCATGTCATCGTACCCCATATCATATGGTTGCATCCATATATCATGTTCATATCCTAATTTTTAAAACAGATTCGTTTTGATCACTACTTATATTTATATCCGTACTTGGGGTATGCATTTTTATTGACAGGACATCGCATTATGGTTTAAACTTTTACGTATATTTTCCATATTGAAAAACTAGATTTTTAGAAGAGACCCGGGTAATATTCGGAGTAATCAGGTGTTAGGTGTAAAATCCTAATATATATAAGATTTTTTCTGTATAACTAAACATTATACTCATAGTTACATATATAATATATATAGTAAAAACTAAATAATAATAATATATATTATCTCTCTCTCTTTTCTCACGTCTCTCTCCCCCCTCTCTCTGTCTTCCTCTCTCTCTCTCACTATATATATATATTATATAATAATCTATTATATAAACCAACTCTCTCTCTCTCTCTATCTTCTTCTTCATATATTTTTCCTTACGCCCCGCGAGAACCCAGAACTTACACACTCCCTCGCCGTCGCCGATCCATCTTCGCCCCTCACCATCATCTCCTCCTCGCCCTCATCACCTCCGAGAACTCATCCCCGCCTTCTCCTTTTCCCGAGCACCACCCTACATAACCCCGACACCTAGAAACCCAACTCAGAAACCTTAACCCTTGCAACCCCTCGCCGCCGTTCGCTCCTTGCCCTCGTCATCACCTTCACCCCCATCATCTCCTCACCTCTCTCTCCTCTCCCTGACACCCCAGTTTACCAGCACCACACCCTCGTCACCTTCCCCGATCACCTCACAAACTCACAGCCATCTCGCCGACGCAGCACTTCGCTGTCGGCCATCGTCGCCGTCACCTCGCCACATTTCCTCCGTCCTTTCGACCCCAGAACCTAACACCAGCAGCCACCCCCACTCTTCTTCTACATTTCTTTCTTACATTCTCTTCTTATCTTGATATTCTGGCCGTCTCGCCCGAGTCGTGCACGTCTCCGACGATCCGTACAACCCAGTCACCGTCGTATTCCAGCCCAGAAACCACGTCATATCACTGCTTATCCAGGTCCAGCCCTGTGCGCGTAAGTTTGCATCACGACGTTATTTTGACGTCGGAATGTGACATCCACATCTCGACATGAGATCCGATCAGGAAAGTTATAAACTTGCAACATGCTACATTATTATATCGATATTTATTTATTAAATGATAGTTCATGTGGTTTAATATTCAACAAATATTACCGATTTTCGGTTTTTCCGTATCCGTCTTTACCCGTACTGATAATAATTTATCTAGTTGCATGCCGGAATGTCACAACGTTATCATACTACTGAATTAGTTCAATATGTTATCTATATTGCATCATACATGGTAATAGACGTGTAATGGCTATTACAGATAGATACATATACATCTTGGCATTAATAGTATTTCGATATTGATTAAGGCATTACATTTGGCTTCCATTGGGTAATATATATTACATGACATGTTCACGACCCAATACCAGACTTATTAATTGGATCTTATTGCTAATTCTAACAATCTTGATTTATAGTCCTGACGGATGTGACTTGTTGTCTATATAGTCAAAACCTGTACATGCTTAATCCTGTGTTGGTATTAGATTCACATCTCCAATACCTGACTTGAACACAAAACCTTGGGGGTAAGGGGAAATCAATAATGAAACTTAACTTGTAACTCAACAGTTCGATACTTATACTGATCAGTCTTTACGGGCTCGGCCATCCCCGGAATGATGCTGCTGACATCATTCATCTATACATGTTACCTGTTTACTGCTTAGTGGCATGTCTCGGATTCAGCTCGAGAATCTTGACCGTGGTCCTGGGCACGCACGAGATACTATTGAGTCATATCGACGATTCCATTAAATTGATTTTAAAGATTTTTAGAATAGATAACTTAGAAGCACAGTTTTTAGAATACACATCACATACAGATATCTCATTATTTTATACATGTATTTATTATTTACAATTATGTTTAATCATAGCATCCTACCCTAGTTATCGCTATTATTTTGATATAATGAAGCACTGACGTCTGGGTTTTGCATTGCCGAATTTCTCTACCTTTATCGCAGGCTGAACATGAGTACTTTATCCATCACGTCGAGCAATGAGGAGCTAGCTTTTTAGACTCTTAGTTTATTTATTTCCGCAGTTTTATTTCTTTTGATGTGAGCCCATATTGGGGACATGATTCAGATATTGTTTTATTGGATCTTGACTCGTTTCTGCCACATTTATTTCTTGATTTTATCTACTATGGTAGATAGACATATGTTAGCTAGAATATAAATTTTACTGTTCTTAATATCTTATAGACAGCCATAATGTGACTATCGATGGATGATTTCCAGCCACAGATAATATGGTTGGCTCTGTCACGTGCCGTAGTTACGTATCTTGGAAAGCGGGGCGTGACAGGGTTTGTTTGGTATCAGAGACATAGGATTTATGGTTAGTCAGGTTTGGTTCTTTTTTAGTTGGGTATTGAACCCAATACACTAACCAGGAAACCCAGAATTAGGAACATATACTGCCACATTACTATCTTGCCAGTTTTGAATCTATAGCTATCTTGTTTATTGAATCTTGTTTACCGTTGCTAATCCTCTTCAGTGTTGTGACTTCAGAATCATGGCGGATAGAGATTTGCGGTCTTACCAGAGGCGTGTTGATAACACCGCGTTGCTTGGAGTTATACGTGGTATGCTTAAAAACCAGAAGCGGCAAACTGAGCTTAATCAGCGGCAGGCCGAGACTTCTAGGAGGGAGTACGGATGGTCCAACAGTTCATACTTGCAGTTGCACCCAAGCCAGCACAGCGTGAGGGCACCGGGGCAGACTTTAGAAATCTCGGTCCGTTTATATTTACTGGTTTGGAGGAGCCATTGCCAGCGGAACAATGGCTAGTTGATACAGAGAACCTGCTCATAGCCGCACAGATTTCAGATGAGAAATGGGTGGATGTAGTACGCATCCAGTTGGTAGATTATGCTCGTGAGTGGTGTCTCGCAGAGGAGACCAATCTGCCAAAGCAAATCAGTTGGGAAACATCGCAGAGTTTCTTGGAGAAGTTATTTTCGCATTCTTCTCGGGAGGAAATGGAAGAGAAGTTTATTAGCCTGAAGCAGAATGGCGGATCCATTGATACACACGCGACTGAGTAGACTCGGCTCAGTCGATTTGCGGGGCCTTTGGTTGCCAACGAGGCAGATAGGGCACGGAAGTTTATGCGTAGCTTAGATGTGGAGATTCATAGACACATCATATCTTTGGGATTGACCATCTTCTCCCATGTTCTCAAGGCAGCCAGGCAGCAACAGAGTTTATCGGTGGAAGCGAAGGGTGCTCAACAGCAAGACGTCGTAGTGCGGAAGCCGGCATTTATGCTAAACAGAGCTGCTATACACAGAAGGATTCTGGTAAACAAGCGAGGCATTGTACCCATGAAGAAGCCCATTGTATCCGATCAGAAAAGAATTGTGATTTGTGACTTTTGCTATCTACCCGGACACCTACAGAAGGACTGTCGAAGCAGGCTTGTGTTAGGAATATATATGCCCTAGAGGCCATTATTGTATGATATAGTGGATTCTTGGACATATATATAGAGGAATTTTTTGCTCGACATGATAGTATGCTATCTGGTTGCTCTTTATTTTAACATGTATACTAGTATTATTATACTGTCTCTCCGATACATGTTGATAAAGCCTTTAGGATGTTAGCTAGACTACTAGGACTATGATGCAGATCATACTAGCGGGGCTTGGGTAGTCCGCAAGCACATCCTTTAGCCGTTCATAGTCGAGGGAGTATCAAGACTGGGCATCGATATTCCAGAGTAGGCTAGTGTGTATGTTTCTTGAGTCTATATAGGGAGATGGTTGATCCCATAATCATTGGTGTTTGATATCAAAGATTGTACACAGGTTCTCATTAGAGAATGGGTACACCAAACAGGACTCGCTGAGAACTCCTAGTTGGTACCATACCTATCTTCATATAGCAGTTCTCTGGTGACACTTGTACATGTTAGTCTGTAGACCCAAGATCGTCATAGAGACTTGTGTGGTTCCTACTGTGCTTTGATTTTCTCCCAACCACGGGACAAAGGAGTCGTGAAAACCGGTGGATTTTAGGTACGTTCCTGAGTCACATGGAGGCAATGAGCGATAAGAGGGGTTTCGTCTCTCCCAGTATAAGGAGTTGATGTTGTGCTATACTCGATTGGCTATAACAGCAAGTCCCTGGCCAGGGCTGATGAGATTTACTGGTAAGTGTTATCAGTAATTTCTCAAACGGTTATAGGCCACACATCAGCATGACTTATTAAGTTACTGGGGTCTGATGATTCCACCCCTAGACTTGATATGCGACATATCAGAAGAAGAGACCGGACTGTACAGTAAGTGTTGCTTATAGGCATTGCGGGAGTTTGGACAAGCCTGCTTGTTGATCATCTATTCGCTTAATACTTGGGTAGCCGTTACGTCCAGCTAGTTCCGCCGACGGCTTGTGGGAGACTGATGTGATCATTACCCACTGGTGGCATATTGAAGAGTCTTTAGAGTCCCACACAGAGGTTTCCTAGCTCAGGTGAAACGAAGTAGGGCACATATGGTGATATGTGCAGGAGCTTGATTAAATACGAGTATGTGATACCGTATTCCAATCTCGCGATATGTGATATCGGTTAGGTTATATGTGATATAACCGGATTATTGAACCAAGTGTTGATTCAATGATATGTTATATGTATATATATTGATATGGCTGGTTATATGCGATATAACCGGATTATTGAATCAAGTGTTGATTTGATAAAGTATATTGAAAGTTGTCGGTTATATGTGATATGGCCGGGTTATTGAATCAAGTGTTGATTCGATAATATGATATACATATAAACAATATTAGTCAGTTATATATGATATGACCGGATTATTGAATCAAGTGTTGATTTAATAATTTGATATATATTTTTATATAGTTGATATTTTAATATATATTAACTAATATTGTGCTCACTAAAGAATTTCTTCTCTTTGAAATACATTTAATATATATGTGATATATATTAATATATGTATTTATATATTATGTCATGGTGGATGATATATTGGACATGGGTGTATGAGACTCATACCAAGACAAAAGATATTTGGGTGATTATTTATTAAGAGTTAATTCAAAACTGGTGGAAAATGAGGATGGCTTATATGCTTGTGGAAACATGTAGAAGCCATGACTCATTCCACTAATTTTGTTTTTACTGTAGATATTTTATAACTCAACCATTATCTTTAGACAATGGTTAATTCTCTACATTGTCACTTAAGATATTTTAAAACCCCAGTTCATCTTCTTCATCTCATTCTTGCTCTCTATCTTTTTATGATGTGAGAAAGGAAAAAGAGAAAGTGATTTCTAAAGCGAGAAAAATTCCTACTTCATCAACCTGCTCTAATCTAGCCCATAAGATTAGGTTGTTTGCTTCAATAATTCTTTGATTAGTGAAGATGTAGCATGAGTTAGAGTAACTCCAAGGTGGATCATCTTCGGCCTTGAAGACGAAGAAGCAAGCTCGTTTCTTTCACCAAGTGGAGCCTATGAAGAGTTCAAGGGATCACTACTTAGAGCTAAGAGACTACTACTTGGAGCTTTAAAAGTGAAGGACCGGTCAACAAAGGTTGTATTCTCTATTCACTTAGTGTAAAACTTGTTTATATGCTTAGAAACCCTAATTCTCTAGTTCGTTCTAGGTTAGTGTAGCTTAGACCTCTAAATTTTTTTAAATTGCATACTTGATGCATGTGGAAATCTAGTAGATGTACTAAGACACACTTTCATGGTATCAAACCCAAAACTAGAGCATTAGACAATGTTAGTTGAATTACGAAACCGAAACAACTCCGAAACAGTGAAACCGAAATCCAAGTTTCTGTTGGTTTTTTAAAAGTCTTCTGAAATTTTTTTAAACAGGTGCAGAATGTTACATGTGATGTAACTAGAATACTATAGAAAAACAAGCCCCAAATGAGATTTTTTGGCCGACGAGATTACCTTAAAAGCCTGGCCGGTCCTGTAGCATATTTGGGACTTGAGTTTTCTATGGTGCTCTGGGATCTTGTGTTTAGGGTTTCAGGTTATGTTTGTTTAGCCCAGTTTGCATATGATAACTTTTCTATTGAGGCTATTCGGAGTGTTTCTTAGTCATAATTTTAATATCGTTTTGGGTTGATATTGATATGTGATACAATATTTGGAATCCATATTAATTAGTTTTGTGAAACTAGTTTATGTTTTGTAAATCTCGCATTTTAGTCTCTTTTGATCGATTGCTACGGAGTTTCGATTCGGATCAAAACTCTGTCGCAATCTCGTATTGTACGTGGATAGTCGTTGGGAAACACTACTAGATAGCCATGCCCCATTGCGTCGACCAAGTGACTATAGGAGAACACCGTAGCCAAATGCATCCACTCGGGTGCTCGCGGCCGTGGTGTTCCGCCTAAGTGCACTTCGTTAACGGTATCGGGGGTGCAGCAATTTATTAAATTTCCCGACGAGCATTCGATCATTTTATCGAGAATCCTGTTGAATTACCTGACCAATATTGAAAAGTATTTTTAATTCGAGACGTAAATGCAAGATTTAAAGGGCTAGGCATGAAATCCGAGATATGAGATATTCCGGGTTTATGATGTCTAAAGATACGTGGATTTTAATTATTGTATGTTTCATTTCTTTTCTAGGACCGTAAGTGTAATATATGGTGTATCTCCGATCTCATTGCTATACGTCAACGACATTCAGGATATAGATATTTACTTACGTTGATGACATGTGATGTAATGTGTTGCTGTGATATGTTATATTGGATCGTCGTGATTAAATAGCCGGGTTTTTTTGCGTGAGTTGAGAGTTTTTATATTTTCATTCATGTAAAAACTGTATGTAATATTCTTTTATTGAGACACTTCCGGGTTGAGGATGATATCACCATTGATGTATATTATTTACTTTTCCGCATTAGGATAGACCGAATGCGAGGTGCATAAGTAACCGGGGTTTAGAACCGGGTTCTAGAGTCCAGTGGGAGACCATCTCGAGGAGTCGAGATCGGGTCTCCTAACTCTAGAATTGGCAGGGTTGCTTGCCGCTTTCGTAGGGGTCTAGGGATGTGGGTTTAGCTATTCATCAAGACCGTAGAATCCATGTTTTTCATTACTTACTGAATTTAAAACACGGATCTCTTAGTATATCCAATATTTCATATGTTGACTTCTGCTGTCTGAGTTCTGTGATGTGATCATATAACTGCCTGAGACGAATGCTATATATATATGAAATATATAATAAAAGTTACTTATGTTTTGCACCCGTGCTGGTCTATCCCCCGCTTTGCCGTTAGTTAAGTAACCTAACGGTGCATGACGGGGCTCCGTGGCGATTGCGGATGGTATAAGCGTATGTTCTATTTTCGTTTCTTCTGTGATGTTTAGGAAACATAAATGATGGGACGTCATTAATGAGATTAATGAAAAGAAAAGAAACCTAAAGATGTTGTAGAATCAAATTTTTCAAAAAGATAGCTCTAGTTGTTGCTTTGCATAGTGGCATTCCTTGATGGATATCCAGCATCTCATTCGATGAGGAAAGAGCCGAGATCCCTTCGCCGGGAATGACCTCTTTAGAAAAAGCTATCAAATGCTATGACCCCATTTGGTTTGTTTTAAAAACTACTCAATTTTAAAAGCGGAGCTTAAACCACTCCTTTTCAAATCACTCGATTCTACAACGATATCAAGTTCATTGCGCTAAAGATTTTCTTAAAAACCAGTCGTAGCCCTCCATCATTTCTGAAAGTAATATTCAGTATTCTTGCTGCGTTTGTTGACCTTGTCAAGGCGTAGTGTGCGGTAGCTGATTAGTGCTTATCTGCCGCTTATGATGCGATTGGATTAAGGTAGTCGTACGGCCTTGTTGATCTTGTCAAGGGTCGTGCAGGTGGGTTTAATTCAATTATGAAATGAACTGGTTGAACTTGACTTGTGGTTTATGGTTTGTTGATCTTGTCAAGGTCATAAACCGCTTGGGGTAAAAACGGATAATGAGAATTTCAAGTGTTGAAATTTGCGATGAGATTGCATATCCTCTATGAGATAGTTGGATCCCGATACCTACTGCGAGTAAGAGTTACTCCTGAGAGAGTTTTGCACTTTACAATTAGCTGATCCAATAGGTGTCTAAGAAAGGTGTTAATTGGGCTATGCCCCTGCGGAAACAAGCTTATTTAATTAGTTCCATGCGAAAGCATGGGGAGACTCCCTCGGAGTATCTATATCTGCCTGGCTGAACGATTGGTGAACTTGTAGGGTGTAATTAATCCCGTCTAATCTTACCTTTTAGGGTTTGAAGGAAGATTTGATAAAAACAGTGGGAGCCATCCTGATTAGATAAAATAATAACCAATTTAATCTTGCAAGAGCGCACGCTAAAGTATTTTCTTCTCTCCTGGTAGCGATCATGACATGCCCTAATCAAGATAATAATATGTATATATTGACCGAACCCACCTATTATACTGAGCCGGGGAACGTTGGTTCCGCTCTATCTTATGATTGTCCTAAGTCTGAGCAAAGAATAAGGGAATATACGGATTCCCATGCCACCTGAACAAAGAAAGAGCATGATGATACGTCTTATTCGGGCGTGTTTGTTATTGAGAACTGTTTTTCAGTATACTCTACGTCCTGGGTACTGGATACCAGATCAGGATTCCAGGTTTGTAATATGTTACATGGGTTAAGAAGAAGTAGAGAACTAGGAAAGGGTGATAAATCTCTAGAAGTAGGGAATGGTGCAATTGTTGCAGCCAAAGCAGTTGGCGAATATCACCTTATATTACCAAATGGTAATACAGTGATTCTGAACGACTGTTATTTCGTACCAAAAATTATTTGCAATATAATATCAATTTCTTTATTAGATAAAGAAGGATATAACTTTGTACTAGAGAAAAATGTTATTATCATTTTCTTAAATCAAGTGTTGATTGGGTTTAGTACGTTGTATAACGGTATATACGTTCTAAATCAAACTACAGTTCTAAATATACAAAACACACACAAGAGGAAAAGTTCAGAAATGAACGAATCCTTATTGTGGCATTGTAAACTTGGTCATATCAATGCGACAAGATTAGCGAAGTTGCATAAAGATGGATATTTGAATCCGTTTGAATTTACATCTTATGAAACTTGCCAGTCATGTCTCAAAGGCAAGATGACCAAAACTCCGTTTACTGGACACGGAGAAAAAGCTACTGAACTCTTGGGACTGATATATAGTGATGTATGCGGTCCTATGTATATACATGCCAGGAATTGTTCCTCGTACTTTATTACATTCACTGATGATCTTTCAAGATTCGGACATGTATTCTTATTGAAACACAAATCTAAAGAGAAATTCAAGGAATATAAGTACGAAGTTAAGAACCAGATGGGTAAAGTATTAAAGTCCTTCGATCTGATCGAGAAGGAGAATACTTGAGTACGGAATTTCGAGATTATTTAAAAGAGAATAGGATTCTCTCTCAGCTTACTCCTCCTTATACACCACAATATAATGGAGTATCGGAGAGGAGGAATCGCACCCTATTAGATATGGTGCGCTCTATGATGAGTGTTGCTGAGTTACCTATTTCCTTTTGCGGTTATGCACTTGAGACAGCTGCATACCTATTGAATAGGGTTCCGACCAAATCCGTGCCTACCACTCCATATGAGATATGGAATGGAAAAATACCATCTCTTAAAGAGTTAATATATGGGGTTGTCAGGCTTATGTTAAAAAAAAAAACAGAATCTGGGCAAACTTGAGGCCCGATCAGTTCTTTGCTAATTTGTGGGATATCCAAAGAATTCACATGGATATCTATTCTACCATAGTAAGGAACAAAATTTGTTTGTTGCTCAGCATGCCACCTTTTTAGGAAAGTAATTTCTTTCGAAAGTAATTTCTTTCGAAAGAAATTAGTGGTAATGAGGTAGAACTGGAAGAAGTTCCAGCTACCTAAACTAAAACTGATAATTTGGTAGAAAAGGAGGATTCAATACTGTCCGACGAACCTCGGCCACTTCGCAGATCTAGTAGGGTTCCTCATCAACATGAGAGATACTACGGTTTTCTCATAGACGGTGGAAGTGGGGATTGCATCATAGAAGATGATGACCCAACTAGTTTCGAACATGCCATCACAAGTAGAGACTCGGTAAAATGGCTGGAAGCTTTGTGATCACAGATGGAATCCATGTACACAAACAAAGTATGGACTTTGGAAGTTGCTCCCGAAGGGGTAAAACCCATCAGGAGCTAGTGGATCTTTAAGAAGAAACTTGGTGTAGATGGAAAGGTTGAGACCTTCAAAAGTAGACTTGTTGTAAAAGGTTTTCGTTAACAACCAGGTGTCGTCTATGATGAAACCTTTTCTCTAGTGCTTATGCTTAAGTCCATCAGGATCATACTTGCTATTGCTGCATACCATGACTACGAAATCTGGTAGAAAGACATCAAGAACGCTTTCCTAAATGGTAATTTAAAAGAGAGCGCGTACATGACAAAGCTAGAGGGCTTCGTAGACAGCGGGAGCAGCGGAAAGGTGTACAAGCTGCTTAAATCAATCTACGGATTAAAGCAGGCATCGCGGAGCTGGAACATCTGTTTGATGTGGCAATCAATGAGTTTAACTTCATCAAAAACGTCGATGAACCTTGTATATATAAGAAGGTTGTAGAGAGTAAGGTTGTCTTCCTCGTATTGTGCGTGGATGACATACTCTTGATAGAAAATGATGTTCCTATACTACACTCGGTCAAGTTCTTCTTATCACTAAATGTAACATTTCAAAAAAATAAAATATTATTTTTGGGGATTTTTATAATTTAATATTATTTTATTGAATATTTTAATATTTCGGTATAATTAAATACCGATAAACGGGAAAAATTTTGGAAAAATTATGGAAAATTTTAAAATAGGGTATTTTATGGAATTATGCCATTTTAAAGTTTTTATGATTAATTATATGCTAATTTAGTGCTAATCGCGATTAGAAAACGTTAATCGGTTTTTTAGCTTTTTTGTGCAAACATGCACATATCATTTTTTCTTCACTTGTGCATTTCTACCATGTTGTTTTGGGGTTACTATTGGTGAGAGAAGGATTTGGGGGAAAAAGAAAAGAAAAAGAGAAAGGATTAAAGAAATAAGTATGGGTTAGAGAGATAGAGAGGGGTTGCTTTGACTTAGCTTCATCCTCCATTTCTTCACCATTTCCCTCTCCATTCTCTGCTGCTGCTGCTCCTCCTCATTCCCTCCCCACTTCACCTCCTCAAATCATCTCAAAAACAACTCCAAAACCCTAACTCCTTTTCATTAAAAAGATGCACAAGCTCAAGACAAACACGTTGGACCAAGAAAGCAAGAATTTTGGCCACTTGGGGCATCTCAAGAAAATTCTTGAGTTGCCAAATGAGGTATTTTATGGACCATTAACTTAGTTTTTGCATTACCTTTACCCCCATGTTAAGATTGAATCGATATCGGGTGATTTTGTGGACATAGGAAAAACCTAGTTAGGGTTTGAGGGAATTTTGGGTTGTGATGTGAAATTGAGTTCAGTAGAGTCTACCTAAACACCCTAGTGCTTGAATTAAGACCCAAACCTGAGACTTGAAACCCGAAATACGGATTTAGAAACCGATATCGGAAGATTTATGGAATCTGTGAAGGTTATATGGGATCTGCTATCACCCTAAGACTCTGAAAATTATTTTGCATTGACAGTGAGATGTGCAGGAAGCTACCACCAAGACCCTAGCCCCTAACTCCCAACCTCGGCCGCAAATTTAATCTTTCTGGCCGCAATTTTCGGCCAGACCTGGACCATTCTGCCTCGTTTTGGCTCTGTAGCTCTTACATCTATAGATTAGACCCCTGGCATGTGCAAAATTGTCCAATTCGACCTAGGGTAGAATCTGGAGCCTTTTTCCTAAGTTGCTTTTCTGATTTGTGTTTCCGTATTCCGTATTTTAAATTCTGGATTGCGTATTAGTGTTTTACCTTGAATACTTGGCATTTGTACGACGATATCGAGGATTGATTGATGGTTTTGAAAGCATAGTCTAGGTTCTAACCTATAGGCCTTAGCGTATCGTTTTGGTTTTCGTGTGTCGTGTTAGTTTTGATTTGGTTTTAATATGCATTTACGATACGTTGATGTGTAGGTACCCCATGAAGACTTCGGGACGACAAGCAAGCGCGTGGCAACGTCGACAATGAAGATCAGGTGAGTAGATTATATCTACGGGGGAAGTCGGGTGGATAGAGTATAACACCCCCGCAGTCCGAATTGGTATACTATATATGTATATATTATATATATGATAGCTTATAGTATGTCGTGGATATTGTGATTAGATGTACTATGGTTAGATTAGGGCGTAGAAGTAAACTAATATAGTTCCTAGTTGCGAACCCTAGAATAGGTTTACACCCACACGCACACACATGCTTATTTCTACTTGTGCTTGAATGATGACGATAGTGGATGACATTGGAGATGAGTCGATGATATTGGGCATAATGTCGTGAGATCGGTGATATGATGTGAGTCGTATTTGGGATACGACATGTGATTTTTAGCGGGCCTTGAGATGTGTATTTCACACACGCATTCATACTTATATAGATGGTATCGGTTTGTACTAGACTTAGATCAGTACCCCAGATCATCAGAGATGATGATAAGGATACAAGATAATTGATAAGATGACTGTGATTTTGACCCATACCCAGATTTGGGATGCCGTACGACGGATTTACGTACGAGCTATATATTGATGATAGATTCACACTCATGACTCGAAGAGGTCATATGATATACTGTATCGTACGCGATACTATTGAGGAGGGATTATCGACTATTATATTTATATTTATATATATCGACTCAGATTTAGGTGGTTTCCATACCCTTCCCGATTGACTTGATAGTTAGATCTGTAGTTTGCATAGTAGATGTTAGACTAGACCCGAGTCATACATATTTCAAAAACTAACGAATCGGGAGTATCTTAAAGACAGGCAAAGGGATTCTACGGATATTTTCAAAAGACGCGTCTTTTCTTAAAACCCCGTAGCCCTTATTTTACCAAAAACCCCGATTCGTTTTATTTCAAATGGCATAACTGCAAGACATATACAT
Organism: Agapanthus africanus; assembly: GCA_030015575.1. Classification (NCBI taxonomy): domain Eukaryota; kingdom Viridiplantae; phylum Streptophyta; class Magnoliopsida; order Asparagales; family Amaryllidaceae; genus Agapanthus; species Agapanthus africanus. Next base: position 235,976,816 of record CM057338.1, read on the forward strand.
ATTGATGTAGATTCTTCACTGTTACGTTGATTATTCGATTTTCGCATATTCATGCTATTCGCATCGCTTTGCATGTGTAAATGTGTTTATTGCTATACTACAACCATACTGTTAGGTCACCAGCACCATTATTGATGATGCATATGTTTCATGTACACTTGTTTGCTGGCTCACACACTTCATCATCGATAATTGCCATGTCACTACACAGTAGAATCATTGCATCAGAATATGACCCTTGCATGTGCATACTATTATTCCATGTTGCATGCTATACTATTATACTTGCATTTCCTTTATATGCCGCATACATCATGCTTTCCGATTATGCGCATTGAGATATGTTGTTTCCATGATATTTCTGGATTTGGGAACCGTGGGTATTTTAAAAGAGAGTAGGTATTGTTTTAAAAACCCGGTTACCCTTGATATGATATTTCAGCATCCACCATGAGTTTAATCGGTTCTGATATATATATATATACCCCCTACGAGGAGGCGTCGAGGCCATATGGGGGTACATGGTAGGGCCCGGAGGTACCCCGGGGCAAGAAAGGGATGTCGATGTACCACGCCGATGAGCCCGGCAGGGGAACCATACCATCCGGCGACATTAGCTATGACTCGGCGGTTATCATGGGGATACCGACCAGAGTTATATACGTATGGATACGTCGAAATTCGAGGGTTGAAGCTGGGCACTCGGGTTTTCGAGATAGCGTATGATATGTACCTATCAGAGCCAGTCCTTGTGACAGCGCCTGATAGATGAAGATTTACGTGCCGATGCTATGCACAGGTTTCATGATGTTTTCGAGTGTCGATGCTAGGCACTCAGGTTCCATGATTTTGATTATATCCTCATATTTCCATGCATATTCTTTACGATATTTACATGCATGATGCTTATTGTCATTGGGTGACACGTGGACGTGATCCACATACATACAGACTTTGATTGAATTGATCATACCTCATATGTATATATAACAGTGGATGAGGACGCTGTTATATATGCCCATACACCAATATTAATGGAATGGGACGCTAATATATGTGTATTGATATCAATTTAGATACTTCATCATATTTATTCATGCAAATATACCTTATATTTATGATATGTTATTACCTGAGGTACTGACACGAGCACTTGGCACTACTCACATGTATAGATGTTACATTGCCACCTTATCATGCTTCAGACTTATCCTTTTGAGGTTTATATATATATATCTGATCGTATTGACCTAAGATTATGTCGTGCATTCGATTTATGCGTATAGATGTTTTCTACCCACGAGTTGGCAACTCACCCCTGTTGTGCCACAGTTTCTTGCAGGTTTTGCCATATAGGTTCCATGGCGGCATTTCTGGCACGCTGCTTCCTTTGCGGATGATTTGCTTTGGTAGGTGGGTTCTTTTGCATCGAAACCACCATTGTGTATGTATTATTATTCAGTTGTATCTAGTAATTCCATCAACCAAAACTTGTATATTGTCTCAGACATAGAAACTAGTTATGTATTATTTCGACTCTAGAGTCGCGCGTTGTAGTATTACGGTTTTCATGTTGTTGAGTTTTTTTTTTTGAGTTTTGATCCTCGCCCTTCGGCGTTGTATATAATATTGCTTGCGTGGTTGTGACCGTCGTTTGAAGAAGAGCTAGCTCTCGCTTGGGGATGCCTTTTATCATTGCATATATATTATTCTCGTCGTACCCCATTCGGGGCCAGTATTTACAAAGGGAACTCTGCCGAAATTTTTAGAAAAGACTATAGATTTTAAAAATGCATATTCGTCTTACTTATTTAAAAACCTTGTATTTAAAACATGTTTTTTTCACTTTTAAAAACTATTTTCCTTCATTTATTATCTAAAATGGTTTTAGATTTCTGGGCTTTTTGGCTTACTTGGATTAGATGGGGTCCAATAGACTTCATATGATTCAAGGGCCAGTCATGTGCTCTTTCGGGTCATGACAAAGTTGGTATCAGAGCGCTAGGTTAACCTTGGTTTGAGTCTAAGTTTGAATATGTGGAGCCTAGGGCGTTTATATATATACGGAACTTAGGCTTGACCTTACGGAACTTAGACTTAGTCGAGGGGGTATTATACCCAAACTTTCGTTGCGTAGGATGACCCTTGGTTGATGGAGTAGGTAGCTTGAGTAGAGTGACATACCGTATGTATGTTCCACGGCATATTTACGATACGCTACTCCGCTTAAGAAAACTTAGGATGTACATTTTCTTGCATAGTATTATATTCATTCCTATGATCTATCCTCATCGATACTGGTTATGATTTTGCTGCCACGATTGCACGGACAGAGAGAGCTACGGCTAGAGTTGCGTCAGCATGATCTTGTCGCAGACGAGGACTGACCAGGGCGTGATTCCAGAGACGTACGATTGCATAGAGGCTTCGTTTTATTGTGTTTTCGCGCCGTGAGCGTTTGACAGATCGCTGTTACGAGATTTCTCGGATGTGCCGATCGGTACCAGGGGATCAGGCTACTGCTAGAGGCCAGCCAGATGTGATGACCATTGATATATCGCTTATTCAGGATTATTAAGGCTCTGTTCAGCGTACAGACGAATGAGCCAGTTGTTGCTGCAAATGATGAGTTATCGCCCAGATGATTGAAGCTACTGCAGCATGAATATATACTTAGAGATGTGATGGAAGGTCGCTAGTCACCAAGGATGCATGACTAGGACATATGGTTCGTTCGCTTACCCGATGTGAGGTCACCAGATAGATTGATTCCAGTTAGAGGAGACTTCACGCAGGTTCGTTGAGAGTCGATTGAGACGATCGAATATCAGGAGCCCATTTTCCAAGTTTAAAATATTCGGAAAGACATGCAAGAGATTCTATGGACCCTCTAGAAGAATGAAACCCTAACTCGACATAATGACCGTGTGAAAGCCTTTGAACCTTAGGGTTTGCGGCAGTTCCGCGGCGCCATTAGTGAGGCTTGGGTTTGCCCTTCTACGGCTGGACCACCGATGCTGTGGTATGTACTCGATACTATTAAACTGTACCCAAGACGTTGAGCTCTTGGGGGATTATAAGGTTTTAACAAATTGGTCGGATGATTCGACATCATTCGGATATCATGTGATGGAACACACTGCTTGGGAGACTCCAGATACGAGTATAGCCATTGGAGCGTCGTCCATGCAGCCATGAGAAGACGAGTATGAATCAGTCGACATTGGAACAAGTGGAGCAAAGAGTTCACACGTGATTTCAACGAGATGACGTTCCACTCCGCTGACATCAGAGGTGCGATATGCATGCAGAGGCATTGTGAGTTGATCAAGAATGGACGAGTATGGAGTATACCTCCACAGGTTGGGACGAGTTCCCGAGGACGTGTTCGGCTAGATATCTTCTACAGAGTGATGAAGATACCGAGTTCGTGATTTCGAGTCCGTGTGAGAGACTTCGGATTGACCGTAGCCGAGAACATTTGCAGTGCGTAGATAGAGATGTGACGTCGAAGTGGATGATGATACAGACAAGTGGGACAAGAGGTACGTGCGAGACACTGATGAGCTGTTGTTACTCCCCGTTAAGATTAAAGGTCGAATATGTCTACAGAGGCGTTTAGATGCGATCAGTTTCCGAGGAAATGCTGTGCTGAGGACGCAGATGTCCATCGAGTGAGAAGAGATTATTCAAGAGTACCAGCCTCCGTACAGTTCGGCTTAGGCGAGATTGGAAAAGACCTTGAGCGGGATTCCTTCCAGGACACTGCTGCAATAAGATTTGCACCAGGAGCAGATGTGTGATGTGCATTTAGAAGACCAGAGGTCGGCGTCAGTGACGTGCTGCTTTACGAGTGGTCGTGAGGATTGACCGAGAGATGACCAGAGAAGTGCCAGAAAGGAATCGTTCCCGTTAGCACACCTGACAGGGCCGATGAACCGATGGATTGTGAGATTGATAATCCACAGAGAAGATAAGAGCCCAGAGACAGAGGACACTAGACCGTGAGCCAGAGGCAAGTAGATATCTTGCGCTGCTAGCATTGGATGCACTGACACCTTCTCGACTGCGAAGGAGAAAATATCGACGACGGTATTTATGATTTGTGATTTTGTGATTCGATTATCACGTATCTATCACCTTGGATTTCTGTATTTTGGGCGTTCTGTTTGCATGATTTAGTCTTGATGACTGAGTTTAATGATATTTTTTTTCTTGCACCATGATTGCACCTACTGGGTATTTATATTTTGCGCATAGTTATTACGCTTGAGGTATTGATTGTGATTTCATGCTTATTTTATACATGTGATTTGATTTATGCTTCCAGCATCATTTTCATGCACTTTTAGTGTTTTGATTTGATTTATGCACACTGATGCACATGGTTGTGAGATTATATAATCCGCAGTATATAAACCGCAGTATACATTATAGACCTATATGATTTGTGCACACTGATGCACATGCTTTACAAATGTTTTAGTATTTGGGGGTTTAAATTTAAATTCGGGGACTGAATTTCTTTAAGGGGGGAAGATTGTAATATTTCAAAAAAATAAAATATTATTTTTGAGGATTTTTATAATTTAATATTATTTTATTGAATATTTTAATATTTCGGTATAATTAAATACCGATAAATGCGAAAATTTCTGGAAAAATTATGGAAAATTCTAAAATAGGGTATTTTATGAAATTATGCCATTTTTAATTTTTTATGATTAATTATATGCTAATTTAGTGCTAATCGCGATTAAAAATCGCTAATCGGTTTTTTAGCTTTTTTGTGCAAACTTGCACATATCATTTTTTTCACTTGTGCATTTCTACCATGTTGTTTTGGGATTACTATTGGTGAGAGAAGGATTTGGGGGAAAAGAAAAGAAAAGAAAAGAAAAAGAGAAAGGATTAAAGAAATAAGTATGGGAGAGAGAGGGGGGGTTGCTTAGACTTGGCTTCATCCTCCATTTCTTCACCATTTCCCTCTCCATTCTCTGCTGCTGCTGCTGCTCCTCATTCCCTTCCCACTTCACCTCCTCAAATCATCTCAAAAACAACTCCAAAACCCTAACTCCTTTTCACTAAAAATATGCACAAGCTCAAGACAAACACATTGGACCAAGAAAGCAAGGATTTTGGCCACTTGGGGCAACTCAAGTCTTGAGTTACCAAATGAGGTATTTTCAGGAACATTAGCTTAGTTTTTGCATTACCTTTACCCCCATGTTATGATTGAATCGATATCGGGTGATTTTATGGACATAGGAAAAACCTAGTTAGGGTTTGAGGGAATTTTCGGTTATGATGTGAAATTGAGCTCAGTAGAGACTACCCAAACACCCTAGTGCTTGAATTAAGACCCAAACCTGAGACTTGAAACCCGAAATACGGATTTAGAAACCGATAGCGAAAGATTTATGGAATCTGTGAAGGTTATATGGGATCTGCTATCACCCTGAGACTCTGAAAATTATTTTGCATTGACAGTGAGATGTGCAAGCACCCAGGAAGCTACCACCAAGACCCCAGTCCCTAACTCCCAACCTCGACCACAAATTTAATCCTTCTGTCCGCAATTTACGGCCAGACCTGGACCAATCTGCCTCGTTTTGGCTCTGTAGCTCCTACAACTATAGATTAGACCCCTGGCATGTGCAAAATTGTCCAATTTGACCTATGGTAGAATATGGAGCCTTTTTCCTAAGTTGCTTTTTTGATTTGTGTTTCCGTATTCCGTATTTTAAATTCTGGATTGCGTATTAGTGTTTTACCTCGAATACTTGGCGTTTGTACGACGATATCGAGGATTGATTGATGGTTTTGAAAGCGTAGTCCATAGGTTCTAACCTATAGGCCTTAGCGTATCGTTTTGGTTTTCGTGTGTCGTGTTAGTTTTGATTTGGTTTTAATACACATTTACGATATGTTGATGTGTAGGTACCCCATGGAGACTTCGGGACGACAAGAAAGCGCGTGGCGACGTCGACAATGAAGATCAGGTGAGTAGATTATATCTACGGGGGAAGTCGGGTGGATGGCGTATAACACACCTGCAGTCCGAAGTTGGTATACTATATATGTATATATTATATATATGATAGCTTATAGTGTGTCGTGGATATTGAGATTAGATGTACTATAGTTAGATTAGGGCGTAGAAGTAAACTAGTATAGTTCCTAGTTGCGAACCCTAGAATAGGTTTACACCCATACGCACACACATGCTTATTGCTACTTATGCTTGAATGATGACGATAGTGGATAACATTGGAGATGAGTCGATGATATTGGGCATAGTGCCGTGAGATCGGTGATATCATGTGATTCGTATTTGGGATAGGACATGTGATTTTTACCGGGCCGTGAGACGTGTGTTTCACACACTCATTCATACTTATATAGATGGTATCGATTTATACTAGACTTAGATCAGTACCCTAGATCATGAGAGATGATGATAAGGATACCAGATAATTGATGAGATGACTGTGATTTTGACCCGTACCCAGATTTAGGATGCCGTACGACGGATTTACGTACGAGCTATTTATTGATGATAGATCCGCACTCATGACTCGAGGATGTCATATGATATACTGTATCTTACGCGATACTATTGAGGCAGGATCATCGACTATTATATTTATATTTATATATATCGACTCAGATTTATGTGGTTTCCATACCCCTCCCAATTGACTTGATAGTTAGATCTGTAGTTTGCATAGTAGATGTTAGACTAGACCCGAGTCATACCTATTTCAAAAACTAACGAATCGGGAGTATCTTAAAGACAGGCAAAGGGATTCTATGGATATTTTCAAAAGACGCATCTTTTCTTAAAACACCGTAGCCCTTATTTTACCAAAACCCCCGATTCGTCTTATTTCAAATGGCATAACTACATGACATATACATATTGATGTAGATTCTTCACCGTTGCGTTGATTATTCGATTTCCGCATATTCATGCTATTCGCATCGCTTTGCATGTGTAAATGTGTTTATTTCTATATTAAAACCATGCTGTTAGGACACCAGCACCATTATTGATGATGCATATGTTTCACGTACACTTGCTTGCCGGCTCACACACTTCATCATCGATAATTCCCATGCCACTACACAGTAGAATCATTGCATCAGGATATGACCCTTGCATGTGCATACTATTATTCCATGTTGCATGCTATACTATTATACTTGCATTTCCTTTATATGTCGCATAAATCATGCTTTCCGATTATGCGCATTGAGATATGTTGTTTCCATGATATTTCTGGATTTGGGAGCCGCGGGTATTTTAAAAGAGAGTAGGTATTGTTTTAAAAACCCGGTTACCCTTGATATGATATTTCAGCATCCACCATGAGTTTTATCGGTTCTGATATATATATATATATATATATATATATATATATACCCCTACGAGGAGGCGTCGAGGCCGTATGAGGGTACATGGTGGGGCCCGGAGGTACCCGAGGAAAGAAAGGGATGTCGATGTACCACACCGATGAGCCCAGCAGGGGAACCATACCATCCGGTGACATTACCTATGACTCGGCGGTTATCATGGGGATACCGACTGGAGTTATGTACGTATGGATACGTCGAAATTCGAGGGTCGAAGCTGGGCACTTGGGTTTTCGAGATAGCGTATGATACGTACCTATCAGGGCCAGTCCTGGTGACAGCGCCTGATAGATGAGGATTTACATGCCGATGCTAGGCACAGCTTTCATGATGTTTTCGAGTGTCGATGCTAGGCACTCAGGTTCCATGATTTTGATTATATTCTCATATTTCCATGCATATGCTTTACGATATTTACATGCATGATGCTTATTGTCATTGGGTGACACATGGGCGGGATCCACATACATACAGACTTTGATTGCATTGATCATACCTCATATGTATATAACAGTGGATGAGGACGCTGTTATATATGCCCTTACACCAATATTAGTGGAATGGGACGCTAATATATGTGTATTGATATCAATTTAGATACTTCATCATATTTATTCATACAAATATACCTTATATTTATGATATGTTATTACCTGAGGCACTGACACGAGCACTTGGCACTACTCATATGTATAGATGTTACATTGCCACCTTATCATGCTTCAGACTTATCCTTTTGATGTTTATATATATATCTGATCGTATTGACCTAACATTATGTCGTGCATTCGATTTCTGCTTGTAGATGTTTTCTACTCACAAGTTGGCAACTCACCCCGTTGTGCCACAGTTTCTTGCAGGTTTTTCCGTACAGGTTCCATGGTGGCATTTCTGACACACAGCTTCCTTTGCGGGTGATTTGCTTTGGTAGGTGGGTTCTTTTGCATCGGAACCACCATTGTATATGTATCATTATTCAGTTGTATCTAGTAATTCCATCAACCAAAACTTGTATATTGTTTCAGACTTAGAATCCAGTTATGTATTATTTCGACCTTAGAGTCGCGCGTTGTAGTATAACGGTTTTCATGCTGTTGAGTTTCTTTTTTTGAGTTTTCATCCTCGCCCTTCGGCGTTGTATATTATATTGCTTACATGGTTGTGACCGTCGTTTGACGAAGAGGTAGCTCCCGCTTGGGGATGCCTTTTTATCATTGCATATATATTATTCTCGTCGTTCCCCATTCGGGGCAAGTATTTACAAAGGGAACTCTGCCGAAATTTTTAGAAAAGACTATAGATTTTAAAAAAGCACATTCGGCTTACTTATTTAAAAACCTTGTATTTAAAACATGGTTTCTTCACTTTTAAAAACTATTTTCCTTCATTTATTATCTAAAATGGTTTTAGATTTCTGGGCTTTTGGCTTACTTGGATTAGATGGGGTCCTATAGACTTCATATGATTCAAGGGTCAGTCACATGCTCTTTCGGGTCATGACACTAAAGTTCTCCATGAAAGATCTAGGTGATGCCTCATACATCCTGGGTATTATGATCTATAGAGATAGATCTAAACGGATATTGGGATTTTCCTAATCCAGGTACATTGACACCATACTAAAGAGGTTTAGTATGGAAGATTCTAAGCGTGGTAATTTTCCCACTTGCTCAGGAATCACTCTTTCCAAAGAGATGTCTTCCAAGACTGATTTGGAGAGGGCTCGCAAGCAAGGGATACCCTATGCTTCTGCAGTTGGGTATGTACGCGATATTATGTACTAGACCGGATGTAGGTTTTGCACTTAGTATAGTAAGTAGGTATCAATCAGATCCTGGGGAGAAGCACTGGACAACTGTGAAGAACATTTTTAAGTACTTGAGAAAGACTAAAGAAATATTCTTGGTGTATGGTAACGAAGACTCCCAGTGGAGTCTTTTACCAATTTGAGCTTCCAGAGTGATAATGACGACAGTAATTCGGTCTCGGGTTTTTTCTTTACCCTCAATGGAAGGGCGGTATGTTGGAAGAGTTCCAAGCAAGATACCGTGGCAGACTCGATGACGGAGGCTAAATACATGGCTGCAAACGATGCTGCCAAAGAGGCTGTCTAGATGAAGAAGTTCATACCTGAACTTGGTGTGGTTCCATCCATTGAGCATCCAATACCTTTGTATTGTGATAACAATGGAGCTGTGACATTGGCCAAGGAACCCCGGTCCCATTAGTGATCTAGATATATTCTTAGACGGTATCACCTAATTCGGAAGATAGTTGATCGCCGGGAGATCGAGGTCAGGAGAGTTGACATGAAGGATAACACAGATGATCCACTCACAAAGGCCCTCCCCCCAGACGCAATTTGAGAGACTCTTTGGGATGTTGGTATGAGATACTACAACAACTGGCCTTAGTGCAAGTGGGAGATTTTTAGAAATATGTATGCCCAATAGGCCATTATTGTATGATATAGTGGATACTTGGACATATATATAGAGGAATTTCTTGCTTGACATGATAGTATGCTATCTGGTTGCTCTTTATCTTAACATGTACACTAGTATTATTATACCGTCTCTCTGATATATATTGATAAAGCTCTTAAGATGTTAGCTTGACTACCAAGACTATGATGCAGATCATACTAGTGGGGCTTGGGTAGTTCGCAAGAACATTCTTTAACCATTCCTAATCGAGGGAGTATCGAGACAGGGCATTGATATTCCATAGTATACTAGTGTGTACATTTCTTGACCCTGTATGGGGAGATGGTTGATCCCAAAACCATTCATGTTTGACATAAAAGATTGTACATAGGTGCCCATTAGAGAATGGGTACACCGAACAGGATTAGCCGAGAACTCCTAGTTGGTACCATACCTATCATCGGATAGCAGTTCTCTGGTGACACTTGTACAGGTTAGTCTGTAGACTTGTGATCGTCATAGAGTCGTGTGTGGTTCCTACTGTGCTTTGATTTCCTCTCTACCACGGCACAAAGGAGTCATGCAAACAGGTTTATTTTGGGTACATTCCCAAGTCACATGGAGGAAATGAGCGATAGGAGGGGTTCGTCTCTCCCGATATAGAGAGTTGATGTTGAGCTATGCTCGATTGGCTATAACAGCAAGTCGCTGTCCAGAGCTGATGAGATTTACTGGTAAGAGTTATCAATAGTTTCTCAAATGGTTATAGGCCACACATCGGCATGACTTATCAAGTTATTGGGGTCTGACGATTCCACCCCGAAACTTGATATGCGACATATCAGACGAAGAGACCGGACTGTACGGTAAGAGTTGGTTATAGGCTTTGCGGGTGTTTGGACAAGTTTGCTTGTTGATCTTCTATTCGCTCAATACCTGGGTAGCCTTTACGTCCAGCTAGTACCGCTGACGTCCCGTGGGTGACTGATATGATCATTATCTACTGCTGGCGTATTGATGAGTCTTTAGAGTCCTACACAGAGGTTTCCTAGCTCAAGCGAAACGAAGTAGCGCATATATAGTGCTATGTTCGAGAGCTTGATTAAATACGAGTATGTGATACCGTATTCTAATCTCGCGATATGTGATATCGGTTCGGTTATATGTGATATAACCGTATTGTTGAATCAAGTGTTGATTCAATGATATGTTATATGTATATATATTTGATACTGGCTGGTTATATGTGATATAACCGGCTTATCGAATCAAGTATTGATTTGATAAAGTATATTAAAAGTTGTCGGTTATTTGTGATATGACCGGGTTATTGAATAAAGTGTTGATTCGATAATGTGATATACATATAAATGATATTAGTCGGTTATATATGATATGACTGGATTATTGAATCAAGTGTTGATTTAATAATTTGATATATATTTTTATATATTTAATATATTAATATATATTAACTAATATTGTGCTCACTAAAGAATTTCTTCTCTTTGAAATACATTTAATATATATGTGATATATATTAATATATGTATTTATATATTATGTCATGGTGGATGATACATTGGACATGGATGTATGAGACTCACACCAAGACTAAAGATATTTGGGTGATTTTTATTAAGAGTTAATTCAAAATTGGTGGAAAATGAGCATGGCTTAGATTTTGTGGAAGCATGTAGAAGCCACGGCTCACTCAACTAATTTTGTTTTTACTCTAGATATTTTATAACCCAACCATTATCTTTAGCCCATGGTTAACTCTCTATATTATCACTTGAGATATTTTAAAATCCTAGCTCATCTTCTTCATTTCATTCTTGCTCTCTAGCTTTTCATGAGGTGAGAAAGAAAAAAGAGAAAGTGATTTCTAAATTGAGCAAAATTCCTGCTTCATCAACCTACTCTAATCCAGCCCATAAGATTAGGCTATTTGCTTCACTAATTCTTTGATTAGTGAAGAGGTAGCTTGATTTAGAGTAACTTCAAGATGGATCATCTTCGGCCTCGAAGACGACGAAGTAAGCTCGTTCCTTTCACCAAGTGGAGCCTAAGAAGAGTTCTAGGGATCACTACTTGGAGCTAAGGGATTACTACTTAGAGTTTTAGAAGTGAAGGACCGGTCTACAAAGGTTGTATTCTCTATTCACTTAGTGTAAAACTTGTTTACATGCTAAGAAACCCTAATTCTGTAGTTCGATTCTTGGTTAGTGTAGCTTAGACCTTTAGATTTTTTTAAATTGTATATTTGATGCATGTGGAAACCTAGTAGAGGTGCTAAGACACACTTTCATCTTGGACTTTATCTAGTTTGTAGATCGGCTGACCATACCATCAGTGCTTGCCCGTCAAAGCTACTTTTGAGAGATGATATTCAGAAGCCACCGCAGAAGCAGATTCGTGGGCAGAAGATGATCACTCAGAAGCCTAATCAAGCTCGGGCCTTCACCTTGTCGGCCGAGGTGGCCAAGGCGTCAGACAAAGTTGTTTCAGGTATCTTACCCGTTTATAATTTTCCTGCATTGGCTTTATTCAATTCAGGTGCATCTCATTGCTTCATGTCGTCCAAGTTTATTAGTGCACACTCTATTCCATACACAACCCTGTCTAGTTGCTGGGACATACACCCTGGGAAAGGGAAAATTATATCTATTAGTGAGTGCAAGGGTTGCTCGATTGTTATTTGTGGACGAGAGTTATTTGCGGATTTCTTGGTGATTGATACTGGAAACTATGATGTTGTCTTGGGAATGGATTTTCTTAGCACTTTCCATGCTCACATCGAATGTAGGGCAAAGAAAGTTATTTTCTAGATTCCCGGACATCCAGAGTTTATATTTTCAGGAAGTAGCAGATCTGTCGTGCCAGTCGAATTTAGGGCTAGGCCGACTAATGCCGTTCTTGCGTCGATAGAAGTAAACAAGGAGGATGCGCCAGCTGTAGTTTGAGAGTTTATGGATGTGTTCGAGGACGTCTCGGGTTTACTGCTAAAACAAGATGTGGAGTTCGCGATTGATCTTGTTCCAGGAGCAGTGCCGATTTCAAAGGCATATTATCCAATTGGCGCCGGTGGAACTGGAAGAAGTAAAGAAACAAGTTGCCGAATTACTAGAGAATGGTTGGATTCGCGGCAACAATTTACCGTGGGGAGCTCCAGTTCTTCTAGTCAAGAAGAAGGATGGCACGCGGAGGATGTGCATTGATTATCGAGAATTAAACCGGGTTACTATTAAGAACAAGTACGCAATCCCTCGCATCGACGAATTATTCGATCAACTCAGTGGTGCGAGGGTATTCTCGAAGTTGGATTTGCGATCCGGATATCATCAAGTTTGGGTGAAATCAGAAGATATTTGGAAGACAGCGTTCCGAACTCGATATGTGTATTACGAGCACTTAGTGATGCCATTTGGAGTTACTAACGCATCGGCAATATTTATGGACTTGATGAACTGAATCTTTTTACCGTGCCTGGTCCAATTCGTAGTAGTGTTTATTGATGACATTCTGTTCTATTCAAGGAGCAAAGAAGAGCATGCAGAACACTTGAGAATCATACTGCAAATGTTGAGACAAGAAAGTTTATATGCTAAGATGAGCAAGTGCGAGTTTTGGCTTGAAGAAGTGAAGTTCTTGGGTCATGTTGTCTCCGGAGATGGAATTTCCATTGACCCTGAAATAATTGCAGTTGTTCATGATAGGCCAATTCCAAAGAACGTAGAGGAGATCAGATGTTTTCTTGGGCTTGCCTGATACTATAGAAGGTTCGTAGAAAACTTTGCTCGAGTAGCAGAACCATTGACCAAGCCAACTCGAAAGGAGGTACCATTCTTATGGACCAAGAAATGTGCGCCACCTTTTCAAGTGCTGAAGCAGAGATTGACCACCGCTCCTATTTTGACAGTGCCAGATGATTTCGGAGGGTTGGTTATTCACAGCGACGTATCTAGGAAAGTCTTGGGATGTGTTCTAATGCGGTATGGGAAGGTCATAGCTTATGCATCGAGAAAATTGAAGACTTATGAGAAGAACTACCCAACTCATGAACTGGAGTTAGCAGTAATGATTTTTGCTCTGATGATTTGGAGACACTACTTATTGGGCGGAAGAGTAAAAGTATTTACCGATCACAAAAGCCTAAAGTATGTGTTCACCTAGGAAGTGATCAACATGAGGCAGCGTAGATGGTTAGAGCTGATGGATGACTATGATCTTGATCTAAAATACTATCTGGGGAAAATTAATGTCATGCCGGATGGTCTAAGTCGGTTGCCAGCAATACGGATGTTGACTGCACAAAAAGAGATTATATCTTATCTTCAGAGTTTTGGATTGGAGATTGTAATACTGAATTCTTCAGGACAGTTGATACAGTTTCAAGTACAATCACCCTTGATCGATAACATTAAAGTAGCGCAGTCGCACGATCCAAGATTGCAGAAGTTTTGAGAACAAGTAGAACCGAGACTTCAAACGGATCTGTTAATTCATGAAGATGGTTCGTTATGATGTGGGAGCCGTTTATGTGTGCCCAAAGGAGACGTTCGTGAAGAATTTCTGAAGGAGGCTCATAGTTCCGCATATTCCGTATATCCATGAGGCACAAAGATGTACAAAGATCTATGACAACATTTCTGGTGGGAAGGCATGAAAAAGGAGATTGCTTGCTACGTATCGAAGTGCTTGATGCGTCAGCAAGTCAAGGCTGAACATCAAATGGTAGCTATTTTTTTGCAACCTCTTCCGATTCCTCAATGGAAGTAGGAACATATAACCATAGATTTTGTGACAGCCTTCCACGCAGTCTAAAGGGCAATAATGCAGTTTGGGTCATTGTCGATCGATTGACTAAGGCAGCTCATTTTATAGCATTTCAAGTTGGTTAGTTGATGGAAGCTTTGGCAGATAGGTACATGCAGGAGATTGTGAGATTGCATGGATTACCCATAAGCATCATTTAGGATCGTGATACTCTTTTTCTATCGCACTTTTGGAGGAGTCTGCAAGAAAGTTTAGGGACTCGCTTGAAATTTAGCACATCCTATCATCCTCAAACAGATGGCCACTCAAAAAGAACGATCCAAACTCTTGAAGATATGTTGAGAGTATGGATGTTAGACTTTAAGGGTTCATGGGAGAATCATTTGCAGTCGGTGGAGTTTTATTATAATAACAATTTTCAGGCGACTATACAGATGGCTCCATTCGTAGTATTATATGGTCGCAAGTGTCGCTCGCCCATCTGTTGGGACGATGTTGGAGAAAGAAGACTTTGGGACCGGAACTTATTTTGCAAACGGTGGAGAAAGCTAACGTGATCCGAAATTATATGAAAGTAGCACAAGATCGACAGAAAAGTTGGGCCGAAACAGGACGAACACCTCTGGAGTTCACAGTTGGTGATATTGTATTCTTGAAGATACCACCGACAAGAAGAGTGATCCGATTTGGTAGTCGAGGCAAGTTTACTTCTTGATTCGTGGGGCCTTTCGATATTATCGAAAGTGTTGGAGATGTAGCTTATCGATTGGTTTTACCACCATCCTTGGCAAGTGTTTATGACGTGTTTCATGTATCTCAACTCCGTAAGTATGTTCGAGATAAGACGCACGTCTAAGATCACTAGGAATTGACAGTAAGGTAAGATTTAACATATGAAGAACGACCAACGGCAATTGTGGACTGACGAGAAAAAGTCCTCAAGAACAAAGTTATCCCACCAGTACTTATTTCTTGGGGGAACGTTCGCACGTAGAATCCACTTAGGAACGTGAAGACGAGGTCCGACAGAAGTTTCCACACCTCTTTTCATAGATCTATGTGTCCTTGTTTTTTTCTTGTTCCTGGAATTTCGAAGATGAAATTCTTTTGTAGTTGGGTATACTGTAACACCCAAGTGCATTTATACTGTATATATTTAGGGTATTTCAAATCTTGCGGTAAATTTCATTATTTTTGTTGTTCTTGGGTTGTGGATGGTGCAATTAGCAATTATAGTTATTATCCGACCTGACCTGCATGTTTGAAACCCACCATGGTTCAAGATTATATCAAATATTGGCTAGTACAGAGTATCCGTCCAAATTTAGATATTATACATGTATAATATATTTTAGTATCCGCATATCTTTTAATAATACAAAATAAAAATTAAATAATATATTTTTTATATAATCTTGCATGTCATCATACCCCATATCATATGGTTGTATCCATATATCATGTTCTTGTCCAAATTGTTAAAACAGACTCCTTTTGATCGCTACGTATATTTATGTACATCCGTACATGGGGTATGCATTTTTATTGACAGGATATCGCATTATGATTTAAACTTTTATGTATATTCTCCATATTGAAAAACTAGATTTTTAGAAAAGATCCGGGTAATATTCGGAGTAATCGGGTGTTAGCTGTAAAATCCCAATATATATATATATATATATATATATATATATATATATATATATATATATATTATATTATATTTTTCTTATATAACTAAACATTATACTCAGAGTTACATATATAATATAAATAATATAAACTAAATAATAGCTAATATATATTCTCTCTCTCTTTCTCTTCTCATATTTCTCTCTCTTCTCTTCTCACATCTCACTCTTTCCCCTCTGTCTCTCTCTCTCTGTCCTCCTCTCTCTCACTATATATAATAATAATAATAATAATAATAATAATAATAATAATAATAATCTATTATATAAACCAACCCTCTCTCTTCTTCTTCATATATTTTTCCTCACGCCCCGTGAGAACCCAGAACCTACCCATGCCCTCGTCGTCGCCGATCTGTCGTCACCCCTCACCATCATTGCCTCCTCGTCCTCATTACCTCTGAGACCTCCTCCCCACCTTCTCATTTTACCGAGCACCGCCCTACACAACCACGATGTCTAGAAACCCAACTCAAAAACCCTAACCCTCGCAACCCCTCGCCGTCGTTCACTCCTCGCCCTCATCATCACCTTCACCCCCTTCATCTCCTCACCTCCCTCTCCTCTCCCTGACACCCCAGATCAATAAACCACACTCTCGTTACCTTCCCTGATCACCTCACAAACTCATAGCCACCTCGCCGACATAGCACTTCGCCGTCGTCACCTCGCCACCTTTCCTCTATCCTTACAACCCCAGAACCCAACACCAGCAGCCACCCCTACTTTTCTTCTTCATTTCTTTCTTTCTTTTTCTTTTTTTCTTAATAATCCAGCCATCTCGCCGGAGTCGTGCATGTCGCTAATGATCCGAATGACCCAGTCACCGTCGTCGTCCAGCCCAGACACCACATCTCGTCACTGCTCAGCCAGGTCCAGTCCTGCATGCATAAGTTTGCATCGCGACGTTATTTCAACGTCAGAATGTGACATCCGCATTTCGACATGAGATCCGATCAGGCAAGTTTTAAACTTGCAACATGCTATGTTATTATATCGATATTTATTTAATAAATGATAGTGCATGTTGTTTAATATTCAGCAAATATTATCGATTTACTATTTTACCGTATCCGTCTTTATCCGTATTGATAATAGTTTATCTATTTGCATGGCGGAACGTCACAACGTTATCATACTACTATATTAATCCAATACGTTATCTATATTGCATCATACATGGTAATAAATGTATAATGGCTATTACAGATAAATACATATACATCCTGGCATTAATAGTATTTCGATATTGATTACGGCATTACATTTGGCATCCATTGGGTAATATATATTACATGACATGTTCACGATCCTGTACCAGACTTGTTACTTGGATCTTGTTGCTAATGCCAACAATCCTGATTTATTGTCCTGACGGACATGACTTGTTGTCTACATAGTCAAAACCTGTACCTGTTTGATCCTGTATTGGCATTAGATTCGCATATTCAATACCTTACTTGAAAAAAAACCTTGCGGGTAAGGGGAAATCAATAATGAAACCTGACTTGTAACTCAAAAGATCGATACTTATACCAATCAGTCTTTACGGGCTTGGCCAGCCCCGGAATGATGCTGCTGACATCATTCATCTATACATGTTACATGTTTACTGCTTAGCGAAACGTCTCAGATTTAGCCCAAGAATCTTGACCGTGGTCCCATACACGCACGGGATACTATTGAGTTGCATCAACGATTCCATTAAATTGAATTCAAAGAATTTTAGAATAGATAACCTAGAAGCACAGTTTTTAGAATACACATCACATACAGATACCTCTTTGTTTTATACCTGTATTTATTATTTATAATTATGTTTAATCATAGAATCCTACCCTGGTCATCGCTATTATTTTGATATTATGACGCACTGATTTCTGTGTATTGCATGACCCACTTCCTCTACCTTTATCGCATGTTGAACAGAAATGATTTAGTCATCAAACCGATCAATGAGGAGCTATTAGACTCTTAGTTTATTTATTTTCGCAGTTTTATTTCTTTTGATGTGAGCCCATATTGGGATATGATTCAGATATTGTTTTATTGGATCTTGACTCATTTCCGCTACATTTATTTGTTGATTTTATCTACTATGGCAGATGGACATGTGTTAGCTAGATTATACATTTTACTGTTCTTGATATCCTATGGAAATTCGTAATGTGACTGTGGAGGGATGATTCCTAGCCACAGGTAGCATGGTTGGCTCTGTCACGTGCCATAGTTACGTATCTTGGGAAGCGGGGCGTGACAGATGTTGATTATGAATATTTTTGTATTTGGTTATTTAATATATATATTATTACGCACAGGGTGAGGAAAAAACGGGAAGCCCCGTTTTTTTAAAAAAAAACCTGATATAATGCCCCTACAGATTTCTCCGTAGGGGCAACTGTTGCACCCACGGATTAATCCATAGGGGCAAGTTTTTCCTCTACACATTTCTCTGTAGGGACAAAATATCAGAATATCTGATATTTTGTCCTTATGGACTTAGTAACATGGGTAAAACTTGCCCCTACGAATTAATCCATAGGGGCATTTATCAGGACCTATGGATAAATCCGTAGGGGCATTTATCAGGCCCTACGGATAAATTCATAGGGGCAAGTATTTTATTTTATAAACAAATAAATTAAATAAAGATTATGTCCCTACGGAATAATCCGTAGGGATAAATGTCCCTACAGAGTAAGGCGTAGGGGCCATTATTACTCCATAGGGGTATGTTCAGGACGAAAACTTGTACCTGCGGCCTTTGGAACTACGGAGAAATTTTATGTCCCTATAGATATATCCTTAGGGGTAGTGGTTTGCCCCTATGGATTTATCCGTAAGGGCAAGCGATTACTGTAGTAGTGTCGAGTCTTACGGACGGGCCGTGTCTGTCCTGCATTTATAAAATATATAGATATACATGCAATATTAAGACAAAACAAATTATGCGTGCAATAATCAATAAAATAATGGTGAAGTGCCAATATATGATAAAAGAATTTTA
Source organism: Agapanthus africanus (assembly GCA_030015575.1). Classification (NCBI taxonomy): domain Eukaryota; kingdom Viridiplantae; phylum Streptophyta; class Magnoliopsida; order Asparagales; family Amaryllidaceae; genus Agapanthus; species Agapanthus africanus. The sequence continues at coordinate 235,996,138 of CM057338.1, forward strand.
GCAACAGAAAAATATAGGCAAAATTAAGATTATTATTGGCTAAAATAAAATGAAGATGTTACAATGTGTATGGAAAATGCATAACTCATGGGCGGAAAAATTAGAAAAAAATAAGTTTTATAGAGGGAAATTATTAATCATATTTTTCCGTTATCTCGTGGCTCAACCGATTGCCTACTTGAATTCTGAGATATGGATTCTAATGTGTTTGTTTGATTATATATCACAGGCTTAATGCATTTGTATAGTTTATATGATATCATAATTTTTCGAGTACAGTATATATATACCTCTAGCGACATCATAACGAGCCTGAGCCCGGGCAGTAGTACAAGCGGGACGATAGTTCCTTCGGTGAGAAACAGCCGATGACCCGGACATGGATGCATCACCTTCAACTAAATAGTAAACAATGATGATATAAGTAACTTCTGAATAAAATAATATATAATCAATTTGATGTATCATATAGTGAAGAATACTAAGCTGCAGACTGCACGGAGGGTATGGATCGTGCGGGAGAGGTCTCTGTCCCGGATGTGGAGGCACCACTGATTAGTATGAAAACTTGTATTTACCGTAATCAGAAACGGCGTCACTTTGCAGCTAGCCGGTGAGTACGGGTCGATCCACAGAGATGGGTAAATTTCTTTAATATGTTTTAACGAGTTGATTCAAGGTGTTGTTTTGGTTGGTTTATGAAAATCTAGATCTATCAATCAATTAAATTAATCTAATTTAAAGTCTTGCTAGGGTTAGGCTTAGGGGAAGTTTTGGAGATTAACGTTTTCCTCACCGCTTTCAATGCCTTTTTTTTAGCTATATTAGATGTTACGGTAATTATCAATAAAGTGGATCCAAATCTTTTGGGAAGATGTTTCTTCCTCTAGATTTGTATCCTTCCTTTGTTGATAATTACCCTAACCCCCATGGAAAACGCGCGCAACCGGCCCTTTATACTACGGTTCACCGTTACCTCGAGGGGTAGGGTGCCGTAGGGAGCAGTTGTGCGCGTATGCAAGGAGTTCTAATTCATTAGGTGAATGTGGCATTGAAAAGGGTGAGAGATCTCATCTCCCAACCCTTTCCCTAAGGCTAACCCTAACAAGCGAGGAGATTACTCGCTTATTAGGGGATGAGAAAACATTTTAATTAAAGGAACAGAAATAAAATTACTTACTAATTCGATGGCTCCCTCCAAGCAAGAAGACAGAATAGATCTGAATATAACTCCCAGAAATTCTGAATTTTATTTATTGAAAAGAGGCATAGGGTTTTACAATTTTTGATTACAATTTATAAGTAAACAGGGAAAATTAGGGTTACAGAGTCTCGCGCATATGCAATTACAGATATGCCCACGTAAAATCCAAACCCCCGCACCGACGCACCGACACGAGAAAAATACACCGACACGGGCACTATACGGCTGCGTAACCGCGGCATTAGTGGGATTGGGCCGCGGTTCCGCGGCCCTTTGGTGAGATCATCTCACCAAACTTTCTGGGTTGCTTCTTGTTGGATTGGGCTTCTTATTTATATATATCTTTTCTCTGTTTGGCTTCTTATTCTTCTCCATATCTTTCAGTGAAAACTTGTAGCGATCTTTTAACCGTTTGCCATGACATTTTGGACCTTGCACTGTTCTTCGTCTCGGCTTGAGTAAGATCCGTCTGCTTGTTGGTCAAAAAGTCCATTTTCTTTATCAGCTTTCGTCTTTTTCATTGTATTCGCATCCAAGCTCTGTATCTTATAACATGTAACAAAAGTGCGTCACGAGTAACTGTTTATTTATAAAATGGATAAGAATAGGGGAATAAAAAATGCAATATTATGGTCTGAACAAATACCCCCAAACTTACCTTTTGCTCGTCCTCGAGCAAACTTATTATTTTATTCACTAAAATCCTAACCACACTTTCGCAGGGAAACGCGATTGCACTGAGCACATGAAACAAGCCTTTAAACCTCTAGGTGTCCCTAGTAGGAGGAGTGTTGTCTCCTGAGGGTTTTCAGGGGATTACACCCACAAAATCCTATCAACTTGGCCCATTGACTTTTGTTCTCCAATTAGGTTTTCTAATAAGGAATTCTATTATCTTTTGACTCGCAAATTATCCACCCACATTCTTCACACTTCCTTATCATCTAACTTAAGATTATCTATGTTCTATAGATTTACTTAGCTTTCGGCATCTCTTAAGTTTTCCTTCTAGGGTTCCATCTCCACTTAGGAATTTCTATCAACTCTACTAAAGATACAAGTTCTATTCTTCATCCCTTTTTCTCATCTAAACTCCAATTACATACCCCTACTTGTGTGTATAGATCACCCCTACACTTGGAAATTCAAATCAAGCAATCATACCCTTGTCCGTTGTCCAAAGCACTTATTAATTCGTGAATTTTGAATTTCGCTTACACATCCTTCATGCGACTGTTAATACTTCTTGAGGTACCAACAACCGATTACAAGATGCGTTAGCACTTTAAAGCGTACTTCCTAGTTTTGCAATACCCAAGGCTTTTAGCAGTGACTCCCAAACCAGTTGGTCTAAGGCACTAGGTGATGAAGCACCCTCGGTAAAGATTTTTCTATTTTTACAGCCTTAAGTAATCACAAAAACCAGTGTCCATTTTTTTTCTTTATTCACTTTTTTTTCTTTATTTTCATTGTACTAAGGACTTTTAGACAAGAGCATTTCAAGGTCTCTTCTACTATTCCAAGTTTCAAGGTGCGTGATTGTGCAAGTTGTAGGATATACATTTTCAGAATCTAGACTTAAACTAGGAACTATTTTTCAAACTTATACTCTAATAAGAATATCAATACTCTTCCCTTGTTTCGACTTAGTCCAAGAAGTGAACCCAAAATTTGCCTATTTCTAAATAATCTACAAAGACATATACTTTCTACCGTTAAACTTTAAGGAATGTTATTTTTAGGGTTTTTAATTCACTAAGTCTAAGATCTAGTTGTTCCTAACTAGTTATCCTATATGTCAAACTCTAGTCAAATAAGGCCAAAATTGAATACAATTATTTTCATAATTTTTCAAAATTTTTCAATTTTTATGGGTTTTCAAATAAGTATGCAAATGCAAAAATATGTACAAATGAATGCGAAGGAAGAAAAAACGTACCGAGCATACCCCCAAACTTGAACTTGACAGTGTCCTCACTGTTATGCTAAACCAAGAGGGTCAAAATACCGGCGCTTCCCAGTTTATTTATTTATAAATTTTTTTATTGCTAAGAAAAACAAAAATATATACAAAAAGGCCCTCCCCCAAACTTCATTTAAACTATGTTAGACATTACTGCCAAACTTTGCCTAGACCAAACGTCAACACCAACCAGTTGAAAAATTTATCAGTAAAGAGTATTGGTTGGTGGAAGAATAAGTTGTAGCGATCCGCAAAGAATTGGGAAAGGTAGAAGTAGTGGTAAGGGAGGTGTGGAGGTAAATATACAGGCGATGGTGATGTATCAAAACGAGAATGTAATTGATCAGCAATCAGTGGAGTGTTGGCATTCTCGTAGCTTATTAAAAGAAATGGGGGTATTTCAACTTCTGAGTGAGGAGGTTGACTCACCACAATACCCCCAAGATGTTCCTGTGGGTCCTCTATTGACTTGGCATCATTCATCAATTGTATATGATATTCAATTATGGGGGAACTTATCTCCTCGATGTCCGCCATGGTCCAACCGAAAACTTGCCGCCTATCTTGTAAGACCATTACGAGGGCGTTCTCTTGCTCGAGGGCTAGAGAGGCCGACATGATAATGGGAAAGGTCTCATTCTCACCTATGTAAGCATGTCTAAGGTGAGACGGCAAGGGCGTGAGTTCGAGTTTCGGAGGTGAAAGAATCATTGCGGAATCTACCTCGAACTCAAAGGACTCCAACACAGGTTTGAAATCACTGCAAACAACCGATTCGGATGGCTCGACTGACTCATCCAAAAATTCAAACGACTCATATTCGGGCTGTGAGTCGTCATCATCCAAAAAAGTGAAACATTCATAATTAACATCGGTTGTGTCAACGGTGGTAGGCTCAAGGAGGGACGCATTAGTGGCGTCAAAACTGTTTTCATTAAACAAGAATCTTTCAAGCTCGCAATCCTCCTGCGTGATTTCGTGAATAGAGCAAACTTCTCGTGTACTAGTTTTAGGCACGGGGGGCAGACTTCCCATCTTATAAATATTGAACCCACTAGACATTTTCCTAAAGGATAGAGTCATGGAGCCATTGCGACAGTTTATTACAGCATTGGAAGTGGCCAAAAATGGTCGACCTAGGATCACCGGAATTTGGTTTCTTGGGTTAGAAACAGGTTGTGTATCCATAACAATAAAATCAATGGGGAATATGAACTCCCCCACTTTAATCAACACATCCTCTAGCTGACCCCTTGGATGGGTGATTGATCGATCAGCCATTTGGAGAGTACAACGAGTGGGTTTCAACTCTCCAACCCCTAATTGTTCGTACACGGAGTAGGGAATCAGGTTAACACTAGACCCAAGATCTAGAAGTGCTCGATTAATTTTCTTATCCCCAATTGTGATGGAAATCGTAGGACAGCCGGGGTCCTTTCGTTTTTGGGGTAAGGTTTGATGGTGGTTAATAGCATTGCTCACTGCACTAGCCACTAGCACTTTCTTGGGTACTTGAGATGTCTCTCTCTTCGAGGTGCATAAGCCCTTTAAGATTTTCGCGTATGAAGGGACTTGTTGGATAGCATCCAAGAGAGGTATATTTATGCTAACCTGCTTAAATATCTCCACAATCTTCTCCACTTGTGCAGTTGGTTTATTAGGACTCAACCTGTTTGGGAATGGAGCATTTTGAAAATTCGTTGAGTCAAATGTCTGTGGAGTAGAATGTAGAGTAGGAACGGATCCCGGTGTAGATGTGTTCATGTTGTGAGAATTGGGTCCGTTCGAGCTAGAAGAAGTAGAGCCGTGTGAAGGGTGGAGAATAGGCTCTAAAGAAAAAGGTGAAGAAGAAAGCGAAGAAAATGAAGAAGGAGAAGGTGACGATGGAGAAAAAGAAGAAGAAGAAGAAGAACCACCGGCGGAGATGTCATCACTAGTTCCCACATTATTTTGCAACACTCTTCCGGATCTCAACGTGGTCACCGCATTAACATTGTGATTGTGATATGCGTTTTGTGGGTGACCGGGATTAGGCAATGGTTGAGATGGAAGCTTTCCCTTTCTCTCTCGCTCAACGCAGCAGTTAATTGTGCAATTTGTGCCTCAATAGATTTGATACTTTGATCGTGTGAGGTATTGTTATTCATTAAAGATTGAACATAATTTTCAAATCTTGCTGCGGATTCTGTAGATTGCTTGAGAAATGCATCTAGACTTTTCTAGAGCGAGATAACCTTATCATCATTTGGTTGAACCAAATTGTTCGTTTGATTTGTATAAGGTTGTTGTTGGAAAGGTTGCTGGTTTTGAGTTTGTGAAAGTGCTTGTTGTTGTTGTGGAGGAGGTCTTTGAAAATTATTGTTCCCTTGGACTTGTTGATTTTGGTTCCAAGCGAAATTCGGGTGACTCCTCCACCCCGGATTGTATGTCGAAGAGTACGGATCATTTCTTTGTCGTTGCTGAAATGCAGCATTGACTTGATCCTGTCCTTGAATAGGTGCATTATAAGGACACTCTTCGGTTAGATGTGATGGATTAGAACAACAAGCACAAACAGTTCGTGTGGGTAGAGTAGGGGCAGGAGAAGACGATGAGATTTTGGTCTCAATGGCTTCTAGCTTTTTCATAAGTGAGGCCATCTCGGCCTTCATAGCAATCGACATATCTACTTGATGTATGTCTGCCCTAGATTGACCACTAGAAGAAGATGATGTAGTCTTGGTACTCTCCCACTGAATTGTTTGCTCACTAAGATCCTCAAGAAACTGCCACGCCTCGTCGCTAGACTTGGAGAGAAAATGACCTTGACATATTGTTTCTGGCAACTGCTTCGTTGCTGCGTTCAATCCCTCGTATAATGTTTGGCAAAGTTGCCAACTTTCGATCCCATGATGAGGGCATTGAACAAGTAGGTCTTTAAATCTTTCGAAGCACTTCCAAAATGGTTCGGAAGGAAGCTGTGAAAATTGTATAATCTCATTATGGATTCTAGCAGTTTTGTGATGAGGATAGAACTTTTTCAGAAAAGCTCTTACAAACTCGTCCCAATTTCTAATGGAATGTGATGCGGTGCTGTATAGCCACTTCTCGGCTAGGTCATATAAGGTAAAAGGAATGACCCTCAGTCTTATCGCGTCATCACTTAATTGGGTTGTTTTCATCATAGCGCATACATTTTGGAATTTATTAATAAAAATATACGCATCTTCAGATTCCAAACCATGAAATTTTGGCAGCATATTGATGAAATGTGGTTTTATTTCAAAATTATCCCCATTTGCCGGTGGGGGTGAAAGACATGTGGGTAAAGAAGTGCGGACGGGGTAGAAGAGATCCTGGAGCGCAACTCGTGCTGGCGCTACAACAGGCGGAAGATTCGGATTATTCGCACCTAACGGAGGTGGAATCATTCCCGTCGGTAAGGTATCGTTGGGGTCGTGTCCCGACATACCTTCTAAAGAAGAATTTAAAGGTGGAGGTAAGGAAATGGAGGGAATTTCGATGAAGGGTTCGTCGAAGGGTTCGTCGGTCGGTACCAACGAAACACGGACTAATCGGGAGTTAGTATCCCTAGTCCAAAGTGACATACACCAAAGGAGTAGTGTAGTCAGAAAAAAAATAGAAAAACAGAATATGGGGGTAAGATAACGTCAATGGAGGGAAGTAGTGGACGTGAGTTGCAAGATTTCTTTAGCGACAAGTTGCAAGTTTTGAAAAGATTTTTCCCTTTTTTTTATTTATGTGAGAGTTTTGCAAAGAAGTTTTTGAAAAGGGACTGGTGACACAAATGTATCAACCACACATGCACAATCAGGCCTAGATCTAGGGTCACCTAGGTCTGCTAGACAGCTCCTAACTAGGGCTAGAAACAGGACCTCAAACCGCCTCTTCACGGACAAGTACGGCCAGGTAAGTGGGAAGGAACCACCACTACAGTGGGCCTAATTAATAACCACTAGCCTAGACACCGCAAAGTCGGTTAGGATAAACGGTCGATGCCTATACTAGTCCTTTTCCTATTGAGCTCGATGTTCTTAGGTCCGAGTCTAGTCTTTTTTTTTTAATTAATTGTAGTCGATGCAAAATACTTTAGGTGTTTTCTGGGGTCCTGGTAAGGGTGATGAAATCCCCACCCAATCTGAGTTTGGTCAATTAGCCCCTTAAAGTCCGATTAAATTATGCAAAACAATAAAATTCACTTGCAATCAATTTTTAGCGCGGCGCAAAGAAACCTGCAGAAAATCTGTTATTTAGAAGGGGGAAGAAGAATTTTTTAGCGCAAAGAATTCCTGCAGAAAATTTTCACAGTGGATATATTGTAGGTTGCAGAGGGGAGAAGGAGAGATCAAACCATATAAAATTGATGCGCTGACGTGGCCAAGGTCCGGCGGAAACGCGGCGTGGGGCTCCCTTATGCGGCGGAAACGCGGCAGTATGAAGGAATCAGGCTCTGAAAAATTTTGTGCTGCTCTGTACTGATAGTTCCTCTCTGTTCTTATGTACCAATTTTTGTTTTGCCCTCTGTAAATTTCCAGATCCTCAATTCTTCGCTGTTCCTGCAAGATTCAAAAGATACACCTTTCAAACAGATCAAAGTTGATAATTTTTGTATTTTTTTTTATATTTTCAGATTTTTATAATTTTTAAAATTTATATCAACCCGAAAATTCACAAAAAGAAAAATTACGCCATCCCCGGCAACGGCGCCATTTGATTAGTATGAAAACTTGTATTTACCGTAATCAGAAACGGCGTCACTTTGCAGCTAGCCGGTGAGTACGGGTCGATCCACAGAGATGGGTAAATTTCTTTAATATGTTTTAACGAGTTGATTCAAGGTGTTGTTTTGGTTGGTTTATGAAAATCTAGATCTATCAATCAATTAAATTAATCTAATTTAAAGTCTTGCTAGGGTTAGGCTTAGGGGAAGTTTTGGAGATTAACGTTTTCCTCACCGCTTTCAATGCTTTCTTTTTTAGCTATATTAGATATTACGGTAATTATCAATAAAGTGGATCCAAATCTTTTGGGAAGATGTTTCTTCCTCTAGATTTGTATCCTTCCTTTGTTGATAATTACCCTAACCCCCATGGAAAACGCGCGCAACCGGCCCTTTATACTACGGTTCACCGTTACCTCGAGGGGTAGGGTGCCGTAGGGAGCAGTTGTGCGCGTATGCAAGGAGTTCTAATTCATTAGGTGAATGTGGCATTGAAAGGGGTGAGAGATCTCATCTCTCAACCCTTTCCCTAAGACTAACCCTAACAAGCGAGGAGATTACTCGCTCATTAGGGGATGAGAAAACATTTTAATTAAATGAACAGAAATAAAATTACTTACTAATTCGATGGCTCCCTCCAAGCAAGAAGACAGAATAGATCTGAATATAACTCCCAGAAATTCTGAATTTTATTTATTGAAAAGAGGCATAGGGTTTTACAATTTTTGATTACAATTTATAAGTAAACAGGGAAAATTAGGGTTACAGAGTCTCGCGCGTGTGCAATTACAGATATGCCCACGTAAAATTCAAACCCCTGCACCGACGCACCGACACGAGAAAAATACACCGACACGGGCACTATACGGCCGCGTAACCGCGGCATTAGTGGGCTTGGGCCGCGGTTCCGCGGCCCTTTGGTGAGATCATCTCACCAAACTTTCTGGGTTGCTTCTTGTTGGATTGGGCTTCTTATTTATATATATCTTTTCTCTGTTTGGCTTCTTATTCTTCTCCATATCTTTCAGTGAAAACTTGTAGCGATCTTTTAACCGTTTGCCATGACATTTTGGACCTTGCACTGTTCTTCGTCTCGGCTTGAGTAAGATCCGTCTGCTTGTTGGTCAAAAACTCCATTTTCTGTATCAGCTTTCGTCTTTTTCATTGTATTCGCATCCAAGCCCTGTATCCTTTAACATGTAGCAAAAGTGCGTCACGAGTAACTGTTTATTTATAAAATGGATAAGAATAGGGGAATAAAAAATGCAATATTATGGTCTGAACAACCCCCACCAACTAGACAATAAAAAATCACTATATAATAACTTCAAAATGAATATGCATGTATATCTATAATATAACATTCAAAATTAATGTGTGTGCAGTATAGAATATATAAATGTACTTGCTGCAGAAGTAGGTTCTAGGTGTGCCCCGAAAGTGGAGGCACCCCCTCCAACTAGACAATAAGAAATGACTATATAAGTAACTTCAAAATGAATATGCATGCATATCTATAACATTCAAAATGAATTAATATGCGTTCAATATACCTATAGGTGTGGCAAAGTCCACCTGGAATGAGTCATCTGGAAAGGGTACTATAACATTTCATAATTTTAAAAGCTTATTTTAGAAATTAAATAATGATATTATGTGTTTTGTTAAAAATGATGGCATTTATAGAATTGGGCTTCTATAAATTGGTATGAAAATATACTTATATAGTTTAACATGATAAAACCAATTGTTGGGGTAAAAAAATACACTCCGGTTGACCAAGTCAAAATCAAAGTCAACCCCAGGCCAAGTGGGCCCAAGCCCAGGTCAAAGAGACCGTCCCCATGACAAAATGAATGAAGCCATAAATCAGTTTAATTTAATTCTTATATATATATATATATATATATATATATATATATATATATATATATCAATGTATGTAAAATAGGCAAAAAGCCAAAATTTTATAAACCCCATGGCTTATGTGCAAAAAGAGATAAGCACATTAGGTATGGGGTGGCACAAGTGCCATTTGGAAAAGCTCATGGGGCTATATGTAAAGTGTGTAGCTTATAAAGGCAAACATGATGAAAGAATCAACAAGACTTTTCATTCTCTCAAATTTTAGGGTTTGTGCATCCTTCCTTAAGGTTCTAAACCTTCTTTCTTTTGAATTAAATCAAGAGTTCAATCCCTCTTTTTCCAAAAAGAAACTGTTTTCACCATAAAACCCTTAAAGGAGAACTCGAATCTTTCGTCAAATCTCCAAAAGGGAAGATTTTTGAGTTTCACCCTTCTTCTTCTTCAAGATCCAACCAACGGAGAGGCCCTTTTCCAAAAATCCTATTTCCGGAAGATCCAAAGCCTAAAAGAAGATCTAGGATTAAAGGTGAGAAGAAAGGGGTCCCCTCTGATCATCTTCAAACATTTCTAGGAGTTTAACTCCATTCAAGATCTGTTAGATTTTAACTTCATAAACAAAACCCTTTTAGGAGTTTAACTCCAAATCTATACATAATCTCTGTTAGGAGTTCTACTCCAAAACCGCTTGGGAGTTCAACTCCCTGCATAAGGGCGAAGCCCCTTTTCCGCTGGTGTTTCTAGCGGTCGCGTGCCGCTCACGTGACCCGCGGGCACCCAGTGGTCATGAGCCGCGCACGTGAGCCACGGACGCCCTGCGGTCTTATGCCACGCACGTGACCCACAGGCGCCTAGAGGTCGCGTGCAGAGCACGTGAACCGTGGACGCCCAGCGCTCACTTGCGTCTCATGGGATCTGCAAGCGTTGAGCACTCAGCGGTCGCATGCAGGGAACGTAACCTACAGGTGCCCAGTGCTCAGCGGTCGTGTGCCATGCACATGACCCACGGGCGTCCAGCGGTCGTGTGCAGGGCACGTGACCCACGGGCTCCCAACGCCCACGCGCCTGGCACACGACCCGTAGGCGCCAAGCGCACACGTTCCTGGCACGTGACCCATGGGCTCCAAGCGCCAACATGCCAGGCACGTGACCTTGTCACGCCCCACTTCCCAGTGTACGGCGAAGGGGACACGACGAGGCCCGCTACGTATATACTCAGAAGTACATACGTTAAGCGTATCTAAGCAATATAAAAGTAAATCACAAGAGACAAGAGATATAGAAATAACAACAACTTTATTAATAACATTCTTTTGTACAATGCATGAAAAGTAAATACAACTGAAATAAAAAGCGATGCCTAAACAGTGGCATAACAGGAAATGAAAATACTGAAAAGAACAAGGTACAATATCTAGAGCTCGGGATCTTCGTGAAACTGCTCCAAATCTTCACCGGTGGGCTCGATCTCAGCTTGGTCCAACGCACCTGACGACATTCAAAGAAAAAAAAAATAGAATGTCGTCAGCGAACAGGTCGCTCGGTAAGTCCCAAAGATAAGGGAGAAATAGACAGAGAATAAGAGAGAGAGACTAGCTTTTAACGTTGTATTGTATTGTCATATTATAGTAATATGGTGTTAGCGCTGTTGGTGTAGCTTGGTACAGAAGGATGCCAGTGTATACGAGAGGGGTCTCAGTATGCTAGAGACCAGGGCAAATGGAAGTACAAGGCTCCGTTATACAACCCGGAACAACGGCAATTGGATTCAGGTTAGGTGTCTTAATCTTACCATCTCGTGCCACCTTTAACACCTTCCGTACCAATCTACTCCTTAAACCCCGCGATGTCTTGTTTGTATTGTTATGTTGTAAAATTGTATTGATTGCATGATTGATTGACTGACTGACCAAAACCATGATATCAAGAAACGGTTATAACCGTAGAGTCATGTAAATGGAATACTGGGAACCATGTAAATGGAATATCCATGGTTCGGTTCAGTCAAGTTATATAAAATGTTAACTGGATTCTGGGATTCATGTGTTCATATTGAGTTGGAATATAAAAGAATATAGATTGACTTGAATCATATTCAAGTCAGAAATAGTCAGACTTTAACCCGGGTCAGACTAAAACAAAGATAATTTGAAGTTCAATAATTGTTAGGGGCCTTATTGTAATTTATAAAACTTGAGGGGGTTTTATGTAAAAATACTTTTGTATAGTTTCAAAATACACCTCAAGTATTTCATAATCGTCTTTATTTTTATAATGGATGTGAATTTTATTTGTGTTATTCTAGTGAATATATCCTAATCAAAGTATTAATTATTTTATCTGAAGTTCATGGTATTTTAGTGTAACTTTTAATCTTGTAATTTTTTTAGAAAAATGTGGAAAGTTTATATTATGATAAAATAGGTGTTTAAATGATAATTATATATATTAACACATGAATAATTTTATATAAATATTTTATTAAAAAAATCTCATTTTCCCTAAATATCGTATTTTGAACCTTTCGAGACCGAATGCTCCTTGCGGAGGTCTGAATCTCGCACTACTAGCCTACGGGTGCACGATGAACCGTCCTATCCCTAACAGGTTCCCCAAAAGTGGGTTGTAGCGGCACTTTACTTAAGTTTAACAAATACTTTTCATTTAGGAAAACGGTTTTATAAATATAAGGTATTTATTTGCAAAAAGTATAGTTTTCCATATTTTAGTTGTTAGGGTTTGCTAAGCCAACTAGCCTACTTCTAAGGTCTAAACGATGAGTCATTAGAAGTCTCAAATCTCCTTTTCACCGTCGATTGCGGCCAGGTAAGTGCCAGGTAAGTGCGAAGGAACCACAGTCGTGGGCCTAATTAAAAACCACCAGCCTTAGACACACTTGCCTAGGCACCACAAGACAGCTTAGATAAACGATCGATATCCATGACCAATCGTGCTTTCATTTTATTAAAAGATTTTATTTAGAAATGTTTACAACTTAAACCTTTCAATAAAGATTATAAAGATTAGGGTATTTTAGTGAAAAGTCCTGTAATTTCGTATTCTGTGTTTTGATATTTATCAATTAGGGTTATATTGAGTGTGTGTAGAGGTAGGTCATTATCTCGTGATTTATTTTAAGTTTTGGTGAAGTTTAAAGGTAAAACATGACATGTTAAAGTTGAAGGTATTAACGCGCAAGAATACGGTATTCGAAAATGTTATCATTTTATGTGTGAAATTTCATTCAAATTGGGTTCTGCAAGTTTAGTGATCAAAATAAACATATTTAGGAGTGTGGTAATTAATTAAACTAAGAAAAATGAACTTCATGGTATTTTTATGAAAAGAATACGGTTTTGCAAAGAAGTTATCATTTCATGTGAAAAAGTTTGATTAAATTGGTTTATGGGTGATTAATAGTCAACATGAATATGGGTAGATAATCTGTATTAGGTATCAAGTGGAAATTTATAGAAAAACCGAATCGGAAATCGGTTTGTCCGATTTCCGTCGGGTTCCAAAAAGTCGTATTTTTACCTTAAAGAAAAGGGAGATAGAAGAGGTGGGACTTACGGTTTGGACAAGCTCAGGAAGCTAAGGGATGTGGTGGTTTCCGATTCATCGAAAGCGTCACGAAGGTTCTAATCCGGTCGCCGGAATCCGTCGTCAATTTCGGCAGCGCTTCGCTTCTTGCTCTTCGTACCGAGTTCTCGAGAATTGGAGAAAGTAGACTTAGAGTTGTGAGTGGAAAAGGTAGAGGATATGGGTCTTTATATAGGGCTAGGCTAGGGTTAGGGTTTGGATTAAAAATATTAAAAGAAAATATAAAAAAACATTAATAATTCATTAAAAATCATTAAACCTAGGAGTAAAAGGGATTTATTGGCCAAATCAAAACCGATCCAGGTATAATAAGTATGCAAGTGGGTTGACCAAGTCAAGAGCCAACTTTTCTCAGTTGGTGACTCGGCCGTCCGGCCAAGTCCGGCCGGCGGCGCCGGACCGAGTCAGCCGAGTCGCCGGCCGGCGGCGCCGAGTCGGGCCGAGTCAAGGGTCCAATGGCCGGGAGTTTTCCTGAGGAATAACTTGGTATTTTTACTTTTTGTTGTCCAGTACATATTTTAGGAGTTATGGCCTTTTTACCGTTGACTTCCAAAAAAAATAAAACAAAATAAATACAAAAATATTGTGGGGCATGGGATTTGAACTCCGGTGGCTTGGTTCAGCAGTGCAAAGTGTTACCAATGAGCTACAAGCTCCTTCTTGTAATTATTGTGGTTTTTAATTAGTTAAACTGATAGCAGCAAGAATAAATACTCCTGGTATTCATTAAATTTAAAGTAATTTCTTGTACACTAAAAATGGAGTTATTTCATTCTTGTAGCTTGTAATTAAAAACAAAAATAATTACCTAAATCTTGTGCTCAGGCTTAAATACCCCTTCTTGGATTTTTAAAAAAAATATTTTGAAAAAAAATTGTATAGGAAAAAGTGTATAAAAAATTAGGGTTGTTACATTCTACCCTCCTTATAAAAATTTCGTCCTCGAAATTTGTAAAAGAAAAGTGTAACAGTGCAAAGAATTTTGGTGGTTATGGTATAGATAGTGTATAAATAACAAAGAGATACAAGGGTGAAAAAGGCTTACCGGTGTTACCTTGACCTACAGTCTCGGTTTCTACGGCTTCCAATGTGAAGGTCTGTCGCCGTGCTACATTCCTTCTGGCTGGAGGCACATTCTGCCTTTGGGGCCTGTTTCTCTGCCCTCTAGACATGCCCCTCATTGCCTGTTGGAATTGGCGAGTAGGCTGTGCAGGTGGTGGAGCAGGTAGTGCAGGACGAGTTGCAGGAGCCGGGATGGTTGGCCGCTGCGGTTGGTTGGTGTGTGGGTGAGATAAGTTGCTGTTGTAAGGACAGTTCCCAATTCCGTGGTTGGATGCGCCACAAATTAGACACAGGCCTTTTGTGCGCCTACAGTCCTTCCACAAATGTCCCTTTCTATGGCAGTAATGGCAAATTTCTTCAGTCCTCCTGGGTTCAAACAATGGTCTGGAAGAGGCTCCACCTGCCATCTGGTTGGCAGGGCGCTGGACTCCTGCAGTCTGAGATCTGCCCCTCTCTTTTATTACTGCCTCATAACTGCGGGCAACTTCTAGGCTTCCTCATGAGTCAAAAACTTCCCTGTGGCTAGAGCAGCCTTAATCTCTGTGTCCAAGCCTTGTTGAAAGCGACGGGCTCTGATCTCGTCCCTCGATATCAAGTGTGCCGCGAATCGGCTCAACATGGTGAACTCAACGTCGTATTCATCTACCGATTTATCCCACATTGATCCTTGCTTTAGATGAATAAACTGCTGCTCCATAGCGAACCTGGCAGTCACAGGGAAATATTTCGCGTTGAACTTCTCGCGAAATGTCTTCCATTCAATCGGCTGTACCAGACGGGTTTCTTCCGCCTTCCACCAATTGCGAGCATTATCCGTGAGCTGTAGTTTTGCTACACGGACCCAAGCGTTGTCTGGCACTTGAGCTGCTGCCAGATCGTCTTCGATGCTTTGTGCCCATTCTTCCGCTTCAAGAGGGCTTCCTTTACCAGAGAACTGCTTTGGGTGCAAAGCCCAGAATTGCTTTACTCCCGGTGCATCGGTCTCAGGACGATTCAAAAGTTGTTGTTGTCCCTCGAGAAGACTGCGGATCGCCTCAAATAGCATCGTTTGCTCAGTGGGTGGTGCAGGAACAACTGGTGTGAGAGGTAGTGCTGGAGGGGTGTTGTTAACGTTGGTGCTGGTGTTGTTCGGGGAATCCATAACCCTGAAGAAAAATTTGGGTTAGGACAGATTCAAATGAAATGATAATATTCAAGGAACATGAATTGTAAAGAATGTTTTAGTTGCTGGTTCTTGTGTTATATTGCTTAGGCTGTCCACGCAGACCAGAACTGCATGATAGGGATTCATACAGCTCTGACCTGTATGGGCCACCAACAAAACATGTCACGCCCCGCTTCCCAGTGTACGGCGAAGGGGACACGACAAGGCCCGCTACGTATATACTCAGAAGTACATACGTTAAGCGTATCTAAGCAATATAAAAGTAAATCACAAGAGACAAGAGATATAGAAATAACAGCAACTTTATTAATAACATTCATTTGTACAATACATGAAAAGTAAATACAACTGAAATAGAAAGCGATGCCTAAACAGTGGCATAACAGGAAATGAAAATACTGAAAAGAACAAGGTACAATATCTAGAGCTCGGGATCTTCATGAAACTGCTCTAAATCTTCACCGGTGGGCTCGATCTCAGGTTGGTCCAACACACCTGACGACATTCAAAGAAAAAAGAAATAGAATGTCGTCAGCGAACAGGTCGCTCGGTAAGTCCCAAAGATAAGGGAGAAATAGACAGAGAATAAGAGAGAGAGAGTAGCTTTTAATGTTGTATTGTATTGTCATATTATAGTAATATGGTGTTAACGCTGTTGTTGTAGCTTGGTACAGAAGGATGCCAGTGTATACGAGAGGGGTCTCAGTATGCTAGAGACCAGGGCAAATTGAAGTACAAGGCTCCGTTATACAACCCGGAACAACGGCAATTGGATTCAGGTTAGGTGTCTTAATCTTACCATCTCGTGCCACCTTTAACACCTTCCGTACCAATCTACCCCTTAAACCCCGCGATATCTTGTTGGTATTGCTATGTTGTAAAATTGTATTGATTGCATGATTGATTGACTGACTGACCGAAACCATGATATCAGGAAACGGTTATAATCGTAGAGTCATGTAAATGGAATACTGGGAACCATGTAAATGGAATATCCATGGTTCGGTTCAGTCAAGTTATATAAAATGTTAACTAGATTCTGGGATTCATGTGTTCATATTGAGTTGGAATATAAAAGAATATAGATTGACTTGAATCATATTCAAGTCAGAAATAGTCAGACTCTAACCAGAGTCAGACTAAAACAAAGATAATTTGAAGTTCAATAATTGTTAGGGGCCTTATTGTAATTTATAAAACTTGAGGGGGTTTTATGTAAAAATACTTTTGTATAGTTTCAAAATACAGCTCAAGTATTTAATAATCGTCTTTATTGTTATAATGAATGTGAATTTTATTTGTGTTATTCTAGTGAATATATCCTAATCAAAGTATTAATTATTTTATCTGAAATTCATGGTATTTAGTGTAACTTTTAATCTTGTAATTTTTTTAGAAACATGTGGAAACTTTATATTATGATAAAATAGGTGTTTAAATGATAATTATATATATATTAATACATGAATAATTTTATATAAATATTTTATTAAAAAAAATCTCACTTTCCCTAAATATCGTATTTTGAACCTTTCGAGACCGAATGCTCCTTGCGGAGGTCTGAATCTCGCACTACTAGCCTGCGGGTGCACGATGAACCGTACTATCCCTAACAGGTTCCCCAAAAGTGGGTTGTAGCGGTGCTTTGCTTAGGTTTAACAAATACTTTTCATTTGAGAAAACGGTTTTACAAATATAAGGTATTTATTTGCAAAAAGTATAGTTTTCCGTATTTTAGTTGTTAGGGTTTGCTAAGCCAACTAGCCTACTTCTAAGGTCTAAACGATGAGTCATTAGAAGTCTCAAATCGTCTCTTCACCGTCAATTGCGGCCAGGTAAGTGCTAGGTAAGTGGGAAGGAACCACAGTCGTGGACCTAATTAAAAACCACTAGCCTTAGACACACTTGCCTAGGCACTACAAGACAGTTTAGATAAACGATCGATGTCCATGACCAATCGTGCTTTCATTTTATTAAAATATTTTATTTAGAAATGTTTACAACTTAAAGCTTTCAATAAAGATTATAAAGATTAGGGTATTTAAGTGAAAAGTCCTGTAATTTCGTATTCTGTGTTTTGATATTTATCAATTAGGGTTATATTGAGTGTGTGTAGAGGTAGGTCATTACCTCGTGACTTATTTTAAGTTTTGGTGAAGTTTAAAGGTAAAACATGACATGTTAAAGTTGAAGGTATTAACGCGCAAGAATACGGTATTCGAAAACGTTATCATTTTATGTGTGAAATTTCATTCAAATTGGGTTCTACAAGTTTAGTGATCAAAATAAACATATTTAGGAGTGAAGTAATTAATTAAACTAAGAAAAATGAACTTCACGGTATTTTTATGAAAAGAATACGGTTTTGCAAAGAAGTTATCATTTCATGTGAAAAAATTTGATTAAATTGGTTTATGGGTGATTAATAGTCAACATGAATATGGGTAGATAATATGTATTAGGTGACAAGTGGAAATTTATAGAAAAACCGAATCGGAAATCGGTTTGTCTGATTTCCGTCGGGTTCCAAAAAGTCGTATTTTTACCTTAAAGAAAAGGGAGATAGAAGAGGTGGGACTTACGGTTTGGACAAGCTAAGGAAGCTAAGGGATGTGGTGGTTGCCGATTCGTCGAAAGCGTCGTGAAGGTTCTGATCCGGTCGCCGGAATCCATCGTCGATTTCGGCAGCGCTTCGCTTCTTGCTCTTCGTACCGAGTTCTCGAGAATTTGAGAGAGTAGACTTAGAGTTGTGAGGGGAAAAGGTAGAGGATAGGGGTCTTTATATAGGCTAGGCTAGGGTTAGGTTTTGGATTAAAAATATTAAAAGAAAATATAAAAAACATTAAAAATTCATTAAAAATCATTAAACCAAGGAGTAAAAGGGATTTATTGGCCAAATCAAAACTGATCCAGGTATAATAAGTATGCAAGAGGGTTGACCAAGTCAAGAGCCAACTTTTCTCAGTTGGTGACTCGGCCGTCCGGCCAAGTCCGGCCGCCGGCGGTGCCGAGTCGGGCCGAGTCGCCGGCCGGCGGCGCCGAGTCGGGCCGAGTCAAGGGTCCAATGGCCGGGGGTTTTCCTGAGGAACAACTTGATATTTTTACTTTTTGTTGTCCAGTACATATTTTGGGAGTTATGGCCTTTTTACCGTTGACTTCCAAAAAAATTTTAAAACAAAATAAATACAAAAATAATGTGGTGCATGGGATATGAACTCCGGTGGCTTGGTTCAGCAGTGCAAAGTGTTACCAATGAGCTACAAGCTCCTTCTTGTAATTATTGTGGTTTTTAATTACTTAAACTGATAGCAGCAAGAATAAATACTCCTAGTATTCATTAAATTTAAAGTAATTTCTTGTACACTAAAAATGGAGTTATTTCATTCTTGTAGCTTGTAATTAAAAACAAAAATAATTACCTAAATCTTGTGCTCAGGCTTAAATACCCCTCCTTGGATTTTTAAAAAAAATATTTTGAAAAAATATTGTTTAGGAAAAAGTGTCTAAAAAATTAGGGTTGTTACAGACCTGTGGGTGTCTAGCGCCTAAGTGTCATGCACGCGTCTTTATGACGCTCCTTACCCCTCATTTCCCGTGCATTCCACACCCAAAACACATCCCCCGTTGGGAAAATTTTTCTTACGGGAGGCTGTCCCGCATCCCATAAGGGGGCTACTAGCCCTCTTGACCCCTAGCCCGCTATCCAGGTAGCGAGACCCCCGTAAACTCTGCGAGGCGCCTGATACACCAAAAAAAACCCCAAGACACATATACGCACACTACACATTGAGTTTGCATGACTAGTTGACCCATCAATCGGAGGTTCCTTCACTTCAAAGATGAGGGGTAATTAACGGTATTTAGTCCGCGGCTACCGGAGATTCGGATTCCCACAATTAATAAACCCCGGCCTACCCTAGGTAGGGGAATCTGTATGCGCCTGACAAGTGACGTGTATTCCCTTCTCAATTGGGTGACGAAAAACACCCAACAGATCCTAGCATGCCCGGTGAGACCTTTCTCTCCTCATATATCTCGGGTCAAGCGTTCATGCGAACTCATTTAGCAAATATATTGACGTTTGTACTGAAGTAATGTTCTTTTCATGCAGCAATAACCTTTCAACGACGATGTCTCCCAAGATTAATTCAGCTGCCGATGTGACCCCAATCTCGTATGTGGTCAAGAACAATGCTCGTGTGGTTATCCCTGTCAGTCTCATATGGTAATGGAAGGAGCCACCCTGTCAATTTGGTTCGGTCGTCATCTACCATGCTAGAAGCGCTCATCTGGTGGTGGTCCCGACAAACCAAGCGGCCAAACTGACCTCAAGGGGAAGGAAGCTGAACGTCTTGGTCGCCAGAGCATCCCACCCCAAATGCAAATCCGTATTCGAACGGATCTCCACTATTCCAACTGGGGGCAAGGCCGTCAATACTAATGGGGCCACAAAGCAGCTCCAGTAAGCTCAGACGTTGACCTTGACGATCGAGCGAGCATGCATATTCATTGGACTCTATGTCAGTCGGTCTACGACGTCGTCCTGAAGGGCTGAAGCCTGCCAAATGCTCAAAACAGAAAGGTTGAGACAGAAGTGGCTCAGGTATCGAGCCAACAAAAGGGCCAGGACTCCAGCCAGGTGGGATCTTATAAGGTTCCAAGAGCAGGGTTACCCCGTAACGACGGCTGATGTGGCCATAAAAGTCAACAACTCCTTCGAACCCTTGGAGTGGGTTTAGAAAAACGCCATGATCGCCAAAATCAAGAAGACAGCTGTCTGAATGATGCTACAAAGAGACGTGTCCTAGCCCCAATAGAGAAAGCGTGACATGGTCTCTTCAAGGGTCTATCAAGAGCTCTGTGCCGCGCAAAAATAATGGGGCAAATCCAGAAAAGAAGTGCCAGCACCACTGAAGAACCCTGTTAGGCCAGCTGTCTTCAATCAATTTCCTGTTACCGAAACAGTAAGGCCCCAACAGCGGTCCATGAAATCATCTACCAATGATGAATGGACGGCCAGATATGTTATCCGCACGGTCTATATGGCGGGCATGCTCCCCAGCGACATCCTTCGCAGCAAAAGCAAGGATGGGGCCACCACATCCTAAGCCCAATCTGGCTTGTAAGTGGTTGCCGCTTCCCAAGATCAATCGCCTCTGGTGGATGATGAAAACCTTCTCGATGAGGCCGATAGGCAGAAATACCCCTCATTCCATGTGGAATCAATCTCGGATAGTGAGGAAGAGCCAAATTTCTGCCCCAGGCTACAGAGCAAGAGCTGCTTCAAGAGCTTCGAAAACAGCTCAGGAGCAAAGATAAAAAGATGGCTAAGCTCTACTCAAAAATTGATGACCTGACGAATGTTGTGAAGCAGCTTACGGCTCAAATTGCTCGGGTTCCTCCCAATCAAGCACGAGTCTCAACTCATGAGTCATGTGATGATAACCCGAAGCAACCGATGCCTGTCCCTTTGGGTCCAAGATTGGGTGAACCGTATGAAAGCTGGCCACATTCTGCTTCTGGGGACGCCTTGGTCCCAAATAGCACCATCCCGCTAACACAGGATCGGATAATGGATTTAGTCACCAGCAAAGTTAAAACATTAGTGGCCGAAGCCGAAGCTCAGAATGAAATTGGCAGTAGTGGGCAGCCATATCCCGCACAGTACGATCTGATCGAGTTCCCGAACGGCTACATCTTTCCTAAGTTCGGAAGATTTGACCGGACGGGAAACGCAAATCAGCACGTCGCCTACTTTAAAGCATCGTGCGGAAATCAGGAGGCAATGATGCGCTCCTTCGTCGTCAGTTTGTCAATAGCCTGACTGGTGTTGCTTTTGACTGGTATGCGAGCATACCAGACGGATCCGTCACTACCTTTTCCCAAATGGAGTCTCTGTTTCGGCAAAGGTTCATGAGTGTCAGTGATAAAATCTCCATTGCTGACCTTGTGAGAACCAAGCCGAGAAACAATGAAAGCAACACGGACTGTATTGCTTAATGGCACAAGGTCACTGTCAAGTGCGAACTGCCGCTAGAGCAGGACCAGTCCGTCATCCTCCTCATTGGGAACCTCAGCAATTGGATGGTCCCATTCTTGTGTACAGCAAACTTCAAGACGTTTCAGAAGATAACCAAGAAAGTCCAAATGCTGGAACGCTCGAAGCAAGAGTCTACCCCGAACTCTCAGAGAGACAATACTTGGAAAAGCAAGCAGGACGACAACTGTAGAAGCGGGAATTCTAGCAATACCAATTTCTTCAATGCATCCGACATTGAAGACAAGAGAAAGGCAGGCGAATCCAAAACCAACCGGTCTCGAAAGCCAGTGGTTGGAGGAGAAGGGCCTTACCTAGAGGAGAAAAAGAATAAGGTTTACTCTTTCAGAAGGGACAAGGTCCGCAAGATATTCAAAGATGCCTTGAACAACGGTCTATAATTGCCAGAGTCAAAAAGACCCCATGAAGCAAAAATGACCGACAATCCACTCAATTGCCGATAACACAGAGTAGTGAGCCATGCGATCGAGGATTGCTATATTTTCAAAGACTGGGTCGAAAAGTAGTATAAGACTGGAAAGATCGAGCTGTTCAAGAATGTATTGGTGAACAATCAAGTTGCAACCACCAACTTTATACAGACAGAAGCTGAAGCCTTCTTGGAGCAAACAGATGAACCCGCTGGCCCGAGGAATGAATCGGACTCACCGCAGCCTCCGTGGAGTGCACACATATCTAATAAGATGAAGAAGATGGTAAAGCTACTTTGAAAAGAGCCCAGAACAGAATGGGAAAGGCAGAAGAAGCCCACTATTCCAGCTGCCAATTCGGCTCCATCAGGCTCAAAATCCAAAAAGCTTAAGAAGAAGAAAAGTGCAACTCAACATGAAAGAGTCTGCATGGAGATCTACCATTCAAAAATATATCAATTCCCTCGAAGACTATGAACAGAAGGAAAGAACTCTAATTCAATTAGAGGAGTTCTTCCCTGTAGAAGTGGCTGAGATTCTGGAAGAGCTAGAAGAAGGCTCCAATGAAGAGATCCCTATAGTAATCTGCTATGCCATCCATCTTGGCAGCGACTCTGAGGAAGAGCTATGTTTTCCTGAAAAGGACAAGGAGCTCGCCACAAAGGCTAACCAAATCCAGCTCAGAAGTGGCAGAGCTCTACCGCCAAATAAGGGCAACACCCTAAAAGGAAAGGAAAAACAAGTCGTTAATGAAGAAGATGGCAGAGAGCCAGCTCATGAAAACTCGAGTCCTTCCTCAGTGGACTACAATGTCTTGGCTCATCTCCGGAAGCTTCCGTCTCTCCTGAGCATCTACGATGCCTTGGTCCTATCTAAGGAGCTTAGAGATGTTCTCATTCACGCTCTACAAAATCCCGAGCGGTACCAGGCTCGCTTTGCAGAAATTAATATGAAAAAAGCCCAGTACACTCTGCATACCGCCGCGGTCATGTTTAAGGATGAAGACTTACTACTGGGAACATCTGAGCATAACTGGCCGACGTATGTAACCGGATACAGCGACGGAGATCGGATTAATCGCATATTGATTAATCCGGGATCCTCCGTGAACATCATGAACTTGCAGACTTTGATGAGTTTGTCAATGGACGTCCGACACTTGTCAAGGGAAAGGATTGTAATTCAAGGCTTCAATCAAAACTGCCAGGGGTCTATAGCTCTGCCAATCAAATTTGGGGATCTACAAACCGAAGCTAAGATATATGTGATCGATGCTGACACGTCTTATAAAATTCTCTTGGGACGCCCATGGCTCCACGATTACGGTATCGTTCTGTCAACTCTCCATCAATGCATGAAGTATACTAAAAATGTCGAAGAAAGATGCATTGACGGAGACATCCAGCCGTTCGGTGTGCACGAAGTCCGATATGAAGATTCTCGGTACTTCATGGATTCCTAAAATACCGAGCCACGACTGACCAAGGACAGAATGGCTCCGAAACTCAAAAGAAAATCCGAGCCGGCTATCATTTTCAAAAGAAAAAAGTCCCAAGTGTGTCTGCGTTTCAGCAGTGACACTGATCAGTCCGACGCTGGAAGTCCGTCCTTCCATAAAACCCGCCCTCGTTTCGGTAGCGATATGGACGAGTCTGATACTGAAGGCCCATCCGGCAGCAAAATTGACCCTCGTTTTGGTAGTAACACTGAAGAATCAGAAGAAGAGGATCCGTCTTGCAACAACTATGCAGGTTGGACCCTCATGCAAAAAGTGAAGTTAAGAGAAACCTTCAAGACTACAGAACGGTCCCTAGATATCATAAGGGTGCCGGAGCAGATGTGCAAGGACCTAGATGCATTATCAGTCTCCATCGTGGACCGGCTTAAAACTTTCTATGTTCCCGGAAGGAAAAGTGGACAGAAGGGCATCCTGTTTTTCTTGTCAAATCCTGTCGCGCACCTGGACGATTTTTCTATGACATGCCTTCCATACGAGAGGCATATGGATCGTCCTAAATCCAAGATATTATGCGCCCGAGATGCGGGAATACTTTAAAAAGTGCGGGTGTCGGCTATATCAAACGGACTTCGAAGCGAAGTTTTACGAAGGGCTATGGCATCCGCCTCTCGTCCGAGCACTCATCGATGGACGAATTCCAGATAGACGGGGCATATGTTTCATTCAACCTGATTCCAAAGCATGCTACATGATTCATGTTGGTGAAGCTAGCGAAAGGTCAAATGATAATGACAAGACAGCCGAGCCAGAAGAAGCTCCTCGAGATCTCTAAGTTGGCGGACAAGCAACCTTCTACGAGCTAACCGAAGTTGATTTGGGAATGCATGATAATCCAAGGCTGACCTGTATCAGCTCACTCTTGTCAGAGGAAATGAAAAAGCAGATAGTAGCTCTACTGCATGAATTTGCTGACTGCTTCGCATGGACGTACAAAGAAATGCCTGGCCTCTCCCGTGAAGTGGCCGTGCAAAAGCTGGCTATAGCTCCTAATGCCAAGCCCGTCAAACAAGCTCCTCGAAGAATGAGAAGGGAGCTGGAAGAAAAGGTCATCGAGGAAACTAAGAAACCTATCAATGCTGGTTTCATCAGGAAAGAGATATATGCATACTGGATCACATGCATTGTCCCAGTAAAGAAGAAAAATCGGAGATCCGGGTTTGTGTTGATTTCAGGGAGCTTCACAAGGCATGCCCAAAAGATGATTTCCCGCTTTCGGTCATGGAAATGATGGTCGATGACACCTCAAATTACGAGCTGTTCACCTTCATGGACGGTTCATCTGGGTACAATCAGATAAAAATATCTCCTGAGGATAAGAAGCATACAGCATTTCGAACCCCGATCGGCATATACTGCTACAAAGTAATGCCGTTCGGACTTAAGAACGCAGGTGCTACATATCAAAGGGCAATGACTATTATCTTTGATGACCTAATCTATAAAGTCATTGAATGTTATGTTGATGATCTAGTCGTCAAGACTAAAGCCAAGGCCGATCACATCCAAGATCTTAGGACCGTTCTCACTAAACTGAGGGAATACGATCTGAAGATGAATCCTTTGAAGTTCGCTTTTGGCGTATATTCGGGAAAATTCCTGGGCTTCATAGTCCGGCATCGAGGGATCGAAGTTGAACCATCCAAGATAAAGGCCATCATGGAGATGCTCCCTCCGAAGAATCTAACGCATCTAAGATCTTTTCAAGATAAGCTTTCTTTTATATGAAGGTTTGTCTCAAATTTATCGGGGAGATGTAGGCCCTTCTCAAAGCTCATGAAGAAAGGAGCTCCTTTAGTCTGGGTTGCCAAATGTCAAAAAGCGTTCGAAAGCATCAAACAGTAACTGTTGCACCCTCCAGTGCTTGCTGCCCCTATTCTAAATAAACCGTTGATTCTCTATACGGCCGCGCTAGATGAGTCACTCGGTGCACTCCTTGTCCAGAACAATGAGGAGGAAAAATAGAATGCCCCTACTACCTCAGTCGAACTTTAGTCGGGGTGGAACACAACTATTACCCGATCGAAAAGCATTGCGTGGCTCTAATATTTGCTGTGAAGAAGCCGAGGCACTATCTGCTCGCTCATCGTGTTATGCTGATCTCTAAGGTCGACCCGCTCAAACACTTAATGATCAAAGCAAGCCTAGCCAGCAGAATGGTGAGATGGGCTATCATGCTGCTTGAATTTGACATAATTTATATTCCTCAGAAAGCAGTAAAAGGGCGAGCCCTCGCCGACTTTCTCGCTGCTCATCCCATACCAGAAGGGTCACCGCTCAATTGCGAGTTACCCAACGAACAAGTGCTGTGCCTCGAGAATGACGATCCATGTTGGGAGCTCTACTATTACGGAGCCTCATCAAGAAGGATCTCCAGCAAATCAAGCGTTCCAGAGACAAAAGCAGGGATATGACTGGTGTTCATCACGCCATCAAAAGGAACCCTACGACATTCCTTCGCTCTCACCGAGTCTCGTACAAACAATGAGGCTGAGTACGAAGCTCTGATAGCTGGTCTGGAGCTTGAAGGGTTTCTTAGGGTCGCCGCTGGGTTTCAGGAGGCATCGACCATGCCGTTTTAAAAAAATCACACCCAAAAGAACCCTAACCTAGAATATTAATTAGAGAATTAGACGAAACTAGAATGTAAACATCTTTATATCTAAGTGAACAAGGAATACAACCTTTGTAGACCGGTCCCTCACTTCAATAGCTCTGTGTAGTATTCCCTTCGCTCCAAGTAGTGAACTTCCGGACTCTAGAAAGGCTCCACAAGATGAAAGGAACAAACTTACTTGAAGTCTTCGAAGCCGAAGATGATTTATGTCGAGGAGAAACCAACTCAAGCTACCTCTTCACTAATATGGAATTAGTAAAGCAAACACCCTAAACTAAATATCTAATCTAGTAGAGGATAATGAAGTAGGAATTTTTCCCACATTAGAAATATTTTTCTCAGCCATTTTCTTCACCTCCCAATTTGCAGGAGAGCTAGAGGAAAGAGATGAAGAAAAGCAACCATGGAAAAGATCAAGTCTAGAATGGGAACCATGGGTGAGTTAATATCATATACTAACTCATGTAGAGACTAAACCATGGCTAATCATAATGGTTGGGTTAATAAATATCTTAAGTAAAACAAAATTGGTGGACATAGTCAATGATTCTACAAGCTTCCACTAAGCATCAACCATGACTAATTTCCACTCAATTTTGAATTACTTTAAATAAATAAAACCCTTGATTATGTTAAGGATGGTGTGAGTCTCATACACCCATGTCACATGTATCATCTAGCATGACACACAAAAATATACATTAATATATATCATATATATTCCAAATGCACAAGTGAGAAAAAGAAATTCTTAAGTGATCAAATATTAGTTAATGTAAATTAATATATTAAATATATAATTATACATTAATTATTAAATCAAAACTTGATTTAATAATCAGGCTATATCACATACAACCGACTAATATCAAATGTAACAACTTATCAGATCAACACTTGATTCGATAACTCGGCTATAACACATATAACCGACCGATATCACATATCGTGAGAATAGAATACGGTATCACATACTCATATTAATCTCGGTCCTTTATATATCACATATGTGCTCCTACTTCATTTCGCCTGAGCCAGGAAACCTCTGTGTAGGACTCTAAAGACTCGTCAATACGCCGGCAGTAGGTAGTGATCATATCAGTCACCCACAAGCCGCAAGCGGTCTGCTAAACGTAATGGCCATCCGGGTATTGAGCGATCAGAAGATCAACAAGCAAGCCTGCTCATACTCCTGCGAATCCAATCAGTAACACTACCGTACAGTCCGGTCTCTTCGTCTGATATGTTGCATATCACCGACTAGGGGTGGAATAACGTCAGATCCCAATAGCCTGATAAATCATCCCGATGTGAAGCCCATAACGGTTCGAGAAAATATTGATAACACTTACCAGTAAATCTCATCATCTCTGGCCAAGGATTTCCTGTTATGGCCAATCAAGCATAGCGCAATATCAACACCCAATACCGGGAGAGACGAAATCCCCTCCTATCGCTCATTGCCTCCATGTGACTCGGGACTGTACCCAAAAACCACCATTTTGCACGATCTCTTGAACGTGGTAAGGTGGAAATCAAAGCACAATGGGAATCACACAAGACTCTATGACGATCTCGGTTCGATAGACTAACCAGTACTAGTGTCACCAGAAAACTGCTATTAGACGATAGGTATAATACCATCTAGGAGTTCTCGGCGAGTCCGTCCAGTGTACCCAGTATCCACTGAGCACCCGTATACCATCTCTGATGTCAAACACCAATGGACGTGGGATCATCCATTGCCCATCATATGGGTCGAGAAGTGTATATGCTAGTCTACTCTGGAATATCGATGCCCCGTCTCGATACCCCCACGACTAGGAACAATTGAACGATGTACTTACCGACTACCATTGACCCACTAGTATGATCTGCATCATAATCCTGGTAATCAAGTACTCATCCTATGGGCATTATCAACATGTAATAATGAGATAATAAGTGTACATGTTAAGATAAAAAGCAATCAGATAGCATACTATTATGTCGAGCAAGAAAGTCCTCCCTATATATGTCCAAGCATCCCCTATAATATACATCACATGTATAATATTAGACTCTGGGGCATACATATAACTAACAATCTCCCACTTGCACTAAGACCAATTGTTGCAGTATCTCATACTCAACGCCCCATAAAAGTATCTCTAGGGAAAGGCCTCTGTAAGTGGATCCGCCGTGTTATCCTTCGCATCAACTCTCCTTACCTCGATCCCTTGGAGATCAACCATCTCCCTGATCAGGTGATACTGTCCTTAGAATATGTCTGGATCGATGATGGGACCGGCGTTCTTAGGCCAAAACCACAACTCCATTGTTGTCACAATAACAGTTATTGGACGCTCAATGGTAGGAACTATGTTCATCTCATGAACAAGAATTATCCAGACATCCACTCTGGTAGTATCGTTGGTAGCGATGTATTCAACCTTTATCATCTAGTTTGCCATGGTATCTAGCTTGGAACTCTTCCAACATACCGTCCCTCCAGTGAGGGTAAAGACAAAGCCCGTGACTGACTTTCAGTCAACCTTATCACTCTGGGAGCTCGAATTGGTAAAGGACTCCCTCTGGAGTTCACCGTTATCAAACCCTAAGAACATTTGTTTAGTACTTCTCAAGTACTTAAGAATGTCCTACACAGCTGTCCAGCGATTCTCCCAAGATCCGATTGATTCCTGCTCACTACGCCTAGTGAGTCAGCTACATCTGGTCTGGTACATAACATCGCATACATGATAGAGCCTACCGCCGAAGCATAGGGTATCCCTTGCACACGAGCTCTCTCTAAATCAGCCTTGGGAGACATCTTTTTGGATAGAGTGATTCATGAGTATGTGGCCGAACCACCACGCTTAGAATCTTCCATACTAAACCCCTTTCGTATGGTGTTAATGTACCTAGATTTGGGACACTCCCAACATCCACATAGATCTATCACTATAGATCATAATCCATAAGATGTAGTAGGTATCATCCAAATCTTTCATGGAGAATCCTCATGATAAGAGGAGCTTGACTAAGTGTATCATAGGAAACCATTTCTTATCAAGAGTATGTCATCTACGTACAATACATGGAAGACAACCTTACTCTCTACTACCTTCTTGTATATACAATGTTCATCTATCTTTTTTTGATGAAGTCAAACTCTTTGACTGCCATCTCAAAATAGATGTTCCAACTCGGCGATGTATGCTTTAATCCTGATGGACTTAAGCATAGCCACTAGAGAAATGGTTTCATCATAATCCACACTTGGTTATTGACGATAGCCTTTTACTATAAGTCTAGCTTTGAAAGTCTCAACTTTTCCATCTACACCAAGAATCTTCTCTAGATCCATTTTCTCCCAATGGGTTTTACCCTTCTGGTGCAACATTCAAAGACATACTTCGTTGGTGTACATGTATTCCATCTCTGATTGCATAGCAACTATCCATTTCACAGAGTCCCCACTCGTGATGGCCTGCCTGAACCTGGTTGGGTCATCATCTACTATGATGCAATCCTCGCTCCCACCGTCACCAAGGAAACCGTAGTATCTCTTAAGTGGATGAGGAACCCTACCAGAATCGCGGAGAGGCTGAGGCTCGTTGGAGACTATAGAATCCTTTGGTTTCACCAAATCATTAGCTGTTAGTTTGTCTAGCTGGAACTCCTTCTTGTTCTACCTCAAGACCACTAATTTCTTCATAAAAAATTCCTTTTCTAAAAAGGTGTCTTGCTGAGAAACAAAGCACCTTTTGCTCCTCAGTTAGGTAAAAGATATACCCTCGCGAATGTTCGGGATATCCAACAAACTTATACAGAACTGACCTTGTCTCGAGCTTGTCCAGATTTTGCCTTTCAACATAAGCCGGACAACCCCATATTTTAACTCGTTTAAGACATGGTCTCTTTCCATACCATATCTCATATGGAGTGGTAGGCACAGATTTGGATGGAACCCCATTCAATAGGTATGCAGCTTCTCAAGTGCATAACTCCAAAAGGAAACATGCAACTCAGCAGTACTCATCATAGAGCACACCATATCTCATAGGGCGCGATACCTCCGTCCCGATACACCGTTGTGCTTTTGGTGTATACGAAGGAGTAAGCTGAGAGAGAATCCTATTCACTTTTAAATAATTCAGGAACTCCATGCTCAAGTATTCTCCTCCTTGATCACATCGAAGGACTTAATACTTCTACCCGTCTGGTTCTAAACTTCAAGCTTATATTCCTCGATTTTTTCAAAAGTTTCAGACTTGTGTTTCAACAGGAATATATATCCGAATCTTGAGAGATGATCAGTGAATATAATAAAGTACGAGGAACCAGCCCTAGTATTTATAGACATAGGGCCGTATACATCATCATATATCCGTCACAAGAGTTCAGTAACTCTTTCTCTGTTTCCAGTAAACGGAGAATTGGTCATTTTACCTTTGGGACAAGACTAGCAAGTATCATAAGATGAAAATTCAAACAGATTCTCATATCCATCCTTATGTAACTTAGCTGGTCATGTCGTATTGATATGACCTAGTCTACAGTGCCACACGAAGGATTCGTTCATTTCTGAACTACTCTTGTGTGTGTTCTATATACTTTGAACTGTGGTTTGATTTAGAACGTATATGCCATTTCATAACGTGCCTGATCCAATCAACTCTTGATTCAGGAAAATGTTCACAACATTATCCTGCAATACAAAATTATAACCTTCTTTAACTTAATACAGAAAATGATGTAATGTTTATATATCAGGTTCGGTATCTAATAACATTTGTTCAGAATCAATATATTTACCACTTGGTAATACAAGGTGATATCTGCCAACTAATTTGGCTGCAACAATTTTAGAGATATATCACCCAATCTCAGTTCTCTACCAATCTATAGCCCATGTAACCCTTACATATGTGGGATACTGATCCGGCATCTCATACCTAGGACGTAGAGGATACTGAGAAACAGTTCTCGGTAACGAACACACCCGAAGAATATGCATCAACATGCTCATTCCACGATTGGGCCACGTTGGAATCCTGGTATTCCTCTATTTCCTGCTCGGACTTATAACAATTATAAGATAGAGCGGAACCAACGTTCCTTAGCTCAGTATAATAAACAGGTTCGGTCAATGCATCCTTATTATTATCTTGATTAAGACGTGACATGGTCGGTACCAGGAGAGAGAGAGAGAGAGAAGAAAACACTCAGCATATGCTCTTGCAAGATCAGATTGGTTATTATTTATCTAATAAGGATGTATCCCACTGTTTTTTATCAACTCTTCCTTCAAACCCTAAAAGGTAAGACTAGGCAGGATTAATTACACCCTACAAGTTCGTCAATCTTTCGGCCAGGCCAGTGTCGGTACTTTGAGGGAGGTTCCCCGTGCTTCCGCACGGACCTAATTAAAATAAACCTCGTTTTCCGAAGGGCGTAACCTCGTTAACACCTTTCTAGACACCTACTTGATCGGCTAATTGTAATGTGTAAAACTCTCCCAGGAGTAACTCTTACTCGCAGTGGGTATCAGGATCCAACTATCTTATAGAAGGTATGCAATCTCATTGCAAATTTTAACACTTGAAATTCCTGATAATATTTTACCCCTAATCTCCTATGACCTTGACAAAGACCAACAAACCATAAGATGCTACTCAAGTTCAACCCGTACATTTTATGATTGAATTAAATTCACCCGCATAACCCTTGACAAAGGCCAACAAGGTCGCATGACTGCCCTAATCCAATCGCATCATATGCTCAATCAGATAAGCACTAATCAGCTACCGCACACTATGCCTTGATAAAGTCCAACAAACGCAACACGAATAGTAAAAAGTCCTTATCTGAAATGACGGAGGGCTACGACAGGTTTTTAAGAAAACTCTTTGCGTAATGAACTTGATATCATTGTAGAATCGAGTGATTTTGAAAAGGAGTGTTTTTTAGGATTTTTCTAGTTTTGTGAAAGAGGTCACTCCTGGTGAAGAGATCTTGGCTCTTTCCTCATCGAATGAGGTGCTGGATATTTCAAAAATACCACTATGCAAAGTATGAACTAAAAGAGCAATCAAAAACAAAATTGAGTGGGTTGTAGCATCTGCTAGTTTCGCTAAAGAGGTCACTCCCGTTGAAGGGATCTCGACTCTTTCCTTATCGAATAAGGTGTTGGATATTCTATACGGAATACCGCTATGCAAAGCAAGAACTAGAGCTACAAGTTTTTAAAACAAGATTCTGCAACATCTTTAGGTTTCTTTTATTTCATTAATCTCATTAATGAAGTCCCATCAATTATGCTTTCTAAGCATCACAGAAGAAACGAAATCAGCAATATTTGTTATATATCATATATATAATATAAGCATTCGTCTCATCATATAAAGTGATCACATCACAGAATATCAGCAGCAGAAGAACATATATGAAATATTGGATATACTAGGAATTCCATGTTTTAAATTAGGCCAATAAAAACACAGATTCCACGGTCGCGATGAATAGCCAAACCTACATACCTAGACCCCTACGAGAGCGGCAAGCAACCTTACCAATTCTAAAGTTAGGACACCTGGTTTCGACTCCTCGAGATGGTCTCCCACTGGACTCTAGAACCCGGTTACTTATGCTCTCCTCCTTGGGTCTATCCTAATGCGGAAAAGTAAATAATATACATCAATGTTGACATCATCCTCAACCCGGAAATGCCCTAATAAAAGAATATTACATACAAGCTCTTACATGAATGAAAATGAAAAACTCTCATCTCACATAAAAAAAAACCCGGCTATTCAAAACACGACAATCCAATATAACTTATCACAGCAACACATAATATCACATGTCATCAACGTAAGTAAATATGCGTATCCCAATTGTCGTTGACATATAACAATGAAATCGGTGATACACTATATATTATACTTATGGTGGCAGAAAAGAAAGTGAAAAACTACAATAATTGGAATCTGCAACCACCTAAGACATCATAAACCCAATATATCACATATTTCGGATTTCATGCCTAACTAAATGAATTCCTTAGACATCACAAGCCTAACAATTATAAACCCCACATTTTAGTCTCGATATTGAAAACACTTTTCAATAACCAGTCAGCTAATTCAACAAGATTTCCGACAACCTTATTGAATGCTCGTCGGAAACTTTAATAGACGGCCGCACCCCCGATGCCGTCGACGAAGTGCACTTAGGAGGAACACCGCGGCCGCGAGCACCCGAACCAATGCTTTTGGCATCGGGGTTCTCCTACAGTCACTTGGTCGGGGCTATGGGGCATGGCTATCTTGTAAAGTAACTCGGCGAGTATCTGCGTACACTACGTAATTGCGACGGACTTTTGATCCACATTAAATTCTGTGGCAACTGATCAAAGGATACTAACTTGCTAGATTTATAAAATTCAAACTAGTTTTCACAAAACTAATTATTGTGGATTCCAAATATTGTATCACAATCACAGATAGCTAGACGATGTTAAATTTTTCGATCGAATTAACAAACACCCAAAATTTCCCAAAGAGCTTAACACTTGAGCGGAGTTTAAAAATCACCCAAAACATGCCACAGCACCTATGGACCAACCGTAGAAGGGTCAACCCTTATCTCACCTATGGTGCCGTAGAACTACAACAAACCCTAAGGTTTGGTGGTGGTTACGACGGTCACAGAATCGAGTTAGGCTTTCGTTCTTCTAGAAGGTCCATAGAAAACACCTGCATGATTTTCTGAAGATTTTAAACTTGGAAAATCCAACTCCTGAAAAATTTCCAGCGAGGGAAAAAATGGGTTATTGATATCCGTTCGAACTTTTAACGTTGTCTAAATAACCCGAAACGATGTTAGAATTACGACTATGAAACACTCCGAATTGCCTTTACAGAAATATAACATCACATGCAATCTCAGTAAAAACAAGAAACAGCTGAAACACCAAAACGCATAGACTGGAACACCGACAAAAATTGAAGCCCAGAACACTTCAAAGAATCGGCAATGCCAGGTTTTCCGTTCATTTCGCCAACCAAAATCCGGCGAAGGGGGCTCAAATTTCTGTGGTTTTCATGATAAATCTTATATAACATTCTGCAATTGCTTAAAAAAAATTTAGACACTCTGAAAATTTTGACAGAAACTTAGTTTTTGTTTCGAGTGTTTCGGAGTTGTTTCGGTTTCGTAATTCTACAAATATCTTCTAATTCTCTAGCATGGCTCTGATACTATTGCAGGGTTCCTTAGAGTCGCTGCTGGGTTTCGGGAGGCATCGACCATGCCATTTAAAAAAAAATAGCGCGCTAAAGAACCCTAACCTAGAATTTTAACTAGGGAATTAGACGAAACTAGAATGTAAACATCTTTATATCTAAGTGAACAAGGAATAAAACCTTTGTAGAATGGTCCTTCACTCCAATAGCTCTGTGTACTAGTCTCTTAGCTCCAAGTAGTGAACTCCCGGACTTTGGAAAGGCTCCATAAGATGAAAGGAATAAGCTTGCTTGAAGTCTTCGAGGCCGAAAATGATCTACGTCGAGGAGATACCAAATCAAGCTACCTCTTCACTAATATGGAATTAGTAAAGCAAACACCCCAAACTGAATGACTAATCTAATAGAGGATGATGAAGTAGGAATTTTTCTCAAATTAGAAATATTTTTCTCACTCATTTTCTTCACCTCCCAAATTGCAAGAGAGCTAGAGGAAGGAGATGAAGAAAAGCAACCATGGAAAAGATCAAGTCTAGAATGGGAACCATGAGTGAGTTAATATCATATACTAACTCATGTAGAGACTAAACCATGGCTAATCATAATGGCTGGGTTAATAAATATCTTAAGTAAAACAAAATTGGTGGACTTAGTCAATGATTCTACAAGCTTCCACTAAGCATCAACCATGACTAATTTCCACTCAATTTTGAATTACTTTAAATAAATAAAACCCTTGATTATGTTAAGCATGGTGTGAGTCTCATACACCCATTTCACATGTATCATCTAGCATGACACACAAAAATATACATTAATATATATCATATATATACCAAAAGCACAAGTGTGAGAAAGAAATGCTTAAGTGAGCAAATATTAGTTAATGTAAATTAATTTATCAAATATATAATTATACATTAAATTATTAAATCAACACTTGATTTAATAATCCGGCTATATCTCATACAACCAACTAATATCAAATGTAACAACTTATCGAATCAATACTTGATTCGATAACTCGGCTATACCACATATAACCGACCGATATCACATATCGCGAGAATAGAATATGGTATCACATACTCGTATTAATCTCGGTCCTGCACATATCACATATGTGCTCCTACTTCATTTCTTCTGAGCCAGGAAACCTCTGTGTAGGACTCTAAAGACTCGTCAATACACCGGCAGTAGGTGGTGATCATATCAGTCACACACAAGCCACAAGTGGTCTCCTAAACGTAACGGCCACCCGGGTATTGAGCGATCAGAAGATCAATAAGCAAGCCTGCTCATACTCCTGTGAATCTAATTAGTAACACTACTGTACAATCCGGTCTCTTCGTCTGATATGTCGCATATCACAGCCTGGTGGTGGTATAACGTCAGATCCCAATAGCCTGATAAATCATGCCGATGTGAGGCCCATAACGGTTTGAGAAACTACTGATAACACTTACCAGTAAATCTCAGCAACCTTGGCCAGGGATTTCCTGTTATGGCCAATCAAGCAAAGCGCAACATCAACACCAAATACTGGGAGAGATGAAATCCCCTCCTACTGCTCATTGCCTCCATGTTACTCGGGAACATACCCAAAAACCATAGTTTTGCACGATCTCTTGAACGTGGTAAGGTGGAAATCAAAGAACAGTAGGAATCACACAAGACTTTATGACAATCTCGGGTCGACAGACTAACCTGTACCAGTGTCACTAGATAACTGCTATCTGACGATAGGTATAATACCATCTAGGAGTTCTCGGCGAGTTCGTCCAGGTACCCAGTCTCCACTGAGCACCCGTATTCTATCTCTGATGTCAAACACCAATGGATGTGGGATCATCCATCGCCCATCATATGGGTCGAGAAGCATATAAGCTAGTCTACTCTGGAATATTGATGCCCCATCTCGATACTCCGACGACTAGGAACAATTGAAGAATGTACTTATCGATTACCATGGCCCCACTAGTATGATCTGCATCATAATCCTAGTAGTCAAGTACTCATCCTATGAGCTTTATCAACATGTAATAAAGAGACAATAAGTGTACATGTTAAGATAAAGAGCAACCCGATAGTATACTATCATGCAGAGCAAGAAAGTCCTCCGTATATATGTCCAGGCATCCACTATAATATACATCACATGTATAATAATGGCCTTTAGGGCATACATATAACTAACAGAGCTTGCCATAGAAATGGAAATCCTTCGGCTACGGGTTTACGGTGACTCCCAGCTTGTCGTCAACCAAGTAAGCAGCGACTATAAGATATACAAACCCGACTTAGCTCGATATAGCAGCCGAGTGGTGGAACTCATAAAACGGTTCACTCATATTGAACTAATGAGAGTTCCTAGAGCGTTGAATAGAAAAGCCGACCTACTAGCTTGCCTAGCTAAAGAGCTAGCTAATCCTGGCATGGACGAAATTCTAATCACAGTTAAAAGCCGGAAAATTCTACCTCCAGTCTCTTTGCATGAATAAGAAAGCATAGAAGAAGAGAACAATACTGCTGAGAAAACTTCGATCATTCAAGACGAGCCCGATTGGAGAGAACCCTTCATAGAGTACCTCCGATACGACAAGCTGCCCGAAGATAAATCTGCGAAGGATCAGCTGAAGAAGAGAGTTCTCCGATACATGTTTGTCAATAATACACTATACCGCAGACCATATGACCAACTCTGGCTCAGGTGTCTGTCATCGGCCGAAGCCCAAAAAGTCATGAAAGAAGTTCACTCGAGCGTCTGCGGAACTCACTAGTCCGGCCCCAAAATACGGCTTCAAATCAAACGGCTTGGATATTACTGGCCTGCCATGATAAAGGATTGCGAAGAGCATGCAAAGAAATGTCATCTCTGCCAAATTCACGGTGACTTCATTCACAAGCACCCCAATCCGTTGCATCATACGGTGGCGTCTTGGCCCTTCGAAGTTTGGGGCACCGACATAGTTGTCCCAATTGATCCTCCGTCATCCAAAAGCCATTGGTACATATTGGCCGCAACTGACTACTTCTCCATATGGGATGAAACTGTCCCATTAAAAAAAGTCAAGACAGAAGATATTCTAACATTTTTCTGGCATAATATTCTATACCGCTTCGATACACCGAGAAGAATCATATCTGACAACGAGCCTTCATTCAAAAGCTTCAAAGTCTCAAGGTTTGCTACTCAACACAAGATAGACTGGAGATATTCCTCCAGCTATAATCCAAGGGCTAATAGGCTGGCCGAAGCCTTCAATAAAACTCTGTGCAAGCTCCTGAAGAAAATGCTTCAGCCAACAAGAGAGGCAGGAATCTCAAACTTCACGAGGTGTTGTGGGCATATCGTACCACGCACCGTACTCCAACTCAGTCCACTCCATACTCATTACTCTTCGAAGTGAAGGCGATCCTCCCCCTCGAAGTCGAAGTTCCAAGTTTAAGAATGGCCGTTCAGCAAGAGTTGACGGAGAAGGAAAACGTGCTCTTTCGGCTCGAAGAGCTCGACACCCTCGAAAAAAGAGGCTCGCAATACAACAAAATCTGGAGCTGTACCGAGCCTAAATATCATAGGCCTATGACAAGATGACCCGTCTCCGCGCTTTTAAGAAAGGAGAATTGGTTTTGGTCCTCAAAAGATCGATCATCCCCAATCGATATGCCAAGGGAAAATTCGAGCCAAAC
Source organism: Agapanthus africanus (assembly GCA_030015575.1). NCBI lineage: Eukaryota > Viridiplantae > Streptophyta > Magnoliopsida > Asparagales > Amaryllidaceae > Agapanthus > Agapanthus africanus. The sequence goes on from CM057338.1 coordinate 236,034,240, forward strand.
TGGGAAGGACCATACATCATCGAGAAAGCGTTTAACGGAGGATCCTACCAGCTGATAAATGCTAAGAGAGAAAGACCTATGCCACCCATCAATAGCCGATATCTCAAGAAATACTACGTGTGAATTCTCCAAGTCGCAGGCAAATTAAGCACACCGGCCCTACAGTCTGGATCATACATCCTGTAAAACCTTATACAATCCACGGGCATAAACGACCCCTATCTCTCCCAAGACCTACCGGCGAGACCACATTTAAAGTCCCACCAGATATGAATATTTTCCAATGTTGAAAAAAGAGGAAAAAAAGAAAAAAAGGTATGTCCACAAGAAAAACGTGCACGGATGAAAACCTGAAAGAGTTTCGTGAGTAAAAACAGCAGGACTGCCAGCGAGTTTGTGAAAACCCAAAAGGGCACAAAATCGTAGAAAAGAGATGAAATACACTCGCAAAGTCCTCTCGACCATGTACGGGGAAATCCCCGCGTGAGACCCTTACGACTCACAAAGGAGAAAATCCCCGCGTGGGTTCACCTTGCCTTAACCGCCCATGCCTCCTCTTTTCCTCCCATTCTCTTATTTTCCTCTCGAAACTCTCTTTCTCATTCTTTCTCAAAAAATATATCAACCATGGCTCATTTCCTCTCACACTCAAATCCCAACCCAAAACCATAGCTCACTCTCACAAACAACCTCATCCAAAATCACAACTCCAAAACGCCCTCTCACACTCTATCAAGTTTCACCAAACTGCTAGACTTCAAGTAGAAGCCACCTGAAGTTCAAGTAGTCCATACAAGACTTGGGTCTCTTGTTCAAATCCTCTAAGTTAAACCAATTGTTCTCAAGTCTCATGAGTTTTGAAAAACTGTATCTTTTGCATCAAAATCACATTTTCACAGTTGTAGATCTAGCACAAATGGGGTTTTTGATAATTTCTTGTAACAGTCATGAGATATTGAATTCTTCTTAGTGATTACAACTCATTTTGGATAGTTGAGGGTATTTTAAAGCAAAGATTTTGATTTTAAAAGTGTCTGCAAAACATCAGATTTCAAACCTGTGATTTTGAGCTTCAAACGTCTAGGCTCAAAGTATTAGATGTCTGCTAACTTACTGTTTCTGCTTGATTTTCCTCATTAGATATCAGAGGCTTGAGCTTCAGATGTTTGCGAAGACTCTCTGTGTATTTCATGTTCTTGGTCAGACGTCTGAGCATAAAGCTTCAGACGTTTGCCTATTTCTCTCTAGTTGCCATTGTATTCTAGCCAGACGTCTGAGACTTGATCTTCAGACGTCTGGCTCTGTTCTTTCTCCATGAGAAGTCTTCATCAAACGTTTGATATTTTGAGCTTCAGACGTCTGATGCTTCCTTTGATTGATTTGTTAATATTTTCGTTGCATTTCGTTTGCTTGGGTTGTATTGATATTGATGGAGTTTCCCTTATATGTTTATGGATATTATCGGTTATTGGGTCGATTGCGGATGATCCTATAGCGAAGAGAAGAGGCACGACAGTCATGAGATTCAGCTAGCTAGTGCTACAGTCGGTGAGTAGATTTGTATCTATGAGTGGGGAATCGGGTGGATGGTGTATAACACCCCCGTGAAACAAATTTACTTTATGCTTTTGATATGCTTACGGTTTATGCCACGAATAATTATACTTGACCTTTAATTAGTATAATTTAGTAGTTTAGCTTTAGTAAGTTTATCATAAACACACTGTCTAGAACACTATCACAGCTGCTAATGATTGCCATGTTCCACAATCACTGACTCGCATGCTACACTACATATCATTAGTACTGCCATACCACGTAGAACTTGTCATGCTTATATATAATAGTATGATTAACGTTATAGTAGAATTGATGTTATAGTGCGATTTATATTATGTGCATGTACTGACTGCATGTCCGTACTGATTGTTGGACGAGTACGAGACCGGTGGTCCTTACCAGTCGCTGTGCATGTACAAGACTTGATGTCCATACCGATCGTTGAACGGGTATATGAACAAAAAGTACGTACTAATAATATTCTATTGTTGTGTGTAAGTAGATTAGATGTGCATACTATTTGAAGTATGTGTTTGCATACGTAGACTATATGTCCATACTATTTAAACTATGTGTTTGGGTACGTAGACTAGATGTCCATACCGACTATTATGATTTGATTAAATGGAATATTAGTTGTCATTGCATGAAGGGAGATTTCATACTGGATGAGATGATGATGTTGAGCCTGATATGGCATTTTTTTATATTGACTCGTGGAGTCTTATTATTTATTCTTTTTGAGAGATTACGGAAATATAAAAATATTTACCCATTTTCAAACCACGATTCGTTTATGTTTTAAAAGCGATAATACCAAGGACGTGCTGCTTGGATTTCAAAAGTTTTTATATATATATATATATATATATATATATATAGAGAGAGAGAGAGAGAGAGAGAGAGAGAGAGAGAATAATGGAGGAAAGAGGCTATAGGAGGGAACTTCCTTCTATGGCGTCGAAAAAACACACCCTCCATCATGTTTTCCGGCGATCGGAAATCATCATCTTCATCGTTATCATCTAAGATGTGGGTACACCAAATTTCATGTGATTCTACAACTTTATCAACGTTGATTTAGTAATGTAAAAAGTTCAATTGTCCGTAAACCGTTAATTTTGATCCTATAATTCAACGGTAAAAAAGTTGTAGAATCACGTGAAATTTGGTGTGCCCATATCTTAGATGATAATGATGAAGATGATGTATTCCGATCGTCAGAAAACACGATGGAAGGTGTCTTTTTTTTTAACGCCATAGGAGGAAATTTCCTCCTATAGCATCTTTCCTTCATTATTCTCATATATATATATATATATATATATATATATTTAAATATCTCATCCTTCTTATTTTCAAACAACGTTTCGTTCTACTTTAAAATGTATATATGGGATTATTCGAAAGTATTTACCGATCTACTATGTTCGTCCATGCTACGCTCGCTTTATATGTTATTCGTCCATGTTATATTTACTTTATCGATTATGAAACACTTATGTTAATTGTTTGCGTTTTTTTAATCTTATTAGTTTGCACTACTCTTACTTTATATGTTATGAGTTTATGCTACGCTTTATGATTACGTTTGCGCTATGATTATCAGTTTGCACTATGATTATGATACTAGCTTGTGCTATATTATGCTACCCGTCTGTGCTATACTTATTTCACACACACTAAAAGGATACTATTGAAACAAGATTTATATTATTGTGGATGATGAGATGATATTAAACCTATGACATTGGATATGTATGAAAGAGAATGTATATATATGGAAGAGAATATATGGAAGAGGATATATGTGAAAGAGGATTAGAGTGTGATCAATCCATGAGTGATTGAGGCCAATTGACACAAGATATCTTCTGTGAATATATGCGATCAATCCATGAGTGATTGAGAGGAGTTGACATAAGATGTCTTCTGTGGATATATTATAGATATGTGATGGATCGATATAGATGCCTTGCACAGAATAAGCTGGATTATGTTATATAGTAGTCAAACATGGCCGGTCCAAAAGAATGTACCTGAATATTATTTTGATAACGATGTATATTAAAGGGGTTTTCAAAGGAGCTATAATCTCATTATTTTCCATGTGTCTATGATAAACACAAGAATCTTACAAAAAGAAAACCTATTAAATTATTTTCAAAAGGAGTGATGTATATTTTAAAGGAAATGCTTATATCACTTTACAAATTAACGGTCGCTACTTATGCCATGATATATACACCATACGACTATTTTGAAAGAATTTTATATACATCCATCTTTCGGCTACTTTTATATGATTACATATGGATGCGTGCTATATATGTATTATAGCCTTGATTGTGTTTTTGCTTGGTCGTGTGTGTTCACAACAGAATATTGCATTTAATACCGCTCATTCTTATGCACATTTGTTTATAGGTAGGTGCTTTTAATCTGTGTTTTCTACATGATTACAGATTACAAGTCCTCAGCCCCGAATAATGCAAATCACTCATATTTTCTATAGTTATGACAAATTCAAAACAGCTGCCAAAAACAGTTAAAATCCGGATTCCGGTCATCCACATCCATCAGGTGCCGCCTACCAGTATAAGGGACAAGGTAAGGCGATGGTCATTTATGTCTGGGACAAGCACAAAGCATGAGGGAGGCAGCACAAGGATCATGGTGGAAACGTGGAGCTCGAGAGAGATCAAGGCACAAAATTTAATTGAGTTACCATTTTGGATTGTTGAGAATCTGAGAATATTTTGGAAGGCTTTTGGAAATGTCAACCTACCAAACAGAAGAAGATAGCAACATGGGAACCCACAAGAAAAAAAGCGCATCAATTCCAAAATTGGACCGCGGAATAGTAAAATTTTGCTCATTTTGGCGGTGGATCAGCGGTCCAATTGACGCAAGACTTGACGAATTTTCAAGAGTGTTTTGGTCATGGTGTAAGGGCTTAGAACATTGCTCTAGGGTTTTATTACACTGCCTATAAATGCTCAAGTTCAGAGGCAAAGAAACCATGCTTTATTTTTCTAGGATTAGTTCTAGTTTAGTGTATACACTTCTTCATCTCTTTTCCATTAAAATGTAGTGAGATCTTTTGAGTGGATGAATAATAAAAATGAGAGTTTTATCTACCTTGTATCTTTATTTTCTTGCATTGCGTTTTGAATTTTAGCTTAAAATTTATTACATGTTTGTTAATTAGTTGTTGGATTTATTTTTTCTTCTTCTCTTCTCTTTTATTTATCTTTTGCAAAAGTACGATACTCAAATGTAATTCTTTCTTGGGTGAGATCCTAAGAAATTAGTTTATACCCTCAAAATGAGTGAGTAGTTTACTCATTTGTTAGGATTAAGGAAGGGTGGTATGAGGGATGAAAAAATCCCTTGTGCTTCTCTTCGCCATACAACTTGAATTGAAGCTAGACTAAACAAACACAACCATCTCCCTTATGCGCGCTATAAGTGACATATAGTTGTGACCTAAGTTAAGAATTCTTTTAGGCATAGTACAATATGACATGTAGTTGCAACCTATTTGGAGACTTATTGTGAATGTTTCACCTAGGATTGGAAATAAAAGTATGGAACAGATGGACAAGGAGCAGTAGGATTGGATTTACCGTTGAAAATCTTTCTTAAACTCGTAAATACTATTTCTATGTCCTCCTAATCCCCATTACTTCCGATTATTCCAACATCATTTTAATGATAGCACAAGACAAGTATAAGAATAATTCCTAACTCTACTAACCGAGCCTAACCCTAACAAGTCCTCCTGAACATATATATACACAACACTTAGGATAGAATTGAACAACTTGGGCATTCTTTACTTGACTCGTCTAAAATAAGAACGGAAACACATACCATCTCTCCGTGGATCGACTTGTACTCAACCGGCTAGCTACCAAGGGAAACCGACTTGATTGCGGTAAGTAGAACAATTAGAATGCACATCATATCGTGAAATATCTACCAATCAAATGGCGCCGTTACCGGAGAAACGGTAACATATTTCTTTCTTTTGATTCGTGTTGATTTTTATATAAAAAGAAAAACAAAAAAATAAACATCTTGTTAATCTTTGATTCTTTTTGTGCGAGTGTGCAGGGTAGTGAGAAAAGAATGTTCACCGCCAAAGTCATGGAAAGTTTGACCTACATCTCGCAGCCACACCGCGGCGAATCAAGGCTTAAAACGTACCAAAATCTGAAGCAAATACATTGGTCAAATTAAGAAACGGAGGATTGAAACCAGAAGAATAGAGGATCATAATTGCACCGAAGAAATTTGGTGACACGATCTGTGAAAATGACCGTGGAACCGTGCTTATTTCCTTCTAAGATACCATGGAACCACCGCCATATTTTTTCTTCTCCGTCCCATATTTTTTGTGAGCCTTCATCTTCCTTCAGAAACTCGCTCTAAGCTTCACTGAATTGTTTTTTCTGCATTATTCTTTACGCGAACTCTCTCCCTTTCCAATAAACTGTTTTGTGCAGGATTCTTTGCGCCACCGCCAAATAATTTTTTTGCTGTTCTAGATTTTGATTTTTTTTTTATCGTTTTGCATATAATAATACGGGCATTAAGGGGATTGAAACCAATTTATATTAAGTGGGGATTTCATCACCCTTTCTAAGACCCTAAAAATAAAAAAAAAAGCATACGCATTACCTTGAGTTAATTAAAAAAATATCTAGACCAGATTTATAAAAACTTGTCACTCTCATTTAGGACAAGTGAAGGTTGAGGGGAATCGGTCGTTTATCTAAACATGACTTTATGGTGTCTAGGCTAGATAAGTGAGGATGTGTGTCATGCCCCACTTCCTAGAGTGCGCTAAGATAGGCACGTGACAGAGCCAACCATGCTACCCGTGGATAGGAAATATCCCCCCACAGTCACACTACGGCTGTAGAGATATCAAGAACAATAATAAACAACTATCTAATACATGTCCATGAGCCAGAATAACGAGTCAAGAATAAAATAATGCGGAAGCAAAAAGATCCAATACAATAATAACTGGAATGTACATCCCATAATGCGGGCTCACATCAGGAATGAAAATACTGAAAGGAAACTAAACTAAACAAATAACAGGTCCTCACTGCTCGGCCTGTTGATCAAAGTACTCCTGGAAAGCCTGCGATAAGGATAAGGGATCTGGGCCATGCAAAACCCAGACATCGGTGCGTCATAATATCAATAATTCAAGGCAAGCAGGATATAATGAAATATGCAGGCATGAAGTATGAACAGTAACAAGTCCTCAGTAACAAGTAAAACGTAACATGAATATAGATCAGTGTACATGATATAAACAGGTGAAGTGCAGTGAGTAGTCTAAACCGTGCTATAGGGCTATCTACTCTAATGTCATTCAAAATCAATTAATGTAATTCTCATCGTAACCCATCGGTCTATACCCCGTTCAACCCTACGGGACCACGATAACAAGATATGATAGACTGTAAGTCTATGTCCCGTTAAACCCCACAGGACCACGGTAACACGATGTAATAAACTGTGGCTCTATGTCCCGTTCAACCCCACGGGACCATGGTAACAAGATGTAATAGCCCTTTGAGTTACGTTCGGATACATTCTTGATTTCCCCATGCCCCCAAGGTTATGTGTGTAAGTCAGGTATTGATAAATCTGAGACTAATGCCAACACAGGATCAAGCAGGTACAGGTTTTTCTGTATAGACAACAGGAAATGTCCGTAGGGACAACAGGTCAAGATTGTCGGAATTAGTAACAAGAACAGGTAATATGTCACGCTGTGGTACATCAGGTCATGTCAGGTGGTGTACATGTATCAAATCATGTCAAGTGGTGCACAGGTATCAAGTCAGGTCAGTAGTAGTGTATCAGGTCATATCAGGTAGTGCACAAGTGTCAAGTGGGTGCTCATAATCAAACTGTAATAAGTATGGGTACACAAAATCAATTATGGAGTACTAATATAACAATAAAATGGAATAATATGATATGGTATGCAAATAGATATAAATTCAAAGATATGTATGCACAATTATTGATTAGGTTTACATTTATAGTTTCAATACTAATTAGGATGCACTTTATTAAACATGGGGTGTTAATATCACAGTATTATGTATTAATGTGATCTATAGATGCAGTTATATATATTTTAAATGAGATGGATGCAAACGAGTATCCGAAAACAGTAAAACTGTAAAATGGTATCGTGGGATGTACAACTAAGTAATATGTGATGTAAATATTGATATGGATGCAGTATATTGTAATATAGTATGTAACAAGATATGTTTGCATGCGATAGATGTAAAATACTACGTACGGATGCATACGGATGTCGGAAAACTGGAAAACGAGAACTTGGGATGCAAGATTTAGAATTCCAGTGTTATAATTATTAAAATAGATGTATAAAATGTAATGTAGCATGTACCAAGATAAACTTGCCTCGATGGAACACGATACGGATACGCGTTGCAACGTCCAATATAGGTAAAAGTTGCAATGCACATACGGCGCACACGGGACTGAACCAAGCAATGCAGGAACGGACCACGCTGGATAGGGATGTCCACTGGGTCGCCCGGATCAGCGGCGGCGAGCACGGCTCAGGCGGTGATTGGAAACATGGATCAAGAAACAAGAAAGCAAGAAGAGAAGGAAAGACAAGAAGAAGAAGAAAGAGAAGAAAGAAGAGATGAAGGTTGTGGCTGTTCTGTGGTTTGGTATGGCTTGGGTCATGGACAGAGGAGGTGAGGAGGCGTCGACGGGGGTTTTTCGGCTATGGGCAGTGAGGTGTTAAGGTTCTTGATGTCGGGATCAAAGGTTGCAGCCAAGGAAAGAGGAAGGAGATCACACTGTCGATCGGTCAGGCGATGATGGTGATGAGGGTTTCTGTTGGTTTGGGAGAAAAGGGCTGCCGGCGATGTCTCACTGGTTGGGGTGCAGGTGTGGGGAGAATAAGATGGTGGTGATGCTAGGGTTTGGCTGGAGTTAGGTTGCAGCGATTGGTGTATGGGAAGCACAGAGGAGAGGGGATGAGAGCGAGGTAGTTGTGATGAAGAGGAGGTCGCCGGCGACGGCGACGACGCGAGACATGCGATGGCTAGGGCTTTCTCGTGGTGAAGAAGAAGAGAGAGAAAGAGCAGAGGAGATGGGTTTTATTTGTATTGGGTTTTAAAAATAAAATATATATATATATATAATATAGAAGAGAGATGCTGAGAGAGAGAAACGGGAGAGAGAGAGAGAGAGAGAAGAGAGACAGAGTGAGGAGAGAGATTGAGAGGAGTGAGAGCGAGGGGAGGAGAGAGAAGTTTGGAATCTAGTGGGTTAGGATTTTATTTAATTCAATTATGTTAGTTTTATAAAGGTTGTTAAAAATTTAAACGGTTAAATTAATTTAATATTATAATAAATAAATTTGAATTTTGGAGGGATACAAAAATAGTCCTAAAGACGCCCGGGTCGGGTCTAAAAGTTCAGATTTAAAATATGAGAAATATTTACAGCTTTCAAAATTCAAAATGAATGCTCAGGTAACGAAAATGCATACCCCCAAGAATGGATGCACGTACGTGCGCGTAGCCATCCAAACACGTCCGTTCACTGAACGGGACGAGAACAAGATGCGCAGATGCTACCACGGGGTTAGGGGTATCATGCAGGCCAAGTTATGAAATTTTAAATTATTTTACGTGACTTAAAATGTTATATGGTAAAAGATGCAATGCCAGATAAAATGCCAGTATGCACTAAACATGAAAATGCACAGTCTACGTAACAAGTCAGGGAAATTCATAAATATGAATCAAACAGGTTCAAGCAAGCGGGTCGGGTCGAATGCAATGTAAAAATGTAAAATACTATTCGTACCCAAAACACGATAAATTAGGAAATTACCATAATTAAGAAAATACGAGAACTGGAATTGGTATAAATGAACTAGGTTGTTACATTATACCCAACTACAAAAAGAATTTCGTCCTCGAAATTCCAAGAACAAGAAAGGATAAACAATCAAGAAACTACAAGAATTGATGTGGAAACTTCTAGCAGATTTCATCTTCTCGTTTCCAAGTTGATTCTCCATGCGAGCGATTTCCCCAAGAAACAAGTACGAGAGGGATAACCTTGTTCTTAATAACCTTTTCTCTTCGATCCGCAATCGACATCGGTCGTTCCTCAAAGGTTAAATCTTCTCGTACAGTCAGCTCCGAATGATCCAGTACGTGTGTTTCATCTCGAACATATTTACGGAGTTGAGATACGTGAAACACGTCATGAACATTTGCCAAGGATTGCAGTAACGCCAATCGATATGCCACTTCTCCAACACGCTCCAAAATCTCGAAAGGCCCAATGAATCGAGGACTAAGCTTGCCTCGACTCCCGAAACGAATCACTCCTCTAGTCGGTGATATCTTCAAGAACACCAAATCACCAACCGCGAACTCTAGAGGTCTTCTCAATGTATCGGCCCAACTCTTCTGCCGATCTTGTGCTGCCTTCATATGATTCCGGATAGTATTAACTTTCTCAACTGTTTGCACTAATAAATCCGGTCCCAAAAATCTTCGTTATCCAACATCGTCCCAACAGACAGGTGAACGACACTTGCGACCATACAATACTTCGAATGGAGCCATCTGAATAGTCGCCTGAAAATTGCTATTGTAAGAAAATTCCACCAAGTGTAGATGATCCTCCCATGAAACCTTGAAGTATAACATGCAAGCTCTCAACATGTCTTCAAGAGTTTAGATCGTTCTCTCCGACTGGCCATCTGTCTGAGGATGATAAGCTGTGCTAAACTTCAATCGAGTCCCCAAACTTTCATGTAAGCTCCTCCAGAAGTGTGATAAGAAAAGGGTGTTACGGTCGGACACGATGCTCACCGGTACTCCATGCAATCTTACAATCTTCTGCATGTACCGTTCTGCCAATAATTCCATTGATTGACCAACTCGAAATAGTATGAAATGAGCTACCTTGGTCAATCGATCAACAACCAACCAAACTGTATTGTTGCCCTTTGGACTCCGCGGTAGAGCCATCACGAAATCCATGGTTATACGTTCCCACTTCCATTTAGGAATCGAAAGTGGCTGCAATAAACCAGCAACCCTTTGATGTTCAGCCTTAACTTGCTGACATACCAAGCACTTCGCTACAAAGTGGGCAATCTCCCGTTTCATGCCTTCCCACCAGAAATGTTGTCGTAGATCTCGGTACATCTTCGTGCCTCCTAGATGTACGAAATATGCTGAACTGTGCGCCTCCTTCATAAATTCTTCGTGAATATCTCCTTTAAGCACACACAAACGGCCACCATATCGCAACGAACCATCTTCATGAATCAACAAGTCTGTTCGAAGTCCAGCTTCAACCTGTTCTCGAAACTTTTGCAATTTAGGGTCCTGCAATTGCGTTGCTTTAATATTCTCGATCAACGACGACTGTACTTGTAGCTGCATCAACTGTCCCGAAGAATGCGGTAGCACAACCTCCAAATCAAATCTACAAAATTCTTCGATAAGTTCCTTCTGTGCAGTCAAAATCTGAATTACTGGCAACCGACTAAGCACATCCGGCACAACATTAACTTTCCCCGGATGGTACTTAAGATCAAGATCGTAGTCAGCCATCAGCTCCAACCATCTACGCTGCCTCATATTAAGCTCCTTCTGTGTGAACACGTACTTTAGGATTTTGCGATCGGTGAATACTTCGAACCTTTCGCCCAATAAGTAGTGTCTCCAAATCTTCAAAGTGAAAATCACATCTGTTAGCTCCAAATCATGAGTTGGGTAATTCTTCTCATGAGTCTTCAACTGTCTTGATGCGTAAGCTATAACCTTCCCATGCTGCATCAAAACTCATCCCAATCCTTTTCCAGATGCATCGCTGTGAATCACCAATTCTCCGGAACTGTCTAGTACGGTCAAAATAGGAGCAGTTATCAATCTCTGCTTCAACGCCTCAAAAGCTGACGCACACTTATCCGTCCACAAAAATGGTACTTCCTTGCGCGTAAGCTTGGTCAAAGGCTCAGCCAAACGAGCAAAATTCTCCACAAACCTTCTGTAATATCCGGCAAGTCCAAGAAAGCTTCTGATCTCTGCAACGTTCTTCAGAATCGGCCATTCTCGAACTGCTGCAATCTTTTCGGGATCAACGGTGATTCCATCTCCGAACACGACATGCCCCAAAAACTTCATTTCTTCAAGCCAAAACTCGCACTTCCTCGTCTTTGCATATAATCTTTCTTGCTTCAATGTCTGCAGTGCGATCTTCAAGTGTTCTGCATACTTTTCAATACTCTTGGAGTAGACCAGAATATCATCAATGAACACCACAATAAACTGGTCCAAGAATGGTGAAAGATTCGGTTCATCAAGTCCATAAATATCGTCGGTGCATTCGTTACTCCGAAGGGCATCACCAAATACTCGTAATGTCCATACCGAGTTCGGAACGCAGTCTTGCAAATATCTTCTGATCTAACTCGGACCTGATGATATCCGGATCGCAAATCCAGCTTCGAGAATACCCTTGCGCCACTAAACTGCTCGAATAATTCGACAATGCGAGGGATCGGGTACTTGTTCTTAATAGTCACCCGGTTTTATTCTCGATAATCGATGCACATCCTCCTTATGCCATCTTTCTTCTTGACTAGAAGAACCGGAGCTTCCCAAGGTGAATTGCTGCTGCGAATCCAACCCTTCTCAAGTAATTCAGTAACCTGCTTCTTGACTTCTTCCAACTCCACTGATGTCATCGGATAGTACGCCTTTGAGATTGGCGCTGCACCAGGAACAAGATCAATAGCGAACTCCACATCTCGTTTTGGCGGTAAACCCGAGATGTCCTCGAACACGTCCATGAACTCTCGAACTACAGCTGGCACTTCCTCCTTATCAACTTCCATCGACGAAAGAACACTGTTTGTCGGCCTAGCCCTATACTCGACTGCCCGACAGAACTGCTTCCTTCAGCAAAAACAAACTCCGGATGTCCGGGAATCTGGAAAATCACTTTCTTTGCCCTACAACCAATGTGAGCGTGAAAAATTTCAAAGAAAATCCATTCCCAAGACAACTTCATAACTGCCGGTATCGGTCACCAAGAAATCTGCAAAACATGAACTGGTAAGCAATGAAACTGAGAGAACCAAGGTAATATCATGACCATAAATCAAGGAAATGAATCAAGACTAGGACTCTAAGTTACTTAAATAGAGTACCGCGTTGTAACCATACTGCAGTTCATGGGTACAATCACATAACTCCATTCAAGTCGCCTAAATCCTAGTATCAGAATAGAAAGAAACAATAGGGAACCAGAAGGTTTCAAGTCGAGATGCAAAGTTGTTTGCATATCGTCAAAGCAAGGGTCAAGAGAAAGATATGATTCAAGAATAACGATAACCAAGTGGCAGGACAAGTTCCTAATTACGAGTATTCTGATTCGTGTATTGGGTCCAATACCCAACTACAAAAGAATCAAACCCGATTAACCTAAATCCTATGTCTCTGATACCAAATAAACCCTGTCACACCCCGCTTTCCAGAGTCCGCTAAGATAGGCACGTGACAGAGCCAACCATGCTATCTGTGGATAGGAAATATCTCCCCACAGTCACATTACAGCTGTAGAGATATCAAGAACAATAATAAACAACTATCTAATACATGTCCATGAGCCAGAATAACGAGTCAAAAATAAAATAATGCGGAAGCAAAAAGATCCAATACAATAATAACTGGAATGTACGTCCAATAATGCGGTCTCATATCAGGAATGAAAATACTGAAAGGAAACTAAACTAAACTAATAACAGGTCCTCACTGCTCGGCCTGTTGATCAAAGTACTCCTGGACAGCCTGCGATAAGGATAAGGGATCTGGGCCATGCAAAACCCAGACGTCAGTGCATCATAATATCAATAATTCAAGGCAAGTAGGATATAATGAAATATACAGGTATGAAGTATGAACAGTAACAAGTCCTCAGTAACAAGTAAAACGTAACATGAATATAGATCAATGAATATGATATAAACAGGTGAAGTGTAGTGAGTAGTCTAAACTGTGCTATAGGGATATCTACTCTAAAGTCGTTCAAAATTAATTAATGTAATCCTCATCGTAACCCATCGTTCTATGCCCTGTTCAACCCTACGGGACCACGGTAACAAGATATGATAGACTGTAAGTCTATGTCCCGTTCAACCCCACGGGACCACGGTACCACGATGTAATAGAGTGTGAGTCTATGTCCCGTTCAACCCCACGGGGCCACGGTGACAAGATGTAATAGCCCTTTGAATTACGTTCGGATGCATTCTTGATTTTCCCATACCCCCAAGGTTATGTGTGTAAGATAAATCTGAGACTAATGCCAACACAGGATTAAGCAGGTACATGTTTTTCTGTATAGACAACAGGAAATGTCCGTAGGGACAACAGGTCAAGATTGTCGGCATTAGTAACAAGAACAGGTAATATGTCACGCTGTGGTACATTAGGTCATGTCAAGTGGTGTACATGTATCAAGTCATGTCAAGTAGTGCACAAGTATCAAGTCAGGTCAGTAGTAGTGTATCAAGCCATGTCAGGTAGTGCACAAGTGTCGAGTGGGTGCTCATAATCAAACTGTAATAAGTATCGGTACACAAAATCAAGTATGGAATACTAATATAACAATAAAATGGAATAATATGATATGGTATGAAAATAGATATAAATTCAAAGATATGGATGCACAATTATCAATTAGGGTTACATTTATAGTTCCAATACTAATTAAAATGCACTTTATTAAACATGGGGTGTTAATATCACAGTATTATGTATTAATGTGATCTATAGATGCGGTTATATATATTTTAAATGAGATGGATGCAAATGGGTATCCGAAAAAAGTAAAACTATAAAATGGTATCATGGGATGTACAACTAAGCAATATGTGATGTAAATATTGATATGGATGCAGTATATTATAATATAGAATGTAACAAGATAGGTTTGCATGCGATAGATGTAAAATACTATGTACGGATGCATACGGATGTCGGAAAACTGTAAAACAAGAACTTAGAATGTGATGTAGCATGTAGCAAGATAAACTTGCCTTGATGGAACACGATACGGATACGTGCTTCAACGTCCAATGTCAGTAAAAGTTGCAATGTACATACGGCGCACATGAGATTGAACCAAGCAATGCATGAACGGACCATGCTATATAGGGTGTCCACTGGGTCATCCAGATCAGCGGCGGCGAGCACGGCTCCAGCGGTGATCGGAAACATGGATCAAGAAACAAGAAAGCAAGAAGAGAAGGAAAAACAAGTAGAAGAAGAAAGAGAAGAAAGAATAGATGAAGGTTGTGGCTATTCTGTGGTTTGGTATAGCTCAGGTCAGGGACAGAGGAGGCGTCGACGGGGGTTTTCCGGCAATGGGCTGTGAGGTGTTAAGGTTCTTGATGTCGGATCAAAGGTTGCAGCCAAGGAAAGAGGAAGGAGATCATACTGTCGATCGGTCAGGCGATGATGGTGATGAGGGTTTCTGTTGGTTTGGGAGAAGAAGGCTGCCGGCGATGTCTCACTGGTTGGGCTGCAGGTGTGGGGAGAATAAGATGGTGGTGATGATAGGGTTTGGCTGGAGTTGGGTTGCATCGATTGGTTTATGAGAAGCACAGAGGAGAGGGAAGGAAAGCGAGGTGGTTTTGATGAAGAGGAAGTCACCGGCGACGGCGACGATGCGAGACAGGCGATGGATAGGGCCTTCTCGTGGCGAAGAAGAAGAGAGAGAGAGCAGAGGAGATGGGTTTTATTTGTATTGGGTTTTAAAAATAAAAAATATATATATAATATAGAGGAGAGAGACTAAGAGAGAGGGCTGAAAGAGAGTAGAGAAACGCGAGAGAGAGAAGAGAGAGACAAAGTGAGGAGAGAGATCGAGAGGAGTGAAAGAGAGGGGAGGAGAGAGAAGTTTGGAATCTAGTGGGTTAAGATTTTATTTAATAAAATTTCGTTAGTTTTATAAAGATTTTAGTTGTTAAAAATTTAAACGGTTAAATTAATTTAATATTATAATAAATAAATTTGAATTTTGGCGGGATACAAAAATAGTCCAAAAGGCGCCCGGGTCGGGTCTAAAAATTCAGATTTAAAATATGTGAAATATATACAACTTTCAAAATTCAAAATGAATGCTTAGGTAACAAAAATGCATACCCCCAAGAACGGATGCTCGTACG
This sequence comes from Agapanthus africanus, assembly GCA_030015575.1. NCBI lineage: Eukaryota > Viridiplantae > Streptophyta > Magnoliopsida > Asparagales > Amaryllidaceae > Agapanthus > Agapanthus africanus. The sequence goes on from CM057338.1 coordinate 236,050,090, forward strand.
TGCACATAGCCATCCAAACACGTCCGTTTCACTGAACGGGACGAGAACAAGATGCGCGGATGCTACCACATGGTTAGGGGTGTCATGCAGGACAAGTTATGAAATTTTAAATTATTTTACGTGACTTAAAATGTTATATGGTAAAAGATACAATGCCAAATAAAATGCCAGTATGCACTAAACATGAAAATGCACAGTCTACGTAACAAGTCAGGGTAATTCATAAATATGAGTCAAACAGGTTCAAGAAAGCGGGTCGGGTCGAATGCAATGTAAAAATATAAAATACTATTCGTAACCAAAACACGATAAATCAGGAAATTACCATAATTAAGAAAATACGAAAACTGGAATTGGTATTAATGAACTAGGTTGTTACAATGTGATTTTAAAAGGCCCGTCTCATAGTGATTTATGAGCGGAACTCTCCTTAACACATTTTTTCTTACCTGGTGTTCATCTCAGAAAACTGCATTTTAATACCGCTCATTCATTATCTATTTTATGATATATCGGTGCTATTAATCAATGTCTGCTCAGTAATTACAGATTACAGGTATTCGTGATAAAACACTGAAAATATACTCAATATCACGGATAGAGTGTTTGGGAGCCGACACTGCAATCAGAACAGAGAACCGACCGATATCCAAAGAGCTCTTTTGCAACAAACAAGTGTGCACACAACTTTTGGTCCAACAAAATACATTTGTGACACTAGCTCTTTGACATGGACTATATGGGGGCTGCCCTTGCACAATTCATTCAAGTGAGCACATGTATGGTGTGATGGGCAATAAATGCATAAAGTTTTGATGTGATATTTACTTCAAGTTCCCTCCAAATCTCTGCATGCAAACCAGATTATTTTAGACAAAGCAAACAGCACCAAGATGATGTTGGAGTAGACACAAGACCACCACATCAATACGAGCATCGGTGCTCAGTTTTGGACCGGTGACAACCCATGAATATCCGATCTCACCTATCCCGCTTGCCCAATTTTTCCCAATCTTTTCCCTGTCCCTTCCTTGCAGTCACATCGCCTCATTCTTATTACTTTTTTAATCTTTTTTTTTGCCTATAAAAGTCAGATCAGTGAGCAAAGGAAGGGCTCTCTCTATTCTCTCACATAGTGTATACATTTTCTTAGTTTGTTTATTTTTGGTTTAGGCTTGAGAGTGAGTGGGCTTAACTTGGTCACTTCTTCTTCCTCCCTCTTGAAGCTTTCTCTTGAGAGCTTCATAATGGAGGTTGAACAAGTTACCAATATCTTGTAACTCAACTTCAAGTGTTAATATATTGCTTTGTTTATTTGATTTCCTTTCTTTACTTGCTTTGCTTTTCTTTTCATTATGTTCCTTAACTAATGAAGTTTGGTTGTGGTAATGGTAAGGAAATGAGATGAAAGGCTTTGCCTCCTCCTCCTCTTGTTAATGTTTAAATGTGTTTTATGTAATTATAAACTTCGTATTATAACTTGAATGGGTTGATATGGTATGTTGATTCCATGGTTACTTTGTAACCTCATCACATACCATATTCTCCCCCATAAACCCCATCTTGCAAGCCTAAGATTAGAATCAATTTGGTGTTAAGTTTGCTAAGTTTGGATGTGGTATTTTGTGATTAAGTGACTTGACAAATCTCTTAGTTTCATATACCATATACCATCACAAACACTTAGCACACTTAACAATGAAATCATTTGCTCTCACTCACTAATTTGTGTTTTTTATGTTGCGGTATGCTTGATAACCCTTGTGTTTAGTGTTGATACCCCTAACTTGGACATACAAATGGTAAGTGAACAAAATGGACTTGTTTCGTATTTTGCGGCGAATATCGGAATTTGACGATTTATGCTTCGCAATCGCTTTGACAAATCATGCTTCATGCCGGGAGCCACGTAAGGACGGACAACTCATGATCAAGGGAGCGTCGAAGGAATTTTCTCAATTCGACTTTCCGAGCCAAAGCCATGGCCAGTTTCTTCTTTACTTGTTTTCCTTGCTTTTCTTGTTTTCGTATTCTTTATTTTAGTGACAAAACAAAACCATTCATTAATGGTTGAACCTTAAATCACAAGACCTAATACATAATTCCCTATGGATCGACCCGTACCTGCCTACTTGCTACAACGCGCCGTGCACTTGCGGTTTATAAATATTAAAACGAGAACGATCTCGCGTGCGCATTCCATTTCCTTAAAATCATATCCGTTTCCAAAACATACGCGTTTGCATGCGCGGGTGAATTCCCAACCAGTTTTTGGCGCCGTTGCCGGGGAGTTGGTAGTTATTAGGAATTGTTATTTCTGGTTCGTACTAACTCACTAACTTTTAACTCAATTTTTTCAAAACTAACAAAACGAAATTTTTTCTAACTTGTTCTCTATCCTTCAGACCTGCTGGCACTCTATGATTCAACTAAAAAATCAAGTTATACCATTATATTACTAATATAGCCTAGAGAACCTACCAAAAATTCTTGCACCTAACTCTTAGACAAAACCGGTGACACCCTGTAAAAATCCGAGCTCACCGGCCTGTTTGTTTGATTTTGGGGTTTTTTCCTTTTCTGGTGATCACAAGTGCAGTGTTTTTACTCTTGTGGTATTGTTTGATTTTTATAATTTTGTGTGTGTAGGAATTGGGGCATATATATCGCTTTTTGACACCAAATATCATATTTTCCGACATTTCAGGTTTTTTTTACGGAATTACGACAGCGGTCGTGCGGAGCGAAGCTCAAATTCAATTGCAAAACGTTAGTGAAGTATAGTGCCAAAGGTCTGGATAGTTTGATCCGCGCAAGCGAACAATCAAAGTCTTGGATCACTTTCAAAGGGGTTTTCTTAACCAAATCACATCGGTACGTATTTCCTAACGTATTCCTCTTGAATCTGATGCATTCTACTATTCTATCTTCTGCAGGATTCTCCGCACAAGCTTGCCACTAATTGCACAGAGAACTAACCGTATTTTTTATAGCGCTTAAATTTAAAAGAAAAAGAATTGCTTAAATTTCTTGATATCTTGAATTCTTTTATAGATTACACATTTGCATCATAATACGGATTTAAGGGAAAAAAGACCAAACAAAATACGATAAAGGATTTCATCATCTTTTTTTGTAGCCCACAAATCACAAAATTGCATTCTTGCATACCAACAGTAATTTAAAATCAACTAGAATTTTGACTTTAAGGACTTCGCGCTCATTAGAAGAAGTTGACTGTGTTTAGAACACCGCTTAACGGTATATCGTTCACGGGGTGTCTAGGAAAGTGTTCAAAAGAATTGATTATCTAATTAAGGAATTTCGCGAAATCGTTGGAAAACCTCCCTTTCTCTCTTGCACATACCTGGCTTTGTGATCCGTATATCTTGAGCCCGTTTCTCGACACAGTTTTACTTCGACAATCAGGTTCTTGAGCAGGTCTAGTTAACTAGCATACCATAGACTGCTAGGGGTGTGATATTCTTTATTTTTTTTCATATTTGTGAATTCTTGTTAATATAGGTGATACACGATTTAATTCAATTTTCCACGATTCTTATTCTTTTGTTTATACTCAATCCCTATTCACTTGTTCAAATCGCCAAAATTCTTCCCACATTCATGACAACTGTCCTTTCTTAGGGGGTGACCAACCGTTCCATATTTTGATAGTGGTCACCCACCTAACACTCTTGAACCCAATCCCACTTCAATTAAAAATCTAATGATTGAAGATTTAGAGAAAGAGGTCGACATATTGACCGTTTTAGCTTCACCACCATCACAACCCTCCTTACCTGAAACAACTGACACATCATTAGGGTATGATAGTGAGATGGATGCTAGGTTGACCACTTTAGAGAAGGGTATTGAAGTAATGACTGTGGTCGAGAATCAATCAGCTTCTATGCTAGCCCTGTGCATACAGCAGTTTGAGCAATTGTTTCTTGCTCAAGCTCAACCATTGGCTAGAATAGAGGAACACGTGAAACATTTAGCTGTGAGGATTCTACGGAGTGAACACAGTCAATCAGAACCCAATAGTGTTAATGTCTGTCATCTAGGAAGTCACACGAGTGACATAAACGATCTATTGAATTTTGATGATTTCATAGATGCCGATGCAATTAAATTGACTAAGTGTTATCAGGACACACAGGAATAACCTCCGACTGATTTTTGCATTCCAATTTTAGAGGAGAAATCTTGTGATTTTTACGGGTATGGTTTGGATAGATTGTCAGAAGAGATCTTTGATCAGGAAGCCACAATTTATGTACCGACTTGTGATATTGTTTTGGAAGAAATGTTAGTGTGGGAACCTACTTTTTTGGATGACATACCTACTCATCTGTGAATGTGATGAGGGAGAAATTGTATTGGGAGAGTCTGTGAGCTATAGTGATAAGAATAGGATTGTGAAAAATCATAGGGAAGAAGACCTCATTGAAAAATATTCTTTCATATCGAGTTTTGAAGAAATTTTTGCGGATGAACTTGATATTCTTGGTGAGTTTGAGTCGGGATCAATTTTGGGAACATCCTAAGAACCTTTCTTTTGCCGAACTTTTTGCGGATGGACTCCAGTTTTTTAACAAACCTGGTTTCGGAACTCAACATGTGCTTTCTGAACATTCAATTCATCCAGGAAACAACCCTTTGATCTCTTCAAAACTTCATCTTTATCTTCAGCGTCTTTCGATCCCTACTTTTACACGCCCATGCCCTTCACTAACATCCAACATATACCTTTTTCTTTTTCTTTTTCTTTTTCTTTTGTACATACATATCCTTTTATCAGCCATTGCACTATATAGACAAAATCTTTAAATGACTGGTATTAATTTCTGGAGTAACCCAATCATTTAACCTATATGCTGTAATTATTCTTAGGTTTTTTCTTTTTCTTTGAATAGAATTCTCACCTGATGTCTAAGTCTAGCTACCAGAGATGGAGACAACGATGAGGACATTGTAGAACTCAGGTTTGGGGGTGAGCACTGCGTTTGTTTCGCTACATCATGTGTATATTCTGCATTGCATACATATTAAAAAACCATAAAAATTGAAAAAAAATGCCCAAAAATATTTTTAAAAAATATCATGATAGCTAGCAGGAGAACTTAGATTCAAAGTCTAACGGTTCGGTTGATAAGTTATAAATAACTAAATCCCTTTTGTGAGACCGACAACCCGAAAAATAACCTTCCTTTGTGTTTAACCATAGCTGATATACGTCTTCTATAACACTTTACACTTGTCATATGTTTCTGAGAATTTGATAAAAGTCTGACATGTCTGTAACTTTTAAAATTGATAAACATCTTTAGGATCAAACAGCTTTGTTCCGAGTTAAGTAATATCAAGAATAGTTCATAAAGTAAGGTGAATATGAAGGATATTATTAAGATTTTAACAGAAGCTATAATCCTGAAAAATAACCCATCTAAAACCTTGTTGGAGTAATTTCACACCTTATCCATATATAACGTCTTCGGGTTTAAAAGAAAAAGCTGGCTATATCTCCGTTTTTACCGAGTTCAGAATTTTTTAAAAATAAAATGAGTCTTTTGTTTTGTGGCCTTAGTAACTTGGGTAATTAAATCCTTGGGGTGAGCCTTCTCGATCCTAGATGATCCATCCAAAGGAATATGGTTCAAGCTTGCACTTCAAAAAAAAGTAACTAAACAAATTAGTTTGCTAATCTAGCTCATTTAGGAGATGTAAAGATTGTTAATAGTGTTTATCTATCTCTAAACCCTATGGATCTCAACACATGAGAAGGTTTAGGGTTGAGGAAGAAGAGAAGAGAGAGAAGGAGCTGAGGAAAATAAAAGCAAGGTTGTGTAAAAATTTCATAACCCTTTTCTTTTGTGAAATGAATTTCACAAGTAAAAATAGCTGCCATACTTAAATAGTAATACCAAATTAATTAAAAATTCATTTGGCCATATCTTACACCATTCTCATTTTCCACATAACGCTCCACCTCATTTCCAAATAAATGGAAAATGCAAGAATGAAGTGTCCCCCTTGTAGAATGTATTTTGTATAAATACAAAATACTCTCTACCGTATATACATACCTGTATTCATACCAAAATACGAGTACCCTAGAGATAGAATAATATTGCTAATATAATACTAGCATTAAATAAATATTTTATTTAATAATCCGGTTTAATCTTAAGCCCGCTAGTATTACAACCCGTCTGATTAAATTCCGCGCAACATGGTACACGTATTTAATCGGAACTCTGCACGTATAAATATACGGCCTCTACATCGTTTCACCTGAATCAGGAAAACCCTCTGTATGGGATTCTAAAGACTCGACAATATGCTGGAAGTGGATTTTACTACAAGCGCGTCAGCGGCACTAGCTGTACGTAACGGCTATCCAGGTACCTATTAAAAAGGGCCAAGGAGCAAACTCATTTGAACCCCTACTAAGCCTATCAGTGATAATATCCATACAGTCCGGTCTATTTGCCTGAGAGTATCGCATACCGGGTCAAAGGGTGGTTAACGTCAGACCCCTACTAACCCGATAAATCATACTGGTATGGCTCAAGACCATCCAAGAAACTACGGATCTGACTATCTTAACTCTCAACTTCCTGGCCAAGGGTTTATGGTATTGACTAACCAAATACAGCGTAACATTGAATCCCCATACCAGGAGAGACGAATCCTTAACAATCGCTCACTGCGTTTATATGGCTCGGGACTGTACCTAACTAAAACCTATTTGCACGACTCGGTAGAGCCGTGGTAGGGTAGTAATCAAATTATAGTAGGAACTCACACGAGACAAATGACAATCTCAGGTGGACAGACTATCTGTACTCGTGTCACCAGAGAACTGCCATCTGACGATAGATATAATACCATCTAACCAGTTCTCGACGAGTCCGTCCAGTGTACTCACCCTGTTGAGCACCTGTATACAATCTTAGGTGAACCACACCAATGGTTGTGGGACCAACCACCGCCTTTTGCTAGGGTTTATAAACGTCTACAATAGTTTACTCAAGAATATTGATGTCATGTCTCGATATTCCCATGACTAAGGACATTTAAGGATGTGCTTATAGACAACCCAGCCCGTAGAAGTATGATCATCATCACAACGCTGGTAGTCAAGAAACAATCCTATGGGCTTTATTAACATGTATAAGTAATACATAATAACTAGTAAAATATATGCACATGTTAAGATAAAAGAAAATCAGATAGCATACTATCATTTTGATCAAGTATGTCCTGTACATATATCCTAAGCAGCCAATACAATAATGGCCTCTAAGGCATACATATCCAACAGCTTCTATCTCCTCAGTCTCTAAACCACCTGACGAACATCTAAGAGAAGAAAGAGATTGGTGGATACCCGTCAGCGAACTTTCGCTCGGTAAGTCCCCAAGGAAAGATGTGAATTGTAAAAGTATAATGAAAAGTTAGAAATGGATATCATGAAGCAATGGACTAGAAGATATGGTGATTAAACATGTCATTTAATATAAGTATGGAAATTCTATGTAACATGGCAGCTCTATATAATATGGCAAAATAACATGAGTATCATATAGCATGGCCGTGTAGTGTTGGTATAGTGAACATGAAGTGCATGTAAATGTCCAAAAAGATCTCTGTAAAGGTAACCTAATCTAACGTAAGTTCAAATGTGAATATCAACTAATCTCAAGAGTGTTCTTGAACCCAACAGGCTGTAATACAGGGGTAAGGATCCACGGGCCCGAATTAAGTATTAGTAACGGGACTTCAATCTAGTGTTGAAGTATTCTAAAATCAACAGGTTATAATTCAGGAGCAAGGAAACATGGGCCCTCAAGATAGATTGCTTGTCTTATTAGACATGGATTCATGATCTAGGGGGACTCCTGAGATTCCATTAGATTCACACTTAAACCACCACAACACCTCGCGTATTCTAGATTATAGTTAAAATGACCAGTATTGATCGAATCCATGAATACAACAAATTGCAAGATTGAGTTCGTGTTGAGATCAAGTTTTCGTGTCAAGTGTTCATTCATTCATGTCAAATTGTATTCATGGTTCGAGTCAATTCGGTTCAAGAATATACTTTGGGTTCATGTATTCATGTTAAGTTCAAGTGTCAAGTTCAGGTTCATGTTTAATTCCTAGTTCAAGTTTGAATTCGAGTTCAAATCTGAGTCATGTTCGAGTTTGTGTTCAGGTTAGAGTCATATGTTATAAATGGATTTAACTTTTGAAATTCTTAAGTTCAAGAATAATCGGACAACCGTTGCACATGGGTAGCAGGATTTATGTATTTTTCCAAGACGATTGACATTGTTATCTAACCTAGATAGGTAAGCACTCACTTTCTCTAGCTCAATCAGGCTCAAGAAAAATGATACAGCTTAAAGCTATATTAAGCTAAGGTCCTTAAAAATTTATTCAAGTTGTTTATTATATATTTATATTTTTTGCATTTCTCGAGAGAGTTTTATGTAAAATGTTTTATTATTGTTTTAAAAACAAACCTCAAGGGTGTTTTAGAATATCAAGAGTTTTTATAAAATGTATTTTAGTTTTAGTGGTATTTTAGTGATAAAACGTAACTTTTAAAAGTTTATGGTATTTTTATGAAAAATCTATCTTTTGGAAACTTGAAGATATTTTCTTAAAAAAATTAATATTTTTTGGAGGAATCTAATTTTCACAAATTTGTTTTTCTTTGAAAAAATGAATATATGAATTAAATTATTTTAAGTTTGTTTTAACTTCGTTTAAAAATTTGTATTTTCTTTAAAACCATATTCTATTCCTTTCGAGATCGAATTCTCCATGAGAAGTTCTGCATCTCACTCTACTATCCCAGAATGTGCGATAATCTGTACCATTTATAATCGGATTCCCCTAACGAGGGTTGTAGAGACGCAATTGTAAAGGATAAAAAAAATCGATTAACTTTCATTTTGATAACTTGATGGTATTTTAGTATAGATTCAGATCTTTTGAAAAACGCGACAATTATGATATCAAGCTATAAACCAAAAGTGTGCATGAGAGGGGTAGGTCGTTACCCCATGAATTATCTACATGAAATTATCATAAGAGACTAGTATTGACAAAATGAAATATTATGGTACTTATCCGTAAGTTTCCATCTAATATTGTTTTACCATGACAAACTTCATTTAAAACTTCATCTAATATTTAGATTAGACATGGCAGGTAAGGTTGATATAAGGGTAAGTGATGTGTTCTTATAAGCATGAAAGTTATATCGGATATGTCAAACTTCACACAATAGTTTTAAAAAATATTTAATCTTAAAGAATCCTGTTATGGCGAAGGAGGGGAGAACGAAAAAGAGATCGAGGGGAGACTTACTCTACAACCCCTCATACTTGTATGAGCGATGGAATGGAGAGAAATACCCTCGGTTTTAAAGAACCGAGACCGACGGCACACTGAAAGATGTTCCGGTTGATTACAAGGAAGATAGGTTTCGATGCGTGGATTTTGCGGAGTCTACGACGACGATGATGTTGGATAGCGGCGACATCATTGGTGATGATGATGAGGAGCTAGAGGACACTTGACAAAGGTGTAAGTCGATGCCGTACACCCTAGCACTTCTGGGGAGGCGGAATACACAAAAAATGTTTTTATACTTGCAACATCGACCTATCTACAGGATCTTTTCGGAAACCTTAACCAGCTAAATACTTTGAGGTTCTAAACTACTATGTAAGTGTTTTATACCTCCTTGAATCTAGTCATTTAGGTCTTCTTCTTCTTTCCTTGAGCTCCTCGGAAGTACGGATCTAGCTCGGTCGTCGGCCTCCTCGTGTCGAAGACGATCCACCCGAGATTCTGTGGTTCAAGCTCCATCTTCTAAATCGAGATAACTAACGTACCTAGTTCGCTAAACTAGGTAGCTTAGGAGATGTAGAGTGTTAATTGGAGTATTCTATCTTAAATGACCCTAGGGTTCACAACACATGTGAAGGTTAGGATCTTGATAAAGAAGGAGAGGAAGAAAGGAGAGAGAAAGAAAATATGCGAATGAGCTAAGTCTTGTGCTAGTGAAGAATGGCTCATTCTTCTCTTACATGAAGCATGCAATAATTTTCAATAGAAAATTGTAGCCATGCTTCAATAGTAAGTCCAAACCAATAAAATAAAGGAATAAGCCATGCTTCACTATGTGTTTATCTCAGAAAACTACATTTTAATACCGCTCATTCATTATTTATTTTATATATATTGGTGCTATTAACCAGTGTCTGCTCGGTAATTATAGATTACAGGTATTCGTGATTAAATACTGGAAACACACTCAATATCACGGATATAACGTTTGGGAGCCGACACTGCAATCATAACAAAGAACCAACCGATATCCAAAGAGCTCTTTTGTAATAAACAAGTGTGCACACAATTTTTGGTCCAACGCAATACATGTGTGACACTAGCTCTTTAATATGGACCATATGGGGCTGCCCTTGCACAATTCATGTAAGTAGGCATATGTGTGGTGTGATGGGCAATAAATGCTAAAAAAATTTGATGTGATGCATTGTTTCAAGTTCCTTCCTAATCTATTAATGCAAACCAGGTTATTTTAGACAAATCAAACAACACTAGGATGATATTAGAGTAGACACAAAACCACCACATCAACCCGAGCCTCTAAGCTCGGATTTTGTCCGGCCACACACTCATGAAATCCGAGCTCGCCGACCCCCTTGCACCATTTGTCCCCATCTTTTCTATGTCCCTTCCTTGCAGTCACATCACCTTATTTCTATTACTTGTTTAATCTTTTTTGGTGCCTATAAAAGCCAGATCAGTGAGCAGGGGATGGGGTCAACTAGAATGCATACATTTTGATAGTTTCTTTTGTTTTTAGTTTAGGCTAGAAAGTGAGTGGGATATCACTTGGTTTCTTCTTCTTCTCTCTTGAAGCTTTCTCTTGAGAGCTTCATTATGGAGGTTGAATGAGTAACCAATATCTTGCACCTAACTTCTTCAAGTGTTAATAATGTTTGTGTTTCTTTGTTTACTTCTTTCTTTTCTTTAAATGCTTATCTTTTTCATCATGCTTAACTAATATCTTTGATTGTGGTTATGGTAAGGAAGTGTGATGAAAGGCTTTGCCTCCTTCACCTCTTGTTAATGTTTAATGTGCTTTAATATGATTATAAACTTAGTATTGTAACATGGATGGGTTGATATGGTATGTTGATTCCATGTTTACTTTGTAACCACATCACATACCATATTCTCCCCACAAACCCCATCTTGCAAACCTAAAGTTAGAATCAATTTGGTATTAATTTTACTAAGTTTGGATATGGTATATCGTGATTAAGTGACTTGACAAATCTCTTGGCTTCATATACTATATACCATCACAAACACTTAGCAAACTCAACACTAAAATTGTAACATTTCAGAAAATATAAAATATTACTTTTGGAATTTAATATTAAAATAATATATTTCGCGAAAACTACCCGATTTGCGAATTTGGGGTTTTCGTAAAATGGTATAAATATATACCAATAATTATGAAATAAATGAAGATTAAAATGATTTATTCATTTAAAAATATATTTATTGGATTTGGCATTTTTATAATTAATTATATACAGTTTAAATAAAAATTGATTAGTACACTACTAATCGTGATTAGGCCAAATCCGTGTTTCTATATTTTTCCATGGTTACTGCACCATGACATGTTGCATTTGGTTGTATGTTGTTTCATTTGTATTTGTTGATATTTGTCTTTAAAAGAAAAAGAAAATAGAATGAGACACTTATTGGAGAGAGAGTGTGACATGGCATGAATTATGAGAGGGTGGGCATAAGGAGAGTGAGGATAAGAGAGAGAGAGAGAGAGAGAGAGAGAGAGAGAGAAAGAAATGGGCTGCCTTCATTTTCCCCTCCCCATTATTTTTCTTCAACTCCTTCTTCAAGCCCCCCTCACTTCTACCCTCATGTTTCATCTCCAATTCTTCACTAAAACCATATACACCCTTCATTAAAAATGATCCTCACCTTGTTCTCAACATTTGGACCTTTCAAAGTTGGATTTTGAATACTTTGGGCAACTCAAGAAAATTCTTGAGTTTCCAAATGAGGTATAATTCTAGACTTTAGTTAAGTTATTGTGTTTAGTTTATTCTATGGTTAGTTTAGAGTTAAATCGATGTTGATTTGTAATGTTTGGAATTCCCAAGAGAGGTTTTGGGTAATTATGTGGACTTGTGATGTTTAGTGGTTGTTTACAAGACCCTAGTGTTGATTTTATGGCCAAGAACAGAGAATAGAACCCAAAATACGAACTTAGAAATTTCCCCGTGTCGTTTTGTGATGTTTTATAGCCTACAGGGTATCTAAAGCTATCTGGGGTAGTTTTAAGAAAATCTAGCAAGTCCAGTGACCTAGATACACCACTAGAAGAAGACCACCAAAACACGAGATGCCAATTCCCCAGTTCGGCCGACGAGCTCGGAATTATTGGCAATGTCGCCGGATTTATGTTGGCTTCTGGTGTTGAGTATTTGGGTGTAGCTCCTAATACCTGTAACCTATCCTCTGTAGTTTCTTGTTTAGTCCCATTTGACCTGAGACAAAATCTGGGGGAAGTCGGGTGGATGGCGTATAGCACCCCCGCAAACACTGATATGCGATTAATACTTTGGAGACAAGATATGCCATGACTTAAGGTTATAGTTTATGGTTTAGTATGAAATGATATGATATATAAGGATGTCTCGAATTGATATATAAGGATGTGATTCACGATATATACATATGTAGTTGCAAGGGAATAAGTATGAGATTATAGTGGCATGTAATGAGGTCGATAAATACGACATGATATTTATAAGATGACTTGCTGTGAGATATTTATGTGAGATATCAATGTGATGAAAAGAGTATACGATGTGCTATGATGACTTGGTTTGATATGTCGTTATATAGATGCGATTCAATATAAGATGATTGATATCTTTATCGGTCCCATGATATGAGATTGATACGGATGTGACCTGAGAGATAGGTATATATATATGATGTGAATAACGAGTGATATGTCATAAGAGACGTTAGGTCCGTATCCTCATTGTCATATAGGTTGATAGAATCCCTAATTGTTTAATTCCTCCGTATGATGAATTACCGTATGTGATGAGTTTTATCTGATAATTGATCCATACCCTTGATTAGAGGATGTCATACGATATATTATACCGTACGTGAGGTTGTGAGACTGGGTGCCGATTGATAGATTCACCGACTCGGATATGTTGTAGATACGTATACCTTATAGTATTCCACTCATGATTTATTTTCTTCTACATTCAGGATATTCTCATTTTCATTACATATACCTGTGCTAGTATACCTACACAATTATCGATGATGCGTATGTTACACTTACATAGATTGGCGGCTCACACACTTTCATCATCGATAATTGCTGTCACTTATACAGTAGAATTGCTACATCATGCTATGATATATTGCTATGCTCACATCATTATGCTATGCTGCATGATATACTTTCTATGTTCACATCACTATACTATGTCGCATGATATACTTGACATGTTTATGTTCTATGTTTGCATACATCATGTTTTACGATCATAAGCATTGAGATGTTGTTTTCATGAGATTCTGGATTTGAGAACCGTGGTTATATTTCAAAGGAAATTATGTATTGTTTTAAAAACCTGGTTTCTCTTGATATGATATTTCGAGACGTCCACCATGTGTTTTCTCGGTTCTGAGATTGGCACGTGAAACCCGATTCGAGGAGTGGTAGGCACCGTCTGCTGGTACATGGTAGACCCGGTGAGGACCCCGGGACAAGAAGACTCATATAGTTAGGCGGTGAGCCTGGCAGGGGAGCACTACCTACCGGTGATAGTATTTGGACTCGGCGGTTATCCGGAAGATACCGACCGAAGTCGTGAGATGGATATGGGCCGATCCAGACTGACGGAGCCCATGGGCTGATCCGCACTGACGGAGCCCCAAATATGAGGATTTACGTATCGATGCTGGACATGGGTTTCATGATATTTTGAGTGTCGATGTTGGACACTCAGGTTCCATGATTTTGACGTGTCGTTGATGGACACACATCGGTTGATATCCTTATATTTACATGCATATGCTTTCATGATATTTACATGCATGATGTTGTTGTGTCATTGATGGACACATAGATATTATCCACATGCTTACAGGCATTGATTATATTGTTGGCATATATGCAGATACGGTCACCCTAGATATCATAGTATTACCTTTATGATATAGTTGACCTAGGAATCGTTGTTTTATTTGATTTCTACCTGATGATGTTTTCTACTAACGAGTTGGCAACTCACCCCCGTTGTGCCACAGTTCTTGCAGGTTTGACCACATGGATCAGTAGTGGTATCGCTGGCACATAGCTTGCTTTCGGGGGATTTGCTTTGGTAGGTAGGACATAGTGGATCGTGCCCACTCTTGTATTATTATTCCTGTTGTATCTAGTTAACTCCATCAATCAGAAACTGGTATTTGTATAAGTAGTAAGACTTAGAAAGACTTGTAGTTGCGAGACTTAGAGCAATGGGTTATATGTTCACTTGGTGGGTTGATGTCTTGCTTTATTCATTATCCTTTGTGTTGATCTTCGCCGTTGGGCGTCGTATACTTATATTTCTGACTTGCGTGGTTGTGATTCCGCCAATTGGCGAAGAGCTAGCTCCCGCTTGGGGATGCCTTTTTTAGTATCATGTATATGTAGTTTTGGATCAAAATATACAAGGGAGGTGTTGCCTAAATTTTTAAAAGACGAAATATGTTTTTCAACTAGTATAATCCATTTACATTTTCATGTTACATTATCTATGTATTTAAGAAAACTTTTGATTGCGTCATACTATTATTTCAGAACTTCACCTCTTTTATTTTCTGAAAAAGGTTTAGATTTCTGGGTTTCGGCTTACTTAAGTTATGTTACGCCTTTAGACGTTGCGTGATTTAAGTGCCGGTCACGAGCTAAATTTCGGGTCGTGACAAAGTTGGTATCGAAGAGCTAGGTTTAACCTTGGTTTGAGTCTAGGTTTGACTATGCGGAGTCTAGGGCGTAAATATTTCGGAATCTAGGCTTGACCTTACGGAACTTAGACTTGAACATGGGGTATTAGACCCGAACTTTCGTTATATAGGTTGACCCTGATTTATGGAGTAGGGAACTCAAGTAGAGTAACGTACCGTGTGTATATTCCACAACATACTTACGATACGATACTCCGCTGAAGTGACCTTAGGATGTATATACTTGAGATCCTTGATTCTATTCGTTTCCATGATCATATTCTTATTGATTTTGTTCCTCCTTATGATCATGTATCCATTTTGGGATCTGTTGAATCTTTCCATCCCATTGATCTATTTTCATCGATACATGAGGTTCCTGTCACTATGGTTTGAGCGCAGATTGAGCTGCTGCTAGTGATGCGGTCAGGACGAGCTCGTCATGGATGAGGACTGGCCATCATGATTTCTGGTGATATAGGAACGTTTCGATTTAGTGTTTGTGTTGTGACCTCTCGTTTGAGGCGAGTGTTCGGTTTTGCACCGGATGATCGGGCCACCAATAGAGGCTGCCAGTTGTGAAAGGACTGTTGATGTACAGCCTACCTCAGAGTTTGTGATGTCTACCTTTCTGACAGATGACCCAGATGTTGCTGAGATTGATGGGATGTCGCTTCAAAAGCTTATGAGATGAGATCGCTGGAGCTTTTAGGCAGAGATGCGATAGAAGATAGCTAGTCTATCTAAGTTGAATTGAGCGACTGAGATAATTTTTCTGATTTGATGCGTTGACACAGTCTCAGTTGAGTTGAATATTTCCAGTATGGAGAATGTTATTCAGATCTAGAGTAGATCGATCCAAAGATGGCATTGTTCGTTGGATGCTCCGATAGGAGATCAGTAAGTTGACCAGCTTCGGATAGAGGACCTCACCCAGATGAGTTGTGAGTTGATCAAGAGCGGAGGAATAAAGTATATTCCTCCGATGATTTAGGACGAGTTCCCGAGAACGTGTTCGGCTAGATATCTTCTACAGAGTGATTAAGATACTGAGTTCATAATTTTGAGTCCGTATGAGAGACTCCGGATTGACAGTGGCTGAGAACAATTGCAGTACGGAGATAGCATGACGTGATTTCGATGTGGACAATAATGAAGACGGGTGAAACAAGAGGTTCGTGCAAGATGTTAACGAGCTGTTGTTACTCCCCGTTGAGATTAGAGATCTGATATTTATACAGAGGTGTTGGGATACGATCAGTTCCCGAGGAAAAGCTATGCCGAGAATGCAGATGTCCAGAAAATGAGAAAAGGTTATGCAAGTGTACCAGCCTCCGTACAGTTTGGCATAGGCAGGATCGGGAGAGACCTTGAGCAGGTTCTTTCCAGGACACTACGGCGATAAGATTTGTACCGAGGATCAGTTGTGTCATGTGTATTCAAAGGGCCAGAGGCTGACGCCAGTGACGTGCTGCTTTACGAGTGGTCATACTAATTGGCCGAGAGCTGACCAGAGGAGTGCCAGAGCAGAATCGTTTTCGTTAGTACACCTGACCGGGCTGATGAGTCGATGAATTACGAGATTGGTAATCCACAGAGAAATGAGGACCCAGAGATAGAGGATACCAGACCATGAGCAGGAGGCTAGCGGATGTTCTTGCTCTGACAGTTTTGGGCACACCGACATTTTTCGACATTGTAGGAGGTATATCTCAATGTCATTTGTTGCGATTTGCATTTGTGATCGGAGTATCACGCTTATATCGCTTGGATTTGAGTTTTGATGATTGAGTTTCACGATATTGTTTTCGTGCACCATGGCTGCACCTACTGGAGATTTCATTTAGTGCACAGTTATTGCACTCGACTTATGTTTATACACCGCTACATCGGTTTGCGAATTGTGCATATATATTACACTTGATATCGGTTTTGTGCCTTCGTAGCACGTGTTTATGATTTCGTGGATTTCATACAGTTGATTTGATTTTGTGCATGTGGTACGCACTCGATTTGGTTTTTGCACTCGGTATAGCTCGCATGTGCTTGCAGTGCATTGTTACGTGTTTTGTGCACGCAGTTGCACACGTTTATGATTTTATACAACATTGCACACTCAGTGTTGTTTTTATACGTATTTCAATTATTGATGAGTTTTTGTGCATTTGTTGAACCGGAATTTTATTTCGTGCATTTGTTGCACCGGATTTTTATTTCGTGCGTTGGTTGCACCGTATTTATGTTTTTGTGTGCGTTTGCACTTAATGCTCGTTTTCATGCGCTTTACTGCACTAGGAATTTATACGGACCTAATGCACTTTGGTTGGATTTTTGCGCATATTAGGTGCTTGGTATTGGATTTTGTGCACACCGGATGCACTTGGCCTAGATTTTATTTGTGCATGTCGGATGCACTTGATTGAGATTTTATTCGTGCATGTTGGATGCACTTGATTTAGATTTCATTCGTGTATGTCGGATGCACTTGATTTAGATTTCATTCGTGCATGATGGATGCACTTGATTTGGATTTTCGCGCATGTTGGGAGCATGATATGAGATGTGATTTTGTGCACACCGGATGTACTCGATTGGGATTTTCATCGTGCATGGTTATTACGCTTGATTGAGGTTTTCGTGCACTATAGATGCACTTGATATTATTGTCGTGCACACCCGTTGCACTGGACAGATGATTTCGTGCACACCCGTTGCACTCAGTTTGGTTTTGGGCATATTCGTAGCACTTGTATTTGGCTTTGATTTCCATGCGCACCAGACGCACATGATTGTTGGATACGCCATTTGAGCCTGATTTTGCTCTTGAGCACTTTGTTTTAATGATGGGCACTATATTATGTAATAGCTTAACATGACTAATCTAAGGACAGTACCTGAGTTCTTTGCATCCATTAAAAGTTTAACAAGAGATTTTCAAAAAGGAGCTATAGTCTCAATGTTTCATACGTGTCCGCTAGCGACACGAATGTTTATAAAGGAAAACCTTTGGGATATTTATAAAGGGCGGAACGTATATTTGAGCAAAACATATATGAACGTATATCTATTACTTTACAAATAAGCGTCCATCACTTGTGCCATGAGTTACGCATCACACGGCGATTCAAAAAAGATTTTGCATGTGTTTTATTCAGTTTTAAGAGATTTTTCCAAGGATGCGTGCTATATACGTTTGATAGTATTCGACTAGTGTATATTGGATTTCAGTAGTGGATTTCGAGATCTGTATCTCCTTTGTAACTCAGATGATTGCGTGATACTTGACGGAGTTCAACCTTGAATTTTATACTCGTTTTCATGCGCACCTGGTGCGCTGTGGTATTTCTGTGTATTTCGTGATTTCGGAGCCCCGTTGATTTGAGCTGATTATTGAAATGTTTTAGCATTTGGGGGTTTAAATTTAAATTCGGGGACCAAATTTATTTAAGGGTGGAAGATTGTAACATTTCAGAAAATATAAAATATTAGTTTTGGAATTTAATATTAAAATCATATATTTCGCGAAAACTACCGGATTTGCGAATTTGGGGTTTTCGTAAAATGGTATAAATATATACCAATAATTGTGAAATAATTAGAGATTAAAATGATTTATTCATTTAAAAATATATTTTTTGGATTTGGCATTTTTATAATTAATTATATGCAGTTTAAATAAAAATTGATTAGTGCACCACTAATCGCGATTAGGCCAAATCCGTGTTTCTATATTTTTCCATGGTTAGTGCACCATGACATATTGCATTTGGTTGTATATTTTTTCATTTGTATTTGTTGATATTTAGTTTTAAAAGAAATA
Source organism: Agapanthus africanus (assembly GCA_030015575.1). Classification (NCBI taxonomy): domain Eukaryota; kingdom Viridiplantae; phylum Streptophyta; class Magnoliopsida; order Asparagales; family Amaryllidaceae; genus Agapanthus; species Agapanthus africanus. The sequence continues at coordinate 236,069,024 of CM057338.1, forward strand.
GAAAAGAGAACGAAACACTTATTGGAGAGAGAGTGTAACATGGCATGAATTATGAGAGGGTGAGCATAAGGAGAGTGAGAATAAGAGAGAGAGAGAAGGGGGCTACCTTCATTTTCCCCTCCCTATTATTTTTCTTCAACTCCATCTTCTTCAGGCTCCCCTCACTTCTTCCCTCATATTTCATCTCCAATCCTTCACTAAAACTCTATACTCCCTTCATTAAAAATGATCCCCATCCCATCCCCAACACTTTGGACGTTTCAAAGTTGGATTTTGAAGACTTTGGGCAACTCAAGAAAATCCTTGAGTTGCCAAATGAGGTATAATTCTAGACTTTAGTTAAGTTATTGTGTTTAGTTTATTCTATAGTTAGTTTAGAGTTAAATCGATGTTGATTAGTGATGTTTGGAAATCCCAAGAGAGGGTTTCGGTGATTGTGTGGACTTATGATGTTTAGTAGCTGTTTACAAGACCCTAGTGTTGATTTTATGGCCAAGAACAGAGAATAAAACACAAAATACGAACTTAGAAATTTCCCCATGTCATTTTGTGATGTTTTATAGCCTACAGGGTATTTGGAGCTATCTGGGGTAGTTTTAAGAAAATATAGCAAGTCCAGTGACCTAGATACACCACTAGAAGACCACCACCAAAACACGATATGCCAATTCCCCAGTACGGCAGGCGAGCTCGGAATTATTGGCAATGTCACCGGATTTATGTTGGCTTCTGGTGTTGAGTTTTTGGGCGTAGCTCCTAATACCTGTAACCTATCCTCTGTACCTTCTTGTTTAGTCCCATTTGACCTGAGACAAAATCTGGGAGTTGTTATGAGTGCTTTGGCCTTGTTTTCCCAATATTTGAATTCGTGGTTTTAGGATTTGATATTTTATTTGGTCGTTGGATGTTTTTACGTCAACGACGAGGGTTGTTTGGTTGTTTTGCATGCGTAGGGTATAGGTTCTAACCTATAGGCGATTCGTGTGCTGTATCGGATTTCCGGACTTGATTTTAATAGCATTGCGACTGTGTATTTACTGTAGGTACTTTCGCGTGGATTCCAAGATGACGAAGCACATCAACTACGGCTGAACAAGGAGTTCCGCAGGTGAGTACATTTATATTGTTAGGTTTTCTTAGCACCACACAAGGGTTTGTCTTGCGTCAAATATGCTACAATTAAAATTTTGAGGTGCTAAGTAAACCTACCTAGGATCAAACTAGAAATTAGGGTAGCAAAGACATAGTATCACATACTAAAACTGGTGTCTAACACTAAGTAGAGGACAATACAACCTTTGTACACCTCCTTGCTAGACTCCTTGGAACAACATGAGTTTGAACCGATCCGCTTGAATCCTTCGTTGTCCACGACGATCCACCCGGAGTTCTTTTGCTCAAGCTCCAAGCTCCACTTGATCAAGGATGAGGATGAAGCAAACACTCCACACTAGTGGGCTAGACTAAAGTAGAATGGTGATGTGGGATTTAATCTCACTCAAAAGCCTTTTCTTTTTAATTCTTTCTCTTTCTTTTCAAAACCTATTGAGCTTTAAGGAGAGAGAGGAAGAAGGAGATGGGAGCTAAACTTTTTCTTAAAGAGAATAATATGATAACCCACTCTAAACTCAAGAGAGTAAGTGAGAATCATCCATGCTAAACTAAGGTTACAAAATATCTAGATAATTTGTAACTTGAGTTTAAGCAAAACCATGGGCTAAAACCATGGGCAATGAAACCATTGACTTTTGTCAACTCAAGAGAGTTGAATAGTCAACCATGATTTTAATCCCATTTTGTTTTTCTCAAAAAATCAAAATATCTAAATATACAACCATGTGAGTCTTGCATTGCCACCACCAATGTATCATCAACCATGACACATATATGCTTGCATGTGTGTATCCATATCAACATATACATACACTCATGCATGCATCATAAAGAAATAAGCTTTAAGTAAGAAGGCTAGTGGTCACATATTATTAAATCAACAATTGATTTAATAAACCGGTCATACCACATACGACCCAACCAATAGAAAACCGCCGGATTATAATGCGGTATCATATACACGCATTTAATCAAGCACTCACGCATATCACCATATGCACCCCCACATTGTTTCGCCTGAGCTAGGTAACCCCTTTGTGGGACTCTAAGACTCGTCAATACGCCGGAAGTAAGTGATGATCATATCAAACACCCACAGACCGCGGGCGGTCAGCTAAATGTAACGGCCACCCATGTATTGAGCGAGCAGAAGAAAAACAAGCGAACCTGTCAAAACTCCTGTCGAGCCAACCGATAACACTTACCGTACAGTCCGGTCTCTTCATCAGATATGCTACATATCGAGTCTAGGGATGGCATCGTCGATCCGAATAACTCAATAAGTCATGCCGATGTATGGCCTATAACAGATCGAGAAACTACTGATAACACGTATCAGTAAATATCATCAGCCCTGGCCAGGGACTTACTGATATAACCAATCGAGCACAGCGCAACATCAACCCCCAAAACCGGGAAAGACAAAACCCCTCCTATCGCTCATTGTCTCCATGTGTCTCAGGACTGTACCAAAAAGCCACCTGTTTGCACGACTCAGTAGAGCCGTGGTAGGGTGGAAATCAAAGCACAGTGGGAAAACACACAAGACTCTATGACGATCTCGGGTCTACAGACTAACTTGTATCGGTGTCACCTGAGAACTGCTATCTGATGATCTTGGTATCAAACACCAATGGATATGAGATCATCCAGTGTAATACCATATAGGAGTTCTCGGCGAGTCCGTCCAGTGTACCCAGTTCCTATTGAGCACCCGTATAAAATCTTGGTATCAAACACCAATGGATATGAGATCATCCATCGCCCATCACATAGGTCAAGAGTCGTATACGCTAGTCTACTCTGAAATATCGATGCCCCGTATCGACATACCCATGACTAGGTGTAACACTTTGAAATTCGTTTAGGATATTTTCACGATAATTAGCGGTTTTGCGTGTTTTTATAAAAGCCCGAGTATCGTATTTTCCTTCTTGGTTAGGGATAATTATGTTGTGAAGTGTTATATATATATATGTGTGTGTGTGTGTGTGTGTGTGTGTGTGTGTGTGTGTGTAATTATAGGGTTTACTAATTATATTTAGTCGTGTTACCCTAATTGGGAAATTTCCATTATGTAGTGTACACTTGCACACTTAGCATGTTGTGACTTAGGTTTTAAAGTGTAACATGTTAACCCTTTCACATTTTCTTATATGGTTCTTTATTCCCACTATTTAATCAAGCCCAAAAACCTTTTTTAAAATTCAAAAATTAATTAGAATATAGTGTTGGGGTAAAAATTTACATCCCGGTTGACCATGTCAAAATCAAAGTCAACCCCAAGCCAAGCGGGCCCAAGCCTAGATCCATTAGGCCCATGCCCGGGTCGAGCCCGAATATGAAGCGGCCGGCCTCCCCCCATGCCAAGATAAAATTTTGTAATAAATAATTTTGTTGTATTTCTTTTGTTTTGTTTTATGGATAAATGTAAGAAAAATAGGCATAAAGCCAAATTTTTGTAAAGCCCATGGCTTATGTGCAAAAAGAAATGGCACATGAGCCATGGGATAGGCAAAATGCCATTTTGTAAAGCCCAAGGGGCTATGTATAAAGTGTATAGCCTATAAAGGCAAAAGATAATACAAAAATCTAACAACTTTTTTCTCTCTCTCAAAATTTTCTTCAGATCTGAGATCTTTTCTCCTTCTTCAAGGTTCCAAAACCTTCCTTTTTCTCTTGAATTAAACCAAGAGTTTTACTCTTCTTTTTATAAAACAAATTAGTTTTTCACCACAAAACCCATAAAGGGGAACTCAGATCATCCATTAGATCTCAAAAAGAAGAGATTTTTAGAAATCCCATATCTCTTGATCTTCAAGATCCAGCTAACAGAGGAGGAGGAAGAAGAACATCGTTCACTAAACCAAAAAAAAAACACACACTCAGGAGTCTAACTCCTCTCCGATTTCTCTTCTGAGAAATTTTTTTTAGGCTAAAAGCCTCTTTTTCTCGCCGGCGCTCAAGCGCAGAGCGCCCGCGTGCCGCCACGTGGCGCGCCTGCGCTCAAGCGCACGCGCTCGAGTACAAGTCGTCCCCGTGCCGCCACGTGGCGCGCTTGCGCTCGAGCGCAAGCGCTCGAGCGCAAGTTGCCCCCGTGCCGACACGTGGCGCAAGCCTCCAGCGCAAGCGCTCGAGCGCAAGTCGCCATCGTGCCGACACGTGGCGCGCTTGCGCTCCAGTGCCCAGCGCTCAAGCGCAGAGCGCCCACGTACCGACACGTGGCACTCTAGCGCCTGAGCGCACAGCATCTAGGCGCACAGCACCCAAGGTGTTGTCCCCACGCATCCTTTGGATGTCTTTTCCCCTTTTTATATATATACATATATATCTGTACATATGTATACATATTTACATACACCCATACTCCACGACACTGTCCCTGTTAGAAAAAAATTTCTAACGGGGCGTTGCCCCGCACCTCGCAAGGGGACTGCTAGCCCCTCTGACCCCCAGCCCGATATCCGGGTAGCGGGACCCCCGTAAAAACTCTGCGTGGCTCCCGATATATTTAAACCCCCCCTCTAAAACAAAACACACGTACACTGCACATCGAGTTCGCATGACCAGTTTAACCCGTCAATCGGAGGTTCTCTCGCCCCAAAGGCGGGGGGTAATTAACGGCAGCTTAGTCCGCAGCTGCCAGATCGGATCCCCACAATCAATAAAGCCCGGCCTACCCTAGGCAGGGGGAATATATAGTACACCTGACAAGCGCGCGCGTATTCCCATCTCAATAGGGTGACGAAAAACACCCTACAGATTCTGGCACGCCTGGTGGGACCAATCTCTCCTCCCATATTTCGGGTTAAACGTTCATGCTAACTCAATCAATATACATATCGATTGCCTATACTTGAATTATGTTCTTTTTTCCATGCAGCAATCAACCTTCGACGACAATGTCTCCCCAGACGAATTCAGCTTCCAACGTGACCCCGATTCCGTATGTGGTCAAGATCAACGCTCGTGTGGTTCTCCCCGCCAGCCTCAGTCGACAGTGGGAGGAACCGCCCCGCCAGTTTGGCTCCGTCATCATCTACCCTGCCGGAAGCGCTCATCTGGCGGAGATCCCGGCGGAACAGGTGGCCAAGCCGGTCTCAAGGGGTAAGAGGCCGAATGTCGTGATCGCCAAGGCACCACAACCGAAACTTAAGACGGTATCTGAACGATTCTCTGGTGCTCCAGCGGGGTATAAGAACTTCGGTACAAAGGGCAAAATCAAATGTTGCGAACGAGCTCAAGCAATGACTCCAACAAATGCTCAATCGAGCGTATCTCCAAGGCCCTCCATCGCCCGGACTGCGGCATCTTCCCAAAGAGCCGAAGTCTGCCAGGTGCTTAGAACAGAAAAGTTAAGGCAGAAGCGGCTCAGGTATCGAGCCAACAAGAGGGCCAAGGCTTCGGCCAAATGGAATCATGTGAAGTTCCAAGTGCAGGGTTGCCCCGCGACGACAGCTGAGTCGGACGTAAGAATCGGCAATTCCTTCGAGCCTCTGAAGTGGGTTCAGAAAAATGCCATGACCGCCAGAATCAAGAAGACAGCGGTCCGAATAGTGCCACAAAGAGACGTGTCCCGGCCCCAACAGAAGAAGTATGACACTATCTCTTCAAGAGACTATCAAGCACTCTGTGCCGCACGAAAGCAGTGGGGCAAACCCAGAAAAGAAGCGCCAGCACCATTCAAGAACCTGGTTAGGCCAGCCGCCTTCAATCGACTACCATCTACCGAAACAAGGGGGTCAAGACAGCGATCCGTGAAATCAGCTGCCAATGATAGAAAGAAGGCCGGATATATCATCCATACGGTCTATATGGCGAGCGGGCGCCCCAGCGACAACCTTCGCAGCAAAAGCAAGGATGGGGCCAGCACATCCCAAGCCCAATCTAGCCTGAATGTGGTTGCCGCTGCCCAAGAACAGCCGCCCCCGGTGGATGAAGAAAACCCTCTCGATGAGGATGGTAGGCAGAAAGACCCCTCGGTCCACGCAGAGTTAAGCTCAGACAGCGAGGAAGAGCCGACTTTCCGCCCTAGGACTGCGGAGCAAGAGCTGCTTCAAGAGGTTCGAAAACAGCTCAGGAGCAAAGATAAAGAGATGGCCAAGCTCTATTCGAAGATTGACGACTTAACGAACGTGGTGATGCAGCTTACGGCTCAAATTGCTCGAGCACCTCCTAATCAAGCACAAGCCACTACTAATCAGCCGGGTGATGACAATCCGAGGCAGCCAATGCCTGTTCCTTTGGGACCAAGACTGGTCGAGCCGCATGAAAGCCGGCCACATTCCGCTTCTGGGGATGCCTTGGCCCCAGATAACACTATCCCGCTAACACAGGATCGAATAATGGATTTGGTCACCAGCAAGGTTAAAACATTGGTGGCCGAAGCTGAAGCTCAGAAAGAAATCGGCAGTAGCGGGCGGCCATATCCTGCGCAGTACGATCTGATTGAGTTCCCAAGCGGCTACGTTATTCCTAAGTTCGGAAGATTTGATGGAACGGGGAATGCAAATCAGCATGTCGCCCACTTCAAAGCATCGTGCGGAAATACAGGGGGCAATGACGCGCTCCTTCTTCGTCAGTTTGTCAACAGCCTGACCGGTGTCGCTTTCGACTGGTACGCGAGCATACCAGACGGGTCCGTCATTACCTTTGCCCAAATGGAGTCTCTGTTCCGGCAAAGGTTCATGAGCGTCAGTGATAAAATCTCCATTGCCGACCTTATGAGGACCAAGCCGGGGAAGAATGAAAGCAACACCGACTTTATTGCCCGATGGCGTAATCGCACGGTCAAGTGCGAACCGCCGCTGGAGCAGGACCAGTCCGTCAGCCTTCTTATTGGGAACCTCAGCAATTGGATGGTCCCATTCTTGTATACAGCAGGCCTCAAGACGTTTCAAGAGCTAACCAAGAAAGTCCAAATGCTAGAACGCTCGAAGCAAGAGTCCCCGCCGGACTCTCAGAGAGACAAAACTTGGAAAAGCAAGCGGACGACAGCCGTAGAGCGGGAGTTCCAGCAGTACCAATGTCTTCAATGCGTCCGACAATGAAGAAAAGCGAAGGGTGGCCGAATCCAAAACTAACCGGTCTCGAAAGCCATTGTTGGGAGGAGATGGGCCTTCCCTTGAGGAGAAAAAGGACAAGGTTTACTCTTTCAGAAGGGAAAAAGTCCGCAAGATATTTAAAGATGCCTTGAACAACGACCTCCAATTACCGGAGTCGAAAAGACCCCAAGAAGCAAAAATGACCGACAATCCTTTGTATTGCCCGTACCACCGAGTAGTGAGCCATGCGATTGAGGATTGCTATATCTTCAAAGATTGGGTCGAGAAGCAGTACAAGGCTGGAGAGATCGAACTGTCCAAAAGTGTGTTGGTGAACAATCAAGTTGCAACCACCAACTTTATACAGACAGAAATTGAACCCTTCTGGGAGCAGACAGCCGAACCCGCTGCCCTGAGAAATGAAACGGACTCATCGCAGCCTCCGTGGAGTACGCATATATCTAATAAGACGAAGAAGATGATAAAGCTACTTCGGAAGGAACCCAGGACGGAATGGGAAGGGCAGAAGAAGCCTACCAGTCCAGCTGCTAATGCGGCTCCATCAGGCTCAAAATCCAAGAAGCTCAAGAAGAAGAAAAGTGCAGCTCGGCGTGAAAAAGAGTCTGCAGGGAGATCGACCATTCAAAAATATATCGATTCCCTCGAAGAATATGAACAAAGGGAAAGAACATTGATTCAATTGAAGGAGTTCTTCCCTGTACAAGCGGCTGAAATTCTGGAGGAGTTAGAAGAAGACTCCAATGAAGAGATCCCAGTAGTGACCTGGTACGCCATCCATCTTGGCAGCGACTCCGAGGATGAGCTCTGTTTTCCCGAAGTGGACGAGGAGCTCACTACAAAGGCCAATCAAATCCAGCTCAGAAGCGGCAGGGCTCTACCGCCAAATCAGGGCAACGCCCCAAAAGGGAAGGAAAAACAAGTCGCTAATGAAGAAGATGGCAGAGAACCGGCTGATGAAAACATAAGTCCTTCCTCGGTGGACTATAATGTCTTGACACATCTCCGGAAGCTTCCGTCTCTCCTGAGCATCTACGACGCCTTGGTCCTATCTAAGGAGCTTATAGATGTTCTCATTCACGCTCTACAAAATCCCGAGCGGTATCAGGCTCACTTTGCGGAAATTAATATGAAAGAAGCCCAGCACGCTTTGCATGCCTCCGCAGTCACATTTAAGGACGAAGACTTGCTATTGGGAATGGCTGAGCATAATCGACCGCTTTACATGACCGGGTACAGCGACGGAGATCGAAGTAATCGCATATTGATTGATCCGGGGTCCTCAGTGAACATCATGAACTTGCGGACGCTGAAGAGTTTGTCAATGGACGTCCGACACCTGTCAAGGGAAAGGATTGTCATTCAAGGCTTCAACCAAAATTACCAGCAAGTTCTGGGGTCCATAGCTCTGCCAATCAAATTCGGGGATCTGCAAACTGAAGCTAAGATATACGTGATCGATGCCGACACGTCTTATAAGATTCTCTTTGGGCGGCCGTGGCTCCACGATTACGGCATCATTCCGTCAACTCTCCATCAATGCATGAAGTATACTAAAAATGGCGAAGAAAGACGCATTGACGGAGACATCCAGCCGTTCGGTGTGCATGAAATCCGCTATGAAGATTCTCGGTACTTTATGAACCACCAAAATGCTAAGCCACAACTGACTGAGGATAGACCGGCCCCAAGACCCAAAAGCAAATCTGCACCGGTTGTCACTTTCAAAAGTAAAAACGCCCAAGTGTGCCCACATTTTGGTAGCGACACTGATGAGTCCGACACTGGAAGCCCGTCCTTCCGTAAAACTCACCCTCATTTCGGCAGCGATACGGACGAATCTATTACTGAAGGCCCATCTAGCAGCAAAGTCCGCCCTCATCTTGGCAGTGACATTGAAGAGTCAGAGGAAGAGGACCTGCCGTGCAACAGCTGTGCAGATTGGCCCTCCATGCAGCAAGCGAAACTACGAGAGACCTTCGAAGTCGCAGAAGGGTCCCTAGCCGTCACAACGGTGCCGGAGCAGATGTGCAAAGAGCTCGATGCGTTGTCAGTCTCTACCGTGGACCAACTGAAAACTTTCTACGTCCCCGAGAGGAAAAATGGACAGAAGGGCATCCTGTTTTACGGGTCAACCCCCGTTGTGCACCCAGACGATCTTTCTGTCGCGTGCCTTCCCTATGAGAAAGGCATAAGAGCCATCCTCAATCCTAGATACTATGCGCCCGAGATGCGAGAATACTTTAAGAAGTGCGGATGCTGGTTATATCAAACGGAGTCCGAAGCAAAGTTTTACGAAGGGCTATGGTATCCGCCCCTGGTCCGAGCACTCATCGATGGACGAATTCCAGATAGACGGGGCATAGGTTACATTCAACCTGATTCCAAAGCGTGCTACATGATCCATGTTGGTGAGGCCAGCGAAAGATCAAATGATGATGACGAGATAGCCGAGCCAGAAGAAGCTCCTCAAGAGCTCGAAGATGGTGGACAAGCAACCTTTGACGAGCTAACCAAGATTGACTTAGGAACGCCCGATAATCCAAGGCCGACCTACATCAGCTCGCTCTTGTCAGAGGAAATGAAAGCATAGATAATTGCCCTGCTGCATGAGTTCGTCGACTGCTTCACGTGGACATACAAAGAAATACCAGGCCTTTCCCCTGAAGTGGCTGTGCATAAGCTGGCTATATCTCCTGATGCTAAGCCAGTCAAACAAGCCCCTCGAAGAATGAGAAGGGAACTAGAAGAAAAAGTCATCGAGGAAACCAAGAAGCTCATCGACGCTGGCTTCATCAGGGAAGAGAAATATGCGGACTGGATCGCATGCATAGTCCCAGTGAAGAAGAAAAATGGGTAGATCCGAGTTTGTGTCGATTTCAGGGACCTCAACAAGGCATGTCCTAAAGACGACTTCCCACTACCGGTCATGGAAATGATGGTCGATGACACCTCAAATTACGAGCTGTTCACCTTTATGGATGGCTCGTCTGGATATAATCAGATCAAGATGTCGCCTGAGGATGAGAAGCACACAGCATTTCGAACCCCGATCGGAATATATTGCTACAAGGTGATGCCGTTCGGACTGAAGAACGCATGTGCTACATATCAAAGGGCAATGACCAATATCTTCGATGACCTAATTCATAAAGTCGTCGAATGTTATGTTGATGATCTGGTCGTTAAGACTGAAACCAAGGCCGATCATATCCAAGATCTCAGGACCGTTCTCACCAGACTGAGAGAATACGATCTGAAGATGAATCCTCTGAAGTGCGCTTTTGGCGTGTCATCAGGAAAATTCCTGGGCTTCATAGTTCGACATCGAGGGATCAAAGTTGACCCATCAAAGATAAAAGCCATCATGGAGATGCCCCCTCCGAAGAGTCTGACGTAGCTAAGATCTTTTCAAGGTAAGCTTGCTTATATATGGAGGTTTATCTCAAATTTATCGGGGAGATCTAGGCCCTTCTCAAAGCTCATGAAGAAAGGAGCTCCTTTTATCTGGGATGCCGAATGTCAAGCAGCGTTCGAAAGCATCAAACAGTACTTGTTGCACCCTCCAGTGCTGGCCGCTCCCATTCCAAATAAACCGTTGATTCTCTACACTGCCACGCTAGATGAGTCACTCGGTGCGCTCCTTGCCCAGAATAACGAAGAGGGGAAGGAACATGCCCTATACTACCTCAGTCGAACTCTAGTCGGGGCGGAACACAACTATTCTCCAATCGAGAAGCAATGCCTGGCTCTAATATTTGCTGTGAAGAAGCTGAGGCACTATCTGCTTGCTCATCAGGTTATGCTGATCTCCAAGGTCGACCCGCTCAAACACTTGATGACCAGAGCGAGCCTAGCTGGCAGAATGGCAAGATGGGCTGTTATGCTGCTCGAGTTTGACATAGTTTATACTCCTCAGAAAGCAGTAAAAGGGCAAGCTCTTGCAGACTTTCTCGCTGCTCATCCCATACCAGAAGGATCGCCGCTAAATTGTGAGTTACCCGACGAACAAGTACTGCACCTCGAGGAAGACGAGCCATATTGGGAGCTCTACTTCGATGGGGCCTCATTAATAAGGAGCTCTGGCAGATCAAGCGTCCCGGAGGTAAAAGCGGGGATAGGATTGGTGTTCACCACACCATCAATGGGAACCCTACGGTGTTCTTTTGCTCTCACCGAGCCTCGGACAAACAATGAAGCTGAGTATGAAGCTCTGATAGCTGGTTTGGAGCTCGCCATAGAAATGGAAATCCGCCGGCTACGAGTTTACGGTGACTCTCAGCTCGTCGTCAACCAAGTAAGCGGTGATTATAAAATATACAAACCCGAGTTAGCTCGGTACAGAGGCCGAGTGGTGGAACTCATGAAACGGTTCACTCACATTGAACTAATGAGAGTCCCTAGAGCGTTGAATGGAAAGGCTGACGTACTCGCTCGCTTAGTCAAGGAGCTGGCCGATCCTGGCATGGACGAAATCCTGATCACAGTCAGGAATTGACAAATTCTACCCCCAGTCTCTCTACGAGAAGAGGAAAGCGCGGAACAGAAGAGCAGTCCTGCCGAAGAAGCTTCGATCATCCAAGACGAACCCGATTGGAGAGAACCCTTCATAGAGTACCTCCGATACGACAAGCTGCCCGAAGAAAAATCTGCGAGGATCCAGCTGAAGAAAAGAGCTCTCCGATACGTGTTTGTAAATGACACGTTATATCGCAGGTCATATGACCAACTCTGGCTCAGGTGTCTGTCATTGGCCGAAGCCCAAAAGGTCATGAAAGATGTTCACTCGGGCGTTTGCGGTGCCCACCAATCTGGCCCCAAGATGCGACTTCAAATTAAACAGCTTGGGTATTATTGGCCCTCCATGATACGGGATTGCGGAGAGCAAGCAAAGAAATGTCAGATCTGCCAAATCCATGGTGATTTCATTCACAAGCATCCTAACCCATTGCATCCTACGGTGGCGTCGTGGCCCTTCGAAGTTTGGGGCACCGACATTGTTGGCCCAATTGATCCTCCGTCATCTAAAGGCCACCGGTTCATACTGGCCGCGACAGACTACTTCTCTAGATGGGCAGAAGCTGTCCCACTAAAAGAAGTCAAGACAAAAGATATTCTGACATTCTTCCAACATAATATTCTATACCGCTTCGGTACACCAAGAAGAATCATTTCTGACAATGGGCCTTCTTTCAAGAGCTTCAATGTCTCAAGGTTCGCTACTCAGCATAAGATAGACTGGAGATATTCCTCCATCTATAAACCAAGAGCCAATGGGCTAGCCGAAGCCTTCAATAAGACTCTATGCAAGCTCCTGAGGAAAAATGCTTCAGCCAACAAGAGAGACTGGAATCTCAAACTTCACGAGGCGTTGTGGGCATACCGTACCACGCACCGTACTCCAACATGGTCCACTCCATACTCATTGCTCTTCGGAGTGGAGGCGGTCCTCCCCCTTGAAGTCGAAGTTCCAAGCTTAAGAATGGCCGTTCAGCACGAGTTGACGGAGGAGGAAAACGTGCTCCTTCGACTTGAAGAGCTCGATGCCCTCGAAGAAAAGAGGCTCGCGGTACAGCAAAATCTGGAGCTATACCGAGCCCAAATGTCACGGGCCTATGACAAGATAACACGTCTCCGCGCTTTCAAGAAAGGTGAATTGGTGTTGGTCCTCAAAAGACCGATCATCCCCAATCGACATGCCAAGGGAAAATTTGAGCCAAACTGGGAAGGACCATACGTCATCGAGAAAGTGTTCGACGGAGGATCCTACCAACTAATAAGTGCCGAGGGAGAAAGGCCCATGCCACCCATCAATGGCCGATATCTCAAGAAATACTACACGTGAATGCTCCAAGTCGCAGGCGAATTGAGCACATCAGCCCTACGGTCTGGATCATACATCCTGCAAAACCGTATACAATCCACGGGCGTAAATGGCCCCTATTTCTCCCAAATCCCACCGGTGAGACTACTTTTAAAGTCCCACCAGCGGCAAAAAAAAGAAAAAAAAAGAGAGAAAAAAATAATAATAAAAGAAATAAAAAAAATAATAAACGGTATGTCCACAAGCAAAACGGGCGCGGATGAAAACCCGAAAGGGCTCCGCGAGTAAAAACAGCAAGACTACCGGCGAGTCTGTGAAAATCCGAAAGGGCGCAAACTCATGAAAGGAGATGAAATACACTCGCAAAGTCCTCTCGACCTTGTGAGGAGAAAACCCTGCGTGAGATCCTTACGACTCACAAAGGAGCAACACACTTAGGAATCCTCACGATTCCTGAGGAGAAAATACACCTGCGGGATCCTTACGACTCGTAAGGAGAAAATGCTTTTATGGGACCCTCACGGCTCATAAAATTGAAAAGCCTTAGGTGATAGGGACCCAAACCTGTCTCCTAAGCCATCGTTCCCCAACGGGCAACGGCAAAGATGAGTCGCTCCTGGCATTTCGCTTCAGTGTTAGTGGTGCTGATGCCGACCAAAAACCCAAATCCCAAGTCCTCCCAAGGCAAATGATGAGTTGCTCCTGGCATTATTCCAGTGCAGCAATGCTAATGCCAAACAAGATCCAAATTCCAAGTCCCCAAACGGCGAATGATGAGTCGCTCCTGGTACCACATTCCAGTGCAGCGATGCAGACGCCAACCAAAATTCAATTTCTCAAAATTCTCCCGGCCCTACGGTGGGTCCCCAAGTTGACCATCGTATACAATCAACGGGCTCAAATAATTCTCATCATACCCATGCCCCACTGTAATCACCAGTTACGCGGCTGGTCTCCGCTTTGACAATGATGCTCCATTGATAAGACCCACTCATGTGTCCTCACGATATATGAGGAGAACAAACCTTTGTGGGATCCTTACGACTCATAAAGGAAAAACACACTTAGGAGTCCTCACGACTCCTAAGGAGAAAATACACCTGCGGGATCCTTATGACTCGTAGGGAGAAAATGCTTTTACGGGACCCTCACGGCCCATAAAATTGAAAAGCCTTAGGTGATAGGGATCTAAACCTGTCTCTTAAGCCATCGCTCCCCAATCCCCAAATGGCGAATGATGAGTCGCTCCTGGTACCATATTCCAGTGCAGCGATGCAGACGCCAACTAAATTCCAAATCCCATACCCCAATGGCGAATGATGAGTCGCTCCTGGTACCATATTCCAGTGCAGCGATGCAGACGCCGACAAAGTCCCAAAATTTTTCTGGCCCTACGGTCTGTTGGAGTTAGTGCCCTCAGAGTCAATTATTGGATCACAGGCACGTGATTGCAATGATTGAGGGAGGACCTATCCCGGTAGGACAGTCTTACTCGAGATGATAGTATGCTATCTGGTTTATCTTTATCATCGTGTACTGCTTTAGGTGACCTGACAAGTCGCTATTACACGTTGATAGAGCCCCTAGGATTCTTGCTTGACGACCAGCAGTATGATGGCGATCATATACGTGGGAGCTGGTAGTCTATAAGCACATCCTTAAATTTCCCTAGTCGTGGGAGTTTCGAGACTGGGCATCGATACTCCATTAGTAGGCTAGTGTATACAGTCGAGACCCCGACGAGGGGCGGTGGCCGGTCTCACAAGCCACTGGTGTCAGTTGATTCACCTAAGATGTATACAGGTGCTCATTGGGTTATGAGTACACCGGACAGGACTCGCCGGGAACCTGCTAGTTGGTCTTATACCAGACGTCAGATAGCAGTTCCCAGGTGACATGTGTACAGGTTAGTTCATCGACCTGAGATCGTCATTTGTCTCGTGTGAGTTCCCACTGTGCTTTGATTACTACCCTACCACGGCTCAAAGGAGTCGTGCAAACAGGTTTTAGTTGGGTACAGTCCCGAGCCACATGGAGGCAGTGAGCGGATCTGCAGGGGTTCG
This sequence comes from Agapanthus africanus, assembly GCA_030015575.1. Taxonomy (NCBI): domain Eukaryota; kingdom Viridiplantae; phylum Streptophyta; class Magnoliopsida; order Asparagales; family Amaryllidaceae; genus Agapanthus; species Agapanthus africanus. Next base: position 236,084,086 of record CM057338.1, read on the forward strand.
TCTCTCCCGGTATTGGGGGTGAGGTCGCGCTGTGTCTAGGAGAGCCATTACGCAAAGCCCTCGGCCGAGGCAGGAGATTTACTGGTAGGTATTCCAGTAGTATCTCAGGGCGTTCTGGGCTACACTCCGACACGACTTGTACCGCTTTTGGGGGTCTGACTTTTACCAACCCCTAGGCCCGCCATGCGATACTCATAGACGAACGGACCGGACTGTACGGATATTGTCACTGACAGGCTCAGTTGGGTGTCGGGGTGAGCTTCCTCATCGACGTCCCTTTTGGTCAATAGCTGGTGGCCCGTCACGTATTGGCTAATACCTCTGACGTGCTAGTGGTTAAATCCACAGCCAAAGTATTGACGAGTCTTTAGAGTCCACCACACTTTCAGTTACTCAGCTTTCGGGCGAAACGCTGTAGAGGCCGTATGGAGATATGGCAGGGTCCGATCAGATACGTGCGGTATTGCACGGATCAGAATCGGACGGTTTTGTACTAGTAGCCGTATAGGTATATATGGCAGGGTTCGATCAGATACGTGCGGTATTGCACGGATCAGGATCGAACGCATTTTACTAGCCGGTTTTGGTTTAAGCCGGTCCTAGTTTAGTACAGTGTAGATTTTGTCTCATTGCATTTGTATCCGGTCGGAATACAGATGCGGGTGTGTATGCACAGTATCGGGGTTTTCCTGTAATTTATTACGGGACCAGTTTTCTGGAGTTGCCAGTTTGCATTCCGTTCCGGCCGGTTTTCCTTTGTTCTTTCCCGGCCGGAATTTTCCGATGGAGGGGGTTATTTGCAGTTTTGCAAATAACACTTTGTGGAGGGGTTTCTTTGCATAATCTTTGATTATGATACCTTTCATTTCTTTCATCCATTGACTTGCTTTTTATTGTGATTGAAAGGGTATGGTTTGGATTTGATGTAAGCATGGTTGATGTTTTGTTGTCCTTGGATGTGGTCACCTTTTCTTTGCTCCTACCATCACCTCCCTTGTATTAGTTCCTCCTCCACCATTCTCATTTGATATGATAAGTCTTTCATGGTTATGAAAAAGGAGAAAAGAAGAAAAAGAAAGAGAGAAAGAAAAAGAATGAGAGAGTTCATCTTTGTTATGGGAGGAATTCTTCATCTCCTTCTTCTTCTTGTTTCGGAAAAATGCAAGCACCATTTTTCCTAACCCCAATCCTCCATCATGGCAACAACAAACCCCAAAGGAGACTATGATTCTACACTACACTTCCTACAGCATATCTTGAGCATGTCGAGTTGCCGGCTTCATGCTCGAGTTGCCTCGGTATTGAGGCGGGAGCCCGTAAAAGACGAAGGCAATGTGGTGCCCTTTCCGGCAAGGAGGCGACGATTTGGAGACTACACTTTCCGCGGGAGATCGGGGCGATGATGAGAAGACCGGAGGACTCGGATCTCGTGGTATACTTCTTTTCCCATCTCTTGTTAGCTAGCGTAGGTTAATGGTTAACGATCCGGGTTTTCTTTGTCCGCGGTAGCGCCGGTTTCCGAGTAAGGAAAATTTTTGATTCCGCATTTTGGCCTCGAGTAAGAGACCGGGGCGCTGCCGTGGCGCAACATGGTATCAGAGCCACGCCATTAACCTTTTCTAGCTTTTTCTAATGTGTTTTACTTATCCGATCGACCGAAATTCCAAAAACCGTATTTTTCTAGCACATCAGTTTCTGTCGAAATTTTTTGGAGTCTAAAAATTTTTCAGGTGATTGCAGAATGATGTATAGGAAATTATAAGACATCTGGGAAAATTTGGGCATGTGTCACTGTAGATCCGCCGCGGAAGCGCGGCATAACCCACCTTGGCGCCGCTCTTCCGCCGCGGTTCAGATTGTTCTCTGGACCATATTTTTCCAGTGATGTTTTTACAGGGAACTAGGGCTTTTGGGATATTAAATTTGGGCCCAGTTTCTCTGTGTGTGCTACAGTTTTTCTTGGGGGCCCACTTGTTAATAGTTTGATCGATCGGATATTTTTTAAACACATCATTTCACAGTATTCATATTATATCTGCGACCGTGAATGTCACTCGATCGGTAAATCCGGTCTAACTGCTATAGCCCGGTTAGACGGATTTGCGAACGTGATTTTCACGTTGATGTTCTATGTTTATGCTGTGTTGTTGCGGATCGGTCGTGGGGGATAGCCTGGATGCAATGCTAGTACAGTTTTGTTGTATTATGTACATTTGATATTGCGGGGCGAGCGTCCGACATGTGGACTGCCGTCACTGCCTGTTTGTATTATTCTTTTGGGGCACGACCTGGTTGCGGTCGATGTACCCGGTGTATGTATATTTTTCTTTCTGTACTAGGCTTACCCCGCGGAGGGGTGCACGGATAGCCGGGTTCTGGAGGGCAACGGGCCCGCATCTCAGGGCATTGAGACGGAGGGAGCTTCAGTCCAGGATTGGCGGGCTATTCGCCGCACTCGTAGGGGGTACAGGTTGACCCAGGAGGGGTGCCCAAGTTACCGGATTCCGTGAAGTGCTGGGTGGTCCATTCACGGTACTGAAGGGGGCTGCCTCGCTTCAGGTTTTGGCGGGTGACTTGCCGCGCCCGTAGGGGTCTAGGATTTCATTGCACAGGCTATCCACACGACCAGGGGAACCTAAGGTTTCAGCAACGGCTCTGTGAAACCCGGGGCTTCCAGATATCTGTATTGTTCTGTGATGCTGTACATTTCTGTGATGTTGCATTTTATTCACGCCTTGAGCGAAATACTATATATTGGTATATATATTAGTAGATGTTGTATATGTTTTTCATCCGCGCTAGTCCAGTCCCCGCTCTGCCGTTAGTTAGCTAACCTAACGGGTGATGACGGGACCCAGTGGCGAATGCGAATGGCATATACGTACGTCAGTATATTTTCGTTCTTTGTGGTGTGATCAATTGATGGGACTGCATTGATTCGGATCAATGCAAGATAAACAAACCTAATCTGATGTTGTTGGAACATTTTTCAAAAAGCTGTTATTGCAAGGACGTTCACTTTTGTTTTGCATCGTGGTATTCATTTGGAATATCCTGCTCCTCAGTCGACGAGGCAAGGGCCGAGATCCCTTAACCGGGAGTGACCCCTTGGACAGAAGTTTGCGTCAGGGCATTAACTTCACTATAGCCGATCACTTTTGCTTTGCATCGTGGTATTCAGTTGGAATATCCTGCACCTCATTCTACGGGGAAAGAGCCGAGATCCCTTCACCGGGAGTGACCTCTTTAGTAAAGGTTTTCGTCACTATATTTTTATAAAAGGCTATGCAGTTCCTTCAACGATATCAAGCTCATTACGTTAAAGGTTTTTCGCCAAAAACCATTCGTAGCCCTCCGTCATTTCTTATGGGTATTATTTAGTATTCGTGCTGCGTTTGTTGACTCCGTCAAGGCGTAGTGTACGGTAGCTAAGTGGTGCTTGTTTGTTGCATAAGTGGGATTGGTTAGGACAGTCGTGCGGCCTTGTTGACTCCGTCAAGGGCACGTACGGGTGGGTTTAATGCAATCCAGATAATGACGGGTTGAACTTGACTAGGACTCTTTGATTTGTTGACTCCGTCAAGGTCACTTGAGTCCTAGGGGTAAAAATCACATCGGGAGTTTCAAAAGAACTGAAACTTGCCAGGCTTGCGCATACCTTCTGGAGTGTGGTGACGTGAGTGGATTCCGTCACGTTATCATGCGATGATAGTTGGATCCCGATTCCCACTGATGAGTTGGTTTACTCCTCGGGTGATCCCGACTAATTCTTCTTTCAGGTTTGGAGGAGAATTTGAGGTACAGTGGGAGGTTTCCAGATTAGACAAAGTGGTAACCATTCTGATCTAGGTTAGAGTGCACGCTGAGTGTTTCTTTTCTCTCTCTCTGGCAGCGACCATTGACCCGACCCTGGACTTTGACTCAGTGACCAAGTTGACCGAACCTTCTTTACACTGGCTTTTGGATTGTCAGAGTTGCAGACCTCATTGCCACTCCTACTTTTACCCTTTTCTCCAGGACACCCCGTATTACTACGAACGTCCACTTCCATTAGACAAAACCATCGTATGGTTATATACGAACTCGAAGGACTTCGAGGATGGTTTCTGGTTCTGGAGAAAACGAATAGGATTATTCAGTTGTCTTTTCTTTTCACCTTCTCTCGTTGCGAGTACTCCTTGGTTTAGGAGATAGTACACCTATTACGCAAATTGGATAGTCTTCTTCCAAACCTTAGGCTGGTGCCGACCGGTAGGGAATGAAGAAAACCAATTAGCATAACGATGGTGTACAGAAGGTATTAAGTTAAGACAAAGCAAGGGATTAGTAAGAGGGCAAAGTAAATTGCAACTGATATTCACGACCAAACCAAGTATTTCTTCGCCAATCCTAAATCACCTTTGTATTTCTCCAGGACACTCCGTATCACTACGAAGATCCACAGTTTATTGGATATTCCATCGTATGGTTATATACGAACTCGAAAGGAACTTGTTCCAGTTCGGGGATGGATTCTGGTTCAGGAGAAATAGGAATAAAGTACATTCAGGTGTCTTTTATCTTCACCTTCTCTCGCATTGCGAGTGCTCCTAGGATTAGGACAGTACACCCCTTATGCTTATTGGATAGTCTTCTTCCAAACCATAGGCTGGTGCCGAACGGTAGGGAAGGAAGAAAACCAATTGGCCTGAAGGGGTGTGCAGAAGGTAATGACTAAAGACATATAAAGGGATTTGGAGAGGTGGCAAAGAATTATGCGGTTATAGTTGTGAATCTGGATAATGGAAGAGGCATTACTAAGAATATCAGAATACCCCGACGAAACATTTTAATGTTTCAGTTTCACTGTGTACTGTTAATGGAAAACTGATTTCCCAGTTAGACACTTGCTCCAGGGTATGTATTTACCAGGTATGATTCTCACATCTGTATGGTTTTACAGATGATGAGTGGGAGTAAGCTATTGGGAATTGGGTGATCATCCTCACTATATCGGGATTCGTTGTAATCGGTGATATTTGAGGAAGTCACCTGGGTTGTTTGCCGGTCGGCAAATATTTGGTTTTGAATATCCGCTGTTATGCACCAATTTCAAATTGATATATCTGTATGTCTATTTTCATAGAGTGAGATATACCTTTTGATATTATGTCGATGACATTTACCTATATCAGTGGATGGTTAGGTAAGGAGCATTAAACAGCGGTGTAATTCTTCTTAACCATAAGTACAGTTTTCAACCTACGACACACAGTGAAAGAGTTGTTAGACTCAGCGGACTTATACAGAGTATTGTACGTTGTCCAGTGTCCATCAGGACAGAGGGGTTGGTCCTCGTACTATATTCGGTTTACTTATGACTTCTCTAGTTCTTAGACATGTGTTTCGTGCAAACACAGGGTCTGAGTTTTGAGGAGTTATTGGTATAAGAATAGAGTAGAGAACCAGGTATTGCAAGTATCGGGATTCTTCAAAGTGATCGAAGATGTAGATACTTGTGTATGGTATTCAGTTGATAGTAATGAGAACTTGCTTCTCTTTCAGGTTACTCATAATTGGAAGCATTCCTAAGTTGAGTAACGCTGATCGGCCTCCTTCCATTTAGTTGACATGCACTGGAGACAGCTGCATGATTTGAATCTGGTTCAATTAAATCAGTGCCTCTGGTTCTATATTGGATATAGAACAGTTCATATCTTAACGATGTTAAGGTACGGGGAGTTGTCCGGCTTATGCTTAAAACCAGACTCCGGATAACTCAAGGCACGTTTCTGTAATGGCTGTTTGTGGGTTGACCCAGGCTATGACGAGGGTTGACTTTCTACCATCTGGCAGATCAATAGAAATATTGTTCTAGACTCGCCACATTTTTAAAAAGAAATGGATTTTTCAGAAAACAGTAGTGGGAGTATGGTAGAACTGGAAGTGATTCCAGAACCGCAAACGATTACTCAAGATTTGATAAGGAACCTAAAGATTCAATCTGGTTTGACATTCCATTGGCCACTCCCCAGATACGGTGGGTAACTTCAGGCACCCGAGAGGTACTTCGGTAGCCTCAAGGACGGTGACAGGGAAGTTCTTGTTTACCCACACTTGCCATTGCTGTTGTTCCAGGCTGCGAGACCCGGTGGGAGGATGAGTATAGCGTCGTTCTAAACTAGCTTTAGAAGTGCACGTCTATATGACTCTGCCAGAGGGTTGTCGTAGTCAGTGGGAGCAGCGGAAGCATTGGTGGACATCAGGCTTATGTCTATTTATAGACTAAAGCAGATGTAGCGGATATAGATCATCCATTTCTGATGTGACAGTCATAGGTTTGACGTCATCAGAATAAGGGGTGGATCTGTTGAGAAGGTAGTAGGAAGTGATATTCCTATACTGCGATCGGTTATACTTTGGTCGTCACACAGTATTTTCTCCACATGGGACTTGGATATTATATCAGACATACTGGTTACTAGATCTATGGTTTTAGATCTAGATTTGGGTGGTTTCCTAATCTGGGTAACTTGACAGCATTCTATGAGTATTTAGAATGGACGACTCCTGACACGGTAGTGCACCTGCAGTTGATGGAGTCACCCTCTCTAAAGGTGTCTTATAGACTAGAGAGGAGAGGGATACTCATGATTGGCAGATCACTTGCTTAGGCAATTGAGTCGATCATGAGATGTCAAGTACCACACCAGATGTTGTTCTTGCACTAGATGAAATAAGTTGATATTGATCCAATCCTGGAGAAACAGTCGGAAGCAGTCTTAGAACATAAGTGGATGTTCTAGGGATATGATAACGACAGCCTCATTTGGGAGACAGTTATCATTCCAGGCTTCCAAAGGTGACATGGACGACAAGGAGGTTGTCAGAGTTATAGTTCTCCCTCTGACGAGGGGCAGTATTTTGGACAGGTGGTTCAAGGCAATATTGAGGGTGGCATGGCGCAGGATACTGATTAAGTTCAGTTGATGATACAGTCTAAGAAGTTTGGATTTGGAGTTCATTTATGAACTAGGTCCCATCAGACATCCAGACATATTCTAAGACAGGTATTGCTCATTTCGGGAGATGGTTTTCTCCGCGAACTTGAGATATAGAGAGACATAGAAAGAAACATCACAGTGGATCCACTCACTGAGGCTATTCCTCGAACGCAATAGTTTCACAAACGAGTTTTGTGAGACTGACTAGTAGAGGAGTTGGGTGTTCGGTATCACACGGGCTGTGAGTATGCGACATCGCAATAATTAGCCTTGAGTGCAAGTGGGAGATTGTTGGAGTTAGTGCCCTCAGAGTCAATTATTGGATCACAGGCACGTGATTGCAATGATTGAGGGAGGACCTATCCCGGTAGGACAGTCTTACTCGAGATGATAGTATGCTATCTGGTTTATCTTTATCATCGTGTACTGCTTTAGGTGACCTGACAAGTCGCTATTACACGTTGATAGAGCCCCTAGGATTCTTGCTTGACGACCAGCAGTATGATGGCGATCATATACGTGGGAGCTGGTAGTCTATAAGCACATCCTTAAAAGGTCCCTAGTCGTGGGAGTTTCGAGACTGGGCATCGATACTCCATTAGTAGGCTAGTGTATACAGTCGAGACCCCGACGAGGGGCGGTGGCCGGTCTCACAAGCCACTGGTGTCAGTTGATTCACCTAAGATGTATACAGGTGCTCATTGGGTTATGAGTACACCGGACAGGACTCGCCGGGAGCCTGCTAGTTGGTCTTATACCAGACGTCAGATAGCAGTTCCCAGGTGACATGTGTACAGGTTAGTTCATCGACCTGAGATCGTCATTTGTCTCGTGTGAGTTCCCACTGTGCTTTGATTACTACCCTACCACGGCTCAAAGGAGTCGTGCAAACAGGTTTTAGTTGGGTACAGTCCCGAGCCACATGGAGGCAGTGAGCGGATCTGCAGGGGTTCGTCTCTCCCGGTATTGGGGGTGAGGTCGCGCTGTGTCTAGGAGAGCCATTACGCAAAGCCCTCGGCCGAGGCAGGAGATTTACTGGTAGGTATTCCAGTAGTATCTCAGGGCGTTCTGGGCTACACTCCGACACGACTTGTACCGCTTTTGGGGGTCTGACTTTTACCAACCCCCTAGGCCCGCCATGCGATACTCATAGACGAACGGACCGGACTGTACGGATATTGTCACTGACAGGCTCAGTTGGGTGTCGGGGTGAGCTTCCTCATCGACGTCCCTTTTGGTCAATAGCTGGTGGCCCGTCACGTATTGGCTAATACCTCTGACGTGCTAGTGGTTAAATCCACAGCCATAGTATTGACGAGTCTTTAGAGTCCACCACACTTTCAGTTACTCAGCTTTCGGGCGAAACGCTGTAGAGGCCGTATGGAGATATGGCAGGGTCCGATCAGATACGTGCGGTATTGCACGGATCAGAATCGGACGGTTTTGTACTAGTAGCCGTATAGGTATATATGGCAGGGTTCGATCAGATACGTGCGGTATTCCACGGATCAGGATCGAACGCATTTTACTAGCCGGTTTTGGTTTAAGGCGGTCCTAGTTTAGTACAGTGTAGATTTTGTCTCATTGCATTTGTATCCGGTCGGAATACAGATGCGGGTGTGTATGCACAGTATCGGGGTTTTCCTGTAATTTATTACGGGACCAGTTTTCTGGAGTTGCCAGTTTGCATTCCGTTCCGGCCGGTTTTCCTTTGTTCTTTCCCGGCCGGACTTTTTCGATGGAGGGGGTTATTTGCAGTTTTGCAAATAACACTTTGTGGAGGGGTTTCTTTGCATAATCTTTGATTATGATACCTTTCATTTCTTTCATCCATTGACTTGCTTTTTATTGTGATTGAAAGGGTATGGTTTGGATTTGATGTAAGCATGGTTGATGTTTTGTTGTCCTTGGATGTGGTCACATTTTCTTTGCTCCTACCATCACCTCCCTTGTATTAGTTCCTCCTCCACCATTCTCATTTGATATGATAAGTCTTTCATGGTTATGAAAAAGGAGAAAAGAAGAAAAAGAAAGAGAGAAAGAAAAAGAATGAGAGAGTTCATCTTTGTTATGGGAGGAATTCTTCATCTCCTTCTTCTTCTTGTTTCGGAAAAATGCAAGCACCATTTTTCCTAACCCCAATCCTCCATCATGGCAACAACAAACCCCAAAGGAGACTATGATTCTACACTACACTTCCTACAGCATATCTTGAGCATGTCGAGTTGCCGGCTTCATGCTCGAGTTGCCTCGGTATTGAGGCGGGAGCCCGTAAAAGACGAAGGCAATGTGGTGCCCTTTCCGGCGAGGAGGCGACGATTTGGAGACTATACTTTCCGCGGGAGATCGGGGCGATGATGAGAAGACCGGAGGACTCGGATCTCGTGGTATACTTCTTTTCCCATCTCTTGTTAGCTAGCGTAGGTTAATGGTTAACGATCCGGGTTTTCTTTGTCCGCGGTAGCGCCGGTTTCCGAGTAAGGAAAATTTTTGATTCCGCATTTTGGCCTCGAGTAAGAGACCGGGGCGCTGCCGTGGCGCAACACGGTCTGGATCATACATCCTGCAAAACCATATACAATCCACAGGCGTAAAACAATCCCAACCTCTCCCAAGTCGTACCGGTGAGACCACGTTCAAAGTCCCAAAAAAAAAAGGTTGGGATAATGCCGATGCACAAACCAAAATCCCAAAATCCTCTCAATGACAGATGATGATTCGCTCCTGGTACCATATTCCAGTATAGCGATGCTGATGTCAACCCAAATCAAAATCAACAAGTCAACATCCACTCCGACACCGCAGAAAGCGGAGCAAGTCAGAATCCAATCTCGACACCACAAGAAACGGAGCAAGTCAAGTTTACCCCTGACACTGCAAGAAGCAGAGCAAGTCAAATCAAGCACCGACCGTCCACGTCGCTAAAAGGGCAGCACCGACCGTCCAAGTCGCAAAAATGGCAGAACCGACCGTCCACGTCGCTAAAAGGGCAGCACCGACCGTCCAAGTCGCAAAAAGGGCAGAACCGACCGTCCACGTCGCTAAAATGGCAGCACCGACCGTCCAAGTCGCAAAAAGGGCAGAACCGACCGTCCACATCGCTAAAAGGGCAGCACCGACCGTCCAAGTCGCAAAAATGGCAGAAACAACTGTCCACGTCGCTAAAAGGGCAGCACCGACCGTCCAAGTCGCAAAAAGGGCAGAACCGACCGTCCAAGTCGCAAAAAGGGCAGAACCGACCGTCCACGTCGCTAAAAGGGCAGCACCGACCGTCCAAGTCGCAAAAAGGGCAGAACCGACCGTCCAAGTCGCAAAAAGGGCAGAACCGACCGTCCAAGTCGCTAAAAGGGCAGCACCGACCGTCCAAGTCGTAAAAAGGGCAGAACCGACCGTCCAAGTCGCAAAAGGGGCCGCATCGACCGTCCATGTCATAAAAAGGGCAGTGCCAGCTTCCCAAAAGGTGGGAACCGAATCAAGTCGCCTCCATGTGAAAGAAGATCCATCAATTTCATGCACACGACCTACATATGTGGTGTGCATTTATTGATGGGGGGTAATTTCTTGGGGTAAAAATTTACACCCCGGTTGACCATGTCAAAATCAAAGTCAACCCCAAGCCAAGCGGGCCCAAGCCCAGATCCAGTGGGCCCATGCCCGGGTCGAGCCCGAATATGAAGCGGCCGGCCTCCCCACATGCCAAGATAAAATTTTGTAATAAATAATTTTGTTGTATTTCTTTTGTTTTGTTTTATAGATAAATGTAAGAAAAATAGGCATAACGCCCAATTTTTGTAAAGCCCATGGCTTATGTGCAAAAAGAAATGGCACATGAGCCATGGGATAGGCAAAATGCCATTTTGTAAAGCCCAAGGGGCTATGTATAAAGTGTATAGCCTATAAAGGCAAAGATAATACAAAAATCTAACAACTTTTTTCTCTCTCTCAAAATTTTCTTCAGATCTGAGATCTTTTCTCCTTCTTCAAGGTTCCAAAACCTTCTTTTTTCTCTTGAATTAAACCAAGAGTTTTACTCTTCTTTTTATAAAACAAATTAGTTTTTCACCACAAAACCCATAAAGGGGAACTCAGATCTTCCATTAGATCTCAAAAAGAAGAGATTTTTAGAAATCCCATATCTCTTGATCTTCAAGATTCAGCTAACAGAGGAGGAGGAAGAAGAATATAGTTCACTAAACCAAAAATAAAGAACACACTCAGGAGTCCAACTCCTCTCCGATTTCTCTTCTGAGAAATTTTTTTAGGCTAAAAGCCTTTTTTTCTCGCCGGCGCTCAAGCGCAGAGCGCCCGCGTGCCGACACGTGGCGCGCCTGCTCTCGAGCGCAAGCGCTCGAGCACAAGTCGCCCCCGTGCCGACACGTGGCGCGCCTACGCTCCAGCGCCCAGCGCTCAAGCGCAGAGCGCCCACGTACCGACATGTGGCACTCTAGCGCCTGAGCGCACAGCACCTAGGCGCACAGCGCCCAAGGTGCTGTCCCCACGCATCCTTTGGATGTCTTTTCCCCTTTTTATATATATACATGTATATCTGTACATATGTATACATATTTACATACACGCATACTCCACGACACTGTCCCTGTTAGAAAAAAAATTCTAACGGGGCGCTGCCCCGCACCCTGCATCCCGCAAGGGGGCTGCTAGCCCCCTTAACCTTCAGCCCGCTATCCGGATAGCGGGACCCCCGTAAAAACTCTGCTTGGCTCCCGATATATTTAAACCCCCCTCCAAAACAAAACACACGTACACTGCACATCGAGTTCGCATGACCAGTTTAACCCGTCAATCGGAGGTTCCCTCGCCCCAAAGGCAGGGAGTAATTAACGGCAGCTTAGTCCGCGGCTGCCGGAGATTCGGATCCCCACAATCAATAAACCCCGGCCTACCCTAGGCAGGGGGAATCTGTAGTACGCCTGACAAGCGCGTGCATATTCCCATCTCAATGGGGTGACGAAAAACACCCTACATATAGAAGCATGGTGTTAGGTGAGAAAATTTGACTTTTGACCCATTTTTTCTCTCTCTCTCTTTTCTCTCTTTCTCATTTTCTGGAACTCTCTGCAGAGAGGCAGCAGCAACATCAGAAATTCATCACCTTTGCATCCCATTCTCACTTCTCTTTGATCTCTACACAAAACCCTACCCAAAATTCTTTTTCCCTTCACAAAAACCATGGAAAAATAACCTTTTGGGGGAGTTTGTTGGCAAGTCTGCACACTTGAGGCAAGGGCTGTGAATTTTGGGGTTTCTTAAGGTCTTTAGAAGGTATTAACTCACCCATAGCACCCTTTTTCCATATCTTGTAATATTTCTATCAAAATATCACCTTTTTGTGCAATTTTAGTGCTATTGAAGGGATTTAGTGATGATATGTTAAAATTAGCATTTTTAGAGCTTGCTTAGCTTGGTAATGGGTTATTAATGTGGTTTTAGACTTCGGTTTGCTTCAGTTTGCATAAAAATACCCTAAAGTATTGTTTTAGTGCTAAATTGGACTTTTTAACTAGAATTTGGGTTCTGTTGGATCTGCTTGTGCCCCGATTATTTCAGAACAATTCTGTAATTACTGTAGCATGCACATAGGGTATAGAGTACACACACGAAACCCGGGTGCCCAATTACCAAGACAGGCCGCCGAAAAATGCGTTTTGGCCGCAATTTGCGGCCAGATGGGTGAGTTGGGGGTTAGGGTTTGGGCCACTGGAGTCTGCTGCTATGTGGAGTATTTTGGTATATATATTTTTATAATATCTTTCTTGTATCAAAATCTGGAGTTGAATACCCTATTTCCCGTATTTTTAAACTTTTGCGACACGCGTGATACGTGTGTGTGGGTTTGGGGTTTCTGCGTATCGCGACGCGTCGGAGTGGTTTCAGGCGCGTAATCACACGTTTTAGCGTATCGCGCGCACGCGCGCTTGGTTCACGACGTGAGTTACTAGTTTGGCTTTAATGTCGTGTTTGTGTGACTTCGAGCTTATGTGTGATATATTATGTAATTCTATGTTCGCAGGCGAGTACGACGGACGCCGCGCAGAAGGGGAAACAAGTCGTCGGCTATACCTAGCGCGAGACTACGGTGAGTAGATTTAACATCTACGGGGAAAATCGCCCGCATGGCGTTATGCGTCAGGGCTGATAGGACCTTGTAGCAGCATATTACATTTACATACATTGACTGTTCATGGCTACTATTTTGTGCATACCGCATTCCCTGTTATATGTATATAAACTAGAATTGATAGAACACCGCACCATTACTAACGGTTTATGTTGCACGAGCACTATCCTGCATGTTACACACACCGTTAGTAATTGCCATGATACTCACGCTGTAGAATTTCTATGATCATTATGCTGTAGCTCATCTTTTATGTGACTTGACATGATATTCATACTTGATGCATATATCGCATCGCATTGACTTGCATATTGGTTTGGATTACATGTGATTTCTGGATTTGGGAACCGTGGCTATTTCAAAGAGAATATGTAATCATTTAAAAACCCGGTTTCCCTTGATATGATATTTCAGTGCGTCCACCATGTGTTTTCTCGGTGCTAGAGTGATATATGTGAACCCGAATCGAGGAGCTGGATGAGACCGATTACAGGTACATGGTGGACCCGGTATGGTACCCCGGGACGAGAATGGTTTCGCTGTGTAGTAGACGGTGAGCCTAGCAGAGGGACTACTACCTAATGGTGATTGGTTGGACCTGGCGGTTATCCGGAGGATACTGACCAGAGTCGATAGATGGATGCAGAATGATCCGTACTGCCGGGACTGAGGGCCGATACCGCAGACGGAGCCCTTGGGCTGACCCGGACTGACGGAGGCCTGATGGATGAGGATTTGCGTGTCGATACTGGACACGAGTACTTATGATATTTGGTTGCCGATGTTGGGCACTCGTGATTCTCAAAGATTTACAGGATTGGAGGGCCGATGATAGTGCCGGCGCCTGAGCTATTTGGGGGATCTGGGTGCATTGATGGACACCGATTATATATCCCACGTTGACATTCCCTGTAGATATTATATTTCCCATGCTCAGCATTCATTATTGTATCTCATCCTGTAGTTATATTACCTGATAGAGCACTTGCATGATTATTGCACATACTGCTTATCACGCATTGATATCATCTGCTGGCATATGATAAAGTAGCGCAGTACGTGCATGCTCGTGATTACCTTTATATGTTATTTCTATTCACGAGTTGGCAACTCACCCCCATTGTGACACGGTATTTGCAGGTTGCCCCTCGGAGTAGTCGCGGCAGGCTGTTTTCTTAAATCTTTTGGCTACAGATACCACTACAGTTGGTGCGTGAGCTGTTTTGCTGTTAGGTGGGTTGTGGTATCTGGTTACTTTTATTGTACACACTTTTGTATCTAGTATTCTCCATTTACCATATATGTACTTGACTTAGAGACAGTGTGAGGACGATGATGTATATTATTTGTATTCTGGTGTCGAGCTCGTTGTGAGCCGAATTTACATATGCAGTTTATTCTATCTGTGATGTTCTCACTTATTGCTCTTGATCTTCGCTACAGCGTCGTATATTGCTATCTTGGTGATTGTTTAGTTAGATTTCTTAACATGTTAGTAAATGCTTCCATTTAAAGCTTAAAACACTCTATACTTTTACTGGTTTGATTTCTGGGTTTTCGGTTCACTTAGTCGCGTTACGCTTGTAGACGTTACTTGGTTAAGTGCCGGCCACGGGCCAAACTTTTGGTCGTGACAAAGTTGGTATCAGAGCCACGTTTTACCTTTCGGAGTGTTCCTAGGATGACCCTGGTATGATGGAGTAGGTAGCTGAAGCAGAGTGGCGTAGCGTGCGTATGTTCCGCGGCATACTCACGACACGGTACTCCGCCAAAGCGACCTTAGGACTTGTTGATTTAAATTCCTTCTTGAGTACATACATTCTTGTGATTCGATTTCCATATCCTTATCGAATCCTACTTTTCCTTTCAGCCATTATGCCGCAAAAGACTACGAGGGCGCAGAGAGCGGCCGCGAGGGCCGAGATTTGAATTGACTCGTCCGAGACGAGGACTGATCCGGATAGTGCACCGGTTGTGCCCGAGCAGGTTGTTCCTCCCGTGACAGATCAGATTGCCATGTTAGGGGCTGGTATGCAAGAGATGCGCCAGACGGTGGGATCCAGTATGCAGGAGATGCGCCAAATGATGGGATCTCTAGTTGAGACACTTCGAGCGCAGCGACCAGAGGTAGTTCCACCCGTTACAGAGACCGCGGTGGTACCTACAGTACAAGCAGTTGCACCTACAGCTACAGAGGTTATCTCGGTATCGTTATCAGAGTTTATGAGGCTGAAGCCTCCGGTCTTCACAGGCACCGATGCAGCCGAGGACCCACAGTCTTTCATTGATAGGATGGCTCGGATATGTCGTTCCCTCAGATGCACAGATGCGAGATGGGTTGAGTTCGCGAGCTTTCGCCTGGAAGGTCTTGCGCAGAAATGGTGCGAATCAGTCGAGAAGGGTAGAGCAGCAGGTCTTCCTCCTATGACCTGGACCGAGTTCGTGGCGCTATTCCTTGCCCGCTTTCTTCCCCTGAGTGTCAGAGATGCTAGAGCACGCAGGTTCGAGTCCTTACGTCAGACTCCGAAGATGTCAGTGGCAGAGTATGATGTCCTGTTCAACGAGCTATCAGTTTATGCTTCGTACCTAGTGGCTACTGAGGAGTTGCGAGTCAAGAGATTTGTCCGAGGCTTGCTTACACCACTATTCTTGCGATCAGCGCACAGCATTACGAGACATATGCAGCAGCTGTGGATGCAGCCCTATTAGTCGAGGAGCGCCTTGCTGAGACTTCGGTAGTTCCAGAGCCGAAGAGAGTTCGTGCGGATACATCAGCGCAGAGACAGCCTTTTCGGCGCCGTGACAGGCACCTTGCAGGTGGCAGAGATTTGGGGAGAGGCCGGTTGTTCAGCTCCTATCCCCAGGAGGGTCAGCGACCATCATCGGGATGTTACCGTTGCGGGAGTTCTTATCCTCGTATGCGAGATTGTCCTGAGATACCCCGAAGGGAGGCGGCAGCACCGCATGTCACATTACCACCTTCACCATCCCAGAGAGCGTTGCCTATTGTACCTACGGTTACTCTGCGTCAGACTCATGCACAGAGAGGTCATGGTCACGAGGGATTTGTTCATAGAGGACGAGGTGATCGAGGCAGAGGACAACCAGCTGCCGGCAGGGGACAGTCTGTCGCAGGTGGAGGACAAGCGCGAGTTTTTGCTTTGACGCATCAGGACGCGCAGGCGTCCAATGCGGTGGTCTCAGGTATCCTTCCAGTATGTTCAGTTGATCCACACGTGTTATTCAATCCCGGATCCACGCACTCGTATGTATCCACACACTTTGTGCCGAGTTTGGGTAGAGAGTCCAGTTTGCTTGATCAGCCGCTAGTTGTGACAACTCCCGTAGGAGAGTCGTTTGTTGCTAGGCACGTGTTCCGATCCTGTACCATCCGTATTGGCGAGAGAGAGTTGCCTGTCGATTTGATCCTTCTTGAGATGTTGGACTTCGACGTTCTGTTGGGCATGGATTGGTTAGCCACGTGCTATGCTTCTGTGGACTGCTGTCAGAAGACAGTTAGATTTTATTTTCCCGGCGAGTCGGTTGTTGTTGTGTTGGGGGACCGTGGTGCCACCCCTCACAGTGTGATTTCTTCTTTTCGCGCTGGACAGCTTTTGAGGAAGGGATGTCAGGGATTTCTCGCCTATGTTTACGATACTAGAGCTACAGAGGTTCCGTTGGATCAGGTTCCGGTTGTTAGCGAGTTCCCTGATGTGTTCCCTGACGAGCTTCCTGGGCTACCGCCCGAGCGTGATATTTCTTTCTGTATTGATTTGGTTCCTGGCATGGGGCCTATTTCTGTACCGCCTTATCGGATGGCCCCGGCAGAACTTAGAGAATTGAAGGGTCAGTTGCAAGATTTGCTGGATAAGAGACTTATTCGAACCAGTGTTTCTCCTTGGGGTGCTCTAGTCCTGTTTTTCAAGAAGAAGGACGGCAGTTTGCGTCTATGTATCGACTACCGCCAGCTGAACAGGGTTACAGTGCGGAACAGATATTCTTTGCCACGTATCGACAATTTGTTCGACCAGTTTCTGGGGGCAGGATACTTTTCGAAGATCAATTTGCGATCAGGCTACCATCAGCTGCGGGTTCGACAGGAGGACATTCCTAGGACAGCTTTCCGCACGCGCTACGGCCACTATGAGTTTTTGGTGATGTCGTTCGGACTCACCAACGCGCCAGCAGCATTCATGGACTTGATGAACCGTATTTTCCGGCCGTATCTTGATCTGTTCATCATCGTATTCATTGACGATATTCTGGTGTATTCTCGGAGTAGAGAGGAGCACGAGCAGCACCTGCGGATTACACTGCAGACCTTGAGGGAGCATCAGCTTTTTGCCAAATTCTCCAAGTGTGCTTTCTGGCTGGACAGCGTAGACTTCTTGGGGCACGTGATTACACGAGATGGTATATGTGTAGACCCGAGGAAGATTGAGGCCGTTCGGAGTTGGCCTAGACCCACGTCAGTCACGGAGGTTCGCAGCTTTCTAGGGCTGGCAGGCTACTCCAGGCGATTCGTGCAGGAATTCTCCCGTGTTGATACACCTTTGACCGGGTTGACCCGAAAGGGAGTTCCCTTCGTTTGGACGGAGGAGTGTAAGCACAGTTTTCAGCAACTACGGGCTCTACTGACTACGACACCAGTATTATCATTGCCTTCAGGATCAGGCGGATTTGTGGTCTATTGTGATGCTTCACGAGTAGGGCTAGGATGCGTATTGATGCAGCATGACAGGGTGATCGCGTATGCTTCGCGGCAATTAAAGAAACATGAACAGAATTACCCCACTCATGATTTGGAGATGGCTGCAGTGGTCTTTGCACTTAATATCTGGCGACATTACCTATATGGAGAGTCGTGCCAGATATTCACTGATCACAAGAGGTTAAAGTATATATTCCAGCAGTGATGACCGATGTTCAGAGATCAGGACACAGATGGGACAGGGCAGATTTTCCGAGTTCGTGATCGATGATCAGGGGATACTACGATTTGGGGCTAGACTGTGCGTACCAGATGCTGAGGGATTGCGGCACGAGATCCTTGAGGAGGCACATCGATCGGTATACAGTGTTCATCCCGGTTCCACCAAGATGTACCATGACATGAGAGATGTTTACTGGTGGGACGGAATGAAAAGAGACATCGCAGATTTTGTGTCGAGATGCCTGACTTGTCAGCAAGTCAAGCTTGAGCACCAGAGGCCCGTGGGAGAGCTACAGCCGTTACCATTCCGGAGTGGAAATGGGAGCAGATTTCTATGGACTTCATTGTCCGCCTACCCAGGACTAATCGAAGGTATGACTCCATCTGGGTGATCGTGGATCATTTGACGAAAGCGGCTCACTTCCTACCAGTGAAGACGACTTTCGGATTTGCTCAGTATGCCCAGATTTACATCGACGAGATTATACGACTGCACGGAGTTCCGACATGTATCATGTCCGACAGAGGCACCCAGTTTACCAGCCGGCTATGGCAGAGACTTCAGGAGGCTTTGGGCACTCGCTTGAGTTTCAGCACTGCATTTCATCCGCAGACCGATGGACAGTCAGAGCGGACTATTCAGACTCTTGAGGACATGCTCAGAGCGTGCGTTTTAGACTTCGGAGGTAGCCGGGATCATTATTTACCCTTAGTAGAGTTCTCCTACAATAACAGCTACCAGGAGACCATTCAGATGGCACCGTTTGAGGCTCTTTATGGGAGGAGATGCAGATCGCCCGCCTGTTAGACGGAGCTCAGTGAGAGCAGTATCTTAGGGCCACAGATTATTGAGGAGACGACCATGAAGATCCAGTTGATTCGCGATAGGATGAGAGCAGCCCAGAGCAGGCAGAGATCTTATGCGGACCGTCGTCGACGCAGACTTGAGTTTTCTGTAGGTGATCATGTTTTCTTGAGGGTCTCCCCAATGAAAGGTGTGATGAGGTTTGGGAAGAAGGGGAAGCTTAGTCCCAGATATGTGGGCCCCTTCGAGATCCTCGAGCGCGTTGGTGCAGTTGCATATCGGTTAGCCCTTCCGCCCAGTTTTCCAGATGTGCACCCCGTATTTCACGTTTCGATGCTCCGCAGATATCTTCATGATCCTTCGCATGCGATTCAGCACCCGACGATCCAGCTTGAACGTGACCTTTCCTATGCAGAGCAGCCGGTGATCATTTTGGATCAACAAGTGAAGAAATTGAGATCGAAGGACATACCATCAGTCAAGGTACTTTGGCGTGGTCAGAACAGCGAGGAGGTCACTTGGGAGACCGAGAGCGAGATGAGGAAGAGGTATCGCCGTCTTTTCGAAGGTACGTGTAGTTAGATTTTTAAATTCGGGGACCGAATTTCTTTAAGGAGGGTAGATTGTAACACTTTGAAATTCGTTTAGGATATTTTTGCGATAATTAGCGGTTTTGCGTGTTTTTCATAAAAGCCCGAGTATCGTATTTTCCTTCTTGGCTAGGGATAATTATGTTGTGCAGTGTTATATATATATATATATATATATATATATATATATATATATATATATATATATATATATATATTTATGTATATATATATATATATATATATTTATGTATAATTATAGGGTTTACTAATTATATTTAGTCGTGTTACCCTAATTGGGAAATTTTCATTATGTAGTGTACACTTGCACACTTAGCATGTTGTGACTTAGGTTTTAAAGTGTAACATGTTAACCCTTTCACATTTTATTATATGGTTCTTTATTCCCACCATTTAATCAAGCCCAAAAAGCCTTTTTAAAATTCAAAAATTAATTAAAATATAGAAGCATGGTGTTAGGTGAGAAAATTTGACTTTTGACCCATTTTCTCTCTCTCTCTTTTCTCTCTTTCTCATTTTCTGGAACTCTCTACAGAGAGGCAGCAGCAACATCAGAAATTCATCACCTTTGCATCCCATTCTCACTTCTCTTTGATCTCTACACAAAACCCTACCCAAAATTCCTTTTCCCTTCACAAAAACCATGGAAAAATGACCTTTTGAGGGAGTTTGTTGGCAAGTCTGCACACTTGAGGCAAGGGCTGGGAATTTTGGGGTTTCTTAAGGTCTTTTGAAGGTATTAACTCACCCATAGCACCCTTTTTCCATATCTTGTAATATTTCTATCAAAATATCACCTTTTTGTGCAATTTTAGTGCTATTGAAGGGATTTAGTGATGATATGTTAAAATTAGCATTTTTAGGGCTTGCTTAGCTTGGTAATGGGTTATTAGTGTGGTTTTAGACTTGGGTTTGCTTCAGTTTGCATAAAAATACCCTAAAGTATTGTTTTAGTGCTAAATTGGACTTTTTAACTAGAATTTGGGTTCTGTTGGATCTGCTTGTGCCCCGATTATTTCAGAACAATTATTTAATTACTGTAGCATGCACATAGGGTATAGAGTACACACACGAAACCCGAGAGCCCAATTCCCAAGACAGGCCACCGAAAAATGCGTTTTGGCCGCAAATTGCGGCCAGATGGGTGAGTTGGGGGTTGGGGTTTGGGCCACTGGAGTCTGCTGCTATGTGGAGTATTTTGGTATATATATTTTTATAATATCTTTTCTGTATCAAAATCTGGAGTTGAATACCCTATTTCCGGTATTTTTAAACTTTCGCGACACGCGTGATACGGGTGTGTGGGTTTGGGGTTTCTGCATATCGCGACGCGTCGGAGTGGTTTCAGGCGCGTAATCACACGTTTTAGCGTATCGCGGACACGCGCGCTTGGTTCACGATGCGAGTTACTAGTTTGGCTTTAATGTCGTGTTTGTGAGACTTCGAGCTTATGTGTGATATATTGTGTAATTCTAGGTTCGCAGGCGAGTACGACGGACGCCTCGCAGAAGGGGAAACAAGTCGTCGGCTATACCTAGTGCGAGACTACGGTGAGTAGATTTAACATCTACGGGGAAAATCGCCTGCATGGCGTTATGCGTCTGGGCTGATAGGACCTTGTAGCAGCATATTACATTTACATACATTGACTGTTCATGGCTACTATTTTGTGCATACCGCATTCCCTGTTATATGTATATATACTAGAATTGATAGAACACCGCACCATTACTAACGGTTTATGTTGCACGAGCACTATCCTGCATGTTACACACACACCGTTAGTAATTTCCATGACACTCACGCTGTAGAATTTCCATGATCATTATGCTGTAGCTCATGTTTTATGTGACTTGACATGATATTCATACTTGATGCATATATCGCATCGCGTTGACTTGCATATTGGTTTGGATTACATGTGATTTCTGGATTTGGGAACCATGGCTATTTCAAAGAGAATATGTAATCATTTAAAAACCCGTTTTCCCTTGATATGATATTTCGGTGCGTCCACCATGTGTTTTCTCGGTGGTAGAGTGATATATGTGAACCCGAATCGAGGAGCTGGATGAGGCTGATTACGGGTAGATGGTGGACCCGGTATGGTACCCCGGGGCGAAAACAGTTTCGTTGTGTAGTAGACGGTGAGCCTGGCAGAGAGACTACTACCTACCGGTGATTGGTTGGACCTGGCGGTTATCCGGAGGATACTGACCAGAGTCGATAGATGGATGCGGGATGATCCGTACTGCCAAGGCTGAGGGCCGATACCGCAGACGGAGCCCGTGGGCTGACCCGGACTGACGGAGGCCTGATGGATGAGGATTTGCGTGTCGATGCTGGACACGAGTACTTATGATATTTGGGTGCCGATATTGGGCACTCGTGATTCTCAGAGATTTACAGGATTGGAAGGCCGATGAGAGTGTCGACGCCTGAGCTATTTGGGGGATCTGGGTGCATTGATGGACACCGATTATATATCCCATGTTGACATTCCGTGTAGATATTATATTTCCCATGCTCAGCATTCATTATTGTATCTCATCCTGTAGTTATATTACCTGATAGAGCACTTGCATGATTATTGCACATACTGCTTATCACGCATTGATATCATCTGTTGGCATATGATAGAGTAGCATAGTACGTGCATGCTCGCGATTACCTTTATATGTTATTTCTATTCACGAGTTGGCAACTCACCCCCGTTGTGCCACAGTATTTGCAGGTTTCCCCTCGGAGTAGTCGCGGCAGGATGCTTTCTTACATCTTTTGGCTACATACCACTACAGTTGGTGCGTGAGCTGTTTTGCTGTTAGGTGGGTTGTGGTGTCTGGTTACTTTTATTATACACACTTTTGTATCTAGTATTCTCCATCTACCATATATGTACTTGACTTAGAGACAGTGTGAGGACGATGATGTATATTATTTGTATTCTGGTGTCGAGCTCGTTGTGAGCCGAATTTACTTATGCAGTTTATTCTATCTGTGATGTTCCCACTTGTTGCTCTTGATCTTCGCTACGGCGTCGTATATTGCTATCTTGGTGATTGTTTACTTAGATTTCTTAACATGTTAGTAAATGCTTCCATTTAAACCTTAAAACACTCTATACTTTTACTGGTTTGATTTTTGGGTTTTCGGTTCACTTAGTCACGTTACGCCTGTAGACGTTACGTGGTTAAGTGCCGGTCACGAGCCAAACTTTGGGTCATGACACTAGGAACATTTTAGGATATGCTTATAAACTACACACGTCCCACTAGTATGATCTGCATCATAATCACAGTAGTCAAGCAAATATCCTCAGGGCTTTATCAACATGTACCAAATGAATAAAAGCATGATCAAGTGAACATGTCAAGATAAAGAGTAACCAGATAGCATACTATCATGTCGAGCAAGAAAGTCTCCTGAATATGTATATACATGTAAAAATACATCTACTATCAAATAATGGCCACTAGAGCATACATATAACCAACATATATCTACGGGGGAAGACGGGTGGAAGGCGATAGCACCCCCGCAAACACTGATATGTGATTTATAGTTTGGAAACAAGATATTCTATGACTTAAGGTTATAGTTTATGGTTTAGTATGAAATGATATGATATATAAGGATGTCTCGAATTGATATATAAGGGTGTGAATCACGATATATACATATGTAGTTGCAAGAGAATAAGTATGAGATTATAGTGGCATATAACGAGGTCGATAAATACGGCATGAGATTTATAAGATGAGTTGATGTGAGATATTGATGTGAGATATCAATGTGATGAAAAGAGTATACGATGTGATATGATGACTTGGTTTGATATGTCGTTATATGGATGCGAATCGATATAATATAATTGATACCTTTGACAGTCCCAGGATATGAGATTGATACGGATGTGACGTGAGAGATAGGTATATATATATATATATATATGATGTGAATAATGAGTGATATGACATACGAGACGTTAGGTCCGTACCCTCATTGTCATATAGGTTGATAGAATCCCTAATTGTTTAATGTCGCCGTACGATGAATTACCGTACGTGGTGAGTTTTATATGATGATTGATCCAGACCCTTGACTAGAGGATGTCGTACTATGTATTATACAGTACGTGAGGTTGTGAGGCTGGATGCCGATTGATAGATTCTCCGACTCGGATATGTTGTAGATACGTATACCTTATAGTATTGTGCTCATGATTTACTTTCTGCTACGTTCAGGATATTCTCATTTGCATTACATATACCTGTGCTAGTATACCCACACAAGTATCGATGATGCGTATGTTACACTTACACAAATTGCCGGCTCACACACTTTCATCATCGATAATTGCTATGTCACTTACATAGTAGAATTGCTACATCATGCTATGATATATTGCTATGCTCACATCATTATACTATGTTGCATGATATGCTTGCTATATTCACATCACCATACTATGTCGCATGATATACTTGACATGCTCACATTTATGTTCTATGTTTGCATACATCATGCTTTACGACCATATGCATTGAGATGTTGTTTTCCTAAGATTCTGGATTTGAGAACCGTGGTTCTATTTCAAAGGAAATTATGTATTTTTTTAAAAACCCGGTTTCTCTTGATATGGTATTTCGAGACGTCCACCATATGTTTTCTCAGTTCTGAGATTGGCATGTGAAACCCAATTCGAGGAGCGGTAGGCACTGTCTGTGGGTACATGGTAGACCCGGTGAGGTACCCGGGGAAAGAAGACTCGTATAGTTAGGCGGTGAGCCTGACAGGGGAGCACTACCTACCGGTGATATTATTTGGATTCGGCGGTTATCCGGAGGATACCGACCGGAGTCGTGAGATGGATATGGGCCGATCCGGACTGATGGAGCCTGAGGGCTGATCCGCAATGACGGAGCCCAAGATATGAGGATTTGCGTGTCGATGCTGGACACGGGTTTCATGATGTTTCGAGTGTCGTTGTTAGACACTCAGGTTCCATGATTTTGATGTTCCGTTGATGGACACACATTGGTTGATATCCTCATATTTATATGCATATGCTTTCATGATATTTACATGCATGATGTTGTGTGTCATTGATGGACACGTAGATGTTATTCACATGCTTACAGGCATTGATTATATTGTTGGCATATATGAAGATATGGTCACCCTAAATATCATAGTATTACCTTTATGATATAGTTGACCTAGGAATCGTTGTTTTATTCGATTTCTACCTGATGATGTTTTCTACTTACGAGTTAGCAACTCACCCCCTTTGTACTACAGTTCTTGCAGGTTTGACCGCATGGATCAGTAGCGGTATCGCTGGCACACAGCTTGCTTTCGGGGGATTTTCTTTGGTAGGTGGGAAATAGTGGATCTTGCCCACTCTTGTATTATTATTCCTGTTGTATCTAGTTAACTCCATCAATCGGAAACTAGTATTTGTATAAGTAGTAAGACTGAGAAATACTTTTGGTTGTGAGACTTAGAGCGATGGGTTATATGTTCACTTGGTGGGTTGATGTCTTGCTTTATTCATTATCCTTTATGTTGATCTACGCCGTTGGGTGTCGTATACTTATATTTCTGACTTGCGTGGTTGTGATTCCACCAATTGGCGAAGAGCTAGCTCCCGCTTGGGGATGCCTTTTATATTATCATGTATATGTGGTTTTGGATCAAAATATACAAGGGAGGTGCTGCCCAAATTTTTAAAAGACGAAATATGTTTCTCAACTAGTATAATCCACTTGCATTTTCATGTTCCATTATTTATGCATTTAAGAAAACTTTTGATTTCATCGTACCTTTATTTCAAAGCTTCACCTCTTTTATTTTCTGAAAATGGTTTAGATTTCTGGGCTTCGGCTTACTTAAGTTATGTTACGCCTTTAGACGTTGCATGATTTAAGTGCCGGTCACGAACTAAATTTCTGATCGTGACAAAAATCATTTTCTCTCACTCACTATTTTGTTTTTTTGATGTTGTGGTATACTTGCTAAGCCTCGTGCTTAGTGTTGATACCCCAGGCTCGGACATACAAACGGTAAGTGAACAAAACGGACTCAATTTGTGTTTTGCGGCGAATATCGAAATTTGATCATTTGTGCTTCGAAACCGCCTTGACAAGTCATGCTTCATGCCAGGATCGATGTAAGGACGGACAACTCATGATCAAGGGAGCGTCGAAGAAATCGTCACGATTCGACCTTCCAAGCCAAAGCCACAACCACTTCTTTCTTATCTTCTTTCTTTGTTTTCTTTGTTTTTGTATTCTTTATTTTAGTGACAAAACCAAACCATTCGTTATTTGTTGAACCTTAAATCACAAGATCCAATACACAATTCCCTGCGGATTAACCCGTACCTGCCGGCTTGCTACAATGCGCTGTGCACTTGCGGTTTATAAATTTTAAAATGAGAACGATCTCGCGTGCGCATTCCGTTCCATAAAATCATATCCGTTTCTAAACATACGCGTTTGCGCACGCGGGTGAATTCCCAATATGTTTTTGACGCCGTTGTCGGGGAGTTGGTAGTATTGGGTATTGTTATTTCTAGTTCTTACTAACAAAACTTACTTTTAACTCGATTTTTTTCAAAACTAACAAAACAAAAAAAATTCTAATTTGTTCTCTGTCCTTAAAACATACTAGCACTATGTGATTCAACTAAGAAATCAAGTTATACGATTGGAATACTAATATAACCTAGAAAAGACACACAAAATTCAAGCACAACCACACTTCATTTGGCCGGCGACATCAACAGAAAATCCGAGCTCGCCGGCCCAATGAGGGTGTTTTTGATTTTTTCTTTTTGTCTGATCTCTAGTGTGTTTTCAGTGCTCTAGTGGTGTTGTTTGATTTTTATAATTTTGAGTGTGCAGGAATTAGGGCATATATATCCTTTTTTGACACTAAATATCGTATTTTCCGACATTTCAGGTTTTTTACGGAATTATGACCAGCGATCGTGGGGAGCGAGGCTCAAACTCAATTTCAAGACGTTAGTGAAATATAGTGCTAAAGATCTGAGTAGTTTGACCCGCGCAAGCGAACAATCAAAGACTCGGATCACTTTCAAAGGGTTTTCTTTAACCAAATCACATTGGTACGTATTTCCTAACACATTCCTCTTGAATCTGACGCATTCCATTATTCTATCTTCTGCAGGATTCTTCGCATAAGCTTGCCACCAATTGAACAAAGAACTAACCGTATTTGTTGCAGCGCTTAAACTTAAACAGAAAAAGAATTGCTTGATTGCTTAATTTTTTGAATTCTTTTGTTGATTGCGCATTTTCATCTTAAATACGGATTTAAGGGCAAAAAGACCAAACAAGATACGGTAAAGGATTTCATCACCTTTCTCCGTAGCCCACAAATCACAGAACTGCATTCTTGCATACCCACGGTAATTTATAATCAACTAGAAGTTTGAATCTAAGGACTTCGCGCTCATTAGGAGAAACTAATTTTATTTAGAACACCGCTTAACGATATATCGTTCACGGGGTGTCTAGACAAGTGTTCAAGAGAAAGGGTTATCTAATTAAGGAACTTAGCGAATGTGTTGGAAAACCTCCCCTTATCTCTTGCACTTACATGGCTTCGTAATTCGTATATCTTGAGCCCATTTCTCGACACAGTTCTATTTCAACAATCAGGTTCTTGAGCAGATCTTGTTGACTTAGCATAACATAACTGTTAGGGGTGTGATATTCTTTGTTTTTGTGATATTTATGAATTCTTGTTAATATGGGTGATATACGAATTAATTCAATTTTTCATGATTCTCATTCTTTTGTTTATACTCAATCCCAATTCACTTGTTCAAATTGCCAAAATTCTTCCCACGTTCATGACAACTGTCTTTTCTTAAGGGGTGACCAACTGTCTCAAAGTTTTGCTAATGGTCACCCACCTAACACTCTTGAAGCCAGTCCCACTTCAATTAGAAATCTAATGATTGAAGATTTAGAGAAAGAGGTCGACAGATTGACTGCTTTCGTATCACCACCATCAAAACCCTCCTTACCTGAAACAACTGACACATCGTTAGGGTATAATAGTGAGATGGATGCTAGGTTGACCACTTTAGGGAAGGGTATTGAAGTAATGACTGCGGTTGAGAATCAATCAGCTTCTACGCTAGCCCTGTGCATACAGCAGTCTGAGCAATTGTTTCTTGCTCAAGCTCAATCATTGGCTAGAATAGAGGAACACGTGAAACATTTAGCTGTGAGGATTCTAGGGAGTGAAAATAGTCAATTAGAACCCAATAGTGTTAATTTCTGTCATCTAGGAAGTTACCCAAGTGAGATAAACGATCAATTAAATTTTGATGATTTCATAGATGATGGTGCAATTGAATTGACTGAGTGTTACCAGGACACACAAGAAAACCCTCCGAGGCAGACCGATGATTTTTGTAATCCAATTTTAAATGAGAGACCTTGTGAATTTGACGGGTATGGTTTGGATAGAGTATTTGAAGAGATCAATGATCGGGAACCCACAATTTTTCTATCACCTAATGATATTGTTTCGGAAGAAACGTTAGTGTGGGAACCTATTCTTTTAGATGTCAAGAACCTACCCATTTATGAATGTGATGAGGGAGAAATTGTATTGGGACAGTCTGTGAGGTATAATGATATAAATAGGATTGTGAAAAATCATAGGGATGAAGACAGCATTGAAAAATATTCTTTCATGTCGATTTTTGAGGAAATTTTTGCGGATGAACTTGATATTTTTGATGAGTTTGAGTCAGGATCAATTTGGGAACATCCTAAGAACCTTTCTTTTGCCGAACTTTTTGTGGATGAACTCCAGTTTTTAAATGAACCTGGCTTCGGAACTCAACATGTGCTCTATGAACATTCAATTCATCCAGGAAACAATTCTTTGACCTCTTCAAAACTTCATTTTCATCTTCAGCGTCTTCCGATCCCTACTTTTACACGCTCATGCCCTTCACTAACATCTAACTTATACCTTTTCTTTTTCTTTTTTCTTTGTATATACATATTCTTTTACCAGTCATTGCACTATATAGACAAAATCTTTAAATGGCTGGTATTAATTTCTGGACTAACCCAATCTTTTAACATGTAAATGTTGTAATTAGTCTTAGGTCTTTTCTTTTTCTTTAAATAAAATTCTCACCTTGAATTCTAAGTCTAGCTACCGGAGACGGGGGCAACGATGAGGACATCGTAAAACTCAGGTTTGGGGGTGAGCACTGTGTTTTTTTTGCTGCATCATGTGTATATTCTGCATTGCATACATATTAAAAAAAACCATAAAAATTGAAAAAATTTCCTAAAAATATAAAAACTCTGTCATGTTAGCTAGCGGGGGAACTTAGATTCGATATCCGACGGTTCGGTTGATAAGTTAGAAATAACTAAATTCGTTTTGTGAGACCGACGACCCGAAAAATAACCCTCCTTTGTGTTTAACATTAGCTGATTTACGTCTTTTATAACACTTTATACGTGTCGTAGGTTTTTGAGAATTTAATGAAGGCCTAACATGTCTCAAACTTTTGAAAAATGATAAAACATCTTTAGGATCAAACAGATTTGTTCTGAGTTAAGTAATATCAAAAATAGTTCATAAAATAAGATGAATATGAAGGATATGATTGAGATTTTAATAGAAGCTATAAGTCTAAAAAATAACTCATCTGGAACCTTGTTGGAGTAATTATACACCTTATCCGCATGTAACGTCTTCGGATTTAAAAGAAATGCCGGCTATATTTCCGTTTTCACCGAGTTCAGAATATTTTAAAATAAAACAAGTTTTTTGTTTTGTGTCCTTGGTAACTTGGGTAATTAAGTTTTTGGGGTATCTCCACACCTAATACTGTAAAACCATCTGGTTTGGGAGTTATTGACCCAAACTCGCTAAGTTTCCAATCGCCAAATAAAGCAAGCTAAGCAAGTGTTCTCTCCGAGTTAAAATTTCTCACGGTTCTTTGTGGGAGAATAATCTTAGCGGAGACGAGTTTTCTATTAAAACAGTTTTTTCGTGGAGATATGAAGGGATATTTATATAAGACGTTTTGCACGATAACGAAAGGTTTGTATGAACAACAACAGGTGAAAGGTAGAGCTGAAAAATAAGACTTGGGTTCTTTGTTAAAAATGATATATATTCTGACTTGAAACCTAACTTGCGAACAAAAACTTAAGAAAATCTTAACTCCTTTAAAACTCGTGTGATCCTTCAGAAGTTTATCCTGGTCTGTAATTATGACATAATGACCCTAATCAAAGTTCCTAAAAACTTATGGACACTATCTGCACAATCACGTTAAGACGCATATGAGCTTATGTTAAACAAATTGTGAGGAATGAAAAATAGGGTTTGATGTTTCTAAATTAGGGTGATATAACTACTAGCTTTGATCACTAACCTTAAGATTAGAATTAACAGTTTTCGCGCAACGCTGACTTGACTGGATTTTGTGGGTGTAATCTGTTGAAAACCCTCAGGAGATAACACTCCTCCTACTAGGGACACCTAGAGGTTTAATGGTTTGTTACACATTCTCAGTGCAATCGCGTTCCCTGCGAAAGTGAGGCTAGGATTTTTTGTTTTGCTCGGGACAAGCAAAAGACGAGCAACAGATAAGTTTAGGGGTATTTGTTCATCTCAGAAAACTGCATTTTAATACCGCTCATTCATTATCTATTTTGTTATATATCGATGCTATTAACCAGTGTCTGCTCAGTAATTACATATTACAGGTATTCGTGATTAAATACTGGAAACACACTCAATATCACGGATATAGCATTTGGGAGCCGACAATGCAATCAGAACAAAGAACCAACCGATATCCAAAGAGCTCTTTTGCAATAAACAAGTGTCCACACAATTTTTGGTCCAACACAATACATGTGTGACGCTAGCTCTTTACCATGGACCATATGGGGGCTGCCCTTTCACAATTTATGCAAGTAGGCACATGTGTGGTGTGATGGGCAATAAATGCTAAAAAGTTTTGATGTGATGCATTGCTTCAAGTTCCCTCCAAATCTCTGAATGCAAACCAGGTTATTTTAGACAAATCAAACAGCACCAGGATGATATTGGAGTAGACACAAAACCACCACATCAACCCAAGCCTCTAAGCTCGGATTTTGGCCGGCCACACACTCATGAAACCCGAGCTCTCCGGCCCCGCTTGCCCTATTTGTCCGCATCTTTTCTCTGTCCCTTTCTTGCAGTCACATCACCTTATTTCTATTATTTGTTTAATCTTTTTGGTGTCTATAAAAGCCAGATCAGTGAGCAAGGGAAGGGGTCTACTAGAATGCATACATTTTGATAGTTTCATTTGTTTTTGGTTTAGGCTTGAGAGTGAGTAGGATATCACTTGGTTTCTTCTTCTTCTTCCCTCTTGAAGTTTTCTCTTGAGAGCTTCATTATGAAAGTTGAATGAGTTACCAATATCTTGTACCTAACTTCTTCAAGTGTTAATAATATTTGTGTTTCTTTGTTTACTTTTTTCTTTTCTTTAATTGCTTATTTTTTTCATCATGCTTAACTAATATCTTTGATTGTAGTTATGGTAAAGAAGTGAGATGAAAGGCTTTGCCTCATCCTCCTCTTGTTAATGTTTAATGTGCTTTAATATGATTATAAACTTAGTATTGTAACTTGGATGGGTTGATATGGTATGTTAATTCCATGGTTACTTTGTAACCTCATCACATACCATATTCTTCCCCACAAACCCCATCATGCAAGCCTAAGATTAGAATCAATTTTGTGTTAAGTTTGCTAAGTTTGGATATGGTATTTTATGATTGAGTGACTTAAAAAATCTCTTGGTTTCATATACCATATACCTTCAAAAACACTTAGCAAACTCAACACTAAAATCATTTGCTCTCACTCACTACTTTGTGTTTTTGATGTTGTAGTATGCTTGCTAACCCTCGTGTTTAGTATTGATACCCAAAACTCGGACATACAAACGGTAAGTAAACAAAACGGACTCGATTCATGTTTTGCAGTGAATATCGGAATTTGATGATTTGTGCTTCGCAACCGTCTTAACAAGTCATGCTTCATGCCGGGATCGACGTAAGGACGGACAACTCATGATCAAGGGAGCGTCGAAGGAATCGCCGCGATTCGACCTTCTGAGCCAAACCCACAACCACTTCTTTCTTATCTTCTTTCTTTATTTTCTTTGTTTTCGTATTCTTTATTTTAGTGACAAAACCAAACCATTCGTTATTTGTTGAAGCTTAAATCACAAGACCCAATACACAATTCTCTGTGGATTGACCCGTATTTGCCTACTTGCTACAACATGTCGTGCACTTGCGATTTATAAATTTTAAAATGAGAACGATCTCGCGTTCGCATTCTGTTTCCTTAAAATCATATTTGTTTCCAAACACACACGTTTGTGCACGCGGGTGAATTCCCAACACCATGCCATAAATATCTCCATTTTCCACCTCATTAATCTATTTTCCAAAATAGATAAATCTAATAATGAGGTGTCCCCTTCTAGAAGCATCTCTTATAAAATTACAAGAATTCCCTCACCGTATATACATACATGTATTCGTACTGTAAAAATATGAATACAATGAGATAATTATAATCCAATAATATAATGAGGTTAATGGAGGAAAGGTGCCATATAAGGGAATTTCCTCCTATGGCATCGAAAAAATACATGTTCCATGATTTTTTTCGACAATCGGCATACATCACTTCCATCTTTATCATTTAAGATGTGGATACACCAAATTTGATGTGATTATACTATTTTCTCACCGTTGATTTAGTTGGTGCAAAATTAATGGTTTACCGATAATAAAACTTTTTACATTGCTAATTCAAATGTGAAAAAGTGGTGGAATCACATGAAATTTGGTGTATGTACATCTTAGATGATAATGATGATAATGATGGGTGCCGATCATTGGAAAAAAAATTGTGGAGGTTGTATTTTTCTATGCCATAGGAGGAAATTCTCTCCTATGGCCTCTTTCCTCTATTATTCTCTATAATACTAGAATCCGTCTTAAACCAAAACTCATTAATATTATCCGTACGAACAGCATCCGTATAGCCAGTACACATATATGATCGGAACCCTGCATGTAAAACCATACGGCCTCTACATCATTTCGCTTGAATCAGGAAAACCCTCTGTGTGGGACTCTAAACACTCGACAGTACCCTGGCAGTAGGTTTAACCACAAGTCCGTCAGCGGCACTAACTGTACGTAACGGCTACCCAGGTATCTGTCGAAAAGAAGGCCGACGAGCAAACTCATCTGAACTCCTACTGAGCCTATCCGTGACAATCTCCGTACAGTCCGGTCTGTTCGTCTAATTGTATCGCATATCTGGCCTAAGGGGTATGGTAAACGTCAGACCCCTAATACCACAATAAGTCGTGTCGGTGTAGAGCCCAATACACCTTGAGAAACTACTGATGTACCTACCCGTAAATCTCACTTGCCCTGACCAGGGACTTTGTGTATTGGCTATCCGAACACAGCGCAATATCAACTTCCAATACCGGGAGAGATGAGTCCTTCCTATCCACTACTTCCTCTAAGTGCTTCGGGACTGTACCCAACCACTACCTATTTGCATGACTCATTTGATTCGTGGTAGGGTAGTAATCTAAGTACAGTGGGAACACACTCGAGATGAATAGTGATGTCAAGTCGACGAACTAACCTGTACTCATGTCACCCGGGAACTATTAACTAACGATAGGTGTAATACCAACCAGCGGTTCCTATCGAGTCTGTCCGGTGTAACTCTTAACCCAATGAGCACCCGTATACTATCTCTGGTATGGCATACCAATGGCTGCGGGACAGGCTATCTCCCCTGACTGGGATGAGAAGCGTATACTTTAGTCTATTCTGGTGTATCGATGCCCTGTCTCGATAATCCTACGACTAGGGACAATTATAAGGATGTGCTTATAGACTACACAGCACCCACTAGTATGACTGCCATCATAACACTGGTAGTCAAGCAAAGATCCTAAGGGCTCTATTAATATGTATTAGCGATATGCTAAAAGAAACATATACACATATTAAGATAGAATTAAACCAGATAGCATACCATCATATTGAGCAAGACTGTTATTATATCTGTGTATATCCCAAACTTCCAAAATGTAATATACAATTCAGTACTATACAATAATGGCCTCTAGGGCATATATCATTAACAATCTCGCACTTGCACTAAGGCCATGTATTGGCATATCGCATGTTAGTTATATGTATGCCCTAGAGGCCATTATTGTACATGTGATGTATATTATAGTGGATGCTTGGACATATATAAAGAGGACTTTCTTGCTCGACATGATAGTATGCTATCCGGTTGCTTTTTATCTTAACATGTATACTTGTCTCTTGATACTGTCTTATGGTTACATGTTGGTAAAGCCCCTAGGATGTGAACTTGACTACCAGGATTATGATGCAGATCATACTAAGGGGGCCATGGCAGTCCATAAGTTCATCCTTTAATGTTCCTAGTCGTGGGTGTATCGGGACAGGGCATTGATATACCAGGGTAGACTAGCGTATACGCTTCTCGACCCATGAGATGGGAGATGGATGATCCCGTATCAATTGGTGTTTGATATAAGAGATCGTATACGGGTGCTCAGTAGAGACTGGGTACACTGTACGGACTCGTCGAGAACTCCTAGATGGTATTATACCTGACGACAGATAGCAGTTCTCTGGTGACACTGGTACAGGTTAGTCTGTAGACCCGAGATCGTCATAGAGTCTTGTGTGATTCCCACTGTGCTTTGATTTCCACCTTACCATGTTTAAGAGGACATGCAAAACGGTGGTTTTAGGATACAGTCCTGAGTCACATGGAGGCAATGAGTGATAGGAGGGGATTTCTTCTCTCCCGGTATTGGGGGTAGATATCATGTTGTGCTCGATTGGCTATAACTAGAAGTCTCTGTCCAGGGCTGATTTGGAGATTTACTGGTAAGTGTTATCAATAGTTTCTCGACCCGTTATGAGCCTCGTACCGGCATGACTTATCAAGTTATTGGGGTCTGACGTTTACCTCCCCTAGACTGGATATGCAACATCTAACACGAAGAGACCGGACTGTACAATAGTGTTAGTAACAGGCTTTTGCAGGAGAAAGAGAAGGCTTGGTTGTAGGTCTTCTGATCGCTCAATACCCGGGTAGCCGTTATGTCCATCTAGTACCGCTAACGGCTTGTGGGTGCTTAATGTGATCATCACCTACTGCCGGCGTATTGACGAGTCTTTAGAGTCCTACACAGAGGTTTCACTGGCCCAGGCAAAACGATGTAGGAGAGCATATGTGATATGTGCGGGACCGAAAATAATACAAGTATGTAATACTGTATTCTATTCTCGTGATTTATTCGTATCAGTCGATTATATGTGATATAGCCGGGTTATCGAATCAAGTGTTGATTCGATAAGTTGATACATATAATATTGGTCGATTGTATGAGATATATCCGGATTATTAAATCTAGCATTGATTTGATAATCTAGTGTATAATTGTATATGTGATATACTAGTTTACATTAACTAATAATAGCTCACTTAAACATTTATTTTTCTCATATGTGCACACTTAATATATATGTGATATATATTAATTGTGTTTTATTTATGTGTCATGGTTGATGATACAAGCAATATGGGTGTATGAGACTTACACCATGATAATGATAATGTAGGGTTTATTTATTTATAGTAATTCATTTATTAGTTGGAAATTTATCACATGGCATGAACCTTTGAGAAGCTTGGAGATCCATTGACTTAGTCTACTAGTTTTGTCTTCCACTAGATATTTGTTAACCCAACCAATATCTAAACTCATGGTTAAGTCTCTACATGAGTATTATTAGATATTTTCTCATCCATGCTTGCCATTCACTCTCTCATCCATTATTTGCTTCTTCTTCCTTAAGCTCAAGAAAGCGTTCACTAGGTTTTGTGAGAGAGCTTAATATTAATGAGAAAATCAATTCTAAAGTTAGCAAAAATCCTACTTCATCATCCTCTACTAGATTAGCACTTTAGTATAGGGCGTTAGCTTCACTAATCTCACATTAGTGAAGAGCTAGCTTTGGTTAGTGTCTTCTCGACGTATATCATCTTCGGTTTCGAAGACTTCAAGCAAGTATGCACCACTCATCTTGTGGAGCCTCTCAAGGGTCCGGGAGTTCAATGATCGCAGCGAAGGGACTACTACATGGAGATAATGAAGTGAAGTATCATTCTACAAAGGTTGTATTCCTAGTTCATTTAGTTGTAAAGTAGTTTAAATATTGTTTCGTAAGATTCTCTAGTTAAAGTTCCTAGGTTAGAGTTCTTTAGCATGACAAAAATTTGAAAATGGTATGGACGATACCTCCCGAAACCTTGCTATCATGCATAGGAACCCTACAGTGGTATCAGAGCCTAGCTAGAGAATTAGACGGATTGTGTAGGATTACGAAACAGAAAAAACTCCGAAACTTGAAATAAGATTACTTAGTTTCTGTCGATTTTAAAATGTGCTCTAAAAATTTTTTAAACAACTGCAGAATGTTGTATGAGATGCAACATGAACACAGTGCGAAATTTAACCCCAACGCTCGGAATTTGGCTGGCCACAGAGCCAAGAAAACCGGCCTGCTTAGTTTTGGTGTGGAGTTAAGGGTTTAAATTTGCACTGTGTTCCAGTCTCTGGGTTTTTGTGTTTCAGGTGTTGTTTGGTTTTACTAAATTTGCATGTGATGTTAACTTTCTACAAAGGCAACTCGGAGTGTTTCGTAGTCGTAATTCTAACAGTTTTTCGGGTTATTTTAGACGGTGTTAAAAAGTTCGAACGGATATCAAATACCCACTTTAACCCTCGCCGAAAAATTTTCCAAGAGTTGGATTTTTTCCGAGTTAAAAAACATTCAAACATCATGCAAGTAATGCGATGGACCCTCTAGAAGAACGAAAACCTAACTCAATTCTGTAACCGTAAGAACTGCTGTCAAACCCTAGGGTTTGCGGTAGTTCCGTGGTGCCATTGGTGAGGCAAGGGTTGACCCTTCTACGGTTGGTCCATTGATACTATGGCATGTGCTAAATATTTTTAAACTGCGCTCAAGTGTTGAGCTTTTTGGGAAATTTTGGGTGTTTGTTGATTCGATCGGAATGTTTAACATCGTCTACCTTTTTCTGAAATGTGATACAATATGTGGAATTCATAAAGTTAGGCATGAATCCGAAGTATGTGATATTTCGGGTTTAAGATGTCTAAGGTGATTGTGGATTCCAAATATTGTAATTTGACATTTTCTTTTCTGCGACCGTAAGTGTAATATGTGGTGTATCGCCGGTTTCGTTACTATATATCAACGACAATTGGGATACGCATATTTACTTACGTCAATGATATGTGATGTTATGTGTTTCTATGATATGTTATATTGGATCGTCGCTTTTTGAATAGCCGGGGGTTTTATTTGAGATGGGAGTTTTTATTTTCATTCATGTAAAATTCATTGTATGTAATATTCTTTTATTGGGGCGCTGATTGAAAGAGAGATTTTTAGATCAAAGAATTATTTAACCGCAATCAAGAACGGCGTCGCTTGGTAGCTAGCCGGTGAGTACGGATCGGTCCACAGGGATTTTGTGTATTCTCTAATTGTTCTAACGAATTAATTCCGATTGTTGTCGAATCGATTATCACTAAAAACCTAATTACCTAAACTAGGGCAAATAATTAAAAGTTATAACTAGGGCAGATAAATAAAATCTATACTAGGGCAGGAAAATAAATCTATACTAGGGCAGGAAAATAAATTTAACTAGGGAAAGATAAAGAGAACTTACTCTAATTTTTATTTGATGGACTCTTCATACATTGCAGAAATTTACAGATCTGAATTTTGATAAAATGAAATGAGGCACAAGAAGAAGCATGACCTAATAAAAGATTTAGGGTTCCTATTTATAGAGGATAGAAATCATAGGGTTACAATCGACTCGCATATCTGCTATTACAAAAATACCCTCAGGAAGACTAGTCAACGCGCCGCCAGACATTATGGAAAATTTTCCACCGACACGGGTAATACACGGCCGCGGAACCGCGGCCATAAGCCAGTTTTGTCCGCGGTTCCGCGGCCAAATGGAGAGAGTTTTTGCTGAATTTTTCTGGTCCTCTTCTGGTTGACTTTTTCTTCCTGTTTCTTCAGTTGGTTCTTAAGAATTTCTTCTCGTTCTCTTCCAGATCTCCACAGTGAATAATTGTAGAGGACTTTTTACCGTTACTTCATGACGAAGTCTTGAACCTTGCACTGCCTTTGTTCTTTGTGAAATCGTCCATTGATCTTCGTTAGTCTTTAAACTGTATGCTTGATCAAGATTCTTTCATTTGTTAGTCGTAGTCGCACTTTGTATCGTCTTTTTATCTTTTTCACTGTTTTTGTTCCGAGAACCTGTAACCTGCAACTATGTAGCAGATATGGGTCAAAAGCACCTGTTTATTTGTAAAAAGACTAAGAATGGGGAATATAATAATGCAACATTATGGTATGAGCAAATACCCCCAAACTTATCTTTTGCTCGTCCTCGAGCAAACCTAGTTTTATTCTCGAAAAAAGTCCTAGCCTCACTTTCGCAGGGAAACGCGATTGCACTGAGCTCGTGCAACAAGCCATTAAACCTCTAGGTGTCCCTAGTAGGAGGAGTGTTGTCTCCTGAGGGTTTTCAGTGGATACTACCCACAAAATCCTATCAATTAGGCCCATTAACTTTTATTTTCCAATTAGGATTTCTAATTAAGAACTCTATTATCTTCGACTCATAAATTATCCACCCGTATTTTTTTCACGCTTCCTTATTGTTTAACTTAAGATTATATATGTTCTGTAGACTTACTTAGCTTTTGGCATCTTTTAAGTTTTCCTTCTAGGATTCTATCTCAACTTAGGAATTGTT
This sequence comes from Agapanthus africanus, assembly GCA_030015575.1. Taxonomy (NCBI): domain Eukaryota; kingdom Viridiplantae; phylum Streptophyta; class Magnoliopsida; order Asparagales; family Amaryllidaceae; genus Agapanthus; species Agapanthus africanus. Next base: position 236,122,598 of record CM057338.1, read on the forward strand.
ATCATCTCTATTAAAGATACAAGTCCTATTCTTCATTCCTATCTCTTATCTAAACCCCAATCATATACCCCTACGTGTGTGTATATATAACCCCTACACTTGGAAATTCAAATCAAGCTATTATAGTCTTGTCCATCATCCAAAGCACTTCTTAATTGGTGAATTTTTAGGTGAAATTGCTCACACATTCTTCATGTGACCGTTAATACTTCTTGAGGTACCAACGACCAATTACAAAATATGCTTGCACATTAATGCGAAATTCCTAGTCTTTTAATACCTAAAGCTTATAGCAGTGATTCCCAAACCAGTTAGTCTAAGCACTAGGTGATGAAGTACCCTCGTTAAATATTTTTTTTTTATTAATGCAGCCTTAAGTAGTTACAAAAAAACAGTGTTCATTTTTTTTTATCTCTTTATTCACACTTGTATTTTTTTTATTTTTCCTTCATACTAAGGACTTTAGACAAGAGCATTTCAATGTCTCTTCTACTATTCCAAGTTTCAAGGTTCGTGTTTGTGCAATTTGTAGGATATATATTTTCAGAATTTAGACTTAAGCTTATGAATTATTTTTCAAACTTATACTTTAATAAAGATATCAATACTTTTCCCTTGTTTTAACTTAGCCCAAGAAGTGAACTCAAAATTTGCCTATTTCTAAATAAACTACAAAGACATATATTTTCTACCGTTAAATTTTAAGAAAGGTTATTTTTAGGGTTTTTAATTTACTAAGTCTAAGATCTAATTGTTCCTAGCTAGTTAACCTATTTGGCAAACTCTAGTCAATTAAGGCCAAAATTGAATACTTTAATTTTTATAATTTTTAAAATTTTTAATTTTTATGGGTTTTAAAATAAGTATGCAAATGCAAAAATATACACATGAATGCGAAGGAAGAAAACTTACCGAGCACACCCCCAAACTTAAACTTGACAGTGTCCTCACTGTCACGCTACACCAAGAGAGTGAAAATTGTCGGCACTCCCCTGTTTATTTATTTATATTTTTTTATATTTTTTATTGTTAACAGAAAAAAAAAGAAAAAATATATATATATACATATATACAACAAGGTCCTCCCCACACTATACGAGGCCTTGAACAGGCCAAAGGTTAGCACCAACCATTCAAAAATTTTATCGTGATAATGGTAGGGCTGGTGAAAGAATGGAGTGTAGAGAAAAGAAATGAGAAGCACACGAGAGCGTATGGGAAGAAAGGTAGAATATGGTCTCGATGGAGGAGAAGAATGGCGGGAAAGAAAGGTAGTATGAACTTGAGGGTGTAAATTGAGTGAATAAATTAGCACAAGTTGTGATGACCGATGTGTTAAAAGCGATTGTGCTAATCTATCAATCTGTCGAGAAATGGGGTCAAATCCCCCATGATTCACAAGAAAACATGGGTACGTTGAACTTGGTAGACCAAACATTGAATATGGAAGCGCAACGGATTCTTGTGCGGTCGAAGCGATGGAAAAGAGGCGGGGTGATTTAGGAAGTATAACAGTTAAAGGTTCAGGAGGATGAATTGGAAAATCCGACTCATCAAACAACAATGGTTCATCCTCAATACTATCCTCAATACTCTCCTCAATACTATCCTCATAATTCTCCTCAAAAATTATCTCATCCATGCAATAATCATTAACATCAAGATGCATATAAAGTTCGGGAGAAATATTTAATGACTCGGGATGATGAATTGGAGAGAAAATTTCGGTCAAATCTACGGATTCATCCTCCAAAATATTCCCGGCGTCAATATCCTCAATCAAGTGAAAATTAATTCTCTCAGACACCTCATCAAAAGAATGGACATCAATTAATTTAGGTTCTAGAGTGGAGGTGTAGAGGTCAAAAGGATTGGTGATGGTTTCACTTGAAAAGGGCTCTTCACAATCAGGTAAATCAAACACTACAAAGTCGCACAACTCATTACACGTTTTATCTTTAACTGGTGAATCATTTGGTATACTTGATAGATATTCAAAACCGGAGTTGTAGGATTCAATTGGTGATGGGTAGGTTTGATTTGGAAGGGTGTATAGCTCACTTTCACCACTCAAATTCTCACTCTGTCCAACTGCCACATCATACATTGGAATTTTTGGAGCTAGTTGGAAACTAACTACCGGGTCACTAGGTTGCATAAGGGCGGCCACGGACGCATCCACATTCCTCATCATTTGATTTGTCGCTACCATATAGGCTTCTAACGACTGTTCCAGACTAGACATGGGTTGTGAAGGGGTTTTAGTAAAAGATTCAAAATTGCTTGGATTTTGGAAACTCCCAAATGGCTGTGTAGAAGCAATGTCTAGGGAAGGTGCGAAAGTTGGGTAGGACTGGTAGGAATTGAATGGTTAGACAGGAGTAGGATCAACATTTGGATAAAAAGGTGAATCGACTTGTTGATCCAAAGAACTCGAAGTGTTGAAAGGAGTGAAAGATCGGTTACGAGATTGTTCAATGTGTTCAGCAATAGACATGGGTTTCGGAGTTACAACAGGACTCTCAAAAGGGGTATCAACGTAAGAAGGTTGTGAAGGTTGAAACGGTTGATACAAAGTGGATTGCGGTGTCGAACTTTTTCTCCTAGACGCTTCTATTCGATCTTTCAAAGAAATTTTGGGCATGGAGGGGTCGTCCGTAATTCGACCAAAACAATTCGCGTAAGAAGCAATGTTTGGTTGAGGGTACCAAAGTTCGGCAAGAGTTTTGTGAGGTGGGGTACCCATGATGTAAGAAAGCAGAAGAAAAAGAAAGTGGGTGGAAGTAGGAAGAAGTGGGGTTCAATGGACTTCTTTGCGATAAGTTGCAAGTTTTTGTAAAAAAAATTCTTTTATTTGTGTTTTTTTATTTATAAGGAGCTTTTTGCAAAAAGATTTTCGATAAAAAGGCTTAGACACACGTTCACTCAACCACAAATGCAGAATCATGCCTAGATCTAGGGTTACCTAGGTCAGCTAGACAGCTCCTGACTGTTCCAAAGGGCAAGAAGTAGGACCTCAAACCGCCTCTTCACCGCCAATTGTGGTCAGGTAAGTGCCAGGTGAGTGGGAGGCTCTCCACTACAAAAGTAGTGGCCCTAATTAAGTAACCACTCGTCTTAGACACACTTGCCTAGACACCACAAAGTCAGGTTAGGATAAACGGTCGATGCCTACAACTAGTCCGCTGTCCTATTGAGCGCGAAGTCGTTAGGGCTGAGTCTAATCTTTTTTAATTAAATGATGGTCAATGCAATATGCCTTATGTGATTTCTGGGGTCCTGAGAAGGGTGATGAAATCCCCACCCAATCTGGATTGGTGTCAAGCCCCTTAAAGTCAATTTAAAGTATGCAAAGCAGTAAACACAATCACATACAAAAAAAAAATTTTTTTTAAACGCGGCGCAAAGAATCCTGCACAAGATCAAGTTATTGGAGAAGGGAAGAAGATTTTTTTTTGCGTAAAGAATTCTGCAGGATTTTTTTTTTTTTTACAGAAAACTTACAGAGGAATTTTAGGATGATGACGTCACTTTCTTGACGCAGTTCCGCCGCCAATACTGCTTTGCGCCGCGGTTCCGCGACCGTTTTTTTTTGTGCCGCTACGGTTCCGCCGCTAAAACGTGCTTCTCGCCGCGGTTCCGCGGTCTTCTATGCGGTTCGGTTCCCGAGATTTTTTCTGTTCTTCTGTTTTGATTCTCCCCTATTATTCAGATTTACTGTTTTCTGTTTCGCTCTCTGGATTTTTCCAGATCTGACTCGTTCATCGGTCCTGGAAAATTCAAACGAAAAATACCCTTCACAAAATAATAAGATGATAAATTTTTATATTTTTTTTTTCAGTTTTTATGATTTTTCAATTTTTATTAACCCGAAATTACAAAAAGAGTATAACAACGCCATCCCCGGCAACGGCGCCATTTGATTGAAAGAGAGATTTTTAGATCAAAGAATTATTTAACCGCAATCAAGAACGGCGTCACTTGGTAGCTAGCCGGTGAGTACTGGTCGGTCCACAGGGATTTTGTGTATTCTCTAATTGTTCTAACGAGTTAATTCCGATTGTTGTCGAATCGATTATCACTAAAAACCTAATTACCTAAACTAGGGCAAATAATTAAAAGTTATAACAATGGCAGATAAATAAAATCTATACTAGGGCAGGAAAATAAATCTATACTAGGGCAGGAAAATAAATTTAACTAGGGCAAGATAAAGAGAACTTACTCTAATTTTTATTTGATGCACTCTTCATACATTGCAGAAATTTACAGATCTGAATTTTGATAAAATAAAATGAGGCACAAGAAGAGGCATGACCTAATAAAAGATTTAGGTTTCCTATTTATAGAGGATAGAAATCCTAGGGTTACAATCGACTCACACATCTGCTATTACAAAAATACCCTCAGGAAGACTAGTCAACGCACCGCCAGACATTATGGAAAATTTTCCACCGACACAGGTAATACACTGCCGTGGAACCGCGGCCACAGGCCAGGTTTGGCCGCGGTTCCACGGCCAAATGGAGAGAGTTTTTGCTGAATTTTTCTGGTCCTCTTCTGGTTGACTTTTTCTTCCTGTTTCTTTAGTTGGTTCTTCGGAATTTCTTCACGTTCTCTTCCAGATCTCCACAGTGAATAATTGTAGTAGACTTTTTACCGTTACTTTGTGATGAAGTCTTGAACCTTGCACTGCCTTTGTTCTTTGTGAAATCGTCCATTGATCTTCGTTAGTCTTTAAACTGTAGGCTTGATCAAGATTCTTTCATTTGTTAGTCGTAGTCGCACTTTTGTATCTTCTTTTTATTTTTTTCACTGTTTTTGTTCCGAGAACCTGTAACCTGCAACTATGTAGCAGACCTGGGTCAAAAGCACCTGTTTATTTGTAAAAAGACTAAGAATGGGGAATATAATAATGCAACATTATGGTATGAACAGGCACTTCCAAGTTGAGGATGATGTCACCATTGTTGTATATTATTTACTTTTCAGCATTAGGATAGACCCAAGGAGGGGAGCACAAGTAACCGGGTTCTAGAGTCCAGTGGGAGACCATCTCGAGGAGTCTAATCCGGGTCTCCTAACTCTAGAATTGGTAGGCTTGCTTGCCGCTCTCGTAGGGGTCTACGGATGTGGGTTTGGCTATTCATCGCGACCGTGGAATCCGTATTTTATACAGGCTCAAAATAAAACACGAACCTCCTAATATATCTAATATTTCATATGTTATCTTCTGCTGCTGATATTTTGTGATGTGATCACTGTGGATTCTGAGACGAATGGCTATATATTATATATGAGATATATAATAGACGTTGATTATGTTTTGCACCCGCGCTAGTCCCATCCCGGTACCGTTAGTTAAGTAACCTAACGGTGTATAACAGGACATTGTGGCGAATGCGGATGGTATAAGCGTACGTTATATTTTCGTTTCATTTTCTGTGATGCTTAGAAAGCTTTAAATAATGGGACTTCATTAATGAGATTAATGAAAAGAAAGAAACCTAAAAGATGTTTTAGAATCAAATTTTCAAAAAGGGTAGCTCTAGATTTTGCTTTGCATAGCGGTATTCCTTGTGGAATATCCAGCACCTTATTCAATAAAGAAAGAGCCGAGATCCCTTCACTGGGAGTGACCTCTTTAGCAAAACTAGCAGATGCTACAACTCATTCAGTTTTGTTTTTGATTGCTTCTATAGTTCTTGTTTTGCATAGTGATATTTGTGAAATATCCTGCACCTTATTCGATAAGGAAAGAGTCGAGATCCCTTCACCGGGAATGACCTCTTTAGCGAAACTAGTAAAAGCCTAAAAAACACTCCTTTTCAAAAATCACTTGATTCTGCAACGATATCAAGTTCATTACGCTCATGGTTTTCTTAAAAACCTGCGTAGCCCTCCGTCATTTCACATAAGTATTATTTAGTATTCGTGCTATGGTAGTTTGGCCTCCATCAAGGCGTAGTGTACGGTAGCTGATTAATAATTATCTGTAGCATGAGATACGATTGGATTAGGGTATTCATACGGCGTAGTTTGGCCTTCATCAAGGGTAGTACGGGTGGGTCTAATTCAATCAAGAAATAAACGGGTTGAACTTGACTAGCGCCCTATGGGTAGTTTGGCCTCCGTCAAGGTCATAGGACGCTAGGAGTAAAAACTATTATCGAGAATTTCAAGTGTTGAAATTTGCAATGAGATTGCATACCTTCTTTGAGATAGTTGGATCCCGATACCCACTGCGAGTAAGAGTTACTCCTGGGAGAGTTTTACACATGACAATTAGCCGATCGAGTAGGTGTCTAGAAAGGTTTTTACGGGGTTATGCCTCTGGGGAAACGAGGTTTATTTTAATTAGGTCCGTGCGAAAGCACGGGGATCCTCCTTCAAAGTACCAATACTGGCATGCCTGAAAGATTGGCGAACTTGTAAGGTGTAATTAATCCCGGCTAGTCTTACCTTTTAGGGTTTGAAGAAAGATTTGAAGAAAACAGTGGGAGCCATCCTGATTAAATAAGATAATAACCAATCCAATCTTGTAAGAGGATACGCTAAAGTATTTTCTTCTCTATCTCTCTCTAGGTAGCGACCATGTCAGGCCTTAATTAAAATAATAATATGGATGTATTGACCGAACCCGCTTGTTATACTGAGCAGGGGAACGTTGGTTCCGTTCTTTCTTATAATTGTTATAAGACTAAGTAGAGAATAGGGACATATCCGGATTCCCACGCTGCCCAAACGAAGAAAAAGCATACTGATGCATCTTCTTCGGGTGTGTTTGTTATCGAGAGCTGTTTCTCGGTTCACTCTACGTCCTGGGTTTTAGATACCGGATCGGGATCCCATATATATAATATGTTACATGGGCTAAGGAAAGATAGAGAACTAGGAATGGGTGATCATTCCGTAAGAGTAGGGAATGGTGCAAAAGTTGCAGCCAAAGCAGTTGGTGAATATCACCTTGTATTACCAAATGGTAATACATTGATTCGGAACGAATGCTATTACATACCGACCCTGATATGCAATCTTATATCAGTTTCTTAATTAAGTAAAGAAGGATATAATTTATAGTACAGGATAATGTTATGAACATCTTCCTGAATCAAAAGTTAATTGGATCAGGCTCGTTAAATAATGGCATATACGTTCTAGATCAAAACACAGTTCTTAATATACAAAACATACACAAGAGGAAGAGTTCAGAAATAAACGAATCCTTCTTGTGGTATTATAGACTAGGTCATATCAATGCGACACGACTAGCTAAGTTATATAAGGATTGATATTTGAATTCGTTCGAATTTTCATCTTATGACACTTGCCAGTCATGTCTCAAAGGCAAAATGATCAAAACTCCATTTACTGGACACGGAGAAAGAGTTACGGAACTCTTGGGACTGATACAAAGTAATGTATGCGGTCCCGTGTCTACACATGCCAGGAATGGTTCTTCATACTTCATTACATTCATTGACGATCTCTTAAGATACGGACATGTGTTCCTATTAAAACACAAGTCTGAAACTTTTGAGAAATTAAAAAAATATAAGCACGAAGTCGAGAACCAAACAGGTAATAGTATTAAAATCCTTCGATATGATCGGGGAGGAGAATACTTGAGCAATGAGTTCTTGGACTATCTAAAAGAAAATGGGATTCTCTCTCAGCTTACTCCTCCGTATACACCACAGCACAACGGTATATCAGAATGGAGGAATCGCACCTTATTAGATATGGTGCACTCTATGATGAGCACCACTGAGTTACCTATTTCTTTTTGGGGCTATACGCACGAGACAGAAGCATATCTATTGAATAGAGTTCCCGCCAAATCAGTGCCTACCACTCCATATGAGATATGGAATGGGAAGAGGCCATATCTTAATTTTATTCAGATTTGGGGTTGTCCGGCCTATGTGAAAACACAAAATCCGAACAAGCTCGAAGCAAGGTCGGTTCTGTGCAAGTTTATAGGATATCCCAAACATTCGCGAGGGTATATCTTCTACCATTCCGAGGAACAAAAGGTGTTTGTTTCTCGACATGACACCTTTTCAGAAAGGTGTTTTCTTATGAAAGAAATTAGTGGCAAGGAGGTAAAACTGGAAGAAGTTCTAGCTACACAAACTACGACAGAAGATTTGGTAGAACCAGAGGATTCAGTAGTCTCTAACGAACCCCAACCTCTCCGCCGATCTAGTAGGGTTCCTCATCCACCTGAAAGATACTACGGTTTTCTCATTGATGGTGGGAGCGAGGATTGCATCATGGAAGATGATGACCCAACTAACTTCGAGCAGGCCATCACGAGTGGGGACTCTGTGAAATGGCTGGATACAATGTGATCTGAGATGGAATTCATGTACATAATTAGTGTAGGATTTTTACGATTAAAAATAATTTACCGCAATCAAGAACGGCGTCGCTTTGCAGCTAGCCGGTGAGTACGGGTCGGTCCACAGGGATGGTGTTAATTTCCTAAATGTTCTTATAAGCTAATTCCAATGGGTGTTGGATCTTCTAATTAAATCTAAAAACTAAGTTATACGAGGATTAAGAAAATTGCTATGATTAGGTCTAGGTAAAGTTTGGTAAGATTAAATTTCACACCTCTTTCAATGCCCTAAATTAAATCTTTTTAGGAGTTATAGCAATTATTAGTAAAGGGGATTAGGATGATTGGGAAGAAACGATTTTTCTTCCTCTAGATCCTTGTCCGTCCTTTCTTAATAATTACCCTAACCTTCATGGAAGACATCCATGTCCGGTCTTTTATACTACGGTTTCACCGTTACCTCATGGGTAGGGTGCCATAGGGAGCGGATCATACATGCATGCATGAAGTTCTAATTATTGCAAATGATTGGGCACGAAAGAGATGAGAGATCTTCATCTCTCAAACTCTTCCCCATTCCTAACCCTAACAAGCGAGGAAATTACTCGCTCATTAAGGGATCTATTAAAAACATCATTTTTATTTTGTTTTTAGATATAAGAGATTAATTACCCACTACCGTTTAACAAATTCTACACTCGATTAAACTAAGGCAAAAGAATAATTTATCTAGGGCAAGAATTAATTATAGAACTAAGGCAGAAATTTAAAAGGAACTTACAGAATGATGCTCTCAAAACTTCAAAGTAATCTGAATTTTATTTATAAAAAAGAGGCATACCCTAACACAATATTTTGAGTTCCTATTTATAGAGAATAGGAAAATTAGGGTTACAATGACTCGCACATGTGCTATTACAAAATTGCCCCTAGGAAGACTAGTCAACGTACCGCCAGAGTTGTAGAAAAAAATTCCACCGACACGTGCTATACCCGGCCGCAGAACCGCGGCCCGAGGCCTGGTTTGGCCGCGGTTCCGCGGCCAAAAGAGGGAGTTAGGCTCTGCAACTTCTGGGCCTGGCTTCTATTGACTTGTGATTCCTGTTTCTATATGTCCTTTTTCAATTGGGCTTCTAGGTCTTCTCCAGATCTCTAGTGAACATTGTAGCGGACTTTTTCCGTTGCTTCGTGATGAAGTCCTGAACCTTGTGCTATTTTGTACTGATCTCTGTGCAGGCTTGATCAAGATTCTCTGTTTGTTGGTCAAAGTCTCACTTTTGCATTATCTTTTATCTTTTTCACTGTTTTAGATCCAAGAACCTGTAACCTGTAATATGTAGCAGACATGCGTCAAAAGCACCTGTTTATTTATAAAATGAATAAGAATGAGAAATATAATAATGCAATATTATGGTATGAACAAATACCCCCAAAGTTATATTTTGCTCGTCCTCGAGCAAACCTAGTTTTATTCTCGACAAAAAACCTAATCGCACTTTCGCAGGGAAACGCGATTGCACTGAGCTCGTGCAACAAGCCGTTAAACCTCTAGGTGTCCCTAGTAGGAGGAGTGTTGTCTCATGGGGGTTTTCAGCGGATACTACCCACAAAATCCTATCAATTCGGCTTTTCGACTTTTGTTCTCTAATTAGGTTTTCTAACAAGGCATTCTATTATCGTCGACTCGTAAATTATCCACCCATATTCTTCATACTTCATCGTTATTTTTAACTTAAGATTATATATGTTCTGCGGACCTACTCAGCTTTCGGCATTTCTTAAGTTTTCCTTCTAGGGTTCCATCTCCACTTAGGAATTTTTATCAACTCTACTAAAGATACAAGTTCTATTCTTCATTCCTTTCTCTTATCTAAACTCTAATCACATATCCCCACGTGTGTGTATAAATCATCCCTACACTTGGAAATTCAAATCAAGCAATCATACCCTTGTCCGTTGTCAAAGTATTTATTAGTTGGTGAATTTTTAATTGAATTTTTTCTTACACATCCTTCATGCGACCGTTAATACTTCTTGAGGTACCAACGACCGATTACAAGATGCGTTTGCACTTTAAAGCATACTTCCTAGTCTTGCAACACCCAAGGCTTTTTAGCAGTGACTCCCAAGCCAGTTGGTATAAGGCACTAGGTGATGAAGCACCCTCGTTAAATATTTTTTCTATTTTTGCAGCCTTAAGCAATCACAAAACCAGTGTTCATTTTTTTTATTCTTTATTCACACTTGAATATTTTTTTTATTTTTCATCATACTAAGAACTTTAGACAAGAGCATTTCAAAGTCTCCTCTACTATTCCAAGTTTCAAGGTGCGTGATTGTGCAATTTGTAGGGTATACATTTTCAGAATCTATACTTAAGCTAGGAATTATTTTTCAAACTTATACTCTAATAAAAGTCAATACTTTTCCTTTATTTCGACTTAGCCCAAGAAGTGAACCCAAAATTTGCCTATTTCTAAATAAACTACAAAGACATATACTTTCTACCGTTAATCTTTAAAGAAGGTTATTTTTAGGGTTTTTAATTTACTAAGTCTAAGATCTAGTTGTTCCTAACCAGTTAACCTATTTGTCAAACTCAAGTCAAATATGGTCAAAATTGAATACAATGCTTTTTATAATTTTTGAAATTTTTCAATTTTTGTGGGTTTTCAAATAAATATGCAAATACAAGAATATACATATGCAAATGCGAAGGAAGAAAACTTACCGAGCATACCCCCAAACTTAAACTGGACAGTGTCCTCACTGTCATGCTGCACCAAGTGGGTCGATAATGTGGGCAATTTTCTGCTTATTATCAGATTTACAAATGATACACACCCCCAAACTTATTTGAAATAAAGTTTTGGAAAAATTGATTGGAAATTCGGGGGTGAAAGTGGAGGAAAATCAATCGGTGTAAATCGGCTCCTGCAAAAACAGGAGCTCCTCCGAATGGTCCGCTGTAAGGAACGGTTTCTATCGATGTCCATTTACTTTGAATAAAGTTTCTTCCTCTGAATTTTCAAGATCGACTGCACCGTGCGGATAAACAGTGCGGACTACAAATGGTCCTTTCCACCTAGAACGGAGCTTGCCAGGGTGACAATTGACCAGGTTTAAACGTTTTTCGCAGAAGGTGTTTATCATGGAACACCTTAGTTCGGTTTTTAACAATTACGGCATTATCATAAGTCGCGTCCCGCAGCTCTTCTAGTTCATTTAACTGCAGCTTTCGATTGCTGCCCGTATCTCCTAATGATAAATTCAACTCTTTGATAGCCCAAAATGCCTTATGCTCAATCTCTACTGGGAGGTGGCAAGCCTTCCCGTAAACAAGCCGGTATGGAGACATACCAAGATCGGTTTTGTATGCAGTACGGAAAGCCCATAGAGCATCGATCAGTTTGAGTGACCAATCTTTATGGTTTTTAGAAACCGTTTTCTCCAAGATTTGCTTGATTTGCCGATTTGAAACCTCGGCTTGCCCATATGTTTGGGGATGGTATGGCGTTGACAGCTTGTGGGTAATAGAATATTTGCGCATTAAGGACTCAAAAGTCCTATTGCAAAAGTGAGAACCATTATCACTTATTATTGCTCGAGGGTGCCCAAATCGAGAAAAGATATGTTCTTTAAGAAATCGAACCTTATTGTCATTCGTTCGGCTAGGCACAGCCTCGACCCACTTTGAAACGTAGTCAACAGCCAAAAGAATTGGGAAATGGTCCCATGAAGTCTATTCCCCAAACATCAAAAATATCCACAACCAAAATTGGTTGGAGCAGCATTTCGTTTCTCCAACGATATCCGGCCCAAGTGTTGGCACCGGGAGCATGTCTTGCAGTATTCATATGCATCCTTGAAGAGTCATGACCAATAGAAACCACACTACAAGATTTTCTCAGCTGTCTTCTTTGGGCCAAAGTGCCCGCCACATGCTTGATCGTGGCAAAAAGACAGCACACTCTTAAACTCATTTTCCGGTACACACCGACGAATGATTTGGTCAGAACAGTATTTAAAAAGGTAAGGTTCATCCCATAAAAATGCTTTGCTTGGGATAAGAATCGAAGTTTATCCTGTTTCAACCAATCTTTAGGGATCAAGCCGGTGGCTAAGTAGTTTACGATATCGGCGAACCATGGTTCGCAAGAAATGGTTAAGAGTTGCTCATCGGGAAAAACATCTTTGATTGGAAGTTCAAGTGTAGGCGAAGAAAGAAGTCGTGAAAGGTGATCGGCCACTACGTTTTCACATCCTCTTTTGTCCCTTATGACAAGGTCAAACTCTTATAGCAAGAAGATCCAACGTATTAGCCTCGATTTAGCATCCTTCTTCGCAAAAAGGTGGTGAAGAGCTGAATGGTCTGTATATACAATAACTGGAGAACCGATTAAATATGGCCGGAATTTTTCAAGTGCAAACACAACTGCTAAAAACTCTTTTTCCGTTGTTGTGTAGTTTAGTTGGGCCTCATTTAGTGTTCGGCTAGCGTAATAAATCACGTGCGACATCTTATTAATGTGCTGTCCAAGAACAGCACCAATGGCAAAATCTGATGCATCGCACATAATTTCGAAAGGATGCGTCCAGTCTGGAGATGAAAGAATGGGTACAGAAATTAGGTAGTGTTTTAATGACCCGAATGCTTCCATACAAGTTGAGTCGAAATCAAATGTTGTGTCCTTGGCCAATAAGAGAGTCAAGGGTCTAGCAATCTTGCTAAAATTCTTGATGAACCGTCTATAAAAACCGGCATGGCCAAGAAATGCTCGGATATCTTTGACGCATTTAGGAGGAGGAATATTAGAAATGACTTCAATTTTTGCTCTATCAACCTCTATGCCGTTTTGTGAGATGACATGTCCTAAGACAATGCCTTCTCGTACCATAAAGTGGCATTTCTCCCAATTTAAAGTTAGGTTCTTATCCCTACAGCGGGTAAGAACTGCGTCAAGATGTAGTAAACACTCGTCGAAGGAGTCACCAAAAATGGAGAGATCATCCATAAAGATCTCCAAAAACTTTTCAACCATGTCTGAAAAGATCCCCATCATACACCGCTGAAATGTGGCGGGTGCATTGCATAACCCAAAGGGCATGCGACGATAAGCAAAAGTGGCAAAAGGACAAGTAAATGTGGTCTTGTCTTGATCCTCTTTGGCGATGGGGACTTGGTTATAGCCGGAATAGCCATCCAAAAAACAATAGAACACGTGCCCTGCCAATCGTTCTAGCATTTGGTCAATGAAAGGTAAAGGAAAGTGGTCTTTCCTTGTCGCGGCATTGAGTTTTCGATAGTCGATGCAAACTCACCACCCAGTTTGGGTGTGGGTAGGAATTAACTCATTTGCCTCATTGGTAATGACCGTGATGCCCGATTTCTTTGGCACAACATGAATGGGGCTAACCCATTGGCTATCCGAGATAGGGTAAATGATACCACTATCAAGACATTTAACAATCTCCTTCTTGACAGCCTCTTTCATTATGGGGTTGAGGCGTCTTTGTGGATCCCTTACCGGCTTGGCATCATCCATCAAGTGTATATGATGGTCGACTATGAGGGGACTAATCCCCTTGATGTCCGCCATAGACCAGCCAAAAGCTTGCCGATTATTTTGTAAGACCATTAAAAGGGCCTTCTCTTGCTCAAGAGATAGAGAGGCCAATATGATAACGGGTAGGGTCTCATTCTCACCTAAATAAGCATATTTAAGGTGCGACGGCAAAAGCTTTAGTTCGAGTTTAGGAGCTGAAACAATAGATGGTAACAATGGTGTAACTGTTTCAAACTCGAAGGATTCCATCAAAGGTTCTAATCGAGTGTATGCAACCGAGTCGGATGGTTCAACTAACTCATCCGAAAAAGCAAAAGACTCAAACTCGGATGGAGAGTCTTCAAAATCGTCTACAAAGGTGAAACACTCATAATCGTTATCCGCCGTGAAAGCTGTGTCGGATTCTATAAGGAACGCACTAGTGGAGTTAACAGTGCTGTGATCGAACAAAAAAATTTCGAACTCACAGTCCTCCTCCGCGATCTCATTGATCGAGCAAACATCAAGTACGCTAGCATTAGGCTCGGAATGCTGATTCCCTAACTTGAAAATGTTGAGTTCAACTGTCATATTGCCAAAAGATAGATTCCTTGAACCGTTACGACAATTGATCACCGCGTTAGAAGTCGCAAGGAATGGTCGACCAAGTATCACCGGAATTTGACTCCGAGGGTTAGCGACAGGTTGTGTATCCATAACAATAATGTCTACGGGGAAAATGAAATCCCCTACACTAATTAACACATCCTCCAACTCTCCCATAGGATGGGTGATTGATCGGTCAGCCATTTGGAGAGTACAATGAGTGGGCTTAAGCTCTCCAACGCCTAATTGCTCGTACACAGAATAAGGTAGCAAATTGACACTAGCACTAAGATCTAATAGTGCTCTATTGATATTCTTGTCCCCAATTGTTATCGAAATAGTAGGACAGCCGGGGTCCTTGTGCTTTTGGGGCAAAGATTGGACAAGAGCATCGCTAACAGCACTAGCCACGAAAACTTTCTTTGGTACTTATGACTTCCTCTTTTTGGTGCATAAGTCCTTTAAGATTTTTGCATATGAAGGAACTTGTTGGATTGCATCCAAAAAAGAGATATTTATGCTAACCTGTTTAAACAACTCTATAATCTTCTCCATTTGTGGAGTTGGTTTATTGGATCTCAACCGGTTTAGAAAAGGAACATTTTGAAAAGTTGTTGAGTCCAATTTTTGCGGATCAGATTGTTAAGTTGGAACGGAACCCCGTGTAGATGTGTTAGTGTTGTGAGAAGTGGGTCTGTTCGAGCTAGAAGAAGTAGAGCCGTGTGAAGGATGTAGAATAGGCTCTAACGAAGAAGAAGAAGGTGAAGAAGATGAAGAAGGACCACCGGCTGGGGTGTCATTGTTAATACCCACATTATTTTGCAACACTTTTCCGGATCTCAACATGGTCACGGCATTTACTTTATGATTTTGCTGTTGATATGCAACATGTGCATGACCGGGATTTGGCAGTGGTTGAGATGGGAGCTTTCCTTTTTCTCGCTCGCTCAATACTGCATTGAGTTGTGCAATTTGTGCCTCAATAGATTTGATGCTTTTATCGTGTGAGGCACTGTTTTGCACCAAAGATTGAATAGAAGTCTCTAATCTTGCTGCAGATTGTGTAGATTGCTTTAGGAACGCATCTAGACTTCTTTCGAACGAGTTAACCTTGTCATTATTAGGTTGAACAAAATTTTTTGGCGGGTAAGAATTGTTAGGCACAAAATTGTTCACTTGATTAGGGTAAGGTTGCTGTTGGAAAGGTTGCTGAAATTGAGTTTGTGGAGATGCTTGTTGTTGTGGAGGAGGAGGCCTTTGAAAATTGTTGTTTCCTTGGAATTTTTGATTTTGGTTCCAAGCGAAATTTGGGTGACTCCTCCAACCCGGATTGTATGTCAAAGAGTATGGATCGTTTCTTTGTCGTTGCTGAAAGGCAGCATTGACTTGATCGTGTCCTTGAGTAGATGGATTGTAAGGACACTCTTCGATGAGATGCGATGGATCCGAACAACAAGCACACACAGTTCGTGGAGGCATAACAGGGGCAGAAGAAGACGATGAGATTTTGGTCTCAATCGCTTCTAGCTTTTTCGTAAGAGCGGCCATCTCGGCCTACATAGCAATCGAAATATCTAAGTGATGTATGCCTGCCCTAGACTGACCACTAGAAGAAGATGATGTGGTCTTGGTGCTCTCCCACTGAATTGTTTGTTCACTAAGTCCTCAAGAAACTGCCACGCTTCCTCACTAGATTTGGATAGAAAGTGACCTTGACAAATGGTTTCTAGCAACTGCTTCGTTGCCAGGTTCAATCCCTCGTATAATGTTTGGCAAAGTTGCCAACTTTCGATCCCATGATGAGGGCATTGAACGAGTAGGTCTTTAAATCTTTCAAAACACTTGCAAAATGGTTTGGAAGGAAGCTGGGAAAATTGTATAATCTCATTACGGATTCTAGCAGTTTTGTGATGAGGATAGAACTTTTTAAGAAAAGCTTTCACAAACTCGTCCCAATTTCTAATTGAATGTGATGCTGTGTTGTATAACCACTTCTCGGCTAAGTCACATAAGGTGAAAGGAATGACCCTTAGCCTTATAGCGTCATCACTTAATTGGGTAGTTTTCATCATGGCGCAAACGTTTTGGAATTTATTGATAAAGATATAGGCATCTTCGGATTCCAATCCATAAAATTTTGGCAGCAAATTGATGAAGTGGGCTTTTATTTCAAAATTGTCCCCATTTGCCGGTGGGGGTGAAAGACAGGTAGGTAAAGAGGTGCGGACAGGGTAGAAGAGATCCTGGAGCGCGACTCGTGTGGGCGCTTCAACAGGCGGGAGATTCGGGTTATTCGCACCTAACGGAGGTGGAATCATTCCCGTCGGTAAGGTGTTGTTAGGATTATATCCCGACATACCTTCGGAAGAAGAATTTGAAAGTGGAGGTAAGAAAGTGGACGGAATTTCGATTTCGGTGTCGAAAGGTTCGTCGGTCGGTACCAACGAAACACGGACTAATTGGGCGCTAGTGTCCTTAGTCCAAAGTGACATACACTAAAGGGGTAGTGTAGTCAGAAAAATGAAAGACAGAATGTGGAGGTAAGAAAGCGTCAATGAGAAGAAAGTGAGTGGTGGTGGGGTGCAAGGATTTTACGCGACAAGTTGCAAGTTTTTATAAAAGATTTTTTTTCTTTTTCCCTTTTTTTTATTTGGAACTGTTTGCAAAAAAAAGATTTTTTTGATAAAGGGCTAAGACACACTTTCGATCAACCAAAAATGCACAATCATGCCTAGATCAAGGTTATCTAGGTCAGCTAGACAGCTCCTACTGTTCCAAAGGGCTAGAGATAGGACCTCAAACCGCCTCTTCACCGCCAATTGCGGCCAGGTAAGTGCCAGGTAAGTGGGAAGGAACCACAGTAGTGGGCCTAATTAATAACCACTAGCCTTGGACACACTTGCCTAGACACCGCAAAGTCAGGTTAGGATAAACGGTCGATGCCTATAACTAGCCCTCTGTCCTATTGAGCTCGAAGTCCTTAGGGCTGAGTCTAGTAGTTTTTAATTAAAGATTGGTCAATGCAAATGCCTTATGTGATTTCTGGGGTCCTGGGAAGGGTAATGAAATCCCCACCCAATCTGAATTGGTCAATAGCCCCTTAAAGTCCGATTAAAATATGCAAAACAGTAAGTCACTTGCAATAAAAAAAATAATTTATTTTTCAGCGCGGCGCAAAGAATCCTGCAGAAGATCTGTTATTAAGAAGGGGGAAGATATTTTTTTAGCGCAAAGAATCCTGCAGGAAATTTGGCAAAAGATATATCGGGAGATTCAGGGGAGAGAGAAAAGATCTTACAGTGCAAATTTCACGCGATGAAGCCACCAGATAGCCGCTATTCGGCGGTCAAAAAGGTGATAATGCGGCTGTTCCGCGGTTGAAAAGTCAGCACGATTCCCGAGAATTTTTTCAGGCGATGACGTCACAAGACCACCGCGGATCCGCGGTTTTAAGTGCTGTTCGGCCGCGGTTTAGCGGTCGGATAGAGGGATCAGGTCTCTGAAAAAATTCTGTAGCTCTGCTGTTCCAATCTTCTTCTGTTCTGATGTACCCTTTTCTGTTTCGCACTCTGGATTTTTCCAGATCCGAGATTCTTCGTTGTTCCTGCAAAATTCAAACGATAAACCCTTCATACAATAAAATATGATAAAAAATTTTGTACTTTTTATATTTTCAGATTTTTATGATTTCTTTCTTAAAATTTATATTAACCCGAAATTACAAAAAGGAAATTTTTACGCCATCCCCGGCAACGGCGTCATTTGATTAGTGTAGGATTTTTACGATCAAAAATAATTTACCGCAATGAAGAACGGCATCGCTTTGCAGCTAGCCAGTGAGTACGGGTCGGTCCACAGGGATGGTGTTAATTTCCTAAATGTTCTTACGAGCTAATTCGAATGGGCGTTGGATCTTCTAATTAAATCTAAAAACTAAGTTATACGAGGATTAAGAAACTTGCTAGGATTAGGTCTAGGTAAAGTTTGGTAAGATTAAATTTCATACCTCTTTCAATGCCCTAAATTAAATCTTTTTAGGAGTTATTGCAATTATTAGTAAAGGGGATTAGGATGATTGGGAAGAAACGATTTTTCTTCCTCTAGATTCTTGTCCGTCCTTTCTTAATAATTACCCTAACCTTCATGGAAGACATGCATGTCCGGTCTTTTATACTACGGTTTCACCGTTACCTCATGGGTAGAGTACCGTAGGGAGCAGATCATGCATGCATGCATGCATGAAGTTCTAATTATTGCAAATGATTGGGCATGAAAGAGATGAGAGATCTTCATTTCTCAAACTCTTCCATATTCCTAACCTTAACAAGCGAAAAAATTACTCGCTCATTAAAGGATCTATTAAAAACATCATTTTTATTTTGTTTTTAGATATAAGAGATTAATTACCTACTGCGGTTTAAGAAATTCTACACTAGATTAAACTAAGGCAAAAGAATAATTTATCTAGGGCAAGAATTAATTATAGAACTAAGGCAGAAATTTAAAAGGAACTTACAGAATGATGCTCTCAAAACTTCAAAGGAATCTGAATTTTATTTATAAAAAAGAGGCATACTCTAACACAATATTTTGATTTCCTATTTATAGAGGATAGGAAAATTAGGGTTACAATGACTCGCACATGTGCTATTACAAAATTGCCCCTAGGAAGACTAGTCAACGCACCGCCAAAGTTGTAGAAAAAAATTCCACCGACACGGGCTATACCCGGCCGCGGAACCGCGGCTAGAGGCCTGGTTTGGCCGCGGTTCCGCGGCCAAAAGAGGGAGTTGGGCTCTGCAACTTCTGGGCCTGGCTTCTATTGACTTGTGATTCCTGTTTCTATATGTCCTTTTTCAATTGGGCTTCTAAGTCTTCTCCAGATCTCTAGTGAACATTGTAGCGGACTTTTACCGTTGCTTCGTGACGAAGTTCTGAACCTTGCACTGTTTTGTACTGATCTCTGTGTAGGCTTGATCAAGATTCTCTGTTTGTTGGTCAAAATCTCACTTGTGCATTATCTTTTATCTTTTTCACTATTTTAGATCCAAGAACCTGTAACTTGTAATATGTAGCAGACATGCGTCAATAGCACCTGTTTACTTATAAAATGAATAAGAATGGGAAATATAATAATGCAATATTATGGTATGAACAGTACACCAACAAAGTATGGACTTTGGAAGTTTCTCCTGAATGGGTAAAACCCATCGGGAGCAAATGGATCTTTAAGAAGAAACTTGGTGTAGATGGAAAGGTTAAAACTTTCAAAGCTAGACTTGTTGCAAAGGATTTTCGTCAACGACCAGGTATAGATTATGATGAAACATTTTCTCCAGTGGCTATGCTTAAGTCCATCCGGATGCTACTTGCCATCGCTGCATACCATGACTACAAAATATGGCAAATAGAAGTTAAGACTGCCTTTCTAAATGGTGATTTGGACGAGTGCGTGTACATGACTCAGCCATAGGGCTTCGTAGACAGTGGGAGCAGCGGAAAGGTGTGCAAGCTGCTTAAATCAATCTATAGGTTAAAGCAGGCAACGCGGAGTTGGAACATCTGTTTTGTTATCGTTGTCAAAGAGTTTGACTTCATCAAAAACGTAGATGAACCTTGTATATAAAAGAAGATGGCAGAGAGTAAGGTTGTCTTCCTCGTATTCTACGTGGATGACATACTCTTGATAGGAAATGATATTCATATGCTGCAATCGGTCAAGCTCTTCTTCTCAATGAAAGATCTAGGTGATTGTTGGAATTCACCCGCGCGCGCAAACGCATATGTTACAGAAATGGATATGAAATGAAGGAAACGGAATTCACACACGAGATCATTCTCGTTTTAAAATTTATAACCGTAAGTGCACGGCGCGTTGTAGCGAGCCGTCAAGCACGGGTCGATCCGCAGGGAGTGTGTATTGGGTATTGTCCTTTAAAGTTCAACAATTTAATGAATGGTTGGTTTTGTCACAAAAAATACAAACAGAATACGAAAACATGAAACAAGGAAAACAAGTTTAAGGAAAGAATGGTTATGGCTTGGCTTGGAAGATCGAATCGCCACGTTCACCTCTACACTCCCTTGATCATGAGTTGTCCAGCCTTACCTTGATCCCGGCATGAAGCGCGACTTGTCAACGCGGTTGCGGACCACAAACCGTCAAATTCCGATATTCGCCGTAAAGCACGAAATGAGTCCTTTTGATTACTTACCGTTTGTATGTCCGCGCTTGGGGTACAGCACTAAACACAAGGGTTAGCAAGGATACCGCAGCAACAAAAACACAAAGTGGTTAGTGAGAGAAAATGATTTTGGTGTTGAATTTTCTAAGTATTTATGATGGTATACCGTATATGAAAACAAATGATTGTCAAGAAATTGATCACAAGATATGATATCCAAACTTAGGAAACTTAACACCAAATGGATTTTAACTTAAACATTGAAACTAGGAAAAGAGAATGAATACGGTATATGAGGAGGTTACAAGTAACCATGAGTCAAAATACCGTGTCATATCAATACATAAACAATATTTAGGTTAGAATCATAAGTTAAGTATAAGAAACATAAACAAGAGGTGGAGGAGGCAAAGCCTTTCATCTCACTTTCTCACCCACACCATAACCAAATTAAAAATTAGTTAAACATAGTAAAAGAAGAGCAAATAAGAAAATAAAGCAAGTATAAAAAGAAAGCAACAATATATTATAAACACTTGAAGAAGAGATACAAGATTTATAGTAGCTTATTCAACCTCCTTAATGAAGCTCTCCAAAGAGAGCTTCAAGAGGGAAGAAGAAGAAGAAGAAGAAACCAGTATGAAGACCACTCACCCTCAAGCCTAAACAAAAAAGAAATAAGAAATGAAAATATACATGAATGAGAGAGATCTCCCTTTGCTTCACTGGTCTGCTTTATATAGGCACCAAAAATGATTAAACAAACAATAAGAATAAGGTGACATGGCAGTAAAGGAGGGCCCACAGAAATTTGGTGCACTTTAGGGCAAGGGGGGCGAGCAGGCCAGTTTTGGTGAGCATGTGCTCGGACAAATTCCGAGGAGAGGGGCTCGTATTGGATGTGTAGGTTTGTGTGCTTCCCAATATCCTTCTGGTGCTGCTAGATTTCTCTGTATAGGCCTTTGACGTACTCAGGGATTGGAGGGAAACATGGAGCAATGCATCACATCAATACATTTAGCATTCAATACTCATTTAACGCACATCACACCCATGCCCACTTGTACCTTGCATCATGGTAGCCCCATCATGGTCTAGTGCCAAAGAGCTAGTGTCACACATGTATGTGTTGGACCAAAATTGTGTGCACACATTATTTTGCAAAAGAGCTCTTCGGATATCGATCGTTTTTCTGTTCCGTCTGCAGTGTCAGCTCCCAAATGTTATATCTGTGATTTTAAATGTGTTTCCAGTATTTTATCACGAATACCTGTAATCTGTAATTTCTGAGCAGACACTTATTAATAGTACCGATATAAACAAAATAGATAATGAATGAGCGGTACTAAAATGCAGTTTTCTGTGATGAACAAATACCCCCAAACTTATCTATTGCTCGTCCCGAGGAATACAAAAAATCCTAGCCTCACTTTCGCAGGGAACACGATTGCACTGAGCATGTGTAACAAGCCGTTAAACCTCTAGGTGTCCCTAGTAGAATGAGTGTTGTCTCCTAAGAGTTTTCAGCTGATTACACCCACAAAATCCATTCAAGTTACTTTCATTAGTTAGAAATTCTATCATCCTAAGTTGGAAATATTCAACCCTTATATTTCACACATCATGTCTATTTACCCTTAGATCCTATACATTTTTATAGTTTAGAAAGATATTGGTATCTCCTGAGTATTCCTTCTAAACTGCGGTCTCCAATCAGGAATTTTTATCATCATTACAGAAATTATAAGTCTTATTCTTCATCCCTATCTTTCCTCCAAATATCGATTGTATACCCCTACGTGTGTGTAAATTTTCACCCCTACATTTAAGAATTCAATTCAAGCTATAGTACCGTTGCCTTAATACCTAATACTACTTCGTTTCATTAATGGATGGACGGTTGTGCTCACACATCTTTCATGCGATTATTAATGCTTCTTGAGGTACTAACGACCGATTACTGAATGTATGAGATTAAAGCGTAAATAGCAGTTTCCAGTTCTTGACTTTATTTTTTTTCTTTTTTCTTTTTTTTCAAGACCGGATATTTTTTTCAATGATTCTCTTTAGGTGGTTAGCTTTAAATACCATTTTTTTCTTTCATACTAGGCTTTCAGGCAAGAGTATTTCTAGGTATCCTCTACTATCCCAAGTTTCAAAGTGTGTGTATGTGCAGTTTGTAGGGTATATATTTTCTAAATTTGGACTCAAGCATAGAAACTTTTTTTCAGACTTATCTTTCAATAAAGCTTCAATACTCTCCCTTCATCTCAACTTAACTAAAGAACTGAACTCAAGATTACCTATTTCTCAAAAAAAAAACTGTAAGGACATATAATTACCAAGTTTAAATAGAATGAGAGTTATTTTAGGGTTTTCAATTCCTCAGCCTAGGATTTAGTTATTTTTAACGTATCAACTAAACTTTCGGAATAAAAATCTAAGTTACCCTATTAGCTAACTTGACGACAAAGTCTTTATATTTTTTGGAATTTTTTATTTATTTTTATGGGTTTTTAATATGTATGCAATGCAGAATATATAATATACACATGATGTAGATAAACGCGGTGCTCACCCCCAAACCTGAGTTTTACAATGTCCTCATCGTTGCCCCCGTCTCCGGTAGTTAGAATTAGACAACAGGGTGAGCATTATTCAAAGAAAAAAAAAGAAAAAACCTAAGACTAATTACAACATTTACATGTTAAATGACTGGGTTAGTCCAGAAATTAATACCGGCAATTTAAAAATTTTGTCTATATAGTGCCATAGCTGGCAAAACAATATGTATATACAAAAGAAAAAGAAAAAGAAACGGTATAAGTTAGATGTTAGTGAAGTGCATGGGCGTGTAAAAGTAGGGATGAGAAGACGCTGAAGATGAAGATGGAATTTTGAGAAGGTCAAAGAATTTTTTTCTGAATAAATTGAATGTTCAATAAGCACGTATTGAGTTCCAAAGTCAAGTTCGTGTAAAAACTGGAGTTCATCCGCAAAAATTTCGGCAGAAGAAAGGTTCTTAGGATGTTCCCAAATTGATCATGACTCCAACTCATCTAAAATATCAAGTACTTTCAAGAGTCTGCGCTCTAGACCGGTAACAGAACGGATCATCAGCAAAAATTTCCTCAAAACTCGACATGAAAGAATGTTTTTTAATGCTGTCTTCCTCCCTATTATTTTCCACAATTTTGCTCTCATCATTTACTAACTCTCCCAATACAATTTCCTCCTCATCACATTCACAAATGGATAGGTTCATATCATCTAAAAAAGTAGGTTCCCATACTAACATTTTTTCCGAAACAATATCAACAGGTGATACAAAAATTGTGGGTTCCCGATCATTGATCTCTTCTAATATATCCCAACCATACCCGACAAATTCACAAGGTTCCTCCTCTAAAATTGGAAATAAAAATAAAAAATCAGTTGGTGGTTTTTCTTGTGTGTCCTGATAACACTCAGTCAATTCAATTGCATCGTCATCTATGAAATCATCAAAATTTGGTTGATCGTTTGTCTCACTCAGGTGACTTCCTAGATGACAGATGTTAACATTATCGGGTTCCGAACGACAGTGTTCACTCCCTATAATCCTCACAGCTAAATGTTTCACTTGTTTCTCGATTTTAGCCAATGATTGATCTTGAGCAACAAATAATTGCTTAGATTGCTGTATAAACAGAGCTAGCGTAGCAGTTGTTTGATTCTCAACCGCAATATATCATCACTTCAATGCCATTTTCTAAAGTGGTCAACCTAGCATCCATCTCACCGTCACTCCCTAAAGATGGTTCAACTGGTTCGGGTTGGAGGGGTTATGATGGTGGTAATGCTAGAGCAGTCAATCTATGGACCTCTTTCACTAGATCTTCAATCATTTGGTCTATGGTTGAAGTTGGACTGGGTTCAAGAGTGTTAGGTGGGTGACCATTATCAAAAATTTGGGACGGTTGGTCATCCCCTAAAAAAGGACAATGTTCATGAATGTAGGAAGAATCATAGCAATTTATACAAATTAATTGGGACTGAGTATAAACAAATGAATAAGAATCATGAAAAATAGAATTGAATCCTGTATCACCCATATTAACAAGAATTCATAAATATCACAAACACAAAAAATATCACTCCCCTAGCAGTCTACGGTATGCTAGTCAACTATACCTGCTCAAGAACCTGATTGTCGAAATAAAACTGTATCGAGAAACGTTCTCAAGATATACGGATCACGAAACCTGGTAAGTGCAAGAGAGAAGGGGGGTTTTACAACGCTTTCGCGAAGTACCTTAATTAAATAACTCTTTCTCTTGAACACTTGCCTAGACACCCCGTGAACGATATACCGTTAAGTGGTGTTCTAAACACAGTCAACTTCTCCTAATGAGCGCGGTGTCCTTAAGGTCAAAGTCTAGTTGATATTAAATTACCAGGGGTATGCAAGAATGCAGTTTTGTGATTTGTGGACTACGGAGAAAATGATAAGATCCTTTACCGTATCTTGTTTGGTTATTTTTGCCCTTAATTCCATATTAAGATGCAATGCGCAATCAAATAAATGAATTCAAGAAATCAAGCAATTTAAGCAATTCTTTTTCATTTAAGTATTAGCGCTGCAAAAAAAAACGGTTAGTTCTCTGTTCAATTGGCGACAAAATTGTACGAAGAATCCTGCAAAAGATAGAAATTGGAATGCGTCAGATTTGGGCGAAGGTGTTAGAAAATACGCACCGAAGTGATTTGGTTTAAGAAAACCCCTTTGAAGTGATCTGAGCCCTTGAATGTTCGCTTGCGCGGGTCAAACTATCCGAATCTTTGGCACTGTACTTCTCTAACGTCTTGAAATTGCATTTGAGCCTCGCTCCGCACAATCGCTGGTCGTAATTCCTAAAAATCTGCAAATGTCGGAAAATACGATATTTAGTGTCAAAAAGTGATAGACATGCCCCAATTCCTGCACACACAAAATTAAAAAAAAATCAAGCAATACCAATAGAGTACCAGCAAGGCATTAGAGACAACACAAGAAAAAAATTCACAAACACCCAGTATACGCCGAGCTCGCCGAAATTTTACTTGGACTCGCTGGCCAAAACCCGAAGGAATGGGATGAAATTTTGTGTGGGTTATCTAGGCCATCTAAGTGCTCTTATGATATCACTGGATTTTTAAGTTGAATTTCTGGGTGATAGCAGGTTTTCAGAACAGAGAACAAAAGTGAAAAGAATGTCGTATTGTTAGTTTTTTTTAAGAAAAATTATGTTAAAAGTTAGTTTTGTTAGTAAGAACAAAAAATAACAATACCTAATGACTACAACTTCCCGACAACGGTGCCAAAAACTTGTTGGAATTCACCCGCGCACGCAAACGCGTATGTTACAGAAACAGATATAAAATGAAGGAAACGAAATGCGTACGCGAGATCGTTCTCATTTTAAAATTTATAACCGCAAGTGCACGACACACTGTAGCGAGCCGGCAAACATGGGTCGATCCGCGGGGAGTTGTGTATTGGGTATTGTCCTTTAAAGTTCAACAAATTAATGAATGGTTGGTTTTGTCACAAAAAAATACAAAAAGAATACGAAAACAAGAAACAAGAAAAACAAGTTTAAGGAAAGAATGGTTATGGCTTGTCTTGGAAGATCGAATCGTGACGTTTACCTCTACACTCCCTTGATCATGAGTTGTCTGGCCTTACCTTGATCCCGGCATGAAGCACGACTTGTCAACGCGGTTGCGTAGTACAAACCGTCAAATTCCGTTATTCGCCGTAAAGCATGAAATGAGTCCTTTTGATCACTTATCGTTTGTATGTCTGTGCTTAGGGTATCAACACTAATCACAAGGGTTAGCAAGTATACCGCAACAACAAAAATACAAAGTGGTTAGTGAGAGCAAATGATTTTGGTGTTGAGTTTGCTAAGTATTTGTAATGGTATATCGTATATGAAAACAAAAGATTGTCAAGCAATTGATCACAAGATACGATATCCAAACTTAGTAAACTTAACACCAAATGTATTTTAACTTAAACGTTGAAAATGGAGAAAGAGAATGAATACGGTATATGAGGAGGTTATAAGTAACCATGTGTCAAAATACCGTATCATATCAATACATAAACAATATTTAGGTTAGAATCATAAATTAAGCACATGAAATATAAATAAGAGGTGGAGGAGGCAAAGTCTTTCATCTCACTTCCTCACCACACCACAACCAAATTAAAAATTAGTTAAACATGGTAAAAGAAGAGCAAATAAGAAAAGAAAGCAAGAATATATTATAAACACTTTAAGAAAAGATACAAGATTTATGGTAGTTTATTCAACCTCCTTAATGAAGCTCTCCAAAGAGAGCTTCAAGAGAGAAGAAGAAGAAGAAGAAACAAATATGAAGACCACTCACCCTCAAGCCTAAACAAAAAAGAACTAAGAAATGAAAATATACATGAATGAGAGAGAGCCCCCTTTGCTTCACTGGTCTGCTTTATATAGGCACCAAAAATGATTAAACAAACAATAAGAATGAGGTGACATGGCAGCAAGGGAGGGCCAACAGAAATTTAGTGCACTTTAGGGCAAGTGGGGCCAAGCAGGCCGGTTTTGGTGAGCATGTGCTCGGCTAAATTCTGAGGAGAGGGGCTTGTATTGGATGTGTGGGTTTGTGTACTTCCCAATATCCCTCTGATGTTGCTAGATTTCTCTGTATAGGTCTTTGATGCACTCAAGGATTGGAGGGAAACATGGAGCAATGCATCACATCAATACATTTAGCATTCAATGCTCATTTATTGCACATCACACCCATGTCCACTTGTGCCTTGCATCATGGCAGCCCCATCATGGTCTAGTGCCAAAGAGCTAGTGTCACACATGTATGTGTTGGACCAAAATTGTGTCCACACATTATTTTGCAAAAGAATCTTCGGATATCGGTCGTTTTTCTGTTTCGTCTGCAGTGTCAGCTTCTAAATGTTATATCTATGACTTTATATGTGTTTCCAGTATTTTATCATGAATACCTGTAATCTTTAATTACTGAGCAGACACTGGTAAATAGTACCGATATAAACAAAATAGATAATGAATGAGCGGTATTAAAGTGCAGTTTTCTGTGATAAACAGTGATGCCTCCTACATCTTGGGGATTAAGATCTATAGAGATAGATATAAACGGATACCGGGATTGTCCCAATCCAGGTACATTGACACCATACTAAAGAGGTTTAGTATGGAAGAATCCAAGCGTGGGTTTTTACCCACAATCTCAGGACTCACTCTCTCCAAAAAGATGTCTCCCAAGACTGATTTGGAGGGAGCTCTTATGCAAGGGATACCATATGCCTCGGCAGTAGGCTCTATCATGTATGCGATGCTATGTACGAGACTCGATGCACCATATTCACTAAGTGTAGTGAGTAGGTATCAAGCAGATCCAGGAGAGAGTCACTGGACAACTGTGAAGAGCATTCTCAAGTACTTGAGAAAGACTAAAAAGATGCTCCTGGTGTTTGGTAACGGAGAACTCCAAGTGGAGTCCTTTACTGATTAGAGCTTCCAGAGTGATAAGGACGACTCTAAGTCGGTCTCGAGATTTGTCTTTACCATCAATGGAGGGGCGGTATGCTGGAAGAATTCCAAGCAGGAAACCGTGGCAGACTCGACGATGGAGGCTGAATACATTGCTGCCATACTGCTAAAGAGGCTGTCTGGATGAAGAGGTTCATAACTGAACTTGGTGTGGTTCCATCCATTGAGCATCTAATACCTTTGTATTGCAATAACAATAGATAAGTGGCTTTGGCCAAGGATCCCAGGTCCCATCAGCGAACCAGGCATATTCTGATGTGGTATCACCTGATCCGGAAGACAGTTGATCGTCGGGAGATCGAGGTCAGGAGAGTTGACACGAAGGACAATAAAACGGATCCACTCACGAAGGCCATTCTCCAAATACAGTTTGAGAGACTCTTCGGGATGTTGGGTACGAGATACTACAACAGCTGGCCCTAGTGCAAGTGGGAGATTGTTAGTTATATGTATGTCCTATAGGCCATTATTGTACATGTGATGTATATTATAGTGATGGTTGGATATATATATAGAGAGGACTTTCTTGCTCGACATGATAGTATACTATCCAGTTGCTCTTTATCTTAACATGTATACTTGTCTCTTGATACTGTCTCATGGTTACATGTTGGTAAAGCCCTTAGGATGTGAACTTGACTACCAAGATTATCATGCAGATCATACTAGTGGGGCCATGGCAGTCCATAAGTTCATCCTTTAATGTTCCTAGTCGTGGGTGTATCGAGACAGGGCATCGATATACCAAAGTAGACTAGCGTATACACTTCTCGAATCATGAGATGGGCGATGGATGGTCTCATATCCATTGGTGTTTGACATCAGAGATGGTATACGGGTGCTCAGTGGAAACTGGGTACATTGGACGGATTCACGAGAACTCCTAAATGGTATTATACCTGACGTCAGATAGAAGTTCTCTGGTGACACTGGTACAGTTTAATATGTAGACGCGATATCGTCATAGAGTCTTATGTGATTCCCACTGTGCTTTGATTTCCACCTTACCACATTCAAGAGGACATGCAAAATGGTGGTTTTTAGGTACAGTCCCAAGTCACATGGAAGCAATGAGCGATAGGAGGGGATTTCGTCTCTCCCGGTATTGGGGGGAGATGTCGTGATGTGCTCGATTGGCTATAATTGGAAGTCCCTGGCCATGGCTGATTTGGAGATTTATTGGTAAGTGTTATCAGTAGTTTCTCGACCCATTATGAGCCTCATATCGGCATGACTTATCGAGTTATTGGGGTCTGACGTTTACCTCCCCTAGACTGGATATGCGACATCTAAGACAAAGAGGCCGGACTGTACGATAACGTTATTGACAGGCTTTTGGAGGAGAAAGAGCAGGCTTGCTTGTTGGTCTTATGATCGCTCAATACCCGGGTAGCCGTTACGTCCAGCTAGTACCGCTGATGGCTTGTGGGTGCTTGATGTGATCATCACCTACTGCCGGCGTATTGACGAGTCTTTAGAGTCCTACACAGAGGTTTCACTGGCCCAGGCAAAATGAGGTAGGAGCGCATATGTGATATATGCAGGACCGAGAATAATACGAGTATGTGATACCGTATTCTATTCTCGCAATTTATTTGTATCAGTTAGTTATATGTGATATAGCCAGATTATCGAATCAAGTGTTGATTCGATAAGTTAATACATATAATATTAGTCGGTTATATGAGATATAGCCGGATTATTAAATCAAGTGCTGATTTGATAATCTAGTGTATAATTGTATATGTGATATACTGGTTTATATTAACTAATATTAGCTCACTTAAGTATTTATTTTTCTCACATGTGCACACTTAATATATATGTGATATATATTAATTATGTTTTATTTATGTGTCATGGTTGATGATACAAGCAACATAGGTATATGAGACTTACACCATGATAAAGGTAATGTAGGGTTTATTGATTTATAGTAATTAAATTATTAGTTAGAAATTTGTCACATGGCATGAAGCTTTGAGAAGCTTGGAGATCCATTGACTTAGTCCACTAGTTTTGTCTTACACTAGATATTTGTTAACCCAACCATTATCTAAACTCATGGTTAAGTCTCTACATGAGTATTATTAGATATTTTCTCACTCATGGTTGCCATTTACTCTCTCATCCATTATTTGCTTCTTCTTCCTCAAGCTCAAGAGAGAGCTCACTAGGTTTTGTGAGAGAGCTTAATATTAGTGAGAAAATAAATTCTAAAGTGAGCAAAAATCCTACTTCATCATCCTATACTAGATTAGCACTTTAGTATATAGTGTTAGCTTCACTAATCTCACATTAGTGAAGAAGTAGCTTAGGTTAGTGTCTCCTCGACGTAGATGATCTTCGGCCTCGAAGACTTCAAGCAAGTATGCACCATTCACCTTGTGGAGCCTCTCAAGGGTCCGGGAGTTCAATGATCGCAGCGAAGGGACTACTACATGGAGCTAATGAAGTGAAGGAACGGTCTACAAAGGTTGTATTCCTAGTTCATTTAGTTGTAAAGTTGTTTACACATTGTTTCGTATGATTCTCTAGTTAAAGTTCCTAGGTTAGAGTTCTTTAGCATGACAAAAATTTGAAAATGGCATGGATGATGCCTCCCGAAATCTTGCTGTCGTGCATAGGAACCCTACATCGCAGACCTATCATCTCGAATAGCCTCTCGAACTGTGTCTGAAGGATGTCCTTTGTGAGTGGATCTGCAGTGTTGTTCTCCGTGTCTACTCTCCGCACCTCGATCTCCTTGCAATCCACAATCTCCCTGATTAGGTGATACCGCCTCAAGATATGTCTGGACTTCTGATGAGACCTTGGTTCCTTCATTAAAGCCATAGCCCCGTCGTTGTCACAATACAAAAGGTATTGGATCAACAATGGACGGAACCACCTGAAGTTCTGTAATGAACTTCTTCATCCAGACTACTTCTTTTGCGGCGTTACATGCAGCGATATACTCTGCCTCCATCGTAGAGTCAGCAACGGTATCCTGCTTGGAACTCTTCCAACATACCGCCCCTCCATTAAGGATAAAGACATAACCTGACATGGATTTAGAGTCATCCATGTCACTCTGGAAGTTGTAGTCAGCGAAGGCTACGATCTGGAGGTCTTTACTACCGTACACCAAGAACATCTCCTTAGTCTTTCTCAGGTACTTGAGAATGTTCTTAACTGCTATCCAGTGCTTCTCGACAGGGTTTGACTGATACCTGCATACAACGCTCAATGCATAAGCAACATCTAGTCCAGTACACAACATCGCATACATTATACAGCCTACTGCAGAAGCGTCGGGAATAATAATCATGCGATCCCTTTCCAAATCAGTCTTGGGAGACATCTCTTTGGAGAGGGTGATCCTGTGACAATATTGCAGATTACTGCGCTTATAATCTTCCATACTAAATCTTTTCAGTATGGTGTCGATATACCTAGACTGTGAAAGTCCAACATCCTCTTAGATCTATCACAATAGATCTGGATCCCCAGAATGTAGGAGGCATCACCCAGGTCTTTTATGGAGAATTTCTGTGACAAGAACCCTTTGACTGATTATAGCATAGGAATATCATTTACTATCAGAAGAATTTCATCCATGTACAATACGAGAAATACCACAGTTCTTTCTACAATCTTACTATAAATGCATGGCTCATCTGGATTTTTGATAAAGTCAAATTCTTTGACCGTCTCATCAAAACAGATGTTCCAACTCCGCGTTACATGCTTTAATCTATAAATGTATTTAAGCAACTTACATACTCTTCCGCTGCTCCCACTCTCTATGAAGCCCTCTGGCTAATCCATATAAACACACTCTTCAAAATTTCCATTCAGAAAAGCGGTTTTTACGTCTATCTGCCAAATTTCATAATCATGGAAGGCAGCAATGGAAAGAAAGATCCGAATGGATTTAAGTATAGCCACTGGAGAAAAGGTTTCATCATAGTCCAAACCAGGTCTTTGATGAAAACCTTTGCTACAAGTCTAGCCTTATAGGTTTCAACCTATCCATCTGCACCAATCTTCTTTCTGATAATCCATTTGTAGCCTACGGGTTTTACCCCTTGAAGTGCAATGTCCAAAGTCCATACTTTGTTGGTGTATATGAATTCCATTTCGGTCCGCATTGCATCCAGCCATTTCACTGAGTCTCTGCTCGTAATGGCCTGCTAAAAACTAGTTGGCTCATCATTATTGATGATGCAATACTCTCTATCCCCGTCTATGAGAAAACCGTAGTATCTCTCGGGCGGATGAGACTTCCTACTAGATCTGCGGAGTGGCACAGGAATGTCCGGTTCTTTTGAAACTTTGGTTCCACCTTACTTTCAGTAATAGTTTATGGTTCTGGAATTTCTTCCAGTTCTATTGCGCTCCCACTTATTTCTTTTTCAAGAAATTGAGTCTCTAGAAAGTGGGCAAGCCGAGAAACAAAAATCTTTTGTTCCTCCGCATAATAGAAAAGATACCCCCTGGAGTTCTTTGGGTATCCCACAAACTTACACAGTACTGATCGTGTTTCGAGCTTGTCTGCATGCTGATTTTTGATAAAAGATGGACATCCCTATATCTTTAGATACTTAAAATAGGTTTTCTTCTCACTCCATAGTTCATATGGTGTGGTAGGCACAGACCTAGTAGGAACCTTGTTCTATGCAACAGATTCCAGTGCATAACCCGAGAAGGATCGCGATAACTCAGTGTTACTCATTATAGAACGTACCATATCCAATAAGGTGCGGTTCCACCTTTCTGATACATCGTTGTGTTGAGGTGTGTATGGAGGAGTAAACTGAGAGAGAATTCCATTCTTTTTTAAGTAATCCAGGAACTCGGCACTTAAGATTCACTACCTCAATCAGATCGAAGTGTCTTGATAGTTTTGCCTGTTTGTTTTTCCGCTTCATTCTTGTATTCTTGGAATTTCTCAAAGGCCTCGGATTTATGTTTCATCTAGAATACATGTATATACCTTGAGAAGCCATCCGTAAAAGTAATGAAGTAGGAATAACCACTTCTTGCATGTGTAGACATTGGACCACACACGTCACTGTGTATGAGTCTCAAGAGCTCAGTGGCTCTTACTCCATGTCCAGTGAACGAAGTCTTTTCCATCTTTCCTTTGAGACATGATTGACAAGTTGCATAAGACAGATATTTAAACGGAACCAAATATCCCTCTTTATTGTCACGACCCACCCTAAACACAGATGGTATTGTCCGCTCTTATCGAAACCGCACGGTTTTGTCCCTTTGAATGAACCTGGGGCAACTTCCTAATAGGTCACCCATTCCAGAATTTCTCTGGCTCAAGCACGCTTAACAACGGAGTTCTTCAAACTCCGGAGTTCCGATTCATCCAAAAGGCGCCTCTATGTTATAGGAGTGGTATCATTCCATTTATAGTTCAGATCGTGTCCTCTTACGGAATGGAATTCGATACTCCCCATTGTTCTACAGTGGGTCCCCGTGTGTTTCCGTATCGGTTACATCCCCACCTTGATACCGGATAATATCTCACTTCTCACGGGGTAAGTGGTATTCATCCCCAACTCCACCTGGGGTATTACATTCCCCCTCCCACCTAGAACAATGGTTCGTTCTCGGATCACAGACCTACTTTTGAGGGACCAGCTCTGATACCATATTTGTCATGACCCACCCCAAACACAGATGGTATTGTCCGCTCTGGTCGAAACCGTACGATTTTGTCCCTTTGAATGAACCCGGGGCTACTTCCCAGTAGGTCACCCATCCCAGAATTTCTCTGGCTCAAGCATGCTTAACTACGGAGTTCTTCAAACTCCGAAGTTCCGATTCATCCAAAAGGCGCCTCTGTGTTATAGGAGTGGTATCATTCCATTTATAGTTTAGATCGTGCCCTCTTTCGGAATGGAATTCGATACTTCCCATTATTCTACAGTGGGTCCTCGTGTGTTTCCGTATCGGTTACATCCCCACCTCGATACCGGATAACATCTCACTTCTCACGGGGTAGGTGGTATTCATTCCCAACTCTACCTGTCGTGGGAACAAACGATACAAGGAAATCAACGCACGCTCATTAAACGCGCACGCACTTGGCGCACAAACGCGCTCACGAAAATGCCGCAAACTACAACTAGCGTCGCTATACACGACAACTACCGATCCTAATACTCACTCGTACCAATTGCGCATTCACTATACTCTAAATACTATATGAAATAGGTTATAATTTATCGAAAACCCCAAACTCCTTTAAAAACTATTTATTCCGAAACCTAGTAAGCATCAAATTTCCATTTTTATTCAATACTTGATGTTTTAACGAATCTAGTGGTCAAAATGATCACTAAATATCTTAATTAAACCACACAAACCCTAACTAAATTTTATCTCACCTATTTACATTAATTGTAAAAATCTAGTTTGCAAAAATCATAATTAGGAAAATTTAAATGTAACAATTTAACAAATTGCCAACTAGATTAGGTTTTTTTTTTTGCATGTCTTAAAATATTAATCTACATTTAACTAACTTGATTTATTTATAAAAAAACCCAAACTTATATTCTAAACCTTCTCTTGAAAACTAAATCTTAAAATTAAAGCCATATTTAAACACTTAATTAGCTAAATTAAAGCAACTAAAAATTAATCAAAACATAGGCTTAGGATTTATACCTCACAACTTGAGATCCAAACATGCAAACTTGTCTCCAAAATGATCTCTTGCTCCAAGAATTCAAGCAAGATTTGAACAAGAATAATGGGTGGAGATTAAACTATGAGTTAATGAGGTTTTTGTAGGGATTTTTGAGTGAATTTTTGAAGAGTTTTGAGTTGAGAATGAGGTGGGAAAAATGGAGAATGGGGGTAGCCATTTTCGGCCAGAGCAAAATATGAGAGGGGAGAGAGAGAGAAATGGGTAGATGAGTGTAGAAACATCCTCACCTATTATATGTATTAACCCCCTTTTTTAATTTTTTATAAATGGGAATTGAGATGGAGAATTGGTGGAAAGAGAGAGGGGCTGCACCAAAAGGCTCGGCCACTTGAGGAATTGGGTGTGTGTGTGTGTGAGTGTGTAGATGTTTCCAAGTGAAGAAAAATCTCTCCTAGCTCATTAATGCACCTACAAACTTAATTCTATTTTTATTTATTTTATTTTATTTTTCCTTCGACCCTAGAAACAACTAGAACTTGGAATAACTTGGAAAAAAAAAGTGTTACCCCTAGGTTTTAGTATGTCATGGTTCCTAAGTGTGTAATTAACCCATTAAAATTTCTATTTATCACTAATTTAATGTATATATGAAAACTTAAAATATTATTTAAAATAATTAATTAAGAAAAAATATTTACATAAACTAATAATTTTTAAGTGATTAAATAAATACCAAATACTAGAAATTACATAGTTAAAATGGGTGTTTTTAAGTCTATGTTGAAAAATAATTATAGTTAAATTTTACGAAAAATATGATTTATATTACGGGTTATCCGAAAATTCACCTAAAGGATTTTATTTATTTATTTATTTTTAAAACGTTATAATTTTCCCCCCTTAAGGAAATTCGGTCCCCGATTTTAAAGTCTAACCATACGTACCCTTGAAGAGATGGGAACATTTTTTCCGCATCTCGACCTTGGCTTCCTACGTGACAGCTTCGCCGCTCGGGCCACGCCAAAAAATCAAAACGGTCAGTATGATCTCAGACCTCGGTTTCTTCATCTGCCGATCTAGAATAACTATCTGCTGCTTGGTGAAAAAAGGTTCACGCTCCAGCTGAATCGTCTGATGCTATATCGCGTAAGAGAGGTCATGAAGGTACTTGCGGAGCATCGATACATGAAACATGGGGTGAACATCTAGAAAGTCTGGTGGAAAAGCCAAACAATAACTCTGTGTCGACACGCTCGAGAATCTCCATGAACCCACATATCTGAAACTAAGCTTCCTTTCCTCCTGAATCTCAACATGCCCTTCATCGGAGAAACCTTCAAGAAAACACGATCGCCAATTCAAGTCTGCACCAGCGTCTATCAGCATTAAACATCTGCCTGCTCTAGGCCGCTCTTACCTATCCCGAATCAACTGAATCTCTTCGGTCATCTCCTATACAATCCGTGGCCCAATGTACTGCTCTCCCTGAGTTCTGTCCAACATATTGGTGATCGACGTCTCCTCCCATAAAACGCCTCAAAAGGTGCCATTTGAATCTTTTCCTGGAAACTGTTATTATAAGAAAACGTTATCAAGGGGCAAATGACGATCCCAATTGTCACGAAACCCAGAGCGCAAGCTCAGAGCATGTCCTCATTAATCTGAGTAGTCCTTTCTGATTGATCGTCGGTCTGCGGATGGAAACCCGTTCTGAAACTCAATCGGGGTGTCCAAGATCTCCTAAAGTTTATACAATAGTGTGCTGGTGAACGGAGTGCCTCTGTCGAACACAGTACAAGTCGAAACTCCATGTAGTCGCACCATCTTATCTACATACATCTGAGCATACTGAACGAATCCGAAAATGGTCTTGACAGACAGAAAATGAGCTATTTTCCGTCAATCGATCTACAATCTCCAAATAGAGTCATACTCTTGACTGGTCCTAGGTAGGCCCATAATAAGATCCATAGAAGTCTGCTCCCATTTCCACTCCAGAATGGCCAAAGGTTGTAATTCTCCTACCGACCCCGGATTCTCGGCCCTGACTTGCTGATAAGTCAGCATCCCGAAACAAATCTATGGCATCTCACTTCATCCCTTCACATGATATCCGGACGACGTTAAACTTTTTGATCGATTCATCAAAGTCTCACAATTTCCTAAGAGCTCAACACTTGAGCACAGTTCAAAAAACCCAGAACATGCCACAGTACCTGTGGACCAACCGTAGAAGGGCAGACCCAAGCCTCATTAATGGCACCGCGGAACAGCTGCAAACCCTAAGGTTCGAAAGCAGTTCCATGGTCATTATGTTGAGTTAGGATTTCATTCCTCTAGAGGGTCCACATAATTACTTCATGATTTTCCGAATACCTTGAACTTGGAAAAATGGGTTTTTGATATTCGTTCAAACTTTTTAACTTCGCCTAAACAACATGCGAAAACCCGAAACAATATTAAAACTACGAATACGAAACACTCCGAATTGCCTATATTGTAAGATCACATCACATGAAAACTTAGCAAAAACAATAAACACCCGAAACTCTAAAACACTGAAAAAAAAATTGAAGCCAGAATTCTCAAAAAAGGCCGGCTGTCACGAAGAATCTGCTAATCTGCCGTCGACTGTCTCTGAACTGTGCTAAAACAACAAAAGCTACCTCCAGGACTCTGACTCAAAACATCTGCCACAACATTCCCCTTGCCCGAATGATAAGGAA
The DNA here is from genome assembly GCA_030015575.1 of Agapanthus africanus. Classification (NCBI taxonomy): domain Eukaryota; kingdom Viridiplantae; phylum Streptophyta; class Magnoliopsida; order Asparagales; family Amaryllidaceae; genus Agapanthus; species Agapanthus africanus. The sequence goes on from CM057338.1 coordinate 236,160,261, forward strand.
TCTCGCGGTCATACTCTTCACTAGCTATATCCATCCGCGTTGTCTTAAATTTAGATCTCACTGCTGAAAAATATACTTTAAGCTTCTTGTGGTCCAAAGAAAAAAAAACACTCTTCCGGATCAACCTGGTCAACGTTATATCTATATGAGAAAATCCTGTATGAAATATCGATATAATCCGTCCAAACCCAAAATGCTGCGAACCACTATCACTGTTTCAGGTATGGACCAGTGCTGAACGGACTCAATCTTCTTCGGTTCTATACATATACTATCCTTCGTAACCACGTGACCCAAGCAGTCAACACTATCTAATCAGAAAACACACTTGAATAATTTAGAAAATAGCTGGTGTTCCTTCAAAATCTATAACGAAATCCTCAATTACTGTCCAGGCTTCACTCGGCTCCAAAAGTACACTAGGATGTCCCCAATGAACACGATGCTAAGCTAATCAAGAAGCGGCCTGAAAATGCGGTTCATCCAATTCATAAATGCTACTGGGGCATTGATGAATCCGAACGAGATCACCAAAACTCATAGTCCCATAGCGCGTGCGAAAAACAATCTTCAGAATATCATCCTCTTGAACCCGCAACAGATGGTAGCCCGATCGCAAATCAAACTTCTAGAAATATCCCGCACCCTAGAGCTAATCCAATAATTCATCGATGCGAGGTAGAGGATATCTGTTCCGCACAGTAGCCCAACTCAACCGACGAAAATTGATGCGCAAGTACAACTTCTATCTTTCTTCTTGACGAACAGGATATAAGTACCCCAGGTGACGCACTCGGACAAATAAGCCCTTTATCCAAAAATCTTGCAAATGATCCTCCAGTCCTCTTAGCTCCGCCGGTTTCATCCGATATGGCGGTATAGAAGAAGGCTCCGTGCCGGGAATCAAGTCAAGCAGAACTCAATATCGCGCTCTGGCGACAAACCAAGTATCTTATCAGGAAAGACATCTTGAAATTCCCTTAAAATCGGGATTTGGTCCAACGGGACCTCTACGGCTCTGATATCGCAAACATACGCCAAGAATTTCCTGACATCCTTTCCTCAAGAATGGAGCAGCGTGAAGAGAAGAAATCAAATTGAATGAAGAATCCTTATCTCTGATGTGAACAAAACAAACACGAACGAAAAACACATCGAGCGACCAAGGATTAGCCTACGGAAGGAATCACAACAAGCGGCTGATTTAGCAAGGACTACTATCGGCTGGACTGCGATATAAGGTATATGGATACCATCTTAAACAACACCGGAAAGAAATACGTATTGGAAGAAAACACCGAACGAATACCTGTCACAACGGCGTCTATCTAACCGCCTCTATGCTGGCATACCGGTACGAATCCGCTTTGGTCCAGAAACGATTGATGTCTCAGAAATGTGCTTCTTCAACAAAAATATTTCGTCCATAACAACGACGTAAGTGTCAAAAGGTTGGGTACCAACAACAAGAAATAACTGCATATCCAATCTTCACGCGAACCTCTTTATTCATCTTTCTTCAGTGTCCACCAGGTAAGGAGCATATCGAACCGTTGAGTAAACTAAACATCATACTCGGATACTGTTATCCCTGAAGTCTTGCGCAAAACTCGAAACAATGAGCTCGGGCATTTCAAACACTCTTTAAAAGGAACGAGCAAGAATTACCGCTGTGAATTTCATCCCAAGTCATAGGAGTTAGATCTGCAGCTTGGCCTCTCCCAACTGACTTGCACCACATCTGAGAAAGACCTTCTAAACGAAATTTCGCAAGCTCAACCCATATCTCGTCAGAACATCTCTGTTAATTGACAAATCCTAGCCATCCTATCGAGGATTGTCTATGGATCTTCCGCTGCATCTGTGCCGGTGAAAACTGGAGGCTTTAACCTCAAAAATTCCTGTAAGAATACGGAAATAATCTTGGTACCAACAGGAACAGCTGCCTATGCAGCAAATACGATCACAATTCCCGCAATATGAGGGACATCATCGGCACTTGGGGCTCGGCTAGCCTTAACTAACAATAAACCATCGGTCACATGTCCTGAATACTCGACTCTAGCCTAGTCATCCATTCTGGAGAAGGCGGATTACTTGTCCCTGAGGGGTAGGCATATCGCCCTGATCGGTCCTTGTTTCAAACGAGCCTACTCTAATCTCATCTCTGGCGGCAGCACTCTGGCCCTCGTAGTCTTCGGCGGTATAGTGGCTGGAACAAGAAACATGATCGATAGGAACATTACGATCGAATAAAAGGATTTCTGGAATCAAGGAAGGAAATACAAGCATATAAATATAGATCCTAAGGTCACTTAGGCGGAGTACCGTATCGTAAGTATGCCGCGGAACATACACACGCTACGCCGCTCTGCTTAAGTCACCTACTCCATCTACCAAGGGTCGTTCTACACTTAGAAAGGTAAAACCTATCTCTCTGATACCAACTTTGTCACGACCCGAAGGTACGGAACGTGACTGGCACTTAAATTACGAACGTCTCAAGGCGTACGTAATCTAAGTAAGCTAAAGCCCAGAAATCTAAACCAAATAAAGAAATAGAGTGAAGGAAAACCTATTTAAAGAAAGTGATTAAAACCAAATAAGTCGCATTAACCATTAAAAAACATCAAAATTTCCTTAAAATTTCGGCAGAGTCCCTTTGTAAATACTGGCCCCAAAACGGGTACAAAACAAGAAAATACATAATAATGAATAACGGCATACTCAAGCGGGAGCTAGCTCTTCGCCAAAAAAGGAATCACAACCACATGCAATAAATATATCATAATAATGCGAAATAAGTATAAAAGCATCACGTCGGCTCAAATGAGCATCGACACCAAACCATAAATACAAGTCTCAAGTCTCACCGTCTAGTCCAATATACAAGGGTAGATTGAGTATACTAGATACAAAATAAAAATACACGGTGGGATCAAAAGCAAATCCTCCAAAACCCACCTGTGAGCAAGCTGTAAGTCAATACAATGAAGCAGAAAAGAAGGTACGTCTGCCACCACTGTGTTGACGAGTCAAACCTGCAAGATATTGTGGCACAACGGGGGTGAGTTGCCAGCTCGTGATTAGTAAATAACATCTAATAAGGCTATCGTAAGTATGCACGCAAATGCGTCACAATCTACGCATATACTAATATGATGCAATGCACTAACATGTATGCAACGTGAATGCATAATCAACATGAAACCTGAGTATGTTTGGTGTGAGAAAATCTTTATTTTTCTTAGAAAAACTTCTGTGAAGTGACTGAAGTATCATCAAAGAAATCCATAGAAATCTGTGTCAAGCATCGACACAAAACATATATGTCTCAATGTCTCAAGATTTCAATATCTCAATATCTCAAAGTCTCGATATCTCGGGCTCCGTCAGTCCGGATCGGCCCATATCATCAAATCTCACGACAATGGTCGGTATCCTCCGGATATCCGCCACTCCAGACATCACCGGTAGGTTGTCTGCCCTTTCCAGGCTCATCGTCTACAACTCGAGCTTCTTGCCCCGAGATACCATACCGAGCCCACCATGTACCCGAGAAGGTTCATCCAACCCTCGAATCGGGTCTCGAAATCCAACAGAAAATATGAAAACTCATGGTGGACGACACATACATCACGAGAAAACCACAACTTGCATTTTAAAAGATAATAAGTTTATAAATTCTTGCGGTTTTTCCCAAAATCCAGAAATCTCATAAAGACTAAAATCCTCGAGAAGAATCATAATACATGATCATGTAGGAAAATTACAATGTCTATGATATCCATATCATGAAATGCGATTATAACTAGAAAACTATGTATGAATGATGATGAAATACGGTACATATACGACTAGCAATCCTTAGTGTCAATCTTAATGAGATGGAAAATACAACTACCAGTTTAAATATCATGTTTGATGCAAATGTTTTCGATACTAATCTAAGCAGGTTCTATAGTGTTCGTGACATAGCAATTACCAATGGCGTGTGTGTTCGCATAAATAGTGCACGTGCGGCAGGAACCAATGGTAATGGTGCAGGTGTCCTATGAAATGTATCATATATATATATATATATATATATATATATATATATATATATATATATATATATAACAATGTGATGCAACGAGACGGCTAACTAGGAAACTACGCATATAAATGAAATTACTACTAGTAATCCTACTGTTGGGCGCCTCGCGCCATCTAGACGATCCTCCCATAGATGTATACATCTACTCATCGGGACGCCTCCGCTACTCTGATCCGATATCCGCCCTGTCTTTCCGCGCCGCGTCCGACGCCTCTGCACCCATTCCTATAATCGCACACAAGCAATTAAGAGTATAAATATACGAATAGTCGCGAGAACAAACGATACAAGAAAATCAACGCGCGCTCTTTAAACGCGCACGCACTTGGCGCACAAACGCGCTCATGAAAACGCCGCAAACTACAACAGAGTCGCTATACATGACAACTAGCGATCCTAGTACCCACTAGTACCAATTGCACATTCACTATAATCTAAATATTATATGAAATAGGTTATAATTTATCCAAAACCCTAAACTCCTTTAAAAGCTATTTATTCCGAAACATAGTAAGCATCAAATTTCCATTTTTATTCAAAGCTTGATGTTTTAACGAATCTAGTGGTCAAAATGATCACTAAATATCTTAATTAAACGACACAAACACTAACTAAATTTTATCTCACCTATTTACATTAATTGTAAAAATCTAGTTTGCAAAAATCATAATTAGGACAATTTAAATGTAACAATTTAACAAATTGCCAACTAGATTATGTTTTTTTCTGCATGTCTTAAAATATTAATCTACATTTAACTAACTTGATTTATTTATAAAAAACCCCTAACTTATATTCTAAACCTTCTCTTGAAAACTAAATCTTAAAATTAAAGCCATATTTAAACACTTAATTAGCTAAATTAAAGTAACTAACCAATAATCAAAACATAGGCTTAGGATTTATACCTCACGACTTGAGATCCAAACATGCAAACTTATCTCCAAAATGATATCTTGCTCCAAGGATTCAAGCAAGATTTGAACAAGAATAATGGGTGGAGATTAAACTATGAGTTAATGAGGTTTTTGTGTGGATTTTTGAGTGAATTTTTGAAGAGTTTTGAGTTGAGAATGAGGTGGGAAAAATGGAGAATGGGGGTAGCCATTTTCGGCCAGAGCAAAATATGAGAGGGGAGAGAGAGAGAAATGGGTAGATGAGTGTAGAAACATCCTCACCTATTATATGTATTAACCCCCTTTTTAATTTTCCTTTATATTATTTTTTTATAAATGGGAATTGAGATGGAGAATTGGTGGAAAGAGAGAGGGGCTGCACTAAAAGGCTCGGCCACTTGAGGAATTGGGTGTGTGTGTGAGTGTGTAGATGTTTCCAAATGAAGAAAAATCTCTCCTAGCTCATTAATGCACCAACAAATTTAATTCTATTTTTATGTATTTTATTTTATTTTTCCTTTGACCCTAGAAACAACTAGAACTTGGAATAACTTGAAAAAAAAGTGTTACCACGAGGTTTTAGTATGTCATAGTTCCTAAGTATTTAATTAACCCATTAAAATTTGTATTTATCACTAATTTAATGTATATATGAAAGCTTAAAATATTATTTAAAATAATTAATTAAGGAAAAATATTCACGTAAACTAATAATTTTTAAGTGACTAAATAAATACCATATACTAGAAATTACATAGTTAAAATGGGTGTTTTTAAGTCTATGTTGAAAAATAATTATAGTTAAATTTTACGAAAAATGTGATTTATATTACAAGTTATCCGAAAATTCACCTAAAGGATATTTATTTATTTATTTATTTATTTTTAAAACATTACATTTATGTAACTTCGTCAACCGTTTTCATTGATGTGCCTAGTCTAAAATGCCATAAGAAAACTTGATTTAATTCTAGAGACTTTCTTTTAAGTGTATTCTGAACAATGAAAACTTGGTGTTGATTTAATACGTATATACCGTTATCTAGTGTACCGGACCCAATCAAACCATGATTAAGATAGATGCTTATAATATCCCTTACAAATGTAAAATCATAACCTTCTTTAGAAAGTAAAGATACAAATATGATATTACATGTCAAACTAGGTACACAAAAACAGTTACGCAAAACCAAAATGTGTCCACTTATCAATCCTAGGTGATATTCCCCTACAGACACAGCATCCATGCTAGCTCCGTTAGCAACCCTAAGGGTCATATACCTGCCTTTATAATTATACGGTTTCTCGGTGCCTACAATGAATTACATATATGAGATCCTGATCCGGTATCCAATACCGAGGAAGTAGAGTTAATTGACAGACAGTTTTCAATCATAAACACACCTGAAGTCGAAGTCACAAATTGCTTCAGATCCTGGTTCTGGGCTTTTCAGGCTCTGCAGTCCTTCTTCCAATGGCATTTCCTGTGACAATAGAAGCATTCCTATTTCTCTACTGTCGGCTCCCCAACTTTTGCCTTGCCTTTCTTTTCTATCTCACTGACACCGCCTTTCGGCTTGGTGGGGACCTTTTTCCCTTGGCTTTCGCCTTGGATCTAGAAGAGAAAGATTCCCCAATAAGCAAAGTGGATGTATCCCTTGTTTTCTGTAGGGTGCCCTCTGCACTCCTCAATATGGTGAGGAGTTCTGGAAGTGTAACTTTCTTCCCTTGAATATTGAAATTCAAGATAAACTGGGCATAGGTACAGGGGAGGGACTGTAAAATCAAGTCTGTATATAACTCGTTCTCCAATATGGTCCCAAGGTCCGAAAGCACTTCAATTTAGCTGATCATCTTAAGGACGTGGTCTCCTACAGATGACCAGATAGCCAATCTCGCCTGAAACAATTTCTTCGAGGTCTCATATCTTGCGATAAAAGATTGCCCTCCTTATAAATTCTTGGTATGGAGGAAGATAGAAGCTAAATCCATCTTCTCGTGCCGCCTTTGGTGTTCATTATTCATTGAGGCCAGTACGAGGCACTTAGCTTTCGCACTGTCTATTTCCCATGTCTTACGGATTCCGATATCCGTGACAGTGGAATCTGGACATAGGACGGCAGGGGCTTTGGTAGTAAGGAGGTAGCCCAACTTGTCTTAGGTTATGGCTATCTGGACATTCCTTAGCCAATCTTTATAGTTTGGCCCCATCAATATATTTTTATCCAGCAGTAATTTAAGCCCGATCATTTTGGTCGCTTCCATTAGAAGAGAGAGAAAAAACACTCAGCATGATACTCTTACAAGTTAAGATTGGTTAATAGTTTACCTAAACAGGATGACTCCCACTGTTTCTCAAATCCTCCTTCAAATCATAAAAGAAAAATTAGTCAGGATTAATCACACCCTACAATTCTTGCTTAACCTTTCGTCCAGGCTAGTGTCAGTATTTCGAGGGAGGTTTTCTAATACTTTTGCAAACTTTCTTAATTATATAATCTCTTTTCCGTGGAGGCATAGCCCCGCTAACACTGTTCTAGACACCTACTTGGTTTATAGTATTGATTGTAAAGTAAAAACTCTCTCGAGGAGTAACAAAACTCACGGTGGGATCGGGATCCAACTATCATTGCATGACAACTTTGAAGGAATCTTAAAATCATCACACTCCAGATGGTATGCAAAACCAGCAAGTTTCCTTTTCCTTTGAAACTCCCGATATGGATTTTTTCCCCAGGCGCTTATGACCTTGACGAAGCCCAAAATATCATAAGACGCAAGTCAAGTTCTACCCTTCATTGTCCAGGTTAATCTGAACTCATTCGTACAAACCCTTGACGAATGCCAAAATAGTTATACGCCTATCCCAGATTAACGCATCTATCTATGCTACAGATGAATACCCAGCAGTTATCAATCACTATGCCTTAGCAAAAACCAAAATACATAGTTTGAATACTACTGAATACCCATCTGAAATGATGGAGGGCTACGGCTGATTTTGGTAAAAACCGTGAACGTAATGAACTTGATATAGTCGAAAGAACCATGATAGCTTTTAAAAGGAGTGGTTTAAGCTCTGTATTTAAAAGTCATTTTTCAAGAAAAACGAGTGGTTTTGAAATTTTTCCAACGATTTAACTTTGGTTTGTTTTCTTTGCATTAAACAATATTAATGTGGTTTCATCATTTAAACCTATCATTACAGAAAGAAACGAAAATAGAATGTACGCTTATGCCTTTCGCATTCGCCGCGGGGCCCCGTCATGCACCATTAGGTTACTTAATTAATGGCAGAGTAGGGGCAGGGCTAGCGCGGGTGCAAAACATAAACAATTTTTATTATATACAATATATATATATATTCGTCTCACGCAATAATAGACATTCCAGATCACAGATTATAGCAACACAGAACGGATGAATATATTGGATATACTAAGATATCCATGTTCCACGGCCGTGATGAATAGCCAAACCCCACTCTAGACCTCTACGGGTGCAGCAAACTACCCGCCAAATTTCCGAAGTGAAACAGCCTCCCTCAATGAAATGAGTAGGACACTCGGCATTTAAAGAACCCGGTAGTTTGTGCACCCCCTCCTTGGGTCTATCTTAGGTGCAAGAAAAAGTAAATGAAATAATACAACGGTGGCTACAAGCTCAACCCGGATGTGCCCCGCAAAAAAATATTACATCAATTTACAAATATACATGAATGAAAGAAAAGAACGCTCTTCTCACATCCTCACGGCTATTCATTCACGACGATCCAATACTTCATATCCACAAACTATCAACAAGATACTAGATATGTACAACCCCCACTAATCGACATATAGCAATTAGTAGACCTTTAGAAACACATATACAAACTTAAACGAATAAACGATGTTAAAATTCCGACTTCGAAATACTCCGTAATGACCCAACACAAAGATAACAGAATATGAAATCTGGGAAAAATCAAACAATACCTAAAATCCTAAATCTAAGAGTACGGAACACCACAAAAAAACCAAAGATCCAACTCCCTTAAAATACCGATGAGGCCGGGAAAAATGATAATTTCGCAGGTTCGTTCTTGGAGTTTGGGCCTCGTTTTCCTATGGTGTTCTAGTTACAACTAAAGAAGCACTATGTAATTTTTCAAAAAAAAATTAGAGGCTCTTTTAAAATCGACAGAAACATGGATTTCGTTTTAATCGTTTCAGAGTTATTTTGGCTTCATAACTTTAAACTTCATTTAACAAGCTAGTTAAGGTTTTAGTAGGCTCTGATACCACTGTAAGTCAATGCCGCACACCCTATGCACTTGTAGGGAGGTGGAATACACAAAAAACGATTTTTATACTTGCAACATTGACCTATCTACAAGATTTTTTCGGAAACCTTAACTAGCTAAATACTTGGAGGTTCTAAACTACTATGTAAGTGTTTTATACCTCCTTGAATCTAGCCTTCGGGTCTTCTTCTCCTTTCATTGAGCTCCTCGGAACTGTGTATCTAGCTCGGCCATCGGCCTCCAAGTGTCGAAGACGATCCACCCGAGAGTCTATGATTCAAGCTCCATTCTCTAAACCGAGGTAACTAAAGTACCTGGTTCGCTAAACTAGATATCTTAGGAGATGCAGAGTGTTAATTGGAGTATTTTATCTCAAATGACCCTAGGTTTCACAACACATGTGAGGGTTAGAGTCTTGAGGAAGAAGGAGAGGAAGAATGGAGAAAGAAAGAAAGTATGCAAATGAGCTAAGTCTTGTGGTAGTGAAGAATGGCTCACTTTTTTCTTACATGAAGCATGTGATAATTTTCAATAGAAAATTGTAGCCATACTTCAATAGTAAGTCCAAACCAATAAAATAAAGGAATAAGCCATGCTTCACCATGCCACAAATATCTCTATTTTCCACCTCATTATTCTATTTTCCAAAATAGATAAATCCAATAATGAGATGTCCTTTTCTAGAAGTATCTCTTGTAAAATTACAAGAATACTCTCACTGTATATACATACCTGTATTCATACTGTAAAAATACGAATACGATGAGATAATAATAATCCAATAATATAATACTAGAATCTGGTTTAAACCAAAGCCCACTAGTATTATCCATCCGAAAAAAATCCATGTAGCCAGTATATGTATATGATCAGAACCCTGCACGTAAAACCATACGGTCTCTACATCGTTTCGCCTGAACCAGGGAAACTCTCTGTGTGGGACTCTAAAGACTTAACAGTATGCTGGCAGTGAGTTTAACCACAAGTCCGTTAGCGACACTAGCTGTACGTAATGGCTACCCAGGTATCTGTCGAAAAGAAGGCCGACGAGCGAACTCATTCGAACTCCTACTAAGTCAATCCGTGACAATCTCCGTACAGTCCGGTCTGTTCGTCTAAGAGTATCGCATATCGGCCCCAGGGTGTGGTATACGTCAGACCCTTAGTAGCGCAATAAGTCATGTCGGTGTAGAGCCCAATACACTCTGAGAAACTACTGATGTACCTACCTGTAAATCTCACTTTCCCTAGCCAGGAACTTTGTGTATTGGCTATCCGAACACAGCACGACATCAACTCCCAATACCGAGAAAGACAAATCATTTCTATCCACTACTGCTTCCAAGTGCTTCAGGACTGTACCCAACCACTACCTGTTTGCACGACTCATTTGAGACGTGGTAGGATAGTAATCTAAGTACAGTGGGAACACACTCGAGACGAATAGTGATGTCAAGTCAACGAACTAATATGTACTCATGTCACCCGGGAACCGCTAACTGACGATAGATATAATACCAACCAGCAGTACCCATCGAGTCCGTCCAGTGTAACTCATAACCCAATGAGCACCTGTATACTATCTCTGGTACGGCATACCAATGGCTGCGGGATAGGCCATCTCCCATGACTGGAATGAAAAGCGTATACACTAGTCTACTCTTAAGTATCGATACCCTGTCTCGATAATTCTACAATTAGGGACAAGTATAAGGATGTGCTTATAGACTACCCAGCCCCTACTAGTGTGATTGTCATCACAACACTGGTAGTCAAGCAAACATCCTAAGGGCTTTATCAATGTGTATTAGCGGTATGCTAAAAAAAAACATATACACATATTAAGATAGAATCAAACTAGATAGCATAGTATTATATTGAGCAAGATTGTTATTATATCTGTGTATATCCCTGTTCCCCTCCGAACGGCGGCCAAGACATGGGGCGTCTTGCCTGAGATTCGGGGCAGATGCTATTTGGTTTTATCCGTCCATCTCTCCAAAGATGCCAAGTTGATTTATGGCACCGTGTATCGGAGGTTTGGACGGATGCGGCCGATGTAGCAGACTTCGTCAGATTCCCCCTAGCTTGAGGGGTTTTTGATTGTGGGGACGCTCTTCCCTGCAGGCGCAAGCACCTGCAGTTAATTATGCTACCGCATCGCGGTAACAACTTTCTCCTTCTCCAAAATTTCACTTCGTGTCGTGGGTGTTTGTTTTGTTTGTGGTTGCTTGTGGATTGTATACGGAGACTGATTTATGTTGTCGCCCGTAGGACGTGAATTAGTCCAAATCCGTATTTTCTTAGATTTGGGTTTGAGATTTTGGTTTGAAGATACATTAGCTGTATTTGAGGCTAAGATCAACTCAAACGTTCGTTAAGGATACGTTAGTCCAGTTTGAGACTAAGATCAACTTAATGGGATCGTTTAGATCCGACAAAAGAGCGTTTGGGCTCTATTGTTCCAGTTTAGGGACATAGTGGTACATTGAATGTATGGCCGTCGGAACCCGTCACCTCTCTGACGACGTTGAAGGATTACAACGACGGATGTCAGAGGAGTTCAGAGATGTACCCTTGAACCAAGGTTGATTGGGTGATCCATAGTCCAATTTGGGACTAAAGTCTGTTTGAAGGTTTAAAGATACGTTAGCTGTATTTCAGGCTAAGATCAAATTAAACGGGATCGTTTAGATCCGACAAGAGAGCATTTGAGGGCTCTATTGTTCCAGTTTAGGGACATAGTGGTCCATTGCCAGTTTAGGGACATGGGAGTCCAACATTCCCATTTTGGAGACGGATATTAGTTTAAGGACACGTTAGCCATATTTGAGGCTAAGATCAACTTAAACGTTTGTTAAGGATACGTTAGCCTAATCTCCAGACTAAGATCAACTTAACGGGATCGTTTGGATCCGGCAAGAGAGCAATTGGCTCTATTGTTCCAGTTTAGGGACATCGTGGTCCATGTTCCAGTTTAGGGACATGGGGGTCCATTGAATGTATGGCCGTCGGGACCCGTCACCTCTCTGACGATGTTGAAGGATTACAATGACAGGTGTCAGAGAAGTTCGGAGATGTACCCTTGAACCGGATGTAAATTGATTTAAGAGAGCAGCCGTGCTCAGTCAATTTAATTTGAGGACTTACGGCCAGAATTAGGCTAAGTCCAGTTGAGAATGTTCAACATTTTATTTATTTTTGGCCTATTAGGCTTATGCTAGAGCTTTGCCCCTGTTAATAATGCACTGCATTTTATTTTGGCCTGTAAGGCCTATTTGATTTGGGCTCTGTCCCTTTTAATAGTGCATAGCACTTTGTTTGGTCTGATAGACCTTCTTTTATTGGGCTCTGCCCTTTTATTAATGCGGTGCATTTAATGTTCTGACAGTGCCCCACGTGGCTTGTCAGGCGCTTTCCGCCAATTGAGGAGCACAAGGCGCAAGTCCATGGGGAGGTGACACGTGTCACGCTCTGGTGAGCGCAAGCGCAGTGCGCTGCGACAGTGCGCCGCGCTGTTGCGCTGCTAACACGTGGCGCGCTCTGGTGAGTTGCGCCAATGAGAGCAATGCTCTGTTTTTAAAGTGCATAGCGCAGATCATTATGGAGCTGACACGTGGCCCTCTCTGGTGGCTTGCGCCAACCCGAGAGTGCAACAGTGCAGATTTTGCAAGTGCAGGGCACTTTTTTATTATTTTGATCCATTTTAGATCAAAGAAAACAAATTTTCTTGTTTTCAAAGAACCCGTGGTTTATCAAAAGGCAATGCCTTTTTGTTGATCAAATGATCTTCTTATTTTTATTCTTATTATTTGATCTTTTCTTTTTATTTTAAGATCTTGATCTTGTTCTTAGATCATTGATCTTTTCAGAAGAAATTCTTCTTTTATTAAAGGTTTTTACCTTTTTTTTCTTCGAGCTTTTCTCAAAATTCTTTAGAGGAATTCTCTGTTTTTCTCTCTGTGTTGATGTGTTTCTGTATTTCTCTGTCTTTTAGACTTGGGGTCTAGGGGCCTTTATATAGTGCCCATTAATTTGTTAAATTTGTTAAAGAGATCTCTCTCTGAGTGATTTGGGGATTTTTCCCCACCGTTGGATCTTTGATCCAAGGGCTTCTGTTTTACAGAGGAGAATCTTATTGTTTTAATAAGATCGAGAAAGATCTTTCCAGAATTTTTCTATTTTGGTGCTGGCATTGGCGCAAATGCATCTGCGCTTGACACATATCGCGCAGCGCAGAGCGCTGCGCAACTGCGCCAGCGCAACTGCGCTGCCACGTGTCGCGCAGCGCAGAGCGCAGCGCAACTGCGCCAGTGCAACTGCGCCAGCGCAGCGCAACTGCGCTACCATGTGTCGCGCAGCGCAGAGCGCAGCGCAACTGCGCCAGTGCAACTGCGCTGCCACGTGGTGCGTTGCGCCCAGCGCAAGGAATCTGAAACGTTGCTTCAGCTCCCGCCTTGGAATTTGAACAGAGCTTTGCTCTGATTTGGGTAAACAAATGCCCCCCACCGTTGCGCTTACGTGGCCTCCAAACGTGAGCGCAGCGGTGGTAGAATTCCAACTGTCGCGCCATCCCTTGGAAGTTGAAACGGCTCTTCAATGCCTATAAATAGGACCTTTGGTCTCTTAGATGATTTTCATCTCTTCATAAGAATTTTGTTCAGAGCCCTGCTCTTTTGTTTAAGTACTTTTTAAAAGTTCAAACTCTAGAGAATTTTAGGTAAAAATCAATTTGGATTAAATTAAATCAATTTTAAGAGCCTTGCTCTCAATAGATCCCTGATCTAAAGAAGACCTGTTTAGGGTTTCACTTAGCAGAGCTTTGCTCTAAAAGGGTCTAAAGAGAACTGAGGAGAACCCTATTAGGGTTCCATTAATAGAGCTCTACTCTCTAAATGATTTTCCTTGTATTTTCTCATTTCATTAATGGAGCTTTGCTCATTCCAAATCATATAAAGGAACTTTTAAGATGTCATTTCATGGATCTTGGAGGTTTTTTTTTAAGAGGGAATTTTATTTTTGATGAATTATATCATCTTTTTAGAGATTTCAATGTTCTTAAGGGATTTTCTTTAAATTTTCCTCATAACTGATTTTGACAGGCGTCACTCCTGTCTGCAGAGCATTGCTCTCGAGGAGTTTAACTCCCTATGCCTTTTTCCTCATTGCTAATCTTCCAATGATGTTTCCTTCAGGCATTATGGCTGTTCATCTATACAGTCTACACGAATTCATCACCTACGAGGACATCCGCGTACAGGGTCGTCATCAGAACCAGGAGTTTACAGATGCCCAGTGTGCGGAGGTTATGGGCCTTCTGAACGCACACATTGGTTGGCTGCTTCCTCGCCGTTCTGCTCTCTTGAAAGTCGTGGTGGGAACAATTTGGAGAGCACTCCCGCGGTTTCACGAGGCCATGCCGCTTAATGCGCTGGATGATGCCGAAGACAAGGTGCATTCAGTGTACCTATCGGGGCTAATCTCGAAGAAACGGCGGGATAGCCTCATCGACATTCTGCATCAAATTTTTCAGCAAACAACGATAATCGCTGCTTATCGAAGGATGGGGGGCCTTGCCGAAGATCTTGACACACGTGAGCGCGAGAGACTGCGCATGAGAATAATCAGAGAGGCCAGAAGAACTCTAGATGGCCTTACTTTTGAATTCCTTAATCCGTGCCCTGAATCTGAGATTATACCGTTGTAATCATTTGATGATGTTCTTGTTTATTTCTTTATGATTATAATAACTCTTGGCAATATGAATGGAAATTTTTTTATTTCAGCTTGTCTTATTTCTCGTTCTGAGTCTCCTGCAGATGCATGAATGAGTGTATCTCGAACGTTTGATCAAATGCAAATCGGATGTTCCTTCTTCTTTCTTTGATTATCAGCATGTTGTCTTAGTAAACATGGTCGATAGATGACAGAGCGAGCATCCTGTCTTAGCTCCTTCAGGAGGTGGTGATGGTTTAGGCGGCAGGTTCAGATCTGCTTGCCTAGGACTTTTCAACTTTATGAGTCGCGGGGGTCTCATAAAGACTTTTCTCCCTACGGATCGAGAGGATCTCGTAGGTGTATTTTCTCCTTAGGAATCGTGAGGATTCCTAAGTGCGTTTTCTCTTATAAGTCGTAAGGATCCTATAAGAGAATTTTTCCCTCTTATGAGTCGAGAGGACCCGTAAGCGGTTGTTTCCCTCCTTGTCAAGATTCGACTTTGAAGAGTGAGACCCGTGGATAGTGTGCAAGAGACCATTTTGGTCCGACTTGCAGCGTCCCAGTGCTTAGGAAACAGGGTTTTTTTTAATCCCTGCTACCTAAGGCTTTATCTTACGAGTCGAGACGAATCGAGAAGTTCTCGCAAAGACATCAATTTCCTCACGAGTCGAGACGAGTCGAGACGAATCGAGCAAGCATATCCTAACGTCACAGTTAACCTCTGCTCTTTACGACAGAGGTCCGTTAGGGTCTGTGGTACTTAGGGTTTTGGCCGTCGTACCGTCGCGTTGGCTGATATGTTCCTCGATATGCAATCTTGCTATTCGAGTAGCCTTGCGATTGCCGTGTCTCTGATCCCTTCGGGGGCTGGACAAGACGTCTTCAAGTAATCTTCCAGGTAATCTTACCGTCGAAAGATCAAGCGTAGGGATATTCCATGTCACTTTTTACTTGAGGTTAGGCTCATTTTGGAGAGCCCCGATGAGTCATAACCACTCCGCGCTGGTGTAGGATGACCTCCGATAGTCTTTCAGGCTTTATATGACTTGCCGTCAAGACCCTGAAGCTAGGAATTTAGCCTTTGCTTCGTTTGCTGGCATTGCGTCCTCTATATCGAGAAGAATGTCGCGGTTGTCTCTTGGATGTTGGTGAACCGTCGAGGTTTGGAACTAGGGACTTTGCCGTGGCTCCGCTGTTTGATGATGTTGCGTCTGCTGTGTCGAAACGAACATCGACGTGGTGACCATTCCACACTGGTGTGAGATGATCTCCGGTTGTCTTTCAAGCTTTATATGACTTGCCGTTAAGACCTTGAAGCTAGGAATTTGTCCTTTGCTTCGTTTGCTGGCATTGCGTCTGCTATATCAGGACGAATGTCGTGGTTGTCTCTAGGTTGCTGGTGAACCGTCGAGGTTCAGAACTAGGGATTTTTCCATGGCTCCGTTGTTTGGTTGTCGCGTCTGAATCCTGCTGGAAGGAGAACGCCGTGGTGACATATCATCTGCTGTACCGAGACGAACGTCGAGGTGGTGACCACTCCATGTGGGATGATCTTCGGTAGTCTTTTAGGTTTTATATGAGTTACCGTCAAGACCCTGAAGCTAAGAATTTGGCCTTCGCTTCGTTTGCTGGCATTGCGTCTGTTGTATCGAGACGAATGTCGCGGTTGTCTCTAGGTTGTTGATGAACCATCGAGGTTTGGAACTAGGGATTTTGCCGTGGATCCGTTGTTTGATTGTCGCATCTAAATCCTGCTGGAGGGAGAACGCTGTGGTGACATCTCATCTGCTGTACCGAGACTAACGTTGAGGTGGTGACCACTCCATGTGGGATGATCTCCGATAGTCTTTCAGGTTTTATATGAGTTACCGTCAAGACCATGAAGCTAGGAATTTGGCCTTCGCTTCGTTTGCTTTGGCGTGTCCGGATCCTGTTGGAGGAAGGACGCTGTGGTGACATCTCGTCTGCTGTATCGAGACGAACGTCGAGGTGGTGACCACTCCGCGCTGGTGTGGGATGATCTCTGATTGTCTTTCAGGTTTTATATGAGTTACCGTCAAGACCTTGAAGCTAGGAATTTGGCCTTCGCTTCGTTTGTTTTGGCGTGTCTGAATCCTGTTGGAGGAAGGACGCTGTGGTGACATCTCGTCTGCTGTATCGAGACGAACGTCGAGGTGGTGCTGGGATTTTTCCATCACTTCGCTTTGTTTCGACCGTGAGCTCTTTCGTTGACGTTGCATCTGCATCCTGCTGGACTGCGAAGGAACACCGTTGTTGGTCTTCAAGCTGTAGATTTGGCCGTCGAGACTTAGAACTAGGGACTTTGCCATGGCTCCGATTGGTGATGTTGCGTCTGCATCCGATTGGAGGGAGGAAGAACGCCGGTGTTGATCTCTAAGTTGTCGATGTTGACGTCGAGACCCTGAAGCTAGGGATCTTCCTTCGCTTCGTTTGTTGACATTGTGTCTGCAATATTGCGACAAATGTCGAGATTGTCTCTAGGCTGTCTATAAACCGTCGAGATTTGGCTTCGTTTTCTGATGGAGCCCGTTGGGAAGGTATGGTTCCCTCTTTATTTGTGCCCCTGGATTGTATACAGGGATCGACGTGATCTCACCTGTAGGGAAAAAAGTTTCATTCTTTCATCATTTTTTATTCTTTTCATGATGCTCTATCATTTCAGCTTTTTATATCGCGAAAATTGCGATTGCCCAATCATTTCGGCTATCTTTCGCGGTGCCCAATCATTTTGGCTATTTTTTTTATTTTTACTCGCTGCTTTTTATTGCGAGTTGCCCAATCATTTCGGCTATTTATTTTATTTTTACTCGCTGCTTTTTATTGCGAGTTGCCCCATCATTTCGGCTATTTTACATGCATACATTTTTACTTGCTGATTTTGTTGCAAGTTGTCCCATCATTTCGGCTATTTCATATGCATTTTTAGCTCGCTGATTTTTTTTTATCACGAGTGTGGAACTTGGAATCTGGTGCCGATCTCAGCATCAGCATCGCTACAACTGGAATATTGCCAGGAGCGAATCATCATTTGCCATGAAAGGACTTGGAATTTGATACCGGTTTAGGCATCAGCATCGCTACAACTGGAATGTTGCCAGGAGTGAATCATTATTTGCTTCTTTCGATGTCGAACAAAGGTGGATTAGCGGACAGGGTTAGGATCCCGTCGACTAAGGCTTTTGACTTTATGAGCCGTAAGGGTCTCACAAAGGTATTTCTCCCTACGAGTCGTGAGGATCTCGTAGGTGTATTTTCTCCTTAGAGATCGTGAGGATTCCTAAGTGTATGTTACCCTGTAAGTCGTAAGGATCTTACAAAAGGGTTTTCTCCTTATAAATCGAGAGGACTTATAAGGGTCGTTCACCATGCGAACATATCCCCCAGTCATGGATGGGACTTGGTTAGGGAAATGTTTATTCACGCGCGTGGATTGTATACAAGGGTCAATATTGAACCACTTGTAGGGCAGTATCGGAGGTTGTGGGGATTTCTTAAGAACAGGTTCAGGTCTCTGTAACTTAAGATTTTCAAATCTTATGAGCCGTGAGGGTCCCATAAGAGAGTTCTCCTTACGAGTTGTAAGAATCCCGTAAGTGTAATTTCTCCTTAGGAATCATAAGGATCCCTAAGTGTGTTGCTTCCCTGTGAGTCGTAAGGATCTCACGCGGGTGGTTTCTCCTTAGAAGGTCGAGAGGACCCTGTAAGTGTCTTTTAACGAGGTTGCTCCCTTTCGGGTTTTCACAAACACTCGCCGGTAGCCCTGCTGTTTTTACTCACGGAGCCCTTTCGAGTTTTCACCCGTGCCCATTTTGCTTATGGACATACCTTTTTTTATTCTTTTTTTTTAACGAGGTTGCGCCCTTTCAGGTTTTCACAAATACTCGCCGGTAGCCCTGCTGTTTTTACTCACGGAACCCTTTCGGGTTTTCATCCGTGCCCACTTTTCTTATGGACATACCGTTTTTTTTATTTTTTTTTTCCGTCAGCCTGAGGATACTGCGGTAGTAGTTTAAGGACATTTCGGTCCTTTGCAAGTTTTAGGACATTGCGGTCCATCGTTAGTTTAAGGACGTTTCGGTCCGCCGTCGCCGTATTTGAGGCGAATATCTAGTTTACTTACTTTTCGGTCTATGGGGCTTTCTCTATGACTGAGCATGATGCCCCCGGCGTGTTCACCTTTTTAGGAGTATGTGGTCGTGGCGGGCTCACCTTCCAGTTCTCGGATAGCGCGAAATTGCCCTGTTGGTATTGATCTTCAACCCAGTTTTTTAAGACGAAGCAATCTTCGATTGGATGGCTCACTGCTTGATGGTAAGGGCAGTAATTAGGATTGTTGAGATCGCCTGGTTGCAGCGGACGTCTTGGATCCGGCAAATTTATAAGCCCGTTACGCGCCGCAAGCTCAAACAGTTTCCTTGTTTTATTATGAGGAAACGAGTAAGGACGCCTCAGTCTCTCCTCGAGGGATGAGCGTGGACGCATATTGCTTTGGCGAACAGTCGGCTTTAAGTTGCTTGGCTGTTGCTGAGCGTTGACAACGAAGGTTGTTTTCCCTTTGCCCTTTTCATTTCGAGAGTCCGGTTTTGGAGGAGACAGTCCATGGCCCATCTGGTCCATTTGGGCTAATTTGTCGATCAAGGCCTAGAAGGTGGTCGGCCTGAAGAACATCATGAATTGTGAGATGGTCGCTTGCGGATCAAGAGTGCCCACGAACATGCCTACCGCAGGTGCTTCTTCAATGCATTGTTCGCATTTCGACCACAGATTCCGCCATCGTGTTGCATATTGAACCCACGTTTCGCCTGGCCTTATCCTGGCGTTGATCAGCGCTGTTATCGGGGTGCGTTCGCTAGCACTCGCGAATCTTTGTGTAAACAGTAGCTCCATCTCCGTAAATGTTTTGACAGAGTCGTTAGGTAGCTCCGAATACCATTCAAAGGTTGTTTCTGCTAAGCTGCCGACGAATTGGCGAAGTAACAGTTTATCATCGCCTCCAGTGTTGCCGCAAAGAGCCCTGAATTGAGCGATATGCTGATGTGGATTCCCCGTCCCTTTATATACATGAAATTTAGGGATCGTATATCCCAGCGGGTAACTGATTTGGTCATACCAGCCCGGATAGGGTCGTCCAGTTTTAACAATTTTCTGGCGAGCCGCTTCATTTTCCTGGTGAGCTTATATCTGTTGAGCTATGTAGTCGTCCAGAGCGTTCTTGGAAATGGTTTCCTCCTTGGCCGCTGAAAGAGCCGGAGGAGGATTAGATGTTTGCCCTCTATCGTCTTCAACAATGATTGGAGGGTCGTCAGCTGGAGGGTCCGGTTGTAACATCATCTCTACCATATCTTGGAAGAGGAGCGCCATTTGTTTTATGTTAGCAACTTGCTCTGCTGCTTCCCTGTCCTTCTTTTCTAGGACTCTGCGTAGGAAGTCAGCGTCAGTTTCTTGTTCGTGCTGATGTTCTGATAATGCCTCCGAGCTTTCTTTTGGCCCGATAAGTGTGGCCATCGCAGTCATCATCTCTTGAAGCTTCTGTTTCTGTTCTTGAGCCTTCGTCACGGATCGGGTGAGCGGTCGGTGACCCGTCGAAGCACAACTTTCCTGCTTTTCGGAAACCATATAAACAGTGTGCACCACTATGCCCCCAGACTCGGGGTGTTTGTGTTCAGCGCTTTTACGGTTCACTATGTTCACAGGGGCTTTTTGCGGCCTCATTTTCTTTTGAGTGATTGACGTTGAGGGAGCCGTTGCCGTGGGCACCCAGTCAGCTGTCACTTTCTGTGGCTTTGAGTAGTCCTTCTCCTGCTGAACCTTCATCTTTTTCTGTCGGCGGAGATACTCTTGATCGATCACTGACTCTTAGACACGTTGCCAAACTTTGTAAATTTCAGAGGATAGCCGTTGAGGGGGCTGCTTCAGCTTCTTCTCTGGAGTATTCTCCACAGGTGAAGGGGCTCTCTTCAGCACCGCAGTAGGAGAGTTTATGCGCACCTTGTTGAGCAATTCAAAGCTGTTCCCAGTTGGAACAGCAGCATCGATCCCCACCGTTGGAGCTGGCGGAGTTATCCCTGATGGGGAGTTGCCCCCAGCCTTCCTCACTCGGCGCCAGTGGCGACGTTGAGCGTGTCTTGCTGATGGAGTTGTTTCAGCTATACGGGTGACTTCGTCATGCCCCCTGCTTTGAGGAAAGACTGTTATTAGCGCTAGCCTGTCTAAGACTAACACCCATTGAGAAGCAAAGTCTAATCCGCTAAAGACAGACCTCCGGGCAGGGGAAGCAACTTTGAGGACCTCGCTTGGAGCAGCACCCGGAATAGCCAGCCTTGTAAAAACTGACTTCCTGGAAGGAGGAGCCTTTCCAATGATTTCATCCGCTTGAGCCGGGAGGGATATCCGCTTTGGGATGGCAGCTTCGGCTATCACGGGCTCGTAGACGTTCTGGCCCAGTCTGTTGGAAACTAAGGTATTGAAGTTGGGCGACCCGTTGAGAGGGGCTGCGGCAGTAACAAGCCGATCAAAGACCAACTTCTTTGGAGCTTCTTGCGATGTCATTGGGACATTGAAGCTCATCGGTGGGAGCAGGGTCCCGAAGAATAGTCCAGCGGTGGCTTGAGTTACCTGCTCCACTGGCATTTTGAAAAGGGAGGCCGCTTGGGGCCCATAAACAACTCCTCCAGCAAGGACGGAGTGAGAGTTGCAGTTGCAGGCAGTGCAGTTTGAAGCCATTGATCTTCTGTTTTCTGCACGGAGCAAGACACCAAATCTAAGTACCTTGAATCCACAGGCAACCACAGCAAACCGCGATTTGTTCGCCAACACGACACACGAAGTGTGGAGTGGAAAGAGGAAAAGGTCCCACCGGACATGCCAGAATCTGTTCCCCTCCGAACGACGGCCAAGACATGGGGCGTCTTGCCTGAGATTCGGGGCAGATGCTATTTGGTTTTATCCGTCCACCTCTCCGAAGATGCCAAGTTTATTTACGGCACCGTGTATCAGAGGTTTGGACGGATGCGGCCGATGTAGCAGACTTCGTCAGATTCCCTTTCGCTTGAGGGGTTTTTGATTGTGGGGACGCTCTTCCCTGCAGGCGCAAGCCTCTGCAGTTAATTACGCTACTGCATCGCGATAACTACTTTCTCCTTCTCCAGAATTTCACTTCGTGTCGTGGGTGTGTGTTTTGTTTGTGGTTGCCCGTAGATTGTATACGGAGACTGATTTATGTTGTCACCCGTAGGATGTAGATTAGTCCAAATCCATATTTTCTTAGATTTGGGTTTGAGATTTTGGTTTGAGGATACGTTAGCCGTATTTGAGGCTAAGATCAACTCAAACGTTCGTTAAGGATACGTTAGTCCAGTTTGAGACTAAGATCAACTTAACGGGATCGTTTAGATCCGACAAAAGAGCGTTTGGGCTCTATTGTTCCAGTTTAGGGACATAGCGGTCCATTGAATGTATAGCCGTCGGGACCCGTCACTTCTCTGACGACGTTGAAGGATTACAACGACGGATGTCAGAGGAGTTCAGAGATGTACCCTTGCACCAAGGTTGATTGGGTGATCCATAGTCCAATTTGGGACTAAAGTCTGTTTGAAGGTTTAAAGATACATTAGCCGTATTTGAGGCTAAGATCAACTTAAACGGGATCGTTTAGATCCGACAAGAGAGCATTTGAGGGCTCTATTATTCCAGCTTAGGGACATAGTGGTCCATTGCCAGTTTAGGGACATGGGGGTCCAACATTCCCATTTTAGGGACGGATATTAGTTTAAGGACACGTTAGCCATATTTGAGACTAAGATCAACTTAAACGTTTGTTAAGGATATGTTAGCCTAATCTCCAGACTAAGATCAACTTAACGGGATCGTTTGGATCCGGCAAGAGAGCAATTGGCTCTATTGTTCCAGTTTAGGGATATAGTGATCCATGTTCCAGTTTAGGGACATGGGGGTCCATTGAATGTATGGCCGTCGGGACCCGTCACCTCTCTGACGACGTTAAAGGATTACAACGACAGGTGGCAGAGGAGTTCGGAGATGAACCCTTGAACCGGATGTAAATTGATTTAAGAGAGCAGCCGTGCTCAGTCAATTTAATTTGAGGACTTACGGCCAGAATTGAGCTAAGTCCAGTTGAGAATGTTCAACATTTTATTTATCTTTGGTCTATTAGGCCTATGCTAGAGCTTTGCCCCTGTTTAATAATGCACTGCATTTTATTTTGGCCTGTAAGTCCTATTTGATTTGGACTCTGTCCCTTTTAATCGTGCATAACACTTTGTTTGGTCTGATAGACCTTCCTTTATTGGGCTCTACCCTTTTATTAATGCGGTGCATTTAATGTTCTGACAGTGCCCCACGTGGCTTGTCAGGCGCTTTGCGCCAATTGAGGAGCGCAAGGCGCAAGTCCATGGGGAGGTGACACGTGTCACGCTCTGGTGAGCGCAAGCGCAGTACGCTGTGCTGTTGCGTTGCGACAGGGCGCTGCGCTGTTGCGCTGCTGACAAGTGGCGCGCTCTAGTGAGTTGCGCCAATGAGAGCAGTGCTCTGTTTTTAGAAGTGCATAGCGCAGATCATTATGGAGCTGACACGTGGTGCTCTCTGGTGGCTTGCGCCAACCCGAGAGCACAACAGTGCAGATTTTGCAAGTGCAGGGCACTGTTTTATTAATTTGATACATTTTAGATCAAAGAAAATAAATTTTCTTGTTTTCAAAGAATCAGTGGTTCATCAATAGGCAATGCCTTTTTGTTGATCAAATGATCTTCTTATTTTTATTCTTATTATTTGATCTTTTCTTTTTATTTTAAGATCTTGATCTTGTTCTTAGATCATTGATATTTTAAGAAGAAATTCTTCTTTTATTAAAGGTTTTTACCTTTTCTTTCTTCGAGGTTTTCTCAAAATTCTTTAGAGGAATTCTCTGTTTTTCTCTCTGTATTGATGTGTTTCTGTATTTCTCTGTCTTTTAGACTTGGGGTCTAGGGGCCTTTATATAATGCCCATTAATTTGTTAAATTCGTTAAAGAGATCTCTCTCTTTGTGATTTGGAGATTTTTCCCCACCGTTGGATTTTTGATCTAAGAGCTTCTGTTTAAAAGAGGAGAATCTTATTGTTTTAATAAGATCGAGAAAGATCTTTCCAGAATTTTTCTGTTTTGGTGCTGTCATTAGCGCAAATGCATCTACGCTTGACACGTGTAGCGCAGCGCAGAGCGCAGCGCAACTGCACCAGCGCAACTGCGCTGCCACGTGTCACGCAGCACAGAGTGCAACTCAGCTGATGCTTTGCTTCCATATTTTTATTTAAATAGAGCCTTTCTCTGATTGGGTGCGCTGTGCTCCTTGCGCTGGCATGCCTGGTTTTGACACGTGGGGTGTTGCGCCCAGCGCAAGGAATCTGAAGCGTTGCTTCAGCTCCCTCCTTGGAATTTGAACAGAGTTTTGCTCTGATTGGGGTAAACAATCCCAAACTTCCAAAATATAATATACAGTCCAGTACTATACAATAATGGCCTCTAGGGCATATATCACTAACACTAGGTACGTTGTCGTCGTGGTGGAACGGATCTTCGATGTTTACGGCGACGGTTCCACTAGAACTTGAGAGGAATAAGTTTTGAGAGGGATTTTCAAAGTGAAATTTATGTCTAATTCAGAGGAGGGCTTGGAATAGACTAGGGTATTTATAGGAGAAAGTATGGAGGTATGGCGAATTAAAATAAGGTATTAAAATGATATAAAGGAGTGTTAATAGAGTATATGAAAGGTTGAGAGTTCTCTGATTTGAATGGCAGTTTGAGGTATCAAAACGAGCTGGAGGGAAGCAAAACGACACACGTGCACGAGACGGAGTCATTTGGACTAAACCAGGCCGCAAAACTCGGCTAAAGCTCAGCTCCAAGTTGGCCCCTGACCTCGGGGTTCGTGTCATGTACTCGAGTCGCTTCATTTGATCCATTTTCATACATCTTTTCTTCTGAAACTTTTCATAACTCTATGTGAAGCCCGTCTAAACTCTTGAGCTTCCAAAACGTCGAAAATAAAAATAATAAAAAATATTGCTACTATTGGGATTCGAAAATGCGATCTATGGAATAACAATGGAGAGTTATCTAGTGAGCTATAAAGAGTTTCTTGTATATGAGTTATCAATAATAACTTATAACTTGAAATCAGAACAGAAACACATTTTTTTATTAATATTGGATCAATAAAAGTGTATAGGAATTTTAGGGATGTCACATCTGGCCTCCTTCAGACGTCTGACTTCGCACTTTTCTTTGATCAGACGATTGCAGACATCTGGATCTCCTTCTGCAGACGTCTGGATCTTCTGGCAAACGTCTGCGTGTATATCTTCTGCTTTTATTTCTGACCTTTGTCGCTAATAATAGGTACTCTAAAGACTCTTGCATGTTCCGAGATTAGGCTTCAAAAAATCATGAACTCATACAAGGAACAGATTAACTAAGAAGCTGGAAATTAATATATGTTTAGATCCTCTCTAAATATTTACTACTATCTTAGATGATATCATTAATCAACATAATAAAAGATAAAAAATTAAAAAAATGATAAAATTCCCATATCCAAAATTTAGAATTGGAAATGTCCACCTCATACACCATAAAAAACAAAAATGGAAAAATGAAAAGTCAACAATCCTCTCTCTCTCTCTCTCTCACACACACACATTACACATTCTCTCTTCAAGATGTAAAGCCCAAATAGAAATATGACTTACAAATTTATACATAAACATTAATGTCTTTATTATTTTGTAAACAAATTCATACATAAGACCTTATATCTTAATTATTTTGTATAACTCATAAACTTCTCAATTCTAATGTTACCGCTAACTGCACTGATTCATTTAATTTAAATTTTGAAAAATAATAGATATTTTTAAAATTAAACATATCTTCAATTTGATGTATATATGTTGTTTAAAATATACACGTGCGCATCGCACGCGCAAAATACTAGTATATTAGAGAGCAAATCTCTGCAAACTTCTAAAACTTAATAAATAGTTAAAAGGGCATCTGGTCGAAAAATTATTCCATATGCCGGCTGCATGCCGGCCGTATATGTCCATATAAGAAAGAGAGAAATAGAAGTGTGTGCTCTATGATTCCTTGGAGAAAATTTGCACATAGATATTCATTTATTACATTATACACAAGAAAGACCGCTGCATGCTAATGTGCACAACTATAAAGATAGCACTGATCAATAATGGACGTTTACAGCTTGATGCATGCATGATCGATGTGCTTCCATGCACACGTGTGCATGTGAATTGGTAGAGCGCATGCAGGAGGATCAACAGAGGCCATGGGTTCGAGGAACTGCACCTAATATTATTATTATGGCTGTCTTGAAAAATATTTGCAACTTATTTATATTAGGGTTTTTATCTCTTCCTTTGTTTTCTCTCCCTCCTCCTTTCAATTTTTTTTTTTTTTAAACTTTCTTCGCCTTTCTTCTAACAAGGGAAGTCCTCTCACAGTCAAGGGGTTTGAATCCCAAACTCTGATACCACAAGCCATTTATTTTAGTATCATTTTGTACTGACCCCTTTTCTAAGCAACATGAATAATTAATTATTACTAAATATGAGCATTCCTAGGTTTAGCAGGATTCGATTTGGAAAATGGGAGGGGTCTATAAGCGACAAACAAAGACAGGCATGCATTAATTAATTCTCTTACACCACGCTTTCTCTCTCATTCTTAGCTAAACATTCTAGGTCTTGTTCAAAAAGGCAGTGAAATTAAATGGACCCTAAAGCTAGCCTAATGTCAAGAATGTAATGTAGGTTAGTCCTATGTCCCTGCATTAAGTGGACACAAGCTAGCTCATATCATGCAATATAAACATGATTATAACATATAGCCATGTCTAAGTATTAAATATAAATGAATATAACTTACACATTTATGTATATTTGGTAATTCATCTTTTAAAAATTTTTTTTGGCACCGGTCTATAAGCCCTAATATATGCATACAACAGATCCACACGCACATCACACACAATTACCAATACAAGGATTTATATTCAGCAAGCCTAGAGCGTGAAAAAAACAGAATGAGAAAGTTGATTCTTCTCTGGCACTAAATGTATAGGACCAGAAAATCCATTTCATAATTCAACGGGATATCATTGTTTTTGTGAGAAACTAAGGAATACGGGATATCATGGCCTTTGTGAAAAAATAAGCAATTGTTTAGTTGGGATATAGTTGGAGAATCATGTAGTTTCAACTATTTAGAAATATAACATGTGTTTGATTAGTGGTAGCTGTTGGTCCGACATATATATGGAACAACAATTTGAGATATAAAAAAAACATGTAGTTGCAAATACGCTCAGAGATGTCAAAGAGATGGGTTGGATCATTCATGGGCGGGTAGCGGATAAAACGGACACGGAAAAATGTCAAGTTTAAACGGATATTAAATTCCGTGTGCATCACTTAACCCACTATGGCTTGCATGGCATGTGTGTGGGTAGTTCGGAATAGTTAAACGGATTATCCATGGATGAGTTAACAGGTAACTAGAGTATTATGAATATTCTTTGCAATTTAAAATGAAAAGAATTGCATGTATAAGGTTTTGGAGTTAGGTTACTTTAACAGTCTTATTTAAAGACAATACATACATTAAAATGTACATTCTAAAAAAATTATATGCTGTATTCATATTAAATATTAGATATTTATTCTCATGTTTGGGAAAATTATTGAAAAGTCTTTATTTGTTCAATACTGGACGGGTGCAACCTACGAACCGGCTGGTCAAGTATATCCGGTAATATGCAATACTTGTAAACGGACGGCCAAGACACTGATGGTATTTTAATGGATTGTAAAACTTTGATCCATAACCTATCTTGAGCTAAATGGGTAATGGGCATGCATTCCAATTTGCATAATAGTAGATGTTGGAGGTTTTTTTTTTATCTCCAACAACTTAGATGTTGAAACTTGATTGTTAACTATGTAAAGATCCTTTCCATCCTTTTACATATTCTTCTTCACATTTTGCTCTTTAACTGAAGTGATATCAGCTTCCTATCGACTTTCAACACTCCCTCGTGCAATCCTTTTCATGGTTGTCATGGAGATCCCGCGGCTCTTGTAGACAGGGATGGAGCCAGGGGGTAGGCTCCCCCCCCCCCCACCCCCAAGTATCTGGCAACCCTATATATATATATATATATATATATTGTGTTTATTGTGTCGATATCTTTAATAAATAATCACTCCGTTCATAATTACTTGTCATTTTAAAGTTTTGCACGGCAATTAAGATATGATTTAAAACATACCCTCTCTCTGTCTCTTTTTATTTGTCATTTTGGAGAGAGAAAAGTGTTGACGTTTTTGGAATAACAAGAAAATCATTAACGATAAAGTTATCAATAAATGATACAATATCAAAAATAGCTTAGAAAATTAATTACTAATATTAATAAGGTAATAATACTTTTCTTAATAGTTGAGGGCAGAAATGATATGATATTTATAGTGTTTATGTGGCAATAGATTAATTGCTAATATTAAAAAAAGTGATAATGCTTTCTTTAATCGTTGTGAATTCCTTTAAAATGACGAGTAAAAATGGACGGAGGGAATATTTGAAAGATAAATTATAATATTGTCATCTTAGTGAAACATTCTAAATTACCCTCATATTAAATAATTGTTATCTTCTCATCTTCTTTTTGAAACCTTGCATCAATACTCCTTGAAACCCATAACATTTAGTTTAATTTAGATATTTTATAAAAACAAAATAATAAATATGGTTAGAAATTCTATACTATTCATTTCTATATCGGACAAGTAATTTGGGATAAAAAAAACCTTTTAAAAAGAAAAGTAATTGTAAATGGAGAGAGTACTATTATTTTTAAACATATTAATATAACTTATGCCAAAAGGAGTCGTGGTTCATTGTTAAAAACATTGAGTTGTGGCTCTATTAGTCAATAGGTTCAAACCTAGATGATTGCATTTTAAAAAAATTTGAGGCCACGGCTTAGGTATTTTAACAAGAAAATTTATTAACCAATAAAAGACTTTAAAAGTTTTACCAATCCGTATGAAGTAAATATTTTATGGGATACATTTGCCATTGATATACGTATTTATTATTTCAACTATTAATATTATATTATAAAAACAAAAACCATAAAAAAAAATACAATATGTTAATAACAATCTCCTAAGAATGATAAATTAATTCAACTTTAATTTATGAGGCAGACACCATTAAATCACATATTCAATGTTAAATCACATATTTTTGAATCATTATTTAATTGGAAAATTATGGATGAAAAAATATGCAGTTTCTTTCTACATGAAAACCTTATAGTTGAACCAATATTGTAAAACGAAAAATCATTTGCATACTTTTACTTATTCTTCTTCACATTTTGTTCCTTAAATCAAATGATAGGAACTGTTTCCTTTGGCATGGTGTACCCAACTTTCGTCAGAGAGCATTCTACAAGCAAAAAAAATATATAAAGAGTGAAGACAAGAGATTGGCACTATAAAAATTGAAAGATCCACTTGAGGATCACTATATATATATATATATATATATATATATATATACTTGCATGTGAGAAGACATTAAAAGTTGAAGCAAGCGATCGTAGAGTGTAAAAATAGTTCTTGTGCCGCGGGCGGAAGATATAGGCTTTTTGGATGAAATCTCTCAACCATATTGAAAACACATATGAACTCATATAAGCCCATTAATATACCAATTTCAAAAAAGTAAATGAAAAAGTTATCCATTATTGTTCATGATCTAAATATGCACCATTGGGAGCACAATCTATACAGGGATGTTTAATCTATAATAGGAAAAGACATGGAAACAAGATACAAAAGAATTAGGCAAACTTTATATGCAAGTCCCATTTTACACTACTATAATAATGAGTTGCCCCTAATTTAGCTGTAGGGTCATATCACTGTCCCTACGGAGATATCCGTAGAGACATAAAACACCACCGTATGTCTAAAGGCTACAGGTGCAAGTTTTCGTCCTGAACATACCACTATGGAGTAATAATTACATCTACATCTTTCTCCATAGGGGTATTTATCCCTATGGATTACTCCGTAGGGACATAATCTTTATTCAATTTATTGGTTTATAAAATAAAATATTTGCCCCTACGAATTTATCCGTAGGGCCTGATAGATTCCTCTACGGATTTATTCGTAGGTCCAGATAAATGCCCCTACGGATTAATCCGTAGGGGCAAGTTTTATCCCTGTTACAGAGTTCATAGGTACAAAATATCAGGTATCCTGATATTTTGTTCCTACGGTGAACTATGTAGGGGAAAATATTACACCTACAGATTAATCCGTAGGTGCAACAGACGGTCCTACGGATTAATCCATAAGGACAAAATATCAGGATTTTTTTTAAATGAGCTTCCTGTTTTTTCCCCGTCCTGTGCACAATAATATATACATCATATAACCAAATATAGAAATATTCATAATCAACATCCATGCATATTATATATATATATATATATATATATATATATATATATATATATATATATATATATAAACAAAAAGAGTACGATATCAATCTAAATCATCGTGAACAAGCAAACAACCACCAATATCATCCAAAATATATACAATATGTATCAGATAAGTACATACATCCTCAAAAATATTTAAAAAAAAGCCACCCTAGCTCGGTTCAG
The DNA here is from genome assembly GCA_030015575.1 of Agapanthus africanus. Taxonomy (NCBI): domain Eukaryota; kingdom Viridiplantae; phylum Streptophyta; class Magnoliopsida; order Asparagales; family Amaryllidaceae; genus Agapanthus; species Agapanthus africanus. The sequence goes on from CM057338.1 coordinate 236,191,045, forward strand.
CTTCTCCGCCTCTGATAATCGCTGTAATCTGGCGCATCTGCTCCTCAGTACAGCCCTAAGTCGTCAAAAACTCGACTAATGAAGGAGCAGACTGTGCGGGAGTCTAAACGGGCTGTGGAGCTACAGGAGTAGTCTGCGCAACAGCAGCCGAGGTAGTGTCTTGCGGAGCCGCAGCCGAAAGAGATGCATGTGGAGCCGCAGCCGAACTAGCATGCCGCATCTGTTAAATTTTGTATGTAATAAACGAGTAAGAACGGTGTATTAGATTTTAGTCGAATTTTTATCATTATCAGAATATTGCGAAATTCCAATCTAAGAATACTTAGGGACTTAGGCCTCGTTTGGGTATCTAGTTTGAAAAACTGTAATTTATTTTAATTAGATAGTTTTATGTAAGTATGATTAATCAAAAATAACTCTACAACCACATAAACTCAGGCTACTAATATTGCATATGTTACTGTCTATAATGTGATATAATATTTTACTATTAAGTAATATACATACCAATATCTCCTTCAACTTCTCGATGGTGGTCTTCAAGACGGCAACATCATGCTTTAGACGTCGCTCACAGGGGATAGGGAAACTAACCGCCGGAGTGGAGACCAGCCTTATATGGGCCCTGCTAGGACCCAGTCCCCGGCCTCTCTCCCAACCTCCATGGTGCCCTCCGTGTGCGCGTCTAGGACTGGGGTTAGTAGCATCGGATCGGGCTGTCCACTAAAATCGATCCCCGATTCCTCCGCCTGCTTCACCATCCGCTCCTACACCCACATTAACCATTAAAATATAAGTATATCATTTAAATTTGAACTTATCAAAACAAAAATTTCACTCGAATTAGAATAAATATTAACACTTACGCAATACTCCTAGGTAGCGGTGTCGGGGAATCGAAGCCCGTCCGTGACGGGATCTGTCGAGGTGCCGCGGACGGCAAGATACACGATCAGCACGTTCGGTGTACCACCCTGCGCCAGGATTTGAGCTCTCTGCAATTCGCCAAAAATTTACATATATTATAAAATAACTCTTAATATTACATTATATCAAAATAGATCTATTGTAATTTACCGATGCCTCCATGGCACGAGTTATGTTCCTCGAGCCACCTGTATAAGTGGGGCGATCCCTCTTCGCCGACTTGCTATTCTCCTTATTTTGATCGGCATATTTCTGCACAACACATTCAGATTTAGTTTTCTAATTAAGCAATACAAAAAAATAAATTATATACTAAATAATGAATTACATTTAAATTACAAACATGTTTGCGCTGAGGGTCATAATATTGGCATAAGAGAGGCCATGTATCTACATCGACTCTCGCAAAGGCCGAAGTAAGTAGGGGAGCCGATCTCTCTGTAAGTCGATGTAGCGCACCTCACGGGTTCGCGGGGAGGCTGAATTTTCAAAAACGATTTATACAAAACTTGCAACATCGACTAAATTCTTCCAGGATATATTCAAAAAACTTAACTAATAATAAACTTTGGAGGTTTAACTACCGTGATAGTTGATTATACCTCCGTGACCAAGTCTTTTCGAGTCTTCTTTTCCTCCTCTCCATGGCTCCGAAGAAAGGATTAAGCTTGCATGATCGGCCTCCTCGCGTCAAAGATGATCCACCCGAGAATTTGTGCTTCAAGCTCCAACTTCTAAATCGAGGTAACTAAGGTAAATGGTTCGATAATCCAATTAGCCTAGGTGATGTAGAGAAGCTATTAGATAGTTTTGTCTCGCTAAACCCTTTGTTTCACAACACATGTGAGTGTAAGGGTTTAGCTTGCAGAAGAAGAAGATGAAATGAAGAGATAGAATGAGAAGTGAATAAATGAGCTGGCATCCTTCGAAGTGTAGAGAATGGCTATCAAATAAACTCACTTATTAATCCATGGAAGAAATATCCCACAATATAAAATCCTCTCATGCTTCAATAGTGATTCCAAATCAATAAAATAATGCAATAACCATGCTTTACACCATACCACAAAATGTCTCCTCCATTTCAATCTCATTAATCTATTTTGCAAAAATAGATAATACCAAATAATGAGGTGTCTTCTTCTAGAAGCATTCTTGAGAAAATTGAATACCCTTCACTGTATATACATACCCGTATCCGTATTCCGAAAAATACGGATACATTGAGACGATAACAATCCAATAATACAATACTAGAATCTGGCTAAACCAAAGTCCAATAGTATTGTCCGCCCGAACATCATCCGTGTACAAGTACATGTATGTGATCGTTGCCCTGCCGTAAAACCATACGGGCTCTACATCTTTTTCCCGAAGCAGGGAAACCCTCTGTGTGGGACTCTAAAGACTCGACAGTATGCTGGCAGTGGGTTTAACCACAAGCACGTCAGCAGTACTAGCTGCACGTAACGGCTACCCAGGTATCTGTCGATAAGAAGGTCTATGAGCAAACTCATCCGAACTCCTACTAAGCTTGTCTGTGACAATCTCTGTACAGTCCGGTCTGTTCGTCTGAGATACTCGCATATCGTGCCTAGGCAGATGGTAAACGTCAAACCCCTAATAGCGTAATAAGTCGCGCCGGGACAGAGTCCAAAACACCATGAGAAACTACTGGAGTGCCTACCAGTAAATCTCGCTTGCCCTAACCAGGGACTTTGTGTAATGGCTTCCCGAACACAGCGCGATATCAACCTCCAATACCGGGAGAGACGAATCCTATCTAACCGCTACTGCCTCCAAGTGCTTCGGGACTGCACCCAACTACCATCTGTTTTCATGACTTCTTTGAGCCGTGGTAGGGTAGTAATTTAAGTACAGTAGGAACACACCCGAGGCAAAGTGCGATGTTAAGTCGGCGGACTAAGAAGTACTTATTTCACCTGGGAACCGCTATCTAACGATAGGTATAATACCAACCAGCAGTTCCCGATGAGTCATGTCCAGTGTAACTCATAACCTAATGAGCACTGTAGGGTCCCTAGGCACGCTAATGAGGTCTCACAAGGCATCAACCATGCCAATTTCAAATTTTACGGGTGCCGAGAAACCCTAATACGGATCGTTAACTAGATATATAGGCGACAAATGCAACTAGTTAACAATTTAACTAAAAAAACGGAAATACAACCTTTGTAGATCCGGTCCTCCACCTCCATAGCTCCGCAATGAAGTCTCCTCGCTGTCCAAATAGAAATCCGGGCTCTAGCGTCGGATTCATCGGAGAAATGGGCGGGCAAGGTCGTCGGCTTCGTGCCGAAGATGATCTACGTCGAGGCATCACAAGATCAAGCTCCCACTTCACCAAGTCATGAAACTTGTGAAGATAACACCCTATACTACTTGGCAAGAGGTAGAGGATGAAGAAGTAGGAGGTGGGTTCACTTTAGAATTGGATTTCTCACTCATTTGCTCAAGTTGCCATTGATGGAGCAAGGTTTCTTCATGAAGAAGAAGAAGAGGAAGAAGATAATAGAATATGATAAGTATCGAATAAAAAGAAAATCATTAAAATACTTATCATATACTAACCTTAGTTGAGTGTAGAGAATATACCATGGTTAACATGAATGGTTAGGGTTAAGTATAAGACAAGAGTGATGACTTAGTCAAAGCTTCAAGAAGATTCAACTAACAAACAAAACAATCCACCATCCATTTATCCTTTCCAAAATGAAAAAGAAAATAAATAAATGAATAAATAAGTAATGGATAAACAAAACCCTAATCATTAGTTTAACCATGGTTTAATTCTTTACACTTAACCAAGTAAGCATGTATCATCAAACATGATACAATCAAGTGTACAAAAGTATATCACATATACAACTTGTGAACTACAAGTGAGAAAATCCGTTTAAAGTGAACCAATACTAGTTAATGCAAAGTAATATATCAAATATATAATTATGCATTAAATCATTAAATCAACACTTGATTTAACGACCCGGTCATATCGCATATAACCGACTAATATACAATGTATCGTCTTATCGAATCAATCCTTGATTCGATAACTAGGTTATATCGCATACAACCATTCGACACATTCATCGCGAGAATAGAATACGGTATCACATACACGCATTATTCTCGGTCCCGCACATATCTCATATGCGCTCCTATTTCGTTTCGCTTGAGCCAGGAAACCTCTGTGTAGGACTCTAAAGACTCGTCAATACGCCGGCAGCAGGTGATGATCATATCAATCACCCACAAGCCGCAAACGGTCTGCTAAACATAACGGCCACCCGGGTATTGAGCGATCAGAAGACCGACGAGCAAGCCCGCTCATACTCCTGTGAATCCAACCAGTAACACTTACCGTACAGTCCGGTCTCGTCGTCTGATATGTCGCATATCTCGCCTAGGGGTGGTAAACGTCAGACCCCAATAGCTCGATAAGTCGTGTCGATATGAGGTCTATAACAGTTCGAGAAACTACTGGTAACACTTACCAGTAAATCTCAGCAACCCTGGCCAGGGATTTCCGGTTATAGCCAATCGAACACAGCGCAACATCAACTCCCTATACCGGGAGAGACGAATCCCCTCCTATCGCTCATTGCCTCCATGTAATTCGGGACTGTACCCAAAAACCACCATTTTGCACGCCCTCTTGGACGTGGTAAGGTGGAAATCAAAGCACAGTGGGAACCACACAAGACTCTATGACGATCTCGAGTCAACAGACTACTCTGTACCAATGTCACCAGAGAACTGCCATCTGACGTAAGGTATAATACCATCTGGGAGTTCTCGGCGAGTCCGTCCAGTGTACCCAGTCTCCACTGAGCACCCGTATATCATCTCCGATGTCAAACACCAATGGATATGGGATCATCCATCGCCCATCTGTATGGGTCGAGAAGGTATACGCTAGTCTACTCTGGTATATCGATGCCCCGTCTCGATACACCCACGACTAGGGACCTTGAAGGATGACTTATGGACTACCATGTCCCCACTAGTATGATCCGCATCATAGTCCAGGTAGTCAAGTACACATCCTAAGGGCTTTACCATCATGTAACAGAGAGACAATCAGTGTATACGTTAAGATAAAGAGCAACCAGATAGCATACTATCATGTCGAGCAAGAAAGTCCTCCCTATATATGTCCCAGCATCTACTACAATATACATCCTATGTATAGTAATGGCCTCTAGGGCATACATATAACTAACAATCTCCCACTTGCACTAGGGCCATCTGATAGCAGTGGTTGTAGTATCTCATACTCAACCATCCCATAAAAATCTCTCTCTGGGAAAAGGCCTTTGTGAGTGGATCCGCCGTGTTGTCCTCAGAGTCTACTCTCCTAACCTTGATCACCCTGGAGATCAACCATCTCCATGATCAGGTGATACTGCCTTAGAATATGTCTGGATCACTGATGGGACCGGCGTTCCTTGGCATAAGCCACAACTCCATTGTCTCACAATGGTTGGAACGTAGTTCATCTCATGAACCAATATACACCCAAACATCCTCTTTGGTAGCATCTTGAGTAGCGATGTATCCTGCCTTTATCGTCTAGTTTGCCACGGTATCTAGCTTGGAACTCTTCCAACATACCGTCCCTTTTCTGAGGGTAAAGACAATGCCCGCGACTGACATTCAGCCGTCTTCATCACCCTGGAACCCTTCCAGTGATTCTCCCAGGATCAATTGATACCATCTCACTACAGCTAGTGAGTATTCTAACATCCATTTAGATCTATCTCATAGATCCAAAACCCAGGATTTAGTAGGTATCACTTTGATCCTATGTGGAGAATCATTGTGATAAGCGGAGATTGATCGAGCGTAGCATAGGAAACTCTTTCCTTATCAAGAGTATGTCATCCACGTACTCTACGAGGATCACCACCATACTCCCTACTACCTTTTTGTATATACAAGGTTCATCTACCATTTTGATGATGTCAAACTCTTTGACTACTTCATCAAAACAGATGTTCCAATTCCGCGATGCCTGCTTTATCCTATAAAGCATCTTGCACATGTTTCCGCTGCTCCCACTGTCTACGAGGCCCTCTGGCTGTGTACTTATAGACGCTCTCTTCTAAAACATCATTTAGAAAAGCTGTCATGACACCCAACCACCAGATATCGTAGTCATGGTATGTAGTCGTGGCAAGTAGGATCCGTATGGACTTAAGCATAGCCACTGGAAAAGGTTTCATCATTATCCACGCCTGGTCGATGACGAAAACCTTTAACAAGTCTAGCTTTGAAAGTCTCAACTTTTCCATTTACACCAAGTAATCTTCTCAAGATATACTTGCTCCTGATGGGAATTTAACCCTTCAGATAGAGCAACCAAAGTCCATACTTTGTTGGTGTATAAGGATTCCATCTCAGATCACTAAGCATCCAGCCATTCTTACAGAGTTCCACTCCTGATGGCCAGCTCGAAACTAGTTGGGTCATCATCTCATGATACAATCCTTGCTCCCACTGTCATAGAGGAACCGAAGTATCTCTCAGGTGGGTGAGGAACCCTTCTAGATCGGCGGAGAGGCTGAGGTTCGTTGGTAATCTACTGAATCCTTTGGTTCTTTCAAATCATCAGCTGCAGTTTGTATAGCTGGAACATTTCCAGTTCTACATAACAGATCTTGCCTTGAGCTTGTCCGGATTTTGCTTTTAGACATAGGCCGGAAAACCCTAAATCTTAACTAATTTAAGAGATGGGCTCTTCCCTTATCATATCAAATATGATGTGGTAGGCAACTGATTTGATTTGAACCCTATTCAATAGGTATGCAGCTTCTCAAGTGCATAACTCCCAAAAAGGAAATAGGTAACTCAGTACTACTCATCATAGAGCACACCTTATCATATAGGGTGTGATTGCTCCATCCCGATATACCATCGTGCTATGGTGTATATGGAGGAGTAATGCTGAGAGAGAATTTCATTCTCCTTTAGTAAAGTCCAAGAATTTCGTGCTCAAGTATTCTCCTCCTTGATCACATCAAAGGACATAATACTTATACCCGTATTTTGGTTCTCTACTTCTAAATCATATTCTGTGAATATCTCAAAAGGTTCGTACTTGTGTTTCAACAAGAACATAGGTCTGAATCTCGAAAGATCATCAGAGAATGTAATGAAGTACAAGGAACCGGTCTTGGCATATGTAGACAGGGGACCTTACATACATCAACATGTATCATCCTAAGAGTTTATTAACTCTTTCTCTGTTTCCAGTAAACAGAGCTATGGTCATTTTATCTTTGTGACATGACTGGCAAGTTTCACAAGATGTAAATTCAAACTGATTTAAACATGCATCTATATGTAACTTAAGCTAGTCGGGTCGCATTGATATGACCCAGTCTACAATATCTCAAGAAGGATTTGTTCATTTCTGAACTCTTTCTCTTGTGTGTGTTCCATATACTAAGAACTGTAGTTTGATTTAGAACATCAATGCTTTTAGATAACGTGCCTGATCTTATCAACTTTTGATATAGGAAATGTTCAAAACATTATCCAACAATACAAAATTTTATCATTTCTTTACTAATAAAGAGACTGATATGATTTTGTATATCAGGTTCGGTATCTAATAACATTCGTTTAGAATCAATGTATTGGGAATACTGGGTGACAGTGACCAATAGACTTGGCTGCAACACTTGCCCCGTTTTCTGCCTCATGAAACTTATCACCCGTTCTCAGTTCTCTACCTTTCTGTAGCCCTATGTAACTGATTACATATCTGGGATCCTGATCCGGTATCACATACCCAGGACGTAAAGGATACTGAGAAACAGTTCTGTACAATGAACACACCCGAAGATGATGCATCAGCATGCACTCTCTTCGTTTGGGCGGCACGGGAATTCTGGTAATCCCCTATTTCCTGCTCTGTCTTATAACAATTATAAGTTGGAGCGGGACCAACGTTCCCCAGCTCAGTATAACAAGCGGGTTCGGTCAATAATCCGTATTATTATCTTGATTAAGGCGTGATATGGTCGCTACCTGGAGAGAGAGAGAAGAAAACACTCAGCGTGCGCTCTTGCAAGAATAGATTGGTTATTATTTTATCTAATCAGGATGGCTCCCACTGTTTTTATCAAATCTTCCTTCAAACCCTAAAAGGAAAGACTAGCCGGGATTAATTACACACTACAAGTTCGCCAATCTTTCAGTCAGGACAGTGTCGGTACTTTGAGGGAGGTCCCCCGTGCTTTCGCACGAACCTAATTAATGTAAACCTCGTTTTCCCAGAGGCGTAACCTCGTTAACACCTTTCTAGACACCTACTTGATCGGCTAATTGTAATGTGTAAAACTCTTCCAGGAGTAACAATTACTCGCAGCGGGTATCGGGATCCAACTATCTCATAGAAGGTATGCAATCTCATTGCAAATTTCAACACTTGAAATTCCCGATAATATTTTGCCCCGAACGATCTATGACCTTGACAAGGTCAACAAACCATAGATCGCAAGTCAAGTTCAACCCGTCATTTCTTGATTGAATCAAACCCACCCGCACGACCCTTGACAAGGTTAACAAGGCCGCACGACTACCCTAACCCAATCTGCATCATATGCATAAGCAGATAAATACTGGTTAGCTACCGCACACTGCGCCTTGACAAGGTCAACAAACGCAGCACGAATACTAAACAGGACTTATCTGAAATGACGGAGGGCTACGACAGTTTTTTCTGAAAACCTATTGCGTAATGAACTTGATATCGTTGTAGAATCAAATGATTTTAAAATGGAGTGTTTTTGAGGCTTTTCTAGTTTTGCTAAAGGAGTCACTCCCGGTGAAAGGATCGTCGGTCCTTTCCTCATCGAATAAGGTGCAGGATATATCATATATACCGCTGTACAAAGCAGAAACTATAGAAGCAATCAAAAGCAGACCGAGTATGTAGCATCTGCTAGTTATTGCTAAAGGAGTCACTCCCGGTGAAGGGATCTCGGTCCTTTCCTCATCGAATAAGGTGCAGGGTATATCATATATACCGCTATACAAAGCAAGAACTGTAGCTACCTGTTTTATTTAAAATTTGATTCTACAACATCTTAGGTTTCTTTTCTTTCATTAATCACATTAATGAAGTCCCATCATTTAAGTCACCTAAACATCACAGATAAATACGACTACGCTTATGCCATCCGCATTCGCCTCGATGTCCCCTCGTGCACCGTTAGGTTAGGTAACTAACGACAGAGCAGGGCAGGGCTAGTGCGGGTGCAAAACATAAGTAACGTCTATATAATATATCATATATACTATATAAAGTATCTATCACAGAATATCACATGATCACATCACAGATATCGCAGCAGAAAAAACATATGAAATATTGGATATACTAGGACGTCCGTGTTTTGAATACGAGCCAGTATAAAACACGGATTCCACGGTCGTGATGAATAGACAAACCCACACCCCTAGACCCCTACGAGAGCGGCAAGCAACCCTACCAATTCTAGAGTTAGGAGACCCGGACTCGACTCCTCGAGTTGGTCTCCCACTGGACTCCAGAACCCGGTTACTTGTGCCCTCCTCCTTGGGTCTATCCTAGTGCGGAAAAGTAAATAATATATAAAGGGTGACATCTTCCGCAACCTGGAAGTGCCCCAATAAAAGAATATTACATACAAGTTTTTACATAAATGAAAATGAAAAACACTCATCTCACATAAAACCCCCCCGGCTATTCAAACACGACGATCCAATATAACATATCCAGCAACACATAACATCACATGTCATCAAAGTAAGTAAATATGCGCATCCCAATCGTCGTTAACATATAGCAACGAAACCGGCGATATCACATATTACACTTACGGCCACAGAAAAGAAAGTGTAAAACTACAACAGTTGGAATCCGCAACCTGCATAGACATCGCATGCCTAATCAAATGAATTCCTTAGACATCGCATGCCTAACAATTATAAACCCCGCATTTTAGTCTCAAAATCGAAAACACTTTTCAATATCAAGTCGGGCAATTCAGTAAGATTCCCGACATCCTGATCTAATACTCGTCGCAAACTTTAGTAGGCGGCCGCACCCCCGATACCATCGACGAAGTGCACCAAGGCGGAACACCGCTGCCGCGAGCACCTGAACGGATGCTTTCGGCGACGGGGTTCTCCTACAGTCACTTGGTCGGGGCTATGGAGTGAGGCTGTCTATTAAGTTTACCCGGCGAGTATCCGCGTACGCTACGTGATTGCGACGGACTTTTGATCGCATCAAAATTCCGTAGCAACCGATCAAGTGAGACTAAACTGCTATGTTTATAACATTCATTCAGTTATCTCATAACTTCTTGTGAATTCCAATTGCTGTATCACATTCCAGATAAACAGAAAATGTTAAACTTTCCGATCGAACAGTCGAACACCCAAGTTTTCCCGATACAGCTCAACACATGAAATAAGCTTAAAAACATTCATTTCATGCCTCAGTAGCAACGGTCCAGCCGTAGAAGGGTCAAACCAACGCCTCACATGTGGCACGCCGTACTGCCCCAAACCCGAAGGTTCAAAGGGCAGTTCAAGAAGGTCACATAATCGAGTTAAGGTTTGTTGTCTTCTAGAGGGACCATCGCGTTATTTGCACTACTTAGAACGTCGTTAAACTATGGAAAAATCCAACACTTGGAAATTTCCCGGCAGGGGAAAAGTTGGTATTTATATCCAGTCGAACTTTTTAACATATTCAGAAATTATCCGGAAAACACATAGACAAGATTAGACAATCCGATCGAAGCACCGAGTCCCCAATACAACCCAGAAATTTCAACTCTTGAATAAATTTTAAAAATTCCCATAAAACTCAGCATTTAAATAAAGAAGTTACTGTGAAAAAATGGTTGACTGAAGAGACTAAATGGGCGCGGAACCGCCGCAATAGGCGGCTAATGCCGCGGTTCCGCCGCTCTTTAGAAAGATCATTAGGTAATTTTTGCACCGTAATTCTTAGAATTTCCTTCTGAATTTTTTAAGCATTTTTAATTTGGAAAAAACCACTTTTTCAGAAAAAGTCCAGAGAGCAAATTACGATTAGGGTTTCGAGACAATCGGACTTCTAACTCCGTCTACGCATCGCCTAAGGCTCTAGCTAGGCTCTGATACCACTGTAGGGTCCCTAGGCACGCTAATGAGGTTTCACAAGGCATCAACCATGCCAATTTCAAATTTTACGGGTGCCGAGAAACCCTAATACGGATCGTTAACTAGATATATAGACGACAAATGCAACTAGTTAACAATTTAACTAAAAGAACGGAAATACAACCTTTGTAGATCCGATCCTCCACCTCCATAGCTCCGCAATGAAGTCTCCTCGCTGTCCAAATAGAAACCCGGGCTCTAGCGTCGGCTTCATCGGAGAAATGGGCGGGCAAGGTCGTCGGCTTTGTGTCGAAGATGATCTACGTCGAGGCATCACAAGATCAAGCTCCCACTTCACTAAGTCATGAAACTTGTGAAGATAACACCCTATACTACTTGGCAAGAGGTAGAGAATGAAGAAATAGGAGGTGGGTTCACTTTAGAATTGGATTTCTCACTCATTTGCTCAAGTTGCCATTGATGGAGCAAGGTTTCTTCATGAAGAAGAAGAAGAGGAAGAAGATGATAGAATATGATAAGTATTGAATAAAAAGAAAATCATTGAAATACTTATCATATACTAACCTTAGTTGAGTGTAGAGAATAGACCATGGTTAACATGAATGGTTAGGGTTAAGTATAAGACAAGAGTGATGACTTAGTCAAAGCTTCAAGAAGATTCAACTAACAAACAAAACAATCCACCATCCATTTATCCTTTCCAAATTGAAAAAGAAAATAAATAAATGAATATATAAGTAATGGATAAACAAAACCCTAATCATTAGTTTAACCATGGTTTAATTCTTTACACTTAACCAAGTAAGCATGTATCATCAAACATGATACAATCAAGTGCACAAAAGTATATCACATATACAACTTGTGAACTACAAGTGAGAAAATCCGTTTAAAGTGAACCAATACTAGTTAATGCAAAGTAATATATCAAATATATAATTATGCATTAAATCATTAAATCAACACTTGATTTAACGACCCGGTCATATCGCATATAACCGACTAATATACAATGTATCGTCTTATCGAATCAATCCTTGATTCGATAACTAGGTTATATCGCATACAACCAATCGACACATTCATCGCGAGAATAGAATATGGTATCACATACACGCATTATTCTCGGTCCCGCACATATCTCATATGCGCTCCTATTTCGTTTCGCTTGAGCCAGGAAACCTCTGTGTAGGACTCTAAAGACTCGTCAATACGCCGGCAGCAGGTGATGATCATATCAATCACCCACAAGCCGCAAGCGGTCTGCTAAACGTAACGGCCACCAAGGTATTGAGCGATCAGAAGACCGATGAGCAAGCCCGCTCATACTCCTGTGAATCCAACCAGTAACACTTACCGTACAGTCCGGTCTCGTCGTCTGATATGTCGCATATCTCGCCTAGGGGTGGTAAACGTCAGACCCCAATAGCTCGATAAGTCGTGTCGATATGAGGTCTATAACAGTTCGAGAAACTACTGGTAACACTTACCAGTAAATCTCAGCAACCCTGGCCAGGGATTTCCGGTTATAGCCAATCGAACACAGCGCAACATCAACTCCCTATACCGGGAGAGACGAATCCCCTCCTATCGCTCATTGCCTCCATGTGATTCGGGACTGTACCCAAAAACCACCGTTTTGCACGCCCTCTTGGACGTGGTAAGGTGGAAATCAAAGCACAGTGGGAACCACACAAGACTCTATGACGATCTCGGGTCAACAGACTACTCTGTACCAGTGTCACCAGAGAACGGCCATCTGACGTAAGGTATAATACCATCTGGGAGTTCTCGGCGAGTCCGTCCAGTGTACCCAGTCTCCACTGAGCACCCGTATATCATCTCCGATGTCAAACACCAATGGATATGGGATCATCCATCGCCCATCTGTATGGGTCGAGAAGGTATACGCTAGTCTACTCTGGTATATCGATGCCCCGTCTCGATACACCCACGACTAGGGACCTTGAAGGATGTACTTATGGACTACCATGTCCCCACTAGTATGATCCGCATCATAGTCCAGGTAGTCAAGTACACATCCTAAGGGCTTTACCATCATGTAACAGAGAGACAATCAGTGTATACGTTAAGATAAAGAGCAACCAGATAGCATACTATCATGTCGAGCAAGAAAGTCCTCCCTATATATGTCCCAGCATCCACTACAATATACATCCTATGTATAGTAATGGCCTCTAGGGCATACATATAACTAACAAGCACCTGTATACTATCTCCAGTACGACATACTAATGGGGGACATATCATCTCCCATGCTAGGATGAGAAGCATATACACTAGTCTACTCTAGAGTATCGATACCCCGTCTCGATAATCCTATGACTATGGACCTGTATAAGGATGTGCTTATAGACTACCCATCCCCCACTAGTGTGACTGCCATCACAACACTTGTAGTCAAGCAAAGCTCCTAATGGCTCTACCAATATGTATAAGCGATATGCTAAAAGAAACACATGCACATATTGAGGTAGAATCAAACCAAGTAGCATACTACCATTTTGAGAAAGATTGTTATCATAACTGTGAATATCCCAAGCTTCCAATATGTAATATACAATCCAGTATGATACAATAATGGCCTCTAGAGCATATCTCACTAACAATCTCCCACTTGCACTAAGGCCATGTATTGGCATATCGCAAACCTATCATCTCGATTAGCCTCTCGAACTGCGTCTGAGGGGTGGCCTTTTTGAGTGGATCCGCAGTGTTGTTCTCCGTATCTACTCTCTGCACCTCAATCTCCCGGCTATCTACGATCTCCCTGATCAGGTGGTACCTCCTCAAGATGTTTCTAGAATTCTGATGGGACCTTGGTTCCTTCGCTAAATCTATAGCCCTGTTGTTTTCACAATACAGAGGTATTAGAGCAACAATGGACGGAACCACCTGAAGTTCTGTCACGAACTTCTTGATCCATACCGCTTCTTTCACAGCGTCACATACAGCGATATACTCCGCTTCCATAGTTGAGTCAGCAACGGTGTCTTGCTTGGAGCTCTTCCAACAGACCACCCCTCCATTGAGGGTAAAGACATAACCTGATATGGACTTGAAGTCTTCCTTATCACTTTGGAAGCTAGAGTCGGCGAAGGCCTCGACCTGGAGGTCTTCTCTGCCGTACACCAAGAACTTCTCTTCAGCCTTTCTCAGGTACTTGAGAATGTTCTTTACTGTTGTCCAGTGCTTCTCGCCTGGGTTTGACTGATACATGCTTATAATGCTCAATGCGTAAGTTACATCTGATCTGGTACACAACATCGCATACATTATAGAGCTTATCGCCGAAGCGTAGCGTATAATAGACATGCGGTCCCTTTCCAAATCAGCCTTGGGAGACATCTCTTTGGAGATGGTGATTCCGTGACAAGCCAATAAATTACCGCGCTTTGAATCTTCCATACTAAATCTTTTCAGTATGATGTTGATGTACCTTAACTGTGAAAGTCCCAACATTCGCTTAAATCTATCACGATAGATCTAGATCTCCAGAATGTAGGAAGAATCACCCAGGTCCTTCCTGGAGAAGCTTTGTGACAAGAATCCCTTGACTGATTGTAGCATAGGAATGCCATTTCCTATCAAGAGAATGCCATCCACGTATAAAATGAGGAATACCACACTTCTTGCTACAATCTTACTATAGATGCATGGTTCATTCGGATTTTTGATGAAGTCGAATTCCTTCACCGTCTCATCAAAACAGATGTTCCAACTCCGCGATACCTTCTTTAGCCCATAAATGAACTTAAGCAACTTGCACACTCTTCCGCTGCTCCCACTCTCTATGAAACCCTCCGGCTGATCCATATAGACACACTCTTCCAAATTTTCATTTAAAAAAGCGGTCTTTATGTCCATTTGCCAAATCTCATAATCGTGGAAAGCAGCAATGGCAAGCAGGATCCGAATGGATTTGAGTATAGCCACTGGAGAAAAGGTTTCATCATAGTCCAAATCAGGTCTTTGACAAAAACCTTTTGTAACAAGTCTAGCCTTATAGGTTTCAACCTGTCCTTCTACCCCAATCTTCTTTCTGAAGATCCATTTGCATCCTACGGTTTTTATCCATTCCGGAGCAATGTCCAAAGTCCATACTTTGTTGGTGTACATGGAATCCATTTCGGTCCGCATTGCATCCAGCCATTTTACCGAGTCTATGCTCTGAATGGCTTGCTGGAAACTAGTTGGCTCATCATCGTCGATGATGCAATCCTCGCTATCCCTATCTATAAGAAAACTATAGTATCTCTCGGACGGATGAGTCTGCCTACTAGTCTTGGGGAATGGCGTGGGGATGTCCGGTTCTTTTGAAACTTCTGGTTTCCCATACGTTAAGTATTAGTTTGTAGTTCTGGAATTTCTTCTAGTTCTATTGCGCTCCCACTTATATCTTTTTCCAAAAACTGAGTTTCCAGAAAGTGGGCATGCCGAGAAAAAAAGACCTTTTGTTCCTCTACGTAATAGAAAAGATAATCTCTGGAGTTCTTTGGGTATCCCACAAACTTACACAGTACTGAGCGTGCCTCGAGTTTGTACACATGCTGCTTTTTTACAAAAGCTGGACATCACTATATCTTAAGATACTGAAGATAGGGTTTCTTCCCACTCCACATCTGATATGGTGTGGTAGGCACAGTCTTGGTAGGAACCTTGTTCAAAATATATGCAACTGATTCTAGTGTATAGCCCCAGAAGGATCGCGGCAACTCGGCGTTACTCATTATGGAACGTACCATATCGAATAGTGTTCTGTTCCACTTTTCCGATACACCGTTGTGTTGAGGTGTGTATGGATGAGTAAGTTGAGAGAGAATTTCATTCTCTTTTAAGTAATTCAGGAACTTGGCACTTAAGTATTCACCTCCTCGATCAGATCTAAGTGTCTTGATACTTTTGCCGGTGTCACGCCCCGCTTCCCAAAATACGGAAACGAGGGATGACTAGGCCAGCCATGCTCCTACGGTCAAGGAATCATCCCGCCGTAGTCACACTTCGGCTTCTAGCATTACATGGTAATCAGTAAATAAAGCACAGTATTAAAGGAATCATATCACTAATTTATTACATTAAAATTTCATTGTTCACAAATTACAGATAATAAGAACAATAACTAACCAAGTTCAATCTCACGATCGCTTTTATGGAAAGCAGTAAAAGAAGAAGGTACACCAAACTATATCTCCGTGAACTCAAAGGGTAGATCCGTCTCCTGTGCTGGTCCTCCCGCGGAATCTGAGCATGCATACTCAGGTCGTCAGAGCGACACAATAACAATATTATTATAATAAGATGAAACAGGTATATGAGGTAATACTGGTGTAGGAACAATGCAAGTAATCACTATATCACTATATGATGCAGAATATGATATGTGTCCCTATCGGTCTCTAGGTCATGTTTGAATCACATAGTGGAAGGAGGATCATGTTTAACAGGAGTCTCGTACATACCCGAGACAACGGCCCACATGCCCAGGACATAACCCTGTCAGCCGGATTGCTAGATCCTACCCTACACGTATCAGTATCACGGTTCGAATGATCATCCTCTAAACACGGTCCCGCTAAATACGATACTCTTTCCACTTTGATTTCTCCTTTTTCCCCAGGTTCTCACTAGTTATGATATTGATCTAGTTGTGTACAAGTATACCAATGGCACGGTTTCATCACTGTTCACTGTATCAATCACTGTCACAAATATTCACTTTCCATTGGTGTACTCGTCACTCCAAAACCAACATCTATCACGCACGATAATGCAATGTCCACACGCATTAACACTGAGTATATGGCAAGGGTATGATATATGTATTGTATGCTACCAATAAGCTCTGTATGTTATGAATCAACGTGCATGTCATTAACTAAAATAAATTTCATAAATTAATATGTTAAGAATTCAGCAAAATGATACAAGTAAGATAGATAGAACACTCAGTCAGCAATTCATCAAAATTTGTTTCAGTTCAATCGGGATTCCGGTTTTCAAGAAATAGCTGTTTCATTTTAAGTGCTCGCGGCTGGAAATTCAGTTTCAGAACTGAACGTCCGTTTCGCGACACGATTTGCACCTAGTTGGGCTCAGAATTTAGCGATGCTACAGTTGAATAAAATCTATGGTTTTCAATATAGTATTCAACGCAATAGACAGATCCTCAATCGCATCTGTACGTTGGAAGTTATACACAGTTTAAGCTCAGTGTGTCATTTCAGAACCTGTTCTGGACAGATATACGTTCTTCCCTTTTATTTACAGTTTAAAATAGAAAATGGCAGTGAAACAGAATGGAACCACTTGTTTTATTTAACTAACAGAAATATCTTTAATCTACTGCAGGGTTCCGTAACATACGACTTCAGAAAACACAGTGACGCAGGTCTTTGGACAGAACACAATAATCAGAAACGCTCTGGACTGCAGTCCAGAGTCGCATGCCGATCCAATTATCATCACGGTTACAGAACAGAAATCATTGAAATTCTATATAGGGTTAAAGTTCGTCGAGTCGGCTTCGATTTAAACCCTCGAACATATCGTTCCAGTATGTATATAATTTATGGTGATTTTATTCGTTTTCAAGTATGAGAAAATTCTAGTTTTAACGGCATATTTGGGGGTATCGATTTTTGTCACTAATGATCGTATTTTCCAGAGAGATTCATACGCGATATTTATCATCTAATGGGCCAACAGAAATTTTCAGTTTCCGTCAAAATAAACAATCATTTCCATGAGAGACTAGCATCAAACACCTAGGTCATGATACATATCGGTAATCGGTAAGTTTATAAACTACATGATCTAGGTTTGTAGCACAACTATATTAGCATGAAACAAGTAAACACTTGCCTGGAAAATGTCTCGGGGTCACACGACAGCAACGATATCGCGAACGCGCGTTGTACGCCGCGAAACAAGTTCGCGCGAGCTTGGCTCGAGACATGGGTTTGACGTCGGAGTTTCCCGGAGTCGTCTTGTGCGCGCTGGAAGTGTAGGGTAGGCTCTGTGGATCTCTTGAGTAGTGCTGAGATTGACGATGGTCGGCGGCGGCGCTCCGGCGAAGTGCAACAGTGAAATGTTTGGAAATGGGTTTGGGTGATTTTTGAAGAGAGGGAAAGGTTGAGCGGTGGGGCTAGGGAATTATGGTGATGGTGACGATGCTGAGGAGGTGGAGGTCGACGATGTGGTTCAGGTACAGTGGGGGGGCTCGTCGGCGTCGAGAGTGTAAGGTGGCGGTTGGTTCGGGTGAAATGGGTTTGTGTGCAGAGGATCTCGAGTTGGTGGGGGTGTGAAGTCGTAGAGGGAGAAGGAGGGTGAATGAGGAGTGATCGAGAGTTGCCGAGGGGGTTGTCTTCGTCGGAGTCGAGGGGAGTTAAGAGGTGTAGTGGGTGCTCGAGTTTGGGGCTCGGTGAATGTAGAGAGAGAGAGAGAGATGAGAAGTGAGTTGGAGAGGGAGAGTGACGAGAGGAGTTGGAGACGAGGTTGAAAACGTGGGTGTAACGTCGCAGTAATGGGCGTGAGCAAGGGCGCGGGCTGCGGCGGAGGAAACGATCGCGCGCGTGAACAGGGATGTTACCGTTGGAGGAAAGAGAGGAACAGGAGTGGACCGGGTCGGGTAAGAGGAGGAATTGGTCACGGGCCGTAGGGAGAGTGGGCCGGCATGAAAAATTAAAAATTCCTTTAAAAAACTTCGTGGGCTGCAGGGGGAGAAACGGGCCGGCTCAAATTCAAAAATAATTTTGAGTGGGCTGAGGGAAATTAAACGGAATGGGCTAAGGGTATTAAGGAATTTATTAATTAAAGTGTGTGTGGGCTGAGTAGGACTTAGGGTTTTAAATAATGGGTTAGGATTTTATTGATAAAATTTTGGTTTTAATTTACTCTGGCTTTGATTTAAATCCTGGGTTAGGCTTTGAGGGTTTGGATAGATATACATATTAAGCTTAAACAACCAATTCAAAATATGAAGGAAAAAGAAAAGAAACCACTGGAAATCAGAGAATAGGAAACTTTTAATAGGATGGAATCGGGGATTTACATCTTACCCCCCTTAACAAAATTTCGTCCTCGAAATTTAACAAGGATACAAGATAACAATGTACTAAACAAAGAGATGTGGATAACGATCACGGATGTCTTCCTCCCGCTCCCAGGAGGATTCTCCTGGGGAACGACCGCCCCAAGACACTCGGACTAAAGGAATGACCTTATTCTTCAGCACTTTCTCTCTGCGGTCGAGGATGGTAGTAGGCTGCTCCTCGTACGATAGATCGGTACCCAGAACTAGTTCCGAATGGTCCAGGACATGGCTCTCATCCCAGACATAACGCCGCAACTGTGACACGTGGAAGGTATTGTGCACACCAGCTAGCGATGGAGGCAAGGCAAGTCGATAGGCCACCTCTCCTACTCGCTCTAGCACCTCAAAAGGTCCGATAAAACGGGGACTAAATTTTCCCCGACTTCCGAATCTGATAACTCCACGAGTAGGGGAAATCTTCAAGAATACGTGATCTCCTACTTCGAATTCTAGTGCCCTTCTGCTGGTATCTGCCCAACTCTTCTGTCGATCCTGAGCCGCCTTGATACTCAGTCTGATCATTTGGACTTTGTCGACTGTGTGCACAATGAGTTAGGGGCCCAGTAGTCTTCGTTCTCCCACATCATCCCAATATGCTGGGGATCGACACTTCCGCCCGTATAGCGCTTCAAAAGGAGCCATCTGAATACTAGCCTGATACTATTGTTATAAGAGAACTCGACTAGATGCAGATGGTCCTCCCAGGAACCCTGAAAGTCCAACATACATGCTCTCAACATATCCTCGAGCGTTTGAATCGTACGCTTGGATTGTCCATCCGTCTGTGGGTGATAAGCTGTACTGAATTTAAGGCGGGTTCCCAAACTCTCCTGTAAGCTCTTCCAAAAGTGCGACAAGAATCTCGTGTCCCGGTCTGACACAATGCTGACTGGAACACCGTGAAGTCGCACAATCTCCTGCATATATCTTTCTGCCAGTGATTTTGTCGACTGTCCCACTCGGAAAGGTAGGAAGTGTGCAGCTTTTGTGAGGCGATCGATGATAACCCAAATAGCGTTATTGTCTCTAGGGCTCCGCGGTAAGGCCGTCACAAAATCCATAGTAATGTGCTCCCACTTCCATTCAGGTATTGGCAATGGTTGTAACAATCCTGCTGTCCTCTGATGTTCCGCCTTCACCTGCTGACATACCAAGCACCTGGATACGAACCTCGCAATTTCCCGCTTCATTCCGTTCCACCAAAAGTGCTGCTTTAGGTCCTGATACATTTTTGTATCTCCTGGATGCACAGAATAAGCTGAACTGTGTGCTTCAGCCAAAACTTCTTCTCGAACATCTCCTTTAGGTACGCAAAGTCTGCTAACGAATCTCAGAGAGCCATCTTCATATATAATCAAATCCGTCCTCAGTCCAGCTTCCACTTGCTCTCTGAACTTTTGCAATCGTGGATCATCCGCTTGTGCAATCTTGATGCGATCCACCAGGGAAGATTGCACCCGTAGTTGCCAAAATTGACTGAGTGCGTTCGGCGTAACGACCTCAAGTGCAAGTCTCTGGAAATCCTCAATAATGCTCCTCTGATCGGTCAACATCATGACCGCTGGTTTGCGACTGAGCGCATCTGGTACAACATTGACCTTCCCCGGGTGATACTGAAGGTCCAAGTCATAATCTGCCATCAGCTCCAGCCATCGGCGCTGCCTAATGTTTAGTTCCTTCTGAGTGAAAACATATTTCAAACTTTTATGATCCGTGTATACCTCCACTTTCTCACCCAATAGATAGTGCCTCCAAATCTTCAATGCAAAGACTACCGCAGCTAACTCCAAGTCATGCGTGGGGTAGTTCTTCTCGTGGTTTCTCAGTTGTCGAGAGGCGTAAGTAACTACTCGGCCGTGCTGCATTAGAACACAACCTAAACCCTTCCCTGAGGCATCACTGTGTATCACCAAACCACCGGAATCATCTGGTACGGTAAGAATAGGCGCCGTGGTTAACTTCTGCTTCAGTGTGCCAAATGCTTGAGTGCATTCCTTTGTCCATGTAAACAGCACGTCCTTCCGTGTCAGCCTCGTCAATGGTTCCGCGATTCTTGAGAAATCTTGGACGAATCTCCGATAATAACCTGCCAATCCCAGAAAACTCCTGATCTCGGCTACTGACTTCGGCGTTGGCCAATCTCTGACAGATTCTATCTTTGCCGGGTCCACCGAGATGCCTTCGCCCGAAACAATATGTCCCAAAAACTGAACCTTGTCGAGCCAGAATTCACACTTGCTCAGCTTCGCATACAGCTTCTCTTCCCAAAGAATTTGTAGTACCGTGCGCAAATGTTCAGCGTGCTCTTCCCGGATCTTCGAGTAGACAAGTATGTCGTCGATAAACACAACGACAAACGTGTCCAAGTACTTTGCGAACACCCTGTTCATTAAATCCATGAATATTGCTGGGGCATTGGTAACACCGAACGGCATCACGAGAAACTCGTAATGCCCATATCGGGTCCTGAAAGCCGTCTTGCATACATCCTCGGCTGCTACTCTGATCTGATGATATCCAGAACGGAGGTCCAACTTCGAGAATACCTTGGCTCCACTTAGCTGATCGAATAGGTCGTCAATGCGCGGTATTGGGTACTTGTTCTTTATTGTGACCTTGTTCAGCTCTCGATAATCTATACACATTCGCAGCGATCCATCCTTCTTCTTTACTAATAGGACTGGTGCACTCCACGGTGAAGCGCTTGGCCGAATAAATCCCTTCTCCAATAATTCTTCAACATGCTTCTTCAATTCCGCCAACTCAACTGGCGCCATTCTGTATGGGGCTCTGGATACTGGGGCTGTACCTGGAATCAAATCGATTGAGAACTCCAAAATTCGAGGAGGTGGTAGACCTGGTAGATCTTCGGGAAATACATCCAGAAAATCCAGAACAATTTCTGGAACTGGGCTCTTATCAATCTCCATAGCTGTCAATTCCTTGGGCTTGGCTCTATACTTAGATGGCTCCAAAGATTCACTTCCGCCCTCGAAAATAAACTCCGGGTGATTGGGGATGCGGAAGATCACCTTCCTTGCATGACAATCGATAACTGCATGGAAAGTGCTCATCCAATCCATCCCGAGAATTACGTCGTAACTGCCTGTCCCGATCAGAAGGAAATTCGCATAGAATTCCCTGCCACACACTACAACTGGGCATAATCTACATTCTTGACTAGATATTATAATGCCATTACCCGTATGAACTTCCCATCCCTTGGTTAGTGGTTTATGTGGTATTGAGTGTGTATTAGTGAAATGCTCAGATATGAAACAATGCGATGCTCCTGAATCAAATAGTACTCTAGCTGGCAAGGAATATACGAGTAGAGTACCTGTAACCACGTCTCCTGACGCTTCTGCCTGCTCGGCGGTCAAGGTGAAAGCCCGTCCCTGACCGCGACCTGTAAAGGGTTGCCTCTGCTCCTGCGGCTTCTGCTGTGGCGGTCCAGAACCTCCCTGTATCTCTGCTCGCTCAGGGCAACTGTTAATCCTGTGCTGACTGGAACCGTAAATCAAGCACTGTCCCTTGGCACG
This sequence comes from Agapanthus africanus, assembly GCA_030015575.1. Lineage (NCBI taxonomy): Eukaryota > Viridiplantae > Streptophyta > Magnoliopsida > Asparagales > Amaryllidaceae > Agapanthus > Agapanthus africanus. The sequence goes on from CM057338.1 coordinate 236,213,818, forward strand.
GCGACAGTCCTTCTGGGTATGCCCTCCTCTACCGCAATAGCCGCAAGTCACGCCCTGTCTCTGGGGGCGATGCTGTGGTACGAACGGGCGCTTCATTTGTGTCGTTCCTGCTCTGTGAACCGGTATGGCTCCTCGAGAAGGCGTGTGGGTACGTGCTGGAACGACTGGAGGTCTTCTGAACTTGTTAATCAATTGCTCCTGAACTCTCGCCGCGTTGAGTACCTGTGCAAAAGTCTTTAAATCCAACGATGCAATCAACTGCTACAACTCGAAATCTAACCCCTGAAGGAAGCGTCTGGCCCTGGTGGCCTCTGATTTGACCATGTATGGAGCAAAGCGGCTCAGAAGGTTGAACTCTGCCGCATATACGTCCACTGGGCGTCCATTCTTCTTCAAAAGAATAAACCTTTCCTCCATTTCTGCCTTGGCTGTGGGAGGGAAATAATGATCTAGGAAGCACTCCTTAAACTTGCTCTATTCAACCAGCTCCTCAAGTCTGCTTTCTTCCACCGACCACCATGTACGGGCTTCGTCTCCTAATTGAATCTTTATCACGTCCACTCTGTCTTCCTCTGGAACCCGGGCGGCTGTCAATAAATTCTCCATGTTCACCAGCCATTGCTCAGCCTCAAGGGGTTCAGCTAGTCCTGTGAATGCAGCTGGGTGTAACCGTCGGAAGTCTGATACGGTACCAACCCTAGCCTGATAAGCTGGTGGAGTAGCGCCCTCAGGGGCGGTAATAAGTGCGGAGGGTCCTCCTGCGGCGGTAATTGCCCTGAGTCCCTCAGTGAGTAAATCTGTCTTTCTCTCCTGAGCTTCCGCGAGAGTGGTCAGTGCACTAAGTATTCTTTCCGTGCGGTCCTGAGAGCTGAAGTCCGAGGAGGGGTCGTTCGGGGACGTCATATCATTGGAAGATTCAAAAGGATAGGATCAGATTCAAGGATGGAAATCAAGAGTAGTGAAACAAGAATAACGTAATACAGCATAGTTAATGTTATCCCTTGATACTAAACACAGGCTCTGATACCAATTAAACCATGTCACGCCCCGGTTCCCAAAATACGTAAACGAGGGATGACTAGGCCAACCATGCTCCTACGGTCAAGGAATCATCCCGCCGTAGTCACACTTCGGCTTCTAGCATTACATGGTAATCAGTAAATAAAGCACAGTATTAAAGGAATCACATCACTAATTTATTATATTAAAATTTCATTGTTCACAAATTACAGATAATAAGAACAATAACTAACCAAGTTCAATCTCACGATCGCTTTTATGGAAAGCAGTAAAAGAAGAAGGTACACCAAACTATATCTCCGTGAACTCAAAGGGTAGATCCGTCTCCTGTGCTGGTCCTCCCGCGGAATCTGAGCATGCATACTCAGGTCGTCAGAGCGACACAATAACAATATTATTATAATAAGATGAAACAGGTATATGAGGTAATACTGGTGTAGGAACAATGCAAGTAATCACTATGTCACTATATGATGCAGAATATGATATGTGTCCCTATCGGTCCCTAGGTCATGTTTGAAATCACATAGTGGAAGGAGGATCATATTTAACAGGAGTCTCGTACATACCTGAGACAACGGCCCACATGCCCGGGATATAACCCTGTCAGCCGGATCGCTAGATCCTACCCTACACGTATCAGTATCACGGTTCGAATGATCATCCTCTAAACACGGTCCCGCTAAATACGATAATCTTTCCACTTTGATTTTCCCTTTTTCCCCAGGTTCTCACTAGTTATGATATTGATCTAGTTGTGTACAAGTATACCAATGGCACGGTTTCATCACTGTTCACTGTATCAATCACTGTCACGAATATTCACTTTCCATTGGTGTACTCGTCACTCCTAAACCAACATCTATCATGCACGATAATGCAATGTCCACTAACACTGAGTATATGGTAAGGGTATGATATATGTATTGTATGCTACCAATAAGCTCTGTATGTTATGAATCAACGTGCATGTCATTAACTAAAATAAATTGCATAAATTAATATGTTAAGAATTCAGCAAAATGATACAAGTAAGATAGATAGAACACTCAGTCAGAAATTCATCAAAATTTGTTTCAGTTCAATCGGGATTCCGGTTTTCAAGAAATAGCTGTTTCATTTTAAGTGCTCGCGGCTGGAAATTCAGTTTCAGAACTGAACGTCCGTTTCGCGACACGATTTGCACCCAGTTGGGCTCAGAATTTAGCGATGCTACAGTTGAATAAAATCTAGGGTTTTCAATAGAGTATTCAACTCAATAGACGTATCCTCAATCGCATCTGTACGTTGGAAGTTATACACAGTTTAAGCTCAGTGTGTCATTTCAGAACCTGTTCTGGACAGATATACGTTCTGCCCTTTTATTTACAGTTTAAAATAGCAAATGGCAGTGAAACGGAATGGAACCACTTGTTTTGTTTAAATAACAGAAATATATTTAATCTACTGCAGGGTTCCGTAACATACGACTTCAGAAAACACAGTGACGCAGGTCTTTGGACAGAACACAATAATCAGAAATGCTCTGGACTGCAGTCCAGAGTCGCATTCCGATCCAATTATCATCACGGTTACAGAACAGAAATCATTGAAATTCTACATAGGGTTAAATTTCGTCGAGTCGGCTTCGATTTAAGCCCTCAAACATATCGTTCCAGTATGTATATAATTTATGGTGATTTTATTCGTTTTCAGGTAAGAGAAAATTCTAGTTTTAACGGCATATTTGGGGGTATCGATTTTTGTCACTAATGATCGTATTTTCGAGAGAGATTCATACACGATATTTATCATCTAATGGGACAACAGAAATTTTCAGTTTCCGTCAAAATAAACAATCATTTCCATGAGAGACTAGCATCGAACACCTAGGTCATGATACATATCGGTAATCGGTAAGTTTATAAACTACATGATCTAGGTTTGTAACACAACTATATTAGCATGAAACAAGTAAACACTTGCCTGAAAAATGTCTCGGGGTCGCACGGCAGCAACGATGTCGCGAACGCGCGTTGTACGCCGCGAAACAAGTTCGCGCGAGCTTGGCTCGAGACACGGGTTTGACGTCGGAGTTTTCCGGAGTCGTCTTGTGCGCGCTGGAAGTGTAGGGTAGGCTCTGTGGATCTCTTGAGTAGTGCTGAGATTGACGATGGTCGGCGGTGGCGCTCCGGCGAAGTGCAACAGTGAAATGTTTGGAAATGAGTTTGGGTGATTTTTGAAGAGAGGGAAAGGTTGAGCAGTGGGTCTAGGGAATTATGGTGATGGTGACGATGCTGAGGAGGTGGAGGTCGACGACGTGGTTCAGGTGCAGTGGGGGGGGCTTGTCGGCGTCGAGAGTATAAGGTGGCGGTTGGCTCGGGTGAAATGGGTTTGTGTGCAGGGGAGTGGGTGCAGAGGATCTCGAGTTGGTGGGGGTGTGAAGTCGTAGAGGGAGAAGGAGGGTGAATGAGGAGTGATCGAGAGTTGCCGAGGGGGCTGTCTTCGTCGGAGTCGAGGGGAGTTAAGAGGTGTAGTGGGTGCTCGAGTTTGGTGCTCGGTGAATGTAGAGAGAGAGAGATGAGAAGTGAGTTGGAGAGGGAGAGTGACGAGAGGAGTTGGAGACGAGGTTGAAAACGTGGGTGTAACGTCACAGTAATAGGCGTGAGCAAGGGCGCGGGCTTCGGCGGAGGAAACGATCGCGCACGTGAACAGGGATGTTACCATTGGAGGAAGGAGAGGAACAGGAGTGGATCGGGTCGAGTAAGAGGAGGAATTGGTCACGGGCCGTAGGGAGAGTGGGCCGGCATGAAAAATTAAAAATTCCTTTTAAAAACTTCATGGGCTGCAGGTGGAGAAACGGGCCGGCTCAAATTCAAAAATAATTTTGAGTGGGCTGAGGTTAATTAAAAGGAATGGGCTGAGGGTATTAAGGAATTTATTAATTAAAGTGTGTGTGGGCTGAGTAGGACTTAGGGTTTTAAATAATGGGTTAGGATTTTATTGATAAAATTTTGGTTTTAATTTACTCTGGCTTTGATTTAAATCCTGGGTTAGGCTTTGAGGGTTTGGACAGATATACACATTAAGCTTAAACAACCAATTCAAAATATGAAGGAAAAAGAAAAGAAACCACTAGAAATCAGAGAATATGAAACTTTTAATAGGATGGAATCGGGGATTTACAGCCGGTATGTTTCTCAACTTCATTCTTATATTCCCGGAATTTCTCAAAGGCCTCGGATTTATGTTTCATTAAGAATGCATATCCATACCTTAAGAAATCATCCGTAAAAGTAATGAAATAGGAATAACCACTTCTTGCATGTGTAGATATTGGACCACACAAGTCCCTGTGTATGAGTCCCAAGAGCTTGCTCGCTCTTTCTCCGTGTAGTAAACTGAGTCTTTATCATCTTTCGTTTGAGACATGATTGACAAGTTGCATAGGACCGATATTCGAACGGATCCAAATATCCCTCTTTATGTAACATCGTCAATCGTGTTTCATTGATGTGACACATTCTACAATGCCATAAGAAAGCCTGATTTAATTCTGGAGACTTTCTTTTAAGTGTGTTCCGGACGTTGAAAACCTGAGCTTGATTTAATACGTATATACCGTTATCTAGTGTACCTGACACAATCAAAACTTGATTTAGGTGGATATTTATAATATCGCTTACAAATGTAAAATCATAACCTTCTTTCAAAAGTAAAGATACAGAGATGATATTGCATGTCAAACTAGGTACATAGAAACAGTTACGTAAAATCAAAATCTACCCACTTGTCAATCCTAGGTGATATTCCCCTACGGATACAGCAGCCATGCTCATTCCGTTCGCAACCCTGAGATTCATATCACCCGCCCTTATAACTCTGCGGTTTCTCAAAGCCTATAATGAATTACATATATGAGATCCCGATCCAATATCTAGTACCCAGAAAGTAGAGTTAATTGACATATAGTTTTCAATCATGAATACACCCGAAGCCGAAGCCACAACTTGCTTCAAATCTTGGTTTCTGGCTTTCTAAGCCCCGCAGTCCTTCTGACAGTGCGCTTTCCCGTGACAACAGAAACATCCTGCCTTCCCTACTTTTAACCCCGAAACTTTTTCCCTGTCCCTTCCCTCTATCTCAGCGCTCCTCAATATATTGAGGAGTCCTGGAAGTGTAACTTCCTTCTCTTGAATTTTGAAATTCAAGATAAACTGGGCATAGGTTGAGGGGAGCGACTGTAGAATCAAGTTAGTACATAACTCGTTCTCTAACGTGGTCCGTGAGCTGTTCAATATAGCTAATCATCGTAAGGACGTGGTTCCCTATAGATGACCCAATAGCTAATCTCGCCTGAAGCAATATTTTTGAGGTTTCATATCTTGCGATACGAGATTGCTTTCCATATAAAACTTTGGTATGGAGGAAGATGGAAGCTAAGTCCATCTTCTCGTGCTGCCTCTAGTGTTTACTATCCATTGAGGCTAACACGAGGCACTTAGCTCTCGCATAATCCTTTTCCCATGTCTTACGGATATCAACATCCGCGACGGTGGAATCTGGACCTGGGACGGCGAAGCTTTGGTAGTAAGGAGGTAGTCTAGCTTGTCATAGGTAAGTGCTATCTGGACATTCCTTAGCCAATCATTATAGTTTGGCCCAATCAATTTATTATCTAGTAACCTAAGTCTGGTCATAGTGGTCACTGCAATTAGGAGAGAGAGAAGAAACACTTAGCATGATACTCTTGCAAGTTTAGATTAGTTATTAGTTTATCTAAATAGGATGGCTCCCACTGTTTCCTCAAATCCTCTTTCAAACCATAAAAGAAGAATTAGTCAGGATTAATCTCACCGTTACAATTCTTACTTAATTTTTCGGCCAAGATAGTGTTGGTACTTCGAGGAAGGTTTTCTAACGCTTTCGCGAAATTCCTTAATTACATAAGCTCTTTTTCCTGGAGGCTTAGCCCCACTAACACCGTTCTAGATACCTACTTAGTTTATAGCATTGATTGTTTAGTGAAAAATTTCCCGAAGAGTAATCTTACTCATCAGTGGGATTGGGATCAAACTATCATTGTGTGATGACCTAGATAGAATCCACTTTAGTCACCACACTCTAGAAGGTATGCTCAAACTGCAAGTTTCCTTTATATTTGAAACTCCCGATGTGGATTTTTGCGCCATGCTCTTATGACCTTGACGAAGGCCAACATATCATAAGTCACATGTCAAGTTCTACCCGTAATTATCCAGGTTAATTTGAACCCACCCGTACATACCCTTGACGAAGGCCAATATAGTAGTACGACTGTCCCAAACCAATGCTTCTATCTATGCTACATATGAATACCCAGCAGCTACCAATCATCATGCCTTGGCGATGGTCAAAATACATAGCTTGAATACTACTAAATACCCATATGAAATGACGGAGGGCTACGAATGGTTTTGGAGAAACCGTGAACGTAATGAACTTGATATAGTCGAAAGAACCATGATAGCTTTTTAAAAGGAGTGGTTTAGGCTCCGCTTTTAAAATTTGCTTTTTGAAGAAAACCGAGTGGTTTTGAAATTGTTCCAACGATTAAGCTTTGATTTGTTTTCCCTTGCATTAATCAATGTTAATGCGGTCTTATCATATAATCCTATCATTTCAGAAAAGAAACAAAAATACAACATACACTTATACCATCCGCGTTCGCCACGGGGGCCCGTCATGCACCGTTAGATTACTTAACTACTGGCAGAGCAGGGACTGGACTAGCACGGGTGCAAAACATAAGCAACTCCTACTATATATATATATATATATATATATATCCATTTGTCTCACGCAATAATAGGTATTCCAGATCACAGATGAATATATTGGATATACTGGGAATTCCGCGTTTCATTTAAGCCCATAACGAAAAACGGATCCATGGTTGTGATGAATAGCCAAAACCCCACTCTAGACCCCTACGGGTGCGGCAAACTACCCTCCAAATTCCCGAAGTGAAGCAACTTCCCTCAATAAAATGAGTAGGCCACTCGGTACTTCAGGAACCCGCTAGTTTGTGCACCCCACCTTGGGTCTATCCTAGAAGCAAAAAAATAAATGAAATAATAAAACGGTGGCTACAACCTTAACCCGGATGTGCCCTGCAAAATAATATCACACCACTTTACAATTTTACATCGAATGAAAGAAAAGAAAACACTCTTCTCACATCCCCCGGCTATTCATCCACGGCGATCCAATACTCCATATACACAAACCACAACTAGATATGTGCAACCCCCAACCAATCGACGTATAGCAATTAGCGGAAGTTTACGAACACATATAAACTGAAACAAGTAAACGATGTTAAAACTGCGAGTTCGAAACACTCTGAAATTGCCCCAACAGAAAGATAAATAAATATGCAACATGGGCAAAATCAAACATAATCTGAAACCCGAAATCCAAGTACTAAGAACACAGAACAAAACCCAAAACAAAGCATCACTTTTGAACCGGCCAGGCCAGTTTTTTCTTGCTTTTGGCCGGCCAAAAGTTTATGGATTTTTCTCGTTTTTGTTCTGTGTTCATATCACAATTAAAGGAACACTGTGTAATTGTTTAAAAAAAATTAGAGGCTCTAAAAATTTCGACAGAAACTTGGATTCATGTTTCTTATTTCGGACTTGTTTCGGTTTCGTAGTTCTACTTGTTGTCTAAACTGTTAGTTAAGGTTTACTAGGCTCTGATACCACTGTAAGTCGATGTCGTGCACCCCGCAGGTTCGCAGAGAGGTGGAATTTTCAAAAACGATTTATACAAAGCTCGCAATATCGACTAAACTCCAGGATCTATTTGAAAACCTTAACTAACAATAAAATTTGGAGGTTTAACTACTATGATAGTTGGTTATACCTCCATGACCAAGTCCTTCGGGTCTTCTTTGACTCCTCTCCATGGCTCCTCGACGAAAGGATCGAGCTTGCATGATCGGCCTCCTCGCGTCAAAGATGATCCACCTGAGAGTTTGTGCTTCAAGCTCCAAGTTCTAAACCGAGGTAACTAGGGTAAATGGTTCGCTAATCCAAGTAGCTTAGATGATGTAGAGAAGCTATTAGATTGTTTTGTTTCACTAAACCTTGTGTTTCACAATACATGTGAGTGTAAGGGTTTAGCTTGAAGAAGAAGGAGATGAAATGAAGAGAGAGAAGGAGAAGTGAACAAATGAGCTATCATCCTTCAAAGTGTAGAGAATAGCTATCAAATAAACTCACTTATTGAACCATGGAAATATCCCATAATATAAAATCCTCCCATGCTTCAATAGTGATCCCAAATTAATAAAATAATGCAATAGCCATGCTTTACACCATACCACAAAATGTCTCCTTCATTTCCACCTCATTAATCTATTTTGCAAAAATAGATCATACCAAATAATGAGGTGTCTTCTTCTAGAAGAATTCTTGAAAAAATTACAAGAATACCCCTCACCGTATATACATACCCGTATCCGTATTCCGAAAAATATGGATACACTGAGACGATAACAATCCAATAATACAATACTAGGATCCGACTTAAACCAAAGCACACCAGTATTGTCCACCCAAACATCATCCGTGTATAAGTATACGTATATGATCGTAGCCCTACCGTAAAACCATACAGCCTCTACATCTTTTGCCCGAAACAGGGAAACCCTCTGTGTGGAACTCTAAAAACTCGACAGTATACTGGCAATGGGTTTAACCAAAAGCACGTCAGCGGTACTAGCTGCACGTAACGGCTACCCAGGTATCTGTCGATAAGAAAGTCGATGAGCAAACTCATCCGAACTCCTACTGAGCTTATCTGTGAAAATCTCCGTACAGTCCGGTCTGTTCGTCTGAGATACTCGCATATCGTTCCTACGGGGATGGTAAACGTCAGACCCCTAATAGCTCAATAAGTCGTGTCGATACAGAGTCCAAAACACCCAGAGAAACTACTGGAGTACTTACCAGTAAATCTCACTTGCCCTGGCCAGGGACTTTGTGTATTGGATTCCCGAATACAGTGCGATATCAACCTCCAATACCGGGAGAAACGAATCAGCTAACCGCTACTGCCTACAAGTGCTTCGAGACTGCACCCAACTACTACCTATTTGCATGACTCCTATGAGCCGTGGTAGGGTAGTAATCTAAGTATAATGGGAACACACTCGAGGTGAAGTGCGATGTCAAATCAACGGACTAAGCTGTACTCATGTCACTTGGGAACTGCTACCTGACGATAGGTATAATACCAACCAGCAGTTCCCGACGAGTCTTGTCCGGTGTAACTCATAATCTAATGTGCACCTGCATACTATCTCCAGTACGACGTACTAATGGCTGTGGGACAGACCATCTCCCCTGCTGGGATGAGAAGCGTATACACTAATCTAGTCTGGAATATCGATGCCCCGTCTCGATAATTCTATGACTAGGGACCTGTATAAGAATGTGCTTATAGACTACCCAGCCTCCACTAGTGTGGCTGCCATCAAAATGATGGTACTCAAGCAAAGATCCTAAGGGTTCTACCAATATGTATAAGCGATATGCTAAAAGAAACACATGCACATATTGAGGTAGAATCAAACCAAGTAGCATACTACTATTTTGAGCAAGACTGTTATCATAACTGTGAATATCCCAAGCTTCCAATATGTAATATACAATACAGTATGATACAATAATGGCCTCTAGGGTATATCTCACTAACACTCTCTGGTTCGGCGGTCGCCAGCCATACCAAATAGCGGTCGATTTTCAGTTCATTCCTAATGTATGCATGTTCTTCATCAGGGTGATCAGGGTCGGGTACAGGCTGAAAGTCGTAATCCAACTGCAAATACAAAAAAATATTGTATTTAAATTACAATTGTTAAATAATAATAAATATATTAGATAACTCATATGAAAATATATATTAATTCCCGAACCTGATCCCGGAAGATGACAAATGAGCGCCGGTACTGATCGTCCCACTCAACGTGAAGTGGATACTTCTTTTGGATGAGGCTCTCATCCCCCATGTACCGGTCGAAGCTCTTGGCATAATTGCCAGTATAGCGATAATCGGGAGTAATGAAGAGGGGGAATGGTGCCTCCTCCTAGCTCTATCGGGCCTCAGCCTGTGGGACCGATTCTTCACTTGAGTCCTCCTCTCGGGATGAGGCTGCCCTGCATCTACAAGAAATATCAAGACAAGCAATATTAAGACAAAATGGTATTAAGAAATCAAGAATTAATGAAAATTGAAGTGTGATATATACCTCCGGCGACAACAGCACGACCTTGGGCCTGGGTAGTAGCACAAGCGGGACGATAGTTCCTCCGGTGAGGAACAGCCGGTGACCCGGATGTGGACGGATCCCCTCCAACTAGAAAATAAATATTGACGATAAAATTACATGAAGTTCATGTTTATTCTTAGAGGATATGTAAAATGAATAAATATTTTATATTTATTCATACTAACCTGCAAACTGAGCGGAGGGTACGGAAGTGGCGGGAGTAGCCTCTGCGCCAGATGTGGATGCACCGCCTATAATTAGACAATTAAAAATAGATTATATAAGTAATTGCAAAAAGAATGTGTATATCAATAATATAACATTCTAAATCAATATGCATGCAATATAGGATATATAAATATACCCGCAGGTGCGGTGGTGGCCTCTACCCGAGATATGAAGGCATCACCTACAGCTAGACAATCAAAAAATGATTATCTAAGGAAGAGCAAAAAGAATGTGTGTATATTTATAATATAACATTCGTAATTGTTAGGACCCTAGCGCCAATCCCTACAAAAATTTCATATTATCGAATATCATACATTTAGTTAAGATTTAATTTGAATTAGTTTTACGTTTCAATTTCAAGGTTTTGAAATTTTTAGTTTAGGATAAAGTTTTTTAAAATTAAGGGTTTTCGTAATCAAGTTTAAGATTTTGTATTTATGGTTGGGGTTAGAATGGAATTTAACAAGAGTTCAATATAAAGCAGAATGATGATCAATTAAGATTTGGCCTTATTTGTATGTGTGTGTCTGTGTGTGTATGATTATGTGTCTATGTGTGTATATGTATGTGTGTTTGTGTGTATGTGTGTGTCTGTGTATGCGTGCGCGTACACACAGACATACACACACATAAGATGTGGAGGCACCACCTACAGCTAGACAATCAAAAAATGATTATCTAAGTAAGGGCAAAAAGAATGTGTGTATATTTATTATATAACATTCTAAATAAATATGCATGTACTATAGGATATATAAACATACATGCATGTTCGGTAGTGGCCTCTGCCTCAGATGTGGACGCACCACCAACAGCTAGACAATTAAACATTGACTATATAAGTAATTTTGAAATAAATATGAGTGTATATCTATAATATTACATTCAAAATAAATATGCATGCAATATACCTGGAGGTGTAGCAAAGTCCACACGGAAGGAGTCATCCGAAGGGGATATCGATCGGGGTGCAAGACCAGCCCTCTGAAGCTCCTTACGTAGCTTCCCGGGCGGCAGAACCGCTCTGCCTCTGCCTCTGGCACGGCTGGTGCTCCTGCTGCCCCTCGCTGCTTCGGGCGTCATCATCAAACCTAGATAAGAGTACAATCATTACATATACATACAATATATGTATAGATCGTAGAACTGTGAAGTAATAATATAACATTACTAATAACCTTTTTCGTTTCATGGACGCATTAGACATATCTACTTGGATTTCATCATCAATATCATTTCTAACCACGTAACTTTACGACCAGCCGAAGACAACCAGTCTTTTGAAACAAACGGTCGGAGCACTATAAGTCTTCTCTCTTCTTCATCCCCATCGCTGTCCTCCATTTGATCCTCGAATTCTGGGACAACGTAGACATCCCTAGGTTTACAAAGGCATACAACACTCCATCCTGGATGCTTCAAGCATTGTGAGTAGTATACTTTGAACTCTTGGTTCGGAAAAATAAATGGATCGTCCTGACCATAAAATCGAAGTGTGTTCACACTAGTCAATCCATATTCATCTTTCCAAGTCTTGAGATTGTTTCTCCACTTATTCGTATCGGTTTGTGTATCGTACAAAGTACACTGAAATATATAAAACGGTTTTGATCATTCGGGATATTGGATGCTAAGTATGCAATTTAAGTATCCATAATAAATCACACCATTCGATCCTATCGTCGCAATCCCACTATTCTGAGTGGTTCGAGATATTTCTATGTCCTTAACTTCAAATTTGTATCCAAGGACACCGAATCCTTTATAATATGTAACCTCGATGCTAAGAAACTGAGCTAAATATCTTGAATCTCTCTCTAATGATGCAAACAAGTTCAGATCGTAGATCTGACAAAACAAATTTTACGGAAAATACATAACGATATAAATTTAGATTAAGACTTGTAGCAATAACATGTTATTCGAACAACTTAAATGATCTGCAATCCAATCGCAAAAATTATCCTGATGATATTTTTCTACTCGTTCATCATTCCAATCAGGATGCCCCTTACGTACCTCATCAATATGAATTCTTTTCTCAACGATAAATTATGACATTAATATTATATCATTTCATACACATACAAACACAAATATAATAATTAATCCAAAAGAACTTACTCTCTAATTTCTTCAAGACATACACAATTGAGGAGGATAAACCGATATATCTTGTTGATAAATATAGTGTCTACTCTCTTATTATCAGTTTTACCTTATGGCTCGTCCTGAATTCTCCGAGGCCGATTAAGCTTCATCTCAATGTTCTCGTCCAGATAGCGGGAACAAAATGTGGTTACTTCATCTAGAAGATAACCTTGCATGATAAAACCCTATGATCGTTTTTTATTGCGTATATACTTTTTTAGAGTGTAGAGGCACCTAAAGAAAAATATGTTAAATAAATAAATACGGGCATATAGGACAACAATAATTTTACAAAATGCATGAAACGAACAATAATTTTACAAAATGAGTGAAACGAAAAATTCCACGTACCTTTCGACAGGATACATCCATCGATATTGTACCGGTCTGGCAAACTTAGCCTTAGCTGCAAGATGAACCGTCCGGTGTATTATGATATCGAAGAATGACGGTGGGAAAATACGCTCAAGCTTGCAAAGTATTAATGAAATAGAATTTTCTAGATTCTCCAGCGTCACAACATTCAAGCTTTTAGCGCACAATTCTCCAAAAAAAACAAAGGTCATTAGTTACTTAACCAACCGATTCGGGGAAGGAAGTCCTGAAGGCTAATGGGAGAAGTTGCTCTATAATAACATGGTGATCATGACTTTTCAGCCCATCGATCTTGCCTTTCATAATTTTTATCTTCTTGTTAAATGATCCTGAGAAAGCTGTAGGAACTTTCAAATCATGCAACACCTACAAGAACCTTTTCTTCTCTGGTTGTGATATATGGTACGCGACATTGGAAAGTACAAACTTGCCTGGTTTACCCGCTATCGGTTTAGGATGCAATTCATTTCTAATCTCTCAGTCCTGAAGATCCATCCGAGCACGAAGATTGTCTTTCGATTTTCCGTCTTTACAAAGAAGTAAGTTGAGTACGTGCTCGGATACTCCCTTCTCTATATGCATGATGTCCAGACAATGACGCACTAAATTTGTTGACCGGTACGGAAGCTCGTAGAAAATGCTTAACGTATTCCCAGTAGGGTGGTTTGACCTGTTTTGCCGGATCTATCCCGAAGGTCACATTATTATAACCATCCCACTAAGCAGTCACGTCCTTTCCGGACAATGAGGCTGGAGGCCCAAGAAGCTCCTGATGACCATTAAAGTGAGCAGCGTATAACCTGTAGGGATAGTCTAATGGCAGAAAATGCCGACGACCGCAATAACAAACCTTCCTGCTAGAATTCAACCATTTCAGTGTTGTTTATTGATGACAAGGGCATGCTTTGTGACCATGTGCAAACCAACCTGATAGCATTCCATACGTAGGAAAGTCATTAATTGTCCACATTAAAGCCGCGCGTATTGTGAAGGTCGTATCTGTGTTTGCATCGTAAGTCTCTACACCATCAATGACTAAAGATTTTAACTCATCGATTAGATGTCGGAGATAGACGTCGATATTGTTTCCCGGTGAGTTTGGTCCATCAATAAGAAGATGCATCATAAAGTAGGATTGATCCATAGCCAACCAAGACGACAGATTATAAACTATCATTACAACGGGCCATGTGCTGTGGCTTCCAGCCATATAGTTGAATGGGCAGAAACTATCACTAGCGAGTCTGAGCCTGACATTGCGAGGATCACTAATGAATATTTCATGACTCCTATCGAAATCCTTCCATGCCAGTGAATCTCTTGGATGGCTCATTTTTCCATCTTTGCTTATAGCAGCACGGTGATGTCGGCTGTTTTCTTGCACCTGAATAGCCTCTGCAGCCTCTATATTATGGAAAAGTATCGTGCTATCTTGACAGGTATATCAGGCTTCTTATCAGATTTTTTCGGCTTATACCTGGTCTCTCCGTATGTTGAACACTCTTTCAAATCTGAATTTTCTTTCTGGTATAGCATGCAATCTTTGGAACATGCATGAATCTTCTCACACTTTAGACCCAAATCAGACATCATCTTCTGGGCTTCGTACCAGCCGTTGGGCACGTTATTTCCCAGAGGCATAAAATCTTTCAGGAACTTCAGAAGAATTGTGAATGACTTGTTGCTCCATCCATTTAGGCACTTAATCTGGAAAAGTTGAACGAACCATGATAGGATGGAATACTTTGCATTCTCATAAATTGGTCTTCAGCATCATTCATGGACTTTTCATACTTATCCGCACACGGTTGTTGACCGGAAGGAATGTCATTTTCGGTGGGAATACTATCACCGAGGGCAGACTCTTCCATATCCTCCATTTCTTCTCCTGAAAAGAAGTTATCATCATCTTCTTCTTCTGTCACATTACCGTCTTCTTCTTTTCCTTCCCCGTAATATAGCCAAGTTGTATATAGTCTAGCAAACCCATGTTTAACGATGTGAAGCTCTATGATTTCTACCTTCTGGCAGAACTTATTTCCACATCTATCGCATGGACAGAGAATCTTTTCTAACACGGTCTTATTATGTGTGCGTGCAAATTCAATGAAAGCAGTAACTCCTGTGATGAACTCAGATTGCATGCGTTATTCCTAATCCACGTACATCCAGTCCTTAACTCTGATGTGCTCATGAGCTATGTTAGACTGTATAACATATAAATTGTAGGTTATGGTGACTATATTGAGAAATCTAAGAATGAGATGGTTACTGACAAAGTAGAAAACTCGTAGAGGCAAGTTTGTCGTTGAAAAGAATAAATTATCTATTAACGAAGTTAGATTTGAAGATAACCAAGTATGAGTTGTATTCTGTGTATGTGTGTTTCAATTTATGATTCCGCTTAGGTGTAGGGTTGTTAGTGTGTATGTGCTTTGTGTGTGCGTTTGTTATGTATTCATGTTGTACGTGTGTGTTTCGGCTGTCGGGGGTAAGGCTTCTATCCCATTAAGAATATATAGAGTAGACACCCATTCGCTTGTGTTTTCATCCATTTCGAGTAAATTTCGGCAGCACCTCCCCGCTGTTCTCTGAGTACATTGTAATAGAATAGATAATCATTTCAATACTGTGAAATAACGTTGAAATGAACATCTAATCTATCTTTATACATAGAGAACCAGCGGAAAAATACCGACGAAATAACTCGAAACGAATGAAAACACAAATAAATGCAGGTGTTTGCTTTATACATTCCTAACTTGTCAACACCGGAAAAATCTATCGGTTATCATACGATTGAATCTTCTCATCACATAGACTACATGACGGTTGTTAGTACCGAACTACACCGTCCGATATGTAACAACCTTCATATAGTTCTATATCACGACGAACATCGAGCATATGTTAATTGATAGACTGGGACTAAGTTACGCTTTGATTTTCACATATGACTATCGATGAGAATATGAAAGTTTCATATTATCATCGAGTTTCATATATTGGTTTTAACTTGAACATTTAACTTGAATAGGTTTTACGTTTACGTTTTGTTTTTAAGGGTTCGAAGTTTTTAGTTTAGAGTAAAGTTTTCTTATGTTTACGGTAAAGTTGTATGTTTACGTTATCATCGAGTATCCTACTGAAGGAACTAGTGCACCCTAAACCCTAATCCTAATTAACCCAAATTAACCCTAATCATCACCCTAACTCAAATTGTCCCTAATTAACCCAAAATTAAGCTAATTAAACCAAATTAACCCTAATCAACACCCTAACACAAATACACTCTATTTTACCTAATTAACCCAAATTAACCCTAGCCCAAACCCTAACCCAAATTAACCTAACCTTAATCATCATCCAAACCTTAACCCAAATTAACCCTAGCCCAAACCAAAATTAACCCTAATTAATCTAGTTAACCCTAACCCTAATCATCACCAACTCTATTTTACCTAATTAACCCAAACTAACCCTAACCCTAAACATCAACTGAACCCTAACCTAACCCTAAACATAAACCGAACCCTAACCTAACCTTAAACCTACCTAATTAATCCTAACCCTAACCCAAATTAACCCCCAATTAACCCTGCCCTAGCTATAACACTAACCCTAATCCTAACCCTAAAATCAACAACAATAACACAAAAAACATCATAATTATAAATTAAAATCGAAATTAACTCACCTCAGTAGGCACCGGCCGGCGGCAAAGAGCTCGACAAGGTAGAAGAGGTTAGGGATGGAGCTCGAAAAGGTGCTCACGGCGAGAGTGTGGTGTCGACGAGGAAGTCGACGACGAAGGGGGTGGCGGCGATGAGGAAGTCGACGACGATGGGTGTGGTGGCGACGATGTGTGGGTGCTCGATCGGGAAATTGGTGGGAAATTTTGGTGACGGTGGGAAATAACTTAGCTTTATTTTTTTTAAAAACCCTTTATTGCCCCTACGGATTAATCTGTAGGTCTTTCTTTTACGGTACCGTAGGGCCAAATAAAAGATTACATTTTAATATTTTTTAATTTATTTATGCCCCTACGGTAGGCACCATAAGGGCAAACCGATGACCATATGGATTAATCCGTAGGGGCAATAAAAAGTTGTCCCTACAAATTCCTATATTCGTAGGGGCAACCCTTCATTATAGTAGTGTAATATCAAAATGCATTATACCCTTCTTTCATATGTAATATGATATAGGAACCGTTTATTTAACAGGACAAAAAGAGGGTAGACTTGAAATAGAAATATCACTCTTCAATCTTATTTATGTATCATACTAAGCATGATAGATAATCCACTATATATATTTTTTAATATGCAAACGTGGTAGTGGACACTAATAACGAATCAAAGCTATCAGGCCGAGAGACGACAGACGTCTGGCCCTTTCAGATCAGACGTCTGGAATTTGTTAGTGCGCTAACAGAGCACAGCCGGACATCTGGATTTGGCTTGCACTCTAACAGAGTGCAGCCAAACGTCTGCACTTGTGCTGGGCAGACGTCTGGCGCTTCGCGATCAGAATAGTTTGGAATGATTTCTGAATATTTGTTTAGAGATTTTGAAAGATTGGAATATGGGATTTAATTGTAACAAAATATTTGAGAGATTGATTTTGGCTGTAACAAATATTATATATGAAATAATATATAAAGGAAAACCACAAAAGAGAAGAATCTCCAAGATTTCTTTTTCCTTCAATATCTTCTTCTTCCTCTATCTCTTTCTATTTCTTTATGGTATCAGAACCACAAAGATTAACGCCATTAAAAAACATTCTTTCCTCTATATTTCTACTACCACAATGACAACCAAGCAAGATCAATCCTTCGTCTCATCAACCCCGTTTCTCGCCCTAACACTAATTCTTAACCTTAATGCATCGTCTCCCTTTTCAACACACACTAATTCTTAACCTTAATGCATCGTCTCCCTTTTCAACACATGGACCGAATGTCAAGTCATGTCTCCACAACAAACTCACCCGAGACAACTACTTCGGCTTGAAGATGCAGTTTTAAGCCGTCCTCAAGTCCCAAGGGTACATGAGTATCGTCGATGGCACAGAAAAATGCCCGCCCATGATTGTTCCTGATGAACAAAATCTGCTTGTTCCAGCATACAATCTGGCATATGTTGTATGGATCCAAAATGATCAATTGATTGTGAGTTGGATGTTAGCGTCTCTGACTGAGATTCTAATTCACTTGGTGGTCGGTCGAACTACAGCATAGGTGGTATGGGAGACACTTGCGAAAGCCTTCGCATCGCACTCTCGCGCTCGCATCTTTCAACTGAAAACACAATTTCAGAATATCCAATGAGGATCAACCTCTATCTGTAACACCCAGTTCCTTTTTAAATATTTTCCGTATGTTTAAAATAAAAATTACTAATTTATATTAACTAAAAATTCCTAATTAACACCTAAGCCCAATCCCTAACCTTAGCCCACACCCAACCCGACCCGACTCAGCCCACTCCCCCAGCTCCCTCTCTTCCTCCCCCGCTCTTCTTTCTTTTTCTTTCTCTTTTTATTTCCTTTTCTTCCATGCTTCTTTTCCCCATGAACCCCATGTCCCTTGCAACTTCCCCCGCGTGACCTGCTCCCCCTCAACCTCGTCTTCGCCCAACGTTCTCCCAAGATCCCCGTGGCCGTTCCCCCTCCCTCTTTAACGTCTTTCTCTCTCTCTCTCTCTCTCTCGCGTTCTTGATCAGTCGAAAATATTGTATTTTTAACACATCAATTTCCCTACTCTTTGTAATCATTTAAAGGTATTTGGTATAAATATAGAACATATTCGCAATTCGTCTACGAAATACCAAATAATATGTGTTATATATTATAACCGGCATTATGAGGAAAATTGTGTGTTTATTATTACACGCATGATCTTTTGTATATCAACACTTGTCTCGAGATTGTATGCAGGAAATTCTCCAGGTAAAAGAGCCAGAATTGATAAAAGTGCTGATAAAACGCATCAAGTCAAAGACTTGAAATCTGGTAGTAAATAAGAAAGTATAAAAATATTCCAGACATCGGGAAACAGCATAAAGCCAACATGAAACAACACTGGAAATTTCATGCATTGACTCCACCAAACGGCCGCGGATCCGCGGCCGAGTCAGGCCGATCCGCCGCGGATCCGCGGCCGAGTTGACTCGTCGGCGGTTGGTCATTTTTGTAGAGGTCTCCTTTTAACGGCCAAGCTTCTCGAAGACGCCTCTAATTGTGTAGATTTCTCCAGAAGCTTCTCTTCTAACAGTCAAGTTTCTTGTGCAAGCTTAATACCTACCAAGCTTCTCATGCAAGCTTCATAACAACCTAGCTTCTAGTAGAAGATAAGCCAAGCTTCTAGGGGAAGCTAAAGGAAAAGTTATAACAAAGGAACTAGGGTTTCATTTAAAAGGTTGTTCGGTAGTTGTTCATCAATTAGGGTAAAATTCTAGCAAAATCCAAATCAATTCAATTCAAGTGAGGTGACACACTTGAGCCAAATTCAGATACATCGAGTACCAAATCAAGAAAGCATTCAACGAGCCTTTGAAGCAACGCCGATCTTCATTCGAGCAAGAGATCCACGACGATCTGTGACTCACGACAATCGAGCCACACAAAGATCGACGCCAAATTCCTCCTCAATTGAGTGAGCTAGAGCTAGTCTTGTAAACTTGAGTGAGAGTTGTAATTTGAAGAATATCTAAATAAAGGTGAAAATCTTTATTCTTTCTTTCTATTCATTCTCGCATTATGATATTCTTAGTTCTTGACTGCTTTATAATGATGCGTGAGTAAATTTTCCGCTTGTAGCGAAATCGAGAGAATATGTAGATGATGTTGATTAAATTCTTAAACGATTCTTAAGTTTTATGAGTTTTGTAAACTTTAGAAAATTGAATCATCGAAAACCTAATTTGAGCGAGATCACTTTCTTGAATGTTTTTGCTCCAAATTAGAGATCAACGATCGGTGATTTAATTTGCTAGAGGCTAGAATTTGAATGATAATCAATGAAAGGACAAGGGATGATGATGGAGAAACCCTAGTTTCTTCAATAGTTCCCTAATTCTCATTGATCGTCATCGATCTAGCAACAAATCTTCAATAGATAAGAATTTATAATAATTAGTATTTATCATCACTATTAATTGGATCGATTCCGACCGGGCTCTTTACAAATCTTGATAATTCAAACGATTTGGATATTTTCTTGATCTCTATTATTTCTTGATTTAGATCTATTTCTTGATGATTATTGAAACTAAATTTCATAAATCTTGAATCAATTTTCTTTTATCTTTTAATTTTCAACTCAACTAAAACGATAACGAACAAATCACACTTTCTCAGTGGACGATCCGCATTCACCGACGAAACTACAATAGACACCGTCAATTAATTGCGGTATAAATTTCTTTGGTTGTGATGATTAATACTTTTCCAAATACACACAAAGACGATATCAATCAAATGGCGCCGTTGCCGGGGATAGTGTGCTAATTTGTTCGTTTTTGTAATTTGAGTTGGAAAATTTATTATTCCATTAGAATTTTTAGATCAAAATTCGCAACAAGTGCTTAACGATTTGTTGTGATTTGTTGCAAGGAGATCTGGAATCTGTGGAGCGAGAGGAAAAATTTTCAGAGCATCTCAGGGAGTTCAGTGAGTGAACAGGAGCATCTGCACGAATTTTTGTGCAGAGATCTCATCTTTAGACCGCTCATCCGCGGTTAATTATTGCATCTCGCGGCGGTTCCGCGGTGATATTAGGGCTTCACTGCACCAAATTTTTTTGGTGAATCTCTGTCTTTCTTATCTCCTCCCTACTCTGTCCAATAACCAATTTCTGCAGGATTTTTTGCAAAAATTCGCAGCGCCGCAAAAAAAGAAAAATTATGCGTGTTTGGTCTTAGTTGTTTGCATTTTTTAACTCGGAAATTAAGGGGCAAAGACCAAATTCAGATTAGGTGGGGAGTTCATTACCCTTCCTAAGCCCCAAAAATCACAAAGTTGCATCCGCATCACCCTTATTAACTAAAAAAATATCTAGACATAACTCTAAGGACCGTCGCGCTCACTTAGGACAGAAAGAGGTCATGGGTAATCTATTGCTTATCCGTATTTATTTTGTGGTGTCTAAGGCAAGTGTGTCTAAGGCAAGCGGTTACTTAATTAGGCCCACTACTTACGTAGTGGAGAACCTCCCACTTACCTGGCCACGGGAGGGGCAAAGAGGCAGTAGAGGATCCATCTTGCGACTTGTCTTCTGGAAGTCTAGGAGCGGTCTAGAGACTTGACCTAGGTGACCACTAGACTTAGGGTTGCTTGCGCATTGTTTGTGTGATTTTTCAAAAAACCGTATTTTTTCAAACCAAACACCAAACTCATCTTTTTCTTAATTATCACTTAACGCTACCACTTGTGCTAAACCATTTAGTGCATGCTCGGCTGGACACGGGATTCTAGTGCCCGTCTTGTCCGTGTTTCTCCTATTGACTCCGAAGTCGGTATTTCTACGTCTAATTTCTCTTCACCCACCACCACACCCACTTCGATGGACGGTTCTCTATCGAACTTCTTTAACACTACTCTACCACCGCCCGCAGGTGCGTAGAATCTGCCCCGCATCTCTCTCTAAGAGAGATGTTACCCTATATGAGGTCCTCTTTCGACCTGTCTTACCATTCCACCAGCCAATAGGGACAATTTTAAAATCAAACCATAATACATCAATGTTTTACCCAAATATCACGGTTTCGAGTCTGAAGACGCATGTCTTTATTACAAAATTTGAAAATGTATGCGCTATAATGGGTACTTCACAGCTTTCTGTGGATGCTATGAGATTACGTCTTCTCCCATTCACTTTGTGCGATATAGCCAAGAAGTGGCATTATAACACAGCCTCACATTCTATTTCGAACTGGGGAGAATTCGTAACAGTTTTCCTAATGAAATTCTACCCTAATCATAAAATAGCTCGAGTCCGTAGCGAAATAAATCAATTTACCCAGCTTCCAAATGAACCATTCTCGAAGTGTTTTGAACGCTTCAAGGATCTGTTAGTTCAATGTCCTCATCACGGAATCCCTAGATGGGATCTGTGCAGAATCATATATGACGGCATTAATCCTATAACAAAACAGAATCTTGAATCCATATGTCAAGGCACCTTCATGAATAAAGATGATGGTGAAGTCTGGAGATTTTTAGAAGATTTCGCTGAAAAACTTTACAGTGGGAAAGTGTAAACCAGTCATCGTCTAAGGGTGGCATTCATCAACTTGATGTTTCCATAGGAGTTAGAGCTGAAATGGCAGCAATGCAAAAGAAACTCGAAACTATGGAACATAAATTTTTAGCATCCTCCCTAAATCAGATGTTACTTTCTAAAACTGTCTATGGATGCTGTTCTGATCCATCTCATCTTACGGAAGAATGTCCTTTAAATTCTCCGTTTTAAGGTCAAGAGCATACTAATGCTGCTTTCCAACAAAGACCTAGAAACGATCCGTATTCTTCTACTCATAATCAGGGTTGGAGGAATCACCCTAATTTTGCTTGGAACCAATCACAAACTCAAAACACGGTTCCAAACCAAAATAATTTTTAAAGGGGTCCTTTACCACAACAACAACCACTTCAAATAAGTCAGCACCCTTATCAAGCACAAAATTTTCAAAATCCGGCCATAAATTCTGCATTTGGGAATAATTCTTTTCATACGGTCGGTACTGATAATTCCTCTCCACTCGAACAAACCATGAATTTGCTTCTGACAAATATCATGCAAGTTTCGGCTGAGATGAAGTCTTCCGTCGATAAAATCCAGAAAAACTCTGACTCCCAAAGTGAGAGTATTAAATTGATGGAAGCACAATTGCCCGTATAAATACCAAATTGAGTGCTAGAGAGAAAAAGAAACTTCCAGCTCAACCCCTACCAAATCCTGGCTATTCACATCATGTGAACGCTATCACCACATTGAGATCTGGAAGAGTGCTTGACAACCATGTCGGTGAAGAGATTGATAATAATGAAGAATCAATCGATGATACCCCGCCTGAGACTTTTCGTTCCACTTCTACTTCTACTTCTGACCCTAGTTCGTCTACCCCACCATTTTCTTCCGAGCCTATTCTCTGTTTTCCCCAAGGCTCGAACCCTCAGCACACTTCTTCTAGTCCACCAAAGACGATCCCCACTCCTATTCTAGGATCTTTTCTACCCACACGATCTTCTCCAATGTTGGACCCCGCTCTTATTGCTAAAGCTCCTTATCCGAATCGGTTAAGGGGAAATAGACCAAGTCCGCAAATGGAGAAGATTACTAAAATCTTTAAGCAGGTTAATATCAATATCCCTCTCCTAGATGCTATACAACAAGTCCCGTCTTATGCAAAAATTCTCAAGGACTTGTTCATTAGGAAGAGGAAGACTCAAGTGCTAAAAAAGGTGTTCATGTCGAGTACTGTAGACACGGCTTTTCCCCAACAATTACCTAGAAAACGTAAGGACCCTGGCTGTCCTACTATTTCTATTTCTATTGGGGGTAAACACATTAACCGTGCTCTACTTGACCTTGGCGCAAGTGTTAACCTGCTTCCTTACTCGGTTTATGAGCAGTTAGGAATCATAGAGTTGAAACCAGCTCACTGCACTCTCCAGATGGCCGACCGATCAATCACCAAGCCTAGAGGTGAGCTGGAGGATGTGTTAATAAAAATCGGGGAATTTGTATTCCCTGTGGACTTTATTGTTCTTGATACACAGCCTGTAGTGAACCCACGGAATCAAATTCCGGTGATTCTTGGTCGCCCCTTTTTGGCCTCTTCCAATGCTATAATCAACTGCCGTAACGGTTCTATGACCCTATCCTTCGGGAAGATGTCATTTGAGCTGAACATTTACAAGTTGGGAAGTGTACCCTCCGAACCCTCTGCTCAAGTTTGTTCTGTCAAATTAATGGATGTCGACCGCAGCGAATTTGACGAGCCTCATGATACTGATCTAGACTCTTTTCATATGTTGTTGTTTGACCCAACTATGTATCATACACATACGGACTCTTCCACCGAGTTGTCCGGGTCAACATCTAACACTGATTATGAACCGTTTTTGTAGTCTGAAGATCACCCCGCACTGTTTGATGACATTATTCTTTGGGGGTATCGATGAGTGCTTTGAGGATATTTTCGCTGATGAACTCGCATTTTTAGCAAACACGGGTGTTGAGATGAATCATCTCCCAAACAAAGAAATTGAACCTCCACCCCTTCTTCTGGACTATAAAGAAAATGCGAGTAATCCATCATCACAACCACTGTGTCGTCTCTCCAAAACGAGACACAAACACATTCTTTCACACCACTTATCTTTTCCCCACTTCTTCTTGGCTCTTTTCAACTTGTTCTTCCACCAACCGGTGCACTATACTGATAAAATTTTCGAATGGTTGGTGTTGACTTTCGGTCTTTGCAAAGCTTGGAATTGACCAGTATTTTTGACCCCCTCTTATGATTTTCAAAAATTAATATTGTTTAACTCAAGTTTGAGGGGGGGTATAATCTGGCTCTTGAAAATAAAATTTTTACTCAAAATTGTGAGCCAAAAATAAGTTTGGGGGAGGATTTTCATGATCATATTTATTGTCCCCGTTAATAAATTTCCTCCAAAGCTTACAGGTTTTTTAAGATTTAGCTGAAGACAACATTGAGGACACTGTTGTAAACAAGTTTGGGAGAGGTTCGTGCTTATTCACGCATCACTTTGCATCATACTTTGCATAAGCACAAAACATATAAAAATAAAAAAATAATAATAAAAAAAATATTTGTACATAAATAAGATAATAAAAGATTAGATAGTGAAAAATTGCATCTAAAAGATTGGAAAAATTTATGAAAACCAAGAAAATTAGAAGTTTTCTTAAACGAAACTAGTACCAAGTAGTTATGAGCCGTTGTCCTAAGGGTTAGTAAGATGAAAAAAGTCACTAATCTGAGGATAAAAATAAACTGAAAAATAGTTCCTATTCTGGAAGCCAAACATTTGAATGTTGATACCCTACTATACGCACTTACACACGTCTTGAAACTCGGGATGGTAGAGGATACCTTGAAATGCTCTTGTCTAAAAGCCAAAGTATGAAGGAAATAATAAATGAAAAATAAAAGATAAAATGGTGTAGAAAAATGAACACTGGTTTTGTTATCACCAAGGCACCAATAAAAAAATATAGTGAGGGTGCTTCATCACCTAGTGCCTTAGACCAACTGGTTTGGGAGTCACTGCTAAACTTTAGGTGTTGCAAGACGAGGAAAATACTATTTACGCCTAATCAGCAAGCACATGAGTAATCGGTCGGTTAGTACCTCAAGAAGTATTAACGATCGCATGAAAAATGTGTGAGCAAATTCATCTAAATATACACCGATTAAAAAGTACTGAGGTGATGGACAAGAGTATGATAGCTTGAATTGAATTCTCTGAGTGTAGGGATGTTCTTTACACACATGTAGCGGTATATGATCAATGTTTAGAAGAAAGGTAGGAATGAAGAATAAAGATTTGGATGTCATCCATCGTCAACCCTTCATTCCTGACCCCAAATAGCAAACTCAGAAAACCCATAGCACCTCGTCGCCACCACCGACCCTTCATTCCTGACCCCGAAACCACCACCACCACCACCATCAACCCTTCATTCCTGACCCCAAATAGCAAACTCTCCAATCCCCGAAACTCTCCAATCCCCAAAACCACCACCACCATCAACCCTTCATTCCTGACCCCAAATAGCAAACTCAGAAAACCCATAGCACCTCGTCGCCGACGGCATCCATCGTCGTCGTCAAGCCATCACCTCGCCCTTTTCCTATGTCCTCTCTTCCCCCAAACTTGACACCAGACCCCAGAACACAACAGCAACAATTATCTTTCTTTGTGTTATTTCTTGATCGGTTCTTGATCGTCTCGCCAGAGTCGCACGCGCCGCCGACGATCTGGATGACCCAGTCATCATCGTCGTCCAGCTTAGTCATCACGTCACATCATTATTCAGCCAGGTCCAGTCCTGCACGTGCATGAGTTTGCATCACGACGTTTATCCAACGTTGGACATAACATTCGTACCCTGTCGTGGGATCCGATCATGCAAGTTTAACTTGGAACATGCTATGTTACTATATTGATATCTATATGAATAAAAATTGTACATGTGCTTCATTATTCATCAACTATTACCGATTTACAATATTACGTTATCCATTCATATCCGTACCGATAATAGCATATTTGATTGCATGTCGGAACATCATGATATCATTACATTATTATATTAGTACAACATGCTATCTAGTTTGCATCATACTTGGTAATGGATATATAATGGTTATTACAGATAGATACATATGCATCCTTATATTAGTTGTGTTTCGATATTGATTACAGTTTCACATTGGATATCTATTTGATACATAGACATCACATGACATGTTCACGACATACTAGTTGACTTGTTACTTGGACCTTGTTACTAATGCCAACAATATTGACGTGTTGTCCTGACGGGCGTGACTTATTGTCTGCATAGACAAGAACTGTACATACTTGATCCTGTGTTGGCATTAGATCTATATTGGCAATACTTGACTTGAACACAAACCTGGGGGGAAAGGGAAAATCAAGATTGTAACCGAAACGTAATTCAAGAGGATATTATTACTTGTTTGCCGTTTTTCTAGGCGTTACGGAATAATTACTTATTTTCCGCTTTTCCGGGCGTTACGGAATAATTACTTGTTTTCCGTTTTTCCGGACGTTACGGAATAATCATTACTTGTTTGCCGTTTTTCCGGACGTTACGGAATAATCATTACTTGTTTGCCGTTTTTTCGGGCGTTACGGAATAATTACTTATTTGCCGTATTTCTGGGTGTTACGGAATAAATACTGTTACAGTGGTCCCGTGGGGAATGAACGGGATCTATACTGTTAGGTTACGATGAGAATTACATTAATTGATTTCAAAGACTTTTAAAATAGATAACCTAGAAGCATAGATCTAGGATACACATCACACACCCATACATACACATAGCTCACTGTTTATATCTGTGTTATTTATTTATATTCATGTATACTTATATCATCATATCCTGGAGTATTACTGTTATTTTGATATTATGACGCACCGACGTCTGGGTTTTGTATGGCACGATTCCTTTACCTTTGTCGCAGGCAGATCGAGAGAACTGTAACCATCAAGACGAGCGATGAGGGATTGATTGTGCATTTAGAGATGTATAGTTTACTTTATTTCAACAGTTTTATTTCTTTGATGTGAGCCCATATTGGGACATGTTTTAGATGTTGTTTATTGGATTTGATTCGTTTTCGCTTATGCATTTTCTTGACTCTATTTACTGTGGCAAATGGACATGTACTAAATAGATTTTATATTTTATTGTTCTTGATATCCTATAGACAGCCGTAATGTGACTGTGGAGGGATAATTCCTAGCCACAGGTAGTATGGATGGCTCTGTCACGTGCCATAGTCTGTGCATCTTGGAAAGCGGGGCGTGACAGGGTTTGTTTGGTATCAGAGCAATAGAATTTTGGGTTAATCGGGTTTGGTTCTTTTGTAGTTGGGTATTGAACCCAATAAACTAACCAGAAAATCCGGAATTAGGAACATATCCTGCCATATTACTATCTTGCCAGTCTTGAATCTATAGGTATCTTATTTATTGAATTATATTTACCATTACTAATCATCTTCAGTGTCTTGACTTCAGAATCATAACGGATAGAGATTTGCGATCGTACCAGAGGCGTGTTGATGACGTCGCATTGCTTGGCGTTATACGAGGTATGCTGGAAAACTAGAAGCGGCAAACTGAGTTGAATCGGCGGCAGGCCGAGTCTTTTCAGGAGGGTCTGCGAACAGTCCAGCAGTATGTAGTTATAGTAGAACCCATGCCAACACTGCGTACGGGAAGTGCAACGGACTTCAGAAGGCTCGGTCCGTCCACATTTACATAATTAGAGGAGCCATTTCCAGTGGAGCAGTGGCTAGTTGATACGAAGAATCTGCTCGTCATCGCGCAGATTCCGGATGAGAAAAGAGTGGATGTAGTACGCATACAACTGGTAGATTATGCTCGCGAGTGATGGATCATAGAGGGGACCCGTCTGCCCAAGCCGATCAGTTGGGTAGCGTTTTCACGATGTTTCTTGGAAAAGTTCTTTCCGCAATCTGCACGATAAGAAATGGAAGAAATGTTTATTAGCCTGAAGCAAAATGGCGGATCCGTTGATGCGCATGCGGCTGAGTAGACTCGACTCAGTCGATTTATGGGACCTTTGGTTGCCAACGATGCAGATAGGGCTTGAAGGTTTATGCATAGCTTGGATGTGGAGATTCAGAGTCATATTATATCTCTCTGGGTTTTACCACCTTCTCCTAAGTTCTCAAGGCAGTCAGGGAGCAGCAGAGTTTATCGATGAAAGCGAAGAGTACGCAACAGTGAGCCGTCGTAGTGCGGAAACCGGCGTCTATGCCAAACCGAGCTTATGTACGTAGAGGAATCCCGGTGAACAGGCGAGGCATTGTACCCATGAAGAAGCCCGTTGTATCCGATCAGAAAAGGAGTGTATTTTGTGACTACTGTCAACGACCGGGTCATTTCTGGAGGGAGTGTCGGATGAGACTTCGGCAGTGTCTGATTTGCGGAGGTACTGATCATCGAATGCATGCGTGTCCATCAAGAGTTCAGTTGAAGGGTGATGCTCTGAGAGCACCACAAAAGCAGGTTACTCAGGGGCCTAATCAAGCATGGGCCTTCACTTTGACGACCGAGGAGGCCAAGGCTTCATACGAAGTTGTTTCAGGTATCCTACTCGTTTATAATTTTCCCACATTGGCATTATTTGATTCAGATGCATCCCATTGCTTTATGTCGTCCAAGTTTATTATTACACACTCGATTCCATACGCGGCCCTATCTAGTTGCTGGGATATACATACTGGGAATGGGAAAATTATATCTAGTAGTGAGTGCAAGGATTGTCGATTGTTATTTACAGACGGGAGTTGTTCACGGATTCTTGGTGATCGATACTGGCAGTTACGATGTTGTCTTGGGAATGGAATTTCTTGGAACTTTCCACGCTCACATCGATTGTAGGGCAAAGAATGTGATTTTCTAGATTCCCGGACATCCGGAGTATATATTTTTAGGAGGTAGCAGATCTGTCAGGCCAGTCGAATCTAGAGCTAGGCCGACAAGTGTTGTTCTTTCATCAATGGAAGTAGACAAGGAGGAAGCGCTAGTAGTAGTTTGAGAGTTTATGGATGTGTTCGAGGACATCTCGGGTTTACCGCCAAAATGAGATGTGGAGTTCTTGATTGATCTTATTCCTGGAGGAGCGCCAATTTCAAAGGCTTATTATCCAATGGCACCGGTGGAGCTAGAAGAGGTAAAGAAACAAGTTACCGAATTGCTAGAGAAGGGTTGGATTCACAGCAGCAATTCTCCTTGGGGAGCTCCAGTTCTTCTAGTCAAGAAGAAAGATGGCACGCGGAGGATGTGCATCGACTATCAAGAATTAAACCGGGTGACTATTAAGAACAAGTACTCGATCCCTCGCATCGGTGAATTATTCGATCAACTCGGTGGCGCGAGGGTATTCTCGAAGCTAGATTTGCGATCCGTATATCATCAAGTTCGGGTGAAATTAGAAGATATTTGCAAGACGGCGTTCCGAACTCGATATGGGCATTACGGGTACTTAGTGATGCCATTCGGAGTCACGAACGCACCAGCAATATTTATGAACTTGATGAACCGAATCTTTTCACCATACCTGGATCAGTTCATAGTGGTTTTTATTGACGATATTCTGGTCTATTCGAGAAGCAAAGAAGAGCATGCAAAACACTTGAAGATCACACTGCAAACGTTGAGACAAGAAAGGTTATATGCTAAGATGAGCAGGTGCGAGTTTTGGCTTGAAGAAGTGATGTTCTTGGGTCATGTCATATCCGGAAATGGAATTTTCGTTGACCCTAAAAAGATTGTAGTTGTTCGTGATTGGCCAATTCCAAAGAACGTAGCGGAGATCAGAAGTTTTCTTGGGCTTGCCAGATATTATAGAAGGTTTGTGGAGAACTTCGCTCGAATAGCAGAACCATTGACCACGCTAACATGAAAGGAGATACCATTCATATGGACGGAGAAATGTGCGTCAGCTTTTGAAGCGTTGAAGCAAACATTGACCACCGCTCCTATCTTGACAGTGCCGGACGGTTCCAGAGGGTTGGTTATTCACAGCGACGCATTTGGGAAAGGCTTGGGATGTGTTCTAATGCAGCATGGGAAGGTTATAGCCTATGCGTCAAGACAATTGAAGACCCATAAGAAGAACTACCTAACTCATGATTTGGAGCTAGTAGCAGTGATTTTCGCTTTGAAGATTTGGAGACACTACTTATTAGGCGAAAGGGTAGAAGTATTTACCGATCATAAGAGCCTAAAGTATGTGTTCACGCAAAAAGAGCTCAACATGAGGCATCGTTGATGGTTAGAGCTGGTGTCCAACTACGATCTTGATCTAAAATACCATTCAGGAAAAGTTAATGTAGTGTCGGATGCTCTAAGTCGGTTGTCAGTGATACGGATGTTGACTACACAGAAATAGATTATAGCTGATCTTCAAAAGTTCGAGTTGGAGATTGTAATACAGAATTCTTCGGGACAGTTGATGCAGTTATAAGTACAGTCATCCTTGATCGATAACATTAAAGCAGCGCAGTCGCACGATCCAAGGTTGCAAAATTTTCGAGAACAAGTAGAAGCGGGACTTCGAACGGACTTGTTAATTCATGAAGACAGTTCGTTACGATATGGTAGTCATCTATGTGTGCCTAAAAGAGATGTTCGTGAAGAAATTATGAAGGAGGCTCATAATTCCGCATATTCCATATATCCAGGGGGCAAAAAGATGTATAGAGATCTGCGACAATATTTCTGATGGGAAGGCATGAAAAGGGAGATTGCTCGCTACTTATTAAAGTACTTGGTGTGTCAGCAAGTCAAGGCTGAATATCAAAAAGTAGCTGGTTTGTTGCAACCGCTTCCGATCCCTCAATGGAAGTGGGAACATATAACCATGGATTTCGTGACAGCTTTACCACAGAGTCCAAAGGGCAATAATACAGTTTGGGTGATTGTTGATCGATTGACCAAGGCAGCTCATTTCATACTATTTCGAGTTGGTCAGTCGACAGAGGCTTTAGCAGAGCGGTAAATGCAGGAGATTGTGAGATTGCACGGAGTACCTGTGAGCATCGTTTATGATCGTAATACTCGATTTCAATCACAGTTTTGGAGGAGTCTATAGGAAAGTTTGGCGACTCGCTTGAAGTTTAGCACCGCTTAATATCCTTAGACAGATGGCCAATTAAAAAGAATGATCCAAACTCTTGAAAATGTGTTGAGAGCATGCATGTTAGACTTTAAAGTTTCATGGGAGGATCATTTACATTTGGTGGAGTTTTCTTATAACAAAATTTTCCAGACGACTGTACAGATGGCTCCATTCAAAGCATTATACGGTCGTAAGTGTCGCTCGCTGGTCTGTTGGGATGATGTTGAAGAAAGAAGATTATTGCGATCGGACCTTATTATGCAAACGGTGGAGAAAGTTAACGTGATCTGAAACCATATGAAGGCAGCACAAGATCGACAGAAAAGTTGGGCTGATACAGGATGGAGACCTCTGGAATTCGCAGTTGGTGATCTTGTATTCTTGAAAATATCACCGATCAGAGGAGTGATTCGATTAGGTATTCGAGGAAAACTTAGTTCTCGATTCGTGGGGCCTTTCGGTATTATTGAGCGGGTAGGAGAGGTAGCTTATCGATTGGCTTTACCACCATCCTTGGCGGGTGTTCAGGACGTGTTTCATGTATCTCAACTTCGTAAATATGTTCGATATAAGACGCACGTCCTAGATCACTCGGAGCTGACAGTAAGGGAGGACTTAACATATGAAGAAAGACTAATGGTGATTGTAGATCGACGAGACAAAGTCCTCAAGAACAAGATTATCCCTCTAATACTTGTTTCATGGGGGAATCATTCGCACAGAGAATCTACTTGGGAATGTGAAGACGATATTCGACAGAAGTTTCCACACCTCTTTTGTTAGATCCGTGTTTTCTTGTCTTTTCTTGTTCCGGGAATTTCGAGGACGAAATTCTTTTGTAGTTGGGTATAATGTAACACCTTAGTGCTATTATACGATATTTTATTTGGGGTATTTTCCAATCTTGTGATAACTTCTTGTTTATTATTGTTTTTGGGTGCGGACGCTGCATTGGGTAACTGTAGTTAGTATCCGACCCGACCCGCATATTTGAAACCCATCATGGTTCAAGAATACATCATATATGAAAGTATCTCTTATCACCTCTACTAGGTTTCAACAAGCATCAAGTATGCAATTTAAAAAAATCTAGAGGTCTAAGTATACTAACCTAAAATCGAACTAGAGAATTAGGGTTTTAAAGATAGCAAACAAGTTCTACACTAAGTGAAAAGAGCATACAACCTTTGTATACTAGCCCTTCACTTCTAAAGCTCTAAGTAGTAGTCCCTAGAACTCTTCTTAGACTCCACTTGATGAAAGGAACGAGCTTACTTGTAGTCTTCGAAGCCGAAAATGATCCACCTTGAAGTCTCTCTCACTCAAGCTCACTCTTCACTAATCAAGGTATTAGTGAAGCAAACAACCTAAACTAATGGGCTAGATTAGTGTAGATCGATGAAGTAGGAATTTTGCTCAGTTATTTTTCTCCTTTTTCTTTTATTTTCTCACCTTAAGAAAACTCTAGAGAGGAGAGGAAGAAGGAGGGAGATGAACTTGGATGAGAGAGAATGAACCATGAGATGAGTGATAAGATGAGATAGGAAAATATCTATGAATAAAACAAAGAATAAATGGTGAGTCATGGCTTCTCATGGTTTCTACAAGCATCTTAAGAAATGACCCATTTTTCTTTTTCTTTTATTCATAAATCAAACTTTATCTACTCATCTCTAACCTTATGTGTGATTCTCATACATACTAGTTCTATGTATTATCAACCATGATACAAAGGCATATATATATATATATATATATATATATATATATATATATAAAGAGAAGAAAATCTTTCATGGGCTTAATATTAGTTATAATGTGTGTGTGTGTATCAAATATATAAATATATATCAGATTATTAAATCAATACTTGATTCAATAATCCGGTTATATCATATATAACCGAGTAATATCAAATATATATATATATATATATGTATGTATGTATATCAAATTATTAAATCAACACTTGATTCAATAATCCGGTTATATCACATACAACCGGCTAATATTCAATATTAGTTATATATATATATATATATATCAAATTATTAAATCAACACTTGATTCAATAATCCGGCTATATCAAATATAATCCGGCTAATATCAAATATGTATAAACAACATATACATAAATCATTGAATTAACACTTGATTCAATAATCTGGTTATATCACATATAACCTGACTGATATCAAATATCGCTAGACTAGAATACGGTATCGCATACTCGTATTCAATCAAGCTCCAGAACATATCTCCATATGTGCCCTACTTCGTTTCGCTTGAGCTAGGAAACCTCTATGTGGGACTTTAAAGACTTGTCAATACGCCAGCAGTAGGTAGTGATGACATCAAAAACCCACAAGCCATCAGCGGTACTAGCTAGACGTAACGGCTACCCAGGTATTGAACGAATAGAAGATCAATAAGCAAACTTGTCCAAACTCCCATAGAGCCTATAAGCAACACTTACCGTACAGTCCGGTCTCATCGTCTGATATGTCGCATATCGAGTTTGGGGGTGGAATCGTCAGACCCCAGTAACTTGATAAGTCATGCTGATGTGTGGCCTATAACCGTTCGAGAAAGTATTGATAGCACTTATCAGTAAATTTCAATAGCCCTGGTCAGGGACTTGCTGTTATATCCAATTGAGCATAAAGAAACATCAACTCCAAATACCGGGAGAGATGAACCCCCTCCTATAGCTCATTGCCTCCATGTAACTCGGGACTGTACCCCAAATCCACCTGTTTGAATGACTCTTTTAAGCCGTGGTAGGGAGAAAATCAAAGTATAGTGGGAACCACATAAGACTCTATGACGATCTTGGGTCTACAGACTAACATGTATAAGTGTCATCAGAGAACTGCTATCTGACGATAGGTATGGTACCATCTAGGTGTTCTCGGCGAGTCTTGTTCAGTGTACCCATTCTTTAATGAGTCTCTGTGTACAATCTTTGATGTCAAACACCAATAGTTGTGAGATCAACCATCTCCCCATACCGGGTCAAGAAACATACACACTAGTCTACTCTTGATTATCGATTCCCTGTCTCGATACTCCCTCGACTAGAAACTGTTAAAGGATCTGCTTGCGGACTACACAAGCCCCACTAGTATGATCTGCATCATAATCCTAGTAGTCAAGCCTACATACTAAGGGATTTATCAACATGTATCAGAGAGACAGTATACTAATACAAGTGTACATGTTAAAATAAAGAGCAACCAGATAGTATATTATCATGTCGAGCAAGAAAGTCCTCTATATATATGTCCAAGCATCCACTATATTATACAATAATGGCTTCTAGGGCATACATATTCCTAACAATCTCCCACTTGCACCATGGCCGGTTGTTGTAGTATCGCATACCCAACATCCCAAAAAGTCTCTAAAACTGCGTCTGGGAAAGGGCCTTCGTGAGTGGATCCGCCGTGTTGTCCTTCATATCTACTCTCCTGACCTTGATCTTCTGGGGATCAACTATCTCCCAGATCAGGTGATACCGTCTCAGAATATATATGGATCACTGATGGGACCAAGGTTCTTTGGCCAAAGCTATGGCTCCATTGTTATCACAATACAAGGTTATTGGATCCTCAATGGATGGAACCACACCGAGTTCAGCAATGAACTTCTTCATCTAGACAGCCTCTTTGGTAGCATCGTTGGCAGCGATGTATTCAGCCTCCATCGTCGAGTCTGCAATGGTATCTTGCTTGGAACTCTTCCAACATACCGCCCCTCCATTGAGGGTGAAGACAAAACCCGAGACAGACTTGCTATCATCCTTATCATTCTGGAAGCTCGAATTGGTAAAGGACTCCACCTGGAGTTCTCCGTTACCATACACCAAGAACATCTCTTTAGTCCTTCTCAAGTACTTAAGAACGTTCTTCACAGCTTTCCAGTGCTTCTCCCCTGGGTCTGATTGATACCTACTTACCACACTAAGTGCGTAAGCTACATCCGGTCTGGTGCATAACATCGCGTACATGATAGACCCAACTGCAAAAGCATAGGGTATCACGTGCATGCGAGCCCTCTCCAAATCAGTCTTGGGAGACATCTCTTTGGAGAGAGTGATTCCTAAACAAGCGGGTAAATTAACATGCTTAGATTCTACCATAATAAACCTCCTTAGTATGGTGTGTATGTACCTGGATTGGGACAATCCCAACATCCTTTTAGATCTATCTCTATGGATCTTTATCCTCAGAATGTAGGAGGTATCACCCTTATCTTTCATGGAGAACTTTTGTGATAGGAGAGTTTGACTGAGTACAGCATAGGAACATCATTTTCTATTCAGAGTATGTCATTCACGTACAATACGAGAAAGACAACCTTACTCTCTACAACCTTTTTATATATACAAGGTTTTTCTACGTTATTGATGAAGTCAAACTCTTTGACTGCTACATCAAAACAGATGTTCCAGTTCCACGATGCCTGCTTTACTATATCGATATCTATATGAATAAAAATAGTACATGTGCTTCATTATTCATCAACTATTACCGATTTACAGTATTACGTTATCCGATCGTATCCGTACCGATAATAACATATCCGATTGCATGTCGGAATATCATGATATCATTATACTACTATATTGGTACAACATGCTATCTAGTTTGCATCATATTTGGTAATAGATATATAATGGTTATTACAGATAGATACATATGCATCCTGACATTAGTCGTGTTTCGATATTGATTACAGTTTCACATTGGATATCTATTTAGTACATATACATCACATGACATGTTCACGACACACTACTTGACTTGTTACTTGGATTTTATTACTAATGCCAACAATATTGACGTGTTATCCTGACGGACGTGACTTGTTGTCTGCATAGACAAGAACTGTACATACTTGATCCTGTGTTGGCATTATATCTATATTGGCAATATCTGACTTGAACACAAACCTGGGGGAAAAAGAAAAATCAAGAATGTAACCGAAATGTAACTCAAGAGGATATTATTACTTATTTACCGTTTTTCTGGGCATTACGGAATAATCATTACTTGTTTGCCGTTTTTCCTGGTGTTACGGAATAATCATTACTTGTATGCCGTTTTTCCGGGCGTTACGGAATAATTACTTGTTTGCCGCATTTCCGGGCGTTACGGAATAAATACTGTTACCGTGGTCCCATGGGGAATGAACGGGATATATACTGTTGAGTTACGATGAGAATTACATTAATTGATTTCAAAGACTTTTAGAATAGATAACCTAGAAGCACAGATCTTGGACACACATCACACACCCATACATACACATAGCTCACTGTTTATATCTGTGTTATTTATTTATATTCACATTTACTTATATCATCATATCCTGGAGTATTACTGTTATTTTGATATTATGAGGCACCGACGTCCGGGTTTTGCATGGCCCGGTTCCTTTACCTTTGGCGCAGGCAGATCGAGAGTACTTTAACCATCAAGCCGAGCGATGAGGAATTGATCGTGTATTTAGCGATGTATAGTTTAGTTTATTTCAGCAGTTTTATTTCTTTGATGTGAGCCCATATCGGGACATGTTTCAGATGTTGTTTATTGAATTTGATTCGTTTCCGCTTATGCATTTTCTTGACTCTATTTACTGTAGCAAATGGACATGTACCGGATAGATTTTATATTTTACTGTTCTTGATATCCTATAGACAGTCGTAATGTAGCTGTGGAGGGATGATTCTTAGCCACAGGTAGTATGGTTGGCTCTGTCACACCAAGCCAAGACCATGTCCAGTACCGTGTCACGCCCGCCCACTACCATATCACGCCTGCATCGCCACCGCCTCCAGTATCGAGTCACCACACATCGCGCCCGCGCTACGCACCGTGTCCAGTATTACGCCGTCTCATGTATCTAGACGAATTTTGTATGTTGTGTCGCTTCTATATCAGCAAACAAAAGTAAGGGAACCCATTCACTTATTTCTCAAGCTATAGTAATCTTTAGATATTATATATGTTGACACATACACACATATCTTTAAGTATAGATATTTCATATATAAATCGTTGCGAATTTAATTTCGAATAAGAACCATCATTGTAAATTGTAGTGTTTGAGACCGGACTTAGGACGATTACGCCATATAATATCATATAGTAACTCATGAATTAATTTCGTGTTGATCGGGCAGAAGAAATCGATATTTCGATCGATAACTATTTGCATAGTCTAAGTGTTCGATATAGAACCCTATGCGATAAATTAAGCAAATATGGTGGGGCCCATGATCATTAGACCCTATTACTGTTAATTTTTACCCTATAGAAATCGGACGGCAAAACGACGCCATGTCACCTATAAAACGTTACCCTCGATAACCATTGCAAAAGCTTAATATTCTCGAACAAGCTAAACTGTTAAATTCATAATAAATCATTTATATATCGGATCTATGGCTCATATTGAAGCCAACAGATAAACCTATAGTACCCCACAGTTCATCTCTGTATTTTAATAAGTTATGGCAATAAAAACTGAGGCGATTCATGGCTCTGGACTGAGGTCCAGAGCAAGAATCTCTGCCTTTACCCGTTTTTAGAACGCATACTTCTCACTTTTTAAGTGTGCAAGTGTGCGGAACCATACATAGAAGTGTAGATAATTGATGAGCTCTCTAACGGTACTGGTCTCATTGCATTCCAACATCGTTTGATATTTATAACACCTTTTAAACCGTCGATGTGTACTGCAGTTTCATGTACAGACAGAATGTATACCTTAATTTTACACAGTGCATATCTTCCTGCGTACGACGAATATTATTGATCTTTCTGATGCATTAGAAACATAATAGATAAATATAAATATTATATAACTGTAGCATCGCCTAATTATGATTCCAACAAGGAATAATCTGTGTTACGAAACGGACTTTCAGTTCTGAAACTGGATTTCCAGCAGAGAACGCTTAAGATGGAATGACCATAACTCGTTAACCTGAAAACCGATTGAATGGAAACCAATTTTTTTGTAGAGATAATTAAATATACAGTTTACTATTTTTATATTATTTTTCTCAATTCTATACGTGTGATAGTGAATTTTGCATGTTATATGACACTGGCTACTATATTTTATTCGTATCATATTTGATTGGATTCTTATCATATAATGTAACTATTATACCCTCATTGAATAGTGACCATACATATTGATATTCTAGTGAACGTGTTACATTACCAAGTGATAAGTGTTAGTGATTGGATTGTGGCAAGTACGTTAGTGTAAAAGCGCAACTGAACAGTGGAGGTGACACGTACTTGTACACAGTCAACGTAACCATTTAGTTATTGCATTCTCGACGCCTATGGGGCATATATAAGTGTAACCATAACCGGTATGGGACGGGTATGGAAGCACTTATATTAGTGTCATGGGTAAGACATCGAGGATTATCCACATATCTTGGATACCGGTCGAGACATGCTTGATGGAGACCCGGTCTCCAATTCTCGCATAAACTTATCATGGAGCGACTAGTACTTAAATTCGTGGTCCGTGTTTGATGTAGACTGCGGGGTGTGGGGTAGTTTGAATGTGAGTTCGTTCAACGGAATCTCAGAAGTCCCATTGCCGGCATATTTTGTGATTTCATGATATTGTTACTGACCGTGTTGCTGGTTATTGCTGATCGTGATTCGGGCCCGTGTTTCATTGACCCTGGGGCTTACCCTTGGATTGGGAATACTCCTGCGGTGGTTAATGCTCACACTCGGACCGACGATAAATTTAGTGACTTGGATATTGAGACTGTGAGACTGATAGAACATTACATTGATTATTGATTTGATACACCTGCTTTACCGTTACAAGTACTGGTTATATCATGCTCATGTCATTACTCTATACTTACTGCTTTATGTTTATCATCATTGCACATTATATATGTATATATTGCTATTATGTCGCTCTGACGATCTGAGTTTGCATGCTCAGAGGAAGAAGTGGACCTGACTAAATTCAAGAAGATCGCGAAGATCCAGACCAGTGAACCAATGGTATCATTCCTCTGATATCACTAATTAGCTGTCTCTTTTGTTTGTATCCATTGCGCTCGGTTTCTTTACATCTGATAGTTCTAGTGACTGTAATTCTCTTTATCCGTGTTGTGTCTTACTGATTACCACGTAATACTAGAAGCTGAAGTGTAATTACGGCATGATGTTTCCTTGACCATAGGAGTATGGCTGGCCTTATCACTCCTCGTATTTTATATTTTGGGAAGCGAGGCGTGACATGGTTTTGTCGGTATCAGAGCGACATGTTAAGAATGAGATTACAGTTTCCGACTAGGGCTTGACAATTTAAGTTGCCCATTCGGTCTAGATTGTAAACTTGTTATCCTTGACTAGGATTCCTATAGTTGTCAAGCTACATTTTGACTCCATCCACTAGAGTTTTGGGTGACTTAGTAGAGTTATGTGGTTCTGGCTATGAACCGCTGCATAGTTACAAGGCAGCGCTCTGCTTGAGTGACGTGGAGTTATATATTTGATTTCCACTCGTTTGAGTTTCACCTCACCACATACTCTTGTTTTGTTTGTCAATTCCATATCTTATTTTGATCCTTGTATCTTATATCGTCCGAAATTTTTTTTATTTCAGGATCATGTCTTCCACGACTCTTCTTCAACCTCCGATTTTCAGGATCACATACCCGAGATTTTGGGTGCTACAAGGCTTGAGGGAAGCCTAGGAGAGAACGAACGATCTTTTAGCTGAGGGGTTAAGGAGGCAACTAGTTCGAGCACCAGGAGGAGCCCCCGATCGTGAGGGGATCTCTATTAGTAAAAGAGAAGGTGTATAGATGAAGCGCTCATTTGTTCCTCAGCATGAGAAGTAGCAGAGAACCCAAGTATGTAGTTATTGCAAGAGACTAGGGAACCTTTAGAGAGATTGTCGCTAGGCCAAATGACAATGTTTGATTTGTGGATCCGGCGAACACTGCGTCAACGGTTACCCTCGAAGGAAAGAGTTACGAGGAGGAGATCCATTAACGCTTTCCCTACCTTTTGAGTAGTTATTTGTTTTCTTTGTTTTTATTCTTTAATTCTGAGGACAGGAGAGTCGGAGTCACAATTCCAGAGATCAATATGATCAATGACTGAAACGAGGAAGAAGAGAATCCTGAAGAAGACCCAATAGAAGAAGGCCCTGAGGAAGAGGATCTAGAAAGGGACCCAGTAGAGGAAGAACATATGAAGGAGGATCCCGATGAGGAAGCTTCCGCCGAAGAAGAAGAGCTAGGGGAAGAAAACTCTATGAGGGAAGAGTCCGAAAATGAGGCCCCGGCCAAGGCAGAGTCGGATGATGAAATCTCGAGTAAGGAGGAAGTCGAGACTGAAGAACATCACGCAGCAGTTCCTGCAATGCACTTTGGGAATGGATGACCCAATCTTAGCGTGAGAACTTATTGTAACTTTTCAAACTTCCATAATCGTGAATGACACAACTTCTTTTATTTTCATCTGTCCAAATAAAAAGCAATGTATAGCTTAGGGCCACTTTTATCTTTCAAGTGTACTTTGTTAAAAAAATTCTAAAAAATAAAGTTTCTAATAACACAAATCCTCCTTGAGTATTGTACCTTTAAGATCCGCTTGATATATTGATTGTTCCTTCTTACAATAATTTCTTTTCCTTCCTGAGATTATCCCATCCTTGAACCTTGTAGTAACCTAACTCCCAGCTTGGTGGACTATAGAGTAGTGTCGCATTCCCGACTCCTTTCCATTAGGCCGTATCTTACCGCAACCCATACCCTGGCGAGTCCCTTATGCATTACTAGTATTATTCCCTATTACTGTAATTACATTCAATGATGTTTGTTATTCAAAATTTAGTTTTCTCTAAAAAAAGTTGTGTTTTTTGTGCGTATTAATAACTACTTTTGTTTTACTTACCTTAAATACTCTACTATTCTTCAAATTTTCAATAGTTCAAACTTACTTTGAATATCTTATTTTTGTTTTATTTTCTCCTGTATTTTTCCGTATGAGTATTCTTAAGCTATTTTATAACTGCCTGATTTGTAGCTTTACTAATGTAGTTTCGGAGCTTAAGGCCTATCAGCCAATTTTTTTTACTATTGTTATTTTGGTTATTCTATTCTTCTTTGTATTATATATATATATATATATATATATATATATATATATAAATATATATAGTTTATTACTATTAATTATTATGTCTTTGTTCTTATTTATGACTATTCTTTTTAGCTGCTCTATTTCTTATGAGAAAATATTTGATTTTCATTTAGTTGCTTTTGCGTAAATTATTATATAATAATGTTTAACTTTCTAGCTGCTTCTCGCATAACTTTTATAGCTTATTGTTTATTTTAATTTCGAAGACGAAATTTTATATAAGTGGGGTATGATGTAATACCCAGTTCCTTTTCAAATATTTTCCGTATTTTAAAAATAAAAATTACTAATTTTTATTAACATAAAATTCATAATTAACACCCAAACCCAATCCCTAACCTTAGCCCACACCCAACCCGACCCAACTCAGTCAACTCCCCCAGCTCCCTCTCTTCCTCTCTCTCTCTTCTCTCTTTTTCTTTCTCTTTTTATTTCCTTTTCTTCCATGCTTCTTTTCCCTATGGACCCCATCTCCCTCGCAACTTCCCTCATGTGACCTGCTCCCCCTCGACCTCGTCTTCGTCCAACGTTCTCCAGAGAACCTTGCGGCTGCTCCCCCTTCTCTCTAACGTCTCTCTCCTCGTTCTCTCTTAATCTCTTTTCTCCATCATCACCTCTCTCACCCACTCTCTCCGTCGACCGCCACCCCGACGAGCCTTCTCACCTTAGACGATGAGCCATCCTCCTCGCCCCCCTCACATCACTGCTCACCACCCCTCTCAACAACTCGACGAGCCCCAGTCCCCCTACTCCATCAAGCATACTCTAGCACTACCTCTCAAGCCCACAAACCGTGCTCCACCTCCGACCCCATACTCCCAACCTCGTCACTGTCCATCACCGTCCACCTTCTCCAATGACTTCTCCTCCCCTCACCATTCAAGCATCCCAAGCCTACTGCGCCACTACCATCGAACCACTGTGCTGCCCCAGTCACCACCGTTGCTACCTTGTTGGCGAACCCTTTAGATACCCACTCCTCCATTACCTCACACCATCGCCGCACTCCCGAGCTCTTCATCACTCTCCTCCCCCATACTGAGCACCACCTCCTTATACCATCCAACCATCACCTAACCTCACTCCACCACCACCACAACCTTCCCTGCTAACGCCCTTGATGACCTCCGAGCATCACCTCCACCGTCGACCTCCTCCAGAGACCAACGCATCCACAAACCCAGATCTATGAAACCCACCTTGCCGTCGGTAACCCAACACAGCCACCACCATCGTCATCAGCCCTCGCCGCCGGTAACGCCTCTTCATCCAATCTCCATGTCCACCACTGTCTCCACGAGCCACCTCACCGCTGCACAAAGCCAAGCCCTGCACCCTCGTCACCATGCCAGCTCGAGCCACCCGCGCGCTCACCTTTGCACCGGCGTCATGCCATGAATGCACCACGACGTGCCTACTGCCGTACCCGGTCCAGTACCCACTTCATGCCAGCCTCGAACCACGACGTGCCCACTGCCGTTCCTGGTCCAATGCCCACTCTGTGCCCAACACCGCACCATTCACGTGCCAACTCTCGTGTCGCACCGTGCCACACCCGCACCACACACCGAGCCAAGACCGTGCCCAGTACCGTGTCACGCCCGCCCACTACCGTATTACGCTCGTGTCGCCACCACATTCAGTACCGAGTCACCACGCATCGCGTACGTGCCATGCAACATGTCCAGCATCGTGCCGTCTCGTGTGTCGAGACGAATCCTGCACGTTGTGTCGCTTCTATATCAGCGCCGAAGGTAAGTGAACATCTTCACTTGTTCCCCATGCTATAGTAATCTCTAGATATTATATATGTTGATATATATAAGTATATACTTATTAAAGTATAGATATTTCATAGATACATTTTTGCGAATTTAATATCGAATAAGAACCATCATCGTAAATTTTAGTGTTTGAGACCTGACTTAGGTAGATTATGCCGTAGTAATATCATATAGTAACTCATGAATTAATTTCGGGTTGATCGGGTAACAGAAATCGATATTTCGATTGATTACCGTTTGCATAGTCTAAGTGTTCGATATAGAACCCTATGCGATTGTAACATTTTGAAATATTTTAGATAATAAATTAATTTAGTTAATTAATTAAAAATGATAATTTAAAATTTTATTGAAACAAAATGGGACATTTCATAAGTAGTGTGTGAAACTAATTAATTTGAATATTTAGTTTGTAACATTAGTTATTAATAAGGGTTTTAGTGAAAAATTTAGGTTCATTATGTAGTATGATATAGTGTGAGGGGTTTTATGGAAAGTCTAAATAATTGTGGAAATTAGATATTTTGTGAGGGTTTATATATAAAAGGGTAAGGTCATGGTTAAGGTTAGATGAACCTCACACACACCACAACTCCAATTAAATCTCAAGCCTACACATTCTCCTTGCATAAAAGCACCACCATCCTTCATGGTGACACATCCTACTTGTCTCATCACACTACTCTACCTCATGGTGACACCTCCTCTTAAATCTCATCATTCATATTATCCTTTCAGTTTAGCTCAGTTGTTATATTAAGTTTGGAACAAATTGGCTAAAACTAGAAAATAAAGAAAAGCTTAGATCACACCAAAGAAAAAGAGAAGGGAAGGGAAACTAAGTGCTAAGGATCATTACCACCACCCTCAAGCTAGAATCTTTTATGCTTGAGCATCTTTGAAGGAGCCTTTCAGTGATCATTCAATAGGTATAAATTTAACCCTGCAGGTTTTAATTCAATACTGGTTTAGTATAGAAGTGTAATATCGGTAAAATGTCGTATTTTGTTGGATTAGTGCTATGTGTTGAATCTGCTATAGTTTAGTTAATCTTTAGCAAAATTAAATTACACTGTGAACTTGTAAATTGGACCTAGAGTACATAACAGAAACACGGACCCATTCCTCGGATTTTTGGCCGGCGACATTTATTGAAATTTCGATCTCGCCGGTTTTGTGTGGGAGTTGGGTGTTGAAAATTTTAGGGCGGCTCTCTGTATATGTGTTAGGGTATTTGGTATTTCTAGTTTATGTTAATTATTCTACATATATAAGCTGGAAGCAAATATCTGTTTTGGGGTAAAA
This sequence comes from Agapanthus africanus, assembly GCA_030015575.1. Taxonomy (NCBI): domain Eukaryota; kingdom Viridiplantae; phylum Streptophyta; class Magnoliopsida; order Asparagales; family Amaryllidaceae; genus Agapanthus; species Agapanthus africanus. The sequence goes on from CM057338.1 coordinate 236,258,639, forward strand.
TTCTATATACGATACGGATATATCGTGTCACGATTTCTGTTTTTACCTATTACGACCAGAAGAGGGTTGGCTCAGATTAATCTAAGTTCAGTTAACTCACGATATCCTCACGTAGCATGTTTAGTATGTGCAGTATCATAAACTAGGATATTTGTGATATTTAGCATACTAATATTGAATCTGGAACCAATAGGTGTAACCAATAGAGTAACTAGTAACACCATAAGTATCTTGAGACCACCAGGAGACTACAGTTAAAACCCGAGCCCCAAACTCGCTACTTAATCCTGCGACATACCCCAAATTTCCGAGCTCGCCGGCCCCTTTGGGTTTTTGGTGTTGGTTTTTCTTCTGTGGCTTTGTATGGGTAATTTATGATTTACAATATTGTTTGATTTGTCCCAATATTCATACAGAGAAATCTGAGAATATTTAGTATGGGTTTTATTAAAGTTTTCGACAGTTCGATATGATTTTCCATATTTCTGTACTGCAACTAAAACGTTAACTTTCGTACGTTAAGTTCAGGGGCATTTGAACGTCTTTGGGGTAAGTGAGCAGTAGGTTCTAACCTACGGGTGCTTAGCTCGTTGTTTTGGTTTTCAATATGATATTTACATCGATGTGATTTTAAATACGATTATAGGTGCGATCACGAAGATTTTCGAGACAGAGTTGGCCGACATAGCAGCGCGGATTTCAGCGAGCTCAATGAGTTGGTGAGTAAATTTACATCTACGGGGGAAAATCGGGTAGATGGCGTATAGCACCCTCGCAACCTTATAAATAATAACATGATATTTAGTTAGTTTTAGTGTTTATTCAAAATATTGATATTGGAGTTAATTTGCATCTAGCAGGACATTCATTTACATGTAGTTATTTATGGTTTGGGTAAATTGGTACGAAAGACCATATCGTATTAGAGGTGAATTTGATATAGTAATAATGTGAGGTTTTGTACGAGATATTATAATGTATTGATGATGATGAGATTAGTATGCCGAATAACGGCCGAGTTACATTTATTAGTTATGCTTAGAATTGCTTTACTTGTTCGCGTTATAGTTAATGATATTATACATTTCCATAATACGAACACTTTGATAGAATACTGCACAACTACCAATGAGTACTATGCTGCATAAGCACGTGCATACATGTTACACTACACCTCATTGGTACTGCCATGTCACTATAGAATCGTTATGTTATGTAAGGCGTATATATATGTTGATATGAGTAGATTATTACACCTTTAAAACACTTGCATAAATACTAATGATTGCCATATTGCACGAGCACAAACGCGTATGATACACTACACATCATTAGTAGTGCCATGACACAGTAGAATTGATATCATTATGCCTATATGATTTAATTACACAGTCTTTCTTTATTTCCTGTTGCATATTGCAAATGTCAGTACTATAGATGTTGTATTTGATTCTTATGGATTTTCTGGATGTTTTACTCCTGATGATATATATCAGTGGTATGGGACGCTGTTATATATGTATATATATAATATATCATCAGAATGATCTATGCGAGTATTCTTATTCTTTATTTGTTATTCTGGATATGATGAGTTGGCGTCCACCATGAGTTTGATATTTTATGATGGCTTTATTCCGAACCGAGTGGGGGGGCTATACAGTTTCGGACTTGTTCTTATCCAGACTGAGTGGGGGAGCTATATAGTCGGATACATGGTGGACTCGGATTGAGACCGAGGGGCAGGATAGCCGCAGTTGAGGTGGGGAGCCTAGCGAGGATACTCGATACTGGAGATAGAGATGAGCACGGCAGATATCTAGGGGATACTGACCAGGGTTCGATTTGGGCACGGCGGATATCCAGGGGATACCGACCGTGGCTAGGGATATCGGGTGGCGATCATCTGTTGAGATGGTGTCGACGATATCTGCATTTGCGTGTCGGTGATGGACATGAGAGATTGAGGATTTACGTGTCGGTGATGGACACGAGAGATTTCTGATTTCGGGTGTCGATGCTAGGCATCCATATATATATTGATATGTGGCTATCATGAGATACACGGTTAGATTACAATTATTGTAGCCGACCAGGACTGATCCGAGGAACAGTACCTGCTTATCTTTTATGGACATTCGCATACATAAAAAGGGAATTCAAACCGAGCTATAGTCTCCTTATTTTTGACATGTCTGATATGACACTAAGATCTTTAAATTTATAAACCTCTAAACATTTCTTACTAAAATGGCAGGACGTATATCTAAAATAAGATACCTATTATATTTCATACTATCACGTCTGCTTTTATTCCGTGACATATCTATTCCGCGGCTATTTTAAAGAAGAGGTTTATATACATATATTTTCAGCTACCGTTAGGCTTATACCTAAATACAGGTCATTTGCATTGATATGTCTACTTAGGATTGCATGACAACTAGTGTTGCATTATAATACATATACATATCATTTTATATTATTACAGATTATTATAGTACTATACTTATGACCTAGGTATCGTTGTGCATTTCAATTTCTGCCTTGTGATGTACTTTTATTCACTGAGTTGGTTACTCATCCACATTGTGCCACAGTTTCTTGCAGGTGTTACCGCTTGGATTATCAGTGGATTTGGGTACACACTTCTTCTGTTGATTGCTTTGGTAAGTGAGTTATTATTGTATCGTACTGACACTTGGTTATTCATATATTTTTGTATCTAGCCAAAAACTCCATCAACTTAGAAATGGTGTATTGTGGACTTAGAAGCGAGACTTAGAATTTGTGTGTTGTGATGTCACACTCATTGGAGCTGACCTTTTATATCGTTTGCTTGGTTGCTCCGCCGTTTGGGCGTGGAAGCTAGCTCCCATTGGAATACTATTTTATTGTTGTATTTGTATCGGAGTTGATCAGTCGAAAATACTGCATTTTTAACACGGCAATTTTCCTATCATTTGCACTCGTATAGAAGTGTTCGGCATTCATATTACACATATTAGCAAATCAGTCGTAAAATATCAGATTGCATGTGTTAGACTCTAAAACCGACATTTCTGAGGAAATTGTGTGTTTATTATGGTATCGCATCATCCCTATATTGCGCAACACTTGTTTCGAGATTTGTGCAGGAAAATCCAGGAGACAGGCCAAAATTGTCATTTTGCTGATCAAACATTACGCCAACTCAAAAGATTCAGATCTGGAAGTAATCTAGAAAGAATTTTCAGAATCAACATATCAAAAAAAGGCCCACATATCAAATCCAACAAGTACCAGAGAGCCCAAGCCCCAACACCTCCAAAGCGCCGCGGAACCGCGGCGGGAGCCGGCTTGCACCGCGGTTCCGCGGCGGTTCTGCCACATCATCACCTAATTTTCCGGGCATAATTCCTATCTCAGTGGGTACACCTCATTTTGACACGTCAAATTCCAAAATTCTCCAGAGTCTTCTGCCAGATCAGCAAAAGATCATTAAGCATGCTAATCTTGATTAAGCTCCTAACTAATCACGTCTAGAACATTCTCCTCAACAAACTTTTGGAGGGAAATTAAAATCTCCTCTAACTAACTTTTGGAGGGAAATTCAAATTTTAATCCTAGATCTAGGGTTTGGGAAAGTCTATAAATAGAAGCCTAGACCTAGGGTTAAGGGGTGGAATCCTTGGCTAATCCTTAGTTGTTCATTAATTCCTTAATCTTTACTCTCCCATCTTCTTCCACAAGTTGAGTGACACGACTTGTGCGAAACCCTAACCCTAATTCCAATCCAAATTCAAGATCACGAGTACCAAATCAAGCAAGAAGACTTCAAACCTTTTAGGAGCCGAGCCGATCTTCAATCGAGCAAGTGATCCAAGCCGATCCGCGACTCAAGGAGACGAGCGAAGCCAAATCGACGATCGAGTTCCTCCTCTTGTAGTTCTTGAGTGATTGTAATGAAATTGTTGATATAAATAAAAGGTGAAATTCTTTAATCTTGCTTTCTTTTAATTCTTGCATCATGATTAGATCTCAATTTGTGATTGTGGTTCTTGTTGTGATGTTTGAGTAAAACTTCGCTCGTAAAGGAGTCAAGACGATCAATAGAATGATGATGTAACAAATCTTAATACGATTCTTAAGTCCTACGAGTTTTGTAAACCCTAGCAAGTTCAAGAATCGATGACCTAGTTTTGTTGCGATGCTTTCTTGATTGTCATCGCTCGAAATTAGGGATCTACAATCGTTTCTTGAATTTACTAGAGGCTAGAATGTGAATGATATCGACGAAAGAACAAGGGATAAGATGAAACCCTAGTTTCATAAGAAATCCCTAATTCTCGATCGATCATCATCGATCTAGTATCAATTCATCGAAGGATAAGAATACGTAATTGTAAGATTACATCACATCTATAGATCCGATTGATTCCTACGAGCCTCATTTAGATTCTTGATATTTGGTTGGAAAAATCATCACAAACATCTTAATTCTTGATTTTATTTTTTCTTGTTATTAGATCTAGATTATCTAATTCTTGAACTTCAAATACAAATCATGAATTGTTTGTTTTCTTTTCATTAAAGTTTCGACTCATTTAATTCGAAAGACGAACGATTACACTTTCCCTGTGGACGATCCGCACTTACTAACGCGCTACATTCGACACCGTTATTGATTGCGGTCAAAATATTTTTGGTTGTGATTTCTTTACAATTTCTCAAATACTACACATCAAGAATATCATAAAATCAAATGGCGCCGTTGCCAGGGATAGTGCGCTAATTATTCGTATTTCGAAATTTGAGTTGAAAAGTTTATTCCATCTATATTTTCTAGATCTAAACTCGCACAAACCCTAATACGTGTTGTTGTTTGATTGCGAGGAAATCTGGAATTATTGGAGCTGGAGAAAAATTTTTCTGAGATTTCCAGAAAGCTGAGGAGTTGAAGTGAAACAGTGTCAAGAAAATTTGTGCAGTGATCTTTCCAAAGTACCGCGATTCTGCGGCATGAGGGCGCAATTGCGACGGATCCGCCGCAGTTTAACTTGATCACTGTTTCAAAATTTCAGGTATACTTCAAAACTTTCTTATCTCTTACCTCATCTGCTCCAATTAACATTTTGTGTAGGTTTCTTTGCAAAAATCGCAGCGCCGCGCAAAAAGCAAAATTAAATTGTGCGTGTTTTGATTTTGTGGTTGTTTGCATAATTAATACGGAAATTAAGGGGCACGACCAAATCCAGATTAAGTGGGGAGTTCATTACCCTTCCTAAGCCCTAAAAATCACAAATTTGCATCCGCATTTACCCTCATTAATTAAAAAATATTTAGAGATGACTCTAAGGACCGTCGCGCTCACTTAGGACAAGAGAAGGCCGTGGGTAATTCATTACTTATCCGCGTTTTCTTGTGGTGTCTAAGGCAAGTGTGTCGAAGGCTAGTGGTTATTAATTAGGCCCACTACTTACGTAGTGGAGTACCTTCCCACTTACCTGGCAGTTACCTGGCCACAGGGGGACAAAGAGGCAGTGGATGATTCTATCCTGCGACTTGTCTTTTGGCAGTTAGGAGCGGTCTAGAGCCGGACTTAGGTGACCACTAGATTCTAGGGTTTTTGTTGCTGCATTTGTTATGTCGCATCATTTTTTCAAAATCCGTCCCTTTTTTAAAGCAAACACCGCATTCATTCATCATTCCCCTAATTATAAATTCACGCTGCCACTTGTACTAACCCTTTTTAGTGCAAGATAGGCTGGACACGGGATTCTAGTGCCCGATTTGTCCGCGTACCCCCGATCGACCCAAAAGTCGGTATTTCTACACTTACCTTTTCTTTAGCCACCACCACACCCACATCGATGGATCCGTCTCCATCGAACTTCTTTTCCACTACTCTGCCGCCGTCCGTTGGTGCGTAGAATCCACCTCGCATCTCTCTCCACGAGAGGTTCTATCCTACACGAGGTCCCCTTTCCACCTGTCTTTCCATTCCACTAGCCAACGGGGAAAATTTTCAGATTAAACCTCAATACATCAACCTTCTACCAAAATTTCACGGTCTCGAGTATGAGGACGCATACGTGTTTATCACGAAATTTGAAAATGTATGCGCAATGATGGGTACCTCACAGCTTTCTGTGGATCTTTACGTCTTCATCTTCTCCCATTCACCTTGTGCGATATAGCCGAGAAGTGGCTGTATAACACTACCGCACATTCCATTTCAAATTGGGAAGAATTCGTCAAAGCATTCCTTAATAAATTCTACCCACATCAAAAGACAGCTCGAGTCCGTAGCGAAATATATCAATTCACCCAGCTTCCAAATGAAACATTTTCAAAATGTCTTGAACGCTTCAAGGATTTGTTAGTCCAATGTCCACATCACGGCATCCCGAGATGGGAACTATGCCGAATTATTTATGAGGGCATTAATCCTAACACAAGACAGACCCTTGAATCCATGTGTCAAGGCAACTTCATGACTAAAGATGATGGGGAAGCCTGGAATTTTCTAGAAGATTTCGCTGAAAAATCTTTACAGTAGGAGGGTGTGAGTCAATCGTCTAGGGATGGCAATGATATTTCCATAGGAGTTAGAGCTGACATTTCATCTATACACAAGAAATTCGAGACTATGAAAAACAAATTTTTAGCCGCCACCCTAAATCAAATGTCACTCTCCAAAACTGTATGTGGATGTTGTTCTGATCCTTCTCATTTGACGGAAGAATGTTCACGAAATTCTCCGTTTCAAAGTCATATCAATTCTGCTTTCCAACAAAGATCTAGAAACGATCCATTTTCTTCCACATATAATCAGGGTTGGAGGAATCACCCTAATTTTGCTTGGAACCAATCACAATCTCAAAACACGGTTCCAACCCAACACAATTTCCAAAGGGTTCTTCCACCACAACAGCATCCACCACTTCAATTGAGTCAGCACCCCTTCCAAGCACAAAATTTCCAAAATCCGGTCAACACACCTTCACCGACTAATCCTTTGCAGTTGACCGGTGCTGATGAATCCTCTTCATTCATGAATTTGCTTTGGACAATAAAAACTTCCGTCGATGATATAAAGAAAAACACTGCGTCCCAAAGCGAGACTATAAAATCGATGGAAGAAGAAATTGCACGTTTAAAATCAGAAATGAGTGCGAAAGAGAAAGGGAAACTTCCAGCTCAACCTTCACCCAATCCTGGCTATTCACATCTTGTGAATGCAACCACGTTGAGATCTGGAAGAGTGCTTCACAATCACGTTGGGGAAGAGTTTGATGATACTGATAAATCAATCAATAACACCCCGGCTGAGACCTTTCCTCACACACACACTTCTACTTCTGATCCTTGTTCTTCTACCCCACCACCTTCTTGCGAGCCTATTCTTCGTTTCCCAAAAGGCTCGCCACCTCAGCCCATCTCTTCTAGCTCTCCACAGACGATCCCCACTTCTATTCTGGGATCGGGTCCACACACACTTCCTTCTCCTATGATGGACCCAGCATTTATTGCTAAAGCACCTTATCCTAATTGGTTAAGGGCTAACACACAGAGTCCATATATGGAGAAGATTATGGACATTTTTAAGCAAGTTAACATCAACATCACTCTCCTAGATGCCATCCAACAAGTTCCGTCCTATGCGAAAACTCTTAAGAACTTGTGCACTAGGAAGAGGAAGACTAAAGTGCCCAAGAAGATATTCATGGCAAAAACAGTAGACACAGCCTTTCCCCAGCAATTACCGAGGAAACGTAAGGATCCAGGATATCCTACGATTTCCATTTCTATCGGGGAGAAACACATCAACTGTGCTCTACTAGACCTTGGCGCTAGTGTTAACATGCTTCCATTCTCAGTCTATGAGCAGTTAGGGATCAGAGAGTTGAAGCCAACCCATTGCACTCTCCAGATGGCCGACTGATCAATCACCAAACCTAGGGGTGAACTGGAGGATGTGTTAATAAAAATCGGGGAATTCGTATTCCCTGTGGATTTTATTGTACTTGATACACAGCCTGTAGCGAACCCACGGAATCAAATTCCGGTGATTTTAGGTCGCCCCTTTTTGGCCACTTCCAACGCTATAATCAACTGTCATAATGGTTCTATGACACTATCTTTCGGGAATAGGTCAATAGAGCTAAACATTTACAAGTTGGGAAGTGTACCCTCCGAACCTACTGCTCAGGTTTGTTTTGTCGACTTAATGGATATCGACAGCAGCGAATTTGATGATCCTCTTGATACCAATCTTGACTCTTTTCATATGTTATTCTTTGACCCAACTATGTATCATACACATACAGACTCTTCCACCGAGATGTCCGGGTCAACAATTAACACTGATTATGAACTGCTTTTAGAGTCTGAAGATCACCCCACACTTTATGATGACATTATTCATCGGGGTATTGATGGAACTTTTGAGGAGATCTTCGCTGATGAACTCGCATTTTTGAATAATACGGGTGTTGAGATGAATCATCTCCCAATCAATGAAATTGAACCTCCACCCCTTCTTTTGAACTGTAAAAAGAATGCGAGTAATCCATCACATTCACTGCATCGTCTCTCCAAAATAAGACGCATACACACTCTCTTCCACCACTTAACCTTTCCCCACTTCTTCTTCCACCAACCAGAGCACTGCATTGACAAAATTTTTGAATGGTTGGAGTTAACATTCGGTCTTTGCAAAGCTTGGCATCGACCACTGATTTTTGACCCCCTCATGTGATTTTTAAAAGATTAACATTGCATAACTCAAGTTTGGGGGGGGGGCATTTTTTCTAGCTCTTGGAAAGAAAATTTTTACAAAATGATGAGCCAAAAATAAGTTTGGGGGAGGGTCTTCACTTAAATATTTTGCCCCCACTAATAAATTCCTCGTAGGCTTACAGGTTTTGTAGATATAGCGGATGGCAACAGTGAGGACACTGTTGAAAACAAGTTTGGGGGAGGTTTGTGCTTATTTTCGCATCGTTTGCATCATACTTTGCATAAGCACAAAACATTTTTTGAAAACCTATAAAAAAATTTAAAAAAATTCAAAAATAAAAATATTTTTTGTACATAAATAAGATAATAAAAGTTTAGATAGTGAAAAATTACATCCTTGTGATTAGAAATTTTTTTAAGAAAACCGAGAAAATTAGAAGTTTTCTTTTACGAACTAGTAATAAGTAGTTATGAGCCGTTGTCCCAAGGGTTAGTAAGATGAAGGACGTCACTAATCTGAGGATAAAAATAAGTCTGAAAAATAGTTCCTAGTCTGGAAGCCAAACATTTTGAACGTTGATACCCTGCTATTCGCACTTACACACGTCTTGAAGCCCGGGATAGTAGAAGATACCTTGAAATGCTCTTGTCTTAAAGACAAAAGTATGAAGGAAATAAAATAAAAGAAATGAATAAAAAAAAATATAAAGTGGTGAGAAAAATGGACACTGGTTTTGTTATCACCAAGGGCAATAAAAATATATAGCGAGGGTGCCTCTTCACCTAGTGCCCTAAGGCCAACTGGTCTGGGAGTCACTGCTAAGCCTTAGGTGGTGCAAAACGAAGAAAAACACCAAATAAACAAGCACGAGTAATCGGTCGGTTAGTACCTCAAGAAGTATTAACGGTCGCATGAAAGTATGTGAGCAAATTCAGCTAAATATTCATTAATTAAAAAGTACTGAGGAAAAAGGGCAAGAGTATGATAGCTTGAATTGAATTCTCCGGGTGTAGGGATGTTCTTTACACACACGCAGGGTTATATGATTGATGTTTGGAAGAAAGATAGGAATGAAGAATAAAGACGATGTTTTATTGAGGGATGATGTGATTTCTGACATTCTTTTCATGACTATTAAGATATGGCTCATGACAACCGAAAAGCTAGCTTAGTTGGAAACCCAAATTTTCAAGGCTTTTCTTTTAGAATTCTTATCTTTAAATGTAATATTCATGATCTTCCTTTTATTATAGGATTTTGTGGGTGTAATCTGCTGAAAACCCTCAAGAGACAACACTCCTCCTACTAGGGAGACCTAGAGGTTTAAAGGCTTGTTGCACGTGCTCAGTGCAATCGTGTTTCCTACGAAAGTGTGCTAGTTAGTTTTTCTCTTTCTTTATTTTCTCCTTCTCTTTTTAATAAAAGTTCGCTCGAGACGATCGAAAATAAGTTTGGGGGAATTTGATTAGTCGAAAATACAGCATTTTTAACACGGCAATTTCCCTATCATTTGCACTCGTATAGAAGTGTTCGGCATTCATATTACACATATTAGCAAATCAGTCGTAAAATATCGGATTGCATGTGTTAGACTCTAAAACCGACATTTCTGAGGAAATTGTGTGTTTATCATGGCATCGCATCATCCCTATATTGCGCAACACTTGTTTCGAGATTTGTGCAGGAAAATCCAGGAGACAGGCCAAAATTGTCATTTTGTCGATCAAATATTACGCCAACTCAAAAGATTCAGATCTGGAAGTAATCTAGAAAGAATTTTCAGAATCAACATATCAAAAAAAGGCCCACATATCAAATCCAACAAGTACCAGAGCGCCCAAGCCCCAACTCCTCCAAAGCGCCGCGGAACCGCGGCGGGAGCTGGCTTGCACCGCGGTTCCGCGGCGGTTCTGCCACATCATCACCTAATTTTCAAGGCATAATTCCTATCTCAGTGGGTACACCTCATTTTGACACGTTAAATTTCAGAATTCTCCAGAGTCTTCTGCCAGATCAGCAAAAGATCATTAAGCATGCTAATCTTGATTAAGCTCCTAACTAATCACATCTAGAAGCTTCTCCTCAACAAACTTTTGGAGGGAAATTCAAATCTCCTCTAACTAACTTTTGGAGGGAAATTCAAATTCTAATCCTAGATCTAGGGTTTGGGGAAGTCTATAAATAGAAGTATAGACCTAGGGTTAAGGGGTGGAATCCTTGGCTAATCTTTAGTTGTTCATTAATTCCTTAATCTTTACTCTCCCATCTTCTTCCACAAGTTGAGTGACACGACTTTTGCGAAACCCTAACCCTAATTCCAATCCAAATTCAAGATCCCGAGTACCAAATCAAGCAAGAAGACTTCAAACCTTTTAGGAGCCGAGCCGATCTTTAATCGAGCAAGTGATCCAAACCAATCTGCGACTCAAGGAGACGAGCGAAGCCAAATCGACGATCGAGTTCCTCCTCTTGTAGTTCTTGAGTGATTGTAACGAAATTGTTGATATAAATAAAAGGTGAAATTCTTTAATCTTTCTTTCTTTTAATTCTTGCATCATGATTAGATCTCAATTTGTGATTGTGGTTCTTATTGTGATATTTGAGTAAAACTCCACTTATAAAGGAGTCAAGACAATCAATAGAATGATGATGTAACAAATCTTAATACGATTCTTAAGTCCTACGAGTTTTGTAAACCCTAGCAAGTTCAAGAATCGATGACCTAGTTTCGTTCGATGCTTGCTTGATTGTCATCGCTCGAAATTAGGGATCTACGATCGTTTCTTGAATTTACTAGAGGCTAGAATGTGAATGATATCGACGAAAGAACAAGGGATAAGATGAAACCCTAGTTTCATAAGAAATCCCTAATTCTCGATCAATCATCATCGATCTAGTATCAATTCATCGAAGGATAAGAATACGTAATTGTAAGATTACATCACATCTATAGATCCGATTGATTCCTACGAGCCTCATTTAGATTCTTGATATTTGGTTGGAAAAATCATCACAAACATCTCAATTCTTGATTTTATTTTTTCTTGTTAGATTTTCTAATTCTTGAACTTCAAATACAAATCATGAATTGTTTGTTTTCTTTTCATTAAAGTTTCGACTCATTTAATTCGAAAGACGAACGATTACACTTTCCCTGTGGACGATCTGCACTTACTAACGCGCCACATTCGACACCGTTATTGATTGGGTCAAAATATTTTTGGTTGTGATTTCTTTACAATTTCTCAAATACTACACATCAAGAATATCATAAAATCAGGAGTTTATGCAAAATTTACAAAGGACGTACTGTCGAATTTCAAATTGTCATAGATGCTCTTTAAACATACTTAGTTAATTTTAAATGGTTATTTTTAAAATGATTCCATCTGATGATTATTAAAACTTTACCTCCAATTTTTTCAAAAGAAAAAGGTTTAGATTCCAGGTTTCGGCTTACTTGGACGCGTCGATATCTTTAGATGTCACGTGATTTAAGTGCCGGTCACATGCCACATTTGGGTCGTGACAGTGATACCTTAAGCGAATATGGTGGAGCCCATGATCATTAGACCCTATTACTGTTAATGTTTAACCTGTAGAAATCGGACGGAAAATCGACGTCGTGTCACCCATAAAACGTTACCCTCGATAACCTTTGCAAAAGCTGAATATTCTCGAACAAGCTAAACTGTTTTTCATAATAAATTATTTATATATCGGATCTTAGCGTTCTATGGCTCATATCAAACCCAACAGATAAACCTACAGTACCTTATAGTTCATATCGGTATTTTAATAACTTATGATAATAAAAACTGAGGCGATTCATGGCTCTGGACTGCAGTCCAGAGCAAGAATCTCTGCCTTTACCCGTTTTTAGAAAGCATACTTCTCACTGTTTAAGTGCGCAAGTGTGCGGAACTATACATAGAAGTATAGATAATTGAATGAGATCTTTAATGGTACTAGTCTCATTGCATTCCAGTATCGTTTGATATTTATAACACCTTTTAAACCGTCGATGTGTACTACAGTTTCATGCAGAGACAGAATGTATACCTTAATCTTAGACAGTGCATATCTTCCTGCATACAGCAGATATTATTGATCTGTCTAGTGCATTGGAAACGTAACAGATAAATATAAATATTATTTAGCTGTAGTGTTGCCTAATTATGATCTCAACAGTGAGTAAACTGTGTTAAGAAATGGACTTCCAGTTCTGAAACTGGATTTCCAGCAGAGAACACTTAAGATGGAATGACCGTAACTCGCAAACCTGAAACCCGATTGACTTGAAACCAATGTTGCTGTAGAGATAATTAAATGTACTGCTTACTCCTTTTATATTGTTTTGCTCAATTCTACGCGTGTGATTTATAGTGAATTTTGCAAGTTATATGCCATTGGCTGCCATATTTTATTCGTATTATATTTGATTACATTCTTATTATATCATGTAACTGTTATACCCTCATTGAATAGTGACCATACACATTGATATCCTAGCGACCGTGTTACATTACCAAGTGATAAGTGTTAATGATTGGATTGTGGTAAGTACGTTAGTATAAAAGCGCGACTGAATAGTGGAGGTGACACGTACATGTACACAGTCAACGCAACCATTTAGTTATTGCATTATTGACGTCTATGGGGCATATATAAGTGTAATTATAACTGGTATAAGATAGGTATGGAAGCACTTATATTAGTGTCATAGGTAAGACATCGAGGACTGTCCACATATCTTGGATACCAGTCGAGACATGCTTGAAACAGACCCGGTCTTCCATTCTCGCATAGACTTATCATGGAGTGACTAGTACTTAAATTCATGGTCCGTGTTTGATATAGACTGCAGGGTGTGGGGTAGTTTGAGTGTGAGTTCGCTCAACGAAATCTCAGGAGTCCCATTGTCGGCATATTTCGTGATTTCATAACATTGTTACTGATCGTGTTGCTGGTTCTTGCTGATCGTGATTCAGGCCCGTGTTTCCTTACCTCTGGGGCTTACCCTTGGGTTAGGAATACTTCTCCGGTGGTTAACGCTTACACTCAGACTGACAATAAGTTTAGCGACTTGAACATTGAGACTGTGAGACTGCTAGAACATTACATTAATTATTGATTTGATACACCTGCTTTACCGTTACATGTACTGGTTATTTCATGCTCATGTCATTATTCTATACTTAGTGCTTTATGTTTATCATCATTGCACATTATATATGTATATATTGCTATTGTTTCGCTCTGACGATCTGAGTTTGCATGCTCAGAGGAAGAAGTGGACCTGACTAAATTCGAGAAGATCACGGAGATCCAAACCAGTGAACCAATGGTATCATTTCTCTGATATCACTGATTAGTTGTCTCTTTGGTTTGTATCCGTTGCACTCGATTTCTTTACATCTGATATTTCTAGTGATTGTATCTCTCTTTATTTGTGTTGTATCTTACTGATTATCACGTAATGCTAGAAGCCGAAGTGTGATTACGGCAGGATATTTTCCTGACCGCGGAAGCATGGCTAGCCTTGTCACCCCTCGTATTCCGTATTTTAGGATGCGTGGCGTGACACTATCACAGAGTACATTCAGAACATCAAGACTGTCTCTGACAATGTTGCGGTCATTAGACATAAAATTTCCAATGCCGATATCGTCATGCAAGTTTTGCCAGTCTGGGATCGTCCTATGAATCCTTTGTTCCTTCTATCACAACCCGCATAGATGATATCAGGTTTGAAGATGCATGCTACTTGCACACGAGATCCTTTGCCAGTACCAAGATAAGTCTATTGATACTATTCTCTTTCCATCAGTCAACACCATAACCATGGGTCATGAAGGTTCTCTTTAGATTCCTATCAGCGTGGCCATAACACCAAGTGAGGCGGTTATGGGGGTCGCACTTATGGCCGGGGTTACGGTCAAGGCCACGGTCATGGTCCTCCTTGATGCCAAATCTGCATGACACCTGGCCACTATGGCAATAACTGCCGACAGTGCTTCAATCAGACTTTCTTTGGCGGTCCAAGGGGTGCTCCACAATTTTCTGCCCCGCGGTCTCAGAATGAAACATCAGATAGGCATTATCAAGAACCTGCACTATATGCCATGCTGTCAAAAACACCTCACCATATTTCTCGAGTGGTCTAAGTGTTGTATTTTCTGACTCGTACCCTGACTCGGGGAAACTCATCATATCACGCCAGACTATACTTAACTTCCCTTGGCAGCCTCTTACAAAGGTACGGATACAGTACACGTAGGTAATGGTACGGTTTGCGTATTCTTAACTATGGTCACACAGCAATTCCATTGTCTTCTCGATCACTTCACATGAACAATGTTCTTCATGTTTCTTCAATAACGATTTTTTTATCTATTCATAAATTTACTAAAGATAATAATGTTATTTTTGAGTTTCACCCGTTTGATTGTTTTGTGATGGATCCGAAGTCGGGGACAGTTCTACTTCAAGGCTACCTCAATAATGGACTGTATCAATTGTCTCTTCCAAATGTCTCGTCTTCCACCGCGCTTGTTGGCGAACGTACCTCTACTTTCTCATGGCACGCTCGCATAGGTCGTCCTGCCTTAAAAGCTATAGTCGGGATCTATTTAGTTTTCATTTACTAACTGTTAAGGGTCATAGAGAGTTAGTTTGTTCTAATTGCATGAAGGCCAAAAACCATAAATTATCTTTTGAATTGCCATCAACGGTGTTTTCTGCACCTTTAGATTTAATTTATTTGAATGTTTGGGGCCCTGCTCCTATTTTGTCTCACACTAGTTTCCGTTACTATATTAC
The DNA here is from genome assembly GCA_030015575.1 of Agapanthus africanus. Classification (NCBI taxonomy): domain Eukaryota; kingdom Viridiplantae; phylum Streptophyta; class Magnoliopsida; order Asparagales; family Amaryllidaceae; genus Agapanthus; species Agapanthus africanus. Next base: position 236,274,186 of record CM057338.1, read on the forward strand.
TTTTATTGATGTCTATAGTAAATTTACCTGGTTGTTTCTGATACGTAATAAGTCCGACTTATTTGATGTCTTTTGTCACTTTCATTGTCATGTTGAACATTATTTCAGTCGAAAAATATGTCTGTTTCATTCTGATTGGGATGGTGAATATCAATCCCTTCATCGTCATCTATCCACGGAAGGCATCCTATATCGTGTTTCCTTCTCCTACACTCCCGAAAAAACGGGCCAGCGGAACGTAAACACTGTCACATTATAGAGACCGCTTATGATCTTCTTACTCACACTTCCATCCCTTCTCATTACTGGGATGAGACCGTCCAAACCGCGGTCTTTCTAATTAATTGTCTCCCTACACCAAACATTCTCAACGACACCCTTCTCAAGTCACCATCTTAATTATACCTTCCTCCGTGCATTTGGATGTGCGTGTTATCCATGGTTTTGTCCCTACACCCCACATAAAATTGCTACTCGGTCCGATCGTTGTGTGTTCATGGGTTTAGTACTGAACACCATGGTTACCATTGTCTTCATGTACAATCTGGCCGAATGTATGCGTCTAGGCATGTTATTTTTTTTGAAAGTTGCTTCCCCTTTTCAGGTTCAGATTCTTCCACAGATTTGCCGCAGAACACTGTGCCCCTTCCAAGAGCGTCCATCCTTATCTCTAGCCATGTTCCGAGCTTAGCTTTACCACTAGTGTCGGCCATCACCTTCCCTCGTGCGGCTGGCATCCATGGACCTCCCCCATGCAAGTCGCCGCAACTTACTCAACCTAGCCGCTCATCTACGGTCCCTCCTTCTCCAGCGAGCTACCCATCATCCATTCCTAGTCTCGTTCATACCCATGCTCCTCAGTCGCCACCTGTTGATGTCTCTGGTCCCTAACTTTCAGCACAATCCTCCCCGCTCTTGGACTACCCTTCTACCTCCCTGCCGAGCACTTTCAACGAGTCCCCTATTCTTCGCATGCGCTTTCTAGGCGATATCTATGCGTCCACTAACCCGGTCATTGATTCTCCGCCACCTCGTGCACTCACCAACGGTCACGCATTACCTTTAGCACTTCTTGCTATTGCTTTTTTTGAGCTCACCTGCTTTACCCAGGAACCCAAGGACCCGTCGTGGCATGCGGTTATGTTCTCTGAATTCGATACTCTACTTCGCAATGGAACGTGGTCGCTCGTCCTTCACCAATCTCATTTCAATATCGTCGGGTGCAAATGGATGTTTAAACTGAAATATCGTGATGATGGTTCGATTGAGCGTCACAAGGCGCGACTTGTAGCCAAGGGGTTTCGACAACAACCCAGTGTCAAATACTTTGACACTTTCAGTCTAGTTATCAAGATCACCATGGTTCGCTTGATTCTTACAATTGCGATCAGCTCGGGTTAGCCAGTGCGGCAGTTGGATGTATCGAATGCATTTTTACATGGTCATCTCGAGAAAGTAGTTTATATGGATCAACCCTCGGGCTTTACTCACCCTTAATTTCTCAATTATGTCTGTCGACTACATCGCTCTCTTTACGGACTTCGTCATGCTCCTCGTGCTTGGTTCATACATCTGAGTACTCGAATCCTTCAGCTCGGTTTCCTTAGTTCCAAGACCGATACTTTGATGTTCTTTCGTTGGAACCGACGCTCACAATTTATGTCTTGATTTATGTTGACGATATTCTAATCACTAGTTCCGATCAAGGGGGGTTACTGTCCTTATCGCCTATCTTCAACGGGAAATCTCCATTCATGACCTTGGCGCCGCTCATTATTTCCTTGGGATCAAACTCTGTCATCACCCTGATGGCTGCCTTTTATCTCAATCTCAATATATTGTGGCTATTCTTAAGCGCTCCAAAATGACTGCCGCCCACCCGATGTGCACACCCATGGTCACCGTCACGACTGTCGATGATTCTCTTTTCACACCCCTCACCGATCCTTCTATGTACAGCAGTATTGTGAGCGCTCTTCAATATGTCACCATCACTCGCCCCGATGTCTCCTTCACAGTCAATCGGGCATGTCAGCATATGCATGCTCCTACTAAGTACCATCGGTCGCTAGTTAAGCGCATTCTCCGCCATCTTCAAGCCACACACTCTCATGGCCTTCTTCTCTACCGAGATTCTCATGGCCTTCTTCTCTACCGAGATTCACCACGACATCTGCATGCTTTCAGTAGTACTGAACGGGTTGGAAATACTGCGGATCGTCGTTCCACCAGTGGCTACACTATCTTCTTAGGTCGTAATATCATTTCATGGAGCTCCAAGAAACAAGCAACGGTCGCTCACTCCAGCACGGAGGCTAAATACAAGGCACAAGCAAATGCTACGGCCGAGCTCATTTGGCTTCAATGCTTACTTCACGAGCCAGGATTTAATCATTTCCAACCTGTGTTGTGGTGTGATAACATTGGTGCTACATACCTTGTTGCTAATCATGTTTTCCACGCTAACATTGAACACGTTGAAATTGACTTTCATTTTGTTCGCAAACGTGTCGCTGACAACCAAGTTATTGTATGCTACATCTCCACGCATGATCAACGTGTCGATGTTCTCACCATAACACTCTCGAGACAACACTTTGTCGGACTGTATTTCAAGCTCAACGTCGTCCAACTACCGTTCAACTTGAGGGGGCGTAATACACTACTACAATAAGGGTTTTTCTCTACGGCTACAGGAATCCATAAGGGCAACTTTTTATTTCCCCTACGAATTAATCCGTAGGGCCATCCGGTTGTCTCTATGGTGCCATACGGATTAATTTAAAAATATTAAAATGTAACCTTTTATTTGGCCCTACGGAGCCGCAAAAGAAGACCCTACAGATTAATCTGTAGGGGCAACTAAGTATTATTTATAAATAAAAAAACCAAGACCAAAAATTCCTCACCCCCAATTTTTCCCACCAACTTCCCCGCGTGTCGTCACCTCAGTCTCGTCACCCGCTGGACCCACTTCTTGTCGCCAAAACTTCCCACAGTCTTCGTCACCTCAGTCTCCGCCACCACCTCGTCCAGCTCCTCCACATCAGTCTCGCCACAGTCTCACCAAAATTTCCCACTCGTCGCCATCGTGCCGCCACCACCTCATCAAGCTCCATCCTCGGCCTCCTCTACTTCGTCGAGCTCCATCCGCCGGAAAAACTACAAGTGAGGTGAGTTAATTTCCATTTTGAAGTATTAATTATTCTCAATTTTTGTATTATTGTTGATTTTAAGGTTAGGGTTAGTTCCGGGTTAATTGGGGGTTAATTAGGGTTAGGGTTAATTAGGTAGGTTAGGGTTAGGGTTCGGTTTGGGGTTAGGGTTAGGGTTAGGGTTAGGGTTCGGTTTAGGGTTAGGGTTAGGGTTCGGTTTAGGGTTAGGGTTAGGGTGAGGGTTAATTAGGTAGGGTTAAGGTTAGGGTTAGTTAGGGTTAATTAGGTAAAATTGGTTTGGTGATGATTAAGGTTAGGGTTAATTAGATTAATTAGGGTTAATTTTGGTTTGGGCTACAGTTAATTTGGGTTGGGTTTGGGTGATGATTAGGGTTAGGTTCATTTGGGTTAGGGTTTGGGCTAGGGTTAATTTAGGTTAATTAGGTAAAATAGAGTGTATTTGTGTTAGGGTGTTGATTAGGGTTTATTTGGATTAATTTTGGGTTGATTAAGGTTTATTTGGGTTAGGGTGATGATTAGGAGGACAGCGATGAGGACGAAGAAGAAAGAAGACTTAGAGTGCTCCGACCATCTGTTTCAAAAGACGGGTTGTCTTCGGCTGATCGTGAAGTTACGTGGGTTAGAAATTATATCGATGATGAAATTCAAGTAGATATGTCTAATGCGTCCACGAAACAAAAAAAGGTTATCTGTAATATTATATTATTACTTCACATTTTTACGATCTATACATATATAACATGCATATGTAATGATTGTACTCTTATCTAGATTTGATGACTATGACCGGAGCAGCGAGGGGCGGCAGGAGCACCAGTCGCGGCAGAGGCAGAGGCAGAGCTGTTCTGCTGCCCGGAGAGCTGCATAGGGAGCTTCAGAGGGCCGGTCTTGCACCCTGATCGAAGACCCCTTCGGATGACTCCTTCCGTGTGGACTTTGCCACACCTCCAGGTATATTTCACACATATCATTTTGAATGTAATATTATAGATATACAAGCATATTTATTTCAAAATTGCTTCTATAGTCAATGTTTGATTGTCTAGCTGTTGGTGGTGCGTCCACATCAGAGGTAGAGGCAACTCCCGCACCTCCAGGTATATTTATATATCCTATAGTTCATGCATATTGATTTATAATATTATATCATAAATATACACACATTCTTTTTGCTCTTACTTTGATAATCATTTTTTTATTGTCTAGCGGTAGGTGGTGCCTCCACATTTCGGGCAGAGGCCACCACCGCACCTGCGGATATGTTTATATATTTTATAGTGCATGCATATTGATTTAGAATGTTATATTATTGATCTACATATTCCTTTTGCAATTATTTATATAATCTATTTTTAATTGTCTAATTATAGGTGGTGCATCCACATCTGGCGTAGGGGCCACTCCCGCCACTTCCGTACCCTCTGCTCAGTTTGCATATTAGTATGAATAAATATAAAATATTTATTCATTTTACATATCCTCTAAGAATAAACATGAACTTCATGGAAATTTAGCGTCAATGTTTATTTTCTAGTTGGAGGGGATGTGTCCGCATCCGGGTCACCGGCTATTTCTCACCGGAGGAACTATCGTCCCGCTCGTGCTGCTGTCCGAGCCCAGGCTCGTGCTGCTGTCGCCGGAGGTATATATCGCACTTCAATTTTTGTTAAATCTTGATTTCTTAATACCACTTTGTCTTAATATTGATTGTCTTGATATTTCTTATAGATGCAGGGCGGCCCCATCCCAAGATGGGGACTCGAGGGCCGAATCAGTCCCACAGGCTGAGGCCCGACAGAGCTAGGGGGAGGCAGCATTCTTCTTCTTCTTTACTCCCGATTATCTCTTGAATAAGTATCCACTTGACGTTGAGTGGGACGATCAGCACCGGCGCTCATTTGCCCTCTTCTGAGATCAGGCTCGGGTATTAATATATATTTTCATTTGACTTATCCAATATATTTATTATTATTTAACACTTTCAATATAAATACATTGTTTTTTATATTTGCAGTTGGATTACGGATTTCAGCCTGTACCCGACCCTGATCATCCTGAGAGAGTGCTCGATCTTCACGCTCTGTAAAATGGCCTGATGAAGAACATGCAATCAAAGGTCCGATACAATAGGAACGAGCTGAAAATCGACTGCTATTCCCTGTGGATGGTGACCCACGAGACAGAGAGAGCGGCTCTTCTACATACTCCGGCCTTTGCGAGAGTCGGCGTAGATGCATGGCCTCTCTTGTGCCAATATTTCGACTCTCAGCGCAAACAGATTTGTAATTTAAATGTAATTCATTGTTTAGTATATAATTTATTTTTTTATGTTGCTTAATTAGAAAACTAAATCTGAATGTTTTGTGCAGAAACAGGCCGATCAAAATAAAGAGAATAGCAAGTCGGCGAAGAGGGATCGCCCCACCTATACAGGTAGCTAGAGGAACATTACTCGTGCCATGGAGGCATCGGTAAATTAAAATAGATCTATTTTGATCTATAATGTAATATTAAGAGTTATTTTATAATATATGTAAATTTTTTTGCGAATTGCAGAGAACTCAGACCCTGGCGCAGGGTGGTACACCGAGCGTGCTGACCGTGTATCTTGCCGTCCACGGCACCTCGACAGATCCCGCCACGGGCGATGTCACGCCCCGCTTCCCAGAGTACGCTAAGATAGGTACGTGACATAGCCAACCATGCTACCTGTGGATAGGAAAAATCACCCCACAGTCACATTACGGCTGTAGAGATATCAAGAACAGGAAAGTAAACTAAACTATCTAATACATGTCCATGAGCCAGAATAAATGAGTCAAGAAATAATATAATATGCGGAAGCAAAAGATCCAAAGAATAAAACACCTGGAAAGTAAAACTGGATACCAATAGGATCCTCACCGCTCGGTCTAACAGCGGCAGTACTCCTGATCAGTCTGCAACAAAGGTAGAGGATCTGGGCCATGCAAAACCCAGACGTCAGTGCGTCATAATATCAAGCAATACTATAACAGGGGTAACAAGATATGCAGGTATGAGTATAAATGGTAAAACAGGTATAACAGTGATATAAGTGAGGATAGTGAGGGTAATATGTAGTGAATAGTCTAAACTGGTCTATTGGGTTAACTACTCTCAAGTCTTTGAAATCAGTTTGATAAATCATCGATGTAACTCAATAGTATCCAGTGCATGCCCGGGACCACGGTCTAAGACTCTCGGGCTGAAACCGAGACATGCCACTAGGCACTAAAACAGGAAATATGTAAAGACGAACGATGTCAGCAGCAGCATCCCAAGGCTGGCCAAGCCTCTAAACCTGATCAGTATAAGCAAGCAACTGTCGAGTTACAAGTCAGGTTTCATCATTGATTTCCCCATACCCGCAAGTTATAAGTGTTCAAGTCAGGTATTAAATAATCTGGAGCTAATGCCAACACAGGATCAGGCAGGTACAGGTTTGTCTGGATAGGCAACAGGAACGTTCCGTAAGGACAACAGGTCAAGATTGTTGGCATTAGTAACAAGATCAGGTAACAGGTCAAGCTATGATACATCAGGTCATGTCAGGTAGTGAACAAGTATCAATCATGTCAAGGAGTGCACAGGTATCAAGTCGTGTCAAGTAATAGTGTATCAAGTCATGTCAGGGGTGCACAAGTATCACGTGGGTGCTCATAATCAAACTATAATAAGTATGGGTACACAAAACAAGTATGGGGTACTAATATAACAACAAAATGGAATGATGTGATATGATATGCAAATAGATATAATTTTAAGGATATGGATGCACAGTTATCGATTAGGATTACATTTATAGTTCCAATATTAATTAGGATGCAATTTATGAAACATGGAGTGTTCATATCACAGTATTATGTAGTAATGTGATCTATGGATGCAAACGGGTATCCGAAAAGTTATAAAACTATAAAATAGTAATGTGGGATGTACAACTAAGAAATATGTGATATAAATATTGATATAATAATATTAATATGGATAGTATATTCAAAGCGATTAATAACTATAAAAGTGGTACTGATTAACCATGCACAAGAAAGTTCCGTTCAGAAATTCAGCGTCACCCTGATTTGTAAAATAGCTTAAAAAATAACAAACGTTCTCAAAAAAGGACGTGTCTTATACCAAAACAAAGATAATTCAATAAGGTTTTCATTTTTATAAGTATAAGTATCTCAGGTTGTCCCTACAAAAAGTTATAAACATTCGAAGTTGAAAGTTTGCTGCTGGAATTTTCCTGGACAGCAGTTTAGAGACATATTCATTTGCATTTTATGTTATTTAAACAATTTATTTTGCAAGTAAATATTTCATAGAGTTATAGTATTCTAATTTAGCTTCGTAACGAACTAAAGAACGTGAACTAATGATTTTTATATGATTTATAATGAATTTTATAAGGTAAGGTGTACAGTAAATTTCAGATTTGTCGTATCCGCTTTGCGATGACGTTTCATGCGTAAACTATAATATTTTCAAATGTATAACATTATAAAATGCAGATTATAAACTAATTAAAAATAATAATAAGAAATATTATGACGATATATATTTTAAATGATATGGATGCAGTATAATGTAAACTAGTATGTCACAAGATAAGTTTTCATGATTTAGATTTAAAATGATATAAACGGAACATCGAAACGTTATAAAATTAAACATGGGGTACTAGATTTAAACTATAGGTATGGTATTTATTTAAATAGGTATAAAATGAATTATATAGTATGTAGCAAGATTAACTTGCCTAGACGGAACAAGAACGGATGTGTACGGAACGTCCTTCGTCGGCGAAATGTCGCGACGCGCTCACGGTACACGGAATGGTTCCAAACAACGCATGAGGGTGATCACGCAAGTCAGGTATGTTCACCGGATCACTCGGATGGTCAGTGACGAACACGGCTCCGGCGGTGATCACCGGAATCAAGAAACAAGATCAAGAAAAAGAAAGAAGAAAGAAGAAAGAAGAAGAAGAAGAAGAGGCCGTGTATTAAATAAAGAAAGAAAAAATAAATAAATAATATATATATAAATATATATATGCAGAGGAGAGAGAGAGAGAGAGAGAGAGAAAGGGGTTGTTATTAAGGTTTAGATTTTAATTTAAAAAGATTTTGTAAGTTATAAATATTTTAAACTGTTAAATTTTAATAAAGATATTAGATGAAATAAACTGGATTTTCTGGTAAATACAAATTTAGCCCAAAACATGCCCGGGTCGGGTCTAAAATTCAGTTTTAAACTACGAAAAATATACATGTCGACCAAAATAAAAAAATGAATGTCCGGATAACGAAAAATGCATACCCCCAAGAACGGCGCGTAGCTATCCAAACAAGTCCGTTTCACTGAACGGAACGAGAACAAGATGCGCGGATGCTACCACGGGGCTAGGGGTATCATGCAGGCCATGCTAGATATTTTTAAAATATTTTACTTGACTTTAAATGTTATATTAAAAAAATGCAGATGCTAGATAAATGCCAGTATGGAGTAAAAAAATGAAAATGCACGAATCCATGTAACAGATCAGGATAAATCATAAACATGAATCAAGACAGGTTTCAAGCAAGCGGGTCGGGTAAAATGCAAATACAAATGTCAAAATACTATTCGCACCCAAAACAAAGTAAACCAAGAAACTACCATAAATAAGTAAATACTTGAACTGGAATTGGTATGAATGAACTAGGGTGTTACATTATACCCAACTACAAAAAGAATTTCGTCCTCGAAATTCCCAAGACAAGAGAAGATAACAACCAAGAAACTACAAGAATAAGTATGGAAACCTCCGTCGAATTTCATCTTCACATTCCCAAGCCGATTCTCCGTGCGAGCGATTTCCCCAAAAAACAAGTACGAGAGAGATAACCTTGTTCTTAAGGACCTTTTCTTTTCGATCAACAATTGACATCGGTCGCTCCTCAAAGGTCAAATCCTCTCTTATAGTCAGCTCCGAATGATCCAGCACGTGTGTTTCATCTCGAACATACTTACGGAGTTGAGATACATGAAACACGTCATGAACTTTCGACAAATATTGCGGTTAAGCCAATCGATAAGCCACTTCTCCAACACGCTCCAAAATCTCGAAAGGCCCTACGAATCGAGGACTAAGCTTGTCTCGACTCCCAAAACGAATCACTCCTCTAGTCGGTGATATCTTCAAGAATACCAGATCACCAACAGCGAACTCTAAAATTCTTCTCAATGTATCGGCCTAACTCTTCTGCCGATCTTGTGCTGCCTTCATATGATTCCGGATAGTGTTAATCTTCTCAACTGTTTGCATGACCAAATCCGGTCCCAACAATCTTCGTTCTCCAACATCGTCCCAACAAACAGGTGAACGAAACCTGCAACCATATAAAGCTTCGAATGGAGCCATCTGAATAGTCGCATGGAAACTGTTATTGTAAGAAAACTCCACCAAATGTAGATGATCCTCCCATGAACCCTTGAAGTCTAACATGCAAGCTCTCAACATGTCTTCAAGAGTTTGGATCGTTCTCTCCGAATGGACATCTGTCTGAGGGTGATAAGCTTTGCTAAACTTCAACCGAGTCCCCAAACTTTCCTGTACCCTTCTCCAGAAGTGCGATAAGAATCGGGTGTCACGATCAGACTCGATGCTCACCGGTACTCCATGCAATCTTACAATCTCCTGCATGCACCGTTCTGCCAAAGTTTCTGTTGATTAACCAACTCGAAAAGGGATGAAATGAGCTGCCTTGGTCAATCGATCAACAATCACCCAAACTGCATGTTGCCCTTTGGACTCCGCGGTAAAGCTGTCACGAAATCCATGTTTATGTGTTCCCACTTCCGTTAAGGAATCGGAAGTGGTTGAAATAAACCAACAACCCTTTGATGTTCAGCCTTAATTTGCTAACAAACCAAGCACTTCGTTACAAAGTGGGCAATCTCCCTTTTCATGCCTTCCCACCAGAAATGCTGTCGTATATCTCGGTACATCTTCATGCCTTCTGGATGTACGGGATATACTGAGTTGTGCGCCTCCTTCATAAGCTCTTCGCGAACGTCTCTTTTTGGCACACACAAACGGCTACCATAACGCAACGAACCATCTTCATGAATCAACAAGTCCATTCGAAGTCCAGCTTCAACTCGTTCACGAAACTTCTGCAATCTAGGGTCCTGTAATTGCGCTGCTTTAATATTCTCGATCAACGACGACCGTACTTACAGCTGCATCAACTGTCCCGAAGAATGCGGTAGCACAAATTCCAAATCGAATCTCCGAAAGTCTTCAATAAGTTCCTTCTGTGCATTCAACATCTAAATTGCTGGCAACCGACTAAGCGCATCCGGCACAACATTAGCCTTCCTCGGATGGTATTCAAGATCAAGATCGTAGTCATCCATCAGCTCCAACCACCTACACTGCCTCTTATTAAGCTCCTTCTGTGTGAACACATACTCCAGGCTTTTGTGATCGGTGAATACTTCGACCCTTTCGCCAAATAAGTAGTGTCTCTAAATCTTCAAAACGAACATCACAGCTGCTAGCTCCAAGTCAGGAGTTGGGTAATTCTTCTCATGGGTCTTCAACTGTCTCGATGCGTAAGCTATAACCTTCCCATGCTGCATCAAAACACATCCCATACCTTTCCCAGATGCGTCGCTGTGAATCACCAATTCTCCGGAACCGTCTGGTACGGTTAAAACAGGTGCGGCTATCAACCTCTGCTTCAACGTCTCAAAAGATGACGCACACTTATCCGTCCATACAAATGGTACTTCTTTGCGTGTAAGCTTGGTCAAAGGCTCTGCCAGACGAGCAAAGTTCTACACGAACCTTCTGTAATACCCGGAAAGTCCAAGAAAGCTTCTTATCTCCGCAACATTCTTCGGAATCGGCCAATCTCGAACTGCTGCAATCTTTTCGGGATCAACGGTGATTCCATCTCCAGACACGACATGCCCCAAAACTTCACTTCTTCAAGCCAAAACCCGCACTTGCTCATCTTTGCATACAATATTTCTTTCCCCAATGTTTGCAGTGCGATCTATCAGTGTTCTGCATGCCCTCCAATACTCCTTGAGTAGACCAGAATATCATCAATGAACATCTCTATAAACCGGTCCAAGAGTGGTGAAAAGATTTGGTTCATCAAGCCTATAAATATTGCTGGTGCATTCGTTACTCCGGATGGCATCACTAAATACTCGTAATGTCCATACCGAGTTCGGAACGCAGTCTTGCAATATCTTCTGATTTAACTCGGGCCTGATGATATCCGGATCGTAAATCTAGCTTCGAGAATACCCTCACGCTACTAAGCAGCTCGAACAATTCGCCAATGCGAGGGATCGGGTACTTGTTCTTAATAGTCACCCGGTTTAATTCTCGATAATCGATGCACATCCTCCTTGTGACATCATCTTCTTTACTAGAAGAACTGGAGCTCCCCAAGGCGAGTTACTGCTGCGAATCCAACCCTTCTTAAGTAATTCAGTAACCTGCTTCTTGACTTCTTCCAACTCCACTGGTGCCATTGGATAATACGCCTTTGAGATTGGCGCTGCACCAGGAACAAGATCAATCACGAACTCCACATCTCATTTTGCGGTAAACCAAGATGTCCTCGAACACGTCCATGAACTCTCGAAATATAGCCGATGCTTCTTCCTTTTCAACTTCTATCGACAAAAGAACATTATTTGTCGGCCTGTCCCTAAACTCGACTGGCCAGACAGAACAGCTTCCTCCAGCAAACAAACTTCGGATGTCTGGGAATCTAGAGAATCACTTTCCTTTCCTTACAATCAATATGAGCGTGGAAAGAGCCACGAAAATCCATTCCCAAGACAACAACAAACAAATGGATGCACCAGAATTGAATAATTCTAATGCGGGGAAAACATGAAGTAAGATACTGAGATGACTTCATCCGAAGTCAAAATACTGAAGAGGGTTAAGCACGGTAAACATGATTCAAGATGGCGATGAAACAATAACTGGTAAGCAAGAGAAGCAAGATAATTTAACGACCATGGGGCAAGGAAATGAATCAAAACCAAGACTCCAAGTTACTTAAATAGAGTACCGCATTGTAACCATGCTGCAGTTCATAGTTACAATCACATAACTCCACTCAAGTCGCCCAAATCCTAGTATCAGAATCAAGGAACAGGGAGAAACAGTAGGGAACCAAAAGGTTTCAAGTCGAGATGCAAAGTGGTTTGCATGTCGTCAAGGCAAAGGATAAGAGAAAGATATGATTCAAGAATCATGATAGCAATGTGGCGGGACATGTTCCTAATTACGAGTATTCTGATTCGTGTAGTGGGTCCAATACCCAACTACAAAAGAATCAAACTCGTTTAACTTATATCCTATGGCTTTGATACCAAACAAACCATGTCACGCCCCGCTTCCCAGAGTACGCTAAGATAGGCACGTGACATAGCCAACCATGCTACCTGTGGATAGGAAAAATCACTCCATAGTCATATTACGGCTGTAGAGATATCAAGAACAGGAAAGTAAACTAAACTATCTAATACATGTCCATGAGCCAGAATAAATGAGTCAAGAAATAATATAATATGCGGAAGCAAAAGATCCAAAAAATAAAATACCTGGAAAGTAAAACTGGATACCAATAGGATCCTCGCCGCTCGGTCTAACAGCGGCAATACTCTTGATCAGTCTGCAACAAAGGTAGAGGATCTGGTCCATGCAAAACCCAGATGTCAGTGCGTCATAATATCAAGCAATACTATAAACAGGGGTAACAAGATATACAGGTATGAGTATAAATGGTAAAATAGGTATAACAGTGATATAAGTGAGGATAGTGAGGGTAATATGTAGTGAATAGTCTAAACTGGTCTATTGGGTTAACTACTCTCAAGTCTTTGAAATCAATTTGATAAATCATCGATGTAACTCAATAGTATCCTGTGCATGCCCGGGACCACGGTCTAAGACTCTCGGGCTGAAACCGAGACATGCCGCTAGGCACTAAAACAGGAAATATGTAAAGACGAACGATGTCAGCAGCATCATCCCAAGGCTGGCCTAGCCTCTAAAACTGATCAGTATAAGCAAGCAACTGTCGAGTTACAAGTCAGGTCTCATCATTGATTTCCCCATACCCCCAAGTTATAAGTGTTCAAGTCAGGTATTAAATAATCTGGAGCTAATACCAACACAGGATCAGGCAGGTACAGGTTTGTCTGGATAGACAACAGGAACGGTCCGTGAGGACAACAGGTCAAGATTGTTGGCATTAGTAACAAGATCAAGTAACAGGTCAAGCTATGGTACATCAGGTCATGTCAGGTAGTGAACAAGTATCAATCATGTCAAGGAGTGCACAGGTATCAAGTCGTGTCAAGTAGTAGTGTATCAAGTCATGTCAGGGGTGCACGAGTATCACGTGGGTGCTCATAATCAAACTTTAATAAGTATGGGTACACAAAACAAGTATGGGGTACTAATATAACAACAAAATGGAATAATGTGATATGGTATGCAAATAGATATAATTTCAAGGATATGGATGCACAGTTATCGATTAGGGTTACATTTATAGTTCCAATATTAATTAGGATGCAATTTATTAAACATGGAGTGTTAATATCACAGTATTATGTAGTAATGTGATCTATGGATGCAAACGGGTATCCGAAAAATTATAAAACTATAAAATGGTAATGTGGGATGTACAACTAAGAAATATTTGATATAAATATTGATATAATAATATTAATATGGATATCATATTCAAACCGATTAATAACTATAAAAGTGGTATTGATTAACCATGCACAAGAAAGTTCCGTTCAGAAATTCAGCGTTACCCTGATTTGTAAAATAGCTTAAAAAATAACAAACGTTCTAAAAAAGGGACGTGTCTTATACCAAAACAAAGATAATTCAATAAGGTTTTCATTTTGATAAGTATAAGTATCTCAGGTTGTCCCTACAAAAAGTTATGAATATTCGAAGTTGAAAGTTTGCTGCTGGAATTTCCCTGGACAGCAGTTTAGAGACATATTCATTTGCATTTTATATTATTTAAACAATTTATTTTGCAATTAAATATTTCTTAGAGTTATAGTATTCTGAGTTATCTTCGTAACTAACTAAAGAACATAAACTAATGATTTTTATATGATTTATAATGAATTTTATAAGGTAAGGTGTACAGTAAATTTCAGATTTGTCGTATCCGCTTTGCGACGACGTTTCATACATAAACTATAATATTTTCAAATGTATAACATTATAAAATGCAGATTATAAACTAATTAAAAATAATAATAAGAAATATTACGACGATATATATTTTAAATGATATGGATGCAGTATAATGTAAACTAGTATGTCACAAGATAAGTTTTCATGATCTAGATTTAAAATGATATAAACAGATGCAAACGAAACATCGAAACGTTATAAAATTAAACATGGGGTACTAGATTTAAACTATAGGTATGGTATTTATTTAAATAGGTATAAAATGAATTATATAGCATGTAGCAAGATTAACTTGCCTAGACGGAACAAGAACGGATGTGTATAGAACGTCCTTCGTCGGCGAAATGTCGGGACGCGCTCACGGTACACGGAACGGTTCCAAACAACGCAGAAGGGTGATCACGCAAGTCAGGTACGTTCACCGGATCACTCGGATCGTCAGCGACGAGCACGGCTCCGGCGGTGATCACCGGAATCAAGAAACAAGATCAAGAAAAAAAAAAGAAGAAAGAAGAAAGAAGAAGAAGCGACTGTGTATTAAATAAGGAATGAAAAAATAAATAAATAAAATATATATATATATATATATATATATATATATATATATATGCAGTGGAGAGAGAGAGAGAGAAAGGGGTTGTTATTAAGGTTTAGATTTTAATTTAAAAAGATTTTGTAAGTTATAAATATTTTAAACTGTTAAATTTTAATAATGATATTAGATGAAATAAACTGGATTTTCTGGTAAATACAAATTTAGTCCAAAACATGCCCGGGTCGGATCTAAAATTCAGTTTTAAAATACGAAAAATATACATGTCGACCAAAATAAAAAAAAATGAATGTCCGGATAACGAAAAATGCATACCCCCAAGAACAGATGCACGCACGTGCGTGTAGCTATCCAAACAAATCCGTTTCACTGAACGGGACGAGAACAAGATACGCGGATGCTACCACGGGGCTAGGGGTATCATGCAAGCCATGCTAGATATTTTTAAAATATTTTACTTGACTTTAAATGTTATATTAAAAAAATGCAGATGCTAGATAAAATGCCAGTATGCAGTAAAAAAATGAAAATGCACGAATCCATGTAACAGATCAGGATAAATCATAAACATGAATCAAGACAGGTTTCAAGCAAGCGAGTCGGGTAAAATGTAAATACAAATGTCAAAATACTATTCGCCCCCAAAACACAGTAAACCAAGAAACTACCATAAATAAGTAAATACTTGAACTGGAATTGGTATAAATGAATTAGGGTGTTACAGGCGAGCTTCGATTCCCCGACATCGCTACCGAGGAGTATTTCGTAAGTGTTAATATTTATTCCAACAAGTTTGAAATTTTTGTTTTGAAAAGTTCAAATTTAAATGATATACTTATATTTTAATGGTTAATATGGGTGTAGGAGCGGATGGTGGAGCAGGCGGAGTCATCGGGGATTGATTTTACTGGATAAGCCGATCTGATGCTGCTGAGCCCAGTCCTAAACACCGGAAACGGAGGGTACCACGGAGGTTGGGAGAGAGACCGGGGATTGGGTCCTAGCAGAGCCCATATGAGGTTGGACTCCACTCCGGCGGTTACTTTCCCTACCCCCCCCCCCCCCCCCCGTTAGCAACGTCTAGAGCATGATGTTGCCACCTTGAAGACCACCGTCTAGGAGTTGAAGGAGATGGTACGTATACTACTTAATAGAAAAATATTATATCATATTATAGATAGTAACATATGCAATATTAGTAGCCTGGGCTTATTTGATTGTAGACTTAGTTTTAATTAATTATACTTACATAAAATTATCTAATTAAAATAAACTACGGCTTTACAAACTAGATACCCAAACGAGCCCTAAGTCCTTAAGTATTCTTAGATTGGGGTTTCGCAATAACCTGATAATGATACGAACTCGACTAAAATCTAATATACCGTTCTTACTCATTTATTACACACAAAATTTAACAGATACGACAGGCTACTTCGGCTGTAGCTCCACATGCATCTCCTTCGGCTGCGGCTCCACAAGCCACTATCTCGACAGCGGTTTCGCAGACCACTCATGTAGCTCCACGGCCCGCTCAGACTCCCGCAAGGTCCATCATTAGTCTAGTTTTTAATGACTCAGGGCTGCACAGAGGATCAGATGTGCCAGATTACGGCAATTATCAGAGGTGGAGGAGTTAGACCGAGCTAGAGTAGCTTTATTTATATTTTTGAGGATGTATGTACTTATCTGATACATATTGTATAAATTTTGGACAATATTGGTGGTTGTTTGTTTGTTCACGATAATTTAGTTTGATATCGTATTTTGTTTGTTTATTTCTTTTATATATTATGCGTGAGATGTTGGTTATGAATATTTCTGTATTTGGTTATATGATGTATATATTATTGTGCACAGGGCAGGGAAAAAACAGAAAGTCTTTTTTTTATATAAAAACCTGATATTTTGTCCTTACGGATTAATCCGTAGGGCCATCTGTTGCACCTACGGATTAAACCGTAGGTGCAAAGCTACACAGTTCGCCGTAGGAAAAAAAATATCAGGATACCTGATATTTTATCCCTATGGACTTAGTAATAGGGAGAAAAACTTGCCCCTATGCGGCATTCATCCGGACCTACGGATTTATCCGTAGGGGCATTTAGTAGGCCCTACAGATAATGCCGTAGGACCAAGTAATTTATTTTATAAAACAATAAATTAAATAAATATTATGTCCCTACGGAGTAATCCATAGGTGTACCTGTCCCTACGGAGTAAGGCGTATGGGCAATTATTACTCCGTAGGGGTTCAGGACGAAGACTTGCACTTGCGGTTTTTGCATTTACGGGTTAATTTCGTGTCCCTACGGTTATATCCGTAGGGGCAGTGGTTTGCCCCTACGGATAAATCCGTAAGGGCAACCTATTATTGTAATAGTGATAACGAATCAAAACCATCAAACTGATAGACATTTATCCCTTCAGGTCAGCCATCTGGCCCTTCTAGATCAGATGTCTGAAATTAGTTAGTGCGCTAACAGAGTGCCGCCAGATGTCTGCACCTGTAAGGGGTAAACGTTTGGATTCGGCTTGTACTCTAACAGAGCGCAGCCAGAAGTCTGCACTTGTGCGGGGCATACGTTTGGCTCTGCACGATCAGAATAGTTTGGAAAGATTTTTGAATATTTGTTTAGGGATTTTGAGAGATTAGATTGGGAGATTTAATTGTAACAAAATATTTGAGATTGATTTGGTTGTAACAAATATTATATACACTACCACAAATAAGGGTTGCCCCTACGGATTTATCCGTAGGGGCAAACCACTGCCCCTACGGATACAGCCGTAGGGGCAAGAAAATACCTTGTAGGTACAAACGCCGTAGGTGCAAGTTGAAGCCCTGAACTTTCCCTTACGGACAAAAACTTGCCCATACAGAGTTCTGTGTAGGTCCCGTTTACCCTACGAAATAGGCCGTAGGGGGAAAAAATTTATTTTATTTACGGTTTTTAAAAATAGATTACTTGTACCTATGGATGAATCCGTAGGGCCAAGTAATATCCCCTACGGACACATGCGTAGGTACATATCCGTAGGGGCAATCCCAACCCCCTGATACTGAGATCACAGGGGAAAATATCAGTTATTCTGATATTTTGCCCCTACGGTTTAATCCGTAGGGGCAACGTGTGTATCCGTAGGTACATATTATCAGTTTTTTTTAAAAAGGGCTGCCTATTTTTTTCTCGCCCTGTGCACAATAATATATACATCAATCAAATATAAAATTAATCATCACACAACATATATCGCAGTATTCATAATCACATCTCACGCATATAATATACAAAAGAAACAAAAAACAGAATATGATATAAATATAAACACCGTAGGACCACCAATATCAATATCGTCCAAAATGCAATACAATATGTATCATATAAATAAATACATGTTTCAAAAAAATAAGAATCAAAAAGCTACACTAGCTCGGTCCAGCGCCACCTCTGATAAACGCTAGAATCTGGCGCGCCTGCTCCTCGGTCAATAAATTTTGCAATTCGGCGTGTGCGGGAGTCTGAACGGGCTGTGGAGCTGGCGATGTGGTCTGCGCAGCCGCCGTCGAGGTAGTGGCTTGCAGAGCCGCGGCTGCGGGAGTATGAGCGGGCGGTGGAGCTATAGGAGCTGTCTGCGGAACCGCAGCCAATGTAGTGGCTTGCGGAGCCGCAGCCGAAGGAGATGCATGTGGAGGCTCGGCCGATGTACCCTGTCGCGTCTGGACCTAACGTGTGTAATAAGCGTGTAAGAACTGTGTATTATTCGAATTCGTATCATTATCAAGTTATTTCGAAACCCCATTTAGATATCTAGTTTGGAAAACCGTAGTTTATTTTAATTAGATATGTATGTATGATTAATCAAACCTAAGTCTACAACCAAATAAGCTCAGGCTACGTACTAATACTGGATATGTTGATATCTATAATATGACATGATATTTTACTATTAAGTAGTATACATACCAGCATCTCCTTCAACTCCTGAACGGTGGCCTTCAAGCTCTCCAGTTCCTGCTGGACACGTCGCTCACTGGAGACGGAGGAAGTAACCGCCGGGGTGGAGTCCAACCTCATATGGGCCCTGCTAGGGCCCAGTCCCCGGCCTCTCTCCCAACCTCCATGGTGCCCTCCGTGTGCGGTGTCCAGGACTGGGGTCAGCAGCCTCGGATCGCTCTGTCCGGTAAAATCGATCCCCGAGGCCTCGGCCTGCTCAACCACCCGCTCCTACACCCTCATTAAGCAGTAAAGTATAAGTATAAAATTTAAATTTGAACCTTCCAAAACTAAAATTTCAAATATGGGTTGAATAAATATTAACACTTACGCAATACTCCTGGGTAGCGACGTCGGTATATCGAAGCTCGCTCGTGGCGGGATCTGTCGAGGTGCCGTGGACGGCAAGATATGCGGACAGCACGCTCGGTGTACCACCTTGCGCCAGGGTCTGAGCTGTCTGCAATATTAGAAAATAACTCTTAATATTAGATATATTAGAAAACAACTCTTAATATTGCATTATATCACAAAGGCCGGTCTATTGTAATTTACCGATAACTCCATGGCTCGAGTAATATTCCTCGAGCCACCTGTGTAAGTGGGGCGACCCCTCTTCGCCGATTTCCTATTCTCTATATTTTGAGCGGCCTGTTTCTGCACAACGCATTCACATTTAGTTTTCTAATTAAGGAACACAAAAAAATAAAGTATATCCTAAACAATGAATTATATTTAAAATACATACCTGTTTGCGTTGAGAGTCGAAATATTCGTACAATAAAGGCCATGTCTCTACGTCGATTCTCGCAAACGCCGGAGTAGATAGGAGGGCCGCTCTCTCTTCCTCGGGGGTCTCCATCCACAGAGAGTAGCAGTCGGCCTTCAGCTCATTCCTGTTGTATCGGACCTTGGTCTGCATGTTCTTCATCAAGCCATTGTACAGAGCATGAAGGTCGAGCACCCTCCCAGGGTGATCAGGGTCGGGTACAGGCTGAAAATCGTAATCCAACTGAAAATACAAAAAAAAATTGTTATTAGATTGCAAGTGTTAATAATAAATATATTTTATAAATCAAATGAATATATATATATATTAATACCCGAGCCTGATCAAAGAAGAGGGTGAATGAGCGCCGGTGTTGCTCGCCACACTCAACGTGAAGTGGATAGTTCTTCACGAGCCGGCTCTCATCCCCCATATACCGGCCGAACCTCTCGGCATGAGGACCGGTATAGCGATAGTCAAGGGTAAAAAAGAGGGGGAATGCTGCCTCCCCCTAGCTCTGTCAGGCCTCAGCCTATGGGACTGATTCGGGCCTCGAGTCCCCCTCTGGGGATGGGGAGGCCCTGCGTCTGCAAGAAATATCAAGACAATCAATATTAAGACAAAGTTGTATTAAGAAATCAAGGTTAAACGAAAATTGAAGTGTGATATATACCTCCGGTGACTAAAGCACGAGCCTGGGCCCGGGCAGCAGCACGAGCGGGACGATAGTTCCTCCGGTGTGGAACAGCCGGTGTCCCGGATGCAGACGCATCCCCTCCAACTAGAAAATAAACATTGACGCTAAATTTCCATGAAGTTCATATTTATTCTATAGAGCATATGTAAAATGAATAAATATTTTATATTTATTCATACTAACCTACAGACGATGCGGAGGGTACGGAAATGGCAGGAGTGGCCCCTGCGTCAGATGTGGACGCACCACCTATAATTAGACAATTAAAAATAGATTATATAAGTAATTGCAAAAAGAATGTGTATATCAATAATATAACGTTCTAAATCAATATGCATGCACTATAGAATATATAAACATACCCGCAGGTGCGGTGGTGTCACCACCTACAACTAGACAATAATAAAAATTACTATCTAAGTAAGAGCAAAAGGAATGCGTGTATATTTATGATATAGCATTCTAAATCAATATACGTGCACTATATGATATATAAACATACCTGGAGGAGCGGGAGTGGCCTCTGTCCCTGATGTGGACACATCACCAACAACTAGACAATCAAACATTGATAATATAAGTAATTTTGACATAAACAGGCATGAATATCTATAATATTACATTCAAAATGGATATGCGTGCAATATACCTGGAGGTGTGGCAAAATCCACACGGAAGGAGGCATCCGAAGGGGTCTCCGATCTGGGTACAAAACCGGCCCTCTGAAGCTCCCTACGCAGCTCTCCGGGCGGCAGAACCGCTCTGCCTCTGCCTCTGCCTCTGCCGCAGCTGGAGCTCCTGCCGCCCCTCGCTGCTCCCGACATCGTCATCAAATCTAGATAAACGGTTCATGGACGCATTAGACAATCATTAAAGGTATTGACTATATATGTATAGATCGTAAAATGTGAAGTAATAATATAACATTACTGATAACCTTTTTCGTTTCGTGGGCGCATTATACATATCTACTTGGATTTCATCGTCGATGTCATTTCTAACCCACGTAACATCATGATCGGCCGAAGACAACCTGTCCTTCGAAACAGACGGTCGGAGCACTCTATGCCTTCTCTCTTCATCATCCTCATCGTTGTTCTCGAATTCTGGGACATCGTAGACATCTCTGGGCTTCCATCGGCATAGAACACTCCATCCCGAATGCTTCAAACACTGTGAGTAGTATACTTGGAATGCTTGGTTCAGAAAGATAAACGGATCTTCCTGACCGTAAAATCGAAGTGTGTTCACACTGGTCAATCCATATTCATTTTTCCAAGTCCCAAGATTGCTTCTCCACTTATCCGTATCGGTTCGCGTATCGTACCAAGTACACTGGAATATATAAAAGGGTTCTGATCGTCTAGGACAGTGGATGCCGAGTATACAATTTAAGTACCCATAATAAATCACACCGTCCGATCCTACCGTCGCAATCCCACTATTCTGAGTGGTTCTAGATGTTTCTATGTCCTTAACTTCGAATTTGTATCCAAGAACACCAAATCCTTTGTAATATGCAACCTCCATACTAGGAAATTGAACTAAACATCTTGAATCACTCTAAAATGATGCAGACAAGTTCGGATCGCGGATCTATCAAAACACATTTTACGAAAAATACATAACGATACAAGTTTAGATTAAAACTGATAGCAATAAAATGTTATTCGAATAACTTACATGATCTGTGACCCAATCACAAAAATTATCCTGATGATATTTTTCCAATCGTTCTTCGTTTCAATCAGGATGCCCCTCATGTATCTCGTTAAAATGAATTCTGTTTTCGACAAATAATGGTGACATTAATATTATATCATTTCATACACACACAAACACAAATATAACAATTAATCCAAAAAAACTTACTCTCTAATTTGTTCAAGACATGCGCAATTAAGCAAGATAAACCGGTATATCTTGTTTATAAACATAGTGTCTACCCTCTTATACTCGGCTTTACCATATGGCCCGTCTTGAATTCTTCGAGGCCGGTTAAGTCTTGTCTCAATGTTCTCGTCCAGATAGTGGGAACAAAATGTGGTTGCTTCATCAAGAAGATAACCTTGCATGATAGAACCCTCTGGTCGATTTTTATTGCGTATATACTTTTTAAGAGTGTAGAGCTACCTAATGAAAATATGTTGAATAAATAAATACGGGCATACAGGACAACAATAAATTTATAAATTGCGCGAAACGAAAAATTACACGTACCTTTCGACGGGGTACATCCATCGATATTGTACCAGTCCGGCTAACTTAGCCTCAGTTGTAAGATGAACCGTCAAGTGTATTATGATATCGAAGAATGACGGTGAGAAAATACGCTCAAACTTGCAAAGTATCAACGCAATAGAATTTTCTAGTTTATCCAGCGTCATAACCTCCAGTGTTTTAGCACACAACTCTCTGAAAAAACAAGATAGGTCGTTGATTACTAGACCAACCAATTCGGGGAGAGAAGTCCTGAGGGCTAATGGAAGAAGGTGCTCTACGATAACATGGTGATCATGACTTTTCAGCCCATCGATCTTGCCTTTCACAATTTTTATTTTCTTGCTGAATGATCCTGAGAAACCTGTGGGAACTTTCAAATCATGCAACACTTGCAGGAAACTTTTCTTCTCCGGTTGTGACATATGATAAGTGGTATTGGGAAGTACAAACTTGCCTGGTTTACCCGCTACCGGTCAAGGGTGCTATTCACTTCTTATTCCCCACTCCTGTAGATCCATCTGAGCATTCAGGTTGTCTTTCGATTTCCCGTCTTTACAAAGAAGCACGTTGAGTATGTTCTCTGATACTCCCTTCTCTATATGCATGACATCCAGACAATGACGCACTAAATTTGTTGACCAGTACGGAAGTTCGAAGAAAATGCTTAACTTGTTCCAAAATGGTGGTTTGACCTGTTTCGTCGAATCCATCCCGAAGGTCACATTATTGTAACCATCCCATTTAGCAGTCATGTCCTCTCCGGAAAATGGGGATGGAGGTCCAAGATGCTCCTGATGACCATCAAAGTGAACCGTGTCTAACCTATAGGGGTGGTCTGGAGGCAGAAAACGTCGATGGCCGCAATAACAAACTTTCCTACTAAAATTCAAGAATTTCGATGTTGTGTGTTCATGGAAATGAGAATATGCTTTATGACCATGTACGGACCAACCCGATAGCATTCCATTCGCAGGAAAGTCATTAATTGTCCACATTAAAACCGCACGCAGTATAAAGGTTGTATTTGTGTTTGCATCGTATGTCTCTACACCATCAATGAACAAAGATTTCAACTCCTCGATTAGAGGTCGGAGATAGACGTCGATATTGTTCCCCGGTGAGTTTGGTCCGTCGATAAGAAGAGGCATCATAAAGTATGATTGGTCCATAGCCAACCAAGGCGACAGATTATAAATTATCATTACAACGGGCCATGTGCTGTGACTTCCAGCCATATAGTTGAATGGGCAGAAGCCATCAGTAGCCAGTTCGAGCCGGACATTGCGAGGATCGCTACTGAATATTTCGTGCCTCCTATCGAAATCCTTCCATACCGGTGAATTTCTTGGATGGCTCATTTTTCCATCTTCACTTGGAGGAGCACGGTGATGCCAAATCATTGCCTCGGTTGTTTTCTTGCACCTGAATAGCCTCTGTAGCCTCTGTGTTATGGGAAAGTATCGTGCTATCTTGACAGGTATATCAGGCTTCTTATCAGAATCTTTCGGCTTATACCTGGTCTCTCCGCATGTTGGACACTCTTTCAAATCTGAATTCTCTTTCCGGTACAACACGCAATTTTTAGGACATGCTTGAATCTTCTCGCACTTTAGACCCAAATCAGACATCATCTTCTGTGCTCCGTACCAGCTGTCGGGCACGTTATTTCCCGGGGGCATAGAATCTTTCAAGAATGAAAGAAGCATTGTGAATGACTTGTTGCTCCATCCATTTAGGCATTTAATCTAGAAATGTTGGACGAATCATGAGAGGGTGGAATACTTCGCATTCTCATAAATTGGTTTTCTAGCATCATTCATGAAATTTTCATATTTATCCGCACGCGGTCCATGACCGGAAGGAATGTCATCTTCGGTACGAATAGATTCACCTAGGGGAGCCTCTACCATATCCTCCATTTCTTATGATGGAAATAAATTACCGTCTTCTCCTTCTGCCGCATTACCGAATTCTCCTTCTTCTCCTGCCGCATTATCGTGTTCTCCTTCTTCTTCTGCCGCGGTTCCTCTCCGAACGACGGCCAAGACATGGACGTCTTGCCTGAGGTTTGGGACAGATGCTATTTGGTTTTATCCGTCCACCTCTACGAAGATGCCCAGTTGATTTATAGCACCGTGTATCGGAGGTATAGACGGATGGGGCCGATGTAGCAGACTTCGTCAGATTCCCCCTCGCTTGAGGGGTTTTTGATTGTGGGGATGCTCTTCCCTGCAGGCGCAAGCCCCTGCAGTTAATTACGCTACCGCATCGCGGTAACAACTTTCTCCTTCTCCATAATTTCACTTCGTGTCGTGGGTGTTTGTTTTGTTTGTGGTTGCCCGTGGATTGTATACGGAGACTAATTTATGTCGTCGCCCGTAGGACGTGGATTAGTCCAAATCCGTATTTTCTTAGATTTGGGTTTGGGATTTTGGTTTAAGGATACCTTAGCCATATTTGAGGCTAAGATCAACTTAAACGTTTGTTAAGGATACGTTAGTCTAATTTGAGACTAAGATCAACTTAACGGGATCGTTTAGATCCGATAAAAGAGCATTTAGGCTCTATTGTCCCAGTTTAGGGACATAGTGGTTCATTGAATGTATGGCCGTCGGGACCCGTCACCTCTCTGACGACGTTGAAGGATTACAACGACAGATGTCAGAGGAGTTCAGAGATGTACCCTTGAACCAAAGTCGATTGGAGGGGTCTGTAGTCCAATTTGGGACTAAAGTCTGTTTGAAGGTTTAAGGATACGTTAACCATATTTAAGGCTAAGATCAACTTAAACGGGATCGTTTAGATCCGACAAAAGAGCATTTAGGGGCTCTATTGTTCCAGTTTAGGAACGTAATGGTCCACTGCCAGTTTAGGGACATGGTGGTCCACTGCCAGTTTAGGGACATGGTGGTCCATTGGTTTAAGGACGCTTAAGTCCGTGAGTTTAAGGACACTTTAAGTCCATGAGTTGGTTTAAGGACGCTTAAGTCCATAGCTTGGTTTAAGGACGCTTAAGTCGATGAGTTTAAGGACGCTTAAGTCCATGAGTTGGCTTAAGGACGCTTAAGTCCATAGGTTGGTTTAAGAACGCTTAAGTCCATAACAATGTATGGTTGTCGGGACCGGTCACCTCTCTGACGACGTTGAAGGATTACAATGACGGATGTCAGAGGAGTTCAGAGATGTACCCTTGAACCGGATGTAAATTGATTTAAGGCAGCAGCCGCGCTCAGTCAATTTAATTTAAGGACTTACAGCCAGAATTGGGCTAAGTCCAGTTGAGAATGTTCAGCATTTTTTATTTGTAGTTGGCCTGTTAGGCCTTGGCTTGGGCTTCGCCCTTTGAATGATGCATGGCATTTTATTAGGCCTGCTAGGACTTTTTTAATTGGGCTCGGCCCTTCTTTTCAATAATGCAGTGCATTAATTATCTGACACTGGCCATATGGCCTGTCAGGCGCTTTGCGCCAATTAATGAGCGCAAGCGCATGTGGAGATGACACGTGTCACGCTCCGGTGAGCGCAAACACAGTGCGCTGCGCCACGGCGCTGCGCTGTTGCGCTGCTGACACGTAGCGCGCTCTGGTGAGTTGCGCCAATTTAAGAGAGCAGTGCTCTATTTTAAAAGCGCAAGGCGCAGTTTGTTCTCGGGCTGACACGTGGCGCTCTCTGGTGGCTTGCGCCAACCCAAGAGCGCAACAGTGCAGATATACAAGTGCAGGGCACTTTTAATTAAAGAATAGAATCTTGTAAGATTCCAGAACCAATGGTTCATCAAAAGGCAATGCCTTTATAGATCAAATGATCTAAAGAAGTAAATTACTTCTTTTTATTTATCATTTTTTTTATTGAAGATCTTTGATCTTGTTCTTAGATCATTGATCTTTTTTAGAAGAAAATTCTTCTTTTTCTAAAGGTTTTACCTTTTTCTTTCTTTCTTTCTGAATTCTTCTCAAAGTTCTTATAAGAGCTCTTGTGAATTCTCTCTGTGTTTCAATCTGTTTTAGACTTGAAGTCTAGGGGCCTTTATATAGTGCCAATAGATTTATTAAATTAGTTAAAGAGATCTTTCTCTGAGTGATTTAGGGATTTTTCCCCACCGTTGGATCTTTGATCCAAGGGCTTCTGTTTTACAGAAGAGAACCTTATTGTTTTAATAAGATCAGAAAGATCTTTCAGAATTTTTCTGTTTGGCGCAAGCGCACTTGCGCTTGACACGTGTCGAGCAGCGCAGAGCGCAGCGCACCTGCGCTAGCGCAACTGCGCTGACACGTATCGCGCAGCGTAACTGTGCTGATACGTGTCACGCAGCGCAGCGCAACTGCGCTGCCACGTATCGCGCAGCGCAGAGCGCAAATCAGTTGAAGCGTTGCTTCCTTTATTTTTGTTTTAAATAGAGCCTTGCTCTGATTGGGTGCGCTGCGCTCCTTGCGCTGGCGTGCCTGATTCTGACACGTGGCGCGTTTTGTCCAGCGCAAGGAATCTGAAGCATTGCTTCTTTAGTTTTAACTTTAATTTCAAAGCAGAGCTTTGTTCTGATTGGGGGAAACAGAAGCGTTGCTTCATCTCCCGCCTTGGAATTTGAACAGAGTTTTACTCTGATTGTGGTAAACAAATGCCCCCCCACCGTTGCTCTTACGTGGCCCCAAACGTGAGCGCAGCGGTGACAGAATTCCAACCATTGCGGCAAATTTTGGAAGTTGAAAGGGCTCTCAATTCCTATAAATAGGACCTTTGGTCCCATAGATGATTTCATCTCTTCATAAGCATTTTTATTCAGAGCCCTGCTCTTTCGTTTAAGCACTTTTAAAAGTTCAAACTCTAGAGAATTTTAGGTAAAAATTATTTTGGATTAAATTAAATCAATTTTAAGAGCCTTGCTCTCAATAGATCCCTGATCTAAAGAAGACCCATTTAGGGTTTCACTTAGCAGAGTTTTGCTCTAAAGGGGTCTAAAGAGGACTAAAGAGAACTCTATTAGAGTTCCATTAATAGAGTTCTGATCTTCTGAAAGGATTTTATTTATAATTTCTTGATTCATTAATGGAGCTTTGCTCCTTTTAAATCATATAGCAGAACTCTTAAGAGTTGCTAATTTTGTTGATTTTCTTTTATAGGAGTGATAGACGCCCACATGTACGATCTCGATGAGATCATCTCTTACGGGGACATCCGCCGACTCGACCGTTCTCAAAATCGAGAATTCACAAACGCGGAGTGTGCTGAAATCATGAGCCGCTTCGACGCATATAACGGTCAACTACTTCCCCGACATTCCTCTCTCCTGAAGCTTATCGTGGGAGCAATCTGGGAAGCACTTCCCTTATTCTGTTCCGGTGTGCTGCTTAGGGCGTTGGATGCCGCTGAGGCTAAGGTGCACTCGGTGTACCTGATGCACTTAATCTCGAAGAGACGGCGAGACAATCTTGTCGATCTCCTGCACTAGGCCTTCCAACAGTCCGCCATACTCGCTGCTTATTGGAGGGAGGAGGACATCAGTGGGGACCCCGACGCTTGTGCTCGCGAAAGAAAGCACACTAGGATGGTTCGCCAAGCTTGGAAAGTCTTAGATAAGGTTACTTTTGAGTTCCTCAATCCATATCCTGGGTCCGAGGTTATACCATTGTAAACATTTCAATAATGTTGTTATTTATTTCTTTATGATTGTAAGAACCCTTTGCAATATGAATGGAAAAATTTTATTTCAGCTTGTCTTATTTCTCGTTCTGAGTCTTTTGCACATGCATGAATGGATGTGTCTCGAACGCTTGATAAAATGAAAATCGGATGTTCTTTCTGTCGCTTTCCTCTTTCTTTTATTATCAGTATACTGCTTTAGTAAACATGGTTGACGGATGATGGAGCGAGCATCCTGTATTGGCTTCTTCAAGAGGCAGTGATAGCTTAGGAGGCAGGTTCAGGTCTGCTACCTAAGGCTTTCAACTTTATGAGCCGTGAGGGTCTCATAGAGACTTTTCTCCTTACGGATCGAGAGGATCTCGTAAGTGTATTTTCTCCTTAGGAATCGTGAGGATTCCTGAGTGCATTTTCTCTTATAAGTCGTAAGGATCCTATAAGAGAATATTTCCCTCTTACGAGTCGAGAGGACCCGTAAGTGGTTGTTTCCCTCCTTGTCGAGATTCAACTTCAGAGAGTGAGACCCGTGGATAGTATGCAAGAGCCCGTTTTGGGCCGACTTGCAGGGTCCCAGTGCTTAGGAAACAGGTTTCTTAATCCCTACTGCTTAAGGGTTTATCTCACGAGTCGAGACGAATCGAGAAGTTCTCGCAAAGACATCAATTTCCTCGCGAGTCGAGACAAATCGAGCATTTCTCGGAAGAATATCCTAACGTCACAGTTAACCTCTGCTCTTTACGACAAAGGTCCGTTAGGGTCTGTGGTACTTAGGGTTTTGTCCATCGTACCGTCGCATCAGCTGATATATTCCTCTATAGGCAATCGTGCTGTTCGAGTAGCCCTGCGACTGCCGTGTCTCTGATCCCTTCGGGGGCTGGACAAGGCATCTTCAAGCAATCCTCCTTGGCAGTTTGACCGTCGGAAGAGCAAGCGTTAGGAATTTTGCCATGCCGCTTTTTACTTGAGGTTAGGCTCATTTTGGAGAGCCCCGATGAGTCATAACCACTCCGCGCTGGTGTGGGATGATCTCTGATAGTCTTTCAGGTTTTATATGAGTTGCCGTCAAGACCCTGAACCTAGGAATTTGGCCTTCGCTTCGTTTGCTGGCACTGCGTCTGCTATATCGAGACGAATGTCACGGTTGTCTCTAGGTTGTTGATGAACCGTCGAGGCTTGGAACTGGGAATTTTGCCGTGGCTCCGTTGTTTGATTGTCGCGTCTGCATCTTGCTGGAGGAAGAACGCTGGGGTGACATTTCGTCTGCTGTATTGAGACGAACGTCGAGGTGGTGACCACTCCGCGCTGTCGTGGGATGATCTCCGATTGTCTTTCAGGCTTTCTATGACTTGCCGTCAAGACCCTGAAGCTAGGAATTTAGCCTTTGCTTCGTTTGCTGGCATCACGTCTGCTGTATCGAGACAAATGTCGTGGTTGTCTCTAGGTTGCTGGTGAACCGTCGAGGTTTGGAACTAGGGATTTTGCCGTGGCTCCTTTTGGTGGTGTTGCGTCTGCTGTATCGAGACGAACATAGAGGTGGTGACCACTCCGTGCTTGTGCGAGGTAATCTCTGATCATCTTTCAGGCTTTATATGACTTGCCGTTAAGACCTTGATGGTAGGAATTTGGCCTTTGCTTCGTTTGCTGGCATCGCGTCTGCTGTATCGAGACGAATGTCGCGGTTGTCTCTAGGTTGCTGGTGAACCATCGAGGTTTGGAACTAAGGATTTTGCCGTGGCTTCTTTTGGTGGTGTTGCGTCTGCTGTATCGAGACGAACATAGAGGTGGTGACCACTCCGTGCTTGTGCGAGGTGATCTTTGATCGTCTTTCAGGTTTTATATGACTTGCCGTTAAGACCCTGAAGCTAGGAATTTGGCCTTCGCTTCGTTTGCTTTGGTGTGTCCGAATCGTGTTGGAGGGAGAACGCTGGAGTGCCATCTCGTCTACTGTATCGAGACGAACGTCAAGGTGGTGACCACTCCGCACTGGTGCAAGATGATCGTATTGTCTTTCAGGCTTTATATGACTTGCCGTTAAGACCCTGAAGCTAGGAATTTGGCCTTCGCTTCATTTGCTTTGGCATGTCCGGATCCTGTTGGGGGAAGGACGCTGTAGCGATATCTCGTCTGCTGTATCAAGACGAATGCCGAGGTGGAGCTGGGATTTTGCCGTTACTCCTCTTGTTTGACCATGGGGTCTTTCGTTGGTGTTGCATCTGCATCCCGCTGGACTGCAAAGTAATGCCGTTGTTGACATTGCATCTGCTGTAACGAGACGGATGTTGAGGTGGTCTCTAGGTTGTCGATGAACCGTCGAGGCTTGGAACTAGGGACTTTGCCATGGCTCCATTGTTGGTGTTGCGTCCGTGCCCTGCTGGCATAAGGAGGAACGCTGTTGTTGGTCTCCTGGGATGCAGATGTGACCGTCGAAACTTGGCTCTCTTTCTGATGGAGACTGTTGGGAAGGTATGGTTCCCTCTTTGTTTGTGCCCCTGGATTGTATACAGGGATTGCTGTGATATCGCCTGTAGGGCCTGAATTTCGTTATATATATTTTTAATTTTATTTCTTTCTGCGATACTCTATCATTTCAGCTTTTATATCGCGAAGGTCGCGATTGCCCCATCATTTCGGCTATTTTTTCGCGGTGCCCAATCATTTCGGCTATTTATTTTATTTTTACTTGCTGCTTTTTATTGCGAGTTGCCTAATCATTTCGGCTATTTTTCATGCATACATTTTTACTTGCTGTTTTTTATTGCAAGTTGCCCCATCATTTCAGCTATTTCGTATGCATGTGTGGCTCGCTCGCTTTTCGCTGCAAGCTTGGATTTAGACACCGATTTTGGCATCAGCACCGCTACAACTGGGATATTTCCAGGAGCGAATCATCATTTGCCTCTGTCGATATTGAACAAAGGTGGCTTAGTAAACAGGGTTAAGGGTCCTGTCGACTAAGGCTTTTGACTTCATGAGCCATAAAGGTCTCACAAAGGTATTTCTCCCTACAAGTCGTGAGGATCTTGTAGGTGTGTTTTCTCCTTGGGAATCGTGAGGATTCCTAAGTGCATGTTCTCTTGTAAGTCGCAAGGATCTTATAAAAGGGTTTTCTCCTTATAGGTCGAGAGGACTTACAAGGGTTGTTCACCATATGAACATATCCCTAGTCACGGATGGGACTCGGTTAGGGAAATGTTTATTCGCGCCCGTGGATTATATACAAGGGTCAGTATTGAACCACTTGTAGGGCAGTATCGAAGGTTGTGGGGTTTTTTTGCTTAAGAACAGGTTCAGGTTTCTGTAACTTAAGACTTTCAAATCTTATGAGCCGTGAGGGTCCCATAAGAGAGTTCTCCTTACGAGTCATGAGGATCTCGCAAGTGTAATTTCTCCTTAGGAATCGTGAGGACTCCTAAGTGTGTTTCTCCTTTGTGAGTCGTAAGGATCTCACGCGGGTGGTTTCTCCTTACAAGATCGTGAGGACCCTGTAAGTGTCCTTTAACAAGGTTGCGCCCTTTCGGATTTTCACAAACACTCGCCGGTAGCCCTGCTGTTTTTACTCACGGAGTCCTTTCGGGTTTTCATCCGTGCCCATTTCGCTTATGAACATACTGTTTTTATTTTTATTTATTTTTATATTTTTTTTGTATCGGCTTTGAGATGCTGCAATCCACCGCAATTTATCGACATTTCGGTCAACAGCTAGTTTTAGGACATAGTGGTCCATTGTTAGTTTAAGGACGTTTCGGTCCGTTGTTAGTTTAAGGACGTTTCGGTCCGTTGTTGAAGAAGGCCGGTTACTACTTATAGAGTTTGGGCTTAGGAAGATAGCGAGCGGACATAGTCGTCGTCATCTATCATTGACCTAGGCCTTGACCCGTTAAGCGTAGTATTTCTTCAGGAAGCGACCGTTTATTGGCCTGAAAGGTCTTTCACCGTGCATATCCATGAGTAGATACGCTCCATCCTGGTAGACCTTGTCTATGATGTACGGGCCTTCATAGTTCGGCTCGAATTTTCCCCGTTTGGCGCGTTGGGGATCATAGGTCTTTTGACCACTAGCACGAGTTCGCCTTGGCGGAATGTCCTCGGCCTAGTCAATCTTTCATATGAGCGCGTCATCTTTGCTTTGTAGGCCTCCAGATTTTGTTGCGCTATGAGCCGGGTTTCATCAAGGGCATCAAGCTCCTCAAGCCGAAGGTGAGCATTTTCTTCGTCCGTCGGCTCATAGTGAACTGCCACTCGTAGAGAGGGTAACTCTATCTCAAGGTGGAGTACTGCTTCTATACCGAATACCAATGCGTACGGCGTCGTGTTTGTGGCCGTTTTGAATGTAGTTCGATATGCCCAGAGAGCTTCTTGTAGTCTCTCGTGCCAGTCCTTCTTATTTCGGGACACCGTCTTCTTCACAATCTTCGTCAAGGTTTTGTTGAAAGCCTCGGCTAGACCGTTAGCTCGGGGATTATACACTGAGGAATATCTCCAGTCTATGTTGTGTTGTTGCGCGAAGCGGCTGATCTTGTGGCTTCTGTAGGCTGGCCCATTATCGGAGATGATCCGTCTTGGCGTTCCAAACCGATAAATGACGTGCGTCTTGAAGAAATGGAGGATATTCTCCGACTTCACTTCCCTCAACGGTATTGCTTCTGCCCATTTGGAGAAGTAGTCAGTCGTCGCCAAAATGAATCGATGTCCCCTGGACGATACTGGTTCGATGGGGCCGATTATGTCAGTTCCCCACATCTCGAATGGCCAGCTAGCCACCGTCGGATGTAGAGGATTTGGGTGCTGATGGATAAAGTCTCCATGAATCTGGCATGAGTGGCATTGCTTCTCATATTCGAGGCAGTCCTGAATCATCGTGGGCCAATAGTAGCCCATTCGTTTAATCTTCAACTTCATCTTCGGGCCTGCTTGGTGAGAACCACAGAGTCCGTCGTGAACTTCCTGAATGACTATTTTCGCTTCGTCAGGTCCCAGGCATCTCAACCACAGAGAATCAAATGACCTTTTGTATAGAGTATTATTAACGAAGGCGAAGGACAGAGCTCGTTTCACAAGCTGATGTCTTGAGGACGCATCTTCAGGCGTTCGACGGGATCTGAAGTAGTCTACGAAGACTTCTCTCCAATATTCAGCCTTTTCTTGGTCCTTTATTTGCATAGCCATTTGCTCGGTTGCTTCCTTTTTCTTAGATGATTCCGGAGATATTTCTGTCGGTGTGAGGACCCGACGGCTTTGTACCACGATTCTGACGTCATCGATGTTTTCATCAGCCAGTTCTTTAGCGAGCTTGGCTAACGCGTCCGCCTTGCTATTTTCCACACGCGGTATGCTTTCCAGCATGTAGTAGGGAATTTGAGTCAGCAATCGCTGTACTCTGTCGCCATACTTCATCAGCTCTGGCTTTCATGTCTGGTAGTCGCCGTTCACTTGGCTAACGACCAGTTGAGAGTCTACATATATGAGGAGGTTTTCAATTCCTATGTCGATGGCGATCTCAAGGCCTGCTATCAAACCATCGTATTCAGCTTCATTGTTCGTCCTCGGCTCTGTCAAGGAGAAGGCGAAGCGCATTATCCCTCCTTGTGAAGTTATGAAGATGAGGCCTACCCCCGATTTGATTATAGGCGTGTTTTGTTTGCGCTTCTTCGTAGAAGACGCTCCGTCAAAATAGAGTTCCCACCGGGTACCACTTCCGTTGATCGTGTCAAACGCATGTTCGTCTGGCAGCTCGCAATTCAAAGAAGAGTCGGCAAGTATTGGATGCTCAGCGAGAAAGTCGGTGATGGCTTGGCCTTTCACTTCCTTAAGAGGCTGATAGGTTATTGAAAACTCCATCAATTGTAGGGCCCATTTAGCAAGCCGACCTGTCAATATGGCATTCGACATTAAATATTTAAGGGGGTCCACCTTCGAAATGAGACGGACCTTATGCGCCAACGCATAGTGTCTGAGCTTTGTTATTGCGAAGATCAACGCCAGGCAGTGTTTTTCGATGGGAGAGTAATTGCTTTCTGCCCCCAGGAGAACTCGACTTAAGTAATAGAGTGCTCTTTCTTTCCCTTGGTCGTTCTCTTGTGCCCATAATGCGCCTAAGGAACCTTCGAGGGATGTGGTATAAAGAATAAGAGGCTTTCCTTTGACTGGAGCAGCTAACACCGGCGGGTTCTGCAGGTATTGCTTGATCTTGTCCAGTGCGCCTTGGCATTTGTGATCCCGGACGAACGGGGTTCCTTTCTTCATCACGTGACTGTAAGGGCGACACTTGCCTGAAAGGTTGGCTATAAATCGCTGGATATACGCGAGCTTTCCTTAGAGAGACCGCAATTGTTTGAGAGTCCTTGGCAGTGGTATTTCCATGATTGCCTTGATCTTCGACGGATCTATCTCGATACCTCGGTGCCGGACAATGAATCCTAGGAATTTTCCTGAGGACACCCCGAACGCGCATTTGAGAGGGTTCATCTTCAGGTTGATTGCCGCAGGCGTTGAAATACGGTCCTCAGATGCTCGAGATGTTCCTCGTATGATTTGCTCTTAACCACGAGGTCGTCGATATAGAATTCGACAATTTCATGTATAAGGTCATCGAAGATCTTTGTCATGGCCCTTTGATAGGTGGCACCGGCGTTCTTTAAACCGAAGGGCATAACCTTGTAGCAGAATATACCCAAAGGGGTCCGGAAAGCGGTGTGCTTCTGGTCTTCGGGATGCATCTTTATCTGATTATATCCTGATGAGCCGTCCATGAAGGAGAAAACCTCGTGAGTGGATGTGTTATCTATCATCAGCTCGGTGACCGGTACTGGGAAATCATCCTTCGGGCAAGCTTTATTAAGATCCCGAAAGTCCACGCATATGCGCACTGTCCCATTTTTCTTCATTACCGGGACGATGTTGGCGATCCAATCGGGGTACCGAACCTCCTGGATGAAACCAGAGTCGATTAGCTTTTTGACCTCGGCGTTAATGCTCATCTCAAGCTCAAGCCGCATTCTTCTCAGCGCCTGTTTGACTGGCTTGACGTCCGGGGATATCGCCGGTTTATGTACGGCAATTTCTGGATCTGGTCCTGGCATTTCAGAATAGTTCCATGCGAAGCAATCTCTATGCTGCATAAAGCACGTCTTTTAACGCAGCCACTCTTTCTTCAGACAGCAACTCGCTGACGAATGTCGGCCGCGGGTCGCTTGTAGTCCCCAGCTCAATTTTCTTGAGCTCATCTGCAGTGGTATGTATTCCATCTTCCAGCTCTTTCGGCGCCAGTGGAAATTCTGCAATCATCTCGTCATTATTGTTTTCGAAGCACTAGGGGAGGTCACCCATATCCTCGGACTCTTCTTTTGATATCGTTATCATATGACATGTACGAGCTCGCTTCCAAGACCAATGTTAATCTGGTTCTACTCTCGATGTGGCTTTGGGTTCGTGCTTTTGTGGCGGCATTACCCTCCAGCTACTGGATAGAGCAAACCTGCCTTGCTGGTACTGGTCTTCGATCCAGTTCTTGAAGGTGAAGCAGTCCTCGAGGGGGTGTCCTATTGCTCGGTGATAAGAGCAATAGCCCGGATGAGAGACCTCGTTAGCTTGCTCAGGGTGCTTAGACTCCGGAAGTGTAATCATTCGATATTTTAAAGCGAGGTCAAGTATCTTTTTCGTCCTGCCTTGAGGGAAAGAATACGCTCGACTCATCTTCTTCATGAGGGACAAATCCGGCCCGCGCAATTCCCGATCACATGACTCTTTGATCCCGCGTCGTCGTTGTCGAATCCCTTTTCCGCTCTTTGACTTATTTCTGCCTCTGCGTCGGGCCTTTTGTACAACAGATTGACAGGGAGGAGCATTTTCATCTTTCACAGCCTGTTGACGAAGGCGTTGCGTCCTGGTTTTCTCGTAGATGGCCATTTCGCGATTATGGTCGTCCCGGGCTTTTTGACCCGCTTTCCTGATAAGCTTGTCCATTCGTTCTTCAAATGACGGACTTGGTATTTTGATGGCAGGATCTTGCTTCGGTGCGGGATCAGCATTTTCCGACAGGGCGCCCTCTTCTTCATCGAAGTTATATATGGCGTAGCTACCAAGGACTCGTTCCCGTTTCCAGAATCTCACATATCCAAGCCCAAGCGTTTCCATTCTCCCGTTGGGCAACTTGCGCTGAGTCCCAGGGACATCCCAAATCCTGTCGTAGAACCGAGCTTATCGAATAGTCTGTTTTAAAGGTACCCCTTGGCGTTTCAATATCCTTTTTAGTCCGTTCGTGTAATATCTAGGCAAACGGATGGGTTGGAGCATGTCAAGTGTATAATCTGCGCCGTGCCAGATTTCTTTCTCCACTCTTGTTTCCGTGGACCGGTAGAACAGAATCGCCTTTTCACCTTTTCGCCTGAGAGGGACGTAAAATGTCTGCAGATCTTGCACATTGTGAGCTTCAAGTGCGTCAAGATCTTTGTAGTGCCCCCGGGGAATTATGGTAATTTGCAGACTGTGATCATCACCAGAGAATTCTTGTACTGACGGCCGACTGGAGAACACAGCATTCACCTCATCTTCCGAGTCGCTTCCGAAGATCATTATAGGGGCGGACGGTCCCGGGTTGTTGCGTCGAGGCAGCCCAGCGTAAACTACTCTTCTTCTTCTTCGGTATCACTTCCGAAAATAGGAATGGTGGCGTGTTCTCCGGTTTGCGACACCTCTTTGTGTCCTCGAATTCTGGTAAAAAGTATTTTGCATCTTCGTACTTGCGGACTTCATTCACGGAGAATGGGTTTAGCTCACCTGTTACGGTATACTCGAGACCGTCCTTGAAATACTTCATGCACTGATGTTGCATAGAAGGGATGATGTTGTACTCGTGTAACCAAGGAAGACCGAGCAAGGCATTGTAGCAGGTCTTGGCATCAATGACGTGAAACTTAATATCCGTGACGAGCAGTCCGAAGCATAATGTTAGTATTACAGATCCGAGAGTCCATGATGACTGAGAATCGAAACCGGAGATGGTAATTTTATCACGGGCGAGATGCTGAACGCTCATGCAGATTTCCTTCAACACCCGAGCATTAAGGAGATTGACGGAGGATCCATTATCAACCAGAATTTTGCCTATCTTGATATCATGGCAGTATCCAGAGACGTACAGGGGACGGTTGTGGTCGCACATGCCAAGGAGAAGGTCTTCATCACCAAACATGACATCGGCTGTGTGCACTTCTTCCAGTTCATCCTTCATCCTTTCTTCGGCGAGGAAGGCTTGGAATTGCTCGGGCTCTTGTAACGCCTTGATTAATGAATCTCTCGCTTCTTTTCATAATAAGAGGGCGTCAAGAATGCTGAGCTGCGATGGTAGCTTCCTCAGGTGCGCTAGGATGTTATAGTCCACTTTACTCCTCTTGGGCGGGCCCTTGGCAGTTAGCTCTTTCATGACTTGGTCATCTAAGGCGATATCCTCAGTAAACTTTTCCTTTCCCTTATCTTTTCTAGTTGCGGGTCCGAGATTCTTTTCCAGGAGCGTGCGATTGCACAGCTGAATGTTTTCGTAGGCCTCTGGTTCTTCCTCTTTCCCTAAGACGGATTCTTTAAAGAGAAGGCCCAGAGCCATTTCCTTATCAGAGTCACTCCGAAAGGTGAGAACTTGTGATCCTCCGGTGTTGACCGTGTAACAGTTGCCGGTAGTTCTTTTGTGCCATTTGGTCGTACTTCTCTATTCCCGACGGGTTCTGCGTCTCATCCGCTTAAAATGTTGCCGGTGAGCAACATATCCCTGCCACCATATCTTAAAAGCGTCGCACTCCTCAGTGGGGTGTGAAATCTTCCGATGATATGAGCAGTAATTAGGATGCTTCTCCGTTCCATTGCGAGTGTTCTCTTCCGAGGGCGGTAGCTTCATTCCCATTGATATGACTTTGGCAAACCTTTTCCTCGTCTTGAATCTGTTTTTATCCGCATCGAATGTCTTTTGATTTGGCGGGAGTGCTTCAATTCTTTCGCCTAGTCGCCGGCGTTTGACTCCTTCCGATACGACCATCTCACGCTCCCGATCGGCTTTACTTTTCAGACGAATCTCATCCAGAAAAGTGTCGATCATTTCGTCTGACGGCCATACACCCTCCGGTTCAGGCTCTGCCCCCAGTTTCTCAGTGCCAGGAGTTTTTTCATCGTCCGTAAACGAGTGGGAGATCACATGACAACTCGCCACGTAGTCCTTAGATCCATCTGACGAGTCTTCCCCATCATCTTCGTCCTCAAGGATGTGGCTGAGGAACTCTTGGAGCGTGATGGGAGTCCGCGCTTTCTAATTATATTCTTCCAGCGCGTCGATCTATTTCTGCAAGTCCGTGCGCTTGTCGTCAGGCTTCACGGGCTTTTTGGATCTCTTCTTCTTTTTCGCAGATTTTGACAGCTGGTGTGAGTGCTGGGGACATCACCACCGATCTTTGGAGTCGGACGCGGCTTTAGCATCCCTTCGATGACTTGAGGTTCAAGCGGGCTCTTTAACCTGATCGCTGGTCATGTATGAAGATCATTCAGCATCCTCTTGGTTTTGGATGAAAGCACGACTTCCCATGGAGCTTCCTCAACGAAAGAGCATGTTGCCCCCGGTGTGTCCGTCTTCTTCGGAGCGTGCAGTTGTGGTGGGTGTTCATAACATAATATTGCATTTTATATCCCCCATTCTTATGCATTTAAGAATAAAAACAGGTGCTTTTGACCCATGTCTGCTACATGTTACAGGTTACAGGTTCTTGGAGCAAAAACAGTGAAAAACACAAAAGACGACACAAAAGAAGGATTTTTGACCAACAAATAGGAAGATCTTAGTAAAGCCTAGAAGAAGAATAGTTCACAATCAACAAGGCAATGCAAGATCCAAATTGTCAAGTCAAACGGTTAAAAGATCGGTACAAGTGTTCACTGAATATCTGGAATCACTGTAGAAGCCCAAATGGAAAAATAACTAAAGAAATGAAAAGCCCAGAAGAACCTGAAGAAGCCCAGAAAAAACCATCAAATGATCACACTAAAGGGCCGCGGAATCGCGGCCCAAGCCTACCAAAACCGCGGTTCCGCGGCCTTATGAAGCTTTCATTCAAAATAATTTTTACCATAATGTTGTGGCGGCTATGGAAAGATTTCCTGGGGATATATTTGTAATTGTAGACATGCGGAGCAATTGTAAACCCAGGGTTTCTATGTCCTATAAATAGAACCCAAAACCTTGTATTTTCTTATGCCTCTATTCATGAATAAAATTCTGTTTTCTTGAAGTTAGAGCGCATCAATCGTAAGTACGTTATTTTTCTTGCCCTAGTTATAGTTTTTTATATCTCTGCCCTAGGTAAATTATTTTCTTGCCTTAGTTTAATTTAATTTAGAATTTTATTAACTTGCAATAGATGTTTCTTTTCTTTAATAAAAACAAAACAAAAATAATTTCTTTCTTCATCCCCTCAATGAGCGAGTAGTTTCCTCGCTTGTTAGGGTTAGGAATAGGGAAGGATTTGAGAGATGAAGATCTCTCATCTCTTTTCTTTGCCAATCTTTTATGAACATTAGAACTTCATGCATACCTTCTTATTCCGCTCCCTACGGCACTCTACCCTCGAGGTAACGGTGATTCCGTAGTCTAAAGGCCCTGATTTTAAGGTTTTCCATGGAGGTTAGGGTAAAAATTAAGAAAGGAAGGACAAGGATCTAGAGGAAGAATCAATCTTCCCAATCATCCTAATCCCTTTTGTTAAGATTTACCATAACACTAATATAATATATTTAATTAAAGGCATTGGAAAGAGGTGTAGATCTTTGTTTACCAAATTTTCCCTAAACCTAATCCTAGCAAGTTTCTAATCCTAGTATCACACAACTTCACTTTTTAGGTTTAATTATACTTCCAAACATCATTTGGAATTAACTCGTAAGAACTTAAAGGATATTTACAACATCCCTGTGGACCGACCCGTATTCACCGGCTAGTTTCATGCGACGTCGTTCTTGATTGCGGTAAATTATTTTTGATCGACAAAACCTATTTAAATCAAATGGCGCCGTTGCCGGGGATGGCGTAAAATTTTCTTTTTGTAATTTCGGGTTAATATAAAATATAAAAAAAACCATAAAAATCTGAAAAAATCAAAAAATAAAAAAAAAATTCTATCATCTTTTATTGTTTGAAGGGTTTTCTTTGTGAATCTTTGCAGGTTTGACGGATCTGAAATAACACAGAAGGCAAAATAGAAAAAGATATATCAAAACAGGAGGAGCTTGAGAGTACAGAGCATCTGAGAAAATTTGGACACCTGAAGCCTCCATTGCGCCACGACCTCACCGCATTACCCCTGTCAAAACTGCGATTCCGCGGTCATCTGTGGAGTTCTCTGCTCAATTTTTGCACTGTTTGTTTCCGAATTCTTCCCTCTGCAAATCCCCATATATCTTTTGCCAAATTTTTTGCTGGATTCTTTGCGCTAAAAATCTTCTTCTCCCTTCCAATAATTGATTTTCTACAGGATTCTTTGCGCCGCGCT
Organism: Agapanthus africanus; assembly: GCA_030015575.1. Classification (NCBI taxonomy): domain Eukaryota; kingdom Viridiplantae; phylum Streptophyta; class Magnoliopsida; order Asparagales; family Amaryllidaceae; genus Agapanthus; species Agapanthus africanus. Next base: position 236,315,032 of record CM057338.1, read on the forward strand.
AAATAGCAAATTGATCGCAAGTGATTTACTGCTTTGCATATCTTAATCTGACTTTAAGGGGCTATTGACCAATTCAGATTGGGTGGGGATTTAATCACCCTTCCCAGGACCCCAGAAATCACTTAAAGCATTTGCATTGACCACTCTTAATTAAAAAATATTAGACTCAGCCCTAAGGACGTCGCGCTTAATAGGACAGAGGACTAGTATAGGCATCGGCCGTTTATCCTAAGCTGACTTTGCGGTGCCTAGGCAAGTGTGTCAAGGCTAGTGGTTTTTAATTAGGCCCACAGCGTGGTTCCTTCCCACTTATCTGGCACTTACCTAGCCGCAATTGGCGGTGGAGAGGCGGTTTGAGGTCCTATCTCTAGCCCTTTGGAACAGTTAGGAGCTGTCTAGCTGACCTAGGTGACCCTAGATCTAGGCCTGATTATGCATGTGTGGTTAATTGCATTTGTGTCACAAGACTCTTTTAAAAAATCTTTTTGCAAAAGCACACATAAAAAAAAGAAAAAGGAAAAATCTTTTCAAAACTTGCAACTTGTCGCTAAAGAATCTTTGCACTCACTTACACCACTTCTTCTCATTGACGTTTTCTTACCTCCACATTCTGTCTTTCATCTTTCGACTACACTAACCCTTTTAGTATATGTCCGGTTGGACTAGGGACCCTAGCGCCCGATTAGTCCATGTATCGTTAGTACCGACCGATGAACCTTTCGACTCCGAAGTCGAAATCCTGTCTACTTCTTCACTTTCACCATCACATTCTTCTTCCGAAGGTATGTCGGGATACAATCCTAACAACACCTTACCAACGGGAATGGTTCCACCTCCGTTAGGTGCGAATAACCTGAATCACCCGCCTGTTGAAGCGCCCGCACGAGTCGCGCTCCAGGATCTCTTCTACCCTGTCCGCACCGCCCTTCCTACTTGTCTTTCCCTCCCACCGGAAAATGGGGACAATTTTGAGATCAAACCCCACTTCATCAATATGCTGCCTAAGTTTCATGGTTTGGAATCCGAAAATGCATATATCTTTATCAATAAATTCCAAAACGTTTGCGCTATGATGAAAACGACCCAATTAAGTGATGACGCTATAAGGCTAAGGATCATTCTTTTCACCTTATGTGACCTAGCCGAGAAGTGGCTATACAGCACCGCATCACATTCAATTAGAAATTGGGACGAGTTTGTGAAAGCTTTTCTTAAAAATTTCTATCCTCATCACAAAACTGCTAGAATCCATAATGAGATTATACAATTTTCACAGCTTCCTTCCGAACCATTTTGGAAATGTTTTGAAAAATTCAAAGACCTACTTGCAATGCCCTCACCATGGGATCGAAAGTTGGTAACTTTGCCAAACATTATACGAGGGATTGAACCCGGCAACGAAGCAGTTGCTAGAAACCATTTGTCAAGGTCACTTTCTAACTAAATCTAGTGACGAAGCGTGGCAGTTTCTTGAGGACCTTAGTGAACAAACAATTCAGTGGGAGAGCACCAAGACCACATCATCATCTTCTTCTATTGGTCAACCTAGGGCAGGCATACATCAAGTAGAGATGTCGATTGCTATGAAGGCCGAGATGGCCGCTCTTACGAAAAAGTTTGAAGCGATTGAGACCAAAATCTCATCGCCTTCTCCTGCCCCCGTTGTGCCCCCACGAACTGTTTGTGCTTGTTGTTCGGATCCATCACATCTCACCGAAGAGTGTCCCTACACTGCATCTACTCAAGGACAGGATAAAGTCAATGCTGCCTTTCAGAAACGACAAAGAAACGATCCATACTCTTCGACATACAATCCGGGTTGGAAGAGCCATCCAAATTTCGCTTGGAACCAAAATCAACAATTCCAAGAAAATAACAATTTTCAAAGGCCTCCTCCTCCACAACAATAAGCACATCCACAAACTCAATTTCAACAACCTTTCCAACAGCAACCTTACCCTAATCAAGCGAACAATTTTGTGCCTAACACTTCTTACCCGCCAAACAATTTTATTCAACCTAATAATGACAAGGTTAGCTCGCTCGAAAGAAGTCTAGAGGCGTTCCTAAAGCAATCTACACAATCTACAGCAAGATTAGAGACATATATTCAATCTTTGGTGCAAAACAGTGCCTCACACAATCAAACTATCAAATCTATTGAGGCACAAATTGCACAACTCAATGCTGCGTTGAAAGAGCGAGAGAAAGGAAAGCTTCTGTCTCAACCACTTCTAAATCCCGGTCACGCACATGTTGCATATGAATAGCAGAATCATAATGTAAATACTGTGACCACGTTGAGATCCGGAAAAGTGTTGCAAAACAATGTGGGTATTAACCATGACACCCCTGCCGGTGGTCCTTCTTCATCTTCTTCACCTTCTTCTTCTTCTTCTTCGTCGTTAGAGCCTATTCTCTACCCTTCACACTGCTCTACTTCTTCTAGGTCGATCGGACCCTCTTCTCACAACACGAACACATCTACACGGGGTTCCGTTCCAACTCAATAATCTGATCCGCAAAAATTGGACTCAACGACTTTTCAAAATGTTCCTTTTCCAAATCGGTTGAGCTCCAATAAACCAACTCCACAGATAGAGAAGATTGTAGAGTTGTTCAAACAGGTTAGCATAAATATCCCTCTTTTGGATGCAATCCAACAAGTTCCTTCATATGCAAAAATCTTAAAGGACTTATGCACCAAAAAGAGGAAGTCACAAGTACCAAAGAAAGTTTTCGTGACTAGTGCTGTTAGTGATGCTCTTGTCAATTCTTTACCCCCAAAGCACAAGGACCCCGGTTGTCCTACTATTTCGATAACAATTGGGGACAAGAACATCAATAGAGCACTATTAGATCTTAGTGCTGGTGTCAATTTGCTACCTTATTCGGTGTACGAACAATTAGGCGTTGGAGAGCTTAAGCCCACTCATTGCACTCTCCAAATGGCCGACCGATCAATCACCCACCCTAGGGGAGAGTTGGAGGATGTGTTAATTAGAGTAGGGGATTTCATTTTCCCCGTTGACTTTATCGTTATGGATACACAACCTGTCGCTAACCCCCGAAATCAAATTCCGGTGATACTTGGTCGACCATTCCTCGCGACTTCAAACGCGGTAATCAACTGTCGTAACGGTTCAATGAATCTATCTTTTGGCAATATGACAGTTGAACTCAACATTTTTAAGTTAGGAAGTCAGCCTTGAGAGCCTAATTCTAGCGTACTTGATGTTTGCTCGATCAATGAGATCGCGGAGGAGGACTGTGAGTTCGAAAATTTTATGTTTGATCACAGCAATGTTGACGCCACTAGTGCGTTCCTCCTAGAATCCGACACAGCTTTCACGACGGACAAAGATTATGAGTGTTTAACCTTTGTTGACGATCTTGAAGACTCTCCACCCGAGTTTGAGTCTTTTGCTTTTTCGGATGAGTTAGTTGAACCATCCGATTCGGTAGCGTACACTCGATTTGAACCTTTGATGGAATCCTTCGAGTTTGAAACAGTTACTCCATTGTTACCATCTATTGTTTCACCACCTAAACTCGAACTAAAGCTTTTGCCGTCGCACCTAAAATATGCTTATCTAGGTGAGAATGAGACCTTACCAGTTATCATATCCGCCTCTCTAGCTCTTGAGCAAGAGAAGGCTCTTTTAACGGTCTTACACAATAATCGGCAAGCTTTCGGCTGGTTTATGGCGGACATCAAGGGGATTAGTCCCCTCATAGTTGATATACACTTGATGGATGATGCCAAGCCGGTAAGGGATCCACAAAGACGCCTCAACCCCATTATGAAAGAGGCAGTCAAGAAGGAGATTGTTAAGTGTCTTGATAGTGGTATCATTTACCCTATCTCGGATAGCCAATGGGTTAGCCACATTCATGTCGTGCCAAAGAAATCGGGCATCACGGTCATTACCAATGAGGCAAATGAGTTAATTCCTACTCGCACCCAAACTGGGTGGCGAGTTTGCATCGACTACCGAAAACTCAATGCCGCGACAAGGAAGGACCACTTTCCTTTGCCTTTCATTGACCAAATGCTAGAACGATTAGCGGGACATGAGTTCTACTGCTTTTTAGATGGCTATTCCGGTTATAACCAAGTCCTCATAGCCAAAGAGGATCAAGACAAGACCACGTTTACTTGTCCCTTTGGCACTTTTGCTTATCGTCGTATTCCCTTTGGGTTATGCAATGCACCCGCTACATTTCAGCGGTGTATGATGGGGATCTTTTCTGACATGGTGGAGAAGTTTTTGGAAATCTTTATGGATGATTTATCCATTTTTGGTGACTCCTTCGACGAGTGTTTACGACATCTTGATGCAGTTCTTACCCGCTGTAGGGAGAAGAACCTAACTTTGAATTGGGAGAAATGCCACTTTATGGTACGAGAAGGTATTGTCTTAGGACATGTCATCTCGCAAAACGGCATAGAGGTTGATAGAGCTAAAATTGAAGTCATTTCTAATCTTCTTCCTTCGAAATACGTCGAAGATATCCGAGCTTTCCTTGGCCATGCCGGTTTTTATAGACGGCTCATCAAGGATTTTAGCAAGATTGCTAGACCCTTGACTCTCTTATTGGCCAAGGACACTACATTTGTTTTCGACTCAACTTGCATGAAAGAGTTCGAGTCTTTGAAACACTCTCTCATTTCTGCGCCCATTCTTTCATCTCCAGACTGGACGCACCCTTTTGAAATTATGTGCGGCGTATCAGATTTTGCCATTGGTGCTGTTCTTGGACAACACATTAACAAGATGCCACACGTAATTTACTACGCTAGCCGAATATTAAATGAGGCCCAACTAAACTACACAACAACAGAAAAAGATTTTTTAGCGGTTGTGTTTGCACTTGAAAAATTTCGGCCTTATTTAATCGGCTCTCCAGTTATAGTGTACACGGATCATTCAGCTCTTCGCCACCATTTTGCAAAGAAGGATGCTAAATCGAGGCTAATACGTTGGATCCTTTTGCTGCAAGAATTTGATCTTGTCATAAGGGACAAAAAGGGATGTGAAAACGTAGTGGCCGATCACCTTTCACGACTTCCTTCTTCGCCTACACTTGAACTTCCAATCATTGATGTTTTTCCCGATGAGCAACTCTTGATCGTTTCTTGCGAACCATGATTCGCCGATATTGTAAACTACTTAGCCACCGGCTTGATACCTAATGATTGGTCGAAACAGGATAAACTTCGATTCTTGTCCTAAGTAAAGCATTTTTACTGGGATGACCTTATCTTTTTAAATACTGTTCCGACCAAATCATTCGTCGGTGTGTACCGGAAAATGAGGTTATGAGTGTGCTGTCTTTTTTTCACGATCAAGCATGTGGCGGGCACTTTGGCCCAAAGAAGACAGCCGAGAAAGTCTTGCAGTATGGTTTCTATTGGCCACGACTCTTCAAGGATGCATATGAATACTGCAGGACTTGCTCCCGGTGCCAACACTTAGGCCGGATATCGCGGAGAAACGAAATACCGCTCCAACCAATTTTGGTTGTAGATATTTTTGATGTTTGGGGTATAGACTTCATGGGACCATTTCCTAACTCTTTTGGAAATGTGTATATTCTTTTGGCTGTTGACTATGTTTCAAAGTGGGTCGAGGCTGTGCCTAGTCGAACGAATGATAACAAGGTTGTCGTTCGATTTCTTAAAGAATACATCTGTTCTCGATTTGGGCACCCTCGCGCAATAATAAGTGATAATGGTTCTCACTTTTGCAATAGGACTTTTGAGTCCTTAATGCGCAAATACTCCATCACCCATAAGCTGTCAACGCCATACTATACCAAAACATGTGGGCAAGCCGAGGTCTCGAATCGGCAAATCAAGCAAATCTTGGAGAAAACGGTTTCTAAAAACCGTAAAGATTGGTCACTAAAATTGATCGATGCACTATGGGCTTTCCGTACTGCATACAAGACCGATCTTGGAATGTCTCCATACCGGCTTGTTTACGGGAAGGCTTGCCACCTCCCAGTAGAAATTGAGCACAAGGCATTTTGGGCTATTAAAGAGCTGAATCTATCTTTAGGAGAGGCGGGCAGTAACCGAAAGCTGCAGTTAAATGAACTAGAAGAGCTGCGGGATGAGGCATATGAAAATGCCGTAATTGCTAAGAACCGAGCTAAGGTGTTCCATGACAAACACCTTTTGCGAAAGACATTTAAACCTGGTCAACAGGTCTTACTCTACGATACTCGGTTACATTATCATCCCGGCAAGCTTTGTTCTAGATGGAAGGGACCTTTTGTAGTCCGCACCGTTTATCCGCACGGTGCGGTTGATCTTGAGAATCCAGAAGACGGTACTTTATTCAAAGTAAATGGATATCGATTGAAACCGTTCTTCTCAGCGGACCCATCGGAGGAGCTCCTGTTTTTGCAGGAGCCGATCTACACTGATTAATTTTCCTCCACTTTCACACCCGAATTTCCATTTTTCCAAAACATTATTTCAAATAAGTTTGGGGGTGTGTATAATATGTAAATATAATAATAAGCAGGAACTCGCCGACTTTTCAACCCACTTGGTGCAGCATGACAGTGAGGACACTGTCCATTTTAAGTTTGGGGGTATGTTCGGTAAGTTTTCTTCTTTCGCATTCATATGTATATTTTTGCATTGCATCTTTATATAAAAAATCATAAAAATTTGAAAAAATAAAAAAATTAGAAAAAGAAAAACCCATAAAAATTGAAAATTTTCAAAATTATAAAAATTAATGTATTCAATTCTGGTTAATTGACTTGAGTTTGGTAAATAGGTTAACTGGCTAGGAAAAACTAGATCTTAGACTTAGTGAATTAAAAACCCTAAAAATAACCTTCTTTAAAGTTAAACTGTAGAAAGTATATGCTTTGTAATTTATTTAGAAATAGGTAAATTTTGGGTTCACTTCTTGGGCTAAGTCGAAATGAAGCGAAAGTATTAAGACTTTTATTATAGTATAAGTTTGAAAAATAATTCCTAGCTTAAGTCTAGATTCTGAAAACATATACCCTACAAAATGCACAATCACGCACCTTGAAACTTGGAATAGTAGAGGAAACCTTGAAATGCTCTTGTCTAAAGTCCTTAGTACAATGAAAATAAAAGGAAAAAAAAGGTGAATAAAGAAAAAAAAATGGACACTGGTTTTTGTGATTACTTAAGGCTGTAAAAATAGAAAAATATTTAGCGAGGGTGCCTTATCACGTAGTGCCTTAGACCAACTGGTTTGGGAGTCACTGCTAAAGCCTTGGGTGTTGCAAAACTAGGAAGTACGCTTTAAAGTGCTAACGCATCTTGTAATCGGTTGTTGGTACCTCAAGAAGTATTAACGGTCGCATGAAGGATGTGTAAGCGAAATTCAATTAAAAATTCACCAATTAATAAGTTCTTTGGACAATGGACAAGAGTACGATTGCTTGATTTGAATTTCCAAGTGTAGGGGTGATATTTACACACACGTGGGGATATGTGATTAGAGTTTAGATAAAAGGAATGAAGAATAGAGCTTGTATCTTTAGTAGAGTTGATAGAAATTCCTAAGTGGAGATGGAGCTTTAGAAGGAAAACTTAAGAAATGCCGAAAGCTAAGTAATTCTATAGAACATATATAATCTTAAGTTAAATGATAATTTGCGGGTCGACGATAATAGAACTCCTCGTTAGAAGACCTAATTAGAAAACAAAAAGTCGAACAGCCAAATTGATAAGATTTTGTGGGTGTAATCCGCTGAAAACCCTCAGGAGACAACACTCCTCCTACTAGGGACACCTAGAGGTTTAACAGCTTGTTGCACGTGCTCAGTGCAATCGCGTTTCCCTGCGAAAGTGCGGTTAGGTTAGATTTTTATCGAGAATAAAAAAAAATAAGTTTGCTCGAGGACGAGAAAAAGATAAGTTTTGGGGTATTTGTTCATAACATAATATTGCATTTTATATCCCCCATTCTTATGCATTTAAGAATAAAAAACAGGTGCTTTTGACCCATGTCTGCTACATGTTACAGGTTACAGGTTCTTGGAGCAAAAACAGTGAAAAACACAAAAGACGACACAAAAGAAGGATTTTTGACCAACAAATAAGAAGATCTTAGTAAAGCCTAGAAGAAGAATAGTTCACAATCAATAAGGCAACGCAAGATCCAAATTGTCAAGGCAAACGATTAAAAGATCGGTACAAGTGTTCACTGAAGATCTGGAATCACTGTAGAAGCCCAAATGGAAAAATAACTAAAGAAATGAAAAGCCCAGAAGAACCTGAAGAAGCCCAAAAAAAACCATCAAATGATCACACTAAAGGGCCGCGGAATCGCGGCCCAAGCCTACCAAAACCGCGGTTCCGCGGCCTTATAAAGCCTTCATTCAAAATAATTTTTACCATAATGTTGTGGCGGCTATGGAAAGATTTCCTGGGGGTATATTTGTAATTGTAGACATGCGGAGCAATTGTAAACCTAGGGTTTCTATGTCCTATAAATAGAACCCAAAGCCTTGTATTTTCTTATGCCTCTATTCATGAATAAAATTCTGTTTTCTTGAAGTTAGAGCGCATCAATCGTAAGTACGTTATTTTTCTTGCCCTAGTTATAGTTTTTTATATCTCTGCCCTAGGTAAATTATTTTCTTGCCTTAGTTTAATTTAATTTAGAATTTTATTAACTTGCAATAGATGTTTCTTTTCTTTAATAAAAACAAAACAAAAATAATTTCTTTCTTCATCCCCTCAATGAGCGAGTAGTTTCCTCGCTTGTTAGGGTTAGGAATAGGGAAGGATTTGAGAGATGAAGATCTCTCATCTCTTTGCTTTGCCAATCTTTTATGAACATTAGAACTCCATACATACCTTCTTATTCCGCTCCCTACGGCACTCTACCCTCGAGGTAACGGTGATTCCGTAGTCTAAAGGTCCGGATTTTAAGGTTTTCCATAGAGGTTAGGGTAAAGATTAAGAAAGGAAGGACAAGGATCTAGAGGAATAATCAATCTTCCCAATCATCCTAATCCCCTTTGTTAAGATTTACCATAACACTAATATGATATATTTAATTAAAGGCATTGGAAAGAGGTGTAGATCTTTGTTTACCAAATTTTCCCTAAACCTAATCCTAGAAAGTTTCTAATCCTAGTATCACACAACTTCACTTTTTAGGTTTAATTATACTACCAAACATCATTTGGAATTAACTCGTAAGAACTTAGAGGAGATTTACAACATCCCTGTAGACCGACCCGTATTCACCGGCTAGTTTCATGCGACGCCGTTCTTGATTGCGGTAAATTATTTTTGATCGACAAAACCTATCTAAATCAGTGGGTTTACCTTCCACTTCTCGGACAACGCAAACTTACCTTGTAGGTATTGATCCTCAATCCATCCCTTAAAGGCGAAACAATTCTCGATCGGGTGACTTACCGTTTGATGGTAAGGGCAGTAATTGGGGTTATTCACCTCGTTGGGTTGTGGCGGTCGCCTTGGATTCGGCAAGTTAATAAGCCTGTTGCGCACAGCCAGTTCGAATAGCCTCTTCGTCTTATCCCGCGGGAATGAGTAAGGGCGCTTCATTTTCTCATTATAATACCGCCGTCTTTCTTCCAGTTGATCTGCTTGCTTTGGGGAACTGGGTTGCTGTTGAGCGTTCGCAACGAAGGTCGTCTTCCCTTTCCCCTTGTCGTTCCGAGGTTCCGGTTTCGGGGGAGATGGCCTGTGACCCATCTGGTCCATCTGGGCCAGCTTATCAATTAACGCCTGGAACGTGGTCGGTTTAAAGAACATCATGAACTGTGAAATAGTTGCATGAGGGTCTAGAGTGCCCACGAACATGCCCACCGCTGGTGCTTCTTCGATGCGCTGCTCGCACTTCGACCAGAGGTTTCGCCACCAGATTGCATATTGGACCCAAGTTTCACCCGGCTTCACTCTTGCCTTGATCATAGCCGTTATTGGAGTTTGCTCGCTGGCGCTTGCGAAACGTTGGGTAAACAACAACTCCATTTCGGCGAATGTCTTGACGGAGTCGTTCGGAAGCTCGGAGTACCATTCGAACGCCGTTTCCGAAAAGCTGCCGACGAACTGGCGGAGCAGGAGCTTATCATCGCCGCCGGTGTTACCACAAAGAGCCCTGAACTGGGCAACATGTTGATGGGGATTGCCAGTCCCCTTGTAGACGTGAAATTTCGGGATCGTGTAGCCCGGCGGATATTTGATCTGATCGTACTAGCTCGGATATGGTCGTCCCGTTCTGACAACTTGACTGGCTGCCTCAGTCGCCTGGTGAACCCGTATCTGCTGAGCTATTTATTCGTCCAAGTCAGCTTTGGAGACTGTCTCCTCCTTGGCTGTTGACAGAGCCGGTGGAGGATTTGACGTTTCACCCCTGTCATCTTCAAGGACGATCGGAGGATCTTCAGAGGGGGGATCTTGTTGGATCATCATACCCACCATGTCCTGGAACAGAAGGGCCATTCGCTTTATATTGGTTGCTTGTTCCGCGGCCTCTTTATCCTTCTTTTCCAGTATCCTGCGAAGGAATTCAACGTCAGTTTCCTGCTCCTGGCGTTGATCCGAGGATGCTTCGGGGATTTCTTTTGGCCCAGTGAGTGCGGCCATCGCATTCATCATTTCTTGGAGCTTCTGCTGCTGCTCCTGAGCTTTAGTCACCGATCGCGTGAGCGGTCGATGACCTGTAGATGTATGGATGTCTTCCTTCCCGGACGCCATGTAAACGGTATGCACCACCATGCCCCCAGACTTAGGGCATCTAGGCTTACTGTCTTTGACATTTTCTGCAGGCGTGGGGACTTTCTCCGGCCTTCTCCTCTTTTGAGTAGTCGACGTGGAGGGAGCCGTTGCAGCGGGCACCTAAGTGGTTGTCGTCCTTTGTTCTTTGACAGGACGGTTCTTTTCTTCCTGAACCTTCACCCTCTTCTACCGGCGAGAGTGATCTTGGTCGATTACTGAGTCCTGAACCCGTCACCAAACCTTGTAAATTTTAGAGGACAGCCGTTGAGGAGGCTGCTCCGGCTTTATTTCTGTAACATTCTCCGTAGGTGGAGGGGATCTTTTGAGAACTGCAGTTTGCGAATTTCTGCGTACCCTGTTTAGCAGCTCAAAGTTGTTCCCGGTTGGAACAGCAGCCTTAATTTCCACCGTTGGAGCTGGTGGAGTTAGTCCGTAGGGGGAGTTTCCCCCAGTCTTCCTTATCCGGCGCCAGTGGCGACGTCGGGCATGACGGGTTGTTGGGATTGATTCAGTGACGGCTTCGTCTTGCCCCCTGTTCTGGGGAGGGGCTGCTGCCGGTGTCAGCCTGTTGAAGACTGACGTTCGTTGAGGAGCTATGTCGATCCGGTCAAAAACAGATTTCTGAGCGGGAGCGGGAATGTGGGTACTCAGTCTCGCGAAGACCGACCTTCTGGGAGGAGAAGCCGCCTTGACGACTTCGGGAGCAGCTATCTTCTTTGGGATAGCCACCTCAGGTATCATGGGCTTCTTGGCGGGCCCTTTGGAGTTCAGGCTCAGTCTGGTGAAGACCGAGGAGTTAGACGACCCGTTGAGAGGGGCCGTGGGAGTAGCAAGTCGATCAAAGACCGACTTCTTTGAAGCTTCTGGTATGGGCACTGGGATGTTAACGTTCACCGGCGGGAGCATGGTCCCAAAGAACAGACCGGTGGTAGCTTGAGTCACTTGTTCCACAGGCATAGTGAATAGGGAAGCAGCCTGCGGTCCATAGGCTATACCTCCGGGTGAGGCGGCGCGTGGGTTGCACTTGCAGCTGGAGTAGCTTGAGCCATTGAATGCCATTGCTGTTTGATTTCTGCGCCAAGCAAGAGACCAAATCTTAGTAACTTGAAAACCGAGGGCAACCATTAGCGAACCGCGATTGATTCGCGAATCACGACACACGAAGTGTGGAGTGGAAAGAGGAAAAGGTCCCACCGGGCGTGCCAGAATCTGTTCTCCTCCGAACGGCGGCCAAGACATGGACGTCTTGCCTGAGGTTCAGGGCAGATGCTATTTGGTTTTATCCATCCACCTCTCCGAAGATGCCAAGTTGATTTATGGCACCGTGTATCGGAGGTTTAGACGGATGCGGCCGATGTAGCAAACTTCATCAGATTCCCCCTCGCTTGAGGGGTTTTTGATTGTGGGGACGCTCTTCCCTGCAGGCGCAAGCCCCTGCAGTTAATTACGCTACCGCATCGCGGTAACAACTTTCTCCTTCTCCATAATTTCACTTCATGTCGTGGGTGTTTGTTTTGTTTGTGGTTGCCCGTGGATTTTATACGGAGACTAATTTATGTCGTTGCCCATAGTACGTGGATTAGTCCAAATCTGTATTTTCTTAGATTTGGGTTTGGGATTTTGGTTTAAGGATACGTTAGCCATATTTGAGGTTAAGATCAAGTTAAACGTTTGTTAAGGATACGTTAGTCTAATTTGAGACTAAGATCAACTTAACGGGATCGTTTAGATCGGACAAAAGAGCATTTGGGCTCTATTGTTCCAGTTTAAGGACATAGTGGTCCATTGAATGTATGGCCGTCGGGACCCGTCATCTCTCTGACGACGTTGAAGGATTACAACGACAGATGTCAGAGGAGTTCAGAGATGTACCCTTGAACCAAAGTCGATTGGGGGGCGTCTGTAGTCCAATTTGGGACTAAAGTCTGTTTGAAGGTTTAAGAATACGTTAACCATATTTGAGGCTAAGATCAACTTAAACGGGATCGTTTAGATCCGACAAAAGAGCATTTGAGGGCTCTATTGTTCCAGTTTAGGGACGTAGTGGTCCACTGCCAGTTTAGGGACATGGTGGTATACTGCCAGTTTAGGGACATGGTGGTCCATTGGTTTTAAGGACGCTTAAGTCCGTGGGTTTAAGGACGCTTAAGTCCATGAGTTGGTTTAAGGACGCTTAAGTCCATAGGTTGGTTTAAGGACGCTTAAGTCCATGAGTTTAAGGACGCTTAAGTTCATGAGTTGGTTTAAGGACGCTTAAGTCCATAGGTTGGTTTAAGGACGCTTAATTCCATAACAATGTATGGTTGTCGGGACCCGTCACCTCTCTGACGACGTTGAAGGATTATAACGACGGATGTCAGAGGAGTTCAGAGATGTACCCTTGAACCGGATGTAAATTGATTTAAGGGAGCAGCCGTGCTCAGTCAATTTAATTTGAGGACTTACGGCCAGAATTGGGCCAAGTCCAGTTGAAAATATTCAACATTTTTTATTTGTAGTTGGCCTGTTAGGCCTTGGCTTGGGCTTTGCCCTTTGAATGATGCATGGCATTTTATTAGGCCTGCCAGGACTTTTTTAATTGGGCTCGGCCCTTCTTTTCAATAATGCAGTGCATTAATTATCTGACACTGGCCATGTGGCCTGTCAGGCGCTTTGCACCAATTAATGAGCGCAAGCGCATGTGGAGGTGACACGTGTCACGTTCCGGCGAGCGCAAGCGCAGTGCGCTGCGCTGTTGCGCTGCTGACACGTGGCGCGCTCTGGTGAGTTGTGCCAATTTAAGAGAGCAGTGCTCTATTTTAAAAGTGCAAGGCGCAGTTTGTTCTGGGGCTGACACGTAGCGCTCTCTGGGGGTTTGCGCCAACCCAAGAGCGCAACAGTGCAGATTTACAAGTGCAGGGAACTTTTAATTAAAGAATAGAATCTTTTAAGATTCCAGAACCAATGGTTCATCAAAAGGCAATTCCTTTATAGATCAAATGATCTGAAGAAGAAGTAAATTACTTCTTTTTATTTATCATTTTTCTTATTGAAGATCTTTGATTTTGTTCTTATATCATTGATCTTTTTTAGAAGAAAATTCTTCTTTTTCTAAAGGTTTTACCTTTTCCTTTCTTTCTTTCTGAATTCTTCTCAAAGTTCTTATAAGAGCTCTTGTGAATTCTCTCTGTGTTTCAATCTGTTTTAGACTTGAAGTCTTGGGGCCTTTATATAGTGCCAATAGATTTGTTAAATTAGTTAAAGAGATATTTCTCTGAGTGATTTAGGGATTTTTCCCCACCGTTGGATCTTTGATCCAAGGGTTTCTGTTTTACAGAAGAGAATTTTATTGTTTTAATAAGATCAGAAAGATCTTTCAGAATTTTTCTGTTTGGCGCAAGCGCACCTGCACTTGACACGTGTCGAGCAGCGCAACTGCGCTGCCACATGTCGCGCAGCGCAGAGCGCAAATCAGTTGAAGCGTTGCTTCCTTTATTTTTGTTTTAAATAGAGCCTTGCTCTGATTGGGTGCGCTGCGCTCCTTGCGCTGGCGTGCCTGATTCTGACACGTGGCGCGTTGCGCCCAGCGCAAGGAATCTGAAGCATTGCTTCTTTAGTTTTAACTTTAATTTCAAAGAAGAGCTTTGTTCTGATTGGGGGAAACAGAAGCGTTGCTTCATCTCCCGCCTTGGAATTTGAACAGAGCTTTGCTCTGTTTGGGGTAAACAGCCGCATTACTGCATTCTTCTCCTTCCCCGTGATATTTCCAAGTTGTATAAAGTCTAGTAAATCCATATTTTACAATATGAAGCTCCGCCAATTCTACCTTCTGCCAGTACTTATTGCCACATCTATCGCACGTACAGAGAATTTTCTCTATAATGATCTTATTATGTGTGCATGCAAATTCAATGAAAGCAGCAACTCCTGCGACAAACTTAGGTTGCATACGTTGTTGCCAATCCACATACATCCAGTCCTTAACTCTGACGTACTCATGGGCCATGTTAGACTGTATAACATATAAATTGTAGGTTATGGTGACTATATTGAGAAATATAAGAACGGGATAGTTACTGACAAAGGAGAAAATCCGTGTATATACTTTGTGTGTACGTTTGTCGTTGAAAAGAATAAATTATCGAACGTATGTTAACCGATAGACGGGGACTAAGTGGCACTTTTAGTTTCATATATGAGTATCGATGAGAATATGAAGGTTTCATATTATCATCAAGTATCATATATTGGTTTTAACTTGAACATCTCGAATCACTCTCTAATTATGCGTTTGTTGTGTATTCTTGTTGTATGTGTGTGTTCCGGCTGTCGGGGGTAAGGCTTCTATCCCATTAAGAATGTATAGAGCGAACACCCATCACTTGTGCTTTCAACCGTTTCGAGTAAATTTCGGCAGCACCTCCCCGCTGTTCTCCGAGTACACTGTAATAGAATAGATAATCATTTCAAATCTGTGAAACAACGTTGAAATTAACATCTAATATATCTTTGTACATGGAGAACCAGCGGAAAGGTACCGACGAAATATCTCGAAACGGATGAAAACACAAGTGAATGAAGGTGTTTGCTTTATACATTCCTAACTTGTCCACACGGGACAAATCTATCGGTTACCATAAGATTGAATCATCTCGTCGCATAGACTTTACGACGGTTGTTAGTATCGAGCTATACCGTCCGATATTTAACAACTTTCGTATAGTTCTATGTCACGACGAACATCGCACGTATGTTAACCGATAGACGGGGACTAAGTGGCGCTTTTAGTTTCATATATGAGTATCGATGAGAATATGAAGGTTTCAAATTATCATCGAGTATCATATATTGGTTTTAACTTGAACATCTCGAATCACTCTCTAATTATGCGTTTGTTGTGTATTCTTGTTGTATGTGTGTGTTCCGGCTGTCGGGGGTAAGGCTTCTATCCCATTAAGAATGTATAGAGCGAACACCCATCACTTGTGTTTTCAACCGTTTTGAGTAAATTTCGGAAGCACCTTCCCGCTGTTCTCCGAGTAAACTGTAATAGAATAGATAATCATTTTATAGCTGTGAAACAATGTTGAAATGAACATCTAATCTATCTTTGTACACGAAGAACCAGCGGAAAGGTACCGACGAAATATCTCGAAACGGATGAAAACACAAGTGAATGAAGGTGTTTGCTTTATACATTCCTAACTTGTCCACACTGGACAAATCTATCGGTTACCATACGATTGAATCTTCTCGTCGCATAGACTATACGACGGTTGTTAGTATCGAGCTATACCGTCCGATATTTAACAACCTTCGTATAGTTCTATGTCATGACGAACATCGCACGTATGTTAACCGATAGACGGTGACTAAGTGGCGCTTTTAGTTTCGTATATGAGTATCGATGAGAATATGAAAGTTTCATATTATCATCGAGTATCATATATTGGTTTTAACTTGAACATCTCGAATCACTCTCTAATTATGCGTTTGTTGTGTATTCTTGTTGTATGTGTGTGTTCCGGCTGTCGGGGTAAGGCTTCTATCACATTAAGAATGTATAGAGCGAACACCCATCACTTGTGCTTTCAACCGTTTCGAGTAAATTTCGGCAGCACCTCCCCGCTGTTCTCCGTGTACACTGTAATAGAATAGATAATCATTTCAAAGCTGTGAAACAACGTTGAAATGAACATCTAATCTATCTTTGTACACGGAGAACCAGCGGAAAGGTACCGACGAAATATCTCGAAACGGATGAAAACACAAGCGAATGAAGGTGTTTGCTTTAAAAATTCCTAACTTGTCCACACGGGACAAATCTATCGGTTACCATACGATTGAATCTTCTCGTCGCATAGACTATACGACAGTTGTTAGTATCGAGCTATACCGTCTGATATTTAACAACCTTCGTATAGTTCTATGTCACGACGAACATCGCACGTATGTTAACCGATAGACAGGGACTAAGTGGCGCTTTTAGTTTCATATATGAGTATCAATGAGAATATGAAGCTTTCATATTATCATCGAGTATCATATATTGGTTTTAAGTTGAATATCTTGAATCACTCTCTAATGATGCGTTTGTTGTGCATTCGTGTTGTATGTGTAACATGATTTTAAACTATTGAGATCAAGATTGATAGAACTGATCATCCTACATTGCAATGGCATTCATCTACAAAAAACTATTATTGCAATGGCATTCATATATAACAATCAACAATTAAAACTACAAATGTAGGATACTGATATCATAAAGCGTTATACGCAACATATGAATTCACATGACTGAAACATGCATAAAAAAACATGTTCATCCAAAAGAAAGGCCACTGTCAACAAATATAGACAAATACGTCATAAAAACAGTAACTAATTAACAAGTTGATTAGCATCTGGATCAAGAAAATGATAGGAAAAACAATTGACTATGATCTATAATGACAAGTCTATTATCATGACTCTCGACTTACAAAGGTGGCTTTTCGTCCTCGGTAGCTTAATAATTGGGATTTCAGGCGAATAAAAATATGCATATGCCGTTTGACCGGGAACTTCAATAGGAAACTCAATGAGGTCGGGTGTACTGAAATACGCTTTGTATTTCGCTATATCAGGTGATGAAGCCCAAGCCCTAGCCAGCCCTAACCCCACCCCAACCGAACCCCATCGAAGGTAAAGAACGTCCTTACACTTTCAATGTTCACGAAAACCTATCGGCTTTCTAAGAAATTTTTTCGAATTTCGTTTCATTGTTTTCAAATTTGACAATTCCTACAGGTTTCGATTTGGTTTGAGTTAGGGTTGAGATTTCGGGTTAAATTATTGCAAAAATTTAGAATTTATAGATTCAATTACTATAAGATAGTTACTCCTGTTGATTGATGGCACTATAGTTGCAGCAACTTATCTACAAAGAGATATAAGGGATTATATTGAGCTATTTTTTATTGTACAACTAAAATTTGTGCTGAATTTATGAGAAGAGATAATTGTGACTCAATGTGTCAACTTGCTGACTTCATGCATGAGGGATACAAAAGAGTTATTACAGTATCCTACATTGCAATACAATTCTCATAATTAATATAATAGCTCTACGGTCTGAAGATAATATCTGTATGTAGTGATTGTTGAGCAGTAGTTTCTGAATATCATTATTTATTTTTGGTTAAAGACACCAAAAACTACAACACGAAAGACACGAATTCTTCCCATGTCTCCTCATTTCTCCATAGAAATTGGGCAACATCGTCATAGACTATATTGTGGACCTGCATAAGATCGGCCCCGGTTCCTCCACCATCTACCGCGGCTGCGATCCCCCAGCCCCAGCCCAGCTCCAACCCCAACCGAATCCAAGCCCTAGCCCCAACCCAGCCCCAGCCCAACCGAACCCTAGCCCCAGCCCTAGCCCAGCCCCAACCCCAACCGAACCCCAGCCCAGCCCCTGCCCCAGCCCCAACCCCAACCCCAACCGAACCCCACAACCGAACCCTAACCCTAACCCTAACCGAACCCGATGCCGACGCCGACGCCGATGCCAAACCCTCACCCCTACCCGAACCTGGCCTGAACCCTAGACTACATCATCAAAATTAAAATAATTTGAGATTTAATTACTAACCGTGCGCGCGGTGGAGGAGACGACAGAAATCGGTTGTCGACGACGATCGGCGAAGGTGGCGACGAGACGCGGGAAGTCGATAAAGGTGTGGGAACGACCGATGAAGGTGGCGACGAGACACGGAGCGCGGTGGCGACGAGGCGCGGGAACAGGCGATGAAAGGCACGGGAGTGAGAGATAGAAATTTTTAGAATGATGAATAATTTTTCTGTGCTTTTTTTTTATTAATAACCTATTTAGATGCCCCTACGGACATAACCGTAGGTCCACCGTTTGCGGCTCCGTAGGGCCAAACAAAAAATTAGAACGTAAGGCACCATAGGGACAACGATATGGCCCTACGGATAAATCCGTAGGGGCAAGAAATATTTGCCACTACGGATTCCTGAGTCCGTAGGGACAACCCCATATTCTAGTAGTGATATGAAATAATATATAAAGAAAAGCCACAGGATAGAAGAATTTCCAAGCCTTCTTCTTTCTTCAATATCTTTTTCTTTCACTCTCTTGCTATTTCTTTAGACACTTGTATGCAAGGACTTAACCATAAACCAGAATTAACTGTAAAGAAAAATAGTTTTAACTTTTAATAATGTTTGATAGTACTCCATATATGATATATCGATCACTGTGCATGGCTATATTCACGTATTCTCTCTCGAGGAGGCACGGGCGCTCCGCTGATTTCTCCGAGGCCAAGCCAGTTTCTAGGGTTTGAATACTCCCTCACTCTTCTTGATTGTAGTGCTTGCTTGCTGCCTGTACCTTTTTATTTCTAATTAATTATTTTTTATATCATCAAATTAAGCTACAGTAATTTTTACTATTACTGTTGCTCCACTCGTGGGGCCACTTACTTTAATAATAGTAGTATACACTCCACTTAAGTTTAATTAGTAAATTAAGAAAAATAAGGGTAAATTGCTTGCTTTCTACTCACCACCTTTGAAAGCGACGTCGTTATCTCCAAGGCGCCAACGGTTGGCCACTTACGATACGAGTCGTTATTATATATTTATTGTAGAGTGCCGACCACATTCAGTCCCCTCCGCCAATCGACGCACGACCGCCGCGTGTCGGTAACCTCCCCCTTTCCCCAATATTTGCATTGCATGCGCCCCCACCCCCTCCTCCTCAAACTACGCTCCCACCCTCCTCTTCTCTCTATCACTCTCTTGTTTTTTAACCTCTTCTTCTTTTTATAAAATTTCTTCTGTTTTAACGCAAATACAAGAACGAAAAGAAATGACCAGCAAACCTTTTTTTTTTCTTGCTTGAAGATATAAAAACAAAAATAAGCAGAGTTTCAGTCTTAAATGGAAATCAACTTCTGCAGTTACTTAATTATTACTCATAAATAAAATTTTGGTAGAGAAAGAGAGAAAGATAGTTGTCCACAAGCAGGTACGCAATATGTTAGACAACTCTTACATTATTAATCCCATTCGGATAAAGTCATATAAAAGATACTAGATAGTCCATTGAGTAATGTGATGCAAGGACTGTTGGGACTGAAAAATAAATCAGTTTCTATTTCGGGAATATCAGTCGACAATAGATGATCTTTTCTACTTTCTTGCATAGAGAATTTTATAAGAACATAATTTTTTTCTTTTCTTTTATTAACTGGTTTGATTAGTTACCATCTCTACTTTTACAACTACAATTTTTTTTCAAATAAATTGATTTTTGTATGTTTCTCAATGCTTCTTTGTCTAATTTATTTGTGTATCTTATGTTATATATGCTTCAAAAAATAGTAATTTGTAAAATTAGTTATTTTGTTAATTTTGTCATAAATTTTTTTAACTAAATATATTTTAATTATTCAATGCAAGGGGACATACATAAATTAAATTTTAAATTTTAAGCAGGATATGTATATTAAAAAAAAATTGGAATTAACAATGAAATATACTCTTACTAGCTAGAGAGCAAATCTTGTCTCTAAAATGAAGTCAATCAATTTTTTGTAAATATGAATAAACCAATGTACCTTTCTTGAAATGTATATATATATGTTCAAATATTACACATACCTGAATCATGCACACTTGCAAAATACTAATGTGTGTTAATGAGTTTTAGGATTCATTCATGGATGCATGCACGATGCCTGAATTTATACGTGAAATCTAATGCATGTGTGAAACACATGATCTAACTAAGGTCAGATACGTATAAATTCCTTTCACTACTACAAAAGGGGCTATAGTAATAAGAAATTGGTCACGGTTTAAACAGTGACCAAAATTTCATCACAGTTTTATTTGTTTTCGTCATGGTTATAACCGTGAAAAAATCCTATAAGTGTCCAGGTCCACTCCCACTCGTGATAAACCCCAATCTCCCACTCATTTTTTTCCCGAGCCCTATTTTTTTCCCTTCCAAAAAAAACATCTCTCGTCGCTCCTCCTCGTCCATCGCCTCCGCTGCCTCGCCCATCGCCGGAGCTGCCTGCCGTGGCCATCCCTATTCCTGCCAAAAATTTTGGCTCAAATCTTACTATTCCCTTTATAAAAATAGAGGGTATCCCCCCACGTGTTAAGCACATAATCACTCACATACAAAACATGTGAATACCGTTTCAGATAGTATTAAATTCTATGATAGCCCCACGTGTTAAACATGTGAGTACCCATGTGTTAAACATGCGAGTTCTCTTGCCGCATTTTCGTGATAGCGCTCACATGCAAAGCACATAAGCGCCGCTGCTATATATGTATATGTATATGTATATGACAGCGCTCACGTGATATCACGTAAGCACTCTAACTTGAAACGCTCTCAACTGATATAATTAAATTTTATATGATAGAATTAAATCCTATTTGGCAAATATTTTCCCTGATCTTTTTAATATGAAATAATATTTCTCTAACAGAGAATATTTGGATTTAAAATCCAATGGTGATAAAATATCATCAATTAAACTATCTAATAGAATTAAATTCTATGTGGAAAATATTTCCCTGATCTTTCTAAAAGAAAGATTTTATCTGTTAAGCAGAATTAAATTCTATATTTAGAAAAATATCTTTCTAACAAAATATTCATCAGATAGAATTAAATTCTATGGTTAGGAAAATATTTTCCTAATATTGTTAAAAAAAACAAAATATTCATATGATAGAATTAAATTCTTTATTAGGAAAATATTTTCCTAATCTTGTTAAACAAACAAGATATTCATATGATAAAATTAAATTCTATCTTAGAAAAATATTTTCCTAATCTTGTTAAAATAAACAAGAAATTTTGTCTGTTAAACAGAGAGCCTTTAGATCAAAAATTCAATGGTGAATAAAATGCACCAGTTGATCTTTAAGATCAATTTGATTGATTATGAAATCAATCATGATCTCTCAGTGAGATTGTCTCAAAACAGATTGATCTTTTTCTTCTCTTATAAATACGAACAAAGAGATTAAATCTCAAAAGAGGAGACCCTTTATGTCTCACACCCCACTTTCCAAAAGATGAAAGTAGACACATGGCAAGCTCGCGACGTATTTATTTCGAGAAGGCCATTTTCCGGAATAAATATGTAAGCATAAATGAGCAATATAAAAATGACAAGAAATTAACATGAGATTTAAACTTCAACAACTTTATTTACATTCAAACTTAATACATTTATAATACATGAGTTCAACTGAAAAGGAAATACAAGAAAAGAAATGTCTAAACAGGTGGTATATATAAACTGAAAGAAAAAGGATATCTAGTTTAGGCCTGATTCGCGATCTGACCGTGTTCCTCCTCTATGGTGTCCACCTCCTCAGTCTCCACAGAATCTGATGAACATTCCAAGAAACAAAAGTGGATGGAATACCCGTCAGCGAACTTTCGCTCAGTAAGTCCCCGAGAAAAGGGTGTGAAGTATAAAAGTATAATGACAAAGAAGAAATGGATATCATAAAGCAATGGACCATGAGATATGGTGTTTAAACATGCCATTTAATATAAGCATGACAATTCTATTTAACATACAGTTCTATATATATCATGGCAAAATAACATGAGTATAGTAAGGCATGGTCGTATAGTGTATGTATAGTGAACATGAAATGCATGTAAGTGTCTTAAAAGGTCTCTAAATGGGTAAACTAATTTGACGTAAGTTTAAGGGTGAATGTCAACCAATCTAAAGAGTGTTCTCGAACCCAACAGGCTGCAATTCAGGAGTAAGGAACTACAGTCCTGAATCAAGTGTCAGTAACTGGACTTCAACCTAGTGTTGAAGTATTCCAAACTCAACAGGCTATAATCCAGGAGTAAGAAAACACGGGTCCTCATGATATCTTGCTTGTGTTAGTAGACATGGATTCATGATTTAGAGCGACTCCTGAGATTTCGTTGGATTCGCACTTGAACTACCCTAACACCCCGTGTATTCTAGGTTACAGTTAAAATTATCAGCCTTGCTCGAATCCATGAATATATCAAGTTGCAAGATTGGGTTCATATCAATGTCAAGTATTTGTGTTAAGTGTTTATGTATTCATGTCAAGTTGTATTCGTGGTTCAAATCAAGTCAGTTTCAATAGCAGCCATTGTGTTCTAATATTCATATTAAGTTCATGTCAAGTCATAATATTCTAGTATTCAGGTTTTGAGATATTCAAGTTCCAGTGTCCTGGTTCATGATCAAGGGTTCAAGTTTATGTTAAACTTTGGATCATGGTTGAGTTTGTATTCAGATTAGAGTAAATATCTTATGAAAAGATTTAGCTCTTGAATTTCTTAGGTTTGGGAGTAATCAGACAACTACTGTACATGGACTCGCCTCGTCAAGTCAGTGAAGCGCAGCGGAACGGCGAGGCAAGTGAGCGAAGTGAACGATTGAATTCCCATAACGGGACGGCATGATTTGAGTCTTTTCCTAAGATAATTGCCACTTGATAACTCCGTTAAATTGTCTAACCTGAATAAGCAAGCATTCACTATCTCCGGCTCTCCGAGGCTCAAAAGAAATGATATTACTTAAGTCTATATTAGTCTATAGTCCTTAAAATATTGTTTGCATATCTCGAGGGGTTTTTATAAAAAATACTTTAATATAGTTTAATATTAAATCTCGAGTGTGATTTATAATATTTAAGATTTTCATGAACATATATTTTAATTGTTGTGGTGTTCGATTTTAAAATTTTATGGTATTTTTATGAAAACTAGCTTTTTTGGAAACTTGGTGATATTTTATTAAAAATTGTAATCATTCATTTTAAAAAATATATTTTCATAATATGTTTTTATTGAAAATAAGAATTCATTGTTTTATATAATTTTCCAAAATTTAGGTTTTTATTTAGAAAAGTCGTATTCCTTAAAAACCGTATTTTTTATTTTATTTCGAGACCGAATACTCCATGATGAGTTCTGCATCTCGCTCTACTGTCCCAAGGATGTGCGATAATCTACACCATCCATTAGCGGGTCTCCTGACAAGAGTTGTAGAGGCGTAATTGCCAAGGTTACAAAAATACCGATTAAAAGAAATCCGTTTTAAAAAGGTGTGGTATTTTAATGAAAAGTTATTCTTTAAATGAACCATATATTTAGAATACCATGCTATGAAATCATAGTGTGTGTGTGGGGTGGGTCGTTACCCTGTAAAGTTTTCCTAAAGGTAGATAATCTGGTTATCGAAAAAAATTATACTAAAATTCATAGTATTTTAATGAAGAAGTCCGTTATTTGATTATTTCTCATGAAAACTTTATTAAATTAAAATCTAAATGATTGCAAATAAGGTTACGAGTAGTGTGAGAAAGTTAGTTTGCCCTATTTTTTGCTTAAAGGGGGAGTTAGCGTAGTTATAGGTGATGCAGAGTGGCGACATATAAAAGTAGAAGTGAGTATACAAGAGGGGGAAAAAGAGGATGATGGGACTTTTTGTCGCGCGTTCGTATTCATACGAACGAAAAGGAAAGTAGATGCCTCGGTTTGTAGAACCGAGACCGTGAATGCGACTAGGGGCGGGCTCGATCTACAGACGTAACTTGAGCGAGTTGTGGAGCAACGGAGAGGGATGAAAGATCTTGAGGGAATGACGACGCGAGAGGGAAGAAACATGCTTGACTCCTTGAGGGAACTTGAATGCTTAAGAATTTTGAGAGAGAAAATAGATTTGAGAGAGTGGTATGCCTAAGGGAAGAGCTAGGACAGGTCAGGTATTTACAGAAGAAAAAATGAAGGTGTGTGAATTTAAAGAATTGAAATAGTGTTAATAGGGGAATTGAAGATTCTCTGGCTAAAATCAAAGAAATCAAATAAGAAAATAGAGTATAGGGGAGCTGAAATGGTGCATGGGCAATGAATGGAGGAGTTTGGGGCTATTCCACCCGCCGGTAGCGGTTTATGAGCGAAATCCGGCGGTCAAAAATGAGGCAATTGCCTCGTGGTTCGTGTAGTACCTTCATTTAAGTATTTATGTCTTATTTTTATTGTTTGATTTATTTGCAACTCTTCGTTTCTCCGTGTAATGCACGTGCAACTCTTGGGCTTCTGAAAAAATTAAAAAGAAAAATATTAAAAATAATTGGAACTGATAGGATTTGAAATTGTAGGCTATGGGATAACAATGTAGAGGCTTAACCAGTAAGCTAATTCTTGTACATAAGTTATCAAAAATAACTTATAACTCGAAACCAAGATAGAAATACACGCTATTATTAACATTGGATTTAATAAAAATGTATAGGACTTTTAGGATTGTTACACCCTATAAGTTTCCACAAAAAATAGAGAATTTAATTCTCAATAAAGAAAATCTTCTTCCTCTCAAACCCTAGGTAAACAAAATAAGGAGATAAAAATATCTCCACTTTACCCATCATATCATATCTAAGGGTTTAACCCTTCGTAAGAACTTAGTTCTTTCTCTTGATCTGAGATTCACAAGACAAATCTTCCACAAATTGAGAATTTAATTCTTATCAGGGAAATCTTTTCCTTGAGAATCAAGAATTTAGGAAAGAACAAGGCTGAAAAGAACGGTGATAAAAGAAGAACATGAAGAAGATGGAGTTTATACTCCAGGAATTTAGTTCCCGAACGTGACAAGAAATTAGTTTTTAAAGAACTAGATCTCAGATCCTCAAAATAGTGATCTTGGTGATCTTTAATGATCAAAATACGATTAACAGAAGTTTAATTTCTCTAAAAAATATGAAAAGAGATTAAATCTCTAAGGGCATTGTTCACTGCCGAAAGACGCAATCGGGACGTTAGGTTGTCTGGCTTGAATTTTGGGGGCAGAAGCTATTTGGATTTATCCATCAACCTCTCCGAAAATGCCAAGTTGATTTATGGCACAGTATATCAGAAGTTTGGACGGATGCGGCCGTTGTAGCAGACTTCATCAGATTCCACCTCGTTTTGCGAGGGGTTTTTGATTGTGGAGACGCTCTTCCCTGCAGATGCAAGCCTCTATAGTTAATTACGTTACCGCATTGCGATAACCAATTTCTCCTGCTCCGGAAGTTCACTTCGTGTCGTGTGTGATTTTATTTGTTTAGGTTGCCCGTGGATTGTATACGGAGACTAATTTACGCTGTTGCCCGTATGGCGAGAATTAGTCCAAATCCGTATATCTTAAATTTAGGGTTTTATTTAAGGACCGTTAATCTATTTTGGGATTAAGATCGACTTAAACGTATGTGAGAATTTGGGGGCTCGATTGGTTTTTTGTTAAGGATACGTTAGTACAATTCGAGACTAAGATCTACTTAACAGGGTTTCAGGATCATTTTTATTTCAGATCCAACAAGAGAGCACTTGGGCTCCATTGTTTTAGTTAAAAGATGTTTCGGTCCATTAACACCAATTTGGAGATGAAGTTTTAGTTTGAGGACATCTCGGTCTGTTGATCACCATTTTGGAGGTGAGATTTTAGTTCAAGGACGTCTCGGTCCGTTGATCACCATTTTGGAGGTGACGGTTAGTTTAAGGACGTTTTGGTCCGTTGTTAATTTAGGGACATCTCGGTCCATTGTCCATCTTGCGTGCACGTGTATTTGTTACGTGACAGAATGAGCAACGATGATATGGGATGCATCCATTCTAGGATGTGATTTGATTTGGGATGTGCACGTTAGTATGGGAAGTGCACCAAAAAGCAGTTGGTTGTCGGGACCCGCCACCTCTATGAAAATGTTGAGAAATTACAACGATATGTATCAGAGGTGTAGAGAGCTGTACCCTTGAACCAATCCCCTTAATTGAGGGAAAATGGATTAATGGTAAACCCAGGAATCATTAGTCGTATTTTGAGACTAAGATTTCCTCCAGGGGATGTGGGACGAATATCGTTTTGGGATATCATCAGTAGGAAGATCGATAGTCGTATTTGGGACCAAGATCGGTTTGGGAAGTAGTGAGCACATGGGCTCGATTGATCTGAATTAGGGAGTTTATACTCTCAAGGGACCTAACCAATTTGGGCTTGGTCTACTCAGTTTTCTTTTTATTTGAAAAAGAGTGCTAAGCACTTGTTTGGACTCAGTCCCCCTTTTTTGTGCAAAAAGTGCCGAGCACTTATGTATGTTCTGACGCTCACATATAATCATGTGGGGTTTTCAGTCATGGGAATTGCCCAATAAATGTTAAACACTTTACCCTTTTTGTCTTTATGTTGAGTGCTAAACACTCTTTATAGCGCCCATGTGCGCAGCACGTGAGGAGCTAGGTGCTGCCTTGTAGGTGCCAAGCACCTTCATTCTGTGGCGCCCATGTGAGAGTCACGTGGGATGCTGGGCGTTAGGACGCCGCCCACTGAGTACTAAGAGCTCCTAAGTTTTGAGGTGTCCACGTGAGGGGCACGTGAAACGCTAGGCACCGCTTATTGAGTGCTGATCACTCCTTATTTAGTGGTGCCCACATAAAGGGCACGTGATGCGCTGGGCGCTGAGCGCCGCCCACTGAGTGCTAAGCACTCCTGAGTTCTTTTGTAGCACCCATGTGAGAAGCAGGTGGGGCGCTGGGCGCTGAGCGCCGCCATTGAGTGCTAAGCACTCCTGAGTTATTTCTCTTTTTTTCTTGAATGATCCATAGGATCTTTATCTACTTTTATTTACCTAAAATTTCCAAGAAGAGAGTTCTTCTTCCTCGAGAATTTAATTCTCTGTTCATTCGAACCTTTCTCTTTTTTTTAAGCTTATGGGGGGGCGTTCCTCTTCTTTAGACTTGAATTCTTGGGTCCTTTATATAGTAGAGGCAATTTATTGGTTAGCTCCGAAGAAATCTCTTATTAAGAGATCCCAAATGATTTGGGGGGCTTTACCCACCATTGGATTTTTGATCTAACGACTTCTGTTTTACAGAAAATATTTTCTTGTTTTTAACAAGATTAGGGAAATATTTACCCATACAAAATTTATTCTGTAGATCGGTGATTCTTTAATCACCATTGGATTTTTAATCCAACGGTACTCTGTTTTACAGAGGGCAATCTTTCTTATTTAGAAAGATTTAAGAAATATTTCCTCTAAACAGAATTTAATTATGCATCCTGATGGTTTATCGTCTCCATTGGATCTTTGATCCAACGGCTCTGCTTAACAGAGAGTAGAATTTAATTCTACTGGGCGCCGACGCTCACGTGTTGTGCACGTGGGCGCTGCTTAAGATTTTTGTGTGCTTTGCACACGGACGCTGCTCATATAAGAGTTTTTAACACTGGAGTCGGCGCCTTCATGAAAGGCACTTGAGACGTTGTCTCTTGAGTTTTGAACAGAGCTTTGATCTTTTATTAGGGGAAAAAAATGTCCCCCACCGTTACGCTCACGTGGCTCACACGTGAGTGCAGCAGTGTCATCTTTTCCACTGTTTGATCTTCTTGAAAGTTGAATCGTCTTCCTGTGCCTATAAGTAGGGCCTTTGGGCCTTGAGATGACTGTTGTTCATCTTCCCTAACACTCTTCTTTCTCTGAGTTTAATTCTCTTTCCAGAGCTCAGATCTCTGTCCAAGGAAACTCTTTTAGAGTCAAAATTCTGTCAAAATTTGGTAAGAATTATGACCAAACTCTTAAAGGAATCTCTTCATGTTTTAAGGTTTTAACCCATTAACAGAGTTTTGCTCTTCTCTTGGAACGATCTTTTAGAGATCTCAAAAAAAGGAAACTTTTTTTTACTTGAGTAGA
This sequence comes from Agapanthus africanus, assembly GCA_030015575.1. NCBI lineage: Eukaryota > Viridiplantae > Streptophyta > Magnoliopsida > Asparagales > Amaryllidaceae > Agapanthus > Agapanthus africanus. The sequence continues at coordinate 236,343,554 of CM057338.1, forward strand.
TCGTAGATCTTAAAGGTCTTTTAGGGTTTTACCCTGTTAGAAAGCTTTGATTTTGAGGGTTTTGGTATGTTATCCCATTATTCTATAGAGCATGGCTATGAAAAATTTTGGGAATTTTATTTCCTCTCTAATTTTCTTAACAGATTTGAAATCTGTTTGCAGAACACAATTCTCGAGGGAGTTTAACTCCCGAGCCCAATGATATTTTCTCATTAAATGAGAATCCTTTTGGATTCTATTTTTAATGAGTGACTACCCATCATTGATGGGTGTCAGCTTGATTTTGTGGGGCCCTTGTCCCCCCCTTTTTTGTTTTTGGTGCAGTACAATTTTAAGTGACAAAGAATGTTAAGGCCTTAATCATCGTGTTGATAGCTGACTCCTTCCTTTTTGTGCAGGTACTATGTCTTTTGATCAGTCGAAAATATTGCATTCTTAACACATCAATTTCCCTACTCTTTCTAATCATCTAAAGGCGTTTGGTATAAATATAGCACATATTAACAATTCGTCTGCGAAATATCAATTAACATGTGTTATACATTATAACTGGAATTATGGGGGAAATTGTGTGTTTATTATTACACGCATGATATTTGTATATCAACACTTGTCTCGAGATTGTGTGCAGGAAATTCTCCAGGTTAAAAAGCCGGAATCACATAAGTGCTGATAAAACGCATCAAGTCCAAGACTTGAGATCTGGCAGTAAACTAGAAAGAATTATAAGATTCCAGACATCAGGAAACAACCATAAAGCCAACATGAAACAATAAAGAAATTTCCATGCACTGAGTCCCCCAAACGGCCGCGGATCCGCGGCCGAGTCAGGCCGATCCGTCGCGGATCCGCAGCCGTTCTGACTCGTCGGCGGTTGGAACTTTTCCCGAGGCTTCTCTTTTAACGGCCAAACTTCTTCAAGACGCTTCAAAGTCCTTAGAAATCTCTAGAAGCTTCTCTACAACAGCCAATTTTCTAGTGTAAGTTTGGTACCTACCTAGCTTCTCATGCAAGCCTCATAACAATCATGCTTCCAAAGGAAGATAGACCTAGCTTCTAGGGGAAGCTAATGGGAAAACTATAAAAAGGCACCTAGGGCTTCATTAAAAAGGTTGTTGAGTTGTTCATTAATTTTGGGGATTCAATCAATTTACCCGCAAGTTGAGTGACACAACTTGTAAGTCAAAACCCTAACCCAAATCCAATTCCAAAGCCAAATCAAGATCCATCGAGAAGCGAATCAAGAAAGAAAATGAAGATCTTTTGAAGCAACGCCGACCTTCATCTGAGCAAGAGATCCACGACGATCCGCGACTCAAGAAGATCGATGCAAAGCTAATTTCGGCGGATCGAGTTACCTCCTTAAATCTTGTAACCTCGAGTTGAGTGAATTGTACCTAATCGTCGATTAATGAAAGTGAATATTGTAAATCTTGTTTTTCTTTACATTCTTGCATTATGAAAAGATACCGATTCTTGATTCATTCCTTTTTCATGATATTTGAGTGAAATCTCCGCTTGTGGAGGAATCGAGAGAATAGGTAGATGATGATGATGAAATTCTTGAACAATTCTTAAGTCTTATGAGTTTTGTAAACTTTAAGAAATTGAATGATCGAAGACCTAATTTGAGCGAGATCGCTTTCTTGAATGTTTTTGCTCCAAATTAAAGACCAACGATCGGTGATTTAATTTGCTAGAGGCTAGAATTTGAATGATAATCAATGAAAGGACAAGGGATGATGATGGAGAAACCCTAGTTTCTTCAATAGATCCCTAAACCTCGTTGATCATCATCGATCTAGCAACAAATCCTCAATAGATAAGAACTCGTAATCATTAGTATTCATCATCACTATAAATTTGATCGATTCCTACAAGCTACTTTACAAATCTTGATAATTCAATTCGTTTGGACAATTTCTTGATCTTTATTAATTTTTGATTTAGATCTATTTCTTTATGATTCTTGAAACTAAAATCTCATGAATATTGAATCATTTTCTTTTATCTTTTCTTTTCAACTCAAATAAAACGATTTCGAACAAATCACACTTTCTCAGTGGACGATCCGCTCTCGCTAACGAAACTACAATAGACACCGTTAATTGATTGCGGTATAAATTTCCTTGGTTGTGATTAAAACTTTTCCAAATACACACGAAGATGTTCAACCAGCTTCCGATTCCTCTTTTCCCTTCGTACATTCAGAAAGCGCTTTCGCTGACGCGCCCGTAGATCGGGAAGTCTTCGCGCTTATTAAGGATCATGACCCACAGCAAAAATCTCTTCATCTGTGGGGGTCATGGTATAGCCAGATTATTCGGGGTCGGCGCACTTTTTCTTGTGCAGCGCCTTCAGAGCCAATTCCAGCGATTCATTATGCTGATCCGCCTCAAGTGACTTACACCGTAGAAGAGGTTAACTGGACCTCGTAAGGTCATCTTCAGCCTTCCATGGCGTCGATACCCATACAGTCACCGATGGCCTTAGATATTTTAGGCATATGCCAATGAGAGTCGCGCCCTTGGGGGCAAGTTTATATGATAGGATTGACGCCCCGTCATTCGGCCAGCTATCTATAGTGGGCCCGATATATCTTGTCGGCCAAGAAGTTACTGCTATTAAAGACCGGGTTGTACCCCATATTCTATTCGTCTCTCTTTCATTACCACGCCCCCATGTGTAGTGGATCAAGTCTTTTTTGGAACAATAGAACATCCTGACCTATACCTTTCTCTTATCGAATCGGGAAGTTTCGATTTCATTGAAAGAGTTCGTGGAGATCTCCGGCTTACCCATAAGAGGGGAGCACTATGAGAAGATACTTCCTCCCGATGAGTACATCTTTGCAACTTAGTCAGTGGTAATGGGCGTTACCCCGGAGAACGCCGTTCAACATCAGTTCCCCACCTTGATCAAGGTGTTGAACATGTACGAGAATTTATTTCTGGAGTCTGGCGGGCATAGGATTAGCTTCACAGATTTTATCGCCCGCTTTCTTCGTCCGGAAGTTCTGTCTAAGCAGGCTGTGAAATTCGCTAAACTCGACGACCCGTTCGGGTTTGGTTTAGATAACTTGCCGACGGCGGAAGCAGATCTAAAGAATTTCCTTATTCCAGACACTCCAGTTGTCGCCTTTGCGGAGATCGCTGTCCCGGGTGTTGACGAACAGTCGTTCTTTTTAGGGTTCATTGGCCTATGGCTGAGTTGGTTCATGCTTCCGAGCACCCCCGCTACATAAGGCCATCTGTTTTTTATCCGGCTCATCGCATTGTCGCAGGGAAGCACGTGGCCGTTGGGATCGTGGGGTTAGCTCATCTATACCACGGCCTGCGTTTAGCAGCTGACACTACTCAGCCGGGGGTAAAGCCCGTGTATCTCTCATTGCATTACTTCACATCATGGATCGAGATGCACGCGCTGGGTGCCTTTGGTGTTCATAAACAACCCCGATTCTACGAAAGCTACAACTTCCTCCGGGTCATGCATCTAGTTGACGCTTCTGCTCCAGACCCGTCACAGCGAGAGGCTCGGCGATTACTCCTTCGACCACGCATGGTTGGAGACAGTATGACCTTTGTCGATAGAGTCTTGACTATCGACAAAGAATCTACCAAGGTGGTCAAACCGTTGCACGATACTTTTAAGGATGGGGCTTCTGCGTTGAGGGACCGGGAGGTCATGCACCTGTACTCTATCAGGTCGGGCTTCCTAGTGTTTAAACATAACGCCTCGGTGCTGTTCAAGAGGTACAACCCGCACTGCTTCGCTCAAAAATTGGTTTATAATCAGGGTGTTCCTCTTGAGACGTTTTTAGTCGTGCCGGTTGCTATGAAAGAGGGTATTCGCAGCACGATGCATCATTTTATGCGATTAATACGGGGTCCCATTTTCTGGTCAGCGAGCCGAGCCATGTGCCGAAAGCTTTGAATGCTCACACAGCGTAGTACCAGCATGCGACGTGTGCCGTTTTCAAGGAGGAGAGGCGGCTATTACTCAATCAGAAGGATGTCGTCCCAGCCGGCAATCCAGCGGTCCCTTTGAAACGACGAGCAGCCGTTCGCCCTTCTTTAAGAGAAATCACTACATCTATACTCCCCCGAGCTTTTACTGACAAGCTTCGGCCGGATGTTCCCGTGACTGCGGTAGCCACGGCGTCCCCGAAATCGGGCATTGGTTCGGAGATCGGGACCCATCGTCCGAAGAGGCCTGTCAAGCGAAAGCTTTTATCATCGGATGTTGGTGCCAGTTTGCAGAAGAAAAAGAAATCTTTATTCTCTGCTGATGTCATATTCGTCCAGGAACCCCATACTCCCTACAGTGAGGGCTTGTGTGAATATGGCACCAATGAGGGTTCCTTTGACACGCCTGCAACTGATACTGATCTTCAGGCTGCCCTCGCAGCTAGCTCACGAGGAAGCAGCGTTGGTCTTTATTGCGGAGTCGGGTATACTTCATTTACATTCTTCTACATCTATCTCTTCTCCCCTTATTATACTTGATTAACGCTCTCTTCTTTAACAGGCATTTCTGCCGAAGAGGCTCTCGTGGCTTCCCTCAAGACGTTTGAGGAGGAAGAGAGGCTTCACGCCACCTTGGGTCTTGGTATAATTCGCTTCACTACAACTTTGCTCTTTTAGTTCCTTCTATTCACAGTCTAACTATTTTCTTTATCTTGCTGCAGGGACTAACAAAACCTAGATTGTTCCAAGTGTAATTACAATCCCAGGCGGTGACACAGAAAAGCTTCCAGAGACACCGACTATGGCCGAGGCCATCCCAAAGTCACCACAGGAGGCGTTGCTGAAGCATCCGATGATGGACGCCGTAGCGGCTCCGGAGGCAGAGCTCGGTTAGGACGACGACGTCCCCCTGTCAAAAGTTTTAAGGAGGTCGATTCTCACGGCTCAGGCTGAGAGGAAGCGCAAAAAGCATGCGGCGAGGGAACGTGACGCTGTCTTGGCTGTAGGTGCAGGATCAAGCAATATTCCACCTGCTAACATTCTTTCGGTGGACGTTCCTTCTGCCCTGTCTACTGCCCATAGACATGTTGCACGTGTAGCTCGTGAAGAGAGTGAACGACTACTTCAAGGTAGAACAGCGCGCAATCCTTAATAATAGCTCCTCCCCCCCGTCTATTTATTTAACATACGCATTTTTATTTACAGGACCAAATTTGGATGACGGCGTGAAAGGTGACGCGCCGGCAACTAAAGAGCATGAAGCGTCCAATCTTTCTCTGGACTCTGGGACCGTTCCAACTGCCGCTCTTTCCCATGTGGATCTTTGATATCAGCGGGTGACGCAAGCGTTATGACAGCCCTTGTCGAATCAGGTGATGAAGCTGTGGGCGTTGAATCTGCTCTCCCAATGGAAACCGAAGAAGCCGTCACAGCTAGTGACGCTTCGGGCACGGTTTCAGTTTTTGACTTGTCAAGTATTTCTTGAGTTATTATCTTTGAGTTTTTTAATCCTGCTAAGAGTCTCTAATGATATTTCCTTTGTCTTCAGCATAGGCGCAATAAACTCTGAAGTTGTACTGGCCGAAGAACTACCGTCGGCCGCTGCCTTGACTGTCACGGTTGCTTCTGTGCCTCCCCGAGTTTTGGAATGTAAGGCTTTCTTATTTAGTTGCTTTATTGTAGATACCAATTTTCTTTGCCTTAACCATATATTGTCGCAACCTTGCAGGAGTGCTCTTTGACCATTTGTACCAAGTGCTATACCTGCACTTTTCCTTCTAATCAGAAGTCGTTCCCTCTTCAAGCAGTGGTCAGTATATTCTTTGTTTATCGTTTCTCCTTTTCTTGAGTAAACTCTTTGCTGATAAGCCATCCTTATATTGACCCCAGTATCACAGTTCAAAGGAGGGAGCGAAGGAACAACCAAGCCTCCGGAGCTCCCTATTTTGCTACCTTCAACAGCTGGTATGGTAGATTCCGTCCCTCAGGTGTTTTCTTTGTCTTTGAAGTTGAAATGTGACCGTAATTTATTTTGGAGCGATTGCACCGGCTTCAGCTCCTTTTGAGTATCGCATTCCCATACCCGCGGGGCCCTTAGCTAAACGTCCATCTTCCAGGGGCGCGATGAATAGCCGGCGAACGTTAAGCGAGTTTATCAAGGACCTTGATGCCGAGGCTTTCACATCTGCAACGGATTTCGCCGACGAAGTTAATCCAATGCTGGCGACGCTCGTGAATTTTCACACTGAACACCTCGTCGGTTCTTGGGTCGATTATTGCAGGAAGATCGAGACTTGTCTGCATGAGATTGGGCTTAAGCGCCACGCTCCTGAACTATTAACTTTGAAATCTTAACGAACCGCATGGATCGAGTAGAGTATCGCTTTCATTCGATATTTTGAACAAGAGGCGACCTTGAGGCAAAAGGAGCATGAGACGGCTTCCGGCGAATCCGTCCAATTGCACGCCCAGATTGAAGCGATGCCGCGCAACTGAAAGTTATTTTTGAAAACCTCCAATGATGTATTTCTGACGGGTTGGCGCTAAAGTAGAAGCTTGACTTCACTGAGCAGGTCACGTAAAGTTGTGAAGCTGTCAAATGGGAAATTGCTGAGTAGCTTTCATCCTGCTTGTAACAACGAGCTAAAATCGAAGCGGAGCTAGCCGCCATAGCTGAACGCGAGGAGGAATTGCGAGGAGCGTGTGAGCGGGTCATTAGTTTTTTGAAAGTGCCTCCTTCTTAATCATTATAATTGTATTCCCCTTTTTGCGTTGGTTGTATCTTTTAAACATTTTGATTCATGAATAAGAATATACATTCTCTTTTATACGCTTATCCATGTCTTGATGCCTTGATGTGGTGGTAATTAGTTTACTTACTCATTTCGGAGTTTGTAGTTTATGCTTGTTTCGGAGCCTGTAATTTATTCACTCATTTCGGAGTTTCTAGTTTATGGACTCATTTCGGAGTTTGTAGTTTATTCACTCATTCCAGAGTCTCTAGTTTATGGACTCATTTCGGAGTTTCTTTAGTTTACCTCTCTCGGGCTTATAGGCAAACTTGTCCTAACGTTATAGTTAACCCCTGCTCTTTATGACAGAGGTCCGTTAGGTTTTGTGGTACTAGGGTTTTAGTCCGTAGTACCGTCGTGTTGGCTGATGCGTTCCCTGATATGCAGACTTTACGCTATTGTTCGAGTAGCCCTGTGACTGTTGTATCTCTGATCCCTTCGTGGGTTGGACAAGACGTCTTCAAGTAATCTTCTTAGGCAGTTTGACCGCCGGAAGAGTAAATGTTAGGAATTTTTCCATGTCTCTTTTCACTTGAGGTTAGGCTCAGTTTGGGAGCCCCGATGAGTCATAACCACTCCGTACTAGTGTGGGATGATCTTCGATAGCCTTTCGGGTTTTATTTGAGTTGTCGTCAAGACCTTGAAACTAGGAATTTGGTCTTCACTTCCTTTTGATTTGGCTATTTTGGAGTATTTGTTGACATTGCGTCTACTGTAACGAGAAGATTGTCGGAGTAGTCTTTAGGTTTTTTTGTGAACCGTCAAGACTTGGAGCTAGGAATTTTGCCATGGCTCCATTTTGTTTTGACCCTGAGGTCCTTTGTTGACGTCGCGTTTGCATCCTGCTGGAGTGAGAAGGAATACCATTGTTGATATTGCGTCTGTGGTAACGACAAGCATGTCGAGGTAGTCTTTAGGTTGTTTTGTGAACCGTCAAGAATTGGAGCAAGGAATTTTGCCATGGCTCCGTTTTATTTTGACCCTGGAGTCTTTGTTGACGTTGCATCTGCATCCTGCTGGAGCGAGAAGGAACGCCGTTGTTGACATTGTGTCTACTGCAACGAGATGAATGTCGGGATAGTCTTTAGCTTGTTTTGTGAACCGTCAAGATTTGGCTCTCCCTTTGACGGAGCCTGGTGGGAAAATATGGTTCACTTTTCTTTTGTGCCCATGGATTGTATACAGGGTTGATGTGGACTCACCTGTAGGGAAAAAGTTTCATTTCATTTTATTTCTTTCCGTGATGCTCTATCATTTCAGCTTTTTATATCGCGAAAGTTGCGATTGCCCAATCATTTCGGATTTTATCGCGGTGCCCAATCATTTCGGCTATTCTTTCTTTTTACTCGTTGCTTTTTATTACGAGTTTCCCAAACATTTAAGCTGTTTTTATATACATATATTTTGCTCGCTGATTTTTATTGCGAGTTGCCCCATCATTTCGGCTATTTCATATGCATTTTTTTCTCGCTGATTTTTGTGGCGAGTATGGAACTTAAGATCTGATACCAATCTTAGTATCAACATCGCTGGGACTGGAATATTATCAGAAGCGAATCATCATTTGCCGTGAAAGGACTTGGAGTTTGTCACCGATTTAGGTATCGGCATCGTTGCAACTGGGATACTGCCATGAGCGAATCATCATTTTCTTTTACTGATTTGAACAAAGGTGGCTTAGCAAACAGGGTTACGATTCTGCTGACCAAGACTTTTTGACTTTATGAGCCGTAAGGGTCTCATAAAGGTATTTCTTCCTACGAGTCGTGAGGATCTCGTAGGTGTATGTTCTCCTTAGAAGTCGTGAGGACTTCTAAGTAGTGTTTTCTCTTATAAGTCGTAAGGATCTCATAAGAGTATTTTCTCCTTATAAGTCGAGAGGACTTATAAGTGTCGTTTACCATATGAGAACATTCCTCGTCATTGGTGGAACTTGGTGGGGAAAATCGTTTATTTGTTCTCGTGGATTGTATACAAGGGCCAATATTGGACCGCCTGTAGGATAACTTAAGGAATACGACGACTTAAGGACAGATTTGGATCCTTGTAACTTAAGACTTTGAATCCTATGAGCTGTGAGAGTCTCATAGGGGGAGTTCTCCTTACGAGTCGAGAGGATCTCGTAAGTGAAAATTTTACGAGATTGTGCCCTTTCAGATTTTCACAAGCTCACCGGTAGCCCTGCTGTTTTTACTCACGGCGTCCTTTCGAGTTTTCATCTGTGCCCATTTTTCTTGTGGGCGTACCATTTTTTTTTTGACTTGGGTTGCAGTCTTTACCGTTGGAGATTTGATTGCAACATAGATCCTAAGAGAAGATATCACCGTATTTGGGGCAATGCACCATGTTTGAGGTGAAGTACTAGTTTAGGGACATTTCGGTCCATTGCCAGTTTAAGAACGTAGTGGTCCATTATCACCATTTTTTTAGGTGAAGCTTTAGTTTAAGGACATTACGGTCCGTTGGCAGTTCAGGGACATTACGGTCCGTTGGCATTTCGTTCCGTGGTTAGTTTAGGAATATTTCGGTCCATTGCTAGTTTAAGGACATAGTGGTCCATTGCTAGTTTAAGGAAGTAGTGGTCCATTATCACCATTTTTGAGGTGAAGCTTTAGTTTAAGGACATTACGGTCCGTTGTTAGTTTAGAGACATTTCGGTCCATTTCCAGTTTAAGGACGTAGTGGTCCATTATCACCATTTTGAGGTGAAGTTTTTCCGAATAACACTTAGAGTTTTGACTCAGGAAGATGGCGAGCGGACACGAGCATCGTCATCTATTATTGACCTAAGTCGTGACTCGTCATGCATGGTATTTCTTGAGGAATCGGCCGTTTATTGGCCGGAAAGGTCATTCACCATGCATATCCATGAGCAATTAGGCCGCCACCTTGATAGACCTTGTCTATGATGTATGGGTCTTCATAGTTTGGCTCAAATTTCCCTCGTTTTGCACGATTGGGGATCATAGGTCTTTTGACGACTAGCACGAGTTCGCTTTGGCAGAATGTTCTCGGCGTAGTCAGTTTTTCGTATGAGCGCGTCATCTTTGCCTTGTAAGATTCTAGGTTTTGTTGCGCCATGAGGTGAGTGTCATCGAGGGCATCGATCTCCTCAAGACGAAGATGGGCATTTTCGTCATCCGTTAGCTCGTATCGAACGCAACTCGGAGAGAAAGGAGTTCTATTTCCAAAAGAAGGACTGCTTCAGTGTTGAATACCAACGCGTATGGTGTTGTATTCATAGCCATTTTGAACGTCGTTCAGTAATGCACGTCATCCTTGCCTTCGTGCAGTCTCTCGTGCCAGTCTTTTTTGTTTCTGGATACCGTTTTCTTTATAATCTTGGTCAAGGTCTTGTTGAAAGCTTCAGCTAGACCGTTGGCACGAGGATTATTAACAGAGAAGTATCTCCAGTCTATTTTATGTTGTTCTACGAAGCGGCTGATTTTATGGCTCCTATAGGCTGGTCCATTATCCGAGATTATCCGTCGCGGAGTACCGAACCGGTAGATGACATATGTCTTGAAGAAATGAAGAATATTCTCCGTCTTCACTTCCCTTAGTGGTACTGCTTCCACCCACTTAGAAAAGTAGTCAGTCGTTGCCAGTATGAACCAGTGTTCTTTGGATGATGCTGGCTTAATGAGGCCGATTATATCGGTTCCCCGCATTCGAACGGCCAGCTAGCTGCAGTTGGGGGTAGCGGATTTGGTTGTTCGTGGATGACGTTCCCGTGAACTTGGCATGAGTAACACTGCTTCGCTCTGGTTGAAGTACTTTGTGACTCTTCCTCGCTGTGTCTTCTTCATCCCGACGCCGATACTTGGCCTTTTCGTATATGGCCGTTTCACGTTCTCGGTCAACTCTGATCTTTTGAAAAGCTTCGTTTAGCAGCCTGTAAATTAGGCCTTCTGGCAGCTCTGGGGATTTTGGCACCGATGCTGCCCCCAGTTCCTCTGCGTTGCTTTCCGACACAGAGGGAGTTTCTTTGTTATTTAACGAAGAATGAGAAACCATTTGGCAACTTACTACATAATCTTCGGTTTCTCCCGACCAGCCATTTCCCTCATCATCGTCACTATCTCCATTCTCAAGTACATGGTTGAGAAACTCTTCGAGGGTGACTGGGGTCCATGCCTTCTGGTTGTACTCCTCCAGTGCGTTGATGTACTTTTGCAGGTCTGTGCGCTTGTCGTCAGGCTGCACGGGCTTCTTGGTCTTCTTCTTTCCCTTCGAAGACTTTGAAGGCTTGCTCTGGGTGTTTTGCCCATCGTTAGCAGTTTTCGGTGTAGGACACGGTTTTAGCATCCCCTCAATGATCTTGGGTTCCAACAGGCTTTACCACCTGATCGCCGGACATGCTTGAAGATCCTTCATTATTCTTTTGGTTTTAACTGAAAGGATAACTTCCCATGGAGCTTCTTCCACAAACGAACATGATGCCCCCGGCGTATCCACCTTTTAAGGAGCGTGCCTATGTGGTGGGTTCACCCTCCAGTTCTCTGACAGCGCGAATTTCTCTTGACGGTACTGGTCCTAGACCCAGTTCTTGATGATATAGCAATCTTTAATAGGGTGGCTCACCATTCGGTGATAGGAGCAGTAGTTGGGATTGTTGACGTCACCGGGCTACGGTGGGCGTTTTGGGTCCAGCAGAGTGATGAGTTTGTTGCGCTCTGCCAGTTCGAACAGTCTTCTCATTTTCTCACGGGGAAACAAGTAAGCACGTCCTAGCTTCTCCTCCAGGGATTGGCGCGGCGCGCATTGTTTTGGCGAGCAACCGATTTCGGGTCACTCGGTTGTTGTTGAGTGTCGGCAAAGAAGGACGCTTTCCCATTGCCCTTTGCATTCCAAGGGTCCATTTTGAAGAGGAAGGTCCGTGGCCCATCTAGTCCATTTGGGCCAACTTGTCAATCAAAGCCTGGAAGGTGGTCGGCTTAAAGAACGTCTTGAACTGGGACACATTCGCTTGAGGATCGAGAGTCCCTATGAACATGCCCACGGCAGGAGCTTCTTCGATGCGTTGTTTGCATTTTGATCAGAGGATCAGCCATCGGATTGCGTATTGAACCCAGGTCTCTCCTGGATTCACCCTGGCATTGATTAATGCCGTGATCGGGGTGCGTTCGCTTGCACTGGCGAACCTCTGCGTGAACAGCAATTCCATTTCCGTGAATGTTTTGACGGAGTCATTTGGGAGCTCCGAGTACCATTCAAACGCCGTTTCTGACAGGCTGCCAACGAACTGGCGAAGCAACAATTTGTCATCGCCTCCAGTATTGCCGCATAGAGCTCTGAACTGAGCGATGTGCTGATGATGATTGCCTGTCCCCTTATACAAGTGGAACTTGGGAATTGTATATCCTGGCGGGTATTTGATTTGGTCATACCAGCCCGGATACGGTCGTCCAGTTCTGACGACTTGGCTAGCCGCTTCACTTGCCTGATGAGCTCGTATTTGCTGAGCTATGTAATCATCAAGGACAACTTTGGAGATCGTTTCTTCCATGGCTGTCGATAAAGCTGGAAGAGGGTTTGATATTCCCTTAAGTCGTCTTTGATAATTATCGGTGGGTCTTCAGCTGGAGGTTCTGGTTGGATCATCATTCCAACTATGTCTTGGAACAGGAGCGCCATCTGTTTTATATTAGCCTCTTGTTTCGTGGCCTCCTTATCCTTTCTTACCAGCACTCTTCGCAGGAACTCCGTATCGGTTTCCTACTCCTGGCTCTGTTCAGACACCACTTCCAGGCTTTCTTTTTGTCCGGTGAGTGCTGCCATTTTCGTTATCATCTTGTTCAGTCGAAAATATTGCATTCTCAACACGTCAATTTCCCTACTTTTATCAACCATCTAAGGGTGTTTATTGTAAATATAACACGGATTACGAATTCATCTGTAAAATACCAAATAACACGTGTTATAGTTATAATTGACATTCTAGAGGGAAATTGAGTGTTTATTACAACACGCATGATTTTGTATATCTCAACACTGTTTATCAAGATTGTGTGCAGAAAATCCTTCAGGTCAAAGAGCCGGAATCACAGAAGTGCCGATAAAATGCATCAAGTCCAAAACTTGAGATCTGGCAGCAAACAAGAAAGAATAATGAGATTCCAAACATCAGAAGATTCCCTAAAAGCCAAAACCAAGCAATTCAGAGAAAATGAGCCATCAAGGCTACTAAATGGCCGTGGATCCGCGGCCAAATTGGCCGATCCGCCGCGGATCCACGGTTTACTTGACACGTCATCAGCTCAAAAGTCTCCAGAAGTATTCATCGTAACGGCCTTGCTTCTAGAAAACTCTCTGAAAACACGTGGCTTCTTCCAGAAGGCTCTGCATAACAAACTCATTCTAGAATATTCCTTGTAACAACCTCATTCTAGAATATTCCCTCTAACAAACTCATTTTAGAAGGCTCTCTCTAACAACCTAGCTTTGGAGGGAAGATTCAAATGAGTGGTTATAAAAGGAGATCTAAACCTAGGGTTTGGGGTTACACAATTGTTGTTGAGTTGTTCATTAATTAGGGTTGAACATTGAACCAAATTTGTTCAAGTTGAGTGATACAACTTGATACCAAAACCCTAGCCCAAATCCAAATCCAAAGCCAAATCAAGATCATTTTGAGAAGTAAATCAAGCAAGCAACCATCGATCTTTTATTCGTGAAACCAATCTTCATCAAGAGCGCGAGATCCACGACGATCCAAGTCTCACGGAGATCGAGTGGAGCGAATTTTGACGGATCTAGTTACTTCTTCAAAGGGAGCGATCGAGAGCAACATCTTGTAACCTCGAATTGAGGAAATGTGTAATTAGTCGTCGATTTAATAAAGGTGATAATTATACTTCTTTTTTTCTTTACACTCTTGCGTTATGAAGCTTCATGATCTTTGATTCATTTATTTTCATGATGCTTGATTAAATTCTCCGCTTGTGGAGGATTTGAGAGAATTGATAGATCTAATGATGATCAAATCTTAATACTAGTCTTAATTCTTATGAGATTTGTGAACCTTAGCAAAAAGAATCGTTGATCACCTAATTTGGAGCGAAATGACTTCTTGATTATTTCATTGCAAATTAGAGATCGAACGATTGATGATTTTCTTTGATAGAGGCTAGATTCGAATGATCATGATTGAAAAGACAAGGGATAGTGAAGGAGAAACCCTAGTTTCTCCAATTGATCCCTAATCTTCATCATAATCATCAATTTAGTTACAAATTATCAATAGATAAGATTAGGAATTATTAGATTCATCATTAACTATTAACTCAATCGAATCCTACAAGCTATTCTTCATTATCTTGATAAATCAAAGTTATTGGGACATTTCTTGATTCTTAATTCTAGATCTATATTCTTTATGTTTTCTTAAAGTCAAATCTCATTAATCTTGAATCATTTTCTTTACTATTTTCATTTCAATTCATCTAAAAAAAATCGATCAAAACACACATATCAGTGGACGATCCGTATTCATTAACGCGCTACATCGACACTGTTAATTGATTGCGGTATAAATTTCTTTGGTTGTGATTAAAACTTTTCCAGATACACACGAAGATGACCAATAAAATGGCGCCGTTGCCGGGGATGTGTGCTATTTTGTTCGTTTTTGTTATTTGAGTTGAAAAATTATCATTCCATCAGAATTTTTAGATCAAAATTGCATCAAGCGCTTAATGATTGGTTGTGAATTTTTGCGAAGGAATCTGGAATCATTATAGCAGTGAGATCAAGATTCAGAGAAGTTTTACAAAGTCCAGAGAAGCATAAAAAGCTGAGGAAATTTTTTTAAACCCTAATCCCTCCCTGAAGCCGCGGTTCCGCGGCCAATGAGACCTTTTTGCTGCGGAACCGCCGCCGTTTAGGGTTTTCACAGTGTGAAATTTCTCAGGTTTGCTCTCTGTACTCTCCTCTCCTCTCTGATCTTGTCCAAAATCAATTTTGTGTAGGATTCTTTGCAAAATTCGCAGTGCCGCTAAAAGAAAATTTTGTTGCGTGTTTTGATCTTGGTTGTTTGCATATTTTAATATGGAAATTAAGGGGTAAAGAACAAATTCAGATTAGGTGGGGAGTTCATTACCCTTCCTAAACCCCGGAAATCATAATACTTGAATCCGCATCACCCTCATTAACTAAAAAATATCTAGACAAGACTTTAAGGACCATCGCGCTCAATTAGGACAGAAGGAGGTCGTGGATAAAATATTGCTTATCCGCGTTTCTTTTGTGGTGTCTAAGACAAGTGTGTCTAAGGCAAGTGGTTACTTAATTAGGCCCGCTACTTATGTAGCAGAGAACCTCCCACTTACCTGTAAGTCTATGCTATCTCTCCCGGTACTTTCGGGCAAGCGGAATTTGATAAAAAACGATTTTCTTAGAGGTGGTAACATGGACTTAAAGACCCGGATCTTTGTTAAACATCTAACCAACAACCTAACTACGAGTTGCTAACTACTCGGTCAGGGGGTTATACCTTTCTTTTTCTCGAACTCCTTCGTCTTCAAGCTTCGATGGTCGTCCGAATCGGCTTCTCCCCGTTGTCTCCTTGCGCCGAAGATAGATCCACCTGAAAGCTTCAACCTTTGGCTCCTTCTTCGAACTTTGAAGAAACTAGTTCACTCGGTTTGCTAAACCTTGTGAACTAGAGTGAGTAGAGAAGAGTTTGTATGGGATTTTATCTATGGTTCTTGGTTCTCAACTCATGAGACAAGTGAACCATAGAGTCAAGAGAGGGAGAGCAAGAGGAGGAGATGAGAGCTCAAGAACAAGAGAGAGAATGAGCATGAAAGAATGAGAGAAGACTTTTCTCATTTGGCTCTCATAATCCAAAACAATCATAACACCTCATATCAATCAAGTATTATGTGATGGTTTAAGCAACCATAGCCATATCATTTCATGCACTCATTTTGCACAAAAGAGCAAGCAAGCAAAAGTCTTTGCCATGAAATGATAGCTATAGTTATCATGATGGTCAACTAGTCAAGCCTAGTCAACCGGTCAACAAAGTCAACAAGTCAACAAAAGTCAACAAGTCAACAAAGTCAATCCCTCAACAACCATGTCACCATAATACTTAATTAATATAATTGTTAATCACATATCATATTCTCATTAGGGTTGAGCAAAAAGTCAATAGTCAACCGTCAACGGTCAACAACCCAAATGAGAATCCTCTACCTCTGTCTCTCCGTCAACTGTGCATACACACCCGCATCCGCGTTCCGAGGAACACGAATGCATACTGGATAAAACAAATCCCAAAAGGTACACTAGGATCTGGCTTAAACCAACGCCCGCTAGTGTGAACTGTCCGGACACTGTACGTGCACAAGTGCACGGATGTGACCGAACCCTGTCGCAAAACCATGCGACCTGTCGCAAAATCATGCGACCTCTACTCTTTTGCCTAAAGGCGAATAGCTTTCTGTGTGGGACTCTAAAGACTCGACACTACGCTGGAAGTGGGTTTAACCACAGACCGCAAGCGGCACTAGCTGTGCGTAACGGTCCCCAGGTAGATGCCGACAAGAAGACTGACGAGGCGAAACCCATCTGAACTCCTACTGAGCCTGAATGTGACATTCTCCGTACAGTCTGGTCTGTTCGTCTGATACATCGCATGGCGGGCCTAGGGGCGGTAAACGTCAGTCCCCCAATAGCGGTACAAGTCGTGTCGGAGTGAAGCCCAAAACACCCTGAGATAACACTGGAAGCCTACCAGTATATCTTGTTTGCCCTGGCCAGGGACTGCTCGTGTAATGGCTCTCCTAGACACAGCGCGATGTCAACCCCCAATACCGGGAGAGTCGAATCCTGTCTAACCGTCACTGCCTCCAAGTGCTTCGGGACTGGACCCAACTACCACTTGTTTGCACGACTCCTTTGAGCCGTGGTAGGGTAGTAATCAAAGTATAGTGGGAACACACTCGAGGCGAAGTGACAGTGTCAAGTCAGCGGACTAAGCTGTACTCATGTCACCTGGGAACTGATAACTGACGATAGGCATAATACCAACTAGTCAGTTCCCGGCGAGTCCTGTCCAGTATACTCGTAACCCAACGAACACCTGCATACTATCTCAAGTACGACGTACCGACGGCTGTGGGACAGACCGTCTCCCACACTGGGATGAGAAGCGCATGCGCTAGTCTACTCCGGAGTATCGATGCCCTGTCTCAATAGTCCTGCGATCAGGGACCTGCATAAGGATGTGCTTATAGATTACCCAGCCCCACTAGTGTGACTGCCATCACAACGCTGCTAATCAAGCAAAGATCCTAAGGGCTCCACTAATGTGTATAGGCGATATACTAAAATAAACACATGTACACATTGAAGTAGAAACAAACCAAGTAGCATACTACTATTTTGAGCAAGATTGTATATACAAGATGAATATCCCAAGCTTCCATTAAGTAATATACAAACTAGTATGATACAGTAATGGCCTCTAGGGCATATACACTAACAATCTCCTACTTGCACTAAGGCCATGTACTGGCGTATCGAAGACCTATCATCTCGATCAGCCGCTCGAACTGAGTCTGGGGCAAGGCCTTGGTGAATGGATCTGCAGTGTTATCTTCTGCAGCGACTCTCCGAACCTCGATCTCCTGGCGATCCACGATCACCCTGATCAGGTGATACCGCCTCAAGATGTGTCTGGATCTCTGATGGGACCTGGGTTCCTTCGCTAAAGCTAAAGCCCCGTTGTTGTCACAATACAGAGGTATTGGATCAACAATGGACGGAACCACCTGAAGCTCTTTCAAGAACTTCCTCATCCAGACAACTTCTTTTGCGGCATCAGATGTAGCGATGTATTCCGCTTCCATCGTCGAGTCTGCAACGGTTTCCTGTTTAGAACTCTTCCAACACACCGCCCCTCCATTGAGGGTAAAGACAAAACCCGATATGGACTTGGAATCATCCTTGTCACTCTGGAAGCTGGAGTCAGCAAAGGCCTCGATCTGGAGGTCTTTTCCGCCATACACCAAGAACATCTCCTTAGTCCTTCTGAGGTACTTGAGAATGTTCTTTACTGCTATCCAGTGTTTCTCCCCAGGGTTTGACTGATACCGGCTTACCACACTCAGTGCATAAGCTACATCCGGTCTGGTACAAAACATCGCATACATTATAGAGCCTACCGCAGAAGTGTAGGGTATAATAGACATGCGATCCCTCTCCAAATCAGTCATGGGAGACATCTCTTTAGAGAGGGTGATCCCGTGACAAGCCGGTAGGTAACCGCGCTTGGAATCTTCCATACTGAAACTTCTCAGTATGGTGTCGATGTACCTGGACTGTGAAAGTCCTAATATCCTCTTGGATCTATCACGATGGATCCGGATCCCCAGGATGTATGAGGCATCACCCAGGTCTTTCATGGAGAACCTGTGTGACAAGAACCCCTTGACAGATTGTAGCATAGGAATGTCATTTCCTATTAAGAGAATGTCATCCACGTACAAAACGAGGAATACTACAGTTCTCGCTACAAATCTACAATAGATGCATGGTTCATCTGGATTTTTGATAAAGCCAAATTCCTTGACCGTCTCATCAAAACAGATGTTCCAACTCCGCGATGCCTGCTTTAGTCCATAGATGGACTTAAGCAACTTGCACACCTTTCCGCTACTCCCACTCTGAATGAAACCCTCTGGTTGGTCCATATAGACACACTCCTCTAAATTTCCATTTAGAAAAGCGGTCTTTACGTCCATTTGCCAGATCTCATAATCGTGGAAGGCAGCAATGGCAAGAAGGATCCGAATGGATTTCAGCATAGCCACTGGAGAAAAGGTTTCGTCATAGTCCAAGCCAAGTCTTTGACGGAAACCCTTAGCAACAAGTCTAGCTTTATAGGTCTCAACCTGTCCATCTACACCAATCTTCCTTTTGAAGATCCACTTGCATCCTACGGGTTTTACCCCGTCTGGAGCAATGTCCAACGTCCATACTTTGTTGGTGTACATGGACTCCATTTCGGTCCGCATTGCATCCAGCCATTTTACTGAGTCAACGCTCTGAACGGTCTGCTGGAAGCTAGTAGGCTCATCATAATCTATGATGCAATCCTCTCTATCCCCGTCTATGAGAAAACCGTAGTATCTCTCGGGCAGATGAGACTGCCTACTACTCCTGCGGAGCGGCGTAGGAATGTCCTGTTCTTTTGAACCCTCTGGTTCCACTAAGCTTTCAGTAATAGCTCGTGGTTCTGGAATTTCTTCCAGTTCTACTGCGCTCCCACTAATTTCCTTTTCTAAGAACTGGTGTTCTAGAAAGTGGGCATTACGAGAAACAAGGACTTTTTGTTCCTCTACGTGGTAGAAAAGATACCCCCTGGTGTTCTTTGGGTATCCCACAAACTTGCACAGTACTGAGCGTGCCTCGAGTTTGTCCGCATGCTGCTTTTTGACAAAAGCTGGACATCCCCAGATCTTCAGATATTGAAGATAGGGTTTCTTCCCACTCCATAACTCATAAGGTGTGGTAGGCACAGTCTTAATGGGAACTCGGTTCAAAAGGTATGCAGCTGATTCTAGCGCATACCCCCAGAATGATCACGGTAACTCAGCGTTACTCATCATGGACCGTACCATATCCAATAGGGTTCGGTTCCGTCTCTCCGATACACCATTATGTTGTGGAG
The DNA here is from genome assembly GCA_030015575.1 of Agapanthus africanus. NCBI lineage: Eukaryota > Viridiplantae > Streptophyta > Magnoliopsida > Asparagales > Amaryllidaceae > Agapanthus > Agapanthus africanus. The sequence goes on from CM057338.1 coordinate 236,362,993, forward strand.
TGTATGGAGGAGTAAGCTGAGAGAGAATTCCGTTCTCTTTTAAATAGTCCAGGAACTCGGCACTCAAGTATTCACCACCTCGATCCGATCTTAGAATCTTGATACTTTTGCCGGTTTGTTTTTCTACTTCATTCTTATATTCCTGGAATTTTCCAAAGCCTTCGGACTTATGTTTCATTAAGAAGACATAACCGTACCTTGAAAAGTCATCCGTAAAAGTAATGAAGTAAGAAAAACCGCTTCGCGCATGTGTAGACATTGGACCGCACACGTCGCTGTGTACGAGTCCCAAGAGCCCGCTCGCTCTTACTCCGTGTCCAGTGAACGGAGACTTTATCATCTTTCCTTTGAGACAGGATTGACAAGTGGCATACGATTGATATTCGAATGGATTCAAATATCCTTCTGTATGTAACTTTGTCAACCTTCTCTCATTGATGTGACCCAGTCTACAATGCCATAAGAAAGTCTGATTTATTTCCGGAGACTTTCTTTTGTGTGTATTCTGGACATTGAAAATCTGTGGTTGGTTTAATACGTATATACCATTGCTCAATGTACCTGACCCAATCAGAACTTGATTAAGGTGAATGTTTACAACATTGCTTACAAACGCAAATTCATAACCTTCTTTAGAAACCAAAGATACAGAAATGATATTACAAGTTGCGTTGGGTACAAAAAATCAATTATGCAAAACCAAAACATGTCCATCTGACATTCCCAGGTGATAGTCCCCTACGGCTTTAGCATCCATGCTAGCTCCGTTCGCAACTCTGAGGGTCATGTCACCTACTTTCAAAACACTACGGTTTCTCAACGCCTGCAAAGAATTACAGATATGAGATCCTGATCCGGTATCCAATACCCAGGAAGTAGAGTTTATTGAAAGACAGTTTTCAATAACATACACACCTGAAGCTGAAGCTGCAACCTGCTTCAATTCCTGTGTTCTGGCCTTCCAGGCCCTGCAATCATTCTTCCAGTGTCCTTTCTTATGACAATAGAAGCATTCTTCCTTATCTATAAGCTTCCCCGCTTTCTTTGTTGCTTTAGCTTTTCCCTTCGTATCCACTTTACTAACACCGCCTCTTGGTTTGGCGGGGGCTTTCTTCTTCTTTCCCTTGGCTTTCGTCTTGGACCTAGAAGAAGATGATCCTCCTACAAACAAAGTGGATGTTTCCCTACCTTTCTGTAGGGTGCCCTCTGCGCTCCTCAGCATGTTGAGGAGCTCTGAAAGTTCAACTTCTTTTTCTTGTAAGTTGAAGTTCAGTATAAACTGGGCGTAAGTGGAAGGAAGGGACTGGAGAACTAAGTCCGTATAGAGCTCACTCTCCAATGTGGTCCCTAGGTCCGCGAGCTCCTCAATGTAGCCGATCATCTTAAGCACATGTTCTGCTACTGATGATCCGACGGCCATCCTTGCCGAAAATAACTTTTTCGACTCTTCGTATCTTGTGATACGAGATTGCTCTCCATACAGTTCTTTTGTATGAAGAAATATGGATTCCAAGTCCATATTCTCGTGCCTCCTCTGATGTTCATTGTCCATAGAGGCAAGTACGAGGCACTTGGCCTTCGCGCTATCAATCTCCCAAGTCTTACGGATCTCCTTATCCGCGACGCTGGAAGTGGGACCAGGGACATGGGGAGCTTTGGTGGTAAGAAGATACCCCAGCTTGTCGTAAGTGATTGCCATCTTGACATTCCTGAGCCAATCTTTGTAGTTTGGCCCTGTCAGTATGTTTTTATCTAGAAGTAACTTAAGTCCAGTCATGTCGATTGGTCGCTGCAATTAGGAGAGAGAAGAAACACTCAGCTTGATGCTCTTGCAAGTTTTAGAATGGTTTTTAATTTGTCTAAACAGGATGGCTCCCACTGTTTCTCGAATCCCTCCTCAAACCAAAAAGGAAGAATTAGTCAGGATCAATCTCACCGTACAATACTTGCTTAGCCGTTCAGTCAGGCCAGTGTCGGTACTTCGAGGGAGGTTTTCCAACGCTTTCGCGAAGTTCCTTAATTAAATAACCTCTTTTTCCTGGGGGTGTAGCCCCGCTAACACCTTTCTAGACACCTACTAGGTTTATAGCATTGATCGTTTAGTGAGAAATTTCCCGAGGAGTAGCATATACTCACAGTAGGATCGGGATCTAAATATCATCGCGTGACGAAACTGAAGGAATCCTACCAGAATCATCACACTCCAAATGGTATGCAACACTAGCAAGTTTCAGTTCTTTTGAAACTCCCGATGTGGATTTTTGCCCCATGCTCTTATGACCTTGGCGTGAGGTCAAAATGTCATAAGTCACATGTCAAGTTCTTCCCATCATTATCCAGGTTAATTTGAATCCACCCGTACCTACCCTTGACGTAGGCCAAAATGGTAGTACGGCTGTCCTAAACCAACGCATTCTATCTATGCAACAGATAAATATCCGGCAGCTACCAATCACTATGCCTTGGCGTGAGGTCAAAATACATAGCTTGAATACTACCGAATATTTAACTGAAATGATGGAGGGCTACGAATGGTTTTGGCAAAACCGTGAACGTAGTGAACTTGATATAATCGATGGAACGGGATAGCTTTTAAAAGGAGTGGCTCAAGCTCCGCATTTAAAAGTTAGTTTTGAAAAGAACCGAGTGGTTTTCCGAAAGTGTTCCAACGATTTTAACTTGGTTTATTTTCTTGCATTAGTTCTTTTAATGCGTGATATTCTTGCATTAGTTCTTTTAATGTGTCCCATCATTTAATCCTACCATTGCAGAAAACAACCAAAATATGACGTACGTTTATGTCATTCGCATTCGCCACGGGGCCCCGTCATTACCCGTTAGGTTACTTAACTAACGACAGAGCGGGGGCTGGGCTAGCGCGGCTGTAAAACATAAGCAACGCCTAAATAATATCATATATAGATATATTGCAATGATAGCCATTTCAGATCACAGATGAACACATTGGATATACTAGGAATCCGCAATTCGTACGAGCCTGTAACGAAAAGCAGATTACACGGTCGTGGTGAATAGCCAATAACCCACCCAAGACCCCTACGGGTGCGGCAAACTATCCGCCAAGTACCCGAAGCGAAGCAACCTCCCTCAACTCCGTGAGTAGGCCACTCGGCACTTCGGCGTACCCGGTAGTTTGTGCACCCCCTCCATGGGTCTATCTTAGGAGCAAAAACAGTAAAAAGAAATTATACAATGACGGCTACAACCCCGACCCGGTTGTGCGGCCATACAAATAATTATTAAATCAATTTACAAATTTACATGAATTGAAAGAAAAGAAAACTCTCATCTCACAACCCCCGGCTATTCACCCGCGACAATCCAATGAATTCATATACACATTCCAATAACATTACAGATCACAGATTTGTATAACCCCCACTAATCGATATATAGCGATTAGCAGACGTTCAATACAAATATCACATTACAGAAAAACCCGTCAGCTAAAATCTTTTAGAAGTTCGATCAAAAATACGGATTTTTAGGACCCCAAAGATAAAATTTTCGTTCTGGAAAATCTGGGATGAAAATACATATACCAAAATTCCCAAAATAACCCCATAAGCACACTGTAGCAAAGAACAACCAGAGAGGAGCCAGGACGGCCGCGGAACCGCGGCAACAGCAAGCTATTGCCGCGTTTCCGCGGCGCAATGAAGAGATCAGGTGATCATTTTTCTACAGTATATTTTAAAAACCCTGAGTCGATTTTTGATGCATGATTTATCATTTTTACAGGACATAAAAAATCGACAGCAAGTTTGAAAACGGGGTTCATTTCGGGACTTTTTCTTTGATCGATCTTCTAGCTATTTTGTTAACATGTTAGATAGAGTTTAACTAGGCTCTGATACCACTGTAAGTCCATGCTATCTCTCCCGGTACTTTCGGGCAAGCGGAATTTGATAAAAAAAACGATTTTCTTAGAGGTGGTAACATGGACTTAAAGACCCGGATCTTTGTTAAATATCTAACCAACAACCTAACTACGAGTTGCTAACTACTCGGTTAGGGGGTTATACCTTTCTTTTTCTCGAACTCCTTCGTCTTCAAGCTTCGATGGTCGTCCGAATCGGCTTCTCCCCGTCGTCTCCTTGCGCCGAAGATAGATCCACCTGAAAGCTTCAACCTTTGGCTCCTTCTTCGAACTTTGAAGAAACTAGTTCACTCGGTTTGCTAAACCTTGTGAACTAGAGTGAGTAGAGAAGAGTTTGTATGGGATTTTATCTATGGTTCTTGGTTCTCAACTCATGAGACAAGTGAACCATAGAGTCAAGAGAGGGAGAGCAAGAGGAGGAGATGAGAGCTCAAGAACAAGAGAGAGAATGAGCATGAAAGAATGAGAGAAGACTTTTCTCATTTGGCTCTCATAATCTAAAACAATCATAACACCTCATATCAATCAAGTATTATGTGATGGTTTAAGCAACCATAGCCATATCATTTCATGCACTCATTTTGCACAAAAGAGCAAGCAAGCAAAAGTCTTTGCTATGAAATGATAGCTATAGTTATCATGATGGTCAACTAGTCAAGCCTAGTCAACCGGTCAACAAAGTCAACAAGTCAACAAAAGTCAACAAAGTCAATCCCTCAACAACCATGTCACCATAAGACTTAATTAATATAATTATTAATCACATATCATATTCTCATTAGGGTTGAGCAAAAAGTCAATAGTCAACTGTCAACGGTCAACAACCCTAATGAGAATCCTCTGCCTCCGTCTCTCCGTCAACTGTGCATACACACCCGCATCCGCGTTCCGAGGAACACGAATGCATACTGGATAAAACCAATCCCAAAAGGTACACTAGGATCTGGCTTAAACCAACGCCCGCTAGTGTGAACTGTCCGGACACTGTACGTGCACAAGTGCACGGATGTGACCGAACCCTGTCGCAAAACCATGCGACCTGTCGCAAAACCATGCGACCTCTACTCTTTTGCCTAAAGGCGAATAGCTTTCTGTGTGGGACTCTAAAGACTCGACACTACGCTGGCAGTGGGTTTAACCACAGACCGCAAGCGGCACTAGTTGTGCGTAACGGTCCCCAGGTAGATGCCGACAAGAAGACTGACGAGGCGAAACCTATCTGAACTCCTACTGAGCCTGAATGTGACATTCTCCGTACAGTCTGGTCTGTTCGTCTGATACATCGCATGGCGGGCCTAGGGGGCGGTAAACGTCAGTCCCCCAATAGCGGTACAAGTCGTGTCGGAGTGAAGCCCAAAACACCCTGAGATAACACTGGAAGCCTACCAGTATATCTCGTTTGCCCTGTCCAGGGACTACTCGTGTAATGGCTCTCCGGGACTACTCGTGTAATGGCTCTCGTTGACACAGCGCGATGTCAACCCCCAATACCGGGAGAGACGAATCCTGTCTAACCGTCACTGCCTCCAAGTGCTTCGGGACTGCACCCAACTACCACCTGTTTGCACGACTTCTTTGAGCCGTGGTAGGGTAGTAATCAAAGTATAGTGGGAACACACTCGAGGCGAAGTGACAGTGTCAAGTTAGTGGACTAAGCTGTACTCATGTCACCTGGGAACTGATAACTGACGATAGGCATAATACCAACTAGTCAGTTCCCGACGAGTCCTGTCCAGTGTACTCGTAACCCAACGAGCACCCGCATACTATCTCAAGTACGACGTACCGACGGCTGTGGGACAGACCGTCTCCCACACTGGGATGAGAAGCGCATGCGCTAGTCTACTCCGGAGTATCGATGCCCTGTCTCGATAGTCCTGCGACCAGGGACCTGTATAAGGATGTGCTTATAGATTACCCAGCCCCACTAGTGTGACTGCCATCACAACGCTGGTAATCAAGCAAAGATCCTAAGGGCTCCACTAATGTGTATAGGCGATATACTAAAATAAACACATGTACACATTGAAGCAGAAACAAACCAAGTAGCATACTACTATTTTGAGCAAGATTGTATATACAAGGTGAATATCCCAAGCTTCCATTAAGTAATATACAAACTAGTATGATACAGTAATGGCCTCTAGGGCATATACACTAACATTACCTGGCCACAGAAGGGATAAAGAGACAGCAGAGGATTTATCCTGCGATTTGTCTTCTGGAAGTCTAGGAGCGGTCTAGAGACTTGACCTACGTGACCATTAGATATAGGGTTGCGTGTGCATATTTGTGTGAATTTTCATAAATCCGTCCTTTTTCAAAACAAACCTATTATTTTCTCCCCTTTTTACCCTTTTCCCCCTCGTCTCTTCTTATAATGGTTGACCCAAACAGACGAACTCTTGCTGAGTTTTGCTTTCCACAACCAGATATTTTTTGTTTTCGTAATCGCTTCGGTATACCATCCGACTCTCCTATGTCCTTAAGAGATCGGATAGAACAAGCGGGTAGAAACAGTTGGCCACCTTAGTCCAGGTCATATCAACCATATCCTAATTCTACATCTATTTCAGTTGATACTCCGAGTGAAGATACCCCTAGACGCATATCCATTGCTGAGCATATAGTTAGGGCTAAAGGCCAAAGTTTCAACCCGGACCAATATCAACCATCACCACCACTGTCCAAAGAAGAGTTTGATAAGCGGTCTGTGGCATGTATGATGTCTAGAGAAAATAGCCAACCGACCAACCAATATCAATATTCTTCTTATCATATTATTGATCTTACTCCTACCTAATTTTCGCAACCATTCTATTCCTATCAATCCAATCCGACTTTTCCACCTTCTCTAGACAGTTTTTCTGATCAGTCATTTAGGAGTTCTAATTGTCCACAAGAATTTCAATTTTATACTGAAACCCCTTATCGACCCATGTTTAGTCTTGAGCAGACATTAGAAAAATATCTTGAATTGTGGAACCAAATTAGGAAGGAAATGACAGAGTGGGGGAAAGCAAATAATTTCAAACCAGCCCAAAATTTTTCAGTATATAATACGGACATAGGACAATGTGAATATTTGGGTAGTAAGACAGAATTATACACCTTTCCTAATCAAACCTTCCCTTTCAAAAATGAAATCCAAAACTCCAGTTTCACAGATTCATCGAGTACACCAAATGATTCACCAATTGACGATAGAATGTATGAGAAGTTGTGTAATAATGCAGTGTTTGATTTACCCGACTGTGAAGGGTCCATTTCGAGTGAAACCATGCCAAATCCTTGTGATCTCTACACCTCCACTCTTGAACCAAAATTGATTGAAAACCATACTTTTAATGATATGTTTGAGAATTTTAACATTCACTTGAATGAGGTGATTGACGTTGGGGATATATCGATTGATGAACCCGAAATTTTGGATGAGTATGTCCCATCAATTCATCAGGTCCTTTCACTTCCTTGTGGTCATCATCTTGAGCCTTTAATTCTTCTCGAACCCCAAATGCTTCTCGAAGTTAATAATGGTATAACCGAACAGCAGACCGAAATTCAGCCTACATTTTCCATATCTAGTTTAGCGATCCTCGACACACCAATTTGTTTACCCATTTCACCTTTTACTTTCTTCGGTTCTTCTTCTATTCTTCCTATAGTTTCAGTGAGTTTTGATGAATCACAATCCAATAGTTCAAGTTCGACAATCCCAGAAAGCCAACTTGATTTGGATATTTTTGAAATCCACAACTCCAGTTTCACAGATTCAACGAGTATACCAAATGATTCACCAATTGACGATAGAATGTATGAGAAGTTGTGTAATAATGCAGTGTTTGATTTACCCGACTGTGAAGGGTCCATTTCGAGTGAAACCATGCCAAATCCTTGTGATCTCTACACCTCCACTCTTGAACCAAAATTGATTGAAAACCATACTTTTAATGATATGTTTGAGAATTTTAACATTCACTTGAATGAGGTGATTGACGTTGGGGATATATCGATTGATGAACCCGAAATTTTGGATGAGTATGTCCCATTAATTCATCAGGTCCTTTCACTTTCTTGTGTTCATCATCTTGAGCCTTTAATTCTTCTCGAACCCCAAATGCTTCTCAAAGTTAATAATGGTATAACCGAACAGTAGACCGAAATTCAGCCTACATTTTCCATATCTAGTTTAGCGATCCTCGACACACCAATTTGTTTACCCATTTCACCTTTTACTTTCTCCGGTTCTTCTTCTATTCTTCCTATAGTTTCAGTGAGTTTTGATGAATCACAATCCAATAGTTCAAGTTCGACAATCCCAGAAAGCCAACTTGATTTGGATATTTTTGAAAATGAGGTAGATGAGTTTTTCAAGTCTTCTACCTCCATGTATTTTGACAAATCAAGTATGGTAAAATCTGACACAAAATTTATTGACAGCAAAATGTTCGATCACACCATTGATGAAAGTTTTGAAGAACTTTTTGCTCACGAACTTGCATTCCTAAACAATACGGATTTTGTGATTAATCAATCTCCACCTATAGAAGTTGAACCGCCACCACTCCTTCTTTCTAATCATTCACATTCTCGCTGTCATTCATCCTCATTCTTCTATTTCTATAATTTAAAACTCAAACCCTGTCTAGACCACCACTTATCTCTTCCCCACTTTTTCCTGACTCGATACAACATGTTTTTCCACCGACCTATACGTTATATTGATAAAATCTTTGAATGGTTGGTATTAATTTCTGGTCTTTGCAAAGTCTTATATTGACCATATAACTTTACCCTCCTCTTATGATCTTAATATTGTTTAACTCAAGTTGAGGGAGGGTTATATTTTTGGCTCTTGAAAATAAAAGTTGTCCTCAAAATTGTGAGCCAAGAATAAGTTTGGGGGAGGATTTTCTCGATCATATTTTTTGCTTCCGTTAATAAATTTCCTCCCAAGCTTACAGGTTTTGGGATCCAACAGATGGTAACAGTGAGGACACTGTTAAAAACAAGTTTGGGGGAGGTTTGTGCTTATTTGCGCATCATTCTGCATCATGCTTTGCATAAGCACAAAACATATTAAAAAAATTATTAAAAAAATCATATAAATTTTTTTGTACATAAATAAGATAACAAAAGATTAGATAGTGAAAAATTATATCTAAAAGATTAGAAAAATTTAAGAAAACCAAGAAAGTTAGAAGTTTTCTTAAACGAACTAGTAATAAGTAGTTATGAGCCATTGTCCCAAGGGTTAGTAAGATGAAAGAAGTCACTAATCTGAGAATAAAAATAAGTCTGAAAAATAGTTTCTATTCTGGAAGCCAAACATTTGAACGTTGATACCCTACTATATGCACTTACACACGTCTTGAAATTCGGGATAGTAGAGGATACCTTGAAATGCTCTTGTTTAAAAACCAAAGTATGAAGAAAATAATAAATGAAGAAAATATAAAATGGTGTAGAAAAATGAACACTGGTTTTGTAATCACCAAGGCAGCATAAAAAATATAACGAGGGTGCTTCATCACCTAGTGCCTTAGACCAACTGGTTTGGGAGTCACTGCTGAGCCTTAGGTGTTGCAAGACGAGAAAAATACTAAAACACCTAATCAGCAAGCACATGAGTAATCGGTCGGTTAGTACCTCAAGAAGTATTAACGGTCGCATGAAAAATGTGTGAGCAATCACATCTAAATATTCACCGATTAAAAAGTACTGAGATAGATGGACAAGAGTATGATAGCTTGAACTGAATTCTGCGAGTGTAGGGATGTATTATACACACACGTATGGGTATATGATCGATGTTTGGAAGAAAGGTAGGAATGAAGAAAAAAGGCGATGTTTTATTAAGGGATAATGTGATTTCTAACATTTTTTCATGACTATTAAGATAGGGCTTATGACAACTGAAAAGCTAGTATAGTTGGAAACTCTAATTTTAAAAGTCTTTCTTTTACAATTCCAATCTTTACATGTAACTTTCACAGTCTTCCTTTTTTTATGGGATTTTGTGAGTGCAATCCACTGAAAACCCTCAAGAGACAACACTCTTCCTAATAGGGACACCTAGAGATTTAAAGGCTTGTTGCACGTGCTCAGTGCAATCGTGTTGCCTACGAAAGTGTGGTAGTTAGTTTTTCTCTTTCTTTATTTTCTCCTTCTCTTAAAAAAATAAAAAAAGTTTGCTCGAGACGACCAAAGTTAAGTTTGGGGGAATTTGTTCAGTCGAAAATATTGCATTCTCAACACGTCAATTTCCCTACTTTTATCAATCATCGAAGGGTGTTTATTGTAAATATAACACGGATTACGAATTTATCTGTAAAATATCAAATAAAACGTGTTATAGTTATAATTGATATTCTAGAGGAAAATTGAGTGTTTATTACTACACGCATGATTTTGTATATCTCAACACTGTTTATCAAGATTGTGTGCAGAAAATCCTTCAGGTCAAAGAGCCGGAATTACAAAAGTGCAGATAAAATGCATGAAGTCCAAAACTTGAGATCTGGCAGCAAAAAAGAAAGAATAATGAGATTCCAAACATCAGAAGATTCTTTAAAAGCCAAAACCAAGCAATTCAGAGAAAATGAGCCATCAAGGCCACTAAATGGCCGCGGATCCGCGGCTAAGTTAGCCGATCTGCCGCGGATCCGCAGTTTACTTGACACGTCACCAGCTCAAAATTCTCCAAAAGTCTTCATCATAACGGCCTTGCTTCTAGAAGACTCTCTGAAAACACGTGGCTTCTTCCAGAAGGCTCTGCATAACAAACTCACTCAAGAATATTCCTTGTAACAACCTCATTCTAGAATATTCTCTCTAACAAACTCATTCCACAAGGCTTTCTCTAACAACCTAGCTTTAGAGGGAAGATTCAAATGAGTGGTTATAAAAAAAGATCTAAACCTAGGGTTTGGGTTTACACAATTGTTGTTGAGTTTTTCATTAATTAGGGTTGAACATTGAACCAAATTTGCACAAGTTGAGTGACACAACTTGATACCAAAACCCTAGCCCAAATCCAAATCCAAAGACAAATCAAGATCATTTTGAGAAGCAAATCAAGCAAGCAACCATCGATCCTTTATTTGCGAAGCCAATCGTTATCAAGAGCGCGAGATCCACGACGATTCAAGTCTCACGGAGATCGAGCGGAGCGAACTTCGATGGATCTAGTTACATCTTCAAAGGGAGCGATCGAGAGCAACATCTTGTAACCTCAAATTGAGGGAATGTGTAATCAGTCGTCGATTTAATAAAGGTGACAATTGTACTTCTTGTTTTCTTTACACTCTTGCGTTATGGAGCTTCTTGATCTTTGATTCATTTATTTTCATGATGCTTGAGTAAATTCTCCGCTTGTGCAGGATTTGAGAGAATTGATAGATCTAATGATGATCAAATATTAATACTAGTCTTAATTCTTATGAGATTTGTGAACCTTAGCAAAAAGAATCGTTGATCACTTAATTTGGAGCGAAATGACTTCTTGATTATTTCATTGCAAATTAGAGATCGAACGATTGATGATTTTCTTTGTTAGAGGCTAGATCCGAATGATCATGATTAAAAAGACAAGGGATAGTGAAGGAGAAACCCTAGTTTCTCCAATTGATCCCTAATCTTCATCATAATCATCAATTTAGTTACAAATTATCAATAGATAAGATTAGGAATTATTAGATTCATCATTAGTTATTAACTCAATCGAATCCTACAAGCTATTCTTCATTACCTTGATAAATCAAAGTGATAGGGACATTTCTTGATTCTTAATTCTAGATCTATATTCTTTATGTTTACTTAAAGTCAAATCTCATAAATCTTGAATCATTTTCTTTACTATTTTCATTTCAATTCATCTAAAAAAAATCGATCAAAACACACATCTCAGTGGACGATCCGTATTCATTAACGCGCTACATCGACACCGTTAATTGATTGCGGTATAAATTTCTTTGGTTGTGATTAAAACTTTTCCAGATACACACGAAGATGACCAATCACATCTCCTGGAGCCTTTGTTGTTACTCCCGAGCTTTTGTCAATGACCGAGTTTGCGGCCGATGACTCACGGAAGCACGTCTCTCCTCTTTTCCGGAAGCCATGTAAACCGTGTGCACGATCATGCCCGCAGACTTGGGATATTTGGATCCATCACCTTTGGGATTTGCCGCTGGCGGTGAGAGATTCTCCGGCCTTCTCTTTTTATGAGAAGTCGAACTTGAAGGAGCCATTGTAATAGGGGCCTATGTAGAAGACGTCCGTCGCTGTATAACGGAGGGATAGTCTTTCTCCTGCCGAACCTTCATTTTCTTCAGTCGGGAAAAGTAGTCTTTGTCAATTACAGAATCTTGGACTTTCCGCCAGACACTGTGGATTTAGGAGGACAACCGCTCAGGGGGCTGCTCCGGCTTTGCCTGCTTCATATTTTCAGCAGGAAGTGGAGATTTCTTCAACACCACGGTTGGGGAGTTCTTTCGCACCCTCCTAAGCGGTTCAAAGCTGTTCCCGGTTGGAACAACAGCGTCAAGTTTCACCATTGAAGCTGGTGGAGTAAGTCCAGAGGGGGAGTTGCCCCAAGCTCTTCTCACTCGGCGCCAGTGACGATGTCGAGCATGCTTTGACGATAGGACCACCTCAGTTGTGGAAGCAGCTCCGTCGTGCCCCCTGCTTTCGTTAGGGGTTGCTGCTGGTGCCAGCCTATCGAAGACCAACGTCCGTTAAGGGGGAATGACCAATCTTTCAAAGGCCGACTTTATGGTAAGGAAAGCACTTTTGATGACTTCGACCATAGCAGGACTTGGCAGGAATATTCATTTTGGGATAGCCCCTTCAGGTATCACGAGCCTCTTTGCGGGCCCACTTGAGCTTCGGTTCAGCCTGTTGAAGACTGAGATAGCAGACTTGGACGACCCGTTGAGAGGGTCTGTTACGTTATAAAAAAGGGATGAGGGAAAGTTCCTCACTAAACAGGCCCCACGTGTTTAACACGTGAGTTCCTATATGCAACGCATATAGGCACAACAATTAAAACAATTGCTAGGCTAAAACACCCCCACGTGTTTAAAATGTGAGTGCCTATATGCAACGCATATAGGCACTGCAATTAAAACAATTGCTACGCTAAAACAGCCCCACGTGTTTAACACGTGAGTGCCTATTTGCAACGCATATAGGCACATCAATTAAAACAATTGTTAGGATAAAACAGCCCCACGTGTCTAACACGCGAGTTTCTATATGCAACGCATATAGGCACATTAATTAAAACAATATCTAGACAAAAACAGCCCCACGTGTTTAACACGTGAGTGCCTATATGCACCATATATAGGCACAGCAATTAAAACAATTGCTAGGCTAAAATAGCCCCACGTGTTTAACACGTGAGTGCCTATATGCAACGCATATAGGCACAACAATTACAACAATTGCTAGGCTAAAACAGCCCCACGTATTTAACACGTGAGTGCCTATATGCAGCGCATATAGGCACTGCAATTGAAATAATGGCCATGCTAATAAGCCTCACGTGATAAACACGTGAGTGCATTTCCCTACGTAGAATTAAATTCTACTCAACAAGCAACCAATCCAACGGTGATTAAGAATAGAATTAAATTCTATTGAACTTTTAAACGGGAAATGATATTTTCTGTTAAATAGAAAGTTGGCGGATCAAAGATCTCATGAGTTGGAAAATATTTTTCATATCTCTTTAAAATAAAGAAAAATTGTTCTCCGTTAAACCAAGCATCCTTGGATTAAAAATCCAACGGTGATTAAAAATCACCAATCTACAGAATAAATTCTGTACGGGATAATATTTTCCTAATCTTGTTTAAGAAACAAGAAAATATGTTCTGAGACAGAAACCCTTGAATCAAAAATCCAACAGTGGGTAAAACCTCCAAATCAATTGAAGTCTCTCAATGAGAGATTTCCTAAAACTAATTAACAAACTTCTCTCCACTATATAAAAAACCCATGACTTCAAGTTAGCAAAAAAGAAAAAAAAAGAGACGGAATAAATTACTCAAGCAGAGAAGAAAAAAAGAGAGGAAAAGAATTCAATTCTCTAAAAGAAGAAGATCCCTTTCTTAAATAAAAAAAACCCTAGGTATGAAGAAAATACAGATATTATCTTATCCCTTGTTCATCTCTTTAAGGGTTTAAACCTTCATACAAAAACTTAGTTCTTCCTCTGGTTGAGATTTGCAGAAGAAAATCTCCCCACAAGTTGAGAATTTAATTCTCATTGGGGAGATTCTGTTATGCAGATTCAAAATATAGGGGAAAGAATTAAGTTCAAATAATTTAATTCTTACAAAAGTATATAGGAATTTAATTTCTCTGAAAACACTAGGGTTTAACCGTGTAAAAATAATTTATTTATTATAAAACAAGAGACTTGAAATTCTCTAAGCTCAGATCCCAGCATCGTTAATATGAGATCAAGATCTTCATGCACGTACAAGGAAAGACCGGTGATTCATTAGTATTCAACACTATAACAAAACCTCAAGTGTTTCCCCACGTGAGCACATTTGATGAACGAAAAGAATAGTTGAGACCGAGTCACGTGTTTCATACGCGAGCATTTAAAAAGAACAAGAAGTGCCTCCTAGGCCAGTCACGTGTTTCCCACGCGCCCCCAATCAAATGGTTAGCACTTATATGAAAAAGGAAATAGACCCAAAAACAGCGCTCACATTTTGAAGGCGCCTCACGTGTTCGCACGTGAGCACCATAGGGTCCAAGTGCTTAGCACTTATAAAAGAAAGAGAAATAAAATCCAGATAACAGTTTCCATTTCGGGCGCCTCACGTGCTCACACGTGAGCCGAGTTCTTAGCACTTATAAAAGAAGAGGGAAATAAAACCCAAAGCGGATAGCCATTCCAGTTCCGGCAGATGAAGTTGTCAAAGGGGCTTCTCATACTAAAGGATCGGTCTTCGCAAGATTGGTCGTTCCAACTCCTGCTACGGGTGAAGTCGTCAAAAATACTTCCCTTACCTGTCACGATCCGAAAAGTACAGAACTTGACCGGCACTTAAATTACGAAACGCCTCAAGACGTACATAATCTAAGTAAGCCAAAACCCAGAAATCGAAACCAAGAAGCAGTAGAGTGAAGGAAAAACCAAATTAAAGCAAGTAGTTTTAACAACATAGGCCGATGTATATATTTTTAAAATCTCAAGTATTTTCTGAAAATTTCGGCAGAGTCTCCTTTGTAAATACTGGTCCCCAAATGGGATACAACATGAATAGTATACGAAATGATAAACGACATCCCCAAGCGGGAGTTAGCTCTTCGTCAATCGACGGTCACAACCATGCAAGCAATATAATATATAACGCCGAAGGGCAAGGATCAAAACTCGAAAGAAAACCCAAAAACAACATGAAAACCATAATAATACAACACGCGACTCTAAGGTCGAAAGAATAAACAACTGGTTTTCTAAGTCTGAAATAATATACAAGTCATGTTGATGGAGTTTTACTAGATACAACAGAAATAACAAATATACATTGGTGGTCCTGATGCAAAAGAACCCATCTACCAAAGCAATCACCCGAAAGGAACAGTGTGCCAACAAAACCGCAACGAAAGCTGTACGGCAAAACCTGCAAGGAACTGTGGAACAACGGGGGTGAGTTGCCAACTCGTGAGTAGAAAACATCTACGAGTAGAAATCAAATGTATGACATAAATCCTAGGTCATACGATCAAATAATATCCTCAAATAATATCCGGGTCCATCTATATATAAGTGTAATACTACATGCTCGTGTCAGTACCTCAGGTACCAACATATCAGATATATGATGTATGAATGCATGATGAATGAAAACAGAATACATCAAGAGTGAGACAACTGTTTTCTTTAATTAATGAGACTTTTGTATATATATAAATCGGGTATCATCAATGAAATCAACAGAGAAATCAGTGTCAAGCATCGACACCAAAACATAAATCTCAATATCTCAAAATCTCAGTATCTTGATATCTCAAATCCCAATATCTCAGGCATCCGTATCATCTGCGGGATCGACCAGTGGGCTCCAGCAGAACGGATCAGCCTGTATCCATCTCATGACTCCGGTCGGTATTCTCCGGATAACCGATGAGTCCAAATAATATCATCGGTAGGTAGTGCCCCCTGCCAGGCTCATCATCCTCCATGAAATCACTCTCGTCTCAGGGTACCTCACCGGGTCCACCATGTACCCGAAACAGTTACAATTCCTCCTTGAATCGGGTCTCGAAATCCAACAGCTATCATGAAAACTCATGGTGGATGACTCATACATCATGAGAAAACTGCAACTTGCATTTTAAAAAGAGGGAGAGAGAGAAGTTTATGTATATTCTTGCTATTTTCCCCCAAATCCAGAAATCTCATGTAAATCCGAAATCATCAAAATCAATATACCAAAAAACAGTGAATACCAGCATAAATCTCCATAATACTGCATAACCAATGAATATATGAATGCACCTAATATCATGCAATGAATGCAATATTTAAACTAGTATATGGAAGCTATAACATATTGCGACTATCAGCTATCAAGCTATGTCAATGAAAAGGTATTTTCTAAATTGTACGTGACATGACAATTACCGATGATGATGTGTGTGAGCCGGTAAGTAAGTGTATATGGAACATACGCATCATCGGTAATGGTGCTGGTGTCCTGACAGCATGGTTCATAATCGCTAAGTACACAATAAACATGCAATGAGACGATAACAACATGATAAATGGCAATGAATAGTAATTGCAACAATAATATGTAGAGCATGAATGATAACGTAACAACAAGGAATCTAAATCGCTACACCTGTGTTATACTGTTTTGCCATTTGAAATAGTACGAATCATGGTGTTTTGAAAATAAGGGCTATGGTGTTTTTAAGAAAATGTACGTCTTTTGAAATATCCGTAGTATCCTTTGACATGTCTTTAAAATCCTCACGATTCATTAGTTTTGGAAATAGGTATGATTCGGGTCCAGTCTAACATCTACTAGGTAACTATAAGTCTAACTAACAACCAATCGGAAGGGGTATGAAAACTACCTAAATCTCAGTCGATATATATATATATGTCTATAATAGTCGGTGATCCCGCCTCAATAGTATCCCATACGATACCCTATATAATATGACATTCTCGAGTCAAGAGTGCGGATCTATCATCAATATAGCTCGTACGGTAAATCCGTCGTACGGCCTCCCAAATCTGGGACAGGTCAAATATCACATTTATCCCATTATTCGTCTGGTATCCTTTTCATCATATAACATGATCTGGGGGTACTGATCTAAGTCTAGTACAATACTGATACCATCTATGTAATGCATGCGTGTGTATGAAAACACCACGCCTAAAGAACCCGCTAAAATATCATGTCGTATCTCAAATATGAACCATATCATATCACCGACCTCATGGTCCGAAGCCCAATTTCATCGACTCATCTCCAATCCCAAGTACTTATCCTTAAAATCCATGTAAAATACACACACACACACACACACACACACACATATATATATAGACACACACATACATACATATACATATCCCCATATACGCACAAGTAAAATAAATGTATGCATGCGTGTGTACGTGTGGGTAAAAACCTATTTTAGGGTTCGCGACTAAGAAGCTAAACTAAGCTACTTCTAACTATCCTAAACTAAACCATAAACAAAAAATCATATCTTGATAATCATCCTTGTATCATAAAACACATATATAAACATATATATCATAAACTATACTACAGACTGCTGGGGTGCTATACGCTATCCACCCGACTTCCCCCGTAGATATAATCTACTCACCTTGATCTTGCTTGCTGGAGTCGATGACGCCATACTCATCCTCGTCGTCTCGAAGTCCACATGGGGTACCTACGTACCATAACCCATCGTATCGCATTAAAGTCCGACTCATGACCAAATCGACACACGAATCTCACATAGGTCAAAACCTATGGTTTGCTCTCTCAAATCAACCCAAAACCCTCGACATCGGCGTACAAACGCTGAGTGATCGAGAAAAACTCAAACGCACCATTCGTGGTTTCACAACCCACTAAATATATATATGAAATAGGGTTTAAATCATCAAAACATCAAATTCGCTTTAAAAGCTATTTTTCCTAAAACCTAGTAAGCAAAATTAACTACTTTAATACAACATCTTGATGTTTTAGCAAAACTAGCGGTCACAATATTCACTAATTAGCTTAAATAGGCCACATAAAGATTTACTAGATTTTTAATCTTACTAAATTACATTAATCCAAAAACCTAGCTAGCAAAATTTTCTATTTTAGTCCAAAACTTGGTGTTTTAACCAATCTAACTATTTTAACAGTTCTAGTGGCTATAATGTTCTTTAAACATATTAATTAAGTCATACCAATGTTAATTAGATTTTAAATTTAACTCTTAATATTAATCTCAAAAATCTAGTTTGCATAAAAATCACAAATTTGGGCAAAATAAATGTAACAAATTTGAAATTTAGCAATTTGGTTATGTTTTAGCATGCTCAAGATGTAAAGCTACACATCACAACCAACATCAAGTAAACAAACCCAAGCTTCAATTAAAAACCCTTCTCTTGATAATTTTTCCATGAAATTAAACCCTAATTAAATACCTAATTAGGTTAGATTAAGATAATTTAGCAACAATTAAAACATGGGTTAAGATTATACCTCAAAGATCATGAGATCTCATATGCAACTTGTCTCCAAAATGCAAACTTTTCATCAAGATCCATACTATAGTAGCCAAGAAATAATGGGTAAGGCTTGGATTTTGAATTAGCTTTGATTTTGTATGGATTTTTGAGGCAAAATTGTGGATTTTTGATGAGAAATGAGAGGAGAGAAATGGGAGGGGCTGCTGCAGATTTTGGTGAAGGAGCTCGGCCAAATTGGGTGAGGGGAAGAGAGAGGTAAGGGTGTGCAAGTTAACAAAGTTGTCCAAGTCAACAAAGCCCATACTCTTTCATTCTTGTTTTCTTTTTAAAATTTTCTTTTTCCTTTGTTTTCTTTCGAAACGAGGTGAAGGAAATTGGGAGGTTTCCTGCTGGGCTCGGCCAGCATATGGGGATGGGGTGAGAGGGTGTGGGTGAGTGTGGGTGAGGAAAGAAAATGATAAATATTATACCCCAATTTCTATTTACACTAATTTCACTATTTAAACCTTTTTAGTTTATATTTTCTAAAACCATCTTAATAATTTCTTTTCATTTCAAAAATAATATTTTACATGTTAGTTTAGTGTGTCATGATGCACAAAATTTTTATTAACCCATTCCAATTTATAATCATCCCTAATTAAATGTATTAGTGACGGCTTAAAATAATATTAAAATAATTAATTTCGGAAAATTTTTCAGTAAACCATAAATTTTACAAGTGGCTCAATAAACTCCAAATACTAGCAATTACATAGCTAGAATATGTATATTAAATTTTATATTAAAAGATACTTATATCGTGATTTTTACGGAAAACACCCGTTATTTTACCGATTATCCGAAATTTCACCTAAACAATTTTCAAAACGTTACACTACAAGAAGTTCGGCCTTTGAAAGATTGACCGTCCCGTCTCAACGGACGTCAGTCTTCGACAGGCTGACACCAGCAGTAGCCCTTCACCAAAGCAGGGGGCATGAGGAAGCCGCTCTCACAACTGAGGCAATCCCATTTACAAGGCATGCTCGACATCGACACTGGCGCTGGGTGAGGAAAGCTGAGGGAAACTCTCCCTCTGGACTTACTCCACCAGCTCCAATGGTGGAAGTTGACGCTACTGTTCCAACTGGAAACAACTTTAAACCGCCAGGAAGGGTGTGAAAGAACTCTTCGACCGTGATGCTGAAGAAATCGCCCCCATATGTTGAAAACATGGTACAGGCGAAGCCGGAGCAGCCCCCTCAGCGGCTGTCCTCCCAAATCCACAGATTTTGGCGGAAAGTCCAGGATTCAGTGATCAATAAGAACTACTCTCGTCGGCCGGAGAAAATGAAGGTTCGATGAGAGGACAATAATCTCTCTAGCATGCAGCGAGGGACTTCTCAGGCGCCTGTTACAATAGCTCCTTCGACTTTTACTTCTTACAAAAAGAGAAGGCCGGAGAATCTACCACCACCGGTGGCAAATACCAAGGGTGATGGATCCAAACGCCTCAAGTCTGGGGCCATGATCGTGCACACGGTGTACATAGATTCCGGGAAAGAGGAAAGCCATAATTCAATGGGTTATTCACCATAAACTCAGTCGTTGACGAAAGCTCAGGAGCAACAACAAAAGCTCCAAGAGATGCCGATGAAAATGGAAGCACTCATTGGGCAAAAAGAAAGCCTGAAATCGACGTCTGAACAATGCCAGGAGCAGAAGACTGATACAGAATTTCTGCGAAGGGTGCTCGAAAAGAAGGATAAGGAGGTCGTGGAACAGGCTGCTAATATAAAGGAGATGGTGCTTCTGTTCTAAGACATGGTTGGGATGATGGTCGAGCCGGAACCTCCAGCCAAAGACCCTCCGATAATCATCGAAGACTACAGAAGGGAAACGTCAAACCCTCCATCGGCTTTCTCAGCAGCCAAGGAAGAAACGATGTCCAAGGCTGCCCTTGATGGACTATATTGCTCAACAAATACGAGCTTATCAAGCGAGTGAAGCGGCTGGCCAAGTCGTCAGAACTGGGCGACCTTATCCAGGCTGGTATGATCAAATCAAGTACCCGCAAGGATATGCGATCCCTAAATTCCATGTGTATAAGGGGACGGGCAATCCACACCAGCACGTTACTCAATTCAGAGCTCTGTATGGCAATACTGGAGGCGACGACGAATTGCCGCTTCGCCAGTTTGTTGGCAGCTTTTCAGAGACGGCGTTTGAATAGTACTCGGAGCTCCCAAATAACTCCGTCAAGACGTTCACGGAAATAGAACTGCTATTCACATAGCGTTTCACAAGCGCAAGCGAGCGCACCCCTATCACTGCTTTAATCAATGCTAGGATCAAGCCAGGAGAGACTAGGTCATATCAATGCGACACAACTAGATAAGTAACATAAGGATGAATATTTGAATCCGTTCGAATTTTTATCTTATGATACTTTCTAGTATTGTCTCAAAAGTAAAATGACCAATAGTCCGTTTACTGGAAACAGAGAAAGAGTTACTGAACTCTTGGGACGAATACATGATGATGTATACGGTCCTATGTCTATAAATGCCAGGCTTGGTTCTTCGTACTTCATTATATTCATCGACGATCTCTCAAGATTCGGACATGTGTTCCTATTGAAACACAAGTCTGAAACTTTTGAGAAATTCAAGGAATATAAGTTTGATGTTAAGAACCATTAAGTCCTTAGATAAGATCGGGGAGGCGAATACTTGGGTATGGAGTTCCTGGATTTTCTAAACAGATAATTGGATTCTCTCTCAGTTTACTCTTTCGTATACACCACATCACAACAGTGTATCAGGGCGGAGGCATCACTCCTTATGAGATATGGTGTGCTCTATGATGACTATGGCCGAGTTACCTGTTTCCTTTTGGTGTTATGCACTCGAGAAGCTGCATACCTATTGAATGTGGTTCCAACCAAATCAGTGCCTACTACTCCATATGAGATATCGTATGGGAAGAGACCATGCATTAAACGAGCTAAGATATGGGGTTGTCCGGCCTATGTTGAAAAGAAAAATCACGACAAATTCTAAGTAATGTCAGTTCCGTATAAGTTTGTTGGATATCTAAAACATTCGTGATGGTATATCTTCTACCACACTGAGGAAAAAAAGATGTTTTGTTTCTCAGCATGTCACCTTTTTAGAAAAAGGAATTTCTTATGAAGAAATTAGTGGTCATGAGATATAACTGGAAGGAGTTCCAGCTAGACAAACCAACAGCTGATGATTTGGCAAAACCAAAGTATTCAATAGTCTCCAACGAACCTCAGCCTCTCCGCGAATCTGGTAGGGTTCCTCATATACCTGAGAGATACTACGGTTTCCTCGTAGACGGTGGGAGCGAGGATTGCATCATGGTAGATGATGACCCAACCAGGTTCAGGTAAGCCATCGCGAGTGGGGACTCTGTGAAATAGCTGGATGCTATGCGATCAAAGATGGAATCCATGTACACCAACAAAGTATGACTTTGAATGTTGCACCTAAAGGGGTACAACCCATCGGGAGCAAGTAAATCTTGAGAAGACTTTTGTTGTAAATGGAAAAGTTGAGACTTTCAAAGCTAGACCAGAAGAAAAGGATTTTCTTCAATAACCAGGCGTGGTTTATTTTCCTCCAGTGGCTATTCTTAAGTCCATCAGGATTAAAGCACGCATCGCGGAGTTGGAACATCTGTTTTGATGTGGCAGTCAAAGAGTTTGACTTCATAAAAAAGGTAGATAAACCTTGTATATACAAGAAGGTTGTAGAGAGTAAGGTTGTCTTCCACGTATTGTACATAGATGATACTTTTGATAGGAAATGGTTTCCTATGCTGCACTCGTTCAAGCTCCTATTATCACAAGGATTCTCCATAAAAGATCTGGATGATACCTACTACATCTTGTGGATTATGATATATAGTGATAGATCTAAGTGGATGTTGGGAGTGTCCCAAATCCAGGTATGTTAACACCACACTAAAGGGGTTAAGTATGGAGGATTCTAAGCGTGGTGGTTCGTCCACTTACTCAGGAATCACTCTCTCCAAAAAGATGTCTTTCAATACTGATTTGGAAAGAGCTCACGTGCAAGGGATACCCTATGCTTCGGCAGTAGGATCTGTCATGTATGCGATGTTATGTACCAAACCAGATGTAGCTGACTCACTAGGAGTAGTGATCAGGAACCAATCGGATCTAGGGAGAATCACTGGAAAGCTGTAAAGGACATTCTTAAGTACTTGAGAAGCATTGAAGAAATGTTCTTGGGGTTTTGGTAACGGTGAACTCCAGTGGGAGTCCTTTACCAATTCGTGCTTCTAAGGTGATAAGGTCGACTGAAAGTCAGTCACAGACTTTGTCTTTACCCTCAGTGGAGGGACGGTATGTTGGAAGAGTTCCAAGATAGATACCATGGCATACTAGACGATAAAGACTGGATACATCGCTACCAACAATACTACCAAAGTGGATGTCTGGATAATTCTTATTCATGAGATGAACATGGTTCCTACCATTGAGCATCCAATAACTGTTATTGACAACAATGGAGTTATGGCTTTGGCTTAGGAACACCGGTCCCATCAGTGATCCAGACATATTCTGAGGACAGTATCACCTGATAAGGGAGATGGTTGATCTCCAAGGGATCAAGGTAAGGAGAGTTAACGTGAAGGATAACACGGCGGATCCACTCACAGAGGCCTTCCGTAAAGAGACTTATATAGGGCATTGGGTATGTGATACTACAACAAATGGCCTTAGTGCAAGTGGGAGATTGTTATTTATATGTATGCCCTAGAGGAAATAATTATACATGTGATGTATATTATAGTAGATGCTTGGACATATATAGGGAGGACTTTCTAGCTCGACATGATAGTATGCTATCTGGTTGCTCTTTATCTTAACATGTACACCGACTGTCTCTCTATTACATGTTTATAAAGCCCTTAGAATGAGTACTTGACTACCAGGATTATGATGCAGATCATACTAGTGGGGCAGAGGTAGTCGGTAAGTACATCCTTCAATTGTTCCTAGTCGTGGGAGTATCGAGACAAGGCATCGATATTCCAGAGTAGACTAGCGTATATGCTTCTCAACCCATATGATGGGCGATGGATGATCCCATATCCATTGGTGTTTGACATCAGAGAAGGTATACGGGTGCTCAGTTGAGACTGGATACACTGAACGGACTCGCCGAGAACTCGTAGATGGTATTATACCTATCGTCAGATAGCAATTCTCTGGTGACACTGGTACAGGTTAGTCTGTCGACCTGAGATCGTTATAGAGTTTTGTGTGATTCCCACTGTGCTTTGATTTCCACCTTACCATGTTCAAGAGATCGTGCAAAACGGTGGTTTTTGGGTACAGTCCCGAGTCACATGGAGGCAATGAGCGATAGAAGGTGATTTCGTCTCTCCCGGTATTGGGGGTTGATGTTGCGCTATGCTTGATTGGCCATAATAGGAAATTCTTGGCCAGGGTTACTGAGATCTACTGGTAAGTGTTATCAGTAGTTTCTCGAACGGTTATGGGCCTCACATCAGCATGACTTATCAGGGCTATTGGGGTCTGATGTTTACCACCCTTTGGCTGAGATATGCGACATATCTGACGAAGAGACCGTACTGTATGGTAGTGTTACTGATTGGATTCGCAGGAGTATGAGAAGGTTTACTTGTTAATCTTCTGATCGCTCAATACCCGAGAGGCTGTTACGTTTAGCAGACCGTTTGCGGCTTGTAGGTGACTAATATGATCACCATCTACTGCCGGCGTATTGACGAGTCTTTAGAGTCCTACACAGAGGTTTCTTAGCTCAAGCGAAATGAAGTAGGAGCACATATGTGATATGTGCGGGACTGAGATTAATATGCGTTTGTGATACCTTATTCTATTCTCGCGATATGAGATATCGGTCGGTTATATGTGAAATAACCGGGCTGTCGAATCAAGTGTTGATTCGACAAGTTGATACATTATATATTAGTCGGTTGTATATGATATAGCCGGATTATGAGATAAAATGTTGATTTAATAATTTAATGTATAATTATATATTTGATATATTATCTTACATTAACTAATATTAGCTCACTTAAGTTTTCTTTTTCTAACTAGTGTACACTTAGTATATATGTGATATATATTAATGTACATCTTTTGTGTCTTGCTTGATGCCACATGATACATGGGTGTATGAGACTTACACCATGCTTATAATAATGTGAGAGTTTTGTTTATTTAAAGTAAATCAAATTAGTTGGAAATTTCCACATGGTTGAAGCTTGTAGAAGCTTGTGGAACTATTGACCAAGTCCACTAATTTTGTTTTACTTGAAAATATTTATTAACCCAACCATTATTGTTTACCCATTGTTTATTCTCTACATGAGTTAGTGTATGACACTAACTCACCCATGGTTTCTATTTTCACTCATTATTCCATTCACACTTCATCTTCTTCCTCATCTCCAAAAAGCTTTCTAGCTTCATGAGAGGTGAAGAAATATAGTGAGAAAATTATTTCTAAAGTGAGCAAAATTCCTACTTCATCAATCTCTTCTCTACTAGCCATTTAGATTGAGTTATTTCTTCACCAAGTTCATCACTTAGTGAAGAGATAGCTTGATTTAGTGTCTCCTAAACGTAGATCATGTTCGGCCTCGAAGACTTCAAGCAAGCTTGTTAATTTCACCTTGTGGAGCTTCACTAGAGTCCGGAAGATCACTACTTGGAGCGAAGGGACTACAACATGGAGCTATTGAAGTGAAGGACCAGTCTACAAAGGTTGTATTCCTTGTTCACTTAGATGTAAAGATGTTTACACTTGTTCGTCTAATTCTCTAGTTCAGATTCTAGCGTTAGGGTTCTTTAGCACGCCAATATTTTGAAAACGGCATGGTCGATGCCTCCCAAAACCCAGCGGCCGCCTAAGGAACCCAGCAGTGGTATCAAAGCCATGCTTGAGAATTAGATGATGTTGTAGTATTACGAAACCGAAACAACTCCGAAACACTCGAAATATAAACCCAGTTTCTGTCGAATTTTTCAAGGTGTCTAAAATTTTTTTAAGCAATTGCAGAATGTTACATGTGATGTGACATAAACACAGTAGAAAATTGAGCCCCTCTCGCCGGAAAATGGCCGACCACATAGCATTAAAAACCGGCCTGGTTGGTTTTTTAAGATTGTTCTGGGTTGAATTTTTTAGGGTGTTCCAGTCTATGGGTTTTGGTGTTTTAGGTGTTGCTCGTTTTTGCTAAAATTGCATGTGATGTTATCTTTGTGCAAAGGATATTCGAAGTGTTTTGTATTCGTAATTCTAACATCATTTCGGGTTAATTAGATGACGTTAGAATGTTCGAACGGATATTAACAACCCATTTTTTCCCTCGCTGGAAATTTTCCAAGAGTTGGATTTTTCCAAGTTTAAAATCTTCAGAAAATCATGCAGGTGATTCTGTGAACCCTCTAGAAAAACGAAATCCTAACTCGATTCTGTGACCATCGGAACCGCCACCAAACCCTAGGGTTTGTGGTAGTTCCGCGGCGCCATAGGTGAGGCAAAGGTTGACCATTCTACGGTTGGTCCATAAGTGCTATAGCATGTTCTGGGTACTTTTTAAACTCCGCTCAAGTGTTGAGCTCTTTAGGAAATTTTGGGTGTTTGTTGGTTCGATCGAAAAGTTGTTGGTTCGATCGAAAAGTTTAACATCGTCTAACTATCTGTGATTATGATACAATATTTGGAATTCACAAATTTAGTTTTGTGAAAACTAATTTGAATTTTATAAATCTAGCAAGTTAGTCTCATTTGATCGGTTGCCACGGGATTTTGATGTGGATTAAAAGTCCGTCGCAATTACGTAGTGTACGCGGATACTCGCCGGGTAACCTTACCAGATAGCCATGCCCCATAGCCCCGAACAAGTGACTGTAGGAGAACCCAGTTGCCAAAAGCATCCGTTCGGGTGCTCACGGCCGCGGTGTTCCACGTAAGTGCACTTCGCCGACAACATCGGGGGTGCGGCCGTCTACTAAATTTTCTGACGAGCATTCGACCAGGTTGTCGGGAATCTTATTGAATTACCCGACTGGTTATTGAAAAGTGTTTACAATGTCGAGACTAAATTGCGGGGTTTATAATTGTTAGGCATGCGATGTCTAAGGAATTCATTTGGTTAGGCATGAAATCCAAAAGTATATGATACATTGGGTTTATGATGTCTAAGATTGTTGTGGATTCCAATTGTTGTAGTTTTTACTTTCTTTTCTGCGTCCGTAAGTGTAATATGTGGTGTATCCCCGGTTTTGTTGCTATATGTCAACGACAATTGGGATACGCATATTTACTTATGTTGATGACATGTGATATTATGTGTTGCTGTGATATGTTATATTGGATCGTTGTATTTTGAATAGCCGGGGTTTTTATATGAGATGAGAGTTTTTCATTTTCATTCAGGTAAAAACTTGTATGTAATATTCTTTTATTGGGACACATCCAGGTTGAGGATGATGTCACCATTGATGTATATTATTTACTTTTCCGCATTAGGATAGACCCAAGGAGAAGAGCACAAGTAACCGGGTTATAGAATCCAGTGGGAGACCATCTCGAGGAGTCGAGACCGGGTCTCCTAACTCTAGAATTGGGAGGGTTGCTTGCTGCTCTCGTAGGGGTCTAGAGATGTGGGTTTGGCTATTCATCGCGACCATGGAATCCGCGTTTTTTACTGGCTTAATTTAAAACACGGAATTCCTAGTTTATCCAATATTTCATATGTGTTCTTCTGCTGCTGATATTCTGTGATGTCATCACTTGATATTCTGAGATGAATGCTTATATTATATATATGATATATAATTAATATTGATGCTTTCGTTTCTTCTGTGATACTTAGGAAGCATATTTGATGGGACTTCATTAATAAGATTAATGAAGTAAAAGAAACCTGAAGATATTGCAGAATCTTGTTTTAAAAACTGATAGCTCTAGTTCTTGCTTTGCATAACGGTATTCCTTGTTGAATATCCAACACCTTATTCGATAAGGAAAGAGCCGAGATCCCTTCACCGGGAGTGACCTCTTTAGCAAAACTGGTAGATGGTACAACCCACTCGGTTTTGTCTTTTGATTGCTTTTTAGTTCATGCTTTGTATAGTGGTATTTATGAAATATCTATCACCTCATTCGATGAGGAAAGAGCCGAGATCCCTTCACCGGGAGTGACCTCTTTAGCAAAACCATCAAAAGCCTAAAAAATATTTATTTTCAAAATCACTCGATTCTACAATGATATCAAGTTCATTACGCAAAATGTTTTCTTAAAAACCTGTCGTAGCCCTCCAACATTTCAGATAAGGACTATTTAGTATTCGTGCTGCGTTTGTTGGCCTCTGTCAAGGCATAGTGTGCGGTAGCTGATTAGTGCTTATCTGCAAAGCATGTGATGCGATTGGATTAGGGTAGTCATATGACCTTGTTGGCCTCTGTCAAGGGTTGTACGGTTAGGTTTAATTCAATCATGAAATGTACGGGTTGAACTTGACTAGTAGCCTATGGTATGTTGGCCTTTGTTAAGGTCATAGGACGTTAGGGACAGAATATTATCGGGAATTTCAAGTGTTGAAATTTGCAATGAGATTGCATACCTTCTATGAGATAGTTGGATCCCGATACCCACTGCGAGTAAAAATTACTCCTAGGAGAGTTTTATACATTACAATTAGCCGATCAAGTAGGTGTCTAGAAAAATGTTAACGGGGTTACGCCTCTGGAAAAACGAGGTTTATTTTAATTAGGTCAATTAGGTCCGTGCGAAAGCACGGGGAACCTCCCTCAAAATACCGACACTTGCCTAGCCGAAAGATTGGCGAACTTGTAGGTTGTAATTAATCCCGGCTAGTCTTACCTTTTAGGGTTTGGAGGAAGATTTGATAAAAATAGTGGGAGCCATCCTGATTAGATAAAATAATAACCAATCTGATCTTGTAAGAGCATACGCAAAGTGTTTTCTTCTCTTTCTCTCCTGGTAGCGACCATGTCACGCCTTAATCAAGATAATAATATGGATGCATTGACCGAACCTGCTTATTATACTGTGCTGGAAAAAGTTGGTTCCGCTTTATCTTATAATTGTTATAAGTCTGAGCAGAAAATAGGAGAATACCGGGATTCCCTTGCAACCCAATCGAGGAATGAGCATGTTGATACATATTCTTCGGGTGTGTTCATTACCAAGAACTGTTTCTCTGTATCCTCTACGTCTTAGATATGAGATACCGGATCAGGATCCCATATATGTAATTTGTTACATGGGCTACAAAAAGATAGAGAACTGGGAATGTGTAATATGTCTCTAAGTGTAGAGAATGGTGCAATTGTTGCAGCCAAATCAGTTGGCAAATATAACCCTGTATTACCAAATGGTAAATACATTGATTCTGAACAAATGTTATTAGATATCGTACCTGATATACAACATTACATCATTTTCTTTATTAAGTTAAAGAAGGATATAATTTTGTATTGCAGGATAATGTTGTAAATATTTTCCTGAATTAAGAGTTGATTGGATCAGGCACGTTATGAAATAGCATATGTTTTCTAAATCAAACCACAGTTCAAAGTATATAGAACACACACAAGAGGAGTAGTTCAGAAATGAACGAATCTTTCTTGTGGCATTGTAAACTAGGTCATATCAATGCGACACAACTGGCTAAGTTACTTAAGGATGAATATTTGAATCCATTCGAATTTTTATCTTATGATACTTTCCAGTATTGTCTTAAAGGTAAAATGACCGATACTCCATTTGCTGAAAATAGAGAAAGAGTTACTGAACAATAAGGAAGAATACATGATGATGTATATGGTCCTATGCCTATAAATGCCAGGATTGGTTCTTTGTACTTCATTATATTCATCGACGATCTCTCAAGATTCGGACATATGTTTCTATTGAAACACAAGTCTGAAACTTTTGAGAAATTCAAGAAATATAAGTTTGAAGTCAAGAACCACAAGGGTAGAAGTATTAAGTCCTTAGATGAGATCGGGGAGGCAAATACTTAGGCATGGAGTTCCTGGATTTTCTAAACAGAGAATTGGATTCTCTCTCAGCTTACTCCTTCATATACATCACAACATAACGGTGTATCGCGGTGGAGGCGTCGCTCCCTATGAGATATGGTGCGCTCTATGATGATTACTGCCAAGTTATCTGTTTCCTTTTGGAGTTATGCACTTGAGAAGCCGCATACCTATTGAATATGGTTCCAACCAAATCAGTGCCTATCACTCCATATGAGATATGGTATGGGAAGAGACCATGCATTAAATGAGTTAAGATATGGGGTTTTCCGGCCTATGTTGAAAAGAAAAATCCGGACAAGCTCGAGGAAAGGTCAGTTTTGTATAAGTTTTTTGGATATCCCAAACATTCGCGATGGTATATCTTCTACCACACAGAGGAGAAAAAGGTGTTTTGTTTCTCAGCATGCCACCTTTTTAGAAAAGGAATTTCTTATGAAGAAATTAGTGATCATGAGGTAGAACTGGAAGGAGTTCCAGCTAGACAAACCAACAGCTGATGATTTGGTGAAACCAAAGGATTCAATAGTCTCCAACGAACCTCAGCCTCTCCGTGAATCTGGTAGGGTTCCTCATCCACCTGAGAGATACTACGGTTTGCTCGGTGACGGTGGGAGCGAGGATTGCATCATGGTAGATGATGACCCAACCATGTTCAGGCATGCCATCACGAGTGGGGACTCTGTGAAATGGTTGGATGCTATGCGATCAAAGATGGAATCCATGTACACCAACAAAGTATGACTTTGAATGTTGCACCTCAAGGGGTAAAACCCATCGGGAGCAAGTAGATTCTTGGTGTAAATGGAAAAGTTAAGACTTTCAAAGCTAGACTAGAAGAAAAGGATTTTCATCAATAACCAGGTGTGGTTTATGATGAAACATTTCCTCTAGTGGCTATTCTTAAGTCCATTAGGATTAATGCAGGCATCGCGAAGTTGGAACATCTGTTTTGATGTGGCAGTCAAAGAGTTTGACTTCATAAAAAAGGTCGATGAACCTTGTATATACAAGAAGGTTGTAGAGAGTAAGGTTGTCTTCCACGTATTGTACGTAGATGACATACTCTTGATAGGAAATGGTTTCCTATGCTGCACTCGGTCAAGATCCTCTTATCACAAGGATTCTCCATAGAAGATCTGGATGATACCTACTATATCTTGTGGATTATGATCTATGGCGATAGATCTAAATGGATGTTGGGAGTTTCCTAAATCCAGGTACATTAACATCGTACTAAAGGGGTTTAGTATGGAGGATTCTAAGCGTGATGGTTCGCCCACTTACTTAGGAATCGCTCCCTCCAAAATATGTCTTTCAATACTGATTTAGAAAGAGCTCGCGTGCAAGGAATACCTTATGCTTCGGCAGTAGGATCTATCATGTATACGATATTATGTACCAGACCAGATGTAGCTGACTCACTAGGAGTAGCGATCAGGAATCAATCGGATCTTGGGAGAATCACTGGAAAGCTGTAAAGGACATTCTTAAGTACTTGAGAAGCACTGAAGAAATGTTCTTGGGGTTTTGGTAGCGGTGAACTCCAGTGGGAGTCCTTTACCAATTCGAGCTTCCAGGGTGATAAGGTCGACTGAAAGTCAGTCACAGGCTTTGTCTTTACCCTCAGTGGAGGGACGATATGTTAGAAGAGATCCAAGCTAGATACCGTGGCATACTAGACGATAAAGGCTGGATACATCGCTACCAACGATACTACCAAAGTGGATGTCTGGATAATTCTTGTTCATGAGATGAAGATGGTTCTTACCATTGAGCGTCCAATAACTGTTATTATGACAACAATGGAGTTGTAGCTTTGGCTTAGGAACGCCGGTCCTATCAGCGATCCAGACATATTCTGAGGACAGTATCACCTGGTCAGGGAGATTGTTGATTTCCAAGGGATCAAGGTAAGGAGTGTTAATGTGAAGGATAACACGGCGGATCCACTCACAGAGGCCTTCCGTAGAGAGACTTATATGGGGCGTTGGGTATGAGATACTACAAAAAATGGCCTTAGTGCAAGTGTGTGATTGTTAGTTATATGTATGCCCTAGATGCCATTATTATACATGTGATGTATATTATAGTGGATGCTTGAACATATATAGGGAGGACTTTCTAGCTCGACATGATAATATGCTATCTGGTTGCTCTTTATCTTAACATGTTCACTGACTGTCTCTCTATTACATATTGATAAAGCCCTTAGGATGAGTACTTGACAACCAGGATTATGATGCAGATCATACTAATGGGGCAGAGATAGTCGGTAAGTACAACCTTCAATTGTTCCTAGTCATGGGAGTATCGAGATGGGGCATCGATATTCCAGAGTAGACTAGCGTATATGCTTCTCGACCTATATGATGGGCGATGGATGATCCCACATCCATTGGTGTTTGACATCAGAGAAGGTATACGGGTGCTCAGTTGAGACTGGGTACATTGAACGGACTCGCCGAGAACACGAAGATGGTATTATACCTATCGTCAGATAGCAGTTCTCTGGTGACACTGGTACAGGTTAGTCTATCGACCCGAGATCGTCATAGAGTCTTGTGTGATTCCCACTGTGCTTTGATTTCCACCTTACCATGTTCAAGAGATCATGCAAAACGGTGGTTTTTGGGTACAGTCCCGAGTCACATGGAGGCAATAAGCGATAGGAGGGGATTTCGTCTCTCCCGGTATTGGGGGTTGATGTTCCGCTATGCTTGATTGGCCATAACAGGAAATCCCTGGCCAGGGTTGCTGAGATCTACTGGTAAGTGTTATCAGTAGTTTCTCGAACCGTTATGGGCCTCACATCGGTATGACTTATCAGGTCTATTGGGGTTTGACGTTTACCACCCCCAGGCTAAGATATGCGACATATCTGACGAAGAGACATGACTGTACGGTAGTGTTACTGATTGGATTCGAGGGAGTATGAGCAGGATTGCTTGCTGATCTTCTGATCGCTCAATAACTGGGTGACCGTTACGTTTAGCAGACCGCTTGCGGCTTGTGGGTGACTGATATGATCACCACCTACTGTCGGCATATTGACGAGTCTTTAGAGTCCTACACAGATGTTTCCTGGCTCAAGCGAAACGAAGTAAGAGTACATATGTGATATGTGCGGGACCGAGATTAATACATGTATGTGATACCATATTCTATTCTCGCGATATATGATATCGGTCGGTTATATGTGATATAATCGGGCTGTCTAATCAAGTGTTGATTCGACAAGTTGATACATTAGATATTAGTCGGTTGTATGTGATATAGCCTGATTATCAGATCAAGTGTTG
Organism: Agapanthus africanus; assembly: GCA_030015575.1. Taxonomy (NCBI): domain Eukaryota; kingdom Viridiplantae; phylum Streptophyta; class Magnoliopsida; order Asparagales; family Amaryllidaceae; genus Agapanthus; species Agapanthus africanus. The sequence goes on from CM057338.1 coordinate 236,396,059, forward strand.
ATTTAATAATTTAATATATAATTATATATTTGATATATTATCTTACATTAACTAATATTAGCTCACTTAAATTTTCTTTTTCTCACTAGTGTACACTTAGTATATATGTGTTATATATTAATATACATCTTTTGTGTCATTCTTGATGCCATATGATACATGGGTGTATGAGACTTAACCATGCTTATAATAATGTGAGGGTTTTGTTTATTTAAAGTAAATCAAATTAGTTGGAAATTGTCACATGGTTGAAGCTTGTAGAAACTTGTGGAACCATTGACCAAGTCCACTAATTATGTTTTACTTGAAGATATTTATTAACCCAACCATTATTGTTTACCCGTGGTTTATTCTCTACATGAGTTAGTGTATGACAGTAACTTACCCATAATTGCTATTCTCACTCATTATTCCATTCACACTTCATCTTCTTTCTCATCTCCAAAAAGCTTTCTATCTTCATGAGAGGTGAAGAAATATAGTGAGAAAATTATTTCTAAAGTGAGCAAAATTCCTACTTCATCAACCTCTTCTCTACTAGCCATTTAGATTGGGTTGTTTCTTCACCAAGTTCATCACTTAGTGAAGAGGTAGCTTGAGTTAGTGTCTCCTCGACGTATATCATCTTCGGCCTCGAAGACTTCAAGCAAGCTTGTTCATTTCACCTTTTGGACCCTCACTAGAGTCTGGGAGATCACTACTTTGAGCGAAGGGACTACTACACGGAGCTATTGAAGTGAAGGACCGGTCTACAAAGGTTGTATTCCTTATTCACTTAGATGTAAAGATGTTTACATGCTTATTTGTCTAATTCTCTAGTTTAGATTCTAACGTTAGGGTTCTTTAACGCGCCAATTTTTTGAAAACGGCATGGTCGATGCCTTCCGAAACCCAGCGGCCGCCTAGGGAACCCAGCACAACAAACTTATCACTTTGCCGGATCCGAGACAGCCTCTGCAGCCTGGTGACGTCAACAGTCCCAACTACTGCTCCTACCACAGAGTATTCGGCCATCTAATTAAAGATTGCTACGTCTTCAAAAATTGGGTCGAGAAGCAGTACCAACAAGGCAAGTTTGTGCTGTCCGGAAACTGGAGGGTGAACCCGCCATAGAAGCATGCTCTTAAAAAGGCGGACACGCCAGGGGCATTATGCTTGTTTGTAGAAGAAGCTCTGTTGGAAGTTGTCCTTTCAGCTAAAACTAAAATAATGCTGAAGGATCTTCAAGCATGTCCGGCAATCAGGTGGAAAAGCCGTTGGAGCCTGAGATCATTGAAGGGATGCTTAAACCGCGCCTAACACCGAAAACTGGTAACGATGGGAAAAACCTCCAGGCCAAGCCTTCGAAGTCTTCGAAGAAAAAGAAGAAGACCATGAAGCCCGTGCAGCCTAACAACAAGCGAACGGACCTGCAAAAGTACATCGACGTATTTGAGGAATACAACCAGAAGGAGTGAACCCCAGTCACTCTCGAAGAGTTTCTCGACCATATTCTTGAGAACGGGACGGTGACATTGATGAGGGGAACGACTCGTCAGAAGAACCCGAGGATGTAGTGAGTTACCACTGGTCTCTCATTCGTCGTTAAAAAACAAAGAGACCCCCTCGGAGTCAGAAAATGACGCCGAGAAGCTGGGGGCAAGACTGGTGCAAAAATCCATGGAGCCGTCAGACGACTTGATTGACAGGCTAATAAACGAAGCCCTTCAAAAGAGCAAAGTTAACCGAGAGCGTGAAATGGCCATATACGAAAAGGCCAATCGTCGGCGTCAGGATGAAGAAGCTACGGCAAGGAAGAGCCACAAAGTACTCCAACCAGATCAAAGCACACCCGCGGCAGACAAAAGCAGGTTTAAGACGGGGACACAGTTCGCCAAAGCCCTGTCAATGGGAATGAAGCTGCCACCTTCCAAAGGAAATACTCCCGGGAGTACATGTCTCGACGAAATGGATGTACATTAAAACTATTTCTTATACCATCGAAGGGTCACGCACCCTACCAAAGAGTGCAATACCTTCAAGAAGTGGTGGCAAGGATACGTTGCCCATTAAAACACTTCAAACGGATAAAGCGCGAAGCCCGTCAACAACAAAGAAGCACGACAGACGAGCGTGAAGGAACAGCTGGCAACTGTCATATGATTGATACCATTTCGACAAAAGGAAAATCTCAATTTCTTACATTCTGGAGCGATTCTGAGGAAGAAATAACTTTCGGCCTTCTCTTCAAAGAATCCACCTCTGGAAAAAAAGAAGGTGAGAAGAACTGCGAGAATATTCAGCTGCGTAACCGTACGTTGCCTGAAAAGAACCTTGAGCCTACAAACAAGGGTTCGAACAATAGAGACAAGGGGAAGGAAAAAGTCCCTGACGAAATTGCCCTCGATGATAGAGTCATCAAAGAGCTCCCGGCCAAGGACCCGCCTAAGAAAAACAAGGTGGATTATAATGTCCAGGCACATCTGAGGAAGATACCTTCACAACTGAGCATATTGGATGCATTCCTCATGTCCAAAGAGGCATGATATTCTCTAATCAAGGCACTGCAAGAGCCTGATCAATTCCAAGCTTTTTTTGCGGAAGAAAGGATGAAGGACGAGATGGCAGGGGTTCATACAGCTGACATCTCATTCGGTGATGAAGATCTCTTCCTCGGAACGTGCAAGCACAACCGTCTTCTATATGTTACCGGGTACTGCCACGACATTAAGATAGGGAAGATTCTGGTCGACAACGGGTCCTCTGTCAACCTTCTCAACGTGAAGGTGCTGAAAGAGATCTGCATGAAAGTTTAGCACCTGGCTCGGGACAAAATTACAATCTCCGGGTCCAACTCGCAGTCATCACGGACGCTTAGATCCATGATATTGACATTACACTTTGGGATGCTCATCACCGACATCAAATTTCATGTCATTGACGCCAAGACTTGTTATAACGCTCGGCTCGGCTGGCCTTGGTTACACGAGTATAATATCATCCCTTCTATACAACATCAGTGTATGAAGTACTTCAAAGACGGCCTCGAGTACACAGTTACAGGGGAGCTAAACCCATTCTCCGTAAATGAAGTCTGCAAATATGAAGACGTCAAGTACTTCCTATAAGATTTCGAAGACATAGAAAAATGTCGTAATCCCAAGAACCGACAAAAAGCCGTTGCCACCATCCCGATCTTTAGGAGCAATATCGAGGAAGATGAAGAGATAGTCTACTCGGGGCAACCCCAAGACAACAGGCCAGGACCATCTACCCCTATTTTGGTCCTCGGCGGCAGTGACTCTGAGGACGAGGCCAACGCAGTGTTCTCCATCTGCCCGTCAATGTAGACCTTTACTGGAGCTGATCAGAGTTTACAAATTACCATGTTTCCGCGGCAGCATTACAGGGAACTTGATGCGCTTGATACATACGGCATGCAAGAGCTGCATACCTTCTACGCCCCTCCTAGGCGAAAAGGTGAAAAGGCGATCCTCTTCTACCAATTTATAGAGACTAAAGTGGAAAAAGAAGTCTGGCATGGTGCCGATTTTACGCTTGACAGTCTTCAACCAATCCGTCTTCCTAGATAATACGCAGAGGGATTAAAGAGGCTATTAAAATGCCAAGGCGTACCCTTCAAACAAACCGCTCGACAAGCCCAGTTGTACAACAAGATTTGGGACGTTCCCAAGGCTCAGTGAAAGATGCCCAACGGGAAGATGGAGACGACTGGGCTTGGATAAGTTCGGTCCAAGAAACGGAAGCGGATCCATGGCTGCCATGTCATAAATAACTCCGGTGGAGAAAGGAATGCTTTTCTAGATAGCGCTGAGATTGAACCAAAGTGAGATCCCGCCGTAAGAATGCCAAGTCCGTCATTCGAAGAACAGATTGAAAAGCTAATGAAAGAAGCCGGTCAAAAGGTTCAGGATGACCACTTCCACGAAATGACCATTTACGAGAAAACCAGGACACATCGTCTCACTCAGCAGTTCGCGGAGAGAAAAAACTACAATTCCCTTCACCCTCAGCCCGTTGTGCGCTCTCGTAGCAAGAAAAAGGCCCGACGAAAATGCAACAACAAGGTGAAGAACGAGAATGACACTCAAAAACAGTGAAGCGGATTCAAGAAGCCACACGATCGAGAAAAAGTCAGCTGAAATCCGTCCTTTATGAAGAAGATGGGTCGGAAATACTCTTTCGCTCAAGATAAGACAAGGAAAATATTCAACCTTGTCATGAAGCATCAAATGATTGCACTCCCGGAGGCCAGGCATCCCGAACAAGTAAACGAGGTCTATCATCCGGCTTATTTCTTCTACCACCGAGCAGTAGGACATCCTCTTGAAGACTGCTTCGCCTTCAAAGACTGGGTCGAAGACCAGTATCAGTAAGGCAGGTTTGCTCTATCCGACAGTTGGAGGGTAGCCCAACCACGAAAGCATGAGCCAAAAGCAATCTACACTGCGAGGGTAAGTCTAGATCGGCATCAAGCTTGGAAATGAGCTCGTACCTGCCACGTGATAACACTATCAAAAGAAGGAGAGCATGGGAATATGAATGTCCTCTCCCAGTGCTTCGCAAATGAGGATGAGAACGAGGGGGTTTTAAAGTTTCCACCGGCACCAAAAGAGCTAGAGGATAGGATACACACCACAGCAGACAACCTGAGGAAAATCGTCTTGGGGACAGAAAATGAGCCGAGGCCAACGTTCGTCAGTTAGCTGCTGTCTGAAAAGCAGGTGGCCAGCTAAAGGACGTGCTTATGCAGTATAAATATTGCTCCATGTGGAACTATTCCGAGATGCCGGGACTAGATCAAGAAATAGCTATGCATAAACAGACGATATCACCGAACGTTAAACCGGTCAAACAGACGCCAAGAAGAATGCGGCTCGAACTCGAGATGAGAATCAATACCGAAGTCAGGAAACTAATCGACTCCGGCTTCATCTAAGAAGTTCAATATCCTGACTGGATCGCCAACATTGTCCCAGTGATGAAGAAAAATGGGACAGTACGCATCTTCGTGGACTTTCGGGATCTCAACAAAGCTTGTCTAAAGGATGACTTCCCAGTGCCTGTTACCGAGCTGATGATCGATAACACGTTTACCCATGAGGTCTTCTCTTTCATGGACGGATCTTCGGAGTATAATCAAATAAAGAAGCATCATGAAGACCGAAAGCATAATGCCTTCCGGACTCCGCTGGGCATATTCTGCTATAAAGTGATGCCCTTCGGTCTGAAGAACGCTGGCGCTACCTACCAGAGGGCCATGACGAAGATCTTCGATGACCTCATACACGAAATTTTCGAATGTTATATCGACGACCTCGTGGTGAAAAGCAAATCGTATGAGGAGCATTGGGAGCATTTGCAAATAGTGTTCCAGCGTTTTCGGAAATATAACCTGAAGATGAACCCTCTGAAATGCGCGTTTGGAGTCTCCTGAGGAAAATTCCTAGGATTCATCGTACGACACCGAGGCATCGAAATAGACCCATCAAAGATCAAAGAGTTTATAGAAATTCCCATGCTGAGAACTCTCAAACAATTGCGATCTTTCCAAGGAAAGCTCGCTTATATCCGACGGTTCATAGCCAACCTCTCCGGAAAATTCCGCCCCTACAGCTATCTAATGACGAAAGGGACCCCGTTCGTTTGGGATCGTAAATGCCAAAGTGTACTGGACGAAATCAAGCAATACCTGCAGAACTCGCCGATATTGACCGCTCCGGTCAAGGGAAAGCCCCTCATCCTGTACACAACAGCCCTTGAAGGTTCTTTAGGCATGCTATGGGCACAGGAGAATGACCAGGGGAGGAGAGAGCTCTCTACTATTTGAGTCGAGTTCTCCTTGGGGCAGAAAACAACTACTCCCCCATTTAAAAGTATTGCCTGGCACTGATCTTCGCGATAACGAAGCTTCGGCATTATGCCTTGGCACATAAGGTCCATCTCATATCAAAAGTGGATCCTTTCAAATATTTGATTTTAAGAGCCGTACTAACAGGAAGGCTTGCCAAATGGGCCCTCCTCTTGATGGAGTTCTCGATAATCTATCGACCCCTCAGGGCAGTGAAGGGTCAGGCCATCACCGACGTCCTCGCTGAACCTCCAATACCAACCGACTCTCTTTTAAATTGCGAATTACCGGACGAACACGCGTTCGACACAATGGACGAAGAAAATGACTCTCGATGGGAACTTTACTTTGATGGGGCATCTTCCATGAAGAAGCGAAATCACAACACCCCCATAATCAAAGCCGGGATGGGCCTTATCTTCGTGACTCTGCAAGGAGGGATAATGCTTTTCGCCCTTTCATTAACAGAGCCGAGAACAAACAATGAGGCTAAGTACGAAGCTTTGATAGCAGGTCTTGAGAATGCTGTCGACATAGGAATCGAAAACCTCCTCATATATAGAGATTCCCAGCTAGTCGTTAGCCAAGTAAATGGAGACTATCAGACATGCAAACCAGAGTTGGTAAAATATGGCGAGAGATTGCAGCAATTGTTGACACAAATCCTCTCTTACATTCTGGAAAGAATTCCACATGCAGAGAATATCAAGGCGGATGTATTAGCCAAACTCGCAAAGAACTGGCCGACGAAAATCTCGATGACGTAAGAATCATTGTGCAAAGCCGTCGGATTCTTGCGCCAGCAGAAATATCTCCGAAGTCGTTTGAAGGAAAGGAAGCGACCAAACAAGCAGCCTGCCAAATAGAAGATGAAGAAAAAGCTAAGGATTGGAGAGAAGTCTTCATAGACTACTTCAAATCCTATCGAACACCCGAAGACGTGTCGTCAAGACATCAGCTCATGAAACGAGCTCTATCCTTCGCCTTCGTCAATGATACTCTATATAAGAGATCGTTCGATAGTTTGTGACTAAGATTCTTGGGACTGGAGGAAGTGAGGAGGGTCGTCCAAGAAACTCACGATGGACTCTGCGGTTCTCATCATGCTGGACTAAAGATGAAGTTAAAGATCAAGAGAATGGGTTACTATTGGCTCACAATGATTCAGGACTGCCTCGAATATGTGAAGCAGTGTCACTCGTGCCAAATTCACGGGGACTTCATCCACCAGCATCCAAATCCGCTACATCCAACATTGGCTAGCTGTCCACTCGAAATGTAGGAAACCGATATAATCGGGCCCATCAAGCCAACATCGTCTAAGGGAAATCGGTTCATATTGGCAACAACCGATTACTTCTCTAAGTAGGCAGAGGCAGTGCCACTAAAGGATGTGAAGACGAAGAACATCCTCCATTTCTTCAGGATACATGTCATCTACTGGTTCGGCACTTCGTGACGAATCATCTCGGATAATGGGCCAGCCTAAAAGAGCCATAAGATCAACCGCTTCGTACAGCAGCATAATATAGATTGGAGATACTCTTCAGTCTATAATCCCCGAGCTAATGGTCTAGCTGAGGCTTTCAACAAGACCTTGACGAAGATCATAAAGAAAATGGTGTCCAGAAATAAAAAGGACTGGCATGAGAGACTGTATGAAGCTCTCTGGGCGTATCGAACCACGTTCAAAATGGCTATGAATACAACGCCATTCGCGTTAGTATCCGGCACGGAAGCGGTACTTCTCTTGGAGATAGAGCTACCCTCTCTACGAGAAGCATTTCGATACGAGCTGACGGATGAAGAAAATGCCCATCTTCGGCTTGAGGAGCTTGATGCCCTCGATGAAACTTCTCTCATGGCGCAGCAAAACCTGGAAGCTTACAAAGTAAGGATGACGCGCTCATACGAAAGACTAACCAGACCAAGAACATTCCGCCAAGGTGAACTCGTGCTACTCGTAACAAGACCTATGATCCCCAGCGATGCAAAGTAGGGAAAATTCGAGCCGAACTTTGATGGTTCATACATCATAGACAAGGTCAGCTAAGGTGGGGCCTACTTGCTCATGGATATGCATGGCGAAGGACCCATCCGGCCAATAAACGGCCGGTTCATTAAGAAATACTATGCTTGACAAGTCACAACTCAGGTTAATGATAGATGACGACGCTTGTGTCTGCTCGCTGTCTTCCGGAATCAAGACTCCATAAGTAGTATCCGGTAAAACTTTGCCTCGAAATTAGCAATGGACCAAGATGTCCCTAAACTAATAATAATCTGAGATGTTCCTAAACTAAACAATGGACCGTAATGTCCTTAAGCTAAATATGTTGACTCAAACATGGCGATAGTGGAATTCAAGTCCACATGTCCTAGTTGCGAAGACTGTAATTCAAGTCCCGTTGGCTGCACAGCTACCCGGATGACGAAGTCCCCCATAAGTTCCATTGGCGAACAGAGGGGTAAAAAAATGGTATGTCCACAAGTGAAATGGGCATGGATGAAAACCCAAAAGGACGCCGTGAGTAAAAACAGCAGGGCTACCGGAGAGCTTGTGAAAACCCGAAAGGGCGCAATCTCGTTGTTAAACAAAAACGGTACGTCCACAAGCGAAATGGGCACGGATGAAAATCCGAAAGGGCTCCGTGAGTAGAAACAGCACGGCTACCGGCGAGCTTGTGAAAACCCAAAATGGCACAATCTCGTAAAATTTTCACTTACGAGATCCTCTCGACTCGTAAGGAGAACCCCCCTGTGAGACCCTTATGGCTCATAGGATTCAAAGTCTTAGGTTACAGAGAACCAAACCCGTCCTTAAGTCGTCATACTCCCCCAGTTGCCCTACAGGCGGTACAATGCTGGCCCTTGTATACAATCCATGGGAACAAATAAACGTTTCCCCCACCAAGTTCCACCAATCACGAGGAATGTCCTCATATAGTTAACGACACTTATAGGTCCTCTCAACTTACAAAGAGAAAATACTCTTATGAGATCCTTATGACTTATAAGAGAAAACACCACTTAGAAGTCCTCACGACTTCTAAGGAGAATATACACCTATGAGATTCTCACGAATCGTAGGGAGAAATACCTTTATGAGACCCTTATGGCTCATAAAGTCAAAAGCCTTAGTCGGCAGGATCCTAACCCTGTTTGCTAAGCCATCTTTGTTCAAACACCCAAAAGTAAATGATGATTCGCTCCTGGCAACATCCCAGTGGTAGCGATACTGATGCCTAAATTAGTATCAAATTTTAAGTCTTTCAAGAAAAATGATGATTCGCTCATGGCAATATTCCAGTCGTAGCGATACTGATGCCTGAACAGGTGTCAATTTTCAAGTCCTTTCACAGCAAATGATGATTCCGTCTTGAAAATATTCCAGTCGCAGCGGTCCTGATGCCGAGATTGGTATCAGATCTCAAGTTTCATACTCGCAACAAAAATCAGCGAGCAAAAAATGCATATGAAATAGCCGAAATGATGGGGCAACTCGCAATAAAAATCAACGAGCAAAATATATGCAAATAAAAACAGCCGAAATGCTTGGGCAACTGGCAATAAAAAGTAGTGAGTAAAAAAAATAGCCGAAATGATTGGGCACCACGATAAAAAGCCGAAATGATTGGGCAATCGCGACTTTCGCGATATAAAAAGCTAAAATGATAGAGCGTCACGGGAAGAAGTAAAAAAATGAATGAAAATAAAACTTTTGCCCTACAGGTGAGTCCACATCAACCCCTGTATACAATCCATGGGCATAAGCGCAAAGGGAACCATATTTTCCCATCAGACTCTGTCAAAGGGAGCTCCAAATCTCAACGGTTCACAGACAGCCTAGAGATCAACAACGACGCTTCTTCTCACTCCAATAGGATGCAGACGCGACGTCAATAAAACGGAGCTATGGCAAAGTCCCTAGTTCCAAATCTCAACGGTTCACAGATAGCCTAGAGATCAACAATGGCGTTTCTTCTCACTCCAACAGAATGCAGACGCGATGTCAATAAAATGGATCCATGGTAAAGTCCTTAGTTCCAAATCTCAACGGTTCACAGAAAACCTTGAGATCAACAACGGCGTTTCTTCTCACTCCAACAGGATGCAGACGCGACGTCAATAAAATGGAGCCATGGCAAAATCCCTAGTTCCAAATTTCAACGGTTTACAGACAGCCTAGAGGTTAACAACGGCGTTTCTTCTCACTCCAACAGGATGCAGACGCGACGCCAATAAAATAGAGCCATGGCAAAGTCCCAAGTTCCAAATCTCAACGGTTCACAGACAGCCTAGAGATCAACAACGGCGTTTATTCTCACTCCAACAGGATGCAGACACGACGTCAATAAAATGGATCCATGGCAAAATCCCTAGTTCCAAATCTCAACGGTTCACAGACAGCCTAGAGGTCAACAACGGGGTTTCTTCTCACTCCAACAGGATGCAGACGCGACGTAAAATGGAGCTATGGCAAAGTCCCTAGTTCCAAATCTCAACGGTTCACAGACAGCCTAGAGGTCAACAACGGGGTTTCTTCTCACTCCAACAGGATGCAGACGCGACGTCAATAAAATGGAGCCATGGCAAAGTCCCTAGTTCCAAATCTCAATGGTTCAAAGACAGCTTAGAGGTCAACAACGGCATTTCTTCTCACTCCAACAGGATGCAGACGTGACATCAATAAAACGGAGCTATGGCAAAGTCCCTAGTTCCAAATTTCAAAGGTTCACAGACAGCCTAGAGATCAACAACAACGTTTCTTTTCACTCCAGCAGGATGCAGATGCAACGTTAACAAACGACCCATGGTCAAAACCTCGGAGCCATGGCAAATTCCCTAGTTCTAAATCTCGACGGTTCACCAACAACCTAGAGACTACCTCGGAGCCATGGAAAAGTCCCTAGTTTCAGGTCCCGACGGTTCACAAACAACCTAGAGACCACCTCGACATTATACAACAGACGCAGGGTCATCCCGGCGTTCCTTCTTAACTCCAGCAGGATGCATATGCAACGTCAACAACCGACCCCAGGGTCAAAACCTCGGATCCATGACAAAGTCCCTAGTTTCAGGTCTCGACGGTTCACAATCAATCTAGAAACCACCTCGACGTTTGTCTCAATACAGTAGACGCAATGTCACCCCGGCGTTCCTTCTCAACTCCAGCAGGATGCAGATGCAACGTCAACAACCAACCCCAGGGTCAAAATAACGGAGCCATGGCAAAGTCCCTAGTTCCAAGCCTCGACAGTTCACCAACAACCTAGAGACTACCTCGGAGCCATGGCAAAGTCCCTAGTTCCAAGCCTCGATGGTTCACAGACAACCTAGAGACAACCTCGACATTCGTCTCGTTACAGCAGACGCAATGCCAGCAAACGAAGCAAAGGAAAATCCCTAGCTTAAGGGTCTTGACGACAACTCAAATAAAACCTAAAAGACTATCGGAGATTATCCCACACCAGCGTGGAGTGGTTATGACTCATCTGGGCTCCTAAACTGAGCCTAATCTTAAGTAAAAAGCGGCATGGAAGATTCCTAACGCTTGCTCTTCCGAAAGTAATATGAACTGGGAGATTACTTGAAGACGTCTTGTCCAGCTCCCGAAGGGATCAAACACATGACAGTCACGGGGCTACTCGAACAACAAGACTGCATATCAGAGAATGCCTCAGCCAACGCGACGGTACGATGGAAAAAAAAACTAGTACCAAAGACCCTAACGGACCTCTGTCATAAAGAGCAGAGGTTAACTGTGACGTTAGGACCAGTTTTCCTACAAGCCTAAGTGAGGTAAACTAAACAAGCTCCGAAATGAGTTCATAAATTAGAGACTCCGGGATGAGTGAATAAACTACAAGCTCCGAAATGAGTTCATAAACTAGAGACTCCGAGATAAGTGAATAAACTACAAACTCCGAAATGAGTTCATAAACTTGAGACTCCGGGATAAGTGAATAAACTACAAGCTCCGAAATGAGTTCTTAAACTAGAGACTCCGGGATAAGTGAATAAACTACAAGCTCCGAAACAAGTTTATAAACTAGAGACTCCGGAATGTGTGAATAAACTACAAACTCCGAAATGAGTATATAAACTACTTTATGTCAAGCCAAGATAGAAAGGCGCAACCCGTGGGAACCAACCGTGTGCTATTCGAGGCAGTAAGAAGAGCATCTGATTCACACCCGATTAAGCGTTCATTCATAACTGCAATCAAAGCGTGCTGATTTATGTCTGTTTAAGAGAGTTCAGCGCATAACACAACAACTGTGTTTGCACTTAGCAAAAATTCCTAAGCATAAAGTACAAAGCTCATGCACAGGGACGAGATACATCTGCGAATATATAATGAAGATGAAACGATTCCCTCAGTAACACCCCACGCTCATGACACGTGAGGCACATATGAACAATGGTATAAAAAATGGGAAGTTTTGTCATTCATACTTCAGAAATTTATACATGGTAGAAAAAAAAGAATGTTTACAATAGTAAAACACTAAATTCCGGACATGGATTTAGGAATTTAAAAGCAAGTCCGAGTAAATTGCTTCTGGCTTCTCTGACTATTTTTTTATGCATCCTCTCACGAATACAAGCTTCAGGATCCCCACTAATGTCATCCTTTCTCTGGCATGCGGATATTATCGCCTTCTATTGAAAGACGCGATGCAGAATGTCGACAAGGTCATCCCTTCGCTTCTTTGAAATCAGGCTCACCAGATATACTGAATGCACATTATCTTCAACATCATCAAGCGCCTCGAAGGGTATAGGCTCGTCAAGCCCAGGAATTGCTGCCTAGATTGACCCAATGATAATGTTCAAGAGAGCAGAACGACGGGGGAGTAACCGACCATTGTAGTCGTTAAAATGACACATCACCTCAGCATATTGAGCGTCGGCAAATTCTTGGCCGTGGCAATGGCCCTGGATGCGAATGTCCTCATAAGAGATAATCTCTTCAAGATCGTAAAGACGAGAAGCAATAATATCTGAAAAGAAAAATCAGTAAGAGTTTAGCGATCAAAATGTTCAAGAAAGCGCTTATTATGAGAATCTAAAAGGATCCTCATCAAATAAACAATGGAGTTTAAACAACTCCTAACATTCTATTAAAAACGAATTCTGTTAAAATGCATGACAGATTCAAATATGCTTCAGGGGCATTAAAACCCTTAAATATTCGAGAGTATTAGGAAATAAAATTCCCAAAAATATCTAAGTCTCTCTCAGAGCCAAGCTCTGTGAACAAGGAATTAAATTCCTTTAATAAAGAGATTAAATCCCAGAAAACCCCCATACCGAGCAGGCAAAGAAAATGAAATAAAATTCCAAGAATCTTAAAGATCAGTGACAGGGTAAAACCCAAAGAGGAGGATTAACAATCCCTATTGATTCAAGACTTCAAAATCTACAAAATATGTGTATTCTATATCTTTAAGAAATCAGTTCAAGAAGAGAGCAACGCTCTGTCCCTGGATTTAAAACCCACAACAAAAAAAAAGCAAAAGGGGTGGGGGTCCCGTTCATGATCATTACCAAAGAAAAGTTTTAACAGAGTTTAACTCTGAGATCTCAGCGGGAAGAGAGATAAGCTCTGAAGAAGAGAATTAAATTTTCAAGGAAAACAAGTAAGGAAGAAGATGAAAGAACAATGGCTTCTCAAAGGCAAAAGCCTTGCATTTATAAGACATGATGGGGAGCGGTTTATCTTCCCATTCCCCTAGGCAATCCAACGGCTGTGAGGACAGACAGCGTTGCACTCACATGCAAGCTACGTGAGAGCAACGCTGGGGGGCATTTGTTCCTATATAAAAAAGGGATGAAGGAAAGTTCCTCGTGTTTTAATTGCTGTGCCTATATGCGTTGCATATAGACATTTACGTGTTAAAAACATGGGGCTGTTTTAGCATAGCAATTGTTTTAATTGTTGTGTCTATATGCATTGCATATAGGCACTCACGTGTTAAACACGTGGGGCTGTTTTAGCCCAGCAATTGTTTTAATTGCTGTGCCTATATGCGTTGCATATAGGCACTCAAGTGTTAAACACATGGGGCTGTTTTAGCATAGCAATTGTTTTAATTGTTGTGTCTATATGCATTGCATATAGGCACTCACGTATTAAACACGTGCGGCTGTTTTAGCCTAGTAATTGTTTTAATTGCTGTGCCTATATGCGTTGCATATAGGCACTCACGTGTTAAACACGTGGGGCTGTTTTAGCATAGAAATTGTTTTAATTGCTATGCCTATATGCAACGCATATAGGCACTGCAATTAAAATAATGGCCAAGCTAATAAGCCTCACGTGTTAAACACGTTAGAGCACTTCCCTACGTAGAATTAAATTCAACTCAACAAGGAACCAATCCAACTGGATTAAATATAAAATTAAATTCTATTGAACTTTTAAATTGGAAATGATATTTTCTGTTAAACAGAAAGTTGGCAGATCAAAGATCCCATGAGTTGGAAAATATTTTTCATCTCTCTTTAAAATAAAGAAAAATTGTGTTCCGTTAAACCAAGCACCCTTGGATTAAAAATCCAACGGTGTTTAAAAATCACCAATCTACAGAATAAATTTTGTACGGGAAAATATTTTCCTAATCATGTTTAAGAAACAAGAAAATATGTTCTATAAAACAGAAACCCTTGGATCAAACATCCAACAGTGGGTAAAACCCCCAAATCAATTGAAGTCTCTCAATGAGAGATTTCCTAAAACTAATTAACAAACTTCTCTCCACTATATAAAGAACCAAGACTTTAAGTTAGCAAAAAAAAAAGGAGACGGAAAAGATTACTCAAGAAGTGAAGAAAAAAAATGAGAGGAAGAGAATTCAATTCTCTAAAAGAAGAAGATCCCCTTCTTAAACAAAAAAACCCTAGGTAAGTGTTACATATGTATGCCCTAGAGGCCATTATTGTATAGTACTAGTTTGTATAATACATTTTGGAGGCTTGGAATATATATACGGGTTTACGACAGTCTTGCTCGATATAGTAGTATGCTACTTGGTTTGTTTCTATCTTAATATGTGTATATGTATCTTTTAACATATCGCTAATACATATTGATGGAGCCCTTAGGATCTTTGCTTGACTATCGGCGTTGTGATGGCGATCACACTAGTGGGGGTTGGATAGTCTATAAGCATATCCTTATTTTGGTCCCTAGTCGTAGGATTATCGAGACAGGGTATCGATACTCCAGAGTAGACTGGTGCATACGCTTCTCGTCCCAGCAGGGCAGATGGTCTGTCCCACAGCCATCAGTACGTCGTACTGAAGATAGTATGCAGGTGCTCGTTAGGTTACGATTACACTGGACAGGACTCGTAGGGAACTGTTGGTTGGTATTATACCTATCGTCAGTTAACAGTTCCCAGGTGACATGAGTACAGCTTAGTCCGTTGACTTGATACTGTCACTTCGCCTCAAGTGTGTTCCCACTGTTCTTAGATTACTACCCTACCACGGCTCTATTGAGTCGTGCAAACAGGTAGTAGTTGGGTGCAGTCTCGAAGCACTTGGAGGCAGTGACGGTTAGACTGGATTCGTCTCTTCCGGTATTGGGAGTTGATACCGCGCTGTGTCTAGGAGAGCCATTACACATAGTCGTCCCTGGCCAGGGCAAGCGAGATTTGCTGGTAGTGTTACCAGTAGTTTCTCAGGGTGTTCTGGGGTACACTCCGACACGACTTGCACCGCTACTGGGGGACTGACGTTTACCGCCCCCTAGGCCCGACATGCGATACTCTCAGACGAACAGACCGGACAGTACGGAGATTGTCACGTTCAGGCTCAGTAGGAGTTCGGATGGGTTCACCTCATCAGTCTTCTTATCGGCATCTACCTGGGGACCGTTACGTACAGCTAGTACCGCTTGCGGCCTGTGGTTAAACCCACTTCCAGCGTAGTGTCGAGCCTTTAGAGTCCCACACAGAGGGTTATTCTCCTTTGGGCAAAACAGAGTAGAGGTCGCATGGTTTTGCGATGGGGTTCGTTCACATCCGCGCACTTGTACACGTTTGGTGTCCGGGCAGTTATTACCAGCGGGCTTTGGTTTAAGCCAGATCCTAGTACTTGTTTTGGAATTGGTTTTGTCTCATTGTATACGTGTTCCTCGGAACACGGATGCGGGTGTGTATGCACAGTTGACTGAGGCAGAGGCAAAGGATTCTCATTAGGGTTGTTGACCGTTGACTTTTTCCAAACCCTAATGAGAATGAGAAATATGATTAATAATATTAATTAAAGATAATTGTGCCATGGTTGAGTTGAACATTTGACTTTTGTTGACTTTGTTGACCGGTTGACTATTGTTCACTTGTTGACCATCATCATTTCATTTCAAAGATGCTCCTTGATTCTTGCAAAATCCATTTAATGTGAAATGATAATGGTCATTCCAAATGAACCATCACACTTTTTCTTTAATTATTATTGTTATTTTCATATTATCTCATATGTGAGTATGGTTGCAAAATGAGAGTTCATTCTATCATATTCTTTCTCTCTCTTGAAAAAGCTCTCCCTCTTCCTCTCTCAAAGCTTAAGTGTTCCAAGTGTTGGAATCATAAGCTTTTGAGACTAAACCATCAAAGTATCTCTCTACTCATTCTAGAGTTTTAGGTTTACAAAGCCAAGCACTTTAGTTACTTCTAGGTTGAGGTAGGAGCTCAAGGTAGAGGCTTTCGGGTGGATCCTTCTTCGGCAAAGAGAAGACGAGGAGGAGGAGCCGTTCAAACCACTCCAAGGAGTAAGAAGAGAAGGAGTTCAATACCTAGGTATAACCATTCTACATAGTAGCTAAACTTGTAGTTTATGTGTTGGTTTTTGTTTAGCAAAGATCCATCATGGATGGTCCATGTCACCTTGTTAGAAAAAATTGATTTTTACCTATTCCGCCTCCCCGAAAGAACCGGGGTGGGTAACATGGACCTAACAGTGGTATCAGAGCCTAGCTAAACAACAACTAACTGTTAGCAAAGTGTTTAGAACTTCGATCCGGAAAAAATCCCGAAAACATGTAAAAAAAACCACACTTTCTGCCGATTTTTAAAACTGCTCTAAAAATTATTCCACATACCTTATAAATCGGTGCATGCCTTTTTAGAGATAACCAGGAAAAATGAGCCCCTGACTCGGTCGAAGAGCCGCGGAAGCATGGCGAAACCAAGCGTTTCGCCGCAGTTCCGCGGCCGAGTTGACTCGTCCGCGACTCGGGTTTCCTGCAGTTTTCTCTGTTTGGTATTTTGGGATTTTTAAGATGTTTTGTTTTCGCCCAGATTTTCCAGAGAACAATGTTATGTTTGGGATAGTTATAAATTGGTAGTTTGATCGAAGTTCTATAAAGTTTAGCTATATGGTTATATCTGTAATGTGATATATGCACTAAACGTCGGCTAATCGCTATATGTCGATTAGTGGGGGTGGTGCATATCTGTGATCTGTAATGTTGTTGGATTGTGTGTATGAACTTGTTGGATTGTCGTGGATGAATAGCCGGGGTTTTGTGAGATGAGAGTTTTCTTTATCTTTCATTTGATGTAATATATAAATTGATGTAATATTATTTTATGGCCGCACATCCGGGATGAGGTTGTAGCCGCCATTGTATATTATTTCTTTTACTGTTTTTGCTCCTAGGATAGACCCAAGGTGGGGTGCACAAACTACCGGGTACTTTGATGTGCCGAGTGGCCTACTCACGTTGTTGAGGGAGGTTTCTTCACTTCGGGTACTTGGCGGGTAGTTTGCCGCACCTGTAGGGGTCTAGGATGGGGTTTGTGTATTCATCGCGACCGTGTAATCCGTCTTTCGTTGCAGGCTCGAACGAAACACGGATTCCTAGCATGTCCAATGTGTTCATCTGTGATCTGGAATGGCTATCATTGCATCTGACGAATGTATATATCTATATATGATATCTAGTAGGCGTTGCTTATGTTTTGCATCCGCGCTAGTCCAGCCCCCGCTCTGTCGTTAGTTAAGTAATCTAACGGGTGATGACGGGGCCCCGTGGCGAATGCGGATGGCATAAGCGTACGTCATATTATCGTTGTTTTCTGCAATGGTAGGATTAATTGATGGGACGCATTATATTAATGCAAAGAAAAACAAACCTAAAAGACGTTGTTGGAACAATTTTCAAAAAGCTGTTATTACAAGGACGCTCTCTTTTTTTTGCACAGAGGTATTCGGTTATGAATGCCCAGCACCTCATTTGACGAGGCAAGGGCCAAGATCCCTTCATCGGGAGTGACCCCTTGGACAAAAGTTTGCGTCAGGGTAATAACTTCACTATAGTCGATTATTCTTGCTTTGCATCGAGGTATTCAGTTTGGAATATCCTTCACCTCATTCGACGAGGAAAGAGCCGAGATCCCTTCACAGGGAGTGACCTCTAATTAGCAAAAGTTTTCGCCACTATAATTTTATAAAAAGGTTATCAGGTTCCTTCAACGATATCAAGTTCATTACGTTAATGGGTTTTTCGCCAAAAACCCAGCCGTAGCCCTCCGTCATTTCTTATAAGTTATACTTAGTATTCGTGCTGCGTTTGTTGACTGTGTCAAGGCGCAGTGAACGGTAGCTGAGTATTGCTTATGTGCAGGATACAATGTGATTGGTTAGGACAGTCGTGTAACCTTATTGACTGTGTCAAGGGTTATGCGGGTGGGTTTAATGCAATCAAGATAATGACGGGTTGAACTTGACTAGGACTCTTTGATTTGTTGACTGTGTCAAGGTCACTTGGGTCCTAGGGGCAAAAATCCACATCGGAAGTTTCTAAAGAAACTGAAACTTGCAGATTTAGCATACCTTCTGGAGTGTGGTGACTAGAGTGGATTCCATCTAGGTCATCGCATAATGATGGTTGGATCCCGATCCCACTGATGAGTTGGATTACTCTCGGGAGATTATTTCACTTAACAATCAATGCTATAAACCAAGTAGGTGTCTAGAACGGTGTTAGAGGGGCTACGCCTCCAGGGAAATGAGGTTATTTAATTAAGGAAATTCGCGAAGCGTTGGAAAACCTCCCTCGGAGTACTAACACTAGCCTGGCTTAAAGGTTAAGCAAGTATTGTGACGTGCGATTAATCCTGACTAGTTCTTCTTTTAAGGTTTGAAGAAGAATTTGAGGAAATAGTGGGAGCCATCCTGATTAGATAAATTAATAAACCAATCTAATCTTGCAAGAGCGCACGCTGAGTGTTTCTTTTCTCTCTCTCCAGGTAGCAACCATTTCACGCCCTAATCATGATAATAAAATGTACCGTTTGACCGATCCGAATTCTTATTCGGGGTTGGGGAACGTTGGTTCGGCTCTAACTTACGACAACAGTCATAAGTATGAGCAAGGGAAAGAGGATTGTATGGATTCCAAGGATACCCAGTTGAAGAAGAAGCATAGTTTTGCATCTACTTCAGGTGTTCTTGTTAATGAGAACTGCTTTACGGTCAGCCCTACCTTCTGGGTACCTTATACCGGATCAGGATCTCATATCTGTAATCTATTGCAGAGACTGAGAAAAAGTAGGAAAGTTGTACCTGGTGATATGTTGCTCAGGGTAGCGAACGAAGCACATGTTAATGCTGCAGCCGTCGGTGAATATCACCTAGTGTTGCCAAATGACAATACTATGATTTTGAACGAATGCTACTATGTACCTTCCATGGTTTGCAACATCATATCAGTTTCTTTACTCAATAAAGATGGATATAACTTTGTTCTTGATAGAAATATCATGAATATTTACCTTCATAAGGTACTGGTTGCAGAAGGTACATTGTGTAATGGTATCTACGTTCTAAATCAGAATACAATTCTCAATGTACAAAACACACGCAAGAGGAAGAGTTCAGATACGAACGAATCCTACTTATGGCATTGTAGACTTGGTCATATCGGAGAGAAAAGACTAAGTAAGTTGCATAAAGATGGACTCTTGGATACGTTCGGGTTTTCATCTTATGAAACTTGTCAGTCTTGTCTCAAAAGAAAGATGACCAAATCTCCGTTCACCGGACATGGAGAAAGGGAAGTAGAGCTCTTGGGACTCATACACAGTGATGTATGTGGTCCAATGTCTATACATGCAAGGGGTGAGTTCTCGTACTTCATCACATTCACTGACGGTCTCTCTAGGTTCGGATATGTGTATCTGATGAAATACAAAACTGAAGCTTTTGAGAAATTCAAGGAATTTAGAAACGAAGTAGAGAACCAGACTGGCAAAAGTATCAAGATCCTCCGATCGGATAGGGGAGGGGAGTACTTAAGCAAGGAATTCCTAGATTAATTAAAAGAGAATGGTATTCTCTCTCAGCTTACTCCTCCTTATACACCACAGCACAACGGTGTATCGGAACGGAAGAATCGTACCCTATTGGATATGGTTTGCTCCATGATGAGTAGTGCTGAGTTGCCTCTTTCATTCTGGGGATATGCACTTCAAACAACAGCGCATCTATTGAATCAAGTTCCATCCAAATCCGTGCCTAAGACTCCGTATGAAATATGGAGTGGTAAGAGTTTGTATCTTAAACGTATTAAGATTTGGGGTTGCCCAGTTTATATCAGAAAGCAAAACCCAGACAAACTTGAGGCACGGGAAGTTTTGTGTAAGTTTGTAGGATACCCAAAAGATTCTAGTGGGTATCTATTCTACCATGCAGAGGAACAGAAGATAATTGTTTCCAGGAATGCCACATTTTTGGAAAAAGAATTTCTTGTTAAAAATATTAGTGGCAGCACGGTAAAACTGGATGAAATTCCAGAAACACAAACTTTAACTAAAGATTTGGTGGAACCGCTAGATTCAGTTACACCCAACTAACCTCAGCTACTACGCAAATCTGGTAGGATTTCTCATCCGCCCAAGAGATACTACGGTTTTCTCATAGACGGGGATCGAGAGGATTGCATCTTGGAAGAAAATGACCCTACCAGTTTCAGGCAGGCCATTATCAGTAGGAACTCTGATAAGTGGCTGGATGCTATGCAATCCGAAATGGAGTCCATGTACACCAATAAAGTGTGGACCTTGGATATTGTTCCACCTGGGGTAAAACCCGTTTGATGCAAATGGATTTATAAAAGGAAACTTGGTGTAGATGGGCAGGTGGAAACCTATAAGGCTAGACTCGTTGCAAAAGGTTTTCGTCAAAGACCTGGTGTGGACTATGACGAAACTTTTTCTCCAGTGGCTATGCTCAAATCCATTCGGATCCTATTTGCCATTGCTGCCTTCCATGAGTATGAAATCTGGCAGATGGACGTAAAAACGGCTTTTCTAAACGGCTGTTTAGAAGAGTGCGTTTACATGGATCAGCCAGAGGGTTTTGTAGATGGTGGGAGCAGCGAGAAGGTGTGCAAGTTGCTTAAATCCATTTATGGATTAAAGCAGGCATCGCGGAGCTGGAACATCTGTTTTGATGAGGCAATCAAGGAATTTGATTTCATCAAGAACGAAGATGAACCTTGTGTCTATAAGAAGATTGTAGGATGAACTGTCGTGTTCCTAGTCTTGTATGTGGACGACATTCTTTTGATAGGAAATGACATTCCTATGCTACAATCGGTCAAGCTATTCTTGTCACAACGGTTCTCCATGAAGGACCTGGGTGATGCCTCGTACATTCTGGGGATCAAGATCCAAGAGACTACTGGGACATTCGCAGTCCAGGTACATAGAGACCGTACTAAAGAGATTTAGTATGGAAGATTCCAAGCACGGTAATATACCAGCATTGCATGGAATCACCCTCTCCAAGAAGATGTCTCCTAAGACTGACGAGGAGAGGGTTCGCATGAGCACTATACCCTACGCTTCGGCGGTAGGATCTATAATGTTTGCGATGCTATGTACAAGACCAGATGTAGCTTACGCGCTGAGCGTGGTGAGCCGGTATTAGTAAAACCCAGGTGAGGACCACTGGACGGCAGTGAAGAACATTCTCAAGTACCTGAGAAGGACTAAGGAGATGTTCCTGGTTTACGGTAATAGAGACTTCAGGGTCGAGTCCTTTACCGATTCAAGCTTCCAGAGTGACAAAGATGACAGCAAGTCTATCTCGGGTTTTGTGTTTACCCTGAACGGAGGGGCGGTATGTTGGAGGAGTTCCAAACAGGATACCGTTGCAGACTCGACGATGGAGGCTGAATATATTGCTGCAAGCGATGCCGCAAAAGAGGCGGTCTGGATGAAGAAGTTCATTAGTGAACTTCAGGTGGTTCCGTCCATTGTTGACCCAATACCTTTGTATTGCGATAACAATGGTGCTATAGCTTTAGCAAAGGAACCAAGGTCCCATCAGAAATCCAGACATATCTTAAGGCGGTATCACCTGATCAGGGAGATCATTGATCGCCAGGAGATCGAGGTACGGAGAGTGGACACAAAAGACAACACGGCGGATCCATTCACAAAGGCCCTCCTTCAAACACAGTTCGAGCGACTTTTTGAGCTGTTGGGTATGCGGTACGCCAGCAGCTGGCCTTAGTGCAGTCGTTGGGTATGCGGTACACCAATTACTGGCCTTTAAAGAAAGTGGGAGATTGTTGCATATGTATGCCCTAGAGGCCATTATTGTACAGTACTAGTTTGTATAATACATTTTGGAGGCTTGGGATATATATACGGGTTTACGACAGTCTTGCTCGATATAGTAGTATGCTACTTGGTTTGTTTCTATCTTAATATGTGTATATATTTCTTTTAACATATCGTTAATACATATTGATGGAGCCCTTAGGATCTTTGCTTGACTACTGGAGTTGTGATGGCGATCACAGTAGTGGGGGATGGGTAGTCTATAAGCACATCCTTATTTTGGTCCCTAGTTGTAGGATTATCGAGACAAGGCATCGATACTCCAGAGTAGACTGGTACATATGCTTCTCGTCCTAGCAGGGGAGATGGTCTGTCCCACAGCCATCAGTACGTCGTACTGGAGATAGTATGCAGGTGCTCGTTAGGTTACGAGTACACTGGACATGACTCGTCGGGAACTGTTGGTTGGTATTATACCTATCGTCAGTTAACAGTTCCCAGGTGACATGAGTACAGCTTAGTCCGTTGACTTGACACTGTCACTTCGCCTTAAGTGTGTTCCCACTGTTCTTAGATTACTACCCTACCACGGCTCTATTGAGTCGTGCAAACAGGTAGTAGTTGGGTGCAGTCCCGAAGTACTTGGAGGCAGTGGCAGTTAGACTGGATTCGTCTCTCCCGGTATTGGGAGTTGATATCGCGCTGTGTCTAGGAGAGCCATTACACATAGTCGTCCCTGTCCAGGGCAAGCGAGATTTGCTGGTAGTGTTACCAGTAGTTTCTCAGGGTTTTCTGGGGTACACTCCAACACGACTTGTACCGCTTTTAAGGGACTGACGTTTACCGCCCCCTAGGCCCGACATGGGATACTCTCAGACGAACAGACCGGACTGTACGGAGATTTTCACATTCAGGCTCAGTAGGAGTTCGGATGGGTTCACCTCATCAGTCTTCTTATCGGCATCTACCTGCGGACCGTTACGTACTGCTAGTACCGCTTGTGGCCTGTGGATAAACCCACTGCCAGCGTAGTGTCGAGCCTTTAGAGTCCCACACAGAGGGTTATTCGCCTTTGGGCAAAACAGAGTAGAGGTTGCATGGTTTTGCGACGGGGTTCGTTCACATCCGCGCACTTGTGCACGTTTGGTGTCCGGGCAGTTATTACTAGAGGGCTTTGGTTTAAGCCAGATCCTAGTACTTGTTTTGGGATTGGTTTTGTCTCATTGTATTTGTGTTCCTCGGAACACG
This sequence comes from Agapanthus africanus, assembly GCA_030015575.1. Taxonomy (NCBI): domain Eukaryota; kingdom Viridiplantae; phylum Streptophyta; class Magnoliopsida; order Asparagales; family Amaryllidaceae; genus Agapanthus; species Agapanthus africanus. The sequence goes on from CM057338.1 coordinate 236,419,744, forward strand.
GATGCGGGTGTGTATGCACAGTTGACAGAGGCAGAGGCAGAGGATTTTCATTAGGGTTGTTGACCGTTGAATTTTTCCAAACCTTAATGAGAATGAGAAATATGATCAATAATATTAATTAAAGATAATTGTGTCATGGTTGAGTTGAACATTTAACTTTTGTTGACTTGTTGACCGGTTGACTATTGTTGACTTGTTGACCATCATCATTTCATTTCAAAGATGCTCCTTGATTCTTGCAAAATCCATTTAATGTGAAATGATAATGGTCATTCCAAATGAACCATCACACTTTTTCTTTAATTATTATTGTTATTTTCATATTATCTCATATGTGAGCATGGTTGCAAAATGAGAGTTCATTCTATCACATTCTTTCTCTCTCTTGAAAAAGCTCCCCCTTTCTCAAAGCTTAAGTGTTCCTTGTGTTGGAAATCATAAGCTTTTGAGACTAAACCATCAAAGCATCTCTCTACTCATTCTAGAGTTCTAGGTTTAGCAAGCCAAGTACTTTAGTTACCTCTAGGTTGAGGTAGGAGCTCAAGGTAGAGGCCTTCGGGTGGATCCTTCTTCGGCAAAGAGAAGACGACGAGGAGGAGCCGTTCAAACCACTCCAAGGAGTAAGAAGAGAAGGAGTTCAAGACCTAGGTATAACCATTCTACATAGTAGCTAAACTCGTAGTTTATGTGTTGGTTTTTGTTTAGCAAAGATCCATCATGGATGGTCCATGTCACCTTATTAGAAAAAAATGATTTTTACCTATTCCGCCTCCCTGAAAGAACCGGGATGGGTAACGTAGACCTAACAGTAAGAAGAAAATACAGATATTATCTTATCCCTTCTTCGCCTCTTTAAGGGTTTAACCCTTCATACAAAAACTTAGTTCTTCCTCTGGTTGAGGTCTGTAGAAGCAGATCTCCCCACAAATTGATAATTTAATTCTCAACGGGGAGATTCTGTTATGAAGATTCAAAATTTAGGGGAAAGAACCAAGTTCAAAGAATTTAATTCTTATAAAAGTATATAGGAATTTAATTTTTCTGATAACATTAGGGTTTAACCCTGTAAAAAGAATTTAGTTCTTATAAAACATGAGACTTGAAATTCTCTAAGCTTAGATCCCAGCATCGTTAATATAAGATCAAGATCTTCATACACGTACAATTAAAGACTACTGATTCATTAGTATTCAACATTATAACGAAACCTCACGTGTTTCCCTACGTGAGAACCTCTGATGAACGAAAAGAATGGCTAAGACCGAGTCACGTGTTTCATACACGAGCATTAAAAAAGAACAAGAAGTGCCTTCTAGGGCAGTCACATGTTTTCCACGCGACCTCCAATCAAGTGCTTAGCACTTATATGAAAAGGGAATATACCCAAAAACAACACTCGCATTTTGAAGGCGGCTCACGTGTTTGTACGTGAGTACCACAGGGTCCAAGTGCTTAGCACTTATAAAAGAAAGAGATAAAATTCAGAGAACAATTCCCATTTCGAGCGCCTCACGTGCTCACACGTGAGCCGAGTGCTTAGCACATATAAAAGAAGAGAGAAATAAAACCCAAAAAGGCAGTACCCATCTTTGGGTCGCCTCACGTGTTCATACGTGAGTGCCATAAGAATTAAGTGTTTAACACTTATATATAAACGGGGACTTGAACCCAATGTACAGTGATCGCACACTTTCGGCGTGTCGAGTTTTAAGAGTTCTAAAGTTTAACCGTGATTAGGATGGTGTCGCTTTGCAGCTAGCCGCGATGAGCACGGGTCGATCCACAGGGAGACGGAGCATTTTACGAGTTAATGCGCGTGGGCGGAAAGTTTGTATCTATCCTATGTGTTATATGCAAAGTATAAAGTTGATAGGAAAAGATACAATAGTTTAAGTTAAGGAAATCCGCACTAAAACCATTGAGCCGAACTTAATGATTGAAGCTAGAGCAATCGGAAACAACGTGGATTAGGGGATTTAACCAAGGTATTAGAAATCCGGCTTATTGACCCTTGTCCGTCCGTTCTTGTCTCTTGCTTTCGCCTCCGGCCAAACCGAACGCAATCGGTCGCGGTTAGGAATCACCGTTATCTTGGTAGGATAGGGTGCCTAAGGGAGCGCTTGCATAACGTTTGGACGGAGTTCAACGGAAAATACGGGAAAAGGAAATGAGAAATGGAGCGTTAACTTACAATATCGTATTCTTTGTCTAACAACACATATTCACAAACATCATATTAACAACACCATATTAACAAACCATCACAAAAAGAAAAAGCAAAGAAAAGAACAAAGAAATGAAAAGACAATATTACAAATAAATAAGTGCATGGAATTTAAGTGCAAGTAAGAAAAGCAAGTATTTAAAGTGCAAGAAAGAAAATGCAAGTAATAAAAGAGCAAGAAAGAAAGAACTAGGAACCATGGAACAAGTTACAGGACATGGGTTCAATAACTTAATATTAAACTTGCAAGCTCAATGAAGATATTGCAAGATCAAGAAGACGCAAAGAACTCATGGTGAATGAAGGCACAAAAAGAGAATTTTATTAAACTTGAAGAATGATACAACCCTTGAGATCGATAACCAAAGCTTAAACTTGCAAGCTCAATGAAGAGGTTGCAAGCTCAAGTCAAGGAAAAGAGCTCAAGGGGAAGCTATGTACAAGAGAAAAAAATGAAAAACAAAAGAGTAGAAGTGTAAAAATGTAAGCAAAACTTGGACTAAAGAATGACTGTTGATCCCTTGCTCACTGCCTGCTTTTATAGGCTCAAAAGCAAAATAAACGAACAATAAAATTAGGGCTACGTGGCAGCAAAGGACCAACTGAAGAAAGATGGGGCCCATCTCGCACTTTTTGGCCGGCCACAAGGGTGTTGAGCTTGGCCCAAATCCGAGCTCTGGGTCTCGTGCTTTGTGTGTTGATTTGTGTGCTTCCCAATATCACTTTGGTGCAGTTAGTTTTATCAAATTTGACTCTGGATGCACCAGGGCATTGGAGGGAAACTTGAATCTTTTGATCACATAACACCATTAGCATTTATTGCACTTGTCCTCCCTACTTGTGTGCATTGGGCAGCCCTAGGTCCTGTTAGTTGTATGTATGCCCTAGAGGCCAGTATTGTACAGATGATGTATATTATATTGGATGCTTGGACATATATAGAGATGACTTTCTTCCTCAATATGATAGTATGCTATCTGGTTACTCTTTATCTTAACATGTACACTAGTCTCTTTATACTGTCTTATAGTTACATGTTGGTAAAGCCCTTAGGATGTGTACTTGACTACCTGGACTATGATGCAGATCATACTAGTGGGGACATGGTAGTCTATAAGTACATCCTTCAAGGTCCCTAGTCGTGGGTGTATCGAGACGGGGCATCGATATACCAGTGTAGACTAGCGTATACGCTTCTCGACCCATGTGATGGGTGATGGGTGATCCCATATCCATTGGTGTTTGACATCAGAGATGGTATACGGGTGCTCAGTGGAGACTGGGTATACTGGACGGACTCGCCGAGAACTCCCAGATGGTATTATACCTCACGTCAGATGGCAGTTCTCAGGTGACACTTGTACAGGTTAGTCTGTAGACCCGAGATCGTCATAGAGTCTTGTGTGATTCCCACTGTGCTTTGATCTCCACCTTACCACGTCCATGAGGGCGTGCAAAACGGTGGTCTTTGGGCACAGTCCCGAGTCACATGGAGGCAATGAGCGATAGGAGGGGTTTCGTCTCTCCCGGTATTGGGAGTTGATATTACGCAGTGCTCGATTGGCCGTGTCGGGGAATATCACTTTGTATTACCAACTGGTAATACATTGGTTCTGAACGAATGCTATTACATGCCGAACCTGATATGCAACATTATATCGGTTTCTTTGCTAAGTAAAGAAGGATATAATTTTGTATTACAGGACAATGTTATGAACATTTTCCATAACCAAAAGTTGGTTGGATCAGGCACGTTGTGCAATGGCATTTATGTTCTAAACCAATCAACAGTTCTGAGTATAACAAACACACACAAGAGGAAGAGTTCAGAACTGAACGATTCTTTCTTGTGGCATTGTAGACTAGGTCACATCAATGCGACACGACTAGCTAAGTTGCATAAAGATGGATATTTGAAACCTTTCGAATTTTCATCTTATGACACTTGCCAGTCATGTCTCAAAGGCAAGATGACCAAAACTCCGTTTACGGGACACGGAGAAAGAGTTACCGAACTCTTGGGACTGATACATAGTGATGTATGTGGTCCCATATCTACACATGCCAGGGATGGTTCTTCGTACTTCATTACATTCACTGACGATCTCTCTAGATTCGGATATGTGTTCCTGATGAAACACAAATCAGAAGCTTTTGAGAAATTTAGAGAATATAAACAAGAAGTCGAGAACCAAACCGGAAAAAGTATTAAAATCCTTCGATCTGATCGAGGAGGTGAATACTTGAGCAATGAATTCCTGGACTTCCTAAAAGAGAATGGGATTCTCTCTCAGCTGACTCCTCCATATACACCACAGCACAACGGTGTATCTGAACGGAGGAACCGCACCCTATTAGATATGGTGCGCTCTATGATGAGCATAGCTGAGTTACCTATTTCCTTCTGGGGATATGCGCTGGAGACAGCAGCATACCTATTGAATCAAGTTCCATCTAAATCTGTACCTACCACACCATATGAGATATGGAGTGGGAAGAGACCGTATTTTAAACGAGTTAAAATATGGGGTTGTCCGGCCTATGTCAAAAGACAAAATCCAGACAAACTCGAGGCACGGTCAGTTCTTTGCAAGTTTGTGGGATATCCTAAGAATTCCCAAGGATATTTTTTCTACCATGCTGAAGAACAAAAAGTGTTTGTTTCTCAATATGCCACCTTTTTAGAAAAGGAATTTCTTGAAAAAGAAATTAGTGGCAAAGTGGTAGAGCTGGAAGAGGTTCCAGATACACAAACAGTAACTGAAGATTTAGTGGAACCAGAAGATTCGGTAGTACCCGACGAACCTCAGCCTCTCCGCCGATCTGGTAGGGTTTCTCGTCCACCTGAGAGATACTACGGTTTTCTCATTGATGGTGGAAGCGAGGATTGCATCATAGAGGATGATGACCCAACTAGCTTCGAGCAGGCCATCACGAGTAGGGACTCAGTGAAATGGCTGGATGCTATGCGGTCCGAGATGGAATCCATGTACACCAACAAAGTATGGACTTTGGAAGTTGCTCCTGAAGGGGTAAAACCCATTGGGAGCAAATGGATCTTCAAGAAAAAACTTGGTGTAGATGGGAAAGTGGAGACTTTCAAAGCTAGACTTGTAGCAAAGGGTTTTTGTCAAAGACCAGGTGTGGACTATGACGAGACCTTTTCTCCAGTGGCTATGCTTAAATCCATTCGAATCATGCTTGCCATTGCTGCCTTTCATGACTACGAAATCTGGCAAATGGATGTTAAGACCGCCTTTCTAAATGGTGATTTAGAAGAGTGCGTGTACATGACTCAGCCAGAGGGCTTCATAGACAGTGGGAGCAGCGGGAAGGTGTGCAAGCTGCTTAAATCCATTTATGGATTAAAGCAAGCATCGCGGAGTTGGAACATCTGCTTTGACGTCGTTATCAAAGAGTTTGATTTCGTCAAAAATCCAGATGAACCTTGTATCTACAAGAAGGTGGCAGAGAGTAAGGTTATCTTCCTCGTATTGTACGTGGACGACATACTCTTGATAGGAAATGATATTCCTATGTTGCAATCGGTCAAGCTCTTCTTATCACAAAGATTCTCAATGAAAGATCTTGGTGATGCCTCCTGCATATTGGGAATCAGGATCTATAGAGATAGATCCAAATGGATATTGGGATTGTCCCAATCCAGGTACATTGACACCATACTAAAGAGGTTTAGTATGGAAGAGTCCAAGCGTGGGAATTTGCCCACGATCTTTGGAGTCACTCTCTCCAAAGAGATGTCTCCTAAGATTGATTTGGAGAGAGCTCGCATGCAAGGGATACCCTATGCTTCGGCAGTAGGCTCTATCATGTATGCGATGCTATGTACCAGACCCGATGTAGCATACTCACTAAGTGTAGTGAGCAGGTATCAAGCTGATCCTGGAGAGAGTCACTGGACAGCTGTGAAGAGCATTCTCAAGTACTTGCGAAGGACTAGAGATATGTTCTTGGTGTATGGTAACGGAGAGCTCCAAGTGGAGTCCTTTACCGATTCGAGCTTCCAGAGTGATAAGGACGACTCTAAGTCGCAGTCGGGCTTTGTCTTTACCCTTTACGGAGGGGCGGTTAGCTGGAAGAGTTCCAAGCAGGAAACCGTGGCAGACTCGACGATGGAGGCTGAATACATCGCTGCCAACGATGCTGCCAAAGAGGCTGTCTGGATCAAGAAGTTCATTACTGAACTTGGAGTGGTTCCATCCATTGAGCGTCCAATACCTTTGTATTGCGATAACAATGGAGCGGTGGCTTTGGCCAAGGAACCCAGGTCCCATCAGCGATCCAGGCATATTCTGAGGCGGTATCACCTGATCCGGGAGATAGTTGATCGCCGGGAGATCGAGGTCAGGAGGGTTGACACGAAGAACAACACGGCGGATCCACTCATGAAGGCCATTCCCCAGATACAGTTTGAGAGACTCTTCGGGATGCTCGGTATGCGATACTACAGCAGCTGGCCCTAGTGCAAGTGGGAGATTGTTAGTTGTATGTATGCCCTAGAGGCCAGTATTGTACAGATGATGTATATTATATTGGATGCTTGGACATATATAGAGATGACTTTCTTGCTCAATATGATAGTATGCTATCTGGTTACTCTTTATCTTAACATGTATACTAGTCTCTTTATACTGTCTTATAATTACATGTTGGTAAAGCCCTTAGGATGTGTACTTGACTACCTGGACTATGATGCAGATCATACTAGTGGGGACATGGTAGTCCATAAGTACATCCTTCAAGGTCCCTAGTCGTGGGTGTATCGAGACGGGGCATCGATATACCAGTGTAGACTAGCGTATACGCTTCTCGACCCATGTGATGGGCGATGGGTGATCCCATATCCATTGGTGTTTGACATCAGAGATGGTATACGGGTGCTCAGTAGAGACTGGGTACACTGGACGGACTCGCCGAGAACTCCCAGATGGTATTATACCTCACGTCAGATGGCAGTTCTCAGGTGACACTTGTACAGGTTAGTCTGTAGACCGGAGATCGTCATAGAGTCTTGTGTGATTCCCACTGTGCTTTGATCTCCACCTTACCACGTCCATGAGGGCGTGCAAAACGGTGGTCTTTGGGCACAGTCCCGAGTCACATGGAGGCAATGAGCGATAGGAGGGGTTTCGTCTCTCCCGGTATTGGGAGTTGATATTACGCAGTGCTCGATTGGCCGTAACAGGGAAGTCCCTGGCCAGGGCTGATCAGAGATTTGCTGGTAAGTGTTACCAGTAGTTTCTCGACCCGTTATGAGCCTCACATCGGCACGACTTATCGGTTATTGGGGTCTGACGTATACCACCCCTAGACTAGATATGCGACATATCAGACGAACAGACCGGACTGTACGGTAAGTGTTACTGGTCGGATTCGCAGGAGTGTGAGCGGGCTAGCTCGTCGATCTTCTGATCGCTCAATATCCGGGTGGCCGTTACGTTTAGCAGACCGCTTGCGGCTTGTGGGTGCTTGATATGATCATCATCTGCTACCGGCGTATTGACGAGTCTTTAGAGTCCTACACAGAGGTTTCCTGGCTCAAGCGAAACGAAATAGGAGCGCATATGAGATATGTGCAGGACCGAGAATAATGCGTGTATGTGATACCGCATTTCATTCTCGCGATATATGTTTCGATTGGTTATATTCGATATGACTTAGTTATCGAATCATTGATTCGATAAATCGATACATTGGATTCTAGTCGGTTATGTGCGACATGACCGGATCATTGAATCAAATGTTGATTTAATGATTTAATGCATAATTATATATTTGATATATTGCATTGCATTAACTAGTATTGGTTCACTTTAAACGGATTTTTCTCACTTGATGCACATTGTATATGTGATATGCTTTAGTGCACTACTTTGTATCATGTTTGATGATACTTGATAATGTGGTTAAGTGTAAAGGGTTAAACCATGGTTAAGTGATGATTAGGGTTTGGGTTTTTCATTTATTTATTTGTTTATTTATTTGGAAAGGATTAAGTTGAGAATGGTGGCTTATTTTGGAGCTATGTTGAAGCTTCTTGAAGCTTTGACAAAGTCCACCATCCTTATCTCATCCTTAACCCTAACCACTCTAACTAACCTTGGTTTAATCTCTACACTTGACCATGGTCAAGATATGATAAGTATTCATATTAGTTTTATTTTTAAAAATAGAAGACTTATCATTCTTGCTTCATCTTCATCTTCTTCTTCTTCTTCAAGCTTGCTACTTTAATGGCAACTTGAGATCTAGTGAGATAAATCCAATTCTAAAGTGAACCCACCTCCTATTTCTTCACCCTCTACCTCTTGCCAAGTTGTTTTGGGTGTTTTCTTCATAAGTTTCACAACTTTGTGAAGTCGGAGCTTGAGCTTGTGCAACCTCGACGTAGATCGTCTTTGACACGAAGCCGACGACCTATTCCGCACGTTTCTCCGATGAAGCCGTCACGAGAGTCCAAGGTTCAAGATGGACAGAGAGAGGACGCCCTCGTGGAGCTAAGGAAGTGGGTATCCGGATCTACAAAGGTTGTAGCATCTTAACTTTAGTTAAATTGTTAACTAGATTTATATTTCGCCTAGAATTCTAGCGACGATCCGTAGTCTAGGGTTTCTCGGCACCATTTTTTTTGAAATTGGCATGTTCGATGCCTTGTGAGGCCTCACTAGGGTGCCTAGGAACTTTTCAGGTCCATGGTCCAAGCTCCAAGAGTTAGTGTGTACACATGTTATGTGTTGGACCAAAATTGTGTACACAATATTTATTTGCAAAATAACTCTTGGATATCGGTCGGTTTGCGGTTCTGGTTGCAGTGTCGGCTCATAAATGATATATTCATGATTTTAAGTGTATTTCCAGTATTTTGTCATGGATACCTGTAATTGTAAGTGCACGGCGGCGCCCCGGCCGTCAAACCGACGGCCAAATGCGGAAGCGGTGATAAACTTTAATTTTGCGAACTTAGCAAACCGGCACCACCGCGCACTAAACCCCGGATCGGGCCATTAAACTAGATCTAGCAAAGTAACAAGATGGGAAGAGATATACCGAGTGATCCGAGTCCTCTGGTCTTCTCGTCATCGTCCCGATCTCCCGCGGAAACTCCGGTCGTCGCCTCCTTGCCGGAAGGGCACCACATCGTCTGTATCTTTTACGGGCTCCCACCTCAATACCGAGGCAACTCGGGCACGAAGCTGGCAAGTCGACGTGTCCAAGATTTGCTGTATAATGTAGTGTAGATGATGCTTGTCTCTTTGGGGTTATTTTGCCTTGATGGAGGAATGGATTGGAACTTTCAAATGGAACTCTCATTTATCAAGCATGGAATGAGATGATGAAATTTCCTCACCAAAAATGAAACCTCTCATTTTCTCTCCTCTCCAAAATTGTGGCTGGCCTCTTCAAATGTGAGAATGGTGGAGGGATAAACAAAACTCATGAAGGGAGGTGAGTGTAGAAGATAAGAAAAGGTGACCACATCATAAAGCTAAGAAACATCAACCATGCTTATCACTCCATACCCTTTCAAATCTCAATTAATGCACCATCATGGATGAAAGATGCTAAACATATCATAATGAATATATTTGCAAGAAACCTCCTCCACAAATGTTATTTGCACAATTGCAAATAACCCCCTCCATCGGAAAAGTCCGGCCGAGAAAGAACAAAGGAAAACCGGCCGGAACGGAATGCAAACTGGCAACTCCAGAAAACTGGTCCCGTAATAAATTACAGGAAAACCCCGATACTGTGCATACACACCCGCATCTGTATTCCGACCGGATACAAATGCACTGAGACAAAATCTACACTGTACTAAACTAGGATCCGGTTTAAACCAAAGCCGGCTAGTAATATCCGTTAGATCCTGATCCGTGCAATACCGCACGTATCCGATCGAACCTTGCCATATATCTATACGGCCTCTAGTACTAACTGTCCGATCCTGATCCGTGCAATACCGCACGTATCTGATCGGACCCTGCCATATCTCCATACGGCGTCTACAGCGTTTCGCCCGAAAGCTTGAGTAACTGAAAGTGTGGTGGACTCTAAAGACTCGTCAATACTATGGCTGTGGATTTAACCACCAGCACGTCAGAGGTATAAGCCAATACGTGACGGGCCACCAGCGATTGACCAAAAGGGACGTCGATGAGCGAACTCATCCTGACACCCTACTGAGCCTGTCAGTGACAATATCTGTACAGTCCGGTCCATTCGTTTACGAGCATCGCATGGCAGGCCTAGGGAGTTGGTAAAAGTCAGACCCCCAAAAGCGGTACAAGTCGTGTCGGAGTGTAGCCCAGAACACCCTGAGATACTACTGGAATACCTACCAGTAAATCTCCTGCCTTGGCCAAGGACTTCGTGTAATGTCTCTCCTAGACACAGCGCGACCTCACCCCCAATACCGGGAGAGACGAACCCCTGAAGATCCGCTCACTGCCTCCATGTGGCTCGGGACTGTACCCAACTAAAACCTGTTTGCACGACTCCTTTGAGCCGTGGTAGGGTAGTAATCAAAGCACAGTGGGAACTCACACGAGACAAATGACGATCTCAGGTCGATGAACTAACTTGTACACATGTCACCAGGGAACTGCTATCTGACGTCAGGTATAAGACCAACTAGCATGTTCCCGGCGAGTCCTGTCCGGTGTACTCATAACCCAATGAGCACCTGTATACATCTTAGGTGATCCAACTGACACCAGTGGCTTGTGAGACCGGCCACCGCCCCTCGTCGGGGTCTCGACTGTATACACTAGTCTACTCTGGAGAATCGATGCCCTGTCTCGAAACTCCCACGACTAGGGACCTTTTAAGGATATGCTTGTAGACCCCAGCTCTCACGTATATGATCGCCCTCATACTGCTGGTCGTCAAGCAAGAATCCTAGGGGCTCTATCAACGTGCAATAGCGACCTGTCAGGTCACCTAAAGCAGTACACGATGATAAAGGTAAACCAGATAGCATACTATCATCTCGAGTAAGACTGTCGTCCCGGGATAGGTCCTCTCTCAATCATTGCAATCACGTGCCTTTGATCCAATAATTGACTCTGAGGGCACTATCTCCAACAATCTCCCACTTGCACTCAAGGCTAATTATTGCGATGTCGCATACTCACAGCCCGTGTGATACCGAACACCCAACTCCTCTACTAGTCAGTCTCACAAAGCTCGTTTGCGAGACTATTGCGTTCGAGGAATAGCCTCAGCGAGTGGATCCGCTCTGAAGTTTCTTTCTATGTCTCTCTCTATCTCAAGTTCGTGGAGAAAGCCATCTCCCGAAATGAGCAATACCTGTCTTAGAATGTGTCTGGATGTTTGATGGGACTTAGCTCATTAATGAACTCTAAATCCAAACTTCTTAGACTGTATCGTCAACTGAACTTAATCAGTATCCTGCGCCATGCCTCGCTCAGTATTGCCTTGGATCACCTGTCCAAAATACTGCCCCTCGTCAGAGGGAAAACTATAACTCTGACAACCTCCTTGTCGTCCATGTCACCTTGGAAGCCTGGAATGATAACTGTCTCCCAAATGAGGCTGTCGTTATCATATCCCTAGAACATCCACTTATGTTCTAAAACTGCTTCCGACTGTTTCTCCAGGATTGGATCAATGTCAACTTATTGCATCTAGTGCAAGAACAACATCTGGTGTGGTACTTGACATCTCATGATTGACTTAATTGCCTAAGCAAGTGATCTGCCAATCATGCATATCCCTCTCTACTTTAGTCTATAAGACACCTTTAGAGAGGGTGACTCCATCACCTGCAGGTACACTACCGTGCCAGGAGTCGTCCATTCTAAATACTCTTAGAATGCTGTCAAAGTACCCTGATTGGGAAACCACCCAAATCTAGATCTAAAACCATAGATCTAGTAACCAGTATATCTGATATAATGTCCAAGTCCCATGTGGAGAAACCACCGTGTGACGACCAAAGTATAACCGATCGTAGTATAGGAATATCACTTCCTACTTTGTGTATGTCATCATAACCCGGATATCACACCCTACTACCTTCTCAACAGATCCATCCCCTATTATGATGACGTCAAATCTATGACTGTCACATCAGAAATAGATGATCTATCTCCGCTATTTCTGCTTTGGTCTATAAATAGACATAAGCCTGATGTCCACCAATGCTTCCGCTGCTCCCACTGACTACGACAACCCTCTGGCAGAGTCATATAGATGTGCACTTCTAAAGCTAGTTTAGAACGACGCTATACTCATCCTCCTGCCGGGTCTCGCAGCCTGGAACAACAACAATGGCAAGTGTGGGTAAACAAGAACTTCCCTGTCACCGTCCTTGAGGCTACTGGAGTACCTCTCGGGTGCCTGAAGTTACCCACCTTATCTGCGGAGTGGCCAATGGAATGTCAAATCAGATTGAATGTTTAGGTTCCTTATCAAATCTTCAGTAATCGTTTGTGGTTCTGGAATCACTTCCAGTTCTACCATACTCCCACTACTGTTTTTGAAAAAATCCATTTTTAATAAAACTGTGGCGAGTCTAGAACAATATTTCTATTGATCTGCCAGATGGTAGAAAGTCAACCCTCGTCATAGCCTGGGTCAACCCACAAACAACCATTACAGAAACGTGCCTTGAGTTGTCTAGTGTCTGGTTTTAATCATAAGCCGGACAACTCCCCGTACCTTAACATCGTTAAGATATGAACTGTTCTATATCCAATATAGAACCAGAGGCACTGATTTAATTGAACCAGATTTAAATCATGCAGCTATCTCCAGTGCATGTCATTTAAATGGAGAGAGGCCGATCAGCGTTACTCAACTTAGGAATGCTTCCAATTATGAGTAACCTGAAAGAGAAGCAATTTCTCTTTATCGTTACTATCAACTGAATACCATACACAAGTATCTACATCTTCAATCACTTTGAAGAATCCCGATACTTGCTACACCTGGTTCTCTACTCTATTCAAATACCTATAACTCCTCAAAACTTAGACCCTGTGTTTCTACGAAACACATGTCTAAGAACTAGAGAAGTTAAAAGTAAACAGAATATAGTATGAGGACCAACCCCTCTGTCCTAATGGACACTGGACAACATACAATACTCTGTATAAGTCCACTGAGTCTAACAACTCTTTCACTGTGTGTCGTAGGTTGAAAACTGTACTTATGGTTAAGAAGAATTACACCGCTGTTTAATGCTCCTTACCTAACCATCCACTGATATAGGTAAATGTCATCGACATAATATCAAAAGGTATATCTCACTCTATGAAAATAGATGTACAGATATATCAATTTGAAATTGGTGCACAACAGCGGATATTCAAAACCAAATATTTGCCGACCGGCAAACAGCCCAGGTGATCTCCTCAAATATCACCGATTACAACGAATCTCGATATAATGAGGATGATCACCCAATTCCCAATAACCTACTCCCACTCATCATCTGTAAAACCATACAGATGTGAGAATCATACCTGGTAAATACATACCCTGGAGTAAGTATCTAATCGGGAAATCAGTTTTCTTTTAACAGTACACAGTTGAACTGAAACATTGAAATGTTTGGGTATCCTGGTATTCCTAGTAATGCCTCTACCATTATCCAGATTCACAACTATAACCGTATAATTCTTTGCCACCTCTCCAAATCCCTTTATATGTCTTTAGTCATTACCTTCTGCACACCCCTTAGGCCAAATGGTTTTCTTCCTTCCCTACCATTCGGCACCAGCCTATGGTTTGGAAGAAGACTATCTAGTAAGCATAATGGGTGTACTGTCCTAATCCTAGGAGCACTCGCAATGCGAGAGAAGGTGAGGATAAAAGACAACCGAATAAACCTTATTCCTATTTCTCCTGGACCAGAATCCATCCCCGAACTGGAACAAGTTCCTTTCGAGTTCGTATATAACCATACGATGGAGTATCCAATAAACTGTGGATCTTCATAGTGATACGGAGTGTCCTGGAGAAATACAAAGGTAATTTAGGATTGGCGAAGAAATACTTGGTTTGGTCGTGAATATCAGTCGCAATTTACTTTGCCCTCTTACTAATCCCTTACTTTGTCTGAACTTAATACCTTCTGCACACCATCGTTATGCTAATTGGTTTTCTTCATTCCCTACCGGTCGGCACCAGCCTAAGGTTTGGAAGAAGACTATCCAATTTGCGTAATAGGTGTACTATCCCCTAAACCAAGGAGTACTCGCAACCTGAGAGAAGGTAAAAGGAAAAGACAACTGAATAATCCCATCCGTTTTCTCCAAAAACAGAAACCATCCTCGAATAAATTCCTTCGAGTTCGTATATAACCATACGATGGTTTTGTCCAATGGAAGTGGACGTTCGTAGTAATACGGGGTGTCCTGGAGAAAAGGGTAAAAGTAGGAGTGGCAATGAGGTCTGCAACTCTGACAATCCAAAAGCCAGTGTTAAGAAGGTTCGGTCAACTTGATCACTGAGTCAAAGTCTAGGGTCGGGTCAATGGTCGCTGCCAGAGAGAGAGAGAGAAAAGAAACACTCAGCATGCACTCTAACCTAGATCAGAATGGTTATCACTTTATCTAATCTGGAAACCTCCCACTGTACCTCAAATTCTCCTCCAAACCTAAAAGAAGAATTAGTCGGGAATACCCGAGGAGTAAACTAACTCATCAGTGGGAATCGGGATCCAACTCTCATCGCATGATAACGTGACATAATCCGCTCACGTCATCACACTCCAGAAGGTATGCGCATATCTGGCAAGTTTCAGTTCTTTTGAAACTCCCGATGTGATTTTTACCCCATGCTCTTATGACCTTGACTTTGGCCAACAAATCATAAGTCACATGTCAAGTTCTACCCGTCATTCTCCAGGTTAATTTGAATCCACCCGTACCTACCCTTGACTTTGGCCAATAAGGCAGTACGACTGTTCCAAACCAACGCATCTATCTATACTGCATATGAATAACCAACAACTACCAAACACTGTGCCTTGACTTTGGCCAACAAACACAGCTTGAATACTATTGACTACCCATATGAAACGATGGAGGGCTACGAATGGTTTCTGGAGAAAACCTTTAACGTAATGAACTTGATATCGTTGAAGGAACGGATAGCTTTTTAGAAAATATAGTGACGAAAACCTTTACTAAAGAGGTCACTCCCGGTGAAGGGATCTCGGCTCTTTCCCCGTAGAATGAGGTGCAGGATATTCCAAATGAATACCACGATGCAAAGCAAAAGTAATCGGCTATAGTGAAGTTAATGCCCTGACGCAAACTTCTGTCCAAGGGGTCACTCCCGGTGAAGGGATCTCGGCCCTTGCCTCGTCGACTGAGGAGCAGGATATTCCAAATGAATACCACGATGCAAAACAAAAGTGAACGTCCTTGCAATAATAGCTTTTTGAAAAGTGTTCCAACAACATCAGAATAGGTTTGTTTAACTTGCATTGATCCGAATCAACGCAGTCCCATCAATTGATCACACCACAAAGAACGAAAATATACTGACGTACATATATGCTATCCGCATTCGCCACTGGGTCCCGTCATCACCCGTTAGGTTAGCTAACTAACGGCAGAGCGGGGACTGGACTAGCGCGGATGAAAAACATATACAACATCTACTAATATATATACCAATATATTATATTTCGCTCAAGACGTGAATAAAATGCAACATCACAGAAATGTACAGCATCACAGAATAATACAGATATCTGGGATCCCCGGGTTTCACAGAGCCACTACTAAAACCCGACGTTCCCCTGGTCGTGTGGATAGCCTGTGCAATGAAATCCTAGACCCCTACGGGCGCGGCAAGTCACCCGCCAAAACCTGAAGCGAGGCAGCCCCCTTCAGCGCCGTGAATGGACCACCTAGCACTTCACGGAATCCGGTAACTTGGGCACCCCTCCTGGGTCAACCTGTACCCCCTACGAGTGCGGCGAATAGCCCGCCAATTCTAGAGTGAAGCCCCCTCCGTCTCAATGCCATGAGATGCGGGCTTGTTGCCCTCCAGAACCCGGCTATCCGTGCATCCCACCGCGGGGCAATCCTAGTACAGAAAGTAAAATATACATACAATGGGTACATCGACCGCAACCAGGTCGTGCCCCAAAAAAATAATACAAACAGGCAGTGACGGCAGTCCACATGTCGGACGCTCGCCCCGCAATATCAAATGTACATAATACAACAAAATTGTACTAGCATTGCATCCAGGCTATCTCCCACGACCGATCCGCAACATCACAGCAAAATAACAGAAGATCAACGTGAAAGTCACGTTCGCAAATCCGTCTAACCGGGCTATAGCAGTTAGACCGGATTTACCGATCGAGTGACATTCACGGTCACAGATATAATGTAAATACTGTGAAAAAATGTGTTTAAAATATCCGATTGATCAAAAATTAACAAGTGGGCCCCCAAGCAGTACTGTAGCACTCACAGAAATTCTGGGCCCAATTTTAATATTCCAAAACCCCTATTTTTAGCCCACAAGCCCACTGCAAAAAAACGATGACATGATCCCTCATTCATGCGGCGGATCCGCGGCCTCCATGTTAGTTATATGTATGCCCTAGAGGCCATTACTGTACATAGGATGTATATTGTAGTGGATGCTGGGACATATATAGGGAGGACTTTCTTGCTCGACATGATAGTATGCTATCTGGTTGAACTTTACCTTAACGTGTATACTGATTGTCTCTCTGTTACATGTTGGTAAAGCCCTTAGGATGTGTGCTTGACTACCTGGACTATGATGCGGATCATACTAGTGGGGACATGGTAGTCTATAAGTACATCCTTCAAAGTCCCTAGTCGTGGGTGTATCGAGACGGGGCATCGATATACCAGAGTAGACTAGCGTATACCTTCTCGACCCATACAGATGGGCGATGGATGATCCCATATCCATTGGTGTTTGACATCGGAGATGATATACGGGTGCTCAGTAGAGACTGGGTACACTGGACGGACTCGCCGAGAACTCCCAGATGGTATTATGCCTCACGTCAGATGGCAGTTCTCTGGTGACACTGGTACAGAGTAGTCTGTTGACCCGAGATCGTCATAGAGTCTTGTGTGGTTCCCACTGTGCTTTGATTTCCATCTTACCACGTCCAAGAGGGCGTGCAAAACGGTGGTTTTTGGGTACAGTCCCGAGTCACATGGAGGCAATGAGCGATAGGAGGGGATTCGTCTCTCCCGGTATAGGGAGTTGATGTTGCGCTGTGTTCGATTGGCTATAACAGGAAATCCCTGGCCAGGGTTGCTGAGATTTACTGGTAAGTGTTACCAGTAGTTTCTCAAATTGTTATAGACCTCATATCGACACAACTTATCGAGCTATTGGGGTCTGACGTTAACCACCCCTAGGCGAGATATGCGACATATCAGACGATCAGACCGGACTGTACGGTAGTGTTACTGGTCGGATTCACTTGAGTGTGAGCGGGCTTGCTCGTCGATCTTCAGATCGCTCAATACCCGGGTGGCCGTTACGTTTAGCAGACCGCTTGCGGCTTGTGGGTGTTTGATATGATCATCACCTGCTGCCGGCGTATTGACGAGTCTTTAGAGTCCTACACAGAGGTTTCCTGGCTCAAGCAAAACGAAATAGGAGCGCATATGAGATATGTGCGGGACCGAGAATGATACCAGTATGTGATACTGTATTTGATTCTCACGATATGTGACATTGATCGGTTATATGCGATATAGCCGGGTTATCGGATCAAGTGTTGATTCGATCAGATGTTACTGTTGATATTAGTCGGTTATATGCGATATGACCGGATCATTAAATCAAGTGTTGATTTAATGATTTAATGCATAATTGTATATTTGATATATTAGTTTGTATTAACTAGTATCAGTTCACTTAAGATGGATTTTCTCACTCGGATGTGCGCATTGTATATGCGATATATTTTTGTGCACTTGATTGTATCATGTTTGATGATACATGTTTACTTGGTTAAGTGTAAAGAATTAAACCATGGTTAAACTTATGATTAGGGTTTTATTTCCTTTTCTCTTTTCCTTTATCTATTTATTCATTTTGGAAAATAGATGGAAAAAGGAGAAAAAGAATGGTGGCTTTTTTTTGTTGTTTAGTGGAAGCTTCATGATACCTTGACCCTAACCATTCATTTAACCTAAGTTAATTCTCTACACTTTACCATGGTTACTTTTATGATAAGGATTATTATTCTTTTCTTTTCTAATTAATCTTATCATAATATTCTTCTTCTTCTTCATTTCTTCAAGTGAAGAAAGCTTGCCTCCATCAATGGAAAGTGATGAATTTGAGTGAGAGATCCAAAACTAAAGTCTACCCACTTCCTATTTCCTCATCCTCTACCTCTTGCCAAGTAGTAGAGTGTGTTTCCTTCACAAGTTTTCAAGACTTGGTGAAGGTGGAGCTTGATCTTGCGATGCTTCGACGTAGATCATCTTCGGCATGGACATCGACGACCTAGCTCGCTTATTCTTCGACGAAGCCGACGCTAGAGCCCGGGAGTTCACTTGGACAACGAAGGGACTTCGTTGCGGAGCTATGGAGGTGGAGCACCGGATCTACAAAGGTTGTATTTCCGTTTCCTTATAGTTAAATTGTTAACTAGCTTCTTTTTCGCCTAGAAATCGAGTCGACGATCCGTACACTAGGGTTTCTCGGCACCATAATTTTTGAAATTGGCATGTTCGATGCCTTGTGAGACCTCATTAGGGTGCCTAGGAACCTTACAGTGGTATCAGAGACAAGCTAGAGCCTTAGGCGAAGTCTAGACGGAATTTGAAGTCCGAACGACCCGAAACCCCAACCGGAAAATGCTCTCTGGACGTTTTCTGAAAACGTGGATTTTTTCAAATTAAAAATTGCTAAAAAATTCAGCAGGAAAAAATAAGAATTATGATGCAAAATTTTTCCGATGAACAGTACAAACCGCGGCGGAACCGCGGCAGAAGCCTGCATTCTGCGGCGGTTCCGCGGCGGAATGATGACGTCATCATACACTGTTTGCACAGTAACTCCTATTATTTTATGCTGGATGTTCTGGGTATTTTTAAAATTTATTATAGAGTTGAATTTTCTGGAGTTGTTTTGGGAATTCGGTGTTTCGATCGGGGTATCAAATTTTGTCTATTTGGCTTTCCGGATATTTTTTTGAATATGTTAAAAAGTTCCACCGGATATAAATACCCAATTTTTCCCCTGTCGGGAAATTTCCAAGTGTTGGATTTTTCCGTAGTTTAACGACGTTCTAAGTAGTGCAAGTAACTCGATGGACCCTCTAGAAGACAACAAACCTTAACTCGATTATGTGACCGTCTTGAACTGCCCTTTGAACTTTCGGGTTTGGGGCAGTACGGCGTGCCACATGTGAGGCGTTGGCTTGACCCTTCTACGGCTGGACCGTTGGTACTGAGGCACGAACGGAATGTTGTTAGACTTATTACATGTGTTGAGCTGTATCGGGAAAACTTGGGTGTTCGATTGTTCGATCGAAAATTTTAACATTTTTTGTTTATCTGGAATGGGATACAATAATTGGAATTCACAAAAGTTATGTGATAACTGAATGAATGTTATAAACATAGCAGTTTAGTCTCACTTGATCGGTTGCCACGGAATTTTGATGTGATCAAAAGTCCGTCGCAATCACGTAGTGTACGCGGATACTCGCCGGGTAAACTTAATAGACGGCCTCACTCCATAGCCCCGACCAAGTGACTGTAGGAGAACCCCGTCACCGAAAGCATCCGTTCGGGTGCTTGCGGTAGCGGTGTTCCGCCTTGGTGCACTTCGTCGACGGTATCAGGGGTGCTGCCGCCTACTAAAGTTTGCGACGAGCATTCGATCAGTTTTTCGGGAATCTTGTTGAATTGCCCGACTTGATATTGAAAAGTGTTTTCGATTTTGAGACTAAAATGCGGGGTTTATAATTGTTAGGCATGCGATGTCTAAGGAATTCATTTGATTAGGCATGCGATGTCTAAAGAGATTGCGGATTCCAACTGTTGTAGTTTTACACTTTCTTTTCTGTGACCGTAAGTGTAATATGTGATATCGCCGGTTTCGTTGCTATATGTCAACGACAATTGGGATGGACATATTTACTTACGTTGATGACATGTGATGTTATGTGTTGCTGGATATGTTATATTGGATCGTCGTGTTTGAATAGCCGGGGGTTTTTATATGAGATGAGTGTTTTTCATTTTCATTCATGTAAAAACTTGTATGTAATATTCTTTTATTGGGGCACTTCCAGGTTGCGGAAGTTGTCACCGTTTGTATATTATTTACTTTTCTGCACTAGGATAGACCCAAGGAGGAGGGCACAAGTAACCGGGTTCTGGAGTCCAGTGGGAGACCAACTCGAGGAGTCGAGTCCGGGTCTCCTAACTCTAGAATTGGCAGGGTTGCTTGCCGCTCTCGTAGGGGTCTAGGGGTGTGGGTTTGGCTATTCATCACGACCGTGGAATCCGTGTTTTATACTGGCTCGTATTGAAAACACGGACGTCCTAGTATATCCAATATTTCATATGATTCTTCTGCTGCGATATCTGTGATGTGATCATGTGATGTTCTGTGATAGATACAGTATATAGTATATATGATATATTATATAGGCGTTACTTATGTTTTACAC
This sequence comes from Agapanthus africanus, assembly GCA_030015575.1. NCBI lineage: Eukaryota > Viridiplantae > Streptophyta > Magnoliopsida > Asparagales > Amaryllidaceae > Agapanthus > Agapanthus africanus. The sequence continues at coordinate 236,440,671 of CM057338.1, forward strand.
CCGCGCTAGCCCTGCCCCGCTCTGCCGTTAGTTACCTAACCTAACGGTGCACGAGGGGACATCGAGGCGAATGCGGATGGCATAAGTGTACGTCGTATTTATCTGTGATGTTTAGATACATTAAATGATGGGACTTCATTAATATGATTAATGAAATAAAAGAAACCTAAGATGTTGTAGAATCGAATTTCAAAATAAAACAGGTAGCTACAGTTCTTGCTTTGCACAGCGGTATATGTGATATATCCTGCACCTTATTCGATGAGGAAAGGACCGAGATCCCTTCACCGGGAGTGACTCCTTTAGCAATAACTGGCAGATGCTACATACTCGGTTTGTCTTTTGATTGCTTTTAAGTATTTTTGCTTTGCATAGTGATATATATGATATATCCCGCACCTCATTCGACGAGGAAAGGACCGACGATCCCTTTACCGGGAGTGACTCCTTTAGCAAAACTAGAAAAGCCTCAAAAGCACTCCATTTTTAAAATCATTTGATTCTACAACGATATCAAGTTCATTACGCAAAAGGTTTTCAGAAAAACCTGTCGTAGCCCTCCGTCATTTCAGATATGTACTAGTTAGTATTCGTGCTGCGGTAGTTTGGCATTCGTCAAGGCGTAGTGTACGGTAGCTAACTAGTATTTATCTGCTTGAGCATATGATGCGATTGGATTAGGATATTCGTACGGCGTTGTTTGGCATTCGTCAAGGGTCGTGCGGGTGGGTTTAATTCGATCAAGAAATGTACGGGTTGAACTTGACTAGTGGACTATGGGTTGTTTGGCATTCGTCAAGGTCATAGCGAGCTAGGGGCAAAATATTATCGGGAATTTCAAGTGTTGAAATTTGCAATGAGATTGCATACCTTCTATGAGATAGTTGGATCTCGATACCCGCTGCGAGTAAGAGTTACTCCTAGGAGAGTTTTATACATTACAATTAGCCGATCAAGTAGGTGTCTAGAAAGGTGTCAACGGGGTTACGCCTCTGGGAAAACGAGGTTTACATTAATTAGGTTCGTGCGAAAGCACGGGGGACCTCCCTCAAAGTACCGACACTGGCCTGGCTGAAAGATTGGCGAACTTGTAGTGTGTAATTAATCCCGGCTAGTCTTTCCTTTTAGGGTTTGAAGGAAGATTTGATAAAAAGCAGTGGGAGCCATCCTGATTAGATAAAATAATAACCAATCTATTCTTGACAGAGCGCACGCTGAGTGTTTTCTTCTCTCTCTATCCAGGTAGCGACCATATCACACCTTAATCAAGATAATAATACGGATAATTGACCGAACCCGCTTGTTATACTGAGCTGGGGAACGTTGGTCCCGCTCCAACTTATAATTGTTATAAGACAGAGCAGGAAATTGGGGAATACCAGAATTCCCGTGCCGCCCAAACGAAGAGAGTGCATGCTGATGCATCATCTTCGGGTGTGTTCATTACATAGAACTGTTTCTCAGTATCCTTTACGTCCTGGGTATGTGATACCAGATCAGGATCCTAGATATGTAATCTGTTACATAGGGCTACAGATAGGTAGAGAACTGAGAACGGGTGATAAGTTTCATGAGGCAGAAAACGGGGCAAGTGTTGCAGCCAAGTCTGTCGGTCACTGTCACCCTGTATTACCAATACATTGATTCTGAATGAATGTTATTAGATACCGAACCTGATATACCAAATCATATCACTCTCTTTGGTAGAAAAGAAAGGATATAATTTTGTATTGATGGATAATGTTTTGAACATTTCCTATATCAAAAGTTGATCGGTTCAGGCACGTTATCTAAAAGCATTGATGTTCTAAATCAAACCACAGTTCTTAGTATATGGAACACACACAAGAGGAAGAGTTCAGAAATGAACGGATTCTTTTTGAGGTTTTGTAGACTAGGTCAGATCAATGCGACCCGACTGGCTGAAGTTACATTTAGATGTATATTTAAATCAGTTTGAATTTACACCTTATGAAACTTGCCAGTCATGTCACAAAGATAAGATGACCATAGCTCCGTTTACTGAAAACAGAGAAAGAGTTAGTAAACTCTTGGGATGATACATGTTGATGTATGTTAGGTCCCCTGTCTACATATGCCAGGACTGGTTCTTTGTACTTCGTTACATTCTCTGATAATCTCTCAAGATTCAGACATATGTTCCTGTTGAAACACAAGTCTGAACCTTTTGAGATATTCACAGAATATAAGTTAGAAGTAGAGAACCAATACGGGTATAAGTATTATGTCCTTTGATGAGATCAAGGAGGAGAATACTTGAGCACGAAAATCCTGGATTATTCTAAAGGAGAATGAGATTCTCTCTCAGCTCCCTGTATACACCATTGCACGATGGTATATCGGGACGGAGCAGATACACCCTATTTGATATGGTGTACTCTATGATGAGTACTACCGAGTTACCTTTTTCCTTTTGGGTGTTATGCACTTGAGAAGCTGCATACCTATTGAATAGGGTTTCAGTCAAATCAGTTGCCTACCACTTCATATGCGATATGGAAAGGGAAGAGCCCATGTCTTAAGCTAGTTAAGATTTGGGGTTGTCCGGCCTATGTCTAAAAGCAAAATCCGGACAAGCTCGAGGCAAGATCTGTTATGTAGAACTGGAAATGTTCCAGCTATACAAACTGCAGCTGATGATTTGAAAGAACCAAAGGATTCAATAGTTACCAACGAACCTCAGCCTCTCCGCCGATCTAGTAGGGTTCCTCACCCACCTGAGAGATACTTCTGTTTCTCTATGACAGTGGGAGCGAGGATTGCATCATGAGATGATGACCCAACTAGCTTCGAGCTGGCCATCAGGAGTAAGTCTCTGTAAGAATGGCTGGATGCTTAGTGATCTGAGATGGAATCCTTATACACCAGCAAAGTATGGACTTTAGCTGCTATATCTGAAGGGTTAAATCCCCATCAGGAGCAAGTATATCTTGAGAAGATTACTTGGTGTACATGGAAAAGTTAAGACTTTCAAAGCTAGACTTGTTAAAAGTTTGCATCATTGACCAGGTACGGATAATGATGAAACCTTTTCAAGTAGCTATGCTTAAGTCCATCCAGATCCTACTTGCCACGGCTACATACCATGACTACGATATCTGGCGGTTGGGTGCCATGACTGCTTTTCTAAATATTGATTTAGAAGAGTGCGTCTGTAAGTACACAGCCAGAGGGCTTCGTAAACAGTGGGAGCAGCGGAAACGTGTGCAAGATGTTTTATCTGATAAAGCAGGCATCGCGGAGTTGGAATATCTGTTTTGATGAAGTATTCAAAGAGTTTGACATCATCAAAATGGTAGATGAACCTTGTGTTAGTGTATATGCCCTAGAGGCCATTACTGTATCATACTAGTTTGTATATTACTTAATGGATGCTTGGGATATTCACCTTGTATATACAATCTTGCTCAAAATAGTAGTATGCTACTTGGTTTGTTTCTACTTCAATGTGTACTTGTGTTTATTTCAGTATATCACTTATACGCATTAGTGGAGCCCTTAGGATCTTTGCTTGATTACCAGCGTTGTGATGGCAGTCACACTAGTGGGGGCTGGGTAATCTATAAGCACATCCTTATTCAGGTCCCTGGTCGCAGGACTATCGAGACAGGGCATCGATACTCCGGAGTAGACCAGCGCATGCGCTTCTCATCCCAGTGTGGGAGACGGTCTGTCCCACAGCCGTCAGTACGTCGTACTTGAGATAGTATGCGGGTGCTCGTTAGGTTACGGGTACACTGGACAGGACTCGTCGGGAACTGACTAGTTGGTATTATACCTATCGTCAGTTATCAGTTCCCAGGTGACATGAGTACAGCTTAGTCCGCTGACTTGACACTGTCACTCCGCCTCGAGTGTGTTCCCACTGTACTTTGATCACTACCCTACCACGGCTCAAAGGAGTCGTGCAAACAGGTGGTGGTTGGGTGCAGTCCCGAAGCACTTGGAGGCAGTGACGGTTAGACAGGATTCGTCTCTCCCGGTATTGGGGGTTGACATCGCGCTGTGTCTAGGAGAGCCATTACACGAGTAGTCCCTGGCCAGGACAAACGAGATATACTGGTAGGTTTCCAGTGTTATCTCAGGGTGTATTGGGCTTCACTCCGGCACGACTTGTACCGCTATTGGGGGACTGACGTTTACCGCCCCCTAGGCCCGCCATGCGATGTATCAGACGAACAGACCGGACTGTACGGAGAATGTCACGCTCAGGCTCAGTAGGAGTTCAGATGGGTTTCGCCTCGTCGGTCTTCTTGTCGGCATTACCTGGGGACCGTTACGCACAGCTAGTGCCGCTTGCGGTCTGTGGTTAAACCCACTGCCAGCGTAGTGTCGAGTCTTTAGAGTCCCACACAGAAAGATTTTCGCCTTTAGGCAAAAGAGTAGAGGTCGCATGGTATTGCGACAGGTCGCATGGTTTTGCGACAGGGTTCGGTCACATCCGTGCACTTGTGCACGTACAGTGTCCGGACAGTTTACACTAGCGGGCTTTGGTTTAAGCCAGATCCTAGTGTGCCTTATGGGATTGGATTTATCCAGTTTGCATTCGTGTTTCTCGGAACGCGGATGCGGGTGTGTATGCACAGTTGACAGGGAGGCTGCGGATTCTCATTAGGGTTGTTGACAGTTGACCGTTGACTATTTGACTTTATGCTCAACCCTAATGAGAATATGATATGTGATTAACTATTATATTAATTAAGTATTATGGTGATATGGTTGTTGACTTGTTGACTTTTGTTGACTTGTTGACTTTGTTGACTTTTGTTGACTTGTTGACCGGTTGACTAGGCTTGACTAGTTGACCATCATGATAACCATGGTTATCATTTCATGCCAAAGACTTTTTCTTGCTTGCTCATTTGAGTAAAATGAGTGCATGACATGATAAGCTTATGGTTGCTTCAAACCATCACATAAGACTTTTTTGATATGATGAGTTATGATCACTTTGGATTATGAGAGGGTGAAAGACAAAAGAGTTGCTCATTCTTTCTTGCTCATTCTCTCTCTTGTTCTTGAGCTCTCCTCTTGCTCTCACCCTCAACCTCTTGCTCCCTCTCTTGATCTATGGTTCTCTTGTCTCATGAGTTGAGAATCAAGAACCATAGATAAAATCCCATTCTAAATCATCTCTACTCATTCTAGTTCACTAGGTTTAGCAAACCAAGTGAACTAGTTTCTTCAAAGAACGAAGAAGGAGCTAAAGGTTGGAGCTTTCAAGTGGATCTATCTTCGGCGTACGGAGACAACGAGAAGGAGCCATCGAACCACCATCGGAGCTTGAAGAGAAGGAGTTCAAGTTTAGGTATAACCATCTTCATCCGAATAGCTAAATATCTTTAGCTTAGTATGCTAGTTTTAGTTTAGGTAAAGATCCCGACCTAGCTTAGTCCATGTTGCCTCTTGCGTTAAAATTTTGATTTTATACCGTTTCCGCCTCCCCGTAAGAACCGGGGGTCGCAACGTGGACTTACAGTGGTATCAGAGCCTAACTAAACTTAAACTAGCTTGGTAGTGAAGTGTAACGAAGTTCGGAACCGGAAAAATCCAAAAACCAAACTTTTACAAAAACTGAGTTTCTGTTGAATTTTTTTTGGCTCAAAATGCAAAACGTTACACTTGTAAATTCGGCTCAGGGTTTTGTGTGAACACCCAAGAAAAACGTTGCCCTAATTCGTTCAAACCGCCGCGCTTCCGCCGCACGAGGTAGGCATGTGCCGCGGAAGCGCCGCGGTTTGTCGTCTTCTCTGCATCGTTTTTCGTGCAGTGTGTGTCTGTGTTGGTTTTGGGATTTTTGGAATATATTATATGTGCCCAGATTTTCCAGAAAAGAAATTTCCTTTTGGGGTCCTATAATTCCGTATTTTTTTTCCGAACTTCACTGCACTTTGACTTTGATGGTTATATCTGTGATGTTTGCATGTATTGAACGTCGGCTAATCGCTATAAGCCGATTGGTCGGGGTTATACATGATCTGTAATGTGCTGGAATGTGTATATAAATATGTTGGATTGTCGCGGGTGAATAGCCGGGGGTTGTGAGACGAGAGTTTTCTTTTCTTGCAATTCATGTAAATTTGTAAATTGATGTAATAATTATTTGTATGGCCGCACAACCGGGTCGGGGTTGTAGCCGTCATTGTATAATTTCTTTTTACTGTTTTTGCTCCTAGGATAGACCCATGGAGGGGTGCACAAACTACCGGGTATGCCGAAGTGTCGAGTGGCCTACTCATGGAGATGAGGGAGGTTGCTATGCTTCGGGTACTTGGCGGGTAGTTTGCCGCACCCGTAGGGGTCTTGGGTAGGGTTTTGGCTATTCACCGCGACCGTGTAATCTGTTTTTGTTACAGGCTCGTACAAATTACAGATTCCTAGTATATCCAATGTATTTATCTGTGATCTGAAATGTTTATCATTGCAGTATATCTATATATGATATTATTTAGGCGTTGCTTATGTTTTACAGACGCGCTAGCCCAGCCTCCGCTCTGTCGTTAGTTAAGTAACCTAACGGGTAATGACGGGGCCCCGTGGCGAATGCGAATGGCATAAGCGTACGTCATATTTTGGTTGTTTTCTGCAATGGTAGGATTAAATGATGGGACGCATTAAAAGAACTAATGCAAGATAATAAACCAAGCTAAAGTCGTTGGAACACTTTCGAAAAACCACTCGGTTCTTTTCAAAAACAACTTTTAAAATGCAGAGCTTGAGCCACTCCTTTTAAAAGCTATCTCGTTCCATCGACCAAATCAAGTTCACTACGTTCACGGTTTTGCCAAAACCATTCGTAGCCCTCCGTCGTTTCGTATGAATATTCAATAGTATTCAAGCTGTGTTTGTTGACCTTCGTCAAGGCATAGTGATTGGTAGCTATTGGGTATTCATATGTAGCATAGATAGATGCGTTGGTTTGGGACATTCGCATTACCTTGTTGACCTTCGTCAAGGGTATATACGGGTGGATTCAAATTAACCTGGATAATGACGGGCAGAACTTGACATGTGACTTATGATTTGTTGACCTTCGTCAAGGTCATAAAAGCATGGGGCAAAAATCCACATCGGGAGTTTCATAAGTACTGAAACTTGCTAGATTTGCATACCATTTGGAGTGTGATGATTCTGGTAGGATTCCTTCAGTTTCGTCACGCGATGATATTTGGATCCCGATCCTACTGTGAGTATATGCTACTCCTCGGGAAATTTCTCACTTAACGATCAATGCTATAAACCTAGTAGGTGCCTAGAAAGGTGTTAGCGGGGCTACGCCCCCAGGGAAAAGAGGTTCTCTAATTAAGGAACTTCGCGAAAGCGTTGGAAAACCTCCCTCGAAGTACCGACACCGGCCTGGCTGAACGGTTAAGCAAGTATTGTACGGTGGGATTGATCCTGACTAATTCTTCCTTTATGGTTTGAGGAGGGATTCGAGAAACAGTGGGAGCCATCCTGTTTAGACAAACTAAAAACCACTCTAAACTTGCAAGAGCATCATGCTGAGTGTTTCTTCTTCTCTCTCCTAATTGCAGCGACCAATCAACATGACTGGACTTAAGTTACTCCTAGATAAAAACAAACTGACAGGGCCAAACTACAAAGATTGGCTCAGGAATGTCACGATAGCAATCACTTATGACAAGCTGGGGTATCTTCTTACCACCAAAGCTCCCCCTGTCCCTGGTCCAACTTCCAGTGTCGCGGATAAGGAAATCCGCAAGACTTGGGAGATTGATAGCGCGAAGGCCAAGTGCCTCCTGCTTGCCTCGATGGACAACGAACATCAGAGGAGGCATGAGAATATGGACATGGAGTCCATATTGCTCCATACAAAAGAACTGTATGGAGAGCAATCACGTATCGCAAGATACGAAGCGTCGAAAAAGTTATTTTCGACAAAAATGGCCGTCGGATCATCAGTAGCCGAGCATGTGCTAAAGATGATCGGCTTCATTGAGGAGCTCGCTGACCTAGGGATCACATTAGAGAGTGAGCTATATACGGATATAGTTCTCCAGTCCCTTCCTTCCACTTACGCCCAGTTTATACTGAACTTCAACCTACAAGAAAAAGAGGTTGAACTATCAGAGCTCCTCAACATGCTGAGGAGCGCAGAGGGCACCCTACAGAAAGGTAGGGAAACATCCACTTTGTTTGTAGGAGGATCGTCTTCTTCTAGGTCCAAGGCGAAAGCCAAGGGAAAGAAGAAGAAGGCCCCCGCCAAACCAAGGGGCGGTGTTGGTAAAGTGGATACGAAGGGAAAAGGCAAAGCAACAAAGATAGCGGGGAAGCTTGTGGATAAGGAAGAATGCTTCTATTGTCATAAGAAAGGACACTGGAAGAATGATTGCAGGGCCTGGAAGGCCAGAACACAGGAATTGAAGCAGGTTGCAGCTTCAGCTTCAGGTGTGTATGTTATTGAAAACTGTCTTTCAATAAACTCTACTTCCTGGGTATTGGATACCGGATCAGGATCTCATATCTGTAATTCTTTGCAGGCGTTGAGAAACCGTAGTGTTTTGAAGGCAGGTGACATGACCCTCAGAGTTGCAAACGGAGCTAGCATGGATGCTAAAGCCGTGGGGGACTATCACCTGGGAATGTCAGATGGACATGTTTTGGTTTTGCGTAATTGCTTTTTTGTACCCAACGCAACTTGTAATATCATTTCTGTATCTTTAGTTTCTAAAGAAGGTTATGAATTTGCGTTTGTAAGTAATGTTGTAAACATTCACCTTAATCAAGTTCTGATTGGGTCAGGTACATTGAGTAATGGTATATACGTGTTAAACCAACCACAGATTTTCAACGTCCAGAATACACACAAAAGAAAGTCTCCAGAACTAAATCAGACTTTCTTATGGCATTGTAGATTGGGTCACATCAATGAGAGAAGGTTGACTAAGTTACATACAGAAGGATATTTGAATGCGTTCGAATATCAATCGTATGCCACTTGTCAATCTTGTCTCAAAGGAAAGATGACAAAGACTCCGTTTACTGGACAAGGAGTAAGAGCGAGCGAGCTCTTAGGACTCGTACACAGTGACGTGTGCGGTCCAATGTCTACACATGCCCGAAGCGGACATTCTTACTTCATTACTTTTACGGATGACTTCTCAAGGTACGGTTATGTCTTCTTGATGAAACATAAGTCCGAGGCCTTTGGAAAATTCCAGGAGTATAAGAATGAAGTAGAGAAACAGACCGGCAAAAGTATTAAGATTCTAAGATCGGATCGAGGTGGAGAATACTTAAGTGCCGAATTCCTGAATTACTTAAAAGAGAATGGTATTCTCTCTCAGCTTACTCCTCCATACACTCCACAACATAATGGTGTATCGGAGAGACGGAACCGAACCCTATTGGATATGGTTCGGTCCATGATGAGTAACGCTGAGTTACCGCGATCATTCTGGGGATATGCACTAGAAGCAGCTGCGTATCTCTTGAACAAGGCTCCCACCAAGACTGTGCCTACCACCCCATATGAGATGTGGACTGGGAAGAAACCCTGTCTTAAGTATCTTAAGGTATGGCGATGTCCAGCTTTTGTAAAAAAAGCAGCATGCGGACAAGCTTGAGGCACGTTCAGTACAGTGTAAGTTTGTGGGATACCCAAGGAACTCTAGGGGGTATCTTTTCTATTCAGCTGAGGAACAAAAGGTCTTTGTTTCTCAGCATGCCCGCTTCTTGGAAACTGAGTTTTTGGAAACCCAGATAAGTGGGAACACAATAGAACTGGAAGAAGTTCCAGAACCACAGACTGTTACTGAAAGCTTAGTGGAACCAGAGGGTTCAACAGAACAGGACATTCCTGCGCCACTCCGCAGGAGTAGTAGGCAGACTCATCCGCCCGAGAGATACTGCGGTTTTCTCATAGACGGGGATAGAGAGGATTGCATCATAGATTATGATGAGCCTACTAGCTTCCAGCAGGCCGTTCAGAGCGTTGACTCAGTGAAATGGCTGGATGCAATGCGGACCGAAATGGAGTCCATGTACACCAACAAGGTATGGACGTTGGACATTGCTCCAGACGGGGTAAAACCCGTAGGATGCAAGTGGATCTTCAAAAGGAAGATTGGTGTAGATGGACAGGTTGAGACCTATAAAGCTAGGCTGGTAGCAAAGGGTTTTCGTCAAAGACCTGGCTTGGACTACGACGAAACCTTTTCTCCAGTAGCCATGCTGAAATCCATTCGGATCCTTCTTGCCATTGCTGCCTTCCACGATTATGAGATCTGGCAAATGGACGTAAAGACAGCTTTTCTAAATGGAAATTTAGAGGAGTGTGTCTATATGGACCAGCCAGAGGGTTTCATTCAGAGTGGAAGCAGCGGAAAGGTGTGCAAGTTGCTTAAGTCCATCTATGGACTAAAGCAGGCATCGCGGAGTTGGAACATCTGCTTTGATGAGACGGTCAAAGAATTTGGCTTTATCAAAAATCCAGATGAACCATGCATCTATAGTAGATTTGTAGCGAGAACTGTAGTATTCCTCGTTTTATACGTGGATGACATTCTCTTAATAGGAAATGACATTCCTATGCTACAATCTGTCAAGGGGTTCTTGTCACACAGGTTCTCCATGAAAGACCTGGGTGATGCCTCGTACATTCTGGGTATCCGGATCTACCGTGACAGATCCAAGAGGATATTAGGACTTTCACAGTCCAGGTACATCGACACCATACTGAAGAGATTCAGTATGGAAGATTCCAAGCGCGGTAACCTACCGGCTTGTCACGGGATCACCCTCTCTAAAGAGATGTCTCCCAAGACTGATTTGGAGAGGGATCGCATGTCTATTATACCCTACGCTTCTGCGGTAGGCTCTATAATGTATGCGATGTTGTGTACCAGACCGGATGTAGCTTATGCACTGAGTGTGGTAAGCCGGTATCAGTCAAACCCTGGGGAGAAACACTGGATAGCGGTAAAGAACATTCTCAAGTATCTGAGAAGGACTAAGGAGATGTTCTTGGTGTATGGCGGAAAAGACCTCCAGATCGAGGCCTTTGCTGACTCCAGCTTCCAGAGTGACAAGGATGATTCCAAGTCCATGTCGGGTTTTGTCTTTACCCTCAATGGAGGGGCGGTGTGTTGGAAGAGTTCCAAACAAGAAACCGTTGTAGACTCGACGATGGAAGCGGAATACATCGCTGCATCTGATGCCGCAAAAGAAGCTGTCTGGATGAGGAAGTTCTTGAAAGAACTTCAGGTGGTTCCGTCCATTGTTGATCCAATACCTCTGTATTGCGACAACAATGGGGCTATAGCTTTAGCGAAGGAACCCAGGTCCCATCAGAGATCCAGGCACATCTTGAGGCGGTATCACCTGATCAGGGAGATCGTAGATCGCCAGGAGATCGAGGTTCGGAGAGTCGCTTCAGAAGATAACACTGCTGATCCATTCACCAAGGCCCTGCCCCAGACTCAGTTCGAGCGGCTGATCGAGATGATAGGTCTTCGATACGCCAGTACATGGCCTTAGTGCAAGTGGGAGATTGTTAGTGTATATGCCCTAGAGGCCATTACTGTATCATACTAGTTTGTATATTACTTAATGGATGCTTGGGATATTCACCTTGTATATACAATCTTGCTCAAAATAGTAGTATGCTACTTGGTTTGTTTCTAATTCAATGTGTACTTGTGTTTATTTCAGTATATCACTTATACGCATTAGTGGAGCCCTTAGGATCTTTGCTTGATTACCAGCGTTGTGATGGCAGTCACACTAGTGGGGGCTGGGTAATCTATAAGCACATCCTTATTCAGGTCCCTGGTCGCAGGACTATCGAGACAGGGCATCGATACTCCGGAGTAGACCAGCGCATGCGCTTCTCATCCCAGTATGGGAGACGGTCTGTCCCACAGCCGTCAGTACGTCGTACTTGAGATAGTATGCGGGTGCTCGTTAGGTTACGGGTACACTGGACAGGACTCGTCGGGAACTGACTAGTTGGTATTATACCTATCGTCAGTTATCAGTTCCCAGGTGACATGAGTACAGCTTAGTCCGCTGACTTGACACTGTCACTCCGCCTCGAGTGTGTTCCCACTGTACTTTGATCACTACCCTACCACGGCTCAAAGGAGTCGTGCAAACAGGTGGTGGTTGGGTGCAGTCCCGAAGCACTTGGAGGCAGTGACGGTTAGACAGGATTCGTCTCTCCCGGTATTGGGGGTTGACATCGCGCTGTGTCTAGGAGAGCCATTACACGAGTAGTCCCTGGCCAGGGCAAACGAGATATACTGGTAGGTTTCCAGTGTTATCTCAGGGTGTATTGGGCTTCACTCCGGCACGACTTGTACCGCTATTGGGGGACTGACGTTTACCGCCCCCTAGGCCCGCCATGCGATGTATCAGACGAACAGACCGGACTGTACGGAGAATGTCACGCTCAGGCTCAGTAGGAGTTCAGATGGGTTTCGCCTCGTCGGTCTTCTTGTCGGCATTACCTGGGGACCGTTACGCACAGCTAGTGCCGCTTGCGGTCTGTGGTTAAACCCACTGCCAGCGTAGTATCGAGTCTTTAGAGCCCCACACAGAAAGCTTTTCGCCTTTAGGCAAAAGAGTAGAGGTCGCATGGTATTGCGACAGGTCGCATGGTTTTGCGACAGGGTTCGGTTACATCCGTGCACTTGTGCACGTACAGTGTCCGGACAGTTTACACTAGCGGGCTTTGGTTTAAGCCAGATCCTAGTGTGCCTTATGGGATTGGATTTATCCAGTTTGCATTCGTGTTCCTCGGAACGCGGATGCGGGTGTGTATGCACAGTTGACAGGGAGGCTGCGGATTCTCATTAGGGTTGTTGACAGTTGACCGTTGACTATTTGACTTTATGCTCAACCCTAATGAGAATATGATATGTGATTAACTATTATATTAATTAAGTATTATGGTGATATGGTTGTTGACTTGTTGACTTTTGTTGACTTGTTGACTTTGTTGACTTTTGTTGACTTGTTGACCGGTTGACTAGGCTTGACTAGTTGACCATCATGATAACCATGGTTATCATTTCATGCCAAAGACTTTTTCTTGCTTGCTCATTTGAGTAAAATGAGTGCATGACATGATAAGCTTATGGTTGCTTCAAACCATCACATAAGACTTTTTTGATATGATGAGTTATGATCACTTTGGATTATGAGAGGGTGAAAGACAAAAGAGTTGCTCATTCTTTCTTGCTCATTCTCTCTCTTGTTCTTGAGCTCTCCTCTTGCTCTCACCCTCAACCTCTTGCTCCCTCTCTTGATCTATGGTTCTCTTGTCTCATGAGTTGAGAATCAAGAACCATAGATAAAATCCCATTCTAAATCATCTCTACTCATTCTAGTTCACTAGGTTTAGCAAACCAAGTGAACTAGTTTCTTCAAAGAACGAAGAAGGAGCTAAAGGTTGGAGCTTTCAAGTGGATCTATCTTCGGCGTACGGAGACAACGAGAAGGAGCCATCGAACCACCATCGGAGCTTGAAGAGAAGGAGTTCAAGTTTAGGTATAACCATCTTCATCCGAATAGCTAAATATCTTTAGCTTAGTATGCTAATTTTAGTTTAGGTAAAGATCCCGACCTAGCTTAGTCCATGTTGCCTCTTGCGTTAAAATTTTGATTTTATACCGTTTCCGCCTCCCCGTAAGAACCGGGGGTCGCAACGTGGACTTACACCTTGTATAAACAAAAAGGTAGTAGGGAGTATGGTGGTGATCCTCGTATAGTACATGGATAACATACTCTTGATAAGAAAGGAGTTTCTTATGCTACGCTCGATCAATCTCCGTATATCACAAAGATTCTCCGTGTAGGATCAAAATGATTCCTACTAAATCCTGGATTTTGGATCTATGAGATAGATCTAATTGGATGTTGGAATACTCACTAGTTGTAGTGAGATCGTATCAATTGATCCTGGGGAGAATCAATGGAAGGGTTCCAGGGTGATAAAGACGACTGAATGTCAGTCGCAGGCATTGTCTTTACCCTCAGTAAAGGGACGGTATGTTGGAAGAGTTCCAAGCTAGATACCGTGACATACTAGACGATAAAGGCAGGATACATCGCTACTTAAGATGCTACCAAAGAGGCTGTTTGGATGTATAATGGTTAATGAGATGAACTATGTTCCTCCCATTGTGTGACAATGGAGTTGTGGCTTTTGCCAAGGAACGTCCGTCCCATCAGTGATCCAGACTTATTCTAAGGCAGTATCACCTGATCATGGAGATGGTTGATCTCCAAGGTGATCGAGGTTAGGAGAGTAAAGTCAGAGGACAACACAGCGGATCCACTCACAAAGGCCTGTTCCCAGAGAGAGATTTTTATGGGATGGTTGAGTATGAGATACTACAACCACTGCTACAGATGGCCCTAGTGCAAGTGGGAGATTGTTAGTTATATGTATGCCCTAGAGGCCATTACTGTACATAGGATGTATATTGTAGTGGATGCTGGGACATATATAGGGAGGACTTTCTTGCTCGACATTATAGTATGCTATCTGGTTGAACTTTACCTTAACGTGTATACTGATTGTCTCTCTGTTACATGTTGGTAAAGCCCTTAGGATGTGTGCTTGACTACCTGGACTATGATGCGGATCATACTAGTGGGGACATGGTAGTCTATAAGTACATCCTTCAAAGTCCCTAGTCGTGGGTGTATCGAGACGGGGCATCGATATACCAGAGTAGACTAGCGTATACCTTCTCGACCCATACAGATGGGCGATGGATGATCCCATATCCATTGGTGTTTGACATCGGAGATGATATACGGGTGCTCAGTAGAGACTGGGTACACTGGACGGACTCGCCGAGAACTCCCAGATGGTATTATGCCTCACGTCAGATGGCAGTTCTCTGGTGACACTGGTACAGAGTAGTCTGTTGACCCGAGATCGTCATAGAGTCTTGTGTGGTTCCCACTGTGCTTTGATTTCCATCTTACCACGTCCAAGAGGGCGTGCAAAACGGTGGTTTTTGGGTACAGTCCCGAGTCACATGGAGGCAATGAGCGATAGGAGGGGATTCGTCTCTCCCGGTATAGGGAGTTGATGTTGCGCTGTGTTCGATTGGCTATAACAGGAAATCCCTGGTCAGGGTTGCTGAGATTTACTGGTAAGTGTTACCAGTAGTTTCTCAAATTGTTATAGACCTCATATCGACACGACTTATCGAGCTATTGGGGTCTGACGTTAACCACCCCTAGGCGAGATATGCGACATATCAGACGATCAAACCGGACTGTACGGTAGTGTTACTGGTCGGATTCACTTGAGTGTGAGCGGGCTTGCTCGTCGATCTTCAGATCGCTCAATACCCGGGTGGCCGTTACGTTTAGCAGACCGCTTGCGGCTTGTGGGTGTTTGATATGATCATCACCTGCTGCCGGCGTATTGACTAGTCTTTAGAGTCCTACACAGAGGTTTCCTGGCTCAAGCAAAACGAAATAGGAGCGCATATGAGATATGTGCGGGACCGAGAATGATACCAGTATGTGATACTGTATTTGATTCTCGTGATATGTGACATTGATCGGTTATATGTGATATAGCCGGGTTATCGGATCAAGTGTTGATTCGATCAGATGTTACTGTTGATATTAGTCGGTTATATGCGATATGACCGGATCATTAAATCAAGTGTTGATTTAATGATTTAATGCATAATTGTATATTTGATATATTACTTTGTATTAACTAGTATCGGTTCACTTAAGATGGATTTTCTCACTCGGATGTGCGCATTGTATATGCGATATATTTTTGTGCACTTGATTGTATCATGTTTGATGATACATGTTTACTTGGTTAAGTGTAAAGAATTAAACCATGGTTAAACTTATGATTAGGGTTTTATTTCCTTTTCTCTTTTCCTTTATCTATTTATTCATTTTGGAAAATAGATGGAAAAAGGAGAAAAAGAATGGTGGCTTTTTTTATTGTTTAGTGGAAGCTTCATGATACCTTGACCCTAACCATTCATTTAACCTAAGTTAATTCTCTACACTTTACCATGGTTACTTTTATGATAAGGATTATTATTCTTTTCTTTTCTAATTAATCTTATCATAATATTCTTCTTCTTCTTCATTTCTTCAAGTGAAGAAAGCTTGCCTCCATCAATGGCAAGTGATGAATTTGAGTGAGAGATCCAAAACTAAAGTCTACCCACTTCCTATTTCCTCATACTCTACCTCTTGCCAAGTAGTAGAGTGTGTTTCCTTCACAAGTTTTCAAGACTTGGTGAAGGTGGAGCTTGATCTTGCGATGCTTCGACGTAGATCATCTTCGGCATGGACATCGACGACCTAGCTCGCTTATTCTTCGACGAAGCCGACGCTAGAGCCCGGGAGTTCACTTGGACAGCGAAGGGACTTCGTTGCGGAGCTATGGAGGTGGAGCACCGGATCTACAAAGGTTGTATTTCCGTTTCCTTATAGTTAAATTGTTAATTAGCTTCTTTTTCGCCTAGAAATCTAGCCGACGATCCGTACACTAGGGTTTCTCGGCACCATAATTTTTGAAATTGGCATGTTCGATGCCTTGTGAGACCTCATTAGGGTGCCTAGGAACCTTACACTCCAGAGTGGTTATGGCCACGGTTCCGCGGTCGTACGGAGGGATCGTGTTGTCGAATTTTTCCAGTGTTCTTAGAACTCCCTGCACATCATTCTGAGACAACCTGAAAAATTTTTGGACTTCAAAAAATTTCGACAGAAAACTGATGTAAAGAAAAACGCGGGTTTTTGGAATTTTGGTCAATCGGAAATGCAAACACATCAAACAAAGCTAGACGAAGTTAATGGCGAGGCTCTGATACCACTGTAAGTGCACGACGGCGCCCCGGCCGTCAAACCGACGGCCAAATGCGGAAGCGGTGATAAATTTTAATTTTGCGAACTTAGCAAACCGACACCACCGCGCACTAAACCCCGAATCGGGCCATTAAACTAGATCTAGCAAAGTAACAAGATGGGAAGAGATATACCGAGTGATCCGAGTCCTCCGGTCTTCTCGTCATCGTCCCGATCTCCCGCGGAAACTCCGGTCGTCGCCTCCTTGCCGGAAGGGCACCACATCGTCTGTATCTTTTACGGGCTCCCACCTCAATACCGAGGCAACTCGGGCACGAAGCTGGCAAGTCGACGTGCCCAAGATTTGCTGTATAATGTAGTGTAGATGATGCTTGTCTCTTTAGGGTTATGTTGCCTTGATGGAGGAATGGATTGGAACTTTCAAGTGGAACTCTCATTTATCAAGCATGGAATGAGATGATGAAATTTCCTCACCAAAAATGAAACCTCTCATTTTCTCTCCTCTCCAAAATTGTGGCCGGCCTCTTCAAATGTGAGAATGATGGAGGGATAAACAAAACTCATGAAGGGAGGTGAGTGTAGGAGAAAAGAAAAGGTGACCACATCATAAAGCTAAGAAACATCAACCATGCTTATCACTCCATACCCTTTCAAATCTCAATTAATGCACCATCATGGATGAAAGATGCTAAACATATCATAATGAATATATTTGCAAGAAACCCCCTCCACAAATGTTATTTGCACAATTGCAAATAACCCCCTCCATCGGAAAAGTCCGGCCGAGAAAGAACAAAGGAAAACCGGCCGGAACGGAATGCAAACTGGCAACTCCAGAAAACTGGTCCCGTAATAAATTACAGGAAAACCCCGATACTGTGCATACACACCCGCATCTGTATTCCGACCGGATACAAATGCAATGAGACAAAATCTACACTGTACTAAACTAGGATCCGGCTTAAACCAAAGCCGGCTAGTAATATCCGTTCGATCTTGATCCGTGCAATACCGCACGTATCCGATCGAACCTTGCCATATATCTATACGGCCTCTAGTACTAACCGTCCGATCCTGATCCGTGCAATACCGCACGTATCTGATCGGACCCTGCCATATCTCCATACGGCGTCTACAGCGTTTCGCTTGAAAGCTTGAGTAACTAAAAGTGTGGTGGACTCTAAAGACTCGTCAATACTATGGCTGTGGATTTAACCACCAGCACGTCAGAGGTATAAGCCAATACGTGACGGGCCACCAGCTATTGACCAAAAGGGACGTCGATGAGCGAACTCATCCTGACACCCTACTGAGCCTGTCAGTGACAATATCCATACAGTCCGGTCCGTTCGTCTATGAGCATCGCATGGCGGGCCTAGGGGGTTGGTAAAAGTCAGACCCCCAAAAGCGGTACAAGTCGTGTCGGAGTGTAGCCCAGAACACCCTGAGATACTACTGGAATACCTACCAGTAAATCTCCTGCCTTGGCCAAGGACTTCGTGTAATGGCTCTCCTAGACACAGCGCGACTTCACCCCGAATACCGGGAGAGACGAACCCCTGAAGATCCGCTCACTGCCTCCATGTGGCTCGGGACTGTACCCAACTAAAACCTGTTTGCACGACTCCTTTGAGCCGTGGTAGGGTAGTAATCAAAGCACAGTGGGAACTCACACAAGACAAATGACGATCTCAGGTCGATGAACTAACCTGTACACATGTCACCAGGGAACTGCTATCTGACGTCAGGTATAAGACCAACTAGCATGTTCCCGGCGAGTCCTGTCCGGTGTACTCATAACCCAATGAGCACCTGTATACATCTTAGGTGATCCAACTGACACCAGTGGCTTGTGAGACCGGCCACCGCCCCTCGTCGGGGTCTCGACTGTATACACTAGTCTACTCTGGAGAATCGATGCCCTGTCTCGAAACTCCCACGACTAAGGACCTTTTAAGGATATGCTTGTAGACCCCAGCTCTCACGTATATGATCGCCCTCATACTGCTGGTCGTCAAGCAAGAATCCTAGGGGCTCTATCAACGTGCAATAGCGACCTGTCAGGTCACCTAAAGCAGTACACGATGATAAAGATAAACCAGATAGCATACTATCATCTCGAGTAAGACTGTCGTCCCGGGATAGGTCCTCCCTCAATCATTGCAATCACTTGCCTGTGATCCAATAATTGACTCTGAGGGCACTATCTCCAACAGTAATCTGTATTACTATGCAAACACCGGTTAATAGTACCGATATATACATAAAATAGATAACGAATGAGCGGTATTAAAATGCAGTTTTCAGTGATGAACAAATACTCCCAAACTTATCTTTTGCTCGTCCCGAGCAAAACAAAATCCTAGCCTCACTTTCACAGTGAACGTGATTGCACTGAGCACGTGCAATAAGCCGTTAAACATCTAGGTGTCCCTAGTAGGAGGAGTGTTTTCAGCGGATTACACCCACGAAATCCCGTCATGCTAAGTTCATAAGTTAACGTCGATTCTAATCCTACAGTTTAGTATCAAGGTTAGAAATTCTATCATCCTAAGTTAAAAATATCCAACCCTTATGTTCCACGCCTCTAATCTATTTAACCCCGGATCCTATACGTTCCAAAAAGGTTTAGAAAGATGTTGGTATCTCCTGAATTTTCCTTCTAAAGTGCGGTCTCAAATCAGGGATTTTTATCAACTTCACAGAAAACATAAGTCTTATTCTTCATTTCTATCTCTCCTCCAAACATCGATTGTATACTCCTACGTTTGTATGTAGTTTCACCCCTACACTCAAGAATTCAATTCAAGCTATAGTACCCTTGGCCTAATACCTAATACTACTTCTTTTCATTAAATGATGGACGGTGTTGCTCACACACCTTTCATGCGATTATTAATTCTTTTTGAGGCACTGACGGCCGATTACTGAATGTGTGAGCTTAAAGCGTAAATAGCAGTTTCCAGGTCTTGACTTTATTTATTTATTTTTCTTTTCTTTATTTTTCTTTTTCAAGACCGGATATATTTTTCAACGATGCTCTTTTTGGTGTTTAGCTTTAAATACCGTTTTTTTTCTTTCATACTAGGTCTTCAGGCAAGAGTATTTCTAGGTATCCTCTACTATCCCAAGTTTCAAAGTGCATGTAAGTGCAGTTGCAGGTAATACTCTTTCTAAATTTGGACTCAAGAATAGAAACTATTTTTCAGACATATCTTTCAGTAAAGCTTCAATAATTTCCCTTCATCTCGACTTAATTCAAGAACTGAACTCAAGATTACCTACTTCTAAAAAAACTGTAAGGACGTATAATTACCAAGGTTAAACAGAAGGAGCGTTCTTTTTAGGGTTTTCAATTCCTAGGCCTAGGATTTAGTTATTTCAAATGTATCAACTAAACTTTCGTAATAAAAATCTAAATTACCCTATTAGCTAAGTTGACGACAAAGTTTTTATATTTTTGTAAATTTTTTTGATTTTTATGGGTTTTAAAATAAGTATGCAAATGCAGAATATACAAATGAATGCGAAGAAAGAAAGCTTACCGAGCTCACCCCAAAACTTAAACTTGACAGTGCCCTCACTGTCAGGCTACACCAAGAGGGTCCAAATTGTCAGGGCTTCCTAAAAGAAATATATACAAAACAGAAAGCAAAAATATATACACAAAATGGTTCCCCACAAACTTAAGTGAAACAGTGTTTCCCTTGTTAGGCGTTAAAGTTCAGGATTGGAGGGGGGAAATAACAGTATTCATCTATACAAGGCCTTACACAGACCAAAAGTGAGCACCAACCATTCAAAAATTCTATCGTGATAAGGCCCATGATGGTGAAAGAATACGGAGAGGAAAGAAATGAAGAATACGCGAGACCGTATAGGGATAGAAGGGGATACGATCTTGGTATATGAGAAGAAGAATGGCGGAAGGGAAAAAGAAATGAAGTACGAACTTGAGGGTGAAAATGGAGTGAATAAATTAGTACAATTTGTGATGACTGATGTGTAAAAAGCGATTGTACTAATCTATTAACCCATCGAGAAATTGGGTCAAATCCCTCAAGATTCGTGAGAAAACATGGGTACGCCGAACTCGGTAAACTAGACATAGTAAATGAAAGTGATACGGTTTCTTGCGAGGTTGGAACGATGGAAAGAATGGAAGGAAGTGTTTGAGGAAGGGTAACAGTTAAAGGTTCAGGAGGGTGTACATAGTCAATGAAAGGGATATGATGAATTAGAAAATCTGACTCATCAACTAAAACCGGTTCATCCTCAAAGCTATCCTCAAAATTCATCTTATCCATGCATTTATCATCAAAATTCATACGCATATAAAGTTCGGGAAAAATAGTTAATGACTCGGGATGATGAATTGGAGAGAAAAACTCATCCAAAACTGCGGGTTCATCACACAAAATATTCCCAGCCTCAATATCCTCAATCAAGTGAAAATCAATTTTCTCAGACACCTCAACAAAAGCATGGATATCAATCAATTCAGGTTCTAAGATGGAGGTATAGAGTTCAAAAGGTTTGGGATTGGTTTCACTTGGAATGGACCCTTCACAATCCGGTAAATCAAATACTACAAAGTCGCACAACTCATTAATCATTCTATCTTCAATTGATAAATCATTTGGGACACTTGATAGACATTCAAAACCGGAGTTGTGGGATTCAATTTGGGACGGGTAGGTTTGATTTGAAAGGGTGTTCAGCTCATCCTCACAACTCAAATTCTCAGCCTGTCCTGCCGTCTCATCATACATTGGAAAATGTGGAGCTAGTTGGAAACTAGCTACCGGGTCACTAGGTGGTATGAGGGCGGCCATGGACGCATTCAAATCCATTATCTGTTGGTATGACGCTACCCGAAAGTCTTCTAACGACTGTTCCAGACTAGACATGGGTTGTGAAGGGGTTTCTGTAAAAGATTCAAACTTGTTTGGATACTGGAAACTCCCAAAAGGCTGTTCAGAAGCAATGTGTAGGGAAGGTGTAAAAGTCGGGTAGGATTGATAAGAATTGAATGGTTGGACAGGAGAAAGATCAACATTCGGTTAAGAAGGTGAATGGTATTGTTGATCAAAAGAAGTTGTAGTGGTGAAATGAGTGAAAGATCGGATACGAGATTGTTCAATTCGGTCAGCGAGGGACATGGGTTTGGAAGTTACAGCTGGACTCTCAAAAGGGGTATCAACGTAAGAAGGTGGTGAAGGTTTAAATGGTTGATACAAGGTGGATTGCGGAGTCCAATTGTTTGTCCTAGACGCGTCTATCCAATCTTTCAAAGAAATTTTTGGCATGGAGGGATCATTCGAAGTTCGACCAAAGCAAGAACCGTATGAGGTAATGTCTGGTTGTGGGTACCAAAGTTCGGCAAGAGTTTTTCTAGGTGGGGTACCCATGATATTGTAGGGTTCCTAGGCATGCTAATGAAGTCTCACAAGGCTTCAACCATGCCAATTTCAAATTTTACGGTGCCGAGAAACCCTAGACTAGATCGTTGACTAGAAATTTAGGCGATATACGAATCTAGTTAACAACTTAACTAAAGATAAGAAGCTACAACCTTTGTAGATCCGGATATCCACTTCCTTGGCTCCACGTAGGCATCCTCTCGCTGTCCATCTTGAATCCCGGACTCAATCGTCGGCTTGATCGGAGAAATGGGCGGACTAGGTCGTCGGCTTCGTGCCGAAGATGATCTACGTTGAGGCATCACAAGTTCAAGCTCCGACTTCACAAATTTGTGAAACTTGTGAAGAAAACACCCAAAACAACTTGGCAAGAGGTAGAGGGTGAAGAAATAGGAGGTGGGTTCACTTTAGAATTGGATTTCTCACTTTAGAACTCAAGTTGCTATTGATGGCATCAAGCTTTCATTCTTGAAGAAGAAGATCAAGAAGAAGAAAGAATATTATAAGTGTTGAATTAAAAATGAAAATAAATCAATACTTATCATAAGCTAACTAAGGTTAAGTGTAGAGAATAGACCATGGTAAATGGGAATGATTAGGGTTAAGCATGAAGACAAATGGTCTCTTTAGTCAAAGCTTCATGAAGCTTCAACAAGCTTCATGATAAAAAGAAACCATTTTCTTTTCTTTTATCTATTTAAAAAAATAAAGAATGGATAAATAAATAGATGAATAACACAAAACCCTAACCATTATCATAACCATGGTTTAATTCTTTGCACAAATCCAAGTAAGTATGTATCATCAAACATGATACAATCAAGTGCACACAAAAGCATATCATATATACAATGTGCACTTCAAGTGAGAAAATCCTTTTAAAATGAACCAATACTAGTTAATGCAAATTAATATATCAAATATATAATTATACGTTAAATCATTAAATCAACACTTGATTCAATGATCCGGTCATGTCGCATATAACCGACTAGTATACAATGTATCGATTTATCGAATCAATGATTCGATAACTAGGTTATATCGCATACAACCAATCGAAACATTCATCGCGAGAATGAAATACGGTATCACATACACGTATTATTCTCGGTCCCGCACATATCTCATATGCGCTCCTATTTCGTTTCGCTTGAGCCAGGAAACCTCTGTGTAGGACTCTAAAGACTCGTCAATACGCCGGTAGCAGATGATGATCATATCAAGCACCCACAAGCCGCAAGAGGTCTGCTAAACGTAACGGCCATCCGGGTATTGAGCGATCAGAAGATCGACGAGCTAGTCCGCTCACAATCCTGTGAATCCAACCAGTAACACTTACCGTACAGTCCGGTCTGTTCGTCTGATATGTCGCATATCAAGTTTAGGGGTGGTAAACGTCAGACCCCAATGACCGATAAGTCGTGCCGATGTGAGGCTCATAACGGGTCGAGAAACTACTGGTAACACTTACCAGCAAATCTCTGATCAGCCCTGGCCAGGGACTTCCCTGTTACGGCCAATCGAGCACAGCGCAACATCAACCCCCAATACCGGGAGAGACGAAACCCCTCCTATCGCTCATTGCCTCCATGTGACTCGGGACTGTACCCAAAGACCACCGTTTTGCACGCCCTCATGGACGTGGTAAGGTGGAGATCAAAGCACAGTGGGAATCGCATAAGACTCTATGACGATCTCGGGTCTACAGACTAACCTGTACAAGTGTCACCTGAGAACTGCCATCTGTCGTGAGGTATAATACCATCTGGGAGTTCTCGGCGAGTCCGTCCAGTGTACCCAGTCTCCACTGAGCACCCGTACACCATCTCTGATGTCAAACACCAATGGATATGGGATCATCCATCGCCCATCTCATGGGTCGAGAAGCGTATACGCTAGTCTACTCTGGTATATCGATGCCCCGTCTCGATACACCCACGACTAGGGACCTTGAAGGATGTACTTATGGACTACTATGTCCCCACTAGTATGATCTGCATCATAGTCTAGGTAGTCAAGTACACATCCTAAGGGCTTTACCAACATGTAACCATAAGACAGTTTAATGAGACAAGTGTACATGTTAAGATAAAGAGTAACCAGATAGCATACTATCATATCGAGCAAGAAAGTCATCTCTATATATGTCCAAGCATCCAATATAATATACAACATCTGTACAGTACTGGCCTCTAGGGCATACATACAACTAACAACTCCCACTTGCACTAGGGCCAGCTGCTGTAGTATCGCATACCGAGCATCCCGAAGAGTCTCTCAAACTGTATCTGGGGAATGGCCTTCGTGAGTGGATCCGCCGTGTTGTTCTTCGTGTCAACCCTCCTGACCTCGATCTCCCGGCGATCAACTATCTCCCGGATCAGGTGATACCGCCTCAGAATATGCCTGGATCGCTGATGGGACCTAGGTTCCTTAGCCAAAGCCACCGCTCCATTGTTATCGCAATACAAAGGTATTGGATGCTGAATGGATGGAACCACACCAAGTTCAGTAATGAACTTCTTGATCCAGACAGCCTCTTTAGCAGCATCGTTGGCAGAGATGTATTCAGCCTCCATCGTCGAGTCTGCCATGGTTTCCTTCTTGGAACTCTTCCAGCTAACTGCCCCTCCGTAAAGGGTAAAGACAAATTCCGACTGCGACTTAGAGTCGTCCTTATCACTCTGGAAGCTCGAATCGGTAAAGGACTCCACTTGGAGTTCTCCATTACCATACACCAAGAGCATCTCTTTAGTCCTTCGTAAGTACTTGAGAATGCTCTTCACAGCTGACCAGTGACTCTCTCCAGGATCAGCTTGATACATGCTCACTATACTTAGTGAGTATGCAACATCGGGTCTGGTACATAGCATCGCATACATGATAGAGCCTACAGCTGAAGCATAGGGTATCCCTTACATGCGAGCTCTCTCCAAATCAGTCTTGGGAGACATCTCTTTGGAGAGAGTGACTCCAGAGATCGTGGGCAAGTTCCCACGCTAGGATTCTTCCATACTAAACCTCTTTAGTATGGTGTCAATGTACCTAGATTGGGACAATCCCAATATCTGTTTGGATCTATCCCTATAGATCCTAATTCCCAATATGCAGGAGGCATCACCAAGATCTTTCATTGAGAATCTTTGTGATAAGAAGAGCTTGACCGATTGCAGCATAGGAATATCATTTCCTATCAAGAGTATGTCGTCCACGTACAATACGAGGAAGACAACTTTACTCTCTGCCACCTTCTTGTAGATACAAGGTTCATCTGGGTTTTTGACGAAATCAAACTCTTTGATAACGACGTCAAAGCAGATGTTCCAACTCCGCGATGCTTGCTTTAATCCATAAATGGATTTAAGCAGCTTGCACACCTTCCCGCTGCTCCCACTGTCTACGAAGCCCTCTGGCTGAGTCATGTACACGCACTCTTCTAAATCACCATTTAGAAATGCGGTCTTAACATCCATTTGCCAGATTTCGTAATCATGATATGCAGCGATGGCAAGCATGATCCGGATGGATTTAAGCATAGCCACTGGAGAAAAAGTTTCGTCATAGACCACACCTGGTCTTTGACGAAAACCCTTTGCTACAAGTCTAGCTTTGAAAGTCTCCACTTTCCCATCTACACCAAGTTTCTTCTTGAAGATCCACTTGCTCCCGATGGGTTTTACCCCTTCAGGAGCAACTTCCAAAGTCCATACTTTGTTGGTGTACATGGATTCCATCTCGGACCACATAGCATCCAGCCATTTCACTGAGTCCTTACTCGTGATGGCCTGCTCGAAGCTAGTAGGGTCATCATCCTCCATGATGCAATCCTCGCTCCCACCATCCATGAGAAAACCGTAGTATCTCTCAGGTTGGCGAGGAACCCTAGTAGATCGGCGGAGAGGCTGAGGTTCATTGGGAGCTACTGAATCTTCTGGTTCCACTAAATCTTCAGTTACGGTTTGTGTATCTGGAACTTCTTCCAGCTCTACCATTTTGCCACTAATTTCTTTTTCAAGAAATTCCTTTTCTAAAAAGGTGGCATATTGAGAAACAAACACCTTTTGTTCTTCAGCATGGTAGAAAAAATATCCTTGTGAATTCTTAGGATATCCCACAAACTTGCAAAGAACTGACCGTGCCTCGAGTTTGTCTGGATTTTGCCTTTTGACATAGGCCGGACAACCCCATATCTTAACTCGTTTAAAATATAGTCTCTTCCCACTCCATATCTCATATGGCGTGGTAGGTACAGATTTAGATGGAACTTGATTCAATAGGTATGCTGCTGTTTCCAGCGCATATCCCCAGAAGGGATTAGGTAACTCAGTTGTGCTCATCATAGAGCTCACCATATCTAATAGGGTGCGGTTCCTCCGTTCTGATACACCGTTGTGCTGTGGTGTATATGGAGGAGTCAACTGAGAGAGAATCCCATTCTCTTTTAGGAAGTCCAGGAATTCATTGCTCAAGTATTCACCTCCTCGATCAGATCGTAGGATTTTAATACTTTTTCCGGTTTGGTTCTCAACTTCTTGTTTATATTCTCTAAATTTCTCAAAAGCTTCTGATTTGTGTTTCATCAGGAACACATATCCGAATCTAGAGAGATCGTCAGTGAATGTAATGAAGTACGAAGAACCATCCCTGGCATGTGTAGACATTGGACCGCATACATCACTATGTATCAGTCCCAAGAGTTCGGTAACTCTTTCTCCGTGTCCTGTAAACGGAGTTTTGGTCATCTTGCCTTTGAGACATGACTGGCAAGTGTCATAAGATGAAAATTCGAATGGTTTCAAATATCCATCCTTATGCAACTTAGCCAGTCGTGTCGCATTGATGTGACCCAGTCTATAATGCCACAAGAAGGATTCGTTCAGTTCTGAACTCTTCCTCTTATGTGTGTTTGTTATGCTCAGAACTGTTGATTGGTTTAGAACATAAATGCCATTGCACAACGTGCCTGATCCAACCAACTTTTGGTTATGGAAAATATTCATAACATTGTCCTGTAATACAAAATTATATCCCTCTTTACTTAGCAAAGAAACCGATATAATGTTGCATATCAGGTTCGGCATGTAATAGCATTCGTTCAGAACCAATGTATTACCAGTTGGTAATACAAGGTGATATTCCCCGACAGTCTTAGCTACAACAATTGCACCATTTCCAGCTCTAATGTCTTTATCACCTTCTCCAAGTTCTCTACCTTTCCTAAGCCCATGTAACTGATTACATATATGGGATCCTGACCCGGTATCCAATACCCAAGACGTAGGGCAAATGGAGAAACAGTTCTCTGTAACGAACACACCCGAAGAAAATGCATCAACATGTACTTTCTTCAATCGGGTGGCATGGGAATCCTGGTATTCCCCTATATCCTGTTCATTCCTATAACTCTTATAAGAAAGAACGGAACCAACGTTCCCCAGCACAGTATAACATGCGGGTTCGGTCAATACATCCATATTATTATCTTGATTAAGGCATGAAATGGTCGCTACCTGGAGAGAGAGAGAAGAAAACACTTTAGCGTATGCTCGTGCAAGATCAGATTGGTTATTATCTTATCTAATCAGGATGGCTCCCACTGGTTTTTATCAAATCTTCCTTCAAACCCTAAAAGGAAAGACTAGCCGGGATTAATTACACCCTACAACTTCGTCGATCTTTCAGCCAGGCCAGTGTCGGTACTTTGAGGGAGGTTCCCCGTGCTTTCGCACGGACCTAATTAATGTAAACCTCGTTTTCCCAGAGGCGTAACCCCGTTGACACCTTTCTAGACACCTACTTGATCGGCTAATTGTAGTGTACAAAACTCTCCCAGGAGTAACTCTTACTTGCAGTGGGTATCAGGATCCAACTATCTCATAGAAGGTATGCAATCTCATTGCAAATTTCAACACTTGAAATTCCCGATAATATTTTGCCCCTAGCAGCTCTATGACCTTAACATAGTCAACAAATCATAAGTGCTAGTCAAGTTCAACCCGTCATTTCCTGATTGAATTAAACCCACCCGCACGACCCTTAACATAGTCAACAAAGTCGCACGACTACCCTAATCCAATCTGCATCATATGCATAAGCAGATAAATACTGGTCAGCTACCGCACACTACGCCTTAACATAGTCAACAAACGTAGCACGAATACTAACTAGTACTTATCTGAAATGACGGAGGGCTACGACAGGTTTTTCTGAAAACCTATTGCGTAATGAACTTGATATCGTTGTAGAATCAAATGAAGTTTTGAAATGGAGTGATTTTGAGGCTTTTCTAGTTTTGCTAAAGGGGTCACTCCCGGTGAAGGGATCGTCGGCCCTTTCCTCGTCGAATGAGGTGCGGGATATATCATATATATCACTGTGCAAAGCAGAAACTATAGAAGCAATCAAAAACAAACCGAGTGTGTAGCATCTGCCAGTTATTGCTAAAGGAGTCACTCCCGGTGAAGGGATCTCGGTCCTTTCCTCATCGAATAAGGTGCAGGATATATCACATATACCGCTGTGCAAAGCAAGAACTGTAGCTACCTGTTTTATTTAAAATTTGATTCTACAACATCTTAGGTTTCTTTTCTTTCATTAATCACATTAATGAAGTCCCATCATTTAAGTCACCTAAACATCACAGATAAATACGACGTACACTTATGCCATCTGCATTCGCCTGGATGTCCCCTCGTGCACCGTTAGGTTAGGTAACTAACGACAGAGCAGGGCAGGGCTAGTGCGGGTGCAAAACATAAGTAACGTCTATATAATATATCATATATACTATATACTGTATCTATCACAGAACATCACAGATAACGCAGCAGAAGAAACATATGAAACATTGGATATACTAGGACGTCCGTGTTTTTAATACGAGCCAGTATAAAACACGGATTCCACGGTCGTGATGAATAGCCAATCCTACACCCCTAGACCCCTACGAGAGCGGCAAGCAACCCTACCAATTCTAGGGTTAGGAGACCCGGACTCGACTCCTCGAGTTGGTCTCCCACTGGACCCCAGAACCCGGTTACTTGTGCTCCCCTCCTTGGGTCTATCCTAATGTGGAAAAGTAAATAATATACAAAAGGTGACAACTTCAGCAACCTGGAAGTGCCCCAATAAAAGAATATTACATACAAGTTTTTACATGAATGAAAATGAAAAACACTCATCTCACATAAAAACCCCCGGCTATTCAAACACGACAATCCAATATAACATCTCCAGCAACACATAACATCACATGTCATCAACGTAAGTAAATATGCGCATCCCAATTGTCGTTGACATATAGCAACGAAACTGGCGATATCACATATTACACTTACGGTCACAGAAAAGAAAGTGTAAAACTACAACAGTTGGAATCCGCAACCTCTTTAGACATCACATGCCTAATCAAATGAAATACTTAGACATCACATGCCTAACAGTTATAAACCCCGCATTTTAGTCCCATTATCGAAAACTAAATATCAAATGAGACTAAACCGCTAGATTTATAACATTCATTCAGTTATCTCATAACTGTTTGTGAATTCCAATTATTGTATCCCATTCCGGATAAATAGAATATATTAAACTTTCCGATCGAACATTCGAACACCCAAGTTTTCCCGAAACCGTCCAACACATGAAATAGGTTCAAAGACATTCACTTCATGCCTCAGTACCAACGGTCTAGCCGTACAAGGGTCAAGCCAACGCCTCACATGTGGCACGCCGTACTGCCCCAAACCCGAAGGTTCAAAGGGCAGTTCAAGACGGTCACATAATCGAGTTAAGGTTTGTTGTCTTCTAGAGGGACCATCGCGTTACTTGCACTACTCAGAACGTCCTTAAACCACACAAAAATCCAACAATTGGATATTTTCTGGCAGTGGAAAAGTTGGGTATTTATATCCGGTCGAACTTTTTAACATATTCTAAAGTCATCCGGAAATACACAAAGACGAAATTTGATAATCCGATCGAAACATCGAAGCTCTAAAACACCCCAGAAAATTCAACTCTTGAATAAATATTTAAAATACCTATAAAACTCAGCAGCTGAAATGATGAATTACTGTGCAAAGGAGGAGGGCTGACGTCATCATTAGGCCGCGGAACCGCCGCAGAAGCCATGCTTCTGCCGCGGTTCCGCCGCACACTATACTGTTCATTGGAAAAAAATTTCACCGTAATTTTTAGAATTCCCTGCTGAATTTTTTAAGCATTTTTAATCTAGAAAAATCCCAGTTTTTAGAAAAAGTCCAGAGAGCATGATGTGTTAGGGTTTCGATGTGTATTCGGGTTTCAAACGTCGTCTAGACTTCGCCTAAGGCTCTAGCTAGGCTCTGATACCACTGTAGGGTTCCTAGGCACGCTAATGAAGTCTCACAAGGCATCAACCATGCCAATTTCAAATTTTACGGTGCCGAGAAACCCTAGACTAGATCGTTGACTAGAAATTTAGGCGATATACGAATCTAGTTAACAACTTAACTAAAGATAAGAAGCTACAACCTTTGTAGATCCAGATATCCACTTCCTTGGCTCCACGTAGGCATCCTCTCGCTGTCCATCTCGAATCCCGGACTCAATCGTCGGCTTGATCGGAGAAATAGGCGGACTAGGTCGTCGGCTTCGTGCCGAAGATGATCTACGTTGAGGCATCACAAGTTCAAGCTCCGACTTCACAAATTTGTGAAACTTGTGAAGAAAACACCCAAAACAACTTGGCAAGAGGTAGAGGGTGAAGAAATAGGAGGTGGGTTCACTTTAGAATTGGATTTCTCACTTTAGAACTCAAGTTTCCATTGATGGCATCAAGCTTTCATTCTTGAAGAAGAAGATCAAGAAGAAGAAAGAATATGATAAGTGTTGAATTGAAAATGAAAATAAATCAATACTTATCATAAGCTAACTAAGGTTAAGTGTAGAGAATAGACCATGGTAAATGGGAATGGTTAGGGTTAAGCATGAAGACAAATGGTCTCTTTAGTCAAAGCTTCATGAAGCTTCAACAAGCTTCATGATAAAAAGAAACCATTTTCTTTTCTTTTATCTATTTAAAAAAATAAAGAATGGATAAATAAATAGATGAATAACACAAAACCCTAACCATTATCATAACCATAGTTTAATTCTTTGCACAAACCCAAGTAAGTATGTATCATCAAACATGATATAATCAAGTGCACACAAAAGCATATCATATATACAATGTGCACTTCAAGTGAGAAAATCCTTTTAAAATGAACCAATACTAGTTAATGCAAATTAATATATCAAATATACAATTATACATTAAATCATTAAATCAACACTTGATTCAATGATCCGGTCATGTCGCACATAACCGACTAGTATACAATGTATCGATTTATCGAATCAATGATTCGATAACTAGGTTATATCGCATACAACCAATCGAAACATTCATCGCGAGAATGAAATACGGTATCACATACACGTATTATTCTCGGTCCCGCACATATCTCATATGCGCTCCTATTTCGTTTCGCTTGAGCCAGGAAACCTCTGTGTAGGACTCTAAAGACTCGTCAATACGCCGGTAGCAGATGATGATCATATCAAGCACCCACAAGCCGCAAGCGGTCTGCTAAACGTAACGGCCATCCGGGTATTGAGCGATCAGAAGATCGACGAGCTAGTCCACTCACACTCCTGTGAATCCAACCAGTAACACTCACCGTACAGTCCGGTCTGTTCGTCTGATATGTCGCATATCAAGTCTAGGGATGGTAAACGTCAGACCCCAATGACCGATAAGTCGTGCCGATGTGAGGCTCATAACGGGTCGAGAAACTACTGGTAACACTTACCAGCAAATCTCTGATCAGTCCTGGCCAGGGACTTCCCTGTTACGGCCAATCGAGCACAGCGCAACATCAACCCCCAATACCGGGAGAGACGAAACCCCTCCTATCGCTCATTGCCTCCATATGACTCGGGACTGTACCCTAAGACTACCGTTTTGCACGCCCTCATGGACGTGGTAAGGTGGAGATCAAAGCACAGTGGGATCACACAAGACTCTATGACGATCTCGGGTCTACAGACTAACCTGTACAAGTGTCACCTGAGATCTGCCATCTGACGTGAGGTATAATACCATCTGGGAGTTCTCGGCGAGTCCGTCCAGTGTACCCAGTCTCTACTGAGCATCCGTACACCATCTCTGATGTCAAACACCAATGGATATGGGATCATCCATCGCCCATCTCATGGGTCGAGAAGCGTATACGCTAGTCTACTCTGGTATATCGATGCCCCGTCTCGATACACCCACGACTAGGGACCTTGAAGGATGTACTTATGGACTACCATGTCCCCACTAGTATGATCTGCATCATAGTCCACGTAGTCAAGTACACATCCTAAGGGCCTTACCAACATGTAACCATAAGACAGTTTAAAGAGACAAGTGTACATGTTAAGATAAAGAGTAACCAGATAGCATACTATCATATCGAGCAAGAAAGTCATCTCTATATATGTCCAAGCATCCAATATAATATACAACATCTGTACAATACTGGCCTCTAGGGCATACATACAACTAACAGATATGAAGAGAAGAAGAAGAGAAAAGGAGGGGAAAAGAATGTTTTTTTAAAAAGTTAGTTATTAACAGAAGAATGAAATATACAAAAAGAATCTGGACAAAAACAATCACGACACAAAAATACCACGCACCTAATTGGTCTAGGGTTCACCTGTAGGGTTCCTAGGCACATTCAAGAGGTTCCACAAGGCATCGACCATGCCAAATTCTAATTTTCCCGGAGCCGAGAAACCCTAATGCGATCGTTAACTAGAGTTTAGGCGAAACTACAATCTAGTAAACTGCTTTACTCTAAAGTGAACGGAAATACAACCTTTGTAGATCCGGTCCTCCACTTCCTTAGCTCCGTGATGATGTCCCTCCGCTGCGATCATCGGATCCCGGACTCTAGCGATGGTTTCGTCGAAGAAATGATCAGGCTAGGTCGTCGACTTCGATGCCGAAGATGATCTACGTCGAGGCAACTCAAGATCAAGCTCCAACTTCACCAAGTAATGAAACTTGTGAAGAAAACACCCTATACTACATGGCAAGTGGTAGAGGATGAAGAAATAGGAAGTGGGTTCGCTTTGGATTTGGATTTCTCACTTGGATTCATCACTTGAATTTTTCTAGCAAAGTTTTCCTTTTTCTTCACTTGAAGAAGAAGATGAAGAAGAAGAAAAGAATGAATTATTTTAAAATAAAATTCAAGTGAATACTTATCATGTTGCAACCATGGGTGAAGTTTACTCATGTAGAGAATAAACTAGGGTTTAGTTAAAGGGTTAGGGTTAAGGACAAAACAAAAATGGTAGACTTTTCAAAGATGCTAGAAAAGCTTCATGAAGCTTCAAGCATAACAACAAAAGAAAGCCACCATTTCTTTTTGCCAAATATAAATAAATAAGTGAAATGAAACCCTAACCATTCACTAAACATGGTGTATAACATACACACACCCAAGTTTGCATGTATCATCAAACATGATACAAACAAGTGCACAAAAATATATCACATATACAACTTGTGCAAATCAAGTGAGAAAATCTATCTTAAGTGAACCAATACTAGTTAATGTAAAGTAATATATCAAATATATATAATTATACATTAAATTATTAAATCAACACTTGATTTAACGATCCGGTCATATCGCATATGACCGACTAATATCCAATGTATCGACTTATCGAATCAATCCTCGATTCGATAACTAGGTTATATCGCATACAACCAATCGATACATTCATCACAAGAATAGAATACGGTATCACATACACGCATTATTCTCGGTCCCATACATATCTCATATGCGCTCCTATTTCGTTTCGCTTAAGCCAGGAAACCTCTGTGTAGGACTCTAAAGACTCGTCAATACGCCGGCAGCAGGTGATGATCATATCAAACACCCACAAGCCGCAAGTGGTCTGCTAAACGTAACGGCCATCCGGGTATTGAGCGATCAGAAGATCAACGAGCAAGCCCGCTCACACTCCTGTGAATCCGACCAGTAACACTTACCGTACAGTCCGGTCTCGTCGTCTGATATGTCGCACATCTTGCCTAGGGGTGGTAAACGTCAGACCCCAATAGCTCGATAAGTCGTGTCGATGTGAGGTCTATAACAGTTCGAGAAACTACTGGTAACACTTACCAGTAAATCTCAGCAACTCTGGCCAGGGATTTCCGGTTATAGCCAATCGAACACAGCGCAACATCAACTCCCTATACCGGGAGAGACGAATCCCCTCCTATCGCTCATTGCCTCCATGTGATTCGGGACTGTACCCAAAAACCATCGTTTTGCACGCCCTCTTGGACGTGGTAAGGTGGAAATCAAAGCACAGTGGGAATCACACAAGACTCTATGACGATCTCGGGTCTACAGACTAACCTGTACCAGTGTCACCAGAGAACTGCCATCTGACGTAAGGTATAATACCATCTGGGAGTTCTCGGCGAGTCCGTCCAGTGTACCCAGTCTCCACTGAGCACCCGTATATCATCTCTGATGTCAAACACCAATGGATATGGGATCATCCATCGCCCATCTGTATGGGTCGAGAAGGTATACGCTAGTCTACTCTGGTATATCGATGCCCCGCCTCGATACACCCACGACTAGGGACCTTGAAGGATGTATTTATGGACTACCATGTCCCCACTAGTATGATCTGCATCATAGTTCAGGTAGTCAAGTACACATCCTAAGGGCTTTACCAACATGTAACAGAGAGACTATCAGTATACATGTTAAGGTAAAGAGTAACCAGATAGCATACTATCATGTCGAGCAAGAAAGTCTTCCCTATATATGTCCAAGCATCCACTACAATATACATCCTATGTATAGTAATGGCCTCTAGGGCATACATATAACTAACATCACCTAGGTCAACTAGACCTGCTCAAGAACTTGATTGTCGAAGTAAAACTGTGTCGAGAAACGGGCTCAAGATATACTGATCACGAGGCTAGGTAAGTGTAGAGATAAGGGGAGGTTTTCCGATACTTTTGCGAAGGTCCTTAATTAAATAACCCTTTCTTTTTTGGCAATTTCGCCGTGAACACTTTCCTAGACACCCCATAAACGATATACCATTAAGCGGTGTTCTAAACACAGTTAAGTTCTCCTAGTGAGCGTGAAGTTCTTAAGGCTTAAAGAATAGTTTCTTTTAAAAATTTGTGTGGTTAAACGTTATGCTCATTTCGTGATTTGTGGGCTATGGAAAAGGGGATGAAATCCTTTATCGTATGTTGTGGGATTCGCTTGCCCTTAAGTCCGTATTAATGTATACAATGCACAATTCAATAAAAATTCAAATAATCAAACAATCGTTTTTTATATTAAGCACGGCACTGCAACAAATACGAGTTAGTAAATTTTTGGTGTTTGGTAGCGAACATGCAAAGATATTATGTTGGATACGTCGGATTTGAGAAGAAGGTGTTAGTAAAGTACATACCGTTAAGTTTTTGGGTTAGAAAAACCCCGTTGAATCAAATCCGGTAAGCTTGAAAAGTTCGCTTGCGCGGGTCAAACTACCCGGATCTTTGGCACTATACTACGTAATCACCTTAGTCTTTAATGTACACTTTTCTCCCCATGCTCGCCGTTCGCAAATCCGTAAAAATCTATAAATGTCGGAAAAACGGATATTAGTGCGGAAAAGCGATACGAATGCCCAAATACCCGCACACTAAAAATTATAAAAAACAAACAATAAAAATGGGACAAAAACAGAACACTTGAGCACAGAAGAATGTTTGGAGGCAGAAGGAAGCAACTTGGCCGACGAGCTCGGATGAATGAGGGATGTCGCCGGCCCTCTTGTGGCAGATGGGCTCCAAACTTGTTCTGTGTTCCCACTGTTCTATAGGTATCTCTCTGGTATTGTTTGTTTCATCAGTTGAGTTACAGAGTGCAAGAAGGTAAGAATTCCAAAGAACAAAAATGTTAGTTTAGTTAGTTTTTGTTTTGGTTTTGAAATTTTGAAATTTTTAGTTGTTTTGAAAATAGGGTTAGTTGTATAAATGAGATGTACAATTATTAACCCAAAATAATAAGAATTAAAATGTTACCGTCTCCCCGGCAACGGCGCCATTTTATCGCATGCTTTCGGCGTGTCGAGTTTTAAGAGTTCTAAAGTTTAACCACGATCTGGACGGTGTCGCTTTGCAGCTAGCCGCGATGAGCACGGGTTGATCCACAGGGAGACGGAGCATTTTAAGTTCTTGTTGTAACGAGTTAATGCGCGTAGGCGGAAAGTTCGTATCTATTCTATGTGTTATATGCAAAGTATAAAGTTGTTAGGAAAAGATACAATAGTGTAAGCTAAGGAAATCCGCACTAAAACCTTTGAGCCAAACTTAACGATTGAAGCTAGAGCAATCGACCACAATGTGGATTAGGGGATTTAACCACGGTATTAGAAATCCGGCTTATTGACCCTTGTTCGTCCGTTCTTGTCTCTTTGTTTAGCCTCCGGCCAAACCGAACGCAATCGGTCACGGTTAGGAATCACCGTTACCTTGGTAGGGTAGGATGCCTAACGGAGCGCTTGCGTGACGTTTGGATAGAGTTCAATGGAAAATACGAGAAAAGGAAATGAGAAACGGAAAGTTAACTTACAATATCGTAATCTTTGCCTGACGACACATATTCACAAACATCATATTAACAACATCATATTAACAAACCATCACAAAAAGAAAAAGCAAAGAAAAGAACAAAGAAATGAAAAGACAACATTACAAATAAGTAAGTGCATGGAATTTAAGTGCAAGTAAGTAAAGCAAGTATTTAAAGTGCAAGAAAGAAAATGCAAGTAATAAAAGAGCAAGAAAGAAAGAACTAAGAACCATGGAACAAGTTACAAGACATGGGTTCAATAACCTAATCTTAAACTTGCAAGCACAATGAAGAGATTCCAAGATCAAGAAAACGTAAAGAACTCATGGTGAATGAAGGCACAAAAAGAGAACTTTATTAAACTTGAAGAATGATACAACCCTCGAGATTGATAATCAAAGCTTAAACTTGCAAGCTCAATGAAGAGGTTGCAAGATCAAGTTAAGGCAAAGAGCTCAAGGGGAAGCTATGTACAAGAGAACAAAATGAAAAACAAAAGAGTAGAAGTGTAGAAATGTAAGCAAAACGTGGACTAAAGAATGACCCTTGATCCTTTGCTCACTGCCTTCTTGTATAGGCTCAAAAGCAAAATAAACAAACAATAAAAATAGGGCTATGTGGTAGCAAAGGATCAACTGAAGAAAGATTGGGCCTATCTGGCACTTTTTGGCCGGCCACAAGGGTATTGAGCTCAGCCCAAAATCGAGCTCTGGGTCTCGTGCTTTGTGTGTTGATTTTTGTGCTGATTTGTGTGCTTCCCAATATCACTTTGGTGCAGTTGGTTTTCTCAAATTTGACTTTGGATGCACCAGGGTTTTGGAGGGAAACTTGAATCTTTTGATCACATCACACCATTAGCATTTATTGTACTTGTCTCCCCACTTGTGTTCATTGGGCAGCCCCCTAGGTCCATGGTCCAAGCTCCAAGAGTTAGTGTGTACACATGTTATGTGTTGGACCAAAATTGTGTACACAATATTTATTTGCAAAATAACTCTTGGATATCGGTCGGTTTGCGATTCTGGTTGCAGTGTCGGCTCACAAATGATATATCCGTGATTTTAAGTGTATTTCCAGTATTTTGTCATGGATACCTGTAATCTGTATTACTATGCAAACACCGGTTAATAGTACCGATATATACAAAAAATATATAATGAATGAGCGGTATTAAAATGCAGTTTTCAGTGATGAACATATAGCGCCAGCTTTGAGGTGCCTCACCTGCCACACGTGAGCGCCCCTGGAATCCAGTGTTTAACACTGCTTTAGGATCTTACGTGGGAACACGTGTGTGCTGAACGTATACTAGTGCTTAACACTATAGAAAATCAACTCCAGCCTCAAGTTGCCTAAGTCTTCTTGAGATTAAAATATCTTCGATCTCCAAATAGACCGAGCCTCTTTGCTCATGACATCCCAAACTAATGAAGAAATCTTAGTCTCAAAATACGACTAATGATTTCTGGGCTCAACCATCAATTCCTTTTCTCTCAAACATGGAATTGGTTTAAGGGTACATCTCTCTACACCTCTGATACATGTCGTTGTAATTTCTCAACGTCTTCAGAGAGGTGGTGGGTCCCGACAACCAACGCCTTTTGGGTGCACTTCCCAAAATGGTGACAACGGACCGTAGCGTCCTTAAACTAAAATCTCACCTCAAAATGGTGATCTACAGACCGAAACGTTCTTAAACTAACAACGGACTGATATGTTCTTACACTAAAGCAATAGAGCCCAAATGCTCTTTTGTTGAGTCTGAATGATCCCAAAATCCTGTTGAGTAAATCATAGTCTCAAATTGGACTAACGTATCCTCAACAAATATTAAAGTTATTCTTAATCTCAAACGATATTAACGATCCTTAAATCAAACCAGACCTAAATCTAAGAATATACGGATTTGGACTAATCCACGCCCTACGGGCGATAACATAAATTAGTCTCCGTATACGATCCACGGGCAACCAACAATAAAATAAACACACATGACACGAAGTGCACTTCCGGAGCATGAGTAAGTGGTTATCGCTACGCAGTAACGTAATTAACTGCAGGAGCTTGCTCCTGCAGGGAAGAGCGTCCCCACAATAAAAAACCCCTCAGAAATGAGGGGGAATCTGACGAAGTCTGCTACAACGGCCGCATCCATCCAAACCTCTGATACACGGTGCCATAAATCAACTTGGAATCTTCGGAGAGGTAGACGGATAAAACCAAATAGCATCTATCCCTAAATTCAGGAAAGAAGATCCTTCCCGGTTTGTCTCTGTTTTTGGCGGTGAATAGAGACCGTGGTGGTTGCAAGTCGATCGAAAACTGACTTCGTAGGAGCTTCCTTTAGTGGCACTGGGGTGCTGAAACTCGCTGACGGGAGCATGGTCCCGAAGACCAATCCAGTGGTGGCTTGAGTTACCAGCCCTACCGGCATTGAAAAGATGGAGGCTGCATTAGGCCCATATGTCACTCCTCCAGTTGGGGCGGAGAGGGAGTTGTTGCTGCAGTTCGTGCAGCTGGAAGCCATTGATGTTCACTTCTTCTTTCTGCACAGGAACAAGACACCAAATCTTAGTATCTCGAATCCAAGGGCAACCATAACGAACCTTGATTTCGTTCACGAAACACGACACACGAAGTGTAGAGCAGAAAGAGGAAAAGGTCCCACCGGGCATGCCAGAATCTGTTTACCGCAGAAAATAAAGACGAACCGGGATGCATCGTCTTACCTGAAATTGGGGACAGATACTATTTGGATTTATCTTTCCACCTCTCCAAAGATGCCAAGTTTATTTATGGCACAATATATCGGAGGTTTGAACGAATCCGACTGTTGTAGCAGACTTCACCAAATGTCCCTTCGTTTGCGAGGGGTTTTTGATTGTGGGGACGCTCTTCCCTGCAGGCGCAAGCTCCTGCTGTTAATTACGTTACCGCAT
The DNA here is from genome assembly GCA_030015575.1 of Agapanthus africanus. NCBI lineage: Eukaryota > Viridiplantae > Streptophyta > Magnoliopsida > Asparagales > Amaryllidaceae > Agapanthus > Agapanthus africanus. The sequence goes on from CM057338.1 coordinate 236,480,580, forward strand.
AACGATAACCACTTTCTCCTGCTCCGGAATTTCACTTCGTGCCGTGTGTGTTTTTATTTGTTTAGGTTGCCCGTGGATTGTATACGGAGACTAATTTATGCTGTCGTCCGTAGGGTGTGGATTAGTCAAAATCTGTATATCTTAGATTTGGGTTTTTATTTAAGGACCATTGATCTATTTTGGGATTAAGATCGACATAAATGTAGGTGAGCATTTGGGGGCTCGGTTGGTTTTTTGTTAAGGATACGTTTGTCTAATTCGAGACTAAGATCTACTTAACGGGGTTTCAGGATCATTTTTATTTCAGATCCAACAAGAGAGCACTTGGGTTCCATTGTTTTAGTTTAAGGACGTTTCGGTCCATTAACGCCATTTTGGAGGCGAAGTTCTAGTTTGAGGACATCTTAGTCGGTTGATCACCATTTTGGAGGTGAGATTTTAGTTTAAGGATGTCTCGGTCCGTTGATCACCATTTTGCAGGCGACGGTTAGTTTAAGGACGTTTCGGTTCGTTGTTAGTTTAGGGACATCTCGGTCCATTTTCCATCTTGCGTGCATGTGTATTTGTTACGTGACGGGATGCAATACGATGATATGTGATGCATCCAGTTTGGGATGTGATTTGATTTAGGATGTGCACGTCAGTTTGGGACGTGCACCAAAAAGCAGTTGGTTGTCGGGACCCACTACCTCTCCGAAGACGTTGAGGAATTACAACGACATGTATCAGCGGTGTAGAGAGATGTACCTTTGAACCAATCCCCATAATTGAGGGAAAAGGGATTAATGGTAAACCCAGGAATCATTAGTCGTATTTTGAGACTAAGATTTCCTCAGGGGGATGTGGGACGAATATCGTTTTGGGATATCATCAGTTGGAAGATCGATAGTCGTATTTGGGACTAAGATCAGTTTGGGAAGTAGTGAGCGCATGGGTTCAGTTGATCTGAATTAGAGAGTTTCTACTCACAAAGGACCTAACCAACTTAGGCTTGGTCCACTCAGTTTTCTTTTTATTTGAAAAAGAGTGCTAATCACTTATTTTGGCTCAGTCCCTTTTTTTGTGCAAAAAGTGCTAAGCACTTATGTAAGTTCTGACGCTCACATATAATCATATGGGGTTTTCAGTCATGGAAATTTCCTAATAAATGTTAAACACTTTACCCATTTTGTCTTTATATGGAGTGCTAAACACTCTTTATGGCACCCCACGTACGAAGCACGTGAGGAGCTAGGCACTGCCTAGTGGGTGCCAAGCACTTTCATTCTGTGGAGCCCACATAAGAGTCACGTAGGACGCTGGGCGCTAGGGCGCCGCCCACTGAGTTCTAAGAGTTCCTGAGTTCCGAGACGACCGCTTATTGAGTGCTAAGCACTCTTTATTTAGTGGCGCCCACGTAAAGGGAAATTGATGAGCTGGGCGCTGAGCGCCACCCACGGAGTGCTAAGAACTCCTGAGTTCTTTTGTAGCGCCCATGTGAAAGGCACGTGGGGCGTTGGCGCTGAGCGCCGCCCACTGAGTGCTAAACACTCCTGAGTTCTCTCTTTTTTTTTGAATGATCCACAGGATCTTTATCTACTTTTATTTACCTAAAATTTCCAAAAAGAGAGTTCTTCTTCCTGGAGAATTTAATTCTCAGTTCTTTCGAAGCTTTCTCTTTTTTTAAGCTTATGGGGGGGGGGGTTCCTTTTCTTTAGACTTGAAGTCTTGGGTCATTTATATAGTAGAGGCAATTTATTGGTTAGCTCCGAAGAAATCTCTTATTAAGAGATCCTACATGATTTGGAGACTTTACCCACCGTTGGATTTTTAATCCAAGGACATCTGTTTTACAGAAAATATTTTCTTGTTTTTAAAAAGATTCGGGAAATATTTCCCCATATAAAATTTATTCTGTAGATCGGTGATTCTTTAATCACCATTGGGTTTTTAATCCAACGGTACTCTGTTTTACAGAGGGTAATCTTTCTTCTTTAGAAAGATTTGAGAAATATTTCCTCTAAACAGAATTTAATTCTGCATCCTGATGATTTATCTTCTCCGTTGGATCTTTGATCCGACGGCTCTGCTTAACAGAGAGTAGAATTTAATTCTACTGGACGCCGGCGCTCACGTGTTGTGCACGTCGACGCTGCTTAAGATTTTTTTGTGCTTTGCACACGGGCATTGCTCATATAAGAGTTTTTAACTCTGGTGGTGGCGCCCTTGAGGAAAGCACGTGAGGCGCTGCCTCTTGAGTTTTGAATAGAGCTTTACTCTTTTATTGGGGGAAACAGGCATAGCGTCTCATGTGATATCCGCATGAGCGCTCAAAAAAAACCATGAAGACAACGCCTCACGTGATATCCACGCAAGCGCTAAAAAAACAGATGATAAAGTCTCACGTGATATCCACGTAAGCACACATAAGCTCTGAAACTCAGCATCTCATGTGCCATACACATGAGCGCCCAAGGTCCATTAAAACAGCGCCTCATGTGCCATACACATGAGCGCTCATAAGCAATGACTCAGCGCCTCACGTGCCGTACACGTGAGTGCTTGAAAGACGTCAGAGACTCAGCGCCTCACATGATATTCATGTGAGTGATACGTAACTGAGTACTTAGCACTACTGGGTGGTATAGAAACCCAATCTTACCCCAAATTGGCCAAGTTTGTGAAGCTTAAAGTTCTTCTTTGATTATAAATCAACCGAGTCCATATGCTTATGATATCCAAGTTGATCTTAGTCTCATATACTACTAATGATCTTTTATCGATGATATCCAAGCCGATCTTAGTCTCATATACGACTAATGATCTTTATCCTATATCTTCTAAGTTAATCTTAGTCTCATATAAGACCAACGATTCTTAGATCCACCATGTTCTGTTCTCTCATATACGGAATTTAGTTCAAAGATACATCCTTCCACACTTCTGATATACGTCGTTGTGATTCCTCAACGTCTTCAGAGAGGTGGCGGGTCTCAACAACCAACAACTCCTTTGTCCCAAACACGGAAATGTAGGACCGAAATGTCTTTAAACTAATATTCGTCCCGAACACAGGAATGTTGGACCGAAATGTATTTAAACTAATATTCATCCCAAACACTGGAATGTTGGACCGAAATGTCCCTAAACTAATGTTGGACCGTGATGTCCTTAAACTAATATATATTTAGCTCTACGGCTGGTCTCCATATTGACCCCCTTATACAATCCATGGGCACAAACAAGCCATATTCCATCCATATCTCCCATGGACCGCGATATCCTTAAACTAATATGTTTTGCCCCACGGACTGTCTCTATATTGACTACCGTATATTATCCATGGGCTATTCATATATGATCTGATGATCAGCTGAGGCCATATGCTCACTGTTCCGAAGTCAATCTTAGTCCGATAAAAGACTAACGATCTTTAGATCAAACCCATATATCCTATGAATTTATGGACCTCATTTATATGAGATCTATATTCTAAGTTCAAAACCCCAAATCTAATATACGGATTTGGACAAATCCGCACCCTACGGGCATGACAAGATTAGTCTCCGTATACAATCCAAATGCAACCTCATGTAAAACAAATATAACACGACACGAAATGATCTGCGTGGAGCAGGTGAAAGTTGTTATCGCAACGCGATAGTGTAATTAACTGTAGAGCCTTACGCCTGCAGGGAAGAGCGTCCCCACAATAAAAAAAACCCTCACAAATGACAGGAAATCTGATAAGTCACGCTACATCAGTCGCATCTATCCAAACCTATAATATACGGTGCCATAAATCAACTTGGCATTTTTGGAGAGGTGGATGGATATTTTCATATAGAATCTGTCCCCAAATTCAGGCTAGACGTTCTCCCGACAGCTCAGTCCAGTTTTCGGCGGTAAACCGATTTTGTCACGCCCGGTGGAACCTTTTCCTTCTTCCACTCCACACTTCATGTGTCATGTTTTTTGTGAACAAAAATTGCGGTATATATATGTTTGCAGTTGCCCTTGGGTGATGAGATAGTGAAACTGGCGTTTCATCTTTTTGTAGAATTGTGTTTGCTTCCACTCACCGCAACTCAGGCTCTGTCACATCTGGTGGAGTCAAGTATGGGCCACTTGCAGCCTCAAATCCCTGAAATCCAGCACTTCAAGAAATCAGTAGGCTTTTCTTTTGGTCGATACTCCCACCTCCTACCCTCGGTGCCTCAACGCCGAAGAAGGAAGCCCAGAAAAAGTCTGTCTTCCATAGGCTGAATCCTCAAGTTTCAGCTCTGCCGATGGCATCGGTCTTCATACAACTGGCTCTGCCGAGGAGCAAGGTCGACATAGGGGAAATAATATTCATGCTCTGAAGGAAAACATGGGGCAGGCTCGGCAAATCCCTGAAACTAATGAAACCCCGGTCAAAAGACATGATCGACGTCAATAGGCGTCAAATAAGACAAGCTGGGGCGGTTCTCCGTTTGAGTTGATTTCGACTCTGACAGCAAATGCTGCTATTCCAACCAGGAACAGCTTCGAACTTCTGCGAAGGGTCATAAAAAATTCTCCCAACGCGGTATTGAAGAAATCTCCGCAGCCCGTAGAGATCCAAGGAGAGCAGAAACAAGTTCGCTCCCTAAAAGATCTTTCTTTATCTATATATAAGGTGTGGAAGCAGGTGAATGACTCAGTCATCATCCGCGGCTCTTCCTATAAGCATCATCTAAACTCTGACAACTTCCTTTCTAAATATAAGGGAACTCATCACAAGGTGGTTCCTATTCTGATAGTTCCTCTTAAAGCCAAAGCGGCTTCTCACAAAAAAGAAAGGCTTAATAAAGTCCAAACGCCCGAGACAACCTCTAAAGGTCAAGATACCAAACGCCCCAAGCCTGGGGGTATGGTAGTTCACACAGTCTATATGGTGAACTCCAAAGACGAAATTCGTGCTTCTACCAGTCACGGACCGCATACTCGATCTTTGACAAAGGCTCGGTGGCCACATGAAAAGCTGCGGAAGATACTTGCTCAAGCGGCAACACTTGCTAGTCCGCCGCCTGAGGTAAACCCTGAAGACGCACTTGAAGAAAAGACAGGGCAGGAGTCGGATATTGATTTCCTGAAGCGCACTCTCAAAAAGAGAGATGAAGAAGTGACAACGATAACTGCTAAAATGAACAAGATAGTCCTCCTATTTCAAGGCATGGTCAGGATGATAGCTTATCCCGAACCGCCAGAAAAGGAATCATCAGTGGATATAGAAGACGATAAGGTGAACACTTCAAATCTTCGCCAAGCCCCATCAACGGCTATGGAGGAAATGATCCCAAAAGCAAATCTGGATGCATATATCGCTCAGTAAGTCAAAATTCACTATGCCAGTGAAGCTGCAAATAGGTCGATCATGATTGGTCGACCGTATCCGGCATGGTACGATCAAGTACAATACCCGCTAGGATACACGTTTCTAACATTCCACATGTACAAAGGGACCGGGAATCCTCGCCAGCATATTGCGCGTTTTAATTCCATATACGGCAACACTGGAGGAGATGATATACTGCTCCTCTGACAGTTCGTCAGCAGTCTTGCGGGCATTGCATTTGAATGGTATGCAGAACTCCCAAATGACTCTGTGAATACCTTCGATGGTATGGAGATGCTTTTCTTCCAGAGATTCTCCGGTGCAAATAAACGCACTACTGTGGCGGCGTTGGTCAACGAAAGGGTTAAACCAAATGAGACCTGGTGTCATGCCGCGCTTCCCAAGATACATAAATACGGTATGTGACAGAGCCAACCATACAACATGTGGCTAGGAATCATCCCTCCACATTCATATTACGGCTGTCTATCGGATATCAAGAACAGTAAAATATATAATCTAGCTAACACATGTCCATCCGCCACAACAAATAAAATCAAGAAATAGGTGTAGCGGAAACGAATCAAGATCCAATAAAACAATATCTGAATCGCGTCCCAATATGGGTTGAAAGCAAAAGAAATAAAACCGCGGAAATAAATAAAATAAATATCTTTAACACTACACGTTCAACTCGTCATTGCTCGGCTTGATTGCTAAAGTACTCTTGAACAGCCTGCGATGAAGATAGAGGAACTGGGCCATGCAAAACCAAAACATCAGTGCGTCATAATATCAAAAGATTAGTAATAACCAGGGTATGATAATATGGTTAAACATGCAGGTAAATAATAAATCCAGATATAAAACAGTGAGGTACATGTATGTGATGTGTATTCTAAAAACTGTGCTTCTAGGTTATCTATTCTAAAAGTATTTGAATCAATTAAATGGGATCGTCGATGTAACTCAATAGAATCTCGTGCGTGTCCGGGACCACGGTCAAGATTCTCGGGATGAATCCGAGACGTGCCGCTAAGCAGTAAACAGGTAACATGTACAGATGAATGATGTCAGTATCATCATTCCGGGGCTGGCCGAGCCCGTAAAGACTGATCAGTATAAATATCGAACTGTTTAGTTACAAGTCAGGTTTCATTATTAATTTCCCCTTACCCCCAAGGTTTTGTGTTCAAGTTAGGTATTGATGATATAAGTCTAATGCCGTCACAGGATCAAGCAGATACATGTTTTGTCTATGTAAACAACAAATTACGTTCGTCAGGACAACAAGTCTGGATTGTCGGCATCAGCAATAAGATCCAAGTAACAGGTCCGGCAGTGTCGTGAACATGTCATGTAATATATATTAACCAAAATAGATGCCAATGTGAAACTGTAATCCATATCGGAACATGGTAAACACAGCTGATGCCATGATGCATATGTATCTATCTCTAATAACCATGATACGTCCATTACCATGTATGATGCAATCTAGATAACATATTGAACTAATGTAGTAGTATAATGATATCATAATGTTCCAGCATGCAATTAGATATGCTATTATCAGTACGGATACTGTAAAACTGTAAATTTATAGTATTTGCTGAATATTAAAGTACATGCAATATTCATATTCATATAAATATCGATATAACTAACATATCATGTTGCAAGTTTAAAATTTGCCTGATCGGATCTCACGTCGAGATACGGATGTCATGTTCTGATGTCGAAATACGTCATGATGCAACTTATGCGCACGGGACTGGACCTTGCTGAGCAGTGACGTGACGTGGTGATTGGGCTGGACGATGATGGTGGCTGGGTCATCCGGATCGTCTGCGACGTATGCGGCTCCGGAAAGACGGCCGTAATATCAAGAAAAGAAAGAAAGAAAGAAAAGGAAGAAGAAGAAAGAAGAAGAAAGAAGAATGGGTGGCTGCTGGTGTTAGGTTCTGGGGTGGCAGGGATAGAGGAGAAGTGGCAAGGTGATGGGGGTTTGACGGCGAAAAGGTGCTGCCGTCAGCGATGGCTGCGGGTTTGGTGATTGGAGAAAGAAGTGTAGAGTTGGTGGTGGCAGTGGTCTGGGGTGTCGGGGAGAGGAGAGGGATGTGAGGAGGAGGGAGATGGTGATGGGTGGCGACGACGAGGGCTCCGGCAATGGTGAGGTTTCTAGGGTTGGCGTCGGAGTTGTTGCAGGGGGTGCTCGGAAAGGAGAGAAGAAAGGAGGATGAGGTCTTGGAGGTGATGAGGGTGAGGAGACGATGATGGTGAGGACGGGGTCTAGGGGTGAACGGCGGCGAGGGAGCAGGTGTGGGTAGGGTTCTTTTTTTTCTCACGGCGACGTGAGGAAGAAAGAAAAATGGGGGAGAGAGGGGTGAGGTGAGGGTATAATAAAATAGGTTTATAAATTATCATATATATATATATATATTATTAAAGAGAGAGAGAGAAAGACAGAGGGGAGAAAGAGAGACAGAGAAAGGGACTGATATATATATATATATATATATATATATATAGTTTTTAATATTATATATATATATTTGTTTAACACTTTAGTTATATAGAAATATTATAATATATATTATAGGATTTTACAGCTAATACCAGATTACTCCGAATATTACCCGGGTCCCTTCTAAAAATCTAGTTTTTAAATATGGAGGATATACGTAAAATTTTAAACCATAATGCGATATCCTGTTAATAAAAATGCATACCTCCAAGTACGGATTTACGTAAATATACGTAGCGACCCAAACGAGTCTTTTTTATCAATTTAGGTATGAACACGATATATGGATGCAACCATATGATATGGGGTGTGATGACATGCAAGGCTAGATATCAAAATATATTATTTGGTTTTGATTTTGTATTATAAAAGATATGCGGATACTAAATATATTATATATTTGTATCATATCTAGATCTGCATGGATACTCTGTACTTGCAAATATTTGCTGTAATTTTAAACCATGGTGGGTTTCAAACATGCGAGTCGGGTCGGATAATAACCGCAACTACCATTGCATTATCCGTAATCCAAAAGCAATAATAGTAAAGAATTTTACCGCAAGATTTGAAATATCCCAAATAAATATAGTATACAGGCACTAAGGTGTTACATTATACCCAACCACAAAAGAATTTCGTCCTCGAAATTCCCAGAACAAGAAAAGACAAGAAAACACGGATCTAAGGAAAGAGGTGTGAAAACTTCTGTCGGATCTCGTCTTCACATTTCCAAGTAAATTCTCCGTGCGAACGATTCCCCCATGAAACAAGTACTAGTGGGATAACTTTGTTCTTGAGGAATTTTCTCGTCGATCCACAATCGCCATTGGTTACTCTTCATAGGTTAAATCTTCCCTTACTATTATCTCTGAGTGATCTAGGACGTGCGTCTCATCTCGAACTTACTTGTATAGTTGAGATACATGAAATACGTCATGAACACCCGCCAAGGACGGTGGTAAAACCAATCGATAAGCTACCTCTCCAACACGCTTGATAATACTGAAAGGCCCCACGAATTGAGGACTAAGCTTGTCTTAACTGCCAAATCGGATTACTTCTCTGGTCGGTGATATCTTCAAGAATACAAGATCACCAACTGCGAATTCCAGAGGTCTTCGTTCTCTATCATCCCAACTTTTATGTCGATCTTTTGCCGCCTTCATATGATTATGGATCATGTTGACTTTATCCACCGTCTGCACAATAAGATCTGGTCCAAATAATCCTCTTTCTCCAACATCATCCTAATAGACGGGCGAGCGGAACTTGCAACCATATAATGCTTCGAATGAAGCCATCTGTATAGTCTCCTGAAAACTGTTATTGTATGAAAACTCCACCAAGTGTAAATGATCCTCCCATAAACTTTTGAAGTATAATATGCATGCTCTCAACATATCTTCAAGAGTTTGGATCATTCTTTCAGACCGACCATCTGTCTGAGGATGATATACGGTGCTAAACTTTAAGCGTGTTCCCAAAATTTTCTGCAGACTCCTCCAAAAGTGCGATAGGAACCGAGTATCAATATCCAAAACAATGCTCACAGGTACTACATGCAATCTCACGATCTCCTGCATGTACCTCTCTGCTAAAGCCTCCGTCGACCGAATAACTAAAAACGGTATAAAATCAGCTTCCTTGGTCAATCGATCGACAATCACCCAAACTGCATTATTGCCCTTTAGACTTCGTGGTAAAGCTGTCACGAAATCCATGCTTATATGTTCCTACTTCCATCGAGAAATCGGAAGTGGTTGCAACAAACCAGCTACCCTTTGATGTTCAGCTTTGACTTACTGACACACTAAGCACTTTAATACGTAGCGAGCAATCTCCCTTTTCATACCTTCCAACCAGAAATATTGTCGTAGATATATGTACAATTTTGTGCCTCCCGGGTGTATGGAATATGCTGAACTATGAGCCTCCTTCATGACTTCTTCATAAACATCTCCTTTAGGCACACATAAACGACTACTATATCATAACGAACCATATTCATGAATTAACAGATCTGTTCGAAGTCCCGCTTCTACTTGTTCTCGAAACTTTTGCAATCTTGGATCGTGCGACTGCGCTGCTTTAATGTTATCAATCAAGGATGACTGTACTTGCAACTGCATCAACTGTCCCGAAGAATTTGGCAGTGCAATCTCCAATTCGAACCTTTGAAGATCCGCTATATTCTCCTTTTGTGCAATCAACATCCGTATCGCTGGCAACTGACTTAGAGCATCCGGCACTACATTAACTTTCCCCGGATTGTATGTAGATCAAGATCGTAGTCAGCTATCAACTTTAACCATCTACGCTGCCTCATGTTGAGCTCTTTCTATGTGAACACATACTTTAGGTTTTTCTGATCGGTAAATACTTCTACCCTTTCGCCCAATAAGTAGTGTCTCTAAATCTTCAGAGCGAAACCCACTGCTGCTAGCTCCAAATTATGAGTTGGGTAGTTCTTCTCAAAGGTCTTCAATTGTCTCAACGCATAAGCTATAACATTCTCATGCTGCATTAGAACGCATCCCAAGCCTTTCCCAAATGCGTCGCAGTGAATAACCAACCCTCCGGAACTGTCTGGCACTGTCAGAATAGGAGCGGTGGTCAATTTTTACTTCAACGCTTCAAAAGATGACGCACATTTCTCCGTCCATATGAACGGTACCTCCTTTCGTGTTAGCTTGGTTAGTGGTTCTGCTATTTGAGCGAAGTTTTCCACGAACCTTCTATAGTATCCGGCAAGCCCAAGAAAGCTTCTGATCTCCCTTACATTCTTTGGAATTGGCCAATCAGGATCCGCTGCAATCTTTTCAGGATCAACGGCAATTCTATCTCCAGATACAACATGACCTAAGAACTTCACTTCTTCAAGCCAAAACTCACACTTGCTCATCTTAACATATAACCTTTCTTTCCTCAACGTTTGCGGTGCGATCCTCAAGTGTTCTGCATCTCTTCTTTGCTCCTCGAATAGACCAGAATGTCATCAATAAACACCACTACGAACTGGTCCATATACGGTAAAATGATTCTCTTCATCAAGTCCATGAATATTGCCGGTGTGTTAGTAACTCCAAATGGCATAACTAAGTACTTGTAATACCCATATCGAGTTCAGAAAGCTGTCTTGCAAATATCTTCTAATTTCACCTGAACCTGATGGTATCCAGATCGCAAATCCAGCTTCGAGAATACCCTCGCGCCACTGAGTTGATCGAATAATTTGCCGATGCGAGAGATTGGGTACTTGTTCTTATTATTCACCCGGTTTAATTCTCGATAATCAATGCATATCCTCCGCGAGCCATCCTTCTTCTTGACTAGAAGAACTGGATCTTCCCATGGTGAACCGTTGCTACAGATCTAACCCTTCTGTAGTAATTCGACAACTTGTTTCTTTACTTCTTCCAATTCCACCGGCGCCATTGGATAATATGCTTTTGAAATCGGCGCTACTCCTGGAATAAAATCAATCGAAAATTCCATATCTCATTTTGGCAGTAAACCCGAGATGTCCTCAAACACATCCATAAACTCTCGAACTTGTTAGGTTTACCTAGCACCTCATGAAGGGTTTGGAAGCATCACATGTCTCAAAATCAAATTTTTAAGGTGCTAAGTGAACATACAAAGAATCATCACTAGAAATTTCGGGTTTCATTACAAGTACATCATCACAAGTAGAAAAAGTTAGGGTTTTGAGAGTACAACCTTTGTAGCTCTCTACGCTAGACTCCTTGGCTACTTAAGGGTTAGAAAAAGGTTGGCTTGAGATCTTCTAAGTCCACGATGATCCACCCGAAACTCCTTTGCCCAAAGCTGCTTGCTTTACTCAATATGTGAGTGAAGTAGAGCAAACACCCTACACAAATGGGCTAGATGTGTGTAGTATGATGATGTGATTGGTATTCTATAATCAAAACTCTTTCTTTTATCAACTTCACAAAAAGGAAAATATCAAGAGACGAAAAAGAAGATGGTGGCTAAGCTTTCTCACAAAAGGAAAAGGAAATGAGAGTGAATAATAAGGAAATGAGAAAAGAATAAACTATATTAATCCTTTCTCACTTCAACCATGGTTAGAATCATCTAGATTTTTATCAAATGGGTTAAAGACAAAAGGATAATTAACTCAAGGTTAAATGGTGGTTGAAGCATGGTCAAAGATGATAAGTATAAACCTTGTGTGAATTATCCTTTCACTTTTTCTAAATGATAAATAAATAGATAATTCTACAATGTAAGTCTTGCATTGCCACCAAGCATGTATCAACAACCATGATACTATGTATGTATGTATGTGTCCATACACATCATCATGTGCATACATGCATGCATACAAAAATAGAAAAAGAGTTTGATTAAAGAATTAATCTAAAAGTCATTTGTTAAATCAACACTTGATTTTGCAAACCGGTCATATCACATACGACCCGACCAATAGAAAATGCCCGATTAATATACGGTATCACATATCCGTATTTAATCGGGTCTCCGCGCATATCTCATATGCACACCACATCTTTTCGCCTGAGCCAGGAAACTTTATTGTGGGACTCTAAGACTCGTCAATACGCCGGCAGTATGTAATGATCATATCAAATACCTGCAAGCCGCAAGCGGTCAGCTAAACGTAACGGCCACCCGTGCATTGAGCGATCAGAAGAAAACAAGCGAACCTGTCACAACTCCCTACGAGCCAGCCGGCAACACTACCGTACAGCCCGGTCTCTTCGCCAGATATGCTGCATATCGAGTCTAGGGATGGTAATGTCGACCGCAATAACTCAATAAGTCATGCTGATGAATGGTCTATAACAGATCGAGAAACTACCGATAACACTTATCAGCAAATCTCAACAGCCCTGACCAGGGACTTACTGATAAAGCCAGTCGAGCACAGCACAACATCAACTCCCAATACCGGGAGAGACGAAACCCCTCCTATCGCTTATCGCCTTCGTGTGTCTTGGGACTGTACCCAACGGCCACCTGTTTGCACGACTCAGTAAAGCCGTGGTAGGGTGGTAATCAAAGTATAGTGGGAGAACACACAAGACTCTATGACGATCTCGGTTCTACAGACTAACCTGCACCAGTGTCACCTGAGAACTGCTATCCGACGATAGATATAATTCCATATAGGAGTTCTCGGTGAGTCCGTCCAGTGTACCCAGTCACCACTGAGCACCCGTATACAATCTCGATGTCAAACATCGATGAATGTGGGAACATCCATCGCCCATCATATGGGTCTAGTATCATATACGCTAGTCTACTCTGGTATATCGATGCCCCGTCACGATACACCTACGACTAGGGACATTTCAGGATATGATTATAAACTACAGATGTCCCACTAGTATGATCTCTATCATAATCACAGTAGTCAAGCCTATATCCTCAGGGCTTTATCAACATGTATGAATGAATAAAAGCATGATCAAATCAACATGTCAGATAAAGAAGAACTAGATAGCATACTATCATGACGAGCAAGAATGTACACTGAATATATATATATATATACATGTATAAATACATCCACTATCATATAATGGCCTCTAGGGCATACATATATCCAATAATCTCCCACTTGCAGTAAGACCAGTTATTGGCGTATCTCATACCCAACATCTCAAAAAGTCGCTCATGCTGCGGCTAAGGGAGGGCCTTGGTGAGTGGATCCGCGACGTTATTCTTTGTGTCTACTCTCTTAATCTTGATCTCGCGGCGATCTACAATCTCCCGGATCAAATGAAAGCGCCTCAGGATGTGTCTGGATCGCTGATGGGATCTGGGCTCCTTGGATAACGCCATAGCCCCATTATTATCATAATACAATGGTATTGGATCAATAATAATTGGAACTACTCCTAGCTCCGAGACGAACTTCCTCATCCAGACGGCTTCCTTGGCGGCATCATTCGCAGCAATGTACTCAGCCTCCATCGTAGAGTCTGCAACGGTATCCTGTTTGGAACTCTTCCAACTTACCGCCCCTCCATTGAGGATAAATACAAACCCAGAGATAGATTTGCTGTCGTCCTTATCGCTCTGGAAGCTCGAATCGGTAAAAGCCTCCATTTGGAGATCTCCATTACCATACACCAAGAACAATTCTTTAGTCCTTCGCAAGTACTTAAGGATGTTCTTCACAGCTATCTAGTGATTCTCCCCTGGGTTGGATTGATACCTGCTTACAACACTAAGTGCATAAGCTACATCTGGGCGTGTACATAACATCGCATACATTATAGATCCTACTGCCGAAGCATAGGGTATAATGCTCATGCGAGCTCTCTCTTCATCGGTCTTTGGGCAAGAGTCCTTGGAGAGAGTGACCCCATGGCAAGCGGGTAAGGCACTCTGCTTGGAGTCTTCCATACTAAACCTTTTTAGGATGGTGTTGATGTACCTGGTTTGGGACAATCCCAATAACCTCTTGGATCTATCCCTATAGATCCTAATACCCAGAATGTATGTGGCATCACCCAGGTCCTTCATGGAGAACCTTAGTGATAAGAAAGATTTGACCGACTGTAGCATAGGAATTTCATTTCCTATCAGAAGAATATCATCCACGTACAATACGAGGAATGTGACAGCTCTCCCTACAACCTTCTTATAAACACAAGGTTCATCTGGATTTTTGGTGAAATCAAACTCTTTGATAACATCATCGAAACAGATGTTCCAACTCTGTGATGCCTGCTTTAACCCATATATGGATTTAAGCAATCTACATGCTTTCCCGCTGCTCCCACTGTCAATGAAGCCCTCCGGCTGATCCATATAAACGCATTCTTCTAAATCCCCATTTAGAAATGCCGTTTTAACGTCCATCTGCTAGATTTCATAGTCGTAGTGAGCAGCAATAGCAACTAGGATCCGAATGGATTTAACCATGGCTACGGGCGAAAAAGTCTCGTCATAGTCCAAACCTGGTCTTTGACGAAAACCTTTCGCCACAAGTCATGCCTTATAGGTCTCTACTTGCCTATCTACACCAATCTTTCTTTTAAAGATCCATTTGCATCCCACAGGTTTTACTCCAGGGGGTACAACGTCCAAAGTCCATACTTTGTTGGTGTACATAGACTCCATTTCGGATCTCATGGCATCCAGCCACTTCACAGAGTCTCCACTCGTGATAGCTTGCTGAAAACTGGTAGGATCATCATCACCATCAATGAGGAAACCGTAGTACCTCTCCGGTGGGCGAGAAGTCCTACCAGACCTACGGAGTGGCCGAGCTTCCTCAGTTTCTATTGCAACAGCCGGTTCAACCAAGTCGTCATTTGTAGTTTGTGTCTCTAGAACCTCTTCTACATCCACCACATTGCCATCATCTTTATCTGCGAAAAACTCTTTTTCTAAGAATGTGGCATACTGAGAAACAAACACCTTTTGTTCTTCCTTGTGGTAGAATAGATATCCATAAGAGTTCCTTGGATATCCCACAAAGTTACACATGACTGACCGTGTCTCCAGTTTGTCCGGATTTTGCTTTTTAACATAGGCCGGGCAACCCCAAATCTTAATTCTCTTAAGAGATGGTCTCTTCCCATGCCATATCTCATATGGCGTAGTAGGCACGGTTTTGGTTGGAACCCTGTTCAGTAGAAACGCTGCAGTTTCCAATGCATGCCCCCAAAATGAGACAGGTAACTCAGCATCACTCATCATGGAACGGACCATATCTAATAGGGTCCGGTTCCGTCGTTCAGACACACCGTTGTGCTGTGGTGTGTAAGGAGGAGTGAGCTGAGAGAGAATCCCATTCTCTTTTAGGAAGTTTGCAAATTCTGTACTGAGGTACTCCCCATCTCGATCTGAGCGAAGTATCTTGATACTCAAGCCAGTTTGTTTTTCTACTTCTTGTTTATATTCAGTGAATTTCTCGAAAGCTTCGGATTTGTGCTTTAATAAAAATACATGACCGAATCTTGAGAAATAGTCAGTGAAAGTAATGAAGTAAGAAAAACCGCCTCTAGCCTGTGTAGACATTGGCCCACATACATCACTATGTATGAGGCCTAGGTGCTCAGTAGCTCTTTCTCCGTGTCCGGTAAACGGAGTTCTGGTCATTTTACCCTTGATACAAGACTGGCAAGTCGCATAAGATTTATATTCAAAAGAGTTTAAATATCCATCTTTGTGTAACTTGTTTAGTCTTGTTTCGTTAATATGACCAAGTCTACAGTGCCAAAGAAAAGCTTCATTTATTTCTGAAAGTTTTCTTTTATTAGTGTGTTGTATGCTGAAAACTGTGTGTTGATTTAGGACGTATATCCCGTTATTTAGCGTACCATACCCAACCGACATTTGATTCAGGTGAATGTTCATAACATTGTTCTGCAATACAAAATTATATCCTTCATTGTCTAACAAAGAAACAGATATTATATTACAAAGCATACTTGGTACAAAATAACATGGGTTCAAACTAATATACACCCAGATGGCAACCCCAAGTGATACTCTCCCACTGCGACTATATGTACATTGGAACCATTTCCAACGCGGAGAGTATGGTCACCTATCTTCAAAACCTTGCTATTTCTCAACCCCTGCTTAGAATTGCAAATGTGAGAACCTGAACTGGTATCTAATACCCAGGAAGAAGAGTTTATTGAAAAACAGTTTTCTGTCACAAACACACCTGAAGCGGAAGCATCTCCATGCTTCTTCTTGAGATTTAAGTACTCCGTACAGTTGCACTTCCAATGTCCTGTTTTATGGAAATGAAAACATTCCTCTTTCCCCGATTCTCCAGCTTTGGACTTTTCCTTCCCCTTAACCTTTTTAACTCCACCCTTAGGATTGGTGGGCTTCTTCTTTTTCTTTCCTTGGCCTTAGCCTTTGGGCGAGAAGAGGAAGATTGTCCAACAGTCATAACGGGAGTTTTCACTGATTTCAGTGTGCTCTCTGCACTCCTTAACATATTAAGGAGTTCAGGTAGTTCCTTCTCCATGTTGTGCATGTTGAAGTTAACTATGAATTGAGCAAAGGTAGAGGGGAGGGACTGCAGAATAATATCCGTATATTGTTCATTGTCCATCGTCCATCCAAGGTCCTCAAGCTCTTCTATGAGAGCTATCATCTTCAGAACATGGTCTCCTACTTGTGTGCCAGGGGCCATTCGCATCTGAAACAATTTTCTTGATGCTTCGTATCGTAATACGCGGGATTGCTCTCCATACAACTCCTTTGTATGGAGGAATATGGCGTGAACGTCCATATTCTCGTGCTGCTTTTGATGTGTGTTATCCATCGATGCAAGCGCGAGCCATTTGGCCGTGGCACAGTCAGCGTCCCATGTCTTGCGGACTTCTTTGTCCGCAACTGAGGATTTTGGACCTGGGACGGGCGAGGCTGGAGCCGTGAGGACATATGATACTTTATCATAAGTCAAGGCTATTTTCAGATTCCTCAGCCAGTCTTTATAATTGGTCACATTCAGTTTATTTTTATCTAGTAGAAGCTTGAGTCCTGTCATGGGTATCTGCCATTAAGAGAGAGAAAAGAATACACTCAGCGAAAGCTCTTGTAAAGATCAGATTGGTTATTATCTTGTCTAATCGATGTTTCCCACTGCTTTAATCAAGTTTTTCTTTCAAACCTTAAAAAGAAAACTAGCCAGGATTAATTACAGTCTACAACTTCGCTAACCGTTCAGCCAGGCCAGTGTCGGTACTTGAGGGAGGTTCCCCGTGCTTTCACACGAACCTAATTAAAGTAAACCTCGTTTTCCCAGAGGCGTAGCCCCGTTAACACCTTTCTAGACACCTAATGAGTTAGCTAATAGTAAACTGCAAAACTCTCCTAGGAGCAACTATTGCCCACAGTAGGATCGGGATCCAACCATCATATGGAAGGTATGCAATCTCATTGCAAATTTCAACTATTGAAATTCCCGATGTGGTTTTTACCCCTAGTACCTATGACCTTAACTAAGGTCAACAAATCATAAGTACTAGTCAAGTTCTGCCCGTCATTTCTTGATTAATTAGACCCACTCATATGACCCTTAACTATGGTCAACAAAGTCGCATGAATGTCCTAATTAATCTGCATCATATGCAGTGTAGGAAGACATCACTTAGCTACCGTACACTACGCCTTAACTATAGTCAACAAACGTAGCACGAATACTAAGTACTCTACTTCCTAAAATGACGGAGGGTTGCGGATGATTTTTAAGAAAATCTTTAACGCTTTGAACTTGATATCGTCGTAGAATCAAATGGTTTTTTAAAAGGAGTGGCTTAAGCTCCGCAGTTTTGAAATGTAGCTTTTTCATAAAAAGCCGAGTGGTTTTCAAATCCGATTCTACAATATCTTTTTAGGTTTATTTTCTTTACATTAATCATATTAATGTAGTCCCATCATTTAAGTCCTTAAGCCAATCACAGAAAAGAAACGAAAATACCACGTACGATTATGCCATCCGCATTCGCCGTAATGTTCCGTTATGCACCGTTAGGTTACTTAACTAACGGCATACCGGGATGGGACTAGCGCGGGTGTAAAACATAAGCAACGTCTACTATATATCATATATATAATATATCATTCGTCTCAGATATCACATCACAAAACACAGGCAGCAGAAACATACAAATGATAATACATGATATACTAGGATGTCCGTATTTAGTATTTAGCCAATAATAGAAAATACGGATTCCATAGTCGCGATGAATGGCCAAGCCCAGACCTTGGACCCCTACGAGAGCGGCAAGCGACCCTACCAATTCTGGAGTTTAGGAGACCCGGTCTCGACTCCTCGAGATGGCTTCCCATTGAACCCCAGAACCCGGTCACTTGTGCTCCCCTCCTTGGGTCCATCCTAATGCGGAAAAGTAAATAATATACAACACTGGTGACATCAACCTCAACCCGGAAGTGCCCCAAATAAAAGAATATTACATTTGAATTTTACATGAATGAAAATAAAACTCTCATCTCACATAAAAAAAACCCGGCTATTCAATCGCGACAATCCTGCACATCATATCTCAGCAACACATAATATCATATATCATCAACGTAAGTAAGTATGCGTACCCCGATTGTCGTTGATGTATAGCAACGAAACCGGCGATAAGCGACATACTACACTTACGGTCATAGAAAAGAAAGTGTAAAACTACAATATTTGGAATCCACATTCTCTTTAGACATCGTAAATCCGAAATATCACATACTTCGCATTTCATGCCTAACTATATGAATTCCACATATTGTATCACATTTCAGATAAATAGACAGTATTAAAGTTTTCGATCGAATGATCAAATACCCAAAATTTCCTAAAGCTCAACACTTGAGCGGAGTTCAAAAATCCCGGAATGTGTCACAGTAGCAGCGGTCCAGCCGTAGAAGGGTCAAGCCAACGCCTCACATGTGGCACGCCGTACTGCCTCAAACCCTAAGGTTCAGAAGCAGTTCAGACGGTCACATAATCGAGTTAAGGTTTGTGTTCTTCTAGAGGGTCCACCACTTAACTTGCACGTATTTCCGAAAGATTTAAACCCCGTGAAAAAGTGAGTTAATGATACTCGTTTGAACATTTTAATACTTTCTAAATTATCCGAAAAAGGCACGAAATTAAAATTCCGATCGAATCACCGAATCCAAAACAATCCCCAGAACATTCAACACTTGAATCATATTAAAAATACCCAAAAATATATACAAGCAGGTAGGAAGATTACTGTATAAAAACGAGGCCTTAAAGCCTCTGTACGGCCGCGGAGCCGCGGCCCAAGCAAGCAATAGCCGCGGTTCCGCGGCGGCAAGTACGGATTAGGGCTTCATTTTTTACAACAATTCTTAGATTTCCCTGTTGAATTATTTACGTATTTTTAATTCTGAAAATAACACAGTTTCAAAAAATGTCCAGAGAGGGTTCAAAAAACCGTATTTTTGGTTCGATCAGAGTTTTAACTTCGTTAAAGCGTCTCCTAAAGCTCTAGCTAGGCTCTGATAACAATGTTAGGTTTACCTAGCACCTCATGAAGGGTTTGGAAGCATCACATGTCTCAAAATCAAATTTTTAAGGTGCTAAGTGAACATACAAAGAATCATCACTAGAAATTTAGGGTTTCATTACAAGTACATCATCACAAGTAGAAAAAGCTAGGGTTTTGAGAGTACAACCTTTTTAGCTCCCTACGCTAGACTCCTTGGCTACTTGAGGGTTGGAAAAAGATTGGCTTGAGATCTTCTAAGTCCACGATGATCCACCCGAAGCTCCTTTGCCTAAATCTACTTGCTTTACTCGATATGTGAATGAAGTAGAGAAAACACCCTAGACAAATGGGCTAGATGTGTGTAGTATGATGATGTGATTGGTATTCTATAATCAAAACTCTTTCTTTTATCAACCTCATTCAAAGGAAAATATCAAGAGAGGAAGAAGAAGATGGTGGCTAAGCTTTCTCACAAAAGGAAAAGGAAATGAGAGTGAATAATAATGAAATGAGAAAAGAATAAACTATATTAATCCTTTCTCACTTCAACCATGGTTAGAATCATCTAGATTTTTATCAAATGGGTTAAAGACAAAAGGATAATTAACTCAAGGTTAAATGGTGGTTGAAGCATGGTCAAAGATGATAAGTATAAACCTTGTGTGAATTATCCTTTCTCTTTTTATAAATGATAAATAAATAGATAATTCTACAATGTAAGTCTTGCATTGCCACCAAGCATGTATCAACAACCATGATACTATGTATGTATGTATGTATGTATGTATGTATGTATCCATGCACATCATCATGTGCATACATGCATGCATACAAAAATAGAAAAAGAGTTTGATTAAAGAATTAATCGAAAAGTCATTTGTTAAATCAACACTTGATTTTGCAAACCGGTCATATCACATACGACCCGACCAATAGAAAATGCCTGATTAATATACGGTATCACATATCCGTATTTAATCGGGTCCCCGCGCATATCTCATATGCACACCACATCTTTTCTCCTGAGCCAGGAAACTTCATTGTGGGACTCTAAGACTCGTCAATACGCCGGCAGTATGTAATGATCATATCAAATACCTACAAGCCGCAAGCGGTCAGCTAAACGTAACGGCCACCTGGGAATTGAGCGATCAGAAGAAAACAAGCGAACCTGTCACAACTCCCGTCGAGCCAGCCGGCAACACTACCGTACAGTCCGGTCTCTTCACCAGATATGCTGCATATCGAGTCTAGGGATGGTAACGTCGATCCCAATAACTCAATAAGTCGTGCCGATGAATGGTCTATAACAGATCGAGAAACTACTGATAACACTTATCAGCAAATCTCAACAGCCCTGGCCAGGGACTTACTGATATAGCCAGTCGAGCACAGCACAGCATCAATTCGCAATACCGGGAGAGACGAAACCCCTCCTATCGCTCATCGCCTTCGTGTGTCTTGGGACTGTACCCAACGGCCACCTGTTTGCACGACTCAGTAGAGCCGTGGTAGGGTGGTAATCAAAGTATAGTGGGAGAACACACAAGACTCTATGACGATCTCGGGTCTACAGACTAACCTGCACCAGTGTCACCTGAGAACTGCTATCCGACGATAGATATAATTCCATATAGGAGTCTCGGTGAGTCCGTCCAGTGTATCCAGTCACCACTGAGCACCCGTATACGATCTCGATGTCAAACATCAATGAATGTGGGAACATCCATCGCCCATCATATGGGTCTAGTATCATATACGCTAGTCTACTCTGGTATATCGATGCCCCGTCTCGATACACCTACGACTAGGGACATTTCAGGATATGCTTATAAACTACAGATGTCCCACTAGTATGATCTCCATCATAATCACAGTAGTCAAGCCTATATCCTCAGGGCTTTATCAACATGTATGAATGAATAAAAGCATGATCAAATCAACATGTCAGATAAAGAAGAACCAGATAGCAAACTATCATGACGAGCAAGAATGTACACTGGATATATATATATACATGTATAAATACATCCACTATCATATAATGGCCTCTAGGGCATACATATATCCAACAAAACTACTGCTGGCGCTTCTCCCTTGTTTACTTCCATCGATGAAATAACGGCACTTGTCGGCCTAGATCTAAATTTAACTAGCCCGATAGATCTTCTACGTCCTAAAAATATAAACTCTGGATGTCCAGGAATCTGGAAGATCACTTTCTTTTCCCAACAATCAATGTAAGCGTGGAAAGTGCTAAGAAAGTCCATTCCCAACACAATATCATAGCTTCCAGTATCAATCACTAAGAAATCCGCGAATAACTCTCGTCTGCAAATAACAATCGAGAAACCCTTGCATTCACCACTAGATATAATTTTCCCATTCCCAGTGTGTATGTCCTAGCAACTAGACAGGGCCGTGTGTGGAATAGAGTGTGCACTGATAAACTTGGACGACATGAAGCAATGAGATGCACCTGAATTGTATAATGCCAATGTGGGAAAATTATAAACGAGTAGGATACTTGAAACAACGTCATCTGACGCCTTGGCCTCCTCAGCCGTCAAGGTGAAGGCCCGAGCTTGATTAAGCCTCTGAGCAATCAGTTTCTGCCCATGAATCTGCTTATGCGATGGTTTCTGAATATCGTCTCTCAATAGTAGCTTTTAAGGGCAAGCACTAATGGTATGGTCAGCTGATCTACAAACTAGATAGAGTTCAAGCCTCCTTCGACAATTCTTCTATAGATATCCAGGTAGATGGCAAAAGTCATAAATCACACTTCTTATCTGATCGGATACAACGGGCTTCTACATGGATACAATGTCTTGCTTTTTTACCGGAATGCTTCTGCGTACAGGAACTCTGTTTGGCGTAAACGCCGGCTTCCGCACCACAACTGCTTGTTGTTGCATACCCTTCGCTTTTACCGATAAACTCTGTTGCTCCCTGGCTGCCTTGAGAACTTAGGAGAAAGTGGTCAATCCCAGAGATATGATATGTCTCTGAATCTCCACATCCAAGTTACGCATAAACCTTCATGCCCTATCTGACTCATTAGCAACCAAAGGCCCCGCAAATCGATTGAGACGGGTCCACTCAACCTCATGTGCATCAACGGATCCGCCATTCTACTTCAGGCTAATAAACTTCTCTTCCATTTCCTCCCGAGCAGACTGTGGAAAGAACTTCTCCAAGAAACTCCGCGAAAACTTTTCCCAACTAATCGGCTTGGGAAGACGGGTCTCCTCTATGAGCCACCACTTGCGAGCGTAATCTACTGACTGGATGCGTACTACATCCACTTTTTTCTCATATGGAATCTGCGCGGCAACGAGCAGATTCTCTGTATCAACTAGCCGCTGCTCCGCTGGAAATAGCTCCTCCAATCCAGTAAATGTGGATGGACCGATCTTTCTAAAGTCCGCCACAGTGCCCTCTTGCTGTGCTAGCCTGGGTGCTTCTGAAACAATGGACTGTTAGACTGTCCGCAGTCCCTCCTGGAAAGCCTCGGCCTACCGCTGATTAAGCTCAGTTTGCCGCTTCTGGTTTTCAAGCATACCACGTATAATTCCAAATAACGCGGCGTCATCAACATACCTCTGGTATGACCGCAAATCTCTATCCGCTATGATTCTAATGTCAAGACACTGAAGAGGATTAGCAATAGTAAACAGAATTCAATAAACAAGATAGCTATAGATTCAAGACTAGCAAGATAGTAATGTGGCAGGACATGTTCCTAATTCCGGGCTTTCTGGTTAGTGTATTGGGTTCAATACCCAACTACAAAAGAACTAAACCCGACTAACCCTAAATCCTATGGCTCTGATACCAAAAAACCCGTGTCACGCCGCGCTTCCTAAGATACGTAAACACGGTAAGTGACAGAGTCAATCATGCTACCTGTGGTTAGAAATCATCCCTCCAAAGTCACATTACGGCTGTCTATCGGATATCAAGAACAGTAAGATATATAATATAGCTAACACATGTCCATCTTCCACAATAAATAAAATCAAGAAATAGGTGTAGCGGAAACAAATCAAGATCCAATAAAACAATATCTGAATCATGTCCCAATATGGGCTCACAGAAAAAGAAATAAAACCGAGGAAATAAGTAAACTAAACATCTTTAACACTACACGTTCAACTCCTCATTGCTCGACTTGATTTCTAAAGTACTCTTGATCTACCTGCGATAAAGGTAGAGGAACTGGGCTATGCAAAACCCAGATGTCGGTGCGTCATAATATCAAAAGATTAGTAATAACTAGGATATGATAATATGGTTAAACGTGTAGGTAAATAATAAATATAGATATAAAACAGTGAGGTACATGTATGTGATGTGTATTCTAAAAACTGTGCTTCTAGATTATTTATTCTAAAAGTCTTTGAAATCAATTAAATGGAATTGTCGATGTAACTCAATAGTATCCTGTGCATGCCCGGGACCACGGTCAAGATTCTCGGGCTGAATCCGAGACATGCCGCTAAGCAGTAAACAGGTAACATGTACAGATGAATAATGTCAGCAGCATCATTCCGGGGCTGGCCAAGCCCGTAAAGACTGATCAGTATAAGTATCGAACTGTTGAGTTACAAGTCAGGTTTCATTATTGATTTCCCCTTACCCCCAAAGTTTTGTGTCCAAGGTATTGATGATATAAGTTTAATTCCAAAACAGGATCAAGCAGGTATAGCTTTTGTCTATGTGGACAACAAGTTACGTCTGTCAGGACAACAAGTCAGGATTGTCGGCGTTAGCAATAAGATCCAAGTAACAGGTCTGGTAGTGTCGTGAAAATGCCATGTAATATATATTAACCAAAATAGATGTCAATGTGAAACTGTAATCCATATGGGAACATGGTAAACACAACCGATGCCAGGATGCATATGTATCTATCTGTAATAATCATGATACGTCCATTATCATGTATGATACAATCTAGATAACATATTGAACTACTGTAGTAGTATAATGATATCATGATATTCCGGCATGCAACTAGATATGCTATTATCAGTACGGATACATACAGATACAGTAAAACTGTAAATCTATAGTATTTGTTGAATATTAAAACACATGCACTATTCTTATTCATATAAATATCGATATAACTAACATAGCATGTTGCAAGTTTAAAACTTGCCTGATCGGATCTCATATCGAGGTACGGATGTCACGTTCCGACATCGAAATACATCAAGGTGCAACTTATGCGTGCAGAATTGGACCTGGCTGAGCAGTGACGTTACGTGGTGACTGGACTGGACGACAATGGTAACTGGGTCGTCCGGATCGTCGGCGATGTGCGCGACTCCGGCGAGACGGCCAGAATATCAAGAAAATAAAGGAAAAAAGAAAAGGAAGAAGAAGAAATAAGAATGGGTGACTGCTGGTGTTGGGTTCTGGGGTGGCGAGGACAGAGAAGAAGTGGCGAGGTGACCGTGGTTTGACACCGACCAGGTGCTGCCGTCGACGATGGATGGGGTTTGGTGATCGGGGAAAGATGTGTAGAGTTGGTGGCGGCGGCGGTCTGGGTGTCGGGGAGAGGAGAGGGATGTGAGGAGGAAGGAGACGGTGATGGTGATGGGCAGCGACTATGAGGGCTCCAGCGATGGTGAGGTTTCTTGGGTTGGCGTCGTAGTTGTTGCAGGGGGTGCTCGGGAAAGAGAGAGGAGAGGAGGAGGAGGTCTCGGAGGTGATGAGGGTGAGGAGACTGTTAGTGATATGTATGCCCTAGAGACTATTACTGTACATACGATGTATATTGTAGTGGATGCTTGGACATATATATGGAGGACTTTCTTGCTTGACATGATAGTATGCTATCTGGTTGCTCTTTATCTTAACATGTACTCTGATTGTCTCTATGTTACATGTTGATAAAGCCCTTAGGATGAGTACTTGACTACCAGGACTATGATGCAGATCATACTAGTAGGGACAGAGTAGTCGTTAAGTACATCCTTCAAATGTTCCTAATCGAGGGTGTATCGAGACAGGGCATCGATATACCAGTGTAGACTAACGTATAGCTTCTCGACCCATCCATATGGGCGATGGATGATCCTATATCCATTGGTGTTTGACATCAGAGACAGTATACGGGTGCTCAGTGGAGACTGGGTACACTAGACAGACTCGCCGATAACTCCCAGATGGTATTATACCTAACGTCAGATGGCAGTTCTCTGGTGACACTGGTACATGTTAGTCTGTAGACCCGAGATCGTCATAGAGTCTTGTGTGATTCCCACTGTGCTTTGATTTCCACCTTACCATGTTCAAGAGAACATGCAAAACGGTGGCTTTTGGGTACAGTCCCGAATCACATGGAGGTAATGAGCGATAGGAGGGGTTTCATCTCTCCCGGTATTGGGTGTTGATGTTGCACTGTGCTCGATTGGCTATAACAGGAAGTCCTTGGCCAAGGCTGCTTCAGAAATATACTGGTAAGTGTTATCAGTAGTTTCTCAACCCGTTATGAGCCTCATATGGACACGACTTATCGATTTACTTGGGTCTGACGTTTACCACTCCTAGACGAGATATGCGACATATCAGACGAAGAGACCGGACTGTACGGTAGTGTTACTGATTGGATTCATAGGAGTGCGAGCAAGATTGCTTGTTGATCTTTTGATCGCTCAATACCCGGGTGGTTGTTATGTTTAGCAGACCGCTTGCGGCTTGTGGGTGTTTGATATGATCATTACCTACTGCCGGCATATTGACGAGTCTTTAGAGTCCTACACAGAGGTTTCCTAGCTCAAGCGAAACGGAGTAGGAGCACATATGTAATATGTGCGGGACCGAGATTGATACGAGTATGAGATACCGTATTTTATTCTTGAGATTTGTGACATTGGTCGGTTATATGCGATATAGCCGGGTTATCGGATCAAGTGTTGATTCGATAAGTTGTTACACTTGATATTAGTCGGTTATATGTGATATAGCCAGATTATTAAATCAAGAGTTGATTTAATAATTTAATGTATAATTATATATTAGATATATTACATTACATTAACTAGTATTAGCTCACTTATGATTCTTTTCTCACTTGATGTGCACATTGTATATATGTGATATATTTTTGTGTACATGTTTTGTATCATGCTTGATGATACATGCAAGATGGGTGTATGAGACTTATACCATGCTATGATTAATCCTAGGGTTTTTAATGGATTAAGTAATTCAAAACTAAAGTCTTTTGTCAAGGCAAGAAGCTTTTGGAATCTTGGATTTGCATTGACTAAATTCTTCAAGTTTTGTTTTGAATTAAGATATTTGTCAACCCTACCCTTAACCTTAGCCCTTGGTTAATTCTCTACAATAGTTAGGCATGAGAGCTTAACTCACCCATGGTTGCAATAATTCATTTGGATGAAGATTAATTCATAGGATGAGTTTATCTTCTTCTTCTTCTTCTTCTTCTTCTTCCCAAAAAGCTTTCTAGCTTCAATAGAGGTATGAGAAATAATGTGAGAACATCAATTCTAAGTGAGCCCACTTCCTACTTCATCATCCTATACTACTTGCCATTTAGTATAGGGTGTTCTCTTCATAAAGTTCTTGACCTAGTGGAGAAATAGCTTGGGTTAGTGTCTCCTCGACGTAGATCATCTTCGACCTCGAAGACATCGAAGAAAGCTTGTTCGTTTCTTCATGGGAGCCTCTATAGAGTCCGGAGTTCACGATCGCAGCGAAGGGACTACTATACGGAGCTATTGAAATGAAGGACCGGTCTACAAAGGTTGTATTCCTTGCTCACTTCTTATTGCAAAGTGTTTGCATTTGATATTCCATCGATTTCTAGTTAACGATTCTTTGTTAGGGTTAGCTAAAACGGAAATTTTTTGAATTTGGCATGGACGATCCCTCCCGAAACCTTGCTGCCGTCTTAGGTAACCCTGCAGAGACGATGATGGTGAGGACGAGGTTGAGGGGTGAACGGCGGCGAGGGAGCAGGTGTGGGTAGGGTTCTTTTTTTTCTCGCGGCGACGTGAGGAAGAAAGAAAGAGGGAGGAGAGAGAGAGAGGTGAGGTGAGGGTATAATAAAATAGGTTTATTAATTATATAATATTAATATATATTATTAAAGAGAGAGAAATACAGAGGGGAGAGAGACAAGAGGAAGAGAGAGAGAGAGAGTGACAGAGAGAGGGACTGAGAGAGAGAAAAAGAGAGATTTAGTTTTTAATATTATATATATATATATATATATATATATATATTTGTTAACAGTTTAGTTATATAGAAATATTGTAATATATAACATAGGATTTTACAGCTAATACCAGATTACTCTGAATATTACCCGAGCCCCTTCTAAAAATCTAGTTTTTAAATATGGAGAATATACGTAAAAGTTTAAAACATAATACGATATTCTTTTAATAAAAATGCATACCCCCATGTACGGATTTACGTAAATATATATAGTGACCCAAACGAGTCTGTTTTAACAATTATGGTATGAACACGATATATGGATGCAACCATATGATATGGAGTATAATGACATGCAAGGCTAGATATCAAAATATATTATTTAGTTTTAATTTTGTATTATAAAAGATATGCGAATACTAAAATATATTATATATGTGTATCATATCTAGATCTGCGTGGATACTCTGTACTAGCAAATATTTGCTATAATTTTGAACCATGGTGGGTTTCAAACATGCAGATCGGGTCGGATAATAATCGCAGCTGCTAATTGCACTATCCGTAGCCCAAAAGAAATAATAGTAAAGGATTTTACCGCAAGATTTGAAATACCCCAAATAAATATAGTATACATGCACTAGGGTGTTACACCTGGGTTCAATATATTACCTGACAGCGAAATCTCTTGTCAAAATACGAGCAGCGCATCGACGAAGATCCAGCCGTGAGAATGTTCATAGCCACACTTGACCCAAATTCAAAGGTGTTTCTATATATGGCCCTCTTCAAGCTGACGACCTTCCAAAAGCTTATAGATAAAATGGCTCGATTGGATTGGATGGGTCAAGACACATCCTCTTCCGATGAAGATATATGGAAAGCAGAGGCCCAACGGCGTTCGTCGCCAACGCTCAACAAAAGATGAGCGGTTTCGAAGCAACCTGTCGCCAAAATAGCGACAGTGTGGGTCTTACCCTTGAAAAGATTGGGATACGAATACTCGCTCACTCGAGATATATGCAAGGGGCATATTTCTCGTTGACGGAGGAATCACTACGTGAGATGGTCCTTTCTTCAAAGAACAGAAAAGATATTGGAGGACTTACAAGCGGGTCCTACAATCAAATGGAATAGCCGCTTGAACCAGAATTCATGGAAGGGATATAGAAGCCATGTCCCACACCGAATCAAATGATGAAAGGAAAAACCCTAAAGTCGAGTTCATTCTTCTAAGGAAGAAGAAGACTCAGCAGAAGGAGTGACATGATATCTCGTTTCTATGTATATGAAGAAGATACCCCGTTAGCGTCAGAAGGTGACATTGATGAGCAGAGGGTAGGTTCCGTGTAAAGTGCTCAGTATTTCCCGCAAAAAGAACCCGATTGCTACAATGGTAAAATAAGCAATCCATAAAGGTGAAGATAGCTTAATGTATAAAGCGTCCATATATACAAAGGACGGGCAGCAACACCTCAGCAAGCAAGCGTTGAAAGGAATGAGTTATGCAACTCCCTAACCAAAGGATAAACCACGGTCCGAAATGTCCCTAAACTATCATTTCGCTCCGAACACGGAGATGATGGACCGAAACATCCCTAAACTAGCATTTCGCTCCAAACATGAAGATGTTGGACCGAAACGTCCCTAAATGTTCATCACTGAAAACTGCATTTTAATACCGCTCATTTATTATCTATTTTGTTATATATCGGTATTATTAATCAGTGTCTGCTCAGTAATTAAAGTTTACAGGTGTTCGTGATAAAATACTGGAAACACATTCAAAATCACAGATAGAACGTTTGAAAGCCGACACTGCAAGCAGAACAAGAAACCGACTAATATCCAAAGAGTTCTTTCGCAAATAAATGTGTACAAACTATTTTGGTCCAAAACAATACAAGTGTACACACAACTCTTTGGCATAGACCATGGTGGGGCTACTCATGGCATACACAAATGATGGCTTGTGCAAATGGGGGGACATGGGTAATAAATGCTAAAAGTTTTGATGTGATACATTGCTTCAAGTTCCCTCCAAATCTCTGAATGCAAACCGGATTATTTTAGACAAATCAAACAACACCAGGATGATGTTGGAGTAGACACAAGACCACCACATCAACCCGAGCCTCTACGCTCGGATTTGGACCGGCCATACCCCTTGAAAATCCGAGCTCGCCGGCCCCCCTTTCCCCATTTGTCCCCATCTTTTCTCTGTCCCTACCTTGCAGTCACATCACCTTATTTTTATTACTTTTTAAATATTTTTTGGTGCATATAAAAGCCAGATCAGTGAGGAAGGGAAGCTCTCTTATATTCATATAGTGTATACATTTTCTTAGTTTCTTTTGTTTTTGGTTTAGGCTTGAGAGTGAGTGGGATTTAAATTGGTCTCTTTTTCTTCTTCCCTCTTGAAGCTTTCTCTTGAGAGCATCATTATGGAGGGTGAACAAGTTATCAATATCTTGTACCTCTTCTTCAAGTGTTAATAATATTTTTGTTTCTTTTATTACTTGCTTCTTGTTCTTGCTTTGCTTTTCTTTTTATTATGCTTAACTAATATCTTTGGTACTGGTGACGGTAAGGAAGTGAGATGAAATGTTTTACCTCTTCCTCCTCTTATTAATGTTTAATGTGCTTATATATATGATTCTAACTTAAAAATTGTTTATGTATTGATGTGATATGGTATTTTGAAACATGGTTACTTTGTAACCTCCTCATATACAATATTCGGTCCATTTCCCCATTTCAATGTTTAAGTTAAAATCAATTTAATGTTAAGGTTGCTAGGTTTAGATATGGTATTTTTTGATCAAGTGCTTGACAATCTCTTGGTTTCATATACGATATACTATCACAAACACCAAGCAAACTCAACAATAAAATCATTTGCTCTCATTAACTAATTTGTGTTTTTGATGTTATGGTAAGCTTGCTAACCCTAGTTCTTAGTGTCGATACCCAAAACTCGGACATACAAACGGTAAGTGAACAAAACGGAATCGTTTCGTGTTTGCGTCAAATATCGGCAACTTGACGACTTGTGACTCACAACCGCCTTGACAAGTCATACTTTGCACTGGGATCGACATAAGGACAAACAACTCATGATCAAGGGAGCGTCGAAGGAATCATCGCGATTCGACCTTCCGAGTCAAAGCCACAACCACTTCTTTCTTAACTTGTTTTCTTTGTTATCTTATTTTCATTTTTTTATTTTTAGTGACAAACCAAACCATTCATTATTTATTGAACCTTAAACAACAAAACCTAATACACAATTCCCTGCGGATCGACCCGTACTTTCCGGCTTGCTACAACGCGTCGTGCACTTGCAGTTTATAAATTTTAAAACGAGAACGATCTCGCGTGCGCATTCCATTTCCTTAAAATCATATCCGTTTCCAAAACATACGCATTTGCGTGGGCAGGTGGATTCCAAACAAGTTTTTGGCGCCGTTGCCGGGAGTTTGTAGTTATTAGGAATTGTTATTTCTGGTTCGTACTAACTCACTAATTTCTAACTATTTTTTTTTCAAAACTAACAAATTCTTTTCGCTTTGTTCTCTGTCTTTACGACCTGCTTAAACCCTGATATTTATTTTAAAAATCAAGTTATAACATAAGAGCACTTGGCTAGCCTAGAGGACTCACACAAAATTCGAGCACAAACAAACTTCATTTGGCTGGTGAAATCATCAAGAAATCCGAGCTCGCCGGCCCAATGAGGGTGTTTTTGATTTTTTTCTTTTTGTGTGATCTCCAGTGTATTGTCAGTACTCTAGTGGTATTGTTTGATTCTTATAATTTTGAGTGTGCAGGAATTGGGGGCATATATATCTCTTTTTGACACTAAATATCGTATTTTTCAGACATTTCAGTTTCTAAGGAATTACGACCAGCGATCGCATGGAGTGAGGCTCAAATTCAATTGCAAAACGTTAGTAAAGTACAGTGCCAAAGATCCGGGTAGTTTGACCCGCGCAAGGGAACATTCAAATATCCGTAATCACTTCAAAGGGGTTTCTTAACCCAAATCGCATCGGTACGTATTTCCTAACACATTCTTCTTAGATCCGACGCATTCCAATATTTCTATCTTCTGCAGGATTCTTCACACAAACTTGCCACCAATTGCATAGAGAACTAACCGTATTTGTTGTAGCGCTTAAACATAAACAGAATAAGAATTGCTTAAATTGCTTGATGTCTTGAATTCTTTTATTGATTGCGCATTTGCATCTTAATACGGATTTAAGGGCAAAAAGACCAAACAAGATACGGTAAAGGATTTCGTCACATTTTTCCGTAACCCACAAATCACAAAACTGCATTCTTGCATACCCACAATAATTTATAATCAACTAGAATTTTGACTTTAAGGATTTTGCTCTCATTAGGAGAAGTTGACTGTGTTTAGAACACCGCTTAACGGTATATCGTTCACGGGGTGTCTAGGCAAGTATTCAAGAGAAATGGTTATCTAATTAAGGAATTTCGCGAAAGCGTTGGAAAACCTCATCTTCTCTCTTGCACTTACCTAGCTTCGTGATCCATATATCTTGAGCTCGTTTCTCGACACAGTTTTACTTTGACAATAAAGTTCTTGAGTAGGTCTAGTTGACATAGCATAACATAAACTGCTAGGTGTGTGATATTCTTTGTTTTTGTGATATTTGTGAATTCTTGTTAATATGGGTGATACACGATTTAATTCAATTTTTCACGATTCTTATTCCTCCGTTTATACTCAGTCCCAATTTTTTTGTTCAAATTGCCACGATTCTTCCTACATTCATGAAAATTGTCCTTCTCTAAGGGGTGACCAACCGTCCCAGATTTTTGATAATAGTCACCCACCTAAAACTCTTGAACACAGTCCCGCTTCAATTAGAGACCTAATGATTGAAGATTTAGAGAAAGAGGTCGACAGATTGACTTATTTAGCATCACCACCATCACAACTCTCCTAACCTGAAACAACTGACACATAATTAGGGCATGATATTGAGAAAGATGCTAGGTTGGCCGCTTTAGAGAAAGGTATTGAATTGATGATTGCGGTCGAGAATTAAACAGCTACTACGCTAGCCCTGTGTATACAGCAGTCTGAGCAATTGTTTCAAGCTCAAGCTCAATTTTTAGCTAGAATTGAAGAGCATGTAGCTGTCGTGATTATTAAGAGTGAACACAGTCAATTAGAACTACATAGTGTCAATATCTGTCATCTAGGAAGTCACCCAAGTAAGATAAACGATCAACTGAATTTTGATGATTTCATAGATGACGATTCAATTGAATTGACTGGGTGTTATCAGGACACACGAGAAAAAACTCTGACTGATTTTTTCATTCCAATTTTAGAGGAGGAAGCTTATGATTTTGACGGGTTTGGTTTGGATAGATTGTTAGAAGAAATCAACGATCGGGAACCCACAATTTTTGTATCACCCAGTGATATTGTTTTGGAAGAAACGTTAGTATGGGAACCTACTTTTTTAGATGACATATACCTACCTATTTGTGAATGTGATGAGGAAGAAATGGTATTGGGAGAATTAGAAAACCATAGAGATAAGAATAGGATTGTGAAAAATCATAGGGAGAAAGACAGAATTGAAAAATATTCTTTCATGTCAAGTTTTGAGGAAATATTTGCGGGTGAACTTGATATTATTTCTGGGTTTAAATCAGGATCAATTTGGGAAAATCCTAAGAACCTTTCTTTTGCCGAACTTTTTGTGGATGAACTCCAGTTTTTAAACGAACCTGACTTCGAAACTCAACATGTGCTTTATGAACACCCAATTCATCGAGAACACAATTCTTTGACCTCTTCAAAACATCATCTTCAACGTCTTCCGATCCCTACATACACACACCCATGCCCTTCACTAACATCTAACATATACCTTTTCTTTTTCTTTTTTCTTTTTATATACATATTGTTTTACCAGCCATTGCAATATATAGACAAAATCTTTAAATGGCTGGTATTAATTTCTGGACTAACCCAATCTTTTAACATGTATATGTTGAAATTAGTCTTAGTTTCTTTTTCTTTTTCTTTGAATAAAATTCTCACCCTGATGTCTAAGTCTAGCTACCAGTGACAGGGGCAACGATGAGGACATCATAAAACTCAGGTTTCGGGGTGAGCACTGTGTTTATTTTTCTGCATCATGTGTATATTCTGCATTGCATACGTATTTAAAAAAACCTATAAAATTAAAAAATTAAGGGTTTGTCAAGCACCTGGTCATAAAATACCGTATTTAAACTTAGCAAACTTAATACCAAATTGATTTTAACTTAAACATTGAAATGGGGAAAGGGAGTGAATATTGTATATGAGGAGGTTACAAAGTAACCATGTTTCAAAATACCATATCACATCAATACAATAAACAATCATTAAGTTAGAATTATATATATAAGCACATTAAATATTAATAAGAGGAGGAGGAGGCAAACCCTTTCATCTCACTTCCTTACCACCACCACCACCAAAGATATTAGTTAAGCATAATAAAAAGAAAAGAAAAGCAAGAACAAGAAGTAATTAATAAAAGAAACAACAATATTATTAACACTTGAAGAAGAGGTACAAGATATTGGTAACTTATTCAACCTCCATAATGAAGCTCTCAAGAGAAAGCTTCATGAGGAAAGAAGAAAAAGAGACCATGTTAAAGCCCACCCACTCTCAAGCCTAAACCAAAAACAAAAGAAACTAAGAAAATGTATACACTATATGAATATGAGAGAGCTTCCCTTGCTCACTGATCTGGCTTTTATAGGCACCTAAAAAGATTAAACAAGTAATAAAAATAAGGTGATATGACTACTAGGGAGGAACAGAGAAAAGATGGGGACAAACAGGGCAAGGGGGCAGGCGAGCTCGGATTTTCAAAGGGTATGGCCGGTCCAAATCCAAGCGTAGAGGCTCGAGTTGATGTGGTGGTCTTGTGTCTACTCCAATATCATCATGGTGCTTTTTGATTTGTCTAAAATAACCTGGTTTGCATTCAGAGATTTGGAGGGAACTTGAAGCAATATATCACATCAAAACTTTTAGCATTTATTACCCATGTCCCCCCATTTGCACAAGCCATCATCTGTGTGTGCCATGGGCAACCCCACCATAGTCTATGCCAAAGAGTTGTGTGTACACTTGTATTGTGTTGGACCAAAATAGTGTGCACACATTTATTTGCAAAAGAACTCTTTAGATATCGGTCGGTTTCCTGTTCTTCTTGCTGTTTCGGCTTCCAAATGTTCTATCCGTGATTTTGAATGCGTTTCCAGTATTTTATCACGAACACCTGTAAACTTTAATTATTGAGCATACACTGATTAATAGTACCGATATATAACAAAATAGATAATGCATGAACGGTATTTAAATGCAGTTTTCAGTGATGAACAAATAAGCTCTCTCATATTCATATAGTGTATACATTTTCTTAGTTTCTTTTGTTTTGGTTTAAGCTTGAGAGTGAGTAGGTTTTAACTTGGTCTCTTCTTCTTCTTCCCTCTTGAAGCTTTCTCTTGAGAGCTTCATTATGGAGGTTGAACAAGTTATCAATATCTTGTACCTCTTCTTAAGTGTTAATAATATTGTTATTTCTTTTATTACTTGCTTCTTGTTCTTGCTTTGCTTTTCTTTTTATTATGCTTAACTAATATCTTTGGTGGTGGTGATGGTAAGGAAGTGATATGAAAGGTTTTGCCTCCTCCTCCTCTTGATAATGTTTAATATGCTTATATATATGATTCTAACGTAAAGATTGTTTATGTATTGATGTGATATGGTATTTTGAAACATGGTTATTTGTAACCGCCTCATATACAATATTCACTCCTTTTCCCCATTTCAATATTTAAGTTAAAATCAATTTTATGTTAAGGTTGCAAGGTTTAGATATGGTATTTTGTGATCAGGTGCTTGACAATCTCTTGGTTTCATATACTGTAACATTTTGAAAATAAATAAATAAAATTAATTAAATAATAAAATGTTAATTTAAAATGTTATTAAAACAAAATAGTACATTTTCATAAGTAGTATGTGGAACTAATTAAATTGAAATTTTAGTTTGTCACTTTTTTAAATTACAAGGGTTTTAGTAAATAATTTAGCTTCATTTATAATAAAAATAGTGTTATATAATAACATATGGTATGAAGGATTTTTGTGTAAAGTTTAGGTAATTGTGAAAACATGGAAATGTTAGGACGGTCTCCATCTCCGGCTTGAGGCATGAAAACTGTAAAAGGGTTAGATATTGGTTAAATTCAGAATTTACCTCAAGACACCACAACTTAGGAGTGATAATACACAAACACCTCCTTCTTGCATGCACACCTTATGCACACCACCTCACCCTTGCATGAAACTACCACAACTCTCTTGGTGACACCTCCTCCTACACCCTCACTCATTCCCTTTACCCTATATCAAGTGATCAGATCAATTTAACAAAAATTAAAATTAGAAAATTTCAAAGGAAAGAAAGAAAACATAAAACACACAAAAGAAAATAAGAAAAAGAGAGAAGAGAAGAAGATGTAGGTGCTAAGGGTTTTCATCATCAAGTTAGGAGCTAAGGACTTGGGTATCTTGGAGTAAGCATTCTTAGCAATCTTTAGTAGGTATAATTCTTAAACTCGGTAGGGTTTTAGTTCTGTAAACGTTAAATTATAGAAATCGGATATCGGAAATTTGGTTTTTTAGGAAAATATAGGCTCTGTGAAGATCTGCTATAACTTAGATAATAACTAACTTAACCAAACAGTGCCTTAATATTATATATTGGACCTAGAATAAACCCTAGGAGTACGAACCCTTTTGCTCCGAAGTTGGCCGGCGAGGCATAGGGAAAATCCGGCGTCGCCGGATTTCTTGGGGATTTGGGTATTGTGGGTTTTAGGGTAGGTCTCTGTATAAATGTTAGGATATTTGATATTGTTTGTTTAAGTTAAATTTTCAGTATGGGAAATCTGGGAGTTAATATCTGAAATGGGATTAAAACGTTTAAAACAGGACACGGACGTTTCGTAAAACGATTCTGTTTTCTGTTACGAACAGCAATCGGATTAAATTCAGTTAATATAAGTGTTAGATAGTTTAGAATGGTCGTACGTAGTATAGTTAATACATAACGCTTGTATTTTCATATTTCGCCGTATCGAAGTTAGCCGTTTCTTATTCATATTTATGTCGATGTTAGATTCGAATACGAGAACTTCGGAGGCCGCAAGGAAAGGAAAGGGATTGGCGATTTCTGAGTAGATTACGATATATTCTAGTTAGTAGATTAAACATCTACCGGAGGATCTTGTATAGATGTCGTGATACGCCCGTACTTAAGTTTAAATAAAAATAAGCTTTTGTATGTTAAATTGATCATATGCATCCATATATATATATATATATATATATATATATATATATATATATACATCGCTATGTTAATTGTTAGAACACTGCATAGTTATCGACGAGTTATGCCGCACATGCACATATCTACATGTTACACTACACCTCGTCGATATTAACATGTCACTTTCACACTTAGTATTTATCCTGTTAAATATGATTTCTATCATACCTAAACATCAATACTATTAGTACTTTGCACAAATGACATCATGTTTCATATTCAAGTGTTAGAAGTTGATATAAGTGGCATTTGTAATTTTGAGGATTGTGGTTTATGTTTTCATATACTATTGCGTAAAATCAGTGATTTTTCATATTGATGTGAGATGTCCACCATGAGATGTTGTTTTTATGATTTGATTTTATTCTTAACCGAGTTGGGGGTCATACGGTTCCGGATTTACAAGTTATCCAGACTGAGTCGGGAGGCTTACAGTTGGATACATAGTGTACCCGGTCGAGACCGAGGGGCGGGATAGCCGCATTTTAGGCGGGGAGCCTAACAAGAATACTCGATACCGGAGACAGTTGTGAACACGGTGGATATCTAGATGATACCGACCGGAGTTATTGAGTAACAAGATCGTTCGGGGAACGATGCCTGATGAAACACCGAAGATTTGTGTCGATGTTAGACACGGAAAAATGAACCTGATTTGGAAAATAATTGATGAGATTTCAGTTTTGATTTATACATTGAGTATCACATATTCATTCTTCTACCTGTTATCATGCATCACATTCATTATTGCTGATATTAGTTCTAGTTCGTCATACTTACATTATCAGCTGATATACGTTAGTTTATTCATTGAGTTGGCAACTCACCCCCGTTGTTTCATAGTTCCTTGCAGGAGTCGTGTGGACGCGTAGCAGCAGTGCGGATCCATTTATCTGCTTTTGTCGCTCCTTTTTGCTAGGTGGGTTACCTATGTAGTAACCTCCTCTTTTGGTATTGCATATTAAATCTAGAATATCTCCATCAGACCCTGTATAATGACTTAGAACGATATATGGTTATATGTATATTATTTCGACAGATGAGATCGTTTAGTTGTATTAAAGGATATTTCGTTTATTTATGTCTGAGATTTTTCTTTGATGTTGTATTATAATTATGTATTGATTTCCGATGTTAGTATCGTTGCTCCCAACTAGGGATGCAACTTAATTAAACACTGTATAACTGCTGTTATTATTAATTAAATAGGGAGTTATTGTTACGATCTTAAATACATAAAAATTGTAATTTTTATTTAGAAACTAAATTTTTCTTAAAGTTCCGCAAAGAGGGTTTTTTATCTTGGTTTTTCGCTTACTCGGATTGTGTCGATATCTTTAGATATTTTACAATCCAAGTGCCGGTCACATCCAAATTTTGGGTCATGACAAAGTTGGTATCAGAGCGTAGGATTAATCTTACGGAACCGAGTAGTGAATTGAATATAGTAGGCTTTAATTTCGTTAGGTAGGTTGACCCTTAGTTGATGGAGTAGGTGATTTAGGATGGGTAGAGTACCGTACATATGTTCCGCGGCATATTTACGCTACGATACTCAGCCTGAGTGACCTTAGGACATATTTATTCGTACTTCCTTTCTTGATTCCATGTATCCTGTGATTCAATTACAATGTCCTTATCAATTCTGTTTCCTACTCTATCTACTAAGTCATCAATGACTACGAGGACTCAGGGGGCCGCTGTTAGAGACGAGATTGGAGCGGGCTCGTCTGAGACGAGGACAGACCAAGGCAGTGCGCCTATCTTTCAGGAACAGATTGATCCACCCTCTATTGATCGTGTAGCTAGGATGGAGGCAAGTGTTCAGGAGATGCGCCAAATGATCGGGTCCTTGATAGAGATTACTCAAGCACGGAGATCGACCATTACTCTACGTACGGTTGTTCAGAGACCAAGGCGAATTCGTACTAATACATTGTTGGATATTTTGCCCTCAGAGTCAATTATTGTATCGCATGCACGTGATTGCAATGATTGAGGAAGGACCTATACCGGTAGGACAGTCTTACTCGAGAAGTTTGTATACTATCTGGTTTTTCTTTATCATTGTGTACATGCTTTAGGTGACATTGTAGTTCACTATTACACTTTGATAGAGAATAGTATGCTACCATGGTTTATCTTTATCATCGTGTACAGGTTTAGATGACATTACAGGTCACTATTGCACGTTGATAGAGCCCTTAGGATTCTTGCTTGACAGCCAGCAGTATGATGGCGATCATATACGTGGGAGCTGGGGGTCTATAAGCACATCCTTAAAATGGTCCCTAGTCGTGGGAGTTTCGAGACTGGGCATCGATACTCCATTAGTAGACTAATGTATACAGTCGAGACCCCGACGAGGGGCGGTGGACGGTCTCACAAGCCATTGGTGTCAGTTGGATCACCTAAGATGTATACAGGTGCTTATTGGGTTATGAGTACACCGGACAGGACAAGCCGGGAATATGCTAGTTGGTAATATACCTGACGTCAGATAATAGTTCCCTGGTGACATGTGTACAGGTTAGTTCATCGACCCGAGATCGTCATTTTTCTCGTGTGAGTTCCCACTGTACTTTGATTACTACCCTACCACGGCTCAAAGGAGTCGTGCAAACAGGTTTTAGTTGGGTACAGTCCCGAGCCACATGGAGGCAGTGAGCGGATCGGCAGGGGTTTCATCTCTCCCGGTATTGGGGGTGAGATCGCGCTGTGTCTAGGAGAACCATTATACGAAGTCCTTGGCCAAGGCAGGAGATTTACTGGTAGGTATTCCAATATTATCTCAGGGTGTTTTGGGCTACACTCCGACACGACTTGTACCGCTTTTGGGGGTCTGACTTTCACCAACCCCCTAGGCCCGCCATGCGATACTCATATACGAATGGACCGGACTGTACGGATATTGTCACTGACAGGCTCAGTAGGGTGTCAGGATGAGTTCGCTCATCGACCTCCCTTTTGGTCAATACCTGGTAGCCCGTTACGTACGTCTAGTACCTCTGACGTGCTAGTGGTTAAATCCACAGCCAAAATATTGACGAGTCTTTAGAGTCCCCCACAGACAGTTTCTCAAGTTTCGGGCGAAACGTTGTAGAGGCCGTATGATATATGGCAGGGTTCGATCATATACGTGCAGTAGTGCACGGATAATGATCGGCCGGGTCATACTAGTGGGCTTTAGTTTAAGCCATATCCTAGTATTAGATTTGTTGGATTACATTAGTCTCATCGCATTCGCATTCAGTCGGAATGCGGATGCAGGTATGTATATACAGGTGAGGGGTACTCTTGTGATCTGTCACGAGTTTACTTTAGTAGATGCCATTCTCTTTTTATTGTTGCAAACATTTGGATTAATGTTTGCATGTGGAAATAATGAGCACAAAATCATGATTAAGAGCATTAATTGTGACACATGCACAAGTGATGACTCATGGTCTCTTTCTTTGTGCATGTGTCACATTTTTGATGGATTTGAAAGGTGAAATGAGAGAGAGAGAGAGAAAGGGCAGCCATGTATAGTGTGGTTAGCTCTTGTATTTTCTATTCTAACTCTCACTCTCATTTGATCTCAACACAAAAGAAAAAGAGAGGAAAGCTTCTTCTTCCTCCTCCTCTTTCTTGAGCTCATTATCTCCTCACTAATGGCATCCAATAAATCCACAAGAGACAATGTGATGACACACATTCTCTACTTCACCTTGGACACGTCGGCTAGCGAACTTCGTGTCCGAGTTGCTTCGGACGAAGCGGGAGCCCGTAAAAAGACCCGAAGATGTGGTGCCCTTTCCGACGAGGAGACCGGAGATCGGAGATGCCGCGAGGAGCTTGGGATGGTAGCCAAAGACCGAAGGACACAGATCGATCGGTATAGCTTTTCTATCCCTTCTCTAGTTAGCTAGTTATAGGTTAATGGTTCGATCCGGGATTAAAGTCTGCGATAGCGCCAGTTTCAAGTTTATGAAAAAGTTTCATTTCCGCATTTTGGCCTCGGACAGACGGCGGGGGCGCTATCGTAGACTTACATGGTATCAGAGCCACGCCACTAACCTTTACTAGCTTGCTTTAACGTGTTTAGAACTTCGATCGAACGAAATTTCCGAAACTGCATTTCCAATTCTGAAGTTTTTGTCGAATTTTTTTTGTCGTCAAAAAATTATTTTGAGTATTGCAGAAAATAAGGCAGGCTTTTTTAAGAAATCTGAGAAAAATTGGTTCACTGATTCCACTGTAGCAGCGCGGAACTGCGGCCGTACCGACGTTTTGGCCGCGGTTCCGCCGCCGTACTGTATCATCAATCCACCAATTTTCCTACAGTGGTTTCTGTCTTGGAAATGGGGTTTCTGGTAATTTTTGTTTGGGCCCAGATTTGTTTGGGTACTGGGTATTGTGCTTAGGGCCCACATCGGGAAATTTTGTCGATCGAAAATTTTAAACATGTTAGTTCACAGTATTTACATTATATCGGCGACCGTGAATTCTTTTAGATGGATTTGCGAACGTGACATTCACGTTGATGTTCTGTGTTATGCTGTGATGTTTCGGATTTATCGTGGTGGATAGCCTGGATGCAATGGTAGTACAGTTTGGTTGTATTTGTACATTTGATATTGCGGGGCGAGCGTCCGACATGTGGACTGCCGTTACTGCCTGTTTGTATATTATTCTTTTGGGGCACGACCGGGCTGAGGTCGATGTACCCGTTGTATATATATTTTACTTTCTGTACTAGGATTACCCCGCGGTGGGGTCCACGGATAGCCTGGTTCAAGAGGGCAACGAGCCTGCATCTCATGGCTTTGAGACGGAGGGGGCTTCACTCTAGAATTGGTGGGCTATTCGCCGCACTCGTAGGGGGTATAGGTTGACCCAAGGAGGGATGCCCAAGTTATCAGATTCCGTGAAGTGCTGGGTGGTCCATTCACTTTGTTGAAGGGGGCTGCCTCGCTTCAGGTTTTGGCGGGTAACTTGCCGTGTCCGTAGGGGTCTAGGATTTCATTGCACGGGCTATCCACACGACCAGGGGAACGTCGGGTTTCAGTAGAGGCTCTATGAAACCCGGGGCTCCCAGATTATCTGTATTGTTCTGTGATGCTTATTACTCTCTGCGATGTTGCATTTATCAGGCCTTGGGCGATTATTATATATTGATATATATACTAGTAGATGTTGTATATGTTTTACACCCGCGCCAGTCCAGTCCCCGCTCTGTCGTTAGTTAAGTAACCTAACGGGTGATGACGGGACCCAGTGGCGAATGCGGATGGCATATACGTACATCATATTTTCGTTCTTTTGTGGTGTGATTAATTGATGGGGCTGCATTGATTCGGATCAATGTAAGCTAAACAAACCTATTCTGATGTTGTTGGTGTTAGTTATATGTATGCCCTAGAGGCCATTACTGTACATAGGATGTATATTGTAGTGGATGCTGGGACATATATAGGGAGGACTTTCTTGCTCGACATGATAGTATGCTGTCTGGTTACTCTTTATCTTAACGTGTACACTGATTGCCTCTCTGTTACATGTTGGTAAAGCCCTTAGGATGTGTACTTGACTACCTGGACTATGATGCGGATCATACTATTGGGGACATGGTAGTCCATAAGTATATCCTTCAAGGTCCCTAGTCATGGGTGTATCGAGACGGGGTATCGATATACCAGAGTAGACTAGCGTATACCTTCTCGACCCATACAGATGGGCGATGGATGATCCCATATCCATTGGTGTTTGACATCAGAGATGATATACGGGTGCTCAGTGGAGACTGGGCACACTGGACGGACTCGCCGAGAACTCCCAGATAGTATTATACCTTACGTCAGATGGCAGTTCTCTGGTGACACTGGTACAGGTTAGTTTGTAGACCCGAGATCGTCATAGAGTCTTGTGTGATTCCCACCGTGCATTGATTTCCACCTTACCACGTCCAAGAGGAGTTTTCTATGGTATGCTCCATCAATCTCCGCTTATCACAGGGATTTTCCACATAGGATCAAAGTGATACCTCCTAAATCCTGGGTTTTGGATCTATGAGATAGATCTAATAGGATGTTAGGATACTCACTAGTTGTAGTGAGATGGTATCAATCGATCCTGGGGAGAATCACTGGAAAGGTTCCAGGGTGATAAGGACGACTGAATGTCAGTCACAGGCATTGTCTTTACCCTCAGTGGAGGGACGGTATGTTGGAAGAGTTCCAAGCTAAATACCGTGGCTTACTAGACGATAAAGGCAGGATACATCGCTACTTAAGATGCCACCAAAGAGGCTGTTTGGGTGTATAAAGGTTCATGAGATGAACTAGGTTCCTACCATTGCGTGACAATAGAAGTGTGGCTTTAGCCAAGGAACCCTGGTCCCATCAGTGACCCAGACATATTCTGAGGCAGCATCACCTGATCATGGAGATGGTTGATCTCCAAGGAGATCGAGGTTAGGAGAGTAGACTCAGAGGACAACACGGCGGATCCACTCACAAAGGCCTTTTCCCAGAGAGAGACTTTTATTGGATGGTTGAGTATGAGATACTACAACCACTGCTATCAGATGGCCCTAGTGCAAGTGGGAGATTGTTAGTTATATGTATGCCCTAGAGGCCATTACTGTACATAGGATGTATATTGTAGTAGATGCTGGGACATGTATAGGGAGGACTTTCTTGCTCGACATGATAGTATGCTATCTGGTTGCTCTTTATCTTAATGTGTACACTGATTGTCTCTCTGTTATATGTTGGTAAAGCCCTTAGGATGTGTACTTGACTACCTGGACTATGACGAGGATCATACTAGTCGGGACATGGTAGTCCATAAATACATCCTTCAAGGTCCCTAGTCGTGGGTGTATCGAGACGGGGCATCGATATACCAAAGTAGACTAGCGTATACCTTCTCGACCCATACAGATGGACGATGGATGATCCCATATCCATTGGTGTTTGACATCAGAGATGATATACGGGTGCTAAGAGGAGACTGGGTACACTGGACGGACTTACCGAGAACTCCCAGATGGTATTATACCTTACGTC
This sequence comes from Agapanthus africanus, assembly GCA_030015575.1. Classification (NCBI taxonomy): domain Eukaryota; kingdom Viridiplantae; phylum Streptophyta; class Magnoliopsida; order Asparagales; family Amaryllidaceae; genus Agapanthus; species Agapanthus africanus. Next base: position 236,525,144 of record CM057338.1, read on the forward strand.
AGATGGCAGTTCTCTTGTGACACTGGTACAGGTTAGTCTGTAGACCCGAGATCGTCATAGAGTCTTGTGTGATTCCCACTGTGCTTTGATTTCCACCTTACCACGTCTAAGAGGGCGTGCAAAATGGTGGTTTTTCGGTACAGTCCCGAATCGCATGGAGGCAATGAGCGATAGGAGGGGATTCGTCTCTCCCGGTATAGGGAGTTGATGTTGCGCTGTGTTGGATTGGCTATAACCGGAAATCCCTGGCCAGGGTTGCTGAGATTTACTGGTAAGTGTTACCAGTAGTTTCTCAAACTGTTATAGACCTCATATCGACATGACTTATCGAGCTACTAGGGTCTGACGTTTACCACCCCTAGGCGAGATATGCGACATATCAGACGATCAGACCGGCTGTATGGTAAGTGTTACTATTTGGATTCACAGGAGTGTGAGCGGGCTTGCTCGTTGATCTTATGATCGCTCAATACCCGGGTGGCCGTTACGTTTAGCAGACCGCTTGCGGCTTGTGGGTGTTTGATATAATCATCACCTGCTGCCGGCGTATTGATGGGTCTTTAGAGTCCTACACAGAGGTTTCCTGGCTCAAGCGAAACGAAATAGGAGCGCATATGAAATATGTGCGGGACCGAGAATAATGCGTGTATGTGATACCGTATTCTATTCTCGCAATGAATGTATCGATTGGTTGTATGCGATATAACCTAGTTATCGAATCGAGGATTGATTCGATAAGTCGATACATTGGATATTAGTCGGTCATATGTGATATGACCGGATCATTAAATCAAGTGTTGATTTAATGATTTAATGTATAATTATATATTTGATATATCAATTTAAATTAACTAGTATTTGTTCACTTATGATGGATTTTCTCACTTGATGTGCATATTGTATATATATGATATAGTTTTGTGCAGTTGTTTGTATCATGTTTGATGATACATGCAAACTTGGGTGTATGTTTGCTTTAAACTATGATTAGGTTAATGGTTAGGGTTTGGATTATTTATTTATTTATTTATTTATTCTTTTTATTTATTTTTGGCAAAATATAATATGGTGGCTTTCTTTGTTTGATACTTGAAGCTTCTTGAAGCTTTGAAAAGTCTAGCCATTTTGTCTTTTGCCTTAACCCTAACCATTAGCCTAAACCCTAGTTTATTCTCTACATGAGTTAGCCTCACCCATGGTTGCTAAATGATAAGGTATCACTTGATTTTCCAATTTAATTAATTCATTCTTTTCTCCTTCTTCTTCTTCTTCTTCATGAAGAAAAGAAGAAAGCTTTCTTGAAAAATTCTAAGTGATGAAATCAAGCGAGAAATCCAAATCCAAAGTGAACCCACTTCCTATTTCTTCATCCTCTACCACTTGCCATGTAGTATAGGGTGTTTTCTTCACAAGTTTCATGACTTGGTGAAGTTGGAGCTTAATCTTGAGTTGCCTCGACGTAGATCATCTTCGGCATCGAAGTCGACGACCTAGCCCAATCATTTCTCCGACGAAACCATCGCCATACTCCGGGATCCGATGATCGCAGCGGAGGGACGTCAACACGGAGCTATGGAGGTGGAGGACCGAATCTACAAAGGTTGTATTTTCCGTTCACTTAGTGTAAATATGATTTACTTTCCTTTAGTTTCGCCTAAACTCTAGTTAACGATCGCATTTGGGTTTCTCGGCACCGGAAAAATTTGAATTTGGCATGGTTGATGCCTTGTGGAACCTCTAGTGTGTGCCTAGGAACCCTACAGTGGTATCAGAGCCTAGCTAGAGCCTTAGGCGATGCGTAGACGAAATTAGAAACCCGATCGAACCCGAAACCCTAATGCATAACCCTTCTCTATACATTTTCTGAAATGTGGATTTTTCCAAATTAAAAATATCCAAAAATTACAGCAGGGTATTATAAGAGTTACTGTGAAGCACGAAAGCCCAAATCGACTAAAGCGCCGCGGAACCGCGGCCCCACCCAGGAATGTGCGGCGGTTCCGCGGCCATATAGGGGCATCTTTTCATTTTCTTTGCACAGTAATTCCTATATGTTAGTGCTGTATTTTCTGGGAATTTTTAATATTTACTCAAGAGTTGAGTTTTCTGGGTTGTATTGGGGACTCGGTGTTTCGATCGGGAAGTTTAACTTCGTCTGGGTTTTTCCGGATAATTTTAGAATATGTTAAAAAGTTTGACCGGATATAAATACCCAATTTTTCCCATGCCGGGAAATTTCCAAGTGTTGGATTTTTCCGTAGTTTGAAAACGTTCTAAGTAATGCAAGTAACGCGATGGACCCTCTAGAAGACAACAAACCTTAACTCGATTATGTGACCATCTTGAACTGCCCTTTGAACTTTAGGGTTTGGGGCAGTACGGTGTGCCACATGTGAGGCGTTGGCTTGACCCTTTTACGGCTGGACCGTTGGTACTGAGGCATGAAGTGAATGTTTTTAAACTTATTACATGTGTTGATCTGTTTCGGGAAAACTTGGGTGTTTGACTGTTCGATCGGAAAATTTAACATTTTCTATTTATCTGGAATGTGATACAATATTTGGAATCCACAAGGAGTTATGAGATAACTGATTTGAATGTTATAAACATAGCACTTTAGTCTCACTTGATTGGTTGCCACGGAATTTTGATGTGATCAAAAGTCCGTCGCAATCATGTAGCGCACGCGGATACTCTCCGGGTAAACTTAATAGACAGCTACACCCCTTAGCCCCGACCAAGTGACTGTAGGAGAACCCCGTCGCCGAAAGCATCCGTTCGGGTGCTCGCGGCAGTGGTGTTCCGTCTTGGTGCACTTCGTCGACGGTATCGGGGGCGCGGCCGTCTACTAAAGTTTGCGACGAGCATTCGATCAGAATGTCGGGAATCCTGTTGAATTGCTCGACTTGATATTGAAAAGAGTTTTCGATAATGAGACTAAAATGCGGGGTTTATAATTGTTAGGCATGTGATGTCTAAGGAATTCAGATGGTTAGGCATGCGATGTCTAAGGAGGTTGCGGATTCCAACTGTTGTAGTTTTACACTTTCTTTTCTGTGACCGTAAGTGTAATATATGATATCGCCGGTTTCGTTGCTAGATGCCAACGACAATTGGGATACGCATGTTTACTTACGTTGATGACATGTGATGTTATGTGTTGCTAGATATGTTATATTGGATCGTCGCGTTTGAATAGCCGGGGGGTTTTATGTGAGATGAGTGTTTTTCATTTTCATTCATGTAAAAACTTGTATGTAATATTCTTTTATTGTGGCACTTCCAGGTTGCGGAAGATGTCACCCTTTGTATATTATTTACTTTTCCACACTAGGATAGACCCAAGGAGGAGGGCACAAGTAACCGGGTTCTGGAGTCCAGTGGGAGACCAACTCGAGGAGTCGAGTCCGGGTCTCCTAACTCTAGAATTGGTAGGGTTGCTTGCCGCTCTTGTAGGGGTCTAGGGGTGTGGGTTTGGCTATTCATCGCGACCGTGGAATCCGTGTTTTATACTGGCTCGTATTGAAAACACGGACGTCCTAGTATATCCAATGTTTCATATGATTCTTCTGCCGCGATATCTATGATGTGATCATTTGATGTTCTGTGATAAATACTATATATAGTATATATGATATATTATATAGACGTTACTTATGTTTTACACCCGCGCTAGCCCTGCCCCGCTCTGTCGTTAGTTACCTAACCTAACGGTGCACGAGGGGACATCGAGGCGAATGCGGATAGCATAAGTGTACGTCGTATTTATCTGTGATGTTTAGGTAACTTAAATGATGGGACTTCATTAATATGATTAATGAAAGTAAAAGAAACCTAAAGATGTTGTGGAATCAAATTTCAAAAATAAAACAGGTAGCTACAGTTCTTGCTTTGCACAGCGGTATATATGATATATCCTGCACCTTATTCGATGAGGAAAGGGCCGACGATCCCTTCACCGGGAATAACCCCTTTAGAAATAACTGGCAGATGCTACACCCCTCGGTTTGTCTTTTGATTGCTTCTATAGTTCTTGCTTTGCACAGTGATATATATGATATATCCCTTCACCGGGAGTGACCCCTTTAGCAAAACTAGAAAAGCCTCAAAAACACTCCATTTCAAAATCATTTGATTCTACAACGATATCAAGTTCATTACGCAATAGGTTTTCACAAAAACCTGTCGTAGCCCTCCGTCATTTCAGATAAGTACTAGTTAGTATTTGTGCTGCGGTAGTTTGGCATTCGTAAAGGCGTAGTGTGCGGTAGCTAACTAGTATTTATCTGCTTATGCATATGATGCAGATTGGATTAGGGTATTCGTACGGCGTTGTTTGGCATTCGTCAAGGGTCGTGCGAGAGGGTTTAATTCAATCAAGAAATGTACGGGTTGAACTTGACTAGTGGACTATGGGTTGTTTGGCATTCGTCAAGGTCATAGAACGCTAGGGGCAAAATATTATCGGGAATTTCAAGTGTTGAAATTTGCAATGAGATTGTATACCTTCTATGAAATAGTTGGATCCCGATACCCGCTGCGAGTAAGAGTTACTCCTGGGAGAGTTTTACACATTACAATTAGCCGATCAAGTAGGTGTCTAGAAAGGTGTTAACGAGGTTACGCCTCTAGGAAAACGAGGTTTACATTAATTAGGTTCGTGCGAAAGCACGGGGGACCTCCCTCAAAGTACCGACACTGGTCTGGATGAAAGATTGGCGAACTTGTAGCGTGTAATTAATCCCGGCTAGTCTTTCCTTTTAGGGTTTGAGGGAAGATTTGATAAAAAACAGTGAGAGCCATCCTGATTGGATAAAATATATAACCAATCTAATCTTGCAAGAGCATACGCTGAGTGTTTTCTTCTCTCTCTCTCCAGGTAGCGACCATATCACGCCTTAATCAAGATAATAAAACGGATTATTGACCGAACCCGCTTGTTATACTGAGCTGGGGAATGTTGGTCCCGCTCCAACTTATAACTGTTATAAGACAGAGCAGGAAATTGGGGAATACCAGATTTCCTGTGCCGCCCAATCGAAGAAAGTGCATGCTGATGCATCATCTTCGGGTGTGTTCATTACAAAGAACTGTTTCACTGTATCCTCTACATCCTGGGTATTTGATACCAGATCAGGATCCCAGATATATAATCTGTTACATAGGGCTACAGAAAGGTTGAGAACTGTGAGCGGGTGATAAGTTTCATGAGACAGAAAACGGTGCAAATGTTGCAGCCAAGTCTGTTGGTCACTGTCACCCTGTATTCCAAATACATTGATTCTGAACAAATGTTATTAGATACCGAACCTGATATACAAAATCATATCAGTCTCTTTATTAGTAAAGAAATGATAAAATTTTGTATTGTTGGATAATGTTTTGAACATTTCCTATATCAAAAGTTGATCGGTTCAGGCACGTTATCTAGAAGCATTGACGTTCTAAATCAAACTACAGTTCTTAGTATACAGAACACACACAAGAGGAAGATTTCAGAAATGAACGGATCCTTCTTGAGGTATTGTAGACTAGGTCATATCAATGCGACCCGACTAGCTGAAGTTACATTTAGATACATATTTAAATCTGTTTAAATTTACATCTTATGAAACTTGCCAGTCATGTCACAAAGATTAGATGACCATAGCTCCGTTTATTGGAAACAGAGAAAGAGTTAGTAAACTCTTGGGATTGATACATACTGATGTATGAAGGTCCCCTGTCTATACATACCAAGAACGGTTCTTTGTACTTCATTACATTCTCTGATGATCTCTCAAGATTCAGTCATATGTTCCTGTTGAAACATAAGTCCGAACCTTTTGAGATATTTACAGAATATAAGTTAGAAGTAGAGAACCAATACGGGTATAAGTATTATGTCCTTTGATGAGATCAAGGAGGAGAATACTTGAGCACGGAATTCTTGAACTTTTCTAAAGGAGAATGAGATTCTCTCTCAGCATTACTCCTCCGTATACACCACAGCATATCGGTGTATCGGGGTGGAGCAATCACACCCTATATGATAAGGTGTGCTCTATGATGAGTACTACTGAGTTACCTATTTCCTTTTCGGAGTTATGCACTTGAGAAGCTGCATACCTATTGAATAGGGTTCAAATCAAATCAGTTGCCTACCACTTCATATTTGATATGATAAGGGATGAGCCCATCTCTTAAGTTAGTTAAGATTTGGGGTTGACCGGCCTATGTCTAAAAGCAAAAATCCGGGCAAGATCGAGGCAATGTCTGTTATGTAGAATTGGAAAGGTTCCAGCTATACAAACTACAGCAGGTGATTTGGTAGAACCAAAGAATTCAGTAGATTCCAACGAACCTCAGCCTCTCCGCCGATCTAGTAGAGTTCCTCATCCGCCTGAGAGATACTTCGGTTTCTCGATGACAGTGGGAGCGAGGATTGCATCATGAGATGATGACCCAACTAGTTTCGAGCAGGCCATCGAGAGTAGGGACTCTGTAAGAATGGCTGGATGCTTACGATCTGAGATGGAATCCATGTACACCAACAAAGGATAGACTTTGGTTGCTATATCTGAAGGGTTAAATCCCCATCAGGAGCAAGTATATCTTGAGAAGATTATTTGGTGTAGATGGAAAAGTTGAGACTTTCAAAACTAGACTTGTTAAAGGTTTTCATCATTGACCAGGCGTGGATAATGATGAAACCTTTTTCAGTGGCTATGCTTAAGTACATTCAGATCCTACTTGCCACGGCTACATACCATGACTACGATATCTGGCGGTTGGGTGTCATGACTACTTTTCTAAAAAGATGTTTTAGAAGAGAGCGTCTGTAAGTACATAGCCAGAGGGCTTCGTAGACAGTGGGAAGAGCGGAAACGTGTACACGATACTTTATAAGATTAAAGCAGGCATCGCGGAGTTGGAACATCTCTTTTGATGAGATAGTCAAAGAGTTTGACATCATCAAAATGGTAGATGAACCTTGTATATACAAAAAGGTAGAAGGGAGTATGGTGGTGATCCTCGTAGAGTACGTGGATGACATACTCTTGACAGTGAAGGAGTTTCCTATGCTACGCTCGATCAATCTCCGCTTATCACAAGGATTCTCCATATAGGATCAAAGTGATACCTCCTAAATCCTGGATTTTGGATCTATGAGATAGATCTAATTGGATGTTAGGATACTCAATAGTTGTAGTGAGATGGTATCAATCGATCCTGGGGAGAATCACTGGAAAGGTTCCAGGGTGATAAGGACGACTGAATGTCAGTCACAGGCATTGTCTTTACCCTCAGTGGAGGGACGGTATGTTGGAAGAGTTCCAAGATAAATACCGTGGCTTACTAGACGATAAAGGCAGGATACATCGCTACTTAAGATGCCACCAAAGAGGCTGTTTGGGTGTATAAAGGTTCATGAGATGAACTAGGTTCCTACCATTGTGTGACAATGGAAGTGTGGCTTTAGCCAAGGAACCCTGGTCCCATCAGTGACCCAGACATATTCTGAGGCAGCATCACCTGATCATGGTGATGGTTGATCTTCAAGGAGATCGAGGTTAGGATAGTAGACTCAGAGGACAACACGGCGGATCCACTCACAAAGGCATTTTCCCAGAGAGAGACTTTTATGGGATGGTTGAGTATGAGATACTACAACCACTGCTACCAGATGGCCCTAGTGCAAGTGGGAGATTGTTAGTTATATGTATGCCCTAGAGGCCATTACTGTACATAGGATGTATATTGTAGTGGATGCTGGGACATATATAGGGAGGACTTTCTTGCTCGACATGATAATATGCTATCTGGTTTCTCTTTATCTTAATGTGTACACTGATTGTCTCTCTATTACATGTTGGTAAAGCCCTTAGGATGTGTACTTGACTACCTGGACTATGATGCGGATCATACTAGTGGGGACATGGTAGTCCATAAGTACATCCTTCAAGGTCCCTAGTCGTGGGTGTATCGAGACGGGGCATCGATATACCAGAGTAGACTAGCGTATATCTTCTCGACCCATACAGATGGGCGATGGATGATCCCATATCCATTGGTGTTTGACATCAGAGATGATATATGGGTGCTCAGTGGAGACTGGGTGCACTGGACGGACTCGCCGAGAACTCCCAAATGGTATTATACCTTATGTCAGATGGCAGTTCTCTGGTGACACTGGTACAGGTTAGTCTGTAGACCCGAGATCGTCATAGAGTCTTGTGTGATTCCAATTGTGCTTTGATTTCCACCTTACCACGTCCAAGAGGGCGTGCAAAACGGTGGTTTTTGGGTACAGTCCCGAATCACATGGAGGCAATGAGCGATAGGAGGGTATTCGTCTCTCCCGGTATAGGGAGTTGATGTTGCGCTGTGTTCGATTGGCTATAACCGGAAATCCCTGACCAGGGTTGCTGAGATTTACTGGTAAGTGTTACCAGTAGTTTCTCGAACTGTTATAGACCTCATATCGACACGACTTATCGAGCTACTGGGGTCTGACGTTTACCACCCCTAGGCGAGATATGCGACATATCAGACGATAAAATCGGACTGTACGGTAAGTGTTACTTGTTGGATTCACTGGAGTGTGAGCGGGCTTGCTCATTGATCTTCTGATCGCTCAATATCCGGGTGGCCGTTACGTTTAGCAGACCGCTTGCGGCTTGTGGGTGTTTGATATGATCATCACCTGCTGCCGGCGTATTGACGGGTTTTTAGAGTCCTACACAGAGGTTTTCTGGCTCAAGCGAAACGAAATAGGAACGCATATGAGATATGTGCGGGACCGAGAATAATGCGTGTATGTGATACCGTATTCTATTCTCGCGATGAATGTATCGATTGGTTGTATGCGATATAACCTAGTTATCGAATCGAGGATTGATTCAATAAGTCGATACATTGGATATTAGTCGGTCATATGTGATATGACCGGATCGTTAAATCAAGTGTTGATTTAATGATTTAATGTATAATTATATATTTGATATATCACTTTACATTAACTAGTATTTGTTCACTTATGATGGATTTTCTCACTTGATGTGCACATTGTATATATATGATATAGTTTTGTGCACTTGTTTGTATCATGTTTGATGATACATGCAAACTTGGGTGTATGTTTGCTTTAAACTATGATTAGGTTAATGGTTAGGGTTTGGATTATTTATTTATTTATTCTTTTTATTTATTTTTGGAAAAATATATGATGGTGGCTTTCTTTGTTTGATACTTGAAGCTTCTTGAAGCTTTGAAAAGTCTAGCCATTTTGTCTTTTGCCTTAACCCTAACCATTAGCCTAAACCCTATTTTATTCTCTACATGAGTTAGCCTCACCCATGGTTGCTAAATGATAAGGTATCACTTGATTTTCCAATTTAATTAATTCATTCTTTACTTCTTCTTCTTCTTCTTCATGAAGAAAAGAAGAAAGCTTTCTTGAAAAATTCTAAGTGATGAAATCAAGTGAGAAAACCAAATCCAAAGTGAACCCACTTCCTATTTCTTCATCCTCTACCACTTGCCATGTAGTATAGGGTGTTTTCTTCACAAGTTTCATGACTGGTGAAGTTGGAGATTGATCTTGAGTTGCCTCGACGTAGATCATCTTCGGCATCGAAGTCGACGACCTAGCCCGATCATTTCTCCAACGAAACCATCGCCAGAGTCCGGGATCCGATGATCGCAGCGGAGGGACATCAACACGGAGCTATGGAGGTGGAGGACCAGATCTACAAAGGTTGTATTTTCCGTTCACTTAGTGTAAATGTGATTTACTTTCCTTTAGTTTCTCCTAAACTCTAGTTAACGATCGCATTAGGGTTTCTCGGCACCGGAAAAATTTGAATTTGGCATGGTTAATGCCTTGTGGAACCTCTAGTGTGTGCCTAGGAACCCTACAGTTGGAACATTTTTCAAAAAGCTGTTATTGCAAGGTCGTTCTCTTTTGTTTTGCACAGTGGTATTCGGTAATGAATATCCAGCACCTCAGTCGACGAGGCAAGGGCCGAGATACCTTCACCGGGAGTGACCCCTTGGACAGAAGTTTGCGTCAGGGTAATAACTTCACTATAGCCGATTGCCTTTTTGCTTTGCATCGTGGTATTCAGTTGGAATATCCTGCACCTCATTCTATGGGGAAAGAGCCGAGATCCCTTCACTGGGAGTGACCTCTTTAGCAAAGGTTTTCGCCACTATATTTTTATAAAAAGCTATCTGGTTCCTTCAACGATATCAAGTTCATTACGTTAAAGGTTTTTTGCCAAAAACCATTCGTAGCCCTTCATCATTTCAGAAAGGTAGCACTTAGTATTCATGCTATGTATGTTGGCCTTCGTCAAGGCATAGTGTATGGTAGCTATTTGTTACTTTTCTGTTGCATAGATAGATGCGTTGGTTTGGGACAGTCGTACTACTATTTTGGCCTTCGTCAAGGGTATGTACGGATGGGTTCAAATTAACCTTGATAATGAAGGGTAGAACTTGACATGTGACTTATGATATGTTGGCCTTCGTCATGGTCATAAGAGCATGGGGTAAAAATCACATCGGGGGTTTCTAAAGAAACTGAAACTTGCCAGATATGCGCATACCTTCTGGAGTGTGATAACGTGACTGGATTCCATCACGTTATCATGCGATGATAGTTGGATCCCGATTTTCACTAATGAGTTGGTTTACTCCCCGGGTGATCCCGACTAATTCTTCTTTCAGGTTTGGAGGAGAATTTGAGGATACAGTGGGAGGTTTCCTGATTAGATAAAGTGACAACCATTCTGATCTAGGTTAGAGTGCACGCAGAGTGTTTCTTTTCTCTCTCTCTTTGGCAGCGACCATAGCCCGACCCTAGACTATGACTCAGTGACCAAGTTGACCGAACCTTCTTAAAACACTGGCTTTTGGATTGTCAGAGTTGCATACCTCATTGCCACTCCTACTTTTACCCTTTTCTCCAGAACACCCCGTATTACTACGAACGTCCACTTCCATTGGATAAAACCATCGTATGGTTATATACGAACTCGAAGGAACTTGTTCCAGATTCGAGGATGGTTTCCGGTTCTGGAAAAAAAGAATAGGACTATTCTGTTGTCTTTTCCTTTTACCTTCTCTCAAGTTGCGAGTGCTCCTTGGATTAGGACAGTACACCAATTACGCTGATTGGATAGTCTTCTTCCAAACCATAGGCAGGTGCCGAAAGGTAGGGCATGGAGAAAACTATTTAGCCTAAAAAGGTGTACAGAAGGTATTAAGTAAAGACAAATAAAGGGATTAGTAAGAGGGCAAAGTAAATTGCGACTGCAATGCACGACCAAACCAAGTATTTCTTTATCAATCCTACATCACCTTTGTATTTCTCCAGAACACTCCGTATCACTACGAAGATCCATAGTTTATTGGATACTCCATCGTATGGTTATATACGAACTCGAAGGGACTTGTTCCAGTTCGGGGATGGATTCTGGTTTAGAAGAAATAGGAATAAGGTTTATTCAGTTTTCTTTTATTTTTACCTTCTCTCGCGTTGCGAGTGCTCCTAGGATTAGGGGAGTACACCCATTATGCTTATTGGATAGTCTTCTTCCAAACCATAGGCTGGTGCCGAACGGTAGAGAGGGAAGAAAACCATTTAGCCTAAAGGGGTGTACAGAAGGTAATGACTAAAGACATATAAAGGGATTTGGGCAGATGGTAAAGAAATATACGGTTACAGTCATGAATCTGGAAGAGGTGTTCAGTTGATTAAACTGCACATTTATTATTACTTTTTTCTACAAATTCCATATTTAAAAAGGTCTTTATTATAATATATCATACATATGTGGGTTTATTTGTAAAAATACTATTTTCCATGTGTTGATATATTATAATTAGCATTTGGTAGGAAAATGTATATAATAATATTTAGCTAATCCTAGTAGACATAGTCTACTAAATATTATTGTTGTGCAGAATTTTCAGGTCTTAAATCAAGGAAATCAAGTTGTTAAAGCTAACCTGCCTAATTAAGAAATCAATTCTGGCAGAAGAAAAGAAAAAATTTCCAAATTCTGAAGGTTCCAAGGATCGCCGCATGTCACAAGGAGCCATACCCAGAAGTTTGATCAATGGAGGAGATCGTCAGGCCGCGGATCCGTGGCCTAAGCCCCTTGATGCCACGGATCCGCCGTGTTAAAGAAAAGTTAGGGTCTGGCATTTCTCTGGTGGAATCATAACTAAAAGTCCCCAATTTAGGCATCTAACTTTCTGGCTTTGGGACTATAAAAAGGAACCGAGAGCCTCTTGGAAATATTATCAAGCCGACGCTATCACGAAGTCTAAGACGGCTCACGCATCCAGGCTGGTCATCAACAGTTCATCTACTTCCTTGGAAGAGATCGAGAAGCAACTAGATTTGTAATCATTTTCTAAGGATTCAAGTGTAATGAAAATTGTTGATTAATAAAGGTAGCTTTCTTTTTCTTATTCTATTTCTTCTTAGTTTAATTATGCAATTTCTTTCCATCTCTTTTTCTCGCAACATGCACGAGTAATTCTCTGTTTGTTAGAGTTCGTAGGATTAGGGTAGGCTAATGGATGATGAACATCCCTAAACCCTTTTTAAGTCCTATAAAGTTTATGAACTTTATTAAAAGAATTATTAACATCCTAATCGGGCGCGCTAACAATTCTTTGTCAGACCCGACCGCGGTTAGAGATTAGATTAATAATTGTTTTGGTAAAGGCTAGATTTGAACGGAGTTCCGTGTCGAGATAAGGGTTAAGAGTGGGATTCCTTTTCCCTCCAGAAACCCTAATCTACACGCATCACCGTCGTTCTAGTTTTAAATCTATTAAAGGATAAAAATGGTAACTTTTAATTAATCGTTCATAACTACTAAATCCTAACGAACCCTACAAGTCCTGTTATTATATTAACTACATCTTTAAAATAATCTAGATCTATATTTTTGCATTCTTGCTTAACGTAGATCTAGAAACTTTTCACAAAATTCTTTATTCCTCCTCTCTTTTTCAACACATCTAAAGTAAGAGTAAAAGATTCAACGTTTCCCAGAGGACGACCCGTACTCATCTCGGTCTAGCTACACGCGACACCGTTCTGATTGCGGTTAACTACAAACACACTTTTTTCGTATCGATCAAATGGCGCCGTTGCCGGGGATACGTGCGTAATTTTTTATTCTTACTATTTGTGTTGAATTCTTAGACTATTCATATCATTATTAACCCAAAACTGTAATTGCATATTTAACGATTTGTGCGTGAATTTTGCAAGGAGATCTGGAGTCATAGAATTGAGGAAAACAGAAGACAGAGACATTAAACGAGATCCAGAGGAGTACAGGAGGCTAAAGAAAAATTTCCATCATCTGATCCCTCCACCTCGCGGCGGAACCGCGGCACAAAGGGCTTCCGGCGGCCGAAACGCGGCGGGTTAGAGGCGTTAGGGCTACAAAACTCTCTGGTAAGCTTCTCAACTCTTCCTCTCTCCTCTCAAATCCAATAAAATCTATCTTCTGCAGGATTCTTTGCAAAATAGCGCCGCTTAAAAATCTTTTTGCAAAAGTTTTGTGATTGGTTTTGTTTTGCATATTTTAATACGGACTTTAAGGGGCAAAGACCAAATCCAGATTAGGTGGTGATTTCATTACCCTTCCTAAGCCCCACAAATCACAAACCGAGCATCTGCATCAACCCTACATTAATTTAAAAAATATCTAGACCAGACTCTAAGGACTGTCGCGCTCAATAAGGACAGAGGAAGGTCGTGGGTAATCTATCGTTTATCCGCATTACTTTTGTAGTGCCTAGGCAAATGTTATAAAAGGCTAGTGGTTTTTAATTAGGCCCACTACTGTGGTTCTTTCCTACTTACCTGGCACTTATCTGGCTACAAGGGTAGTATGGAGGCGGTAGAGGATTGATCCTGCGGCTTGTCCTTTGGAAGTCTAGGAGCGGTCTAGAGACTGGACCTAGGTGACCTTAGTTCTAGGGTTTCTTGTGCATTTTAGAGTGATTTGTCTTGAGTCCCACTTTTTTCAAAAAAAACCAATTTTAATCACACACACGCTACTACTTGCGCTAAACCCGCTTAGTGCATGCTCGGCTGGATACGGGATCCTAGTGCCCGTCTTGTCCGTGTTCCTGCTATCGACGCCGAAGTCGGTACTTCTTCATCTTCTTTTCCCCCACCACACACCACGACCGAGATGGACGACACTCCATCAGATTATAACACCACGCTGCCACCGCCCGTAGGTGTGCAGAATCCACCACGTATCTCTCTCCAAGAGAGATGCTATCCTATCCGTGGTCCTCTTCCCACTTGTCTATCTCTTCCACCACCTAACGAGAATAATTTCGAAATTAAACCCCACTACATCAATCTGCTGCCCAAATTTCATAGGCTTGAATCTGAAGACGCGTACGTTTTCATCACCAAATTCGAAAACGTATGCGCAATGATGGGTATTTCATAATTGACTGTCGATGCTATGCGCTTGCGTCTTCTCCCATTCACACTGTGCGACTTGGCAGAAAAATGGCTTTATAATACTGCCGCACACTCTATCACTAATTGGGATGAATTCGTAATTGCATTTCTTAAGAAGTTTTACGCAAACCATAAGACTGCCCATGTTAGAAGTGAGATCAACCAGTTCACCAAGCTTCCCAATGAACCATTTTGGAAGTGCTTTGAACGTTTCAAGGATATGCTTGTCCAATGTCCTCATCATGGAATCAATAGATGGGATTTATGCAGAATAATATATGAGGGCATTAATCCAGCGACAAAGCAGATACTTGAAACAAATTGTCAATGCAATTTCATGTCTAAAGACGATGGTGAAGCTTGGAAATATCTGGAAGACCTTGCTGAACACACTTTGCAGTGGGAAAGCGTAAGACCACCTTCTTCTAAGGGAAGTATTCATCAGCTCGATATTTCTATCGCAGTGAAATCCGAAATGGCAGCGATACAGAAGAAACTCAACGCTATTGAGAACAAGTTCTCATCATTCTCCCTAAATCAGGTCATGCTTCCTAAGACCGTCTGTGGTTGCTGTTCAGATCCTTCACACTTAACGGAAGAATGTCCTATGAATGCATCGTTTCAAACTAATACTGCTTTTCAGCAGCGACCTAGAAACGACCCTTATTCTTCCACGTACAATCAAGGATGGAGGAATCATCCTAACTTTTCTTGGAATCAAAACCAACAAAGCAATTATCAAAGACCTCCTCCACAGCAACCACAACCACAGAATCAGCCCCCCTTTCAGTCACAAAATTTCCAAAATCCGGCCAACAGTTCTACATCACAAGTGGCCGGTACTGACAACTCTTCACTTGCACAAACTTTGGATATGTTCATGAAACATTCCATGCAATTGTCGGCTGAGATGAAGTCTTCTATTGATACCGTAACGAAAAACTCCGCCTCCCATGGTGAGAGTATTAAATCATTAGAAAACCAAATCGCACAATTAAACGCCGCAATGAGTGCGAGAGAGAAAGGGAAACTCCCATCTCAACCTCTACCGAATCCTGGCCATTCACAAAATCATAATGTGAATGCCATTACTACATTGAGATCGGGGAGAGTGCTGAATAACCGAGTGGGTGAGCAATTTGATGTTAGTGACACCATTGATATCCCAGCTTCTTCTTCTTCCCCTAATTCGTCTAGTCTCCCACCTTCATCCGAGCCTATTCTCCATTTTCACCAAGGCTCGAACCCTTCACCCATTTCCTCGAATCTACCTAAAACGATCCCCACTCCAATTTTGGGATCCACTCCATCCCCACAATCCTCTCCAATGTTGGACCAAACCCTTATTGATAAAGCACCTTATCCAAACAGGTTAAGGGGCAACAGACCAAGTCCACAAATGGAGAAGAATGTGGAAATTTTTAAGCAAGTTAACATAAACATTCCTCTCCTAGATGCTATTCAACAAGTTCCGTCATATACGAAAATCCTAAAGGACTTATGCACTAGGAAGAGAAAAGTTCAAGTACCTAAAAAAGTTTTCCTTGCGAGTAATGTGAGCACTGCTTTTACACAACAACTACCCAAGAAACGAAAGGACCCCGGAAGTCCTACAATTTCTATTTCCATTGGGGGTAAAAATATCAATCGTGATCTACTCGATCTAGGTGCTAGTGTTAACTTGCTTCCGTATTCTGTTTATGAGCAATTAGGGATCGGAGAGTTAAAACCTGCGTATTGCACTCTTCAGATGGCCGATCGATCCATCACCCAACCTAAGGGTGAGCTAGAGGATGTGTTAATCAAGTCGGGGAATTCATATTCCCTGTTGACTTTATCGTTATAGATACACAACCTGTGGCAAACCCACGCAATCAAATCCCGGTGATACTCGGTCGACCCTTTTTGGCCACTTCCAACACAGTAATCAATTGTAGAAACGGCTCTATGACCCTATCCTTTGGAAAGAAGTCAATTGAGCTTAACATTTACAAGTTGGGAAGTGAACCCTCCGAACCCTATGCTCATGTGTGTTCTGTCGAATTAATGGATGTCGACAGCAGCGAATTTGATCAACCTCATGATACTGACTCTTTTCATATGTTGTTGTTTGACCCAACCATGTATTATACATACACGGACTCTTCCACCGAGTTGTCCGGGTCAACATCTAACGCTGATGAGGAACTTTTTATAGAGTCTGACGATCACCCTATTTTTTCTGATGACATTATTCTTCGGGGTATCGATGAAAGCTTTGAGGAAATTTTCGCTGATGAACTCGCATTTTTAAAAGACACGGGTGTTGAGATGAATCAACTCCAAGATAAAGAAATTGAACCTCCACCCCTTCTTCTGGACAATCATGATAATGCTAGTAATCCATCATTACTATCACTGTGTCGTCTCTCCAAATTGAGATGCAATCCTTTTCCATTACACCTCTTATCACCCCCCACTTCTTCACGTCGAAAGGTAACATGTTCTTCCACCAACCTTGGTGCTTCATCGATAAAATATTTGAATAGTTGGTGTTGACTTTTAGTCTTTGCAAAGCTTGGCATTGACAAATAACCTTGACCCCCTCATGTGATTTTAAAAGATTAAAATTGTTTAACTCAAGTTTTTTTTTGGGGGGGGGGGGTATATTTTGGCTCTTGAAAGAAAATGATTTTTACAACATTGTGAGCCAAAAATAAGTTTGGTGGAGGATTTTCACTTTCATATATTCTTGCCCCCATTAATAATTTCCTCCCAAGTCTACAGGTTTTTGAGCTTAACGGATGACATCAGTGAGGACACTGCTGTAAACAGGTTTGGGGGAGGTTTGTGCTTATTTACACATCAATTTGCATCATACTTTGCATAAGCACAACATTTTCAAAATTTAAAAAAAAAATTTATAACAAAAGAGTAGAAAGTGAAAAGTTACATCCAAAAGATAGGATTAGTTTAAGAAAACCAAGAATATTAGAAGTTTTCTTAAACGAACTAATAATAAGTAGTTATGAGCTGTTGTCCCAAGGGTTAGTAAGATGAAGGAAGTCACTAATCTGAGGATAAAAATAAGTCTGAAAAATAATTTTTATTCTGAAAGCCAAACATTTGAATGTTGATACCCTACTATATGCACTTACACACGTCTTGAAACTCGGGATAGTAGAGGATACCTTGAGATGCTCTTGTCTAAAAGCCAAAGTATGAAGGAAATAAAAAAATGAAGAAAATATAAAAATGGTGAAAAGAAAAAAAATGAACACTGGTTTTGTATCGCCAAGGCAGCAATAAAAAAATATAGCGAGGGTGCCTCTTCACCTAGTGCCCTAAGGCCAACTGGTCTGGGAGTCACTGCTAAACCTCAGGTGGTGCAAGACGAGGAAAATACTATCACCTAATCAGCAAGCACATAAGTAATCGGTCGGTTAGTACCTCAAGAAGTATTAACGGTCGCATGAAAATGTGTGAGCAAATCTAAATATTCATCAAATTAAAAAGTACTAAGGTAGATGGACAAGAGCATGATAGCTTGAATTGAATTCTTCGAGTGTAGGGATGTTCTATTCACACACGTAGGGGTATATGATCGATATTTGGATGAAAGGTAGGAATGAAGAATAATGAAGATGTTTTATTGAGGGATAATGGATTTCTAATATCTTTTCATGACTATTAAGATAGTGCTCATGACAACTGAAAAGCTAGTGTAGTTGGAAACTCTTATTTTCAAAGTCTTTCTTTTATGGTTCTTATCTTTATATGTAAATTTCACCATCTCTCTTTTGTTATAGGATATTGTGGGTGTAATCCCCTGAAAACCCTCAGGAGACAACACTCCTCCTACTAGGGACACCTAGAGGTTTAACGTCTTGTTGCACGTGCTCAGTGCAATCGTGTTTGCCTACGAAAGTGTGCTTAGTTTTCTCCCTTCTTTTTCTCCTTCTCTTGAATAAACTAGTTTGCTCGGGACGATCAATGATAAGTTTGGGGGTATTTGTTCAGTTGATTAAACTGCACATTTATTATTACTTTTTTTCTACAAATTCCATATTTAAAAAGGTCTTTATTATAATATATCATACATATGTGGGTTTATTTGTAAAAATACTATTTTCCATGTGTTGATATATTATAATTAGCATTTGGTAGGAAAATGTATATAATAATATTTACCTAATCCTAGTAGACTTAGTCTACTAAATATTATTGTTGTGCAGAATTTTCAGGTCTTAAATCAAGGAAATCAAGTTGTTAAAGCTAACCTGCCTAATTAAGAAATCAATTCTAGCAGAAGAAAAGAAAAAATTTCCAAATTCTGAAGGTTCCAAGGATCGCCACATGTCACAAGGAGCCATACCCAGAAGTTTGATCAATGGAGGAGATCGTCAGGCCACGGATCCACGGCCCAAGCCCCTTGATGCTGCGGATCCGCCACGTTAAAGAAGAGTTAGAGTCTGGCATTTCTCTGGTAGAATCATAACTAAATGTCCCCAATTTAGGCATCTAACTTTCTGGCTTTGGGACTATAAAAAGGAACCGAGAGACTCTTGGAAAATTTATCAAGCCGACACGATCACAAAGTCCAAGACGGCTCACGCATCCAGGTTGGTCATCAACAGTTCATCTACCTCATTGGAAGAGATCGAGAAGCAACTAGATTTGTAATCATTTTTTAAGAATTCAAGTGTAATAAAAATTGTTGATTAATAAAGGTAGCTTTCTTTTTCTTATTCTATTTCTTCTTAGTTTAATTATGTAATTTCTTTCCATCTCTTTTTCTCCCAACATGCACGAGTAATTCTCCATTTGTTAGGGTTCGTAGGATTAGGGTAGGCTAATGGATGATGAACATATCTAAACCCTTTTTAAGTCCTATAAAGTTTATGAACTTTATTAAAAGAATTATTAACATCCTAATCGGGCGCGCTAACAATTCTTTGTTAGTCCCGACCGCGATTAGAGATTAGATTAATAATTGTTTTAGTAAAGGCTAGATTTGAACGGAATTCCGTGTCGAGATAAGGGTTAAGAGTGGGATTCCTTTTCCCTCCAGAAACCCTAATCTACACGCATCACCGTCGTTCTAGTTTTAAATCTATTAAAGAATAAAAAGGGTAACTTTTAATTAATCGTTCATAACTACTAAATCCTAACGAACCCTACATGCCCTCTTATTATATTAACTACATCTTTAAAATAATCTAGATCTATATTTTTGCATTCTTGCTTAACGTAGATCTAGAAACTTTTCACAAAATTCTTTATTGCTCCTCTCTTTTTCAGCACATCTAAAGTAAGAGTAAAAGATTCAACGTTTCCCAGAGGACGACCCGTACTCATCTCGGTCTAGCTACACGCGACACCGTTCTGATTGCGGTTAACTACAAACACACTTTTTTCCACACAATCAAGAGGCATTACTAGGAACACCCGGATACCCTTTCGAAACATTTACATGTTTCAGTTTCACTATGTATTGTTAAAAGAAAACTGATTTCCCAATTGGCCCTTGCTCCAGGGTATGTATTTACCAGGTTTGATTCTCACATCTGTATGGTTTTACAGATGATGAGTGGGAGTAAGTTATTGGGAATTAGGTGATCATCCTCATTATATCGGGATTCGCTGTAATTGGTGATATTTGAGGGAATCACCTGGGTGCTTGCCGGATGGCAAATATTTGGTTTTGAATATCCGTTGTTATGCAACAATTTTAAATTGATATATCTGTACGTTTACTTTTATAAATTGAGATATAACTTTTTGAAATTATGTCCATGACACTTACCTATATCAGTGGATGGTTAGGTAAGGAGCATTAAAACAGCGGTGTAATTCTTCTCAACCATAAGTGCTGTTTTCAATCTACAACACACAGGGAATGAGTTATTAGACTCAGGGGACTTATACAGAGTATTGTATGTTGTCCAGTGCCCATTAGGACAGAGGGGTTGGTACTCGTACTGTATTCTGTTTACTTGTGACTTCTCTAGTTCTTAGATATGTGTTTCGTAGAAATACAAGATCCAAGTTTTGAAAAGTTACAGGTATAAGAATAAAGTAGAGAATCAGGTATTGCAAGTGTCAGGATTCTTCAAGGTGATCGAAAATGTAGATACTTGTGTATGGTATTCAGTTGATAGTAATGATTATGAGAACTTGCTTCTCCTTCAGGTTACTCATAATTGGATGCACTCCTAAGTTGAGTAACGCTGATCGGCCTCTTTCTATTTGGTTTACATGCACTGGAGACAGCGCATGATTTGAATCTGGTTCCAATTAAATCAGTGCCTCTGTTTCTATATTGGATATAGAACGGTTCATATCTTAATATTGTTAAGGTACAGGGAGTTATCCGGCTTATGCTTAAGACCAGACTCTGTATAACTCAAGGCACGTTTCTGTAATGGCAGTTTGTGGGTTGACCCGGGCTATGAAGAGGGTTAACTTTCTACCATCTAGAAGATCAATAGTGATATTGTTCTTGACTCTCCACAGTTTTAATAGAAATGGATTTTTTCAGCAAACAGTAGTGGGAGTATGGTAGAACTAGAAATGATTCCAGAACCGCAAACGATTACTGAAAATTTAATAGGACCTAAAGATTCAATCTGAATTGACATTCCATTGGCCACTCCACAGATATGGTGGGTAACCTCAGGCACTCAAGAGGTACTTCGGTATGCTCAAAGACGGTGACAGGGAAGTTCTTGTTTACCTAGACTTGACACTACTATTGTTCCAGGCTATGAGACCCGGCAGGAGGATGAGTATAGCGTCGTTCTGAACTGGCTTTGGAAGTGTACGTGTATATGATTCTTCCAGAGGGTTTTCGTAGTCAGTGGGAGCAACGGAAGCATAGTGGACAAGTGGATTATGTCTATTTATAGACTAAAGTAGATATAGCGGAGATAGATCATCTATTTCTGATGTGACAGTCATAGATTTGACTTCATCAGAATAGGGGATGGATCTGTTAAGAAGGTAGTAGGTTGTAATGTCCTGGTATTTGGATGACATACACAGAGTAGGAAGTGAAATTCTTATACTACGATCGGTTATACTTTGGTTGTCACATAGTGGTTTCTCCACATAGGAATTGGATATTCTATCAGATATTCTGGTTACTAGATCTATGGTTTTAGATCTAGATTTAGGTAGTTTCCCAATCTGGGTACTTAGATAGCATTCTAAAGGTGTTTTACAATGGACGACTCCTGGCACGGTAGTGTACCTGCAGGTGATGGAGTCACCCTCTCTAAAGGTGTCTTACAGACTAAAGGGGAGAGAGATGTACATGATTGGCAGATCACTTGCTTAGACAATTGAGTCAATCATAAGATGTCAAGTACCACACCAGACCTTTTTTTTGCCCTAGATGGTTGATATTAATCATATCCAGGAGAAACGTTCGGAAGCAGTTTTAGAACATAAGTGGATGTTCTAGGGATATGATAATAACAACCTCTTTTAGGAGACAGTTATCATTCCAGGCTTCCAAGGTGACCTGGATGACAGAGTGACTATCAGAGTTATAGTTTTCCCTCTGACGGAGGGGCAGTATTTTGGACAGGTGGTCCGAGCGGATACTGAGGGAGGCATGGTGCAGGATACTGATTAAATTCAGTTGATGATACAGTCTAAGAAGTTTGGATTTGGAGTTCATTTATGAGTTAGGTCCCATCAGACATCCAGACATATTCTAAGACAGGTATTGCTCTTTTCGGGAGATGGCTTTCTCTGCGAACTTGAGATAAAGAGAGACATAGAAAAGAACATTAGGGCGGATCCACTAACTGAGGCTATTCCTCGAACGCAATAGTTTCGCAAACGGGCTTTGTGAGACTGATCAGTAGAGGAGTTGGGTGTTCGGTATCACATAGGCTGTGAGTATGCGACATCACAATAATTAGCCTTGAGTGCAAGTGGGAGATTGTTGGATATAGTGCCCTCGGAGTCAATTATTGGATCACAGGCACGTGATTGCAATAATTGAAGGAGGACCTATACTGGTAGGACAGTCTTACTCGAGAGGTTTGTATACTATCTGGTTTGTCTATATCATTGTGTACATGCTTTAGGTGACATTGTAGTTCACTATTACACGTTGATAGAGAATAGTATGCTACCATGGTTTATCTTTATCATCGTGTACAGCTTTAGGTGACATTACAGGTCACTATTGCACGTTGATAGAGCCCTTAGGATTCTTGCTTGACGGCCAGCAGTATGATGGCGATCATATACGTGGGAGCTGGGGTCTATAAGCACATCCTTAAGATGGTCCCTAGTCGTGGGAGTTTCGAGACTGGGCATCGATACTCTATTAGTAGACTAGTGTATACAATCGAGCCCCCGACGAGGGGCGGTGGCCGGTCTCACAAGCCATTGGTGTCAGTTGGATCACCTAAGATGTATACAGGTGCTCATTGGGTTATGAGTACACCGGACATGACTCGCCGGGAATATGCTAGTTGGTATTATACCTGACGTCAGATAGCAGTTCCCTGGTGACATGTGTACAGGTTAGTTCATAGACCTGAGATCGTCATTTGTCTCGTGTGAGTTCCCACTGTACTTTGATTACTACCCTACCACGGATCAAAGGAGTCGTGCAAACAGGTTTTAGTTGGGTACAGTCCCGAGCCACATGGAGGCAGTGAGCGGATCGGCAGGGGTTTCGTCTCTTCCGGTATTGGGGGTGAAATCGCGCTGTGTCTAGGAGAGCCATTACACGAAGTCCTTGGCCAAGGCAGGAGATTTTCTGGTAGGTATTCCAATAGTATCTCAGGGTGTTCTGGGCTACACTCCGACACGACTTGTACCGCTTTTGGGGGTCTGACTTTCACCAACCCCCTAGGCCCGCCATGCGATGCTCATAGACGAACGGACCGGACTGTACGGATATTGTCACTGACAGGCTCAGTAGGGTGTCAGGATGAGTTCGCTCATCGACCTCCCTTTTGGTTAATACCTGGTAGCCCGTTACGTACGGCTTGTACCTCTGACGTACTAGTGGTTAAATCTACAGCCAAAGTATTGACGAGTTTTTAGAGTCCCCCACAGACAGTTTCTCAAGTTTCGGGCGAAACATTGTAGTGGCTGTATGATAGATGGCAGGGTTCGATCATATACGTGCCGTAGTGTACGGATCATGATCGGGCGGATCATACTAGTAGGCTTTGGTTTAAGCCGGATCCTAGTATTAGATTTGTTGGATTACTTTAGTCTCATCGCATTCGCATTCAGTCGGAATGCGGATGCAGGTATGTATATACAGGTGAGGGGTACTCTTGTGATCCGTCACGAGTTTACTTTAGTAGACGCCAATCTCTTTTTATTGTTGTAAACATTTGGATTAATGTTTGCATGTGGAAATAATGAGCACAAAATCATGATTAAGAGCATTAATTGTGACACATGCACAAGTGATGACTCATGGTCTCTTTCTTTGTGCATGTGTCATATTTTTGATGGATTTGAAAGGTGAAATAAGAGAGAGAGAGAAATGGCAGCCATGTATAGTGTGGTTAGCTCTTGTATTTTCTATTCTAACTCTCACTCTCATTTGATCTCAACACAAAAGAAAAAGAGAGGAAAGCTTCTTCCTCCTCCTCTTTCTTGAGCTCATTATCTCCTCATTAATGGCATCCAATAAATCCTCAAGAGACAAAGTGATGACACACATTCTCTACTTCACCTTGGACACGTCGGCTAGCGAACATCGTGTCTGAGTTGCTTCGGACGAAGCGGGAGCCCTTAAAAAGACTCGAAGATGTGTCCTTTCCGACGAGGAGACCGGAGATTGGAGATGCCGCGAGGAGCTTGAGATGGTGGCCAAAGACCGAAGGACACGGATCGATCGGTATTGCTTTTCTATCCCTTCTCTAGTTAGCTAGTTATAGGTTAATGGTTCGATCCGGGATTAAAGTCTGCGATAGCGCCGGTTTCAAGTTTATGAAAAAGTTTCGTTTCTGCATTTTGGCCTCGGACAGACGGCCAGGGCGCTACCGTAGACTTACATACATTAGCTCCTAGACATGTTCGTAGAGGTCGTGGCGGATTCTTTATGGACCAGTTATATTACTTATACCCATATGTTCAGCAGCCCGTGCAAAGATGTTTCAGGTATGGGTGTCTGTATCACTTCATTCGGAATTGTCCCGTGATCTGACAGGGTGAGGGTTCGGTCTCACATGTGACTTCACCATGTTCACCACCTCCTCCGAGCACATTACCTCCTACACCTGTTGTTGTTCCACGCCAGATCAACGCCCATAGAAGCCGTGGTCGTGACGGTCATAATTTGACAGGGCGAGGAGGTCGAGGCAGATATATTCCAGGCCGCGGTTTTAGTCGAGGTCGGACTCAGGGCCAGATGTTCAGTTCGTACCCAGATGAGCAGAGGACCCCATCTACCTGTTTTAGTTGTGGAAGTCCAGGGCATTTCGCTAAGAATAGTAGACTCTACGGAAAGACGTCAGGATGCTGGTAGGGGCCAGGCTCGGGTCATTACTTTGACTCCACAGGATGTCCATGCATCCAATGCAGTCATGACAGGTACTCCTCCGTATGTTCCTTAAATGTACATATTCTATTTAATCCCGGTTTTATGCATTCTTATGTATCTGCAGACTTTGCACTTTCTCTGAGGAGAGAGTCGCCATTGTTAGAGTTACGGCTAGTTGTGATTACTCCCATAGGAGATTATTTTGTAGCTAGACCCGTAATCAAGTCTTGTTCAGTACGTATCGGTGTTAGGGATTTATTAGTGTAATTGTTTCTCCTAGATATGTTAGATTTTGATATACTTCTTGATACGGATTGGTTGGCCGCTTGTCATGTTTGTGTAGCTTGTTGGGGAAAGCGGTCAGATTCCATTTTCTAGGAGAACAGATTTTTGTTGTGCAAGGAGATGATAGTATAACTCCTGCCAACATGATTTCTGCTCTTTGTGCGGGACGGCTCATGAAGAAGGGTTGTCATGGGTTCTTAGCGTTTGTTTAGGAAGTAGGAGCCGCTGAAGTTCCGTTGGACCAGGTTCTGATTGCATGAGAATTTCCGGATGTGTTTCCTGCTGAATTACCAGGATTGCCACCCGATCGTGATATCGAATTTTGCATTGACTTAATTCTGGGTGCGGGGCCTATTTCTATACCACCTTATCGGATGGCCCCGACGGAATTAAAGGAACTTAAAAGACAGTTGCAAGAGTTGTTAGATAGAGGGCTTGTTCGTCCAAGTATATCGCCGTGGGGAACTCCTGTCTTGTTTGTTAAGAAGAAGGACGGTAGCATGAGACTGTGCATAGACTACAGGCAGATGAATCGAGTTACTGTGCGAAATAGGTATCCACTACCTCATATCGACAACTTGTTCGATCAGCTACAGGGAGCTGGCTACATTTCGAAGATTGATTTGAAGTCAGGGTATCACCAGTTGAGAGTCCGGAAGGATGATATTCCGAAGACTGCTTTTCACACACGGTATGAGCATTACGAGTTTCTGGTGATGTCGTTCGGACTCACCAATGCCTCAGCAGCTTTCATGGGTATGATGAACCGCATTTTTAGGCCATTCCTTGATCAGGTTATTATTGTATTCATTGATGATATTCTTGTTTATTCCCGAAGCCGGGAGGAGCACGAGCAGCATTGCGTATCATCTTGCGGACCTTGAAGGAGTATCGGTTGTTCGCTAAATTCTCCAAGTGTGCTTTCTGGCTGGATAGTGTGGATTTCTTGGGTCACGTAGTTACGAGAGATGGTATACGTGTGGACCCAAAGAAGATCGAAGCAGTACAGCACTGGCTCAGACCTATGTCAGTCACAGAGGTTCGTAGTTTCTTCGGTCTGACCGCTTATTATCGAAGTTTTGTGCAGGACTTTTCTCGGATCGCTGCACCACTGACTGGGTTGACCAGGAAAGAGGTTCCATTTCTTTGGACAGATGCATGTGAGCAGAGTTTCCAGCAGTTGAAGACTCGCTTGACGACTGCACCAGTCTTATCTTTACCTTCTGGGTCAGGTGGATTTGTAGTGTATTGTGATGCCTCTCGAGTGAGTTTAGGCTGTGTCTTGATGCAGCATGACAGGGTTGTAGCTTATGCTTCTCGACAGCTGAAGAGGAATGAGCAGAACTACCTCACTCATGACTTAGAGATGGCTGCGATGGTTTCTACACTGAAGATATGGAGGCATTACTTGTACGGTGAGTCGTGCCAGATATTTACAGATCACAAGAGTTTAAAGTATATTTTTCAGCAGTAGGATCTGAATCTAAGGCAGCGACGATGGATGGAACTGGTGAAGGATTACGATTGCAAGATTCATTAGCATCCGGGAAAAGCGAATGTTGTAGCAGTTGCTTTAAGTCGGAGGCCCAAAGGTAGCTTATCTTATTTAAGCATAGTGCAGAGACAGTCATCCACGGACTGGCAGATTGTCACGCCCCGCTTCCCAGTATACGGCGAAGGGGACGCGACTGGTCTGCTACGTATTTACTCAGAAGAAAATACGCTAAGCGTAACTAAGCAATATAAAAAGTAAATACACATGAGACAATATATAATAAAAACAACAACTTTTATTTATTAACATTCTTTTGTACAATGCATGAAAAGGAAATAAAACTGAAATAAAAGCGATGCCTAAACAATGGCATAACAGGAAATGAAAAGTACTGAATGGAAATGTACAATGACTAGAGCTCGGGGTTTCCACTGAACTGGTTCAAGTCTTCAGCTGTGGCCTCGATCCCCAGAAGGTCCGAAATATCTGACAACATTCAAAGAAGAAAGAAATAGAATGTCGTCAGCGAACAGGTAGCTCGGTAAGTCCCAAAGATAAGAGGAGAAATAGAATAGACAGAGAGTAAGAGAGAAAGAGAGATTAGCTTTTACAGTTGTATTATATTGTTATATTGTTGTATTTAGTGTTAACGTTGTTGTTTGTAGCTTGGTACAGAAGGATGCCAGTGTATACGAGAGGAGTCTCACTTGCCCCGGAGACTAAGGTATCAGGATCTCAAGGAACCGTTTATGCCACGGTACAACAGCAATTGGATTCATGTTAGGTGTCTTAATCTTACCGTCTCGTGCTACTTTTAACACCTTCAGTACCAATGTACCCCTTAAACCCCGTAGTGTTTTGTTTGTATTGTTTGTCATGTAAATTGTATTGATTGTATAATTGTTTGACTGACCGAAACCATGATATCAGTAAATGGATGTAACTGTAGAAGCATGTAAATGGAATAACTGGAGAACCATGTAAATGGAATGTATATCAATGGTTCGGTTCAGTTAAGTTGAATAGATTGATAATTGGATTCATGGATTCATGTTGTATTGTAATATTGTAAATTATAGATTGTAGATTGTAGATTGTACTTGGATTATATTCAAGTCAGATTATAATGAGACTCACTCTGAGTCAGACAATTAGCAAAGTAAATTGAAGTCCTGATTGTTTTTATTAATTTGTCTACCTTATATAGGAAAGCACCCACTTCTCCGGCTCTCTGAGGCTCAAGAGATTAGTTCCGATTAAACCTATGTTTACTAGGGTCCTCAGGGTAATTTATAGAACTTGAGTGGGTTTTATGTAAAAATACTTTTATATACTCTTTAAAATACACCCCAAGCATTTATTATTCATCTTTAGAGTTTTAATGAATGTAGATTTTATATTGTGATATTTCTAGTGAAAATATCCTAATTTCATAAATAAAGGTATTTATTTGTAATATTAATTTGTGTGGAATTTATGGTATTTTAGTGTAAAATTGATTCTTGTGATTTTTAGAAAAAGGTGGAATATTTATATTATAACAAAATAAGTATTTTAATGACAAATATACATATATTTATAAAAAAATAATTTTAATATATTTTTTATATTCTAAAAATCTTATTTTCTTAAGATGTCGTATTTTAAATCTTTCGAGACTGAATGCTCCTTGCGGAGGTCTGAATCTTGCACTACTAAGCCCGAAGATCTGCGATAATCCGCACCATCCCGAACGGGTTCCCCAAAATGGGTTGTAGCGGCGTTTTGCAAAGATTGTAAAATACTAAATCGTTTAGAAAACGGTTTTATAAAGTAAATGGTATTTATTTGTAAAGATGTCAATTTTTCGTATTCTATGTTCTAGGGTCTCCTAAGTCAACTAGACTATTTCTAACTGGTCCAAAATGACAAGTTGTGAGATACCTCAAATCGTCTCTTCACAGCCAATTGTGGCCAGGTAAGTACAAGTGAAGAAAAGAGGGATCCGCTCACGAATCACCGTGAGACGGGCCTTTTAAAGTTACCTTTCTCACTTGCCTAGCCTAGACACCACAAAGTCAGGTTTAGATAAACGACCGATGACAACAATCTTATCCTATTTTCATAATAAGTGGTATTTATTTAAAAATGTATCAATACTAAATCTTTTATAATTGGTTTTAATTAGTATAGGGTATTTACATGAAAATGTTCGTTTTCCCGGATTCTAAGTTTTCAATGGTATCGTGTTATGTTGTATATGAGTGTGTGAGAAGGTTGGTCGTTACCTCGTTATCTACCTAAAGGTTTAGCAAGTTTAATGGGATTAAATGTGGAATTGAAACATTGTGGTATTTAAGTGAAAAAATACGATAAATTGAAATAGTCATCATTTCATGTAATGAAACTTGATCAATTTGGTTGATTAGTATTTAATAGTCAACATGAGGAGGTTTAGGTATGATTGTATTGGTGAGAAGTGGGATTTTATAAGAAATCGAATCGGAAATCGGATTTGTTCCGATTCCGTCGGGTTTTGTAAATCCGTATTTTTAGAATGGAAAAGAGAGGTAGAAAATGGGACTTACGGTTTTTAGGACACACAAGAGGGTGAGAATGAAGTAGTGGAATCACCGATGTGTTGCGTCGTCGCCGGGAGTTCCTAGGACGATCGCCGGAAGTTCGCCGGGAAATTCGCCTCGTGCTCAATTCGATTGCACACTAGGGTTTTAAGAATTTTTCTTGAGAGTTGGCTCAGAAATGTGAGTGAGAGGGTAGAGGGTAGGCTGGTATTTATAGGGTTAGGCTAGGGTTAGGGTAGGTGTAGGGTTTTTAATTAAAAAATTGTAAAAATCTAGGAAATTCATTAAAAATTGTAGTAAATAGGGTATAATTAGCTTTCTGGAACCGATCCATTTAATTAGAGTGTGCAGGGAGTTTCAGAAGGCGAAAAGACAAAAGATTTCAGTTGACGGCCGAGTCCGGCCGGCGGCGCCGGCCGACCCGGCCGAGTCGGGGTCGGGTAGGTAGGGGGTCGCCGGGGGTAGGCACTGGTGCTTTCAGATTTTCAGGTTCAGTTCAAGTCTTGGGAGTTATTGCGTGTGGACTGTTGGGCTTCCAAAGAATTTAAAACAAAATAATATTAAAAAATAATGTGGGGCAGGGGATTTGAACTTTGGTGGCTTGGTTCAGCAATGCAAGGTATTACCAATGAGCTACAAGCTCCTTCTTGTAATTAAATTGCTAATTAATTACTTAAGTTTTATGCTCAGGCAATAAATACCTCTTTATGGATTTTTGAAAAAAAATTTGTAAAGAAAGTTGTATAGGAAAATTAGGGTTGTTACATAGATTCTATGCAATAGCCGTGTACATTTTGAGTTCTTATCGACAGGAGGACAGTTAGCTCATATTTTCACCCGTCCTCAGTTATTGGATCGTATCCGAGATACATTGCCCACAGATGCTCGCTTGTCGGAGATCATAGATCATGTTAAATAGGGTAGAGATTTTGAGTTCATGATAGATGACCGTGGAGTATTACGTTTTAGGACTCGTCTTTGTGTGCCGGATTCGAAGGGACTGAGACGTGAGATCTTAGAGGTGGCCCATCGATCATCATATAGTATTCATCCTGGTTCCACTAAGATATATCATGACTTGAAGGATGTTTATTGGTGGGAGGGAATGAAGAGAGATGTCGCAGAGTTTGTTTCAAGATGCTTGACTTGTCGGCAAGTCAAGGCCGAGAACCAGAGGCCGGCAGGAGAGTTGTAGTCCTTGCCTATTCCGGAATGGAAATGGGAGCAGATCTCCATGAATTTCATTGTGGGTCTACCAAGGACTAGAAGAGGGTACGATTCCATCTGGGAAAACTGTAGATATATTGACAAGGACAGCACACTTTCTTCCGGTGAAAACAACGTTTGGATGTGAGAAGTCTACTCAGATATATATTGATGAGATTGTGCGATTTCATGGAGTGTTGAAGTGTATAGTGTCCAACAGGGGTACACAGTTTACCAGCCGGCTATGAAAGAAATTTCAAGAGGCTATAGGTACACGATTGAGTTTTAGTACAGTTTTTTACCCGCAGACAGATGGTCAGTCAGAGCGGACCATACAGACTCTAGAGGATATGCTTCGAGCCTGCAGTCTTGATTTAGGTGGCAGTTGGGATCGTCACTTACCGTTGATAGAATTCTTTTACAGCAACAATTTCCAGGAGATGATCCAGATGACACCTTTTGAAGCTTTTTATGGGAGAAAATGTCGATCACCCGTTTGCTGGACATAACTCAGCGAGAGTAGCATTTTGGGACCGCAGATAGTACAGGAAACTACAGAAATGATCCAGTTGATACAGAATAGAATGAGAGCGACCCAGTGCAGACAGAAACCATATGTCGATCGATGCCGTCGTAGACTCGAGTTTGATGTGGGAGATCATGTGTTTCTTCGTGTATCTCCGATGAAGGGTGTGATGCGTTTCGGGAAAAAGGGGAAGCTCAACCCTAGTTATGTCGGACCCTATGAGATTCTGGAGAGAGTGGGTGTTGTAGCTTATCGTTTACCACTTCCACCGAGTTTTCCCGATGTGCATCCGGTGTTTCACGTGTCTATGCTTCGCAAGTATCTTCACGATCATTCTCGCGCGATCCAGCATCAGACCTTACAGCTTGAGCCGGATTTATCCTACACAGTGCAGCCAGTAGCTATTCTAGACTGGCAGGCAAAGAAACTGAGATCAAGTGTATTTCCATCTGTAAACGAATCGCGAGGAGATCACTTGGTAGACCGAGGATGAGATGCGGAAGAAATTTCCACATCTTTTAGAACATACGTATAGTTAAGTTTTAATTTCGGGGACCGAATTTTCTTAAGGGAGGAATATTGTAACATTTTGAAAATTTTAGAAAATAAATAAATAAAATTAATTAAATAATAAAATGTTAATTTAAAAAGTTATTAAAACAAAATAGGACATTTTCATAAGTAGTATGTGAAACTAATTAAATTGAAATTTAGTTTGTAACATTAGTAAATTACAAGGGTTTTAGTAAATAATTTAGCTTCATTTATAATAAAAATAATGTTATATAATAACATATGGTATGAAGGTTTTTTGTGTAAAGTTTAGGTAATTGTAAAAACTTGAAAATGTTGAGGGTCTAAGTGTGAAAGGGTTAGATATTGGTTAAGTTCAGAATTTACCTCAAGACACCACAACTTAGGAGTGATAATGCACAAACACTTCCTTCTTGCATGCACACCTCATGCACACCACCTCACCCTTGCATGAAACTACCACAACCCTCTTGGTGACACCTCCTCCTACACCCTCACTCATTCCTTTTATCCTATATCAAGTGTTCAGATCAATTTAACAAAAATTAAAATCAGAAAATTTTAAAGGAAAGAAAGAAAACATAAAACACACAAAAGAAAATAAGAAAAAGAGAGAAGAGAAGAAGAAATAGGTGCTAAGGGTTTTCACCATCAAGCTAGGAGCTAAGGACTTGGGTATCTTGGAGGAAGCATTCTTAACAATCTTCAGTAGATGTAATTCTTAAACTCGGTAGGGTTTTAGTTCTGTAAACGTTAAATTATAGAAATCGGATATCGGAAATTTGGTATTTTAGGAAAATATAGGCTCTGTGAAGATCTGCTATAACCTAGATAATAACTAACTTAACCAAATAGTGCATTAATATTATATATTGGACCTAGAATAAACCCTAGGAGTACGAACGCTTTTGCTCCGAAGTTGGCCGGCGAGGCATAGGGAAACCTATGTAGTAACCTTTTTGCTAGGTGGGTTGTCTATGTAGTAACTTACTCTTTTGGTATTGTATATTGAATCTAGAATATCTCTATTAGACCCTGTATAATGACTTAGAATGATATATGGTTATATGTATATTATTTCGACAGAAGAGATCGTTTAGTTGTATTAAAGGATATTTCGTTTATTTATGTCTGAGATTCTTCTTTGATGTCGTATTATAATTATGTATTGATTTCCGCTGTTAGCATCGTTGCACCCAACTAGGGATGCAACCTAATTAAACACTGTATAACTGCTGTTATTATTAATTAAATAGGGAGTTATTGTTACGATCTTAAATACACAAAAATTGTAATTTTTATTTAAAAACTAAATTTTTCTTAAAGTTCCGCAAAGAGGGTTTTTGATCTTGGTTTTTGGCTTACTCGGATTGTGTTGATATCTTTAGATATTTTACAATCCAAGTGCCGGTCACATCCAAACTTTGGATCGTGACATATACGATATACTATCACAAACACCTAGCAAACTCAACACTAAAATCATTTGCTCTCATTAACTAATTTGTGTTTCTGATGTTGTGGTAAGCTTTGCTAACCCTCATGCTTAGTGTTGATACCACAAGCTCGGACATACATACGGTAAGTGAACAAAACTGACTCATTTCGTGTTTGCGTCAAATATCGGCAACTTGACGACTTGTGCCTCACAACCTCCTTGATAAGTCATACTTCGCATCGGGATCGATACAAGGACGAACAACTCATGATCAAGAGAGCGTTGAAGGAATCTTCGCGATTCGACCTTCCGAGCCAAAGCTACAACCACTTCTTTCTTAACTTGTTTTCTTTGTTATCTTGTTTTCGTTTTTTTTTTAGTGACAAACCAAACCATTCATTATTTGTTGAACCCTAAACAACAAAACCTAATACACAATTCTCTGTGGATCGACCCGTACTTGCCGGCTTGCTACAACACGTCGTGCACTTGCGGTTTATAAATTTTAAAACGTGAACGATCTCGCGTGCGCATTCCGTTTCCTTAAAATCATATCCGTTTCCAAAACATACGCGTTTGCGCGCGGGTGGATTCCCAACACTAAACTAGCATTTCGTTCCAATCACGGGAATGATGGACCGAAATGTCCCTAAAGTAGCATGTTGTCCCAATCACGGGAATAATGGATCAAAACTTCTGTAAACTATTGTTGGACCGAAATGTCACTAAACTAGCGCGTCGCCCCAAACACGGTGATATTGGACCGCAATGTCCCTAAACTCATATGTGTCTTGAGATAGACATTGCAATTGAAGTCCTATCGGCGAAAATTGCAACTCTAGTCCCACTGGCTACACAGCAACTCCAACAATGAAGCCATCCCCAACTCCTACCGGAAATAGTTGGGTCACCTGCGACGAAACTACTTTCAAGAGTTCCACCGTTCAGAAAAAAAGGTATGTCCATAAGCAAAATGGGCACGGATGAAAACCCGAGAGGACGCCGTGAGTAAAAACAGCGGGACTGCCGGCGAGGTTGTGAAAATCTGAAAGGACGCAATCTCGTAAAAACATTTATGTACACTTGCAGGGTTCCCTCGACCTCTGTAAGAAGAAAACACCTGCTTGAAATCCTTAGGACTCACAAAGGTGCAACATACTTAGGAATCCATACGATTTTTAAGAAGAAAATGCAATTACGAGATCCTCAAGACTCATAAGGAGAATATACCCTTTATCAGACCCTCACAGCTCATAGAATTCAAAAGTGTTAGGTTACTGGGATTTAAACCCATTCTTAAGTCATCATATCCTCCAAGTTTCCCTACAAGTAGTTCAATATCGGCTCTTGTATACAATCCATGGGCACGAACAAAATATGTTCCAACCGAGTTCTACCAATGACGAGAAATATCCCAATATGGTGAACGACACTTGTAAATCCTCTCGACTTACAAAGAGAAAATACTCTTGTAAGATCTTTACGACTTACAATAGAAAATACCACTTAGGAATCCCCACGATTCCTGAGGAGAAAATACACATACGAGATCCTCTCGACTCGTAGAGAGAAATACCTTAATGAGACCCTTACGGCTTATAAAGTCAAAAGTCTCAGTCGACAAGATCCTAACCATGTTTGCTAAGCCACCTTTGTTCAAATCAGCAAAGGAAAATGATGATTTTCTCCCGACAATATCCCAGTTGTAGAGATGCTAATGCTTAAACAGGTGTCAAACTCCAAGTCCTCTCACGGCAAATGATGATTCGCTCCTGGCAATATTCTAGTCGTAGCGATACTGATGCCAAAATTGGTATCAGGACCTAAGTCCCTGACTCGCAACAAAATAAGAGAGCAAAAAAATGCATATGGAATAGCCGAAATGATGGGACAACTGGTAATAAAAATTAGCGAATAATAATATGCATATGAAACAACCGAAATTTTTGGGCAACTCGCAATAAAAAATAGTGAGTAAAAATAAAAATAGCTTAGCTGAAATGATTGGGCACCGCGAAAAAATAGCCAAAATGATTGAGCAATCGCGACTTTCGCGATATGAAAAGATGAAATGATAGAGTATCGCGAAAATAAAAAAATAAAATAAATAGAAAATAAATTTTTTTGCCCTGCAAATAGGTCCATATTGACTCTTGTATACAATCCATAGGTACAAATGAAAGAAAAGGAATCATATTTTCCCATCATGCTTCGTCAAAGGAAGTTCAAAATCTTGATGGCAACATCTACAGCCTAGAGATCATCTCTACGTCCTTCTCATTCCGACAGGGTGCAGACGTGACGTCAACAAGGACCCAAAGGTCAAATAAAAGTGGAGCAATAGCATGTTCCTAACTCTAAGTCTTGATGGAAAAAGACCAGTTCGATGTCTCTCTTACTATAGCAGAGTACAGACGTGATGTCGACAAGGCTCCAAGGAGCCAAATCAAAATGGAGTAATGGCAAAATCCTAACTCTAGCTCGACGTTCCTTCTTGGTGCAGATGCAACGTCAACAAAGATCCAAGGGTCAAATTAAAGTGGAGTGATGGCAAAATCCTAACTTCATATCTTTATGGCAACATCTACAACCAAAAGATCATCTCTACATCCTTCTCATTCCGACAGGGTGCAGACGAAACGCAAACAAGGACCTCTTGGGAATTCTCCCGCGTGTGCAAACGCGTATGTTACGGAAACGGATATGAAAATGAAGGAAACGGATTGCGCACGCGAGATCATTCTCGTTTTAAATATTTATAACCGCAAGTGCACGGCGTGTTGTAGTGAGCCAGCAAGCACGGGTCGATCTGCAGGGAGTTGTGTATTGGGTATCGCGATTTAAGGTTCAACAAATTAATGAATGGTTGGTTTTGTCACAAAAAAATACAAAAAGAATACGAAAAAAGAAACAAGGAAAACAAGTTTAAGGAAAAGAATGGTTGTGGGTTGGCTTGGAAGATCGAATCGCGACGTTTACCTGTACATATTATCTTGATCATGAGTTGTCCGGCCTTACCTTGATCCCGGCATGAAGCACGACTTCTCAACGCGGTTGCGGAGCACAAACCGTCAAATTCCGATATTCGCCGCAAAGCATGAAATGAGTCCTTTTGATCAATAAACGTTTGTATGTCCGCGCTTAGGGTATCAATACTAAACACAAGGGTTAGCAAGTATACCGTAATAACAAAAACACAAAGTGGTTAGTGAGAGCAAATGATATTGGTGTTGAGTTTGCTAAGTGTTTGTGATGGTATATCGTATATGAAAATAAAAGATTGTCAAGCAATTGATCACAAGATACGATATCCAAACTTAGCAAATTTAACACCAAATGGATTTTAACTTAAACATTGAAAATGGGGAAAGGGAATGAATACGGTATATGAGGAGGTTATAAGTAACCATGTGTTAAAATACCGTATCATATCAATACATAAACAATATTTAGGTTAGAATCATAAGTTAAGCACATTAAACATAAAGAAGAGGTGGAGGAGGTAAAGCCTTTCATCTCACTTCCTCACCCACACCACAACCAAAATAAAGATTAGTTAAACATGGTAATAGAAGCAAGTAATAAAAGAAAGCAAGAAAGAGAAAACAATATATTATAAACACTTGAAGAAGAGGTACAATGTTTTAGTGACTTGTTCAAGCTCCTTAATGAAGCTCTCCGAAGAGAGCTTCAAGAGGGAAGAAGAAGAAGAAACCAATGTGAAGCTCACTCACCCTCAAGCTAAACCAAAAGAACAAACTAACAAAATATAAATGGGTATATACATGGTAGCCTCCTTCCCTTGCCCACTGGTCTGTATTTATAGGCTCAAAAGGAAAATAAACAAATAATAAAACTAAGCTGACGTGGCAGCAAGGGAGGGACAGTGAAAAGATGGGATCATTTGGGTGAGATAAAGCCGAGCTCGCCGGTTTTGGGGAGCATGTGCTCGGCCAAATTTCGAGCTATGGGGCTCGTGTTTGTAGTGTGGTCTTGTGTGCTCTCCACAATCACTCTGATATTGTTTGCATGGTCTAAAATAACCTGGTTTGTCTTTAGAGTTTTGGAGGGAGACTTGGTGCTTTAACTCAAATCAACACTTTTAGCAATAAATGCTCATTAATGCACATCACACCCATTGTGCCCACTTGCACAACCCATCATGGTATGGGCAGCCCCCATGGTCCATGAGCCAAAGAGTTGTATGTACACATGCATTGTGTTGGACTAAAATAATGTGCATGCCTTATTTGCAAAATGAACTCTTCGGATATCGGTCGGTTGTCTGTTCTGTTTGCAGTTTTGGCTCCCAAATGCTATGTCCGTGATATTAAGTGTGTTTTCAGTGTTGTATCACGAATACCTGTAAACTGTAATTACTGAGCAGACACTGATTAATAGAACTGATATATAACAAAATAGATAATGAATGGGCGGTACAAAAATGCAATTTTCTGTGGTGAACAAATACCCCCAAACTTATCTTTTGCTCGTCCTGAGAAAAACAAAAAATCCTAACCTCACTTTCGCAGAGAACGCGATTGCACTGAGCATGTTCAACAAGTCGTTAAACCTCTAGGTGTCCCTAGTAGGAGGAGTGTTGTCTCCTGAGGGTTTTCAGCGGATTACACCCATAAAATCCCGTCAAGCTAGGTTCATAAGTTAACATCGATCCTACTCCTACAGCTTAGTATTTAAGTTAGAAATTCTATCATCCTAAGTTAGTAATATTCAACCCTTATATTTCACGCCTCCTTTTTATTTAACTTCAGATCCTATACGTTTTTACAGTTTAGAAAGATATTCGTATTTCCTGGGTTTTCTTTCTAAAATGCGGTCTCCAATCCAGAATTTTTACCAACTTTACAGAAAACATAAGTCTTATTCTTCATCCCTATCTTTCCTCCAAATATTGATTGTATACCCCTACGTGTGTGTAAATTTTCAACCCTACACTTAAGAATTCAATTCAAGTTATAGTACCCTTGCCTTAATACCTAATACTATTTCTTTTCATTAATGGATGGACGGTTTTTCTCACATATCTTTCATGCAATTATTAATACTTCTTGATGCACTAACAACCGATTACTGAATGTATGAGTATAAAGCGTACAAAGCAGTTTCCACGTCTTGACTTTATTAATTATTATTTTTTCTTTTTCTCTTTTTTTTTCTTTTCAAGACCGGATATATTTTTCAATGATGCACTTATGGTGGTCAGCTTTAAATACCATTTTTCCTTTCATACTAGGTTTTCACGCAAAAGTATTTCTAGGTATCCTCTACTATCCCAAGTTTTAAGGTGCGTGTATGTGCAGTTTGTAGGGTATATATTTTCTAAATTTGGACTCAAGAATAGAAACTGTTTTTCAGACTTATCTTTCAGTAAAACTTCAATACTCTCCCTTCATCTCGACTTAACTAAAGAACTGAACTCAAGATTACTTATTTCTAAAAAAAATATATAAGGACGTATAATTACCAAGGTTAAACAGAATGAGGTTACTTTTAGGGTTTTTAATTCCTAAGCCTAAGATTTAGTTACTTCTAATATATCAACTAAATTTTCGGAATAAAAATCTAAGTTACCCTACTAGCTAACTTGACGACAAAGTTTTTATGTTTTTATGGGTTTTTATTACGTATGCAATGCAGAATATACAATATACACATGATGCAGATAAACGCAATGCTCACCCCCAAACCTAAGTTTTACGATGTCATCATCGTTGCCCCCGTCTACGGTAGCTAGACTTAGACATCAGGGTGAGAATTTTATTCAAGGAAAAAGGGAAAACCTAAGACTAATTATAGCATATACAAGTTAAAAGATTGGGTTAGTGCAGAAATTAATA
The DNA here is from genome assembly GCA_030015575.1 of Agapanthus africanus. NCBI lineage: Eukaryota > Viridiplantae > Streptophyta > Magnoliopsida > Asparagales > Amaryllidaceae > Agapanthus > Agapanthus africanus. The sequence continues at coordinate 236,564,051 of CM057338.1, forward strand.
CCGGCCACATAAAGATTTTGTCTATTTAGTGCAATGGCTGGTAAAATAATCTGTATAAAAAGAAGAAAAAGAAAAAGAATGGTATATGTTAGATGTCAGTGAAGGGCATGGACGTGTAAAGACAGGGATCGGAAGACGCTGAAAGTGAAGACGAAGTTTTGAAGAGGAAAAACAATTGTTGTTTAAATAAATTGAATTTTTAAAAAGCATATGTGTAGTTTCAAAGTCAGGTTCGTTTAAAAACTGGAGTTCGTCCGCAAAAAGTTCGGCAAAAGAAAGGTTTCTAGGATGTTCCCAGATTGATTCTGACTCAAACTCATCGAGAATATCAAGTTCATCCGCAAAAATTTCCTCAAAACTCAAAATGAATGAATATTTTTCAATATTGTCTTCCTCCCTAAGATTTTCCACAATCTTACTCTCTTTATTTACAAACTCTCCCAAAATGATTTCTCCCTCATCATATTCATAAATGGGTAGGTATATGTCATCTAAAAAGGTAGGTTCCCACCCTAATATTTCTTCCGAAACAATATCAATAGGTGTTACAAAAATTATGGGTTCCTGATCATTGATCTTTTCTGACAATCTTTCCAAACCATACCCGACAAATTCATAAGGTTCCTCCTCTAAAATTGGAATGCAAAAATTAAGCGGAGGCTCTTCTTCTGTGTTCTGATAACATTCAGTCAATTCAATTGAATCACCGTCTATGAAATCATCAAAATTGGTTTGATCATTAATCTCACTCGGGTGACTTCCTAGATGACAGACATTAACACTATTGGGTTTCGATTGACTGTGTTCACTCTCTAGGATCCTTTCGGCTAAATGTTTTGCTTGGTCCTCGATTCTAGCCAATGATTGAGCTTGAGCAACAAATAGTTGCTCAGATTGCTGCATAAACAGTGCTAGCGTCGCAGCTGATTGATTCTCAACCGCAGTCATCACCTCAATACCCTTTTCTAAAGCGGTCAACCTAGCATCCATCTCACCGTCACTCCCTAAAGATGGTTCAATTGTACAGGTTGGAGGGGTTGTGATGGTGGTGATGCTAGAGAAATCATTTTGTCGACCTCTTTCTCTAGATCTTCAATCATTTGGTCTATGGTTGAGGTGGGACTGGGTTCAAGAGTGTTAGGTGGGTAACCGTTATCAAAAATTTTGGACGGTTGGTCACAACCTAGAAAAAGACAATTATCATGAATATGGGAAGAATTTTGGCAATTTGTACAAATTAATTGGGACCAAGTATAAACAAATGAATAAGAATCGTGAAAAATAGAATTGAATCGTGCATCACCCATATCAACAAGAATTCACAAATGTCACAAAATTAAAGATTATCACACCCCTAGCAGTCTATGTTATGCTAAGTCAACTAGACCCGCTCAAGAACCTGATTGACAAAGTAAAACTGTGTCGAGAAATATGCTCAAGATATACCGATCACGAAGCCAGGTAAGTTCAAGAGAGAAGGGGGGTTTTACAACGCTTTCGCAAAGTTCCTTAATTCAATAACCCTTTCTCTTGAACACTTGCCTAGACACCCCGTGAACGATATACTGTTAAGCGGTGTTCTAAACATAGTCAACTTCTCCTAATAAGCGCGAAGTCCTTAGAGTCAAAATTCTAATTGGTTTTAATTTACTAGGGGTATGCAAGGATGCAATTTTGTGATTTGTGGGCTATGGAGAAAAGGTGATGAAATCCTTTACCGTATCTTGTTTGGTGATTTATGACCTTAAAATCCGTATTAATATGCAATGTGCAATCAATAAAAGAATTTAAGAAAATCAAGCAATTCAAGCAATTCTTTTTCTGTTTAATTTTAAGCGCTGCAACAAATACGGGTTAGTTCTCTTTTCTATTGGCAGCAAAATTGTGCGAAGAATCTTACATAAAATAGAATATTGGAGTGCGTCGGATTCGAGCGAAGATGTTAGAAAATACGTACCGAAGTGATTTGGTTTATGAAAACCCTTTTGAATTGATCCAAGTCGTTGATTGTTCGCTTGCACGGGTCAAACTACCCGGATCATTGGCACTATACTTCTCTAACGTCTTGATATTGAGTTTAAGCCTCGCTCCGCACGATCGTTGGTCGTAAATCCGTGGAAAACCTAAAATATCGGAAAATACGATATTAGCGTCAAAAAGCGATATGCATGCCCCAATTCCCGCACATACAAAATTATAAAAATCAAGCAATACCACTAGAATAAAAACACTGCAATGGAGATATTACAAAAACAAAAAATCAAAAATTCCATCGAAGGGCCGAGCTCGCCGGATTTCACACAGATGTCGCCGGCCAAAATCCGAGGAGAGGGGATAAAAAATTTTGTGAGTTCTCTAGGCTATATTAGTATTCCAATGGTATAACTTTATTTTTAAAATGAATTTCGGGTGATTGCAGGCATAAACAATAGAGAACAAAATGCAAAGAATATGTATTGTTAGCTTGAAAAAAAATTGAGTTAGAAAGTTAGTTTTGTTAGTAGAACCAGAAATAACAATACCTAAGGACTACAATTCTCCGGTAACGGCGCCAAAAACTTGTTGGGAACTCACCCACGCGCGAAAACTTGTATATTATGGAAACGGATATGAAAATGAAGGAAACGGATTGCGCACGCAAGATCGTTCTCGTTTTAAATATTTATAACCGCAAGTGCACGGCGCGTTGTAGCGAGCCGGCAAGAACGAGTCGATCCGCAAGGAGTTGTGTAATTGGTATCGTGATTTAAGGTTCAACAAATTAATGAATGGTTGGTTTTGTTACAAAAAAAATACAAAAAGAATACGAAAACAAGAAACAAGGAAAACAAGTTTAAGGAAAGAATTATAATGGCTTGGCTTGGAAGATCGAATCGCGACGTTTACCTCTACACTCCTATGATCATGAGTTGTCCAGCCTTACTTTGATCCCGGCATGAAGAATGACTTGTCAACGCGGTTGCGGAGCACAAACCGTCAAATTCCGATATTCGCTGCAGAGCACGAAATGGGTCCTTTTGATCACTTACCGTTTGTATGTCTGCGCTTGGGGTATCAATACTAAACACAAGGTTTAGCAAGTATACCGCAACAACAAAAACACAAAGTGGTTAGTGAGAGCAAATGATTTTGGTGTTGAGTTTTCTATGTGTTTGTGATGGTATATCGTATATGAAAACAAAAGATTTTCAAGCAATTGATCACAAGATACGATATCCAAACTTAGCAAACTTAACACCAAATGGATTTTAACTTAAACATTGAAAATGAGGAAAAGGAATGAATACGGTATATGAGGAGGTTATAAGTAACCAAGTGTCAAAATACCGTATCATATTAATACATAAACACTATTTAGGTTAGAATCATAAGTTAAGCACATGAAACATAAAGAAGAGGTGGAGGAGGCAAAGCCTTTCATCTCACTTCCTCATCCAAACCACAACCAAAATAAAGATTAGTTAAACATGGTAATAGAAGCAAGTAATAAAAGAAAGTAAGAAAGAAACAACAATATATTATAAACACTTGAAGAAGGGGTACAATGTTTTAGTGATTTGTTCAAATTCCTTAATGAAGCTCTCCAAAGAGAGCTTCAAGAGAGAAGAAGAAGAAACCAATATGAAGCTCACCCACCATCAAGCTAAATCAAAAGAACAAACTAACAAAATATAAATGGGTATATACATGGTAGCCTCCTTCCCTTGCCCACTGGTCTGTATTTATAGGCTCAAAAGGAAAATAAACAAACAATAAAAATGAGCTGACGTGGCAGCAACCGAGGGACAGTGAAAAGATAGGATCATTTGGGCAAGATAGGGCCGAGCTCGCCGGTTTTGGGGGGCATGTGCTCGACCAAATTCCGAGCTATGGGGCTCGTGTTTGTAGTGTGGTCTTGTGTGCTCTCCACAATCACTCTGATGCTGTTTGCTTGGTCTAAAATAACCTGGTTTGTCTTTAGAGATTTGGAGGGAGACTTAGTGCTTTAACTCACATCAACACTTTTAGCAATAAATTCTCATTAATGCACATCACACCCATTGTGCCCATTTGCTAAACCCATTATGGTATGGGCAGCCCCCATGGTCCATGAGCTAAAGAGTTGTGTGTACACATGCATTGTGTTGGACCAAAATAATGTGCATGCTTTATTTGCAAAATGAACTCTTCGGATATCGGTCGGTTTTCTGTTCTGTTTGCAGTGTCGACTCCCAAATACTATGTCCGTGATATTAAGTGTGTTTCAGTGTTGTATCACGAATACCTGTAAACTGTAATTACTGAGCATACAATGATTAATAGCACCGATATATATCAAAATAGATAATGAATGGGCGGTACAAAAATGCAGTTTTCTGTGGTGAACAGGACCCAAGGGTTAAATAAAAGCGAAGCAATTGCATGTTCCTAACTCCATATCTCAATGGCATCTCCATGTTCTTCTCATTCCAATAGGGTAGAGATGTAACATCATCAAAGAACAAAGGTTCAAATAAAAGAGCAGTAATGGAAAAATCCTAGCTCCAGCTCGATGTTCCTTCTTGGTGCAGATTTGACGTTAAGGACCCAAGGGTCAAACAAAAGTGGAGTGACAGCATATTCCTAACTTCAGATCTCGATGGCAATATCTACAGCCTAAATATCATCTCCACGTTCTTTTCATTCCAATACGGTGGAGATGCAACGACATCAAAGACCAAAGGGTCAATAAAAGAGGAGTAATGGAAAAATTCTAGCTCTAGCTCGACGTTCCTTCTCGGTGTAGATGCGGGTCAAACAAAAGTAGAGTGACGACATATTCCTAGCTCCAGATCTCGATGGGAACATCTACAGCCTAGAGATCGTCTCCACGTTCTTTTCATTCCAGCAGGGCGCAGATGCAACGTCAATATGAACCAAAGGGTCAAAGCAAAAGCAGAGCAATGGCAATGTTCTAGTTCCAAACCTCGATGGAGATATATACAGTATAGAGGTCAAATGGATATCTACCCCTCTTCAGTAAAGAATTGGCACGACATCACCAAAGCAAAAGTGGAGTGACGGCAAAATCCTATCTCCAGATCTCGATGGCAACACCTAAGCCTAGAGATTATCTCGACGTTCCTCCTCATTCTAGCAGGGTGCAGATGTGTGATTCAAATAAAAGTGGAGTGAGGGCAAAATCCTAGCTCCAGACCTCGATGGCGATATATACAGCCCAGAGGTCATATGGATGTTTACCCTACTTCAGCAAAGAATTGGTGCGACATCATCAAAGCAAAAGCGAAGTGACGGCATATTCCTAGCTTCGGATCTTGATAGCAACATCTATAGCCTAAAGTCTATTGGATGTTATCCCACCCCAGAAGTGTGCAGTTATGACTCATCGGGGCTCCAAATCAAGCCTAAACTCAAGTAAAGTGCCACGGAAATACCTAACTTCTAATGTTAATGTAAATATTCCAACATAAGAAGACTACTTGAAGAAGTCTTGTCCTGCCTCAGAAGGGATCAGAGACACAACATACGCGGGGCTACTCAAGCAGCAACTTAAGGGACTGCATGTCGAGAATATATCAGTCAACACGACAGTACGATGGGCTTAACCCAGTACCACAAACCTGACAGACTCCTGTATCGAAAAGGGTTATCTATATTTCACGTTTGGATACACCTACGAGATCCTCTCGACTCGTAAGTAAAAACATCTTTATGAGACCCTCACGGCTCATAAAGGTGAAATGCCTTAGGCGATGGGAATATTAACTTATTTCCTAAGCCATTGTTGCCCTACAAGGAGGTCAAGACTGACTCTTATATACTATCCACGAGTCACATTCAACAATGTTGCATCCAATGAGGAGAAGAAGCCACTTACAAGTCCTCTTTACTCGTAAGCGGAAAATACTCTTATGATATCCTTATGACTCTCAAGAGAAAACACACTTAGGAGTCCTCACGACTTCTAAGGAGAAAATACACCTGTGAGATCCTCTCGACTCGTAAAGAGAAATATCTTTATGAGACTCTCATGGCTTATAAAGTTTAAAACACTTAGGCCACTGATCTAAACATGTTTCCTAAATCATCATTGCCATACAATGAGATCAAGACTGACTCTTTTACACTATCCACGGGCCACATTCGTCAAAGTTGAATGCCAATGAAGTGAATAAACCACTTACGGGTCCTCACGACTCGTAAAGAAAAAGATATACGAGTGACATACTTATGATTCACGGAGGCGATGGACACTTAGGAATCCTCATGATTTCTAAGGAGAATATGAACCTATGAGATCCACATGACTCATAGGGAGAAAACCCACTTGAGACCCATACAGCTCATGAAGATGGACAAAGGTTTAGGTGACAAAGTCCTAAACATGTCTCCTAAACCATCAATTCTATAGCATTGCATAACTTTGCACTACTTAACACACGTACATACCTACGTAGGCAAAGTAGTGGGGCATTTGTTCCCCCCAAAAATTTTGGCTCAAAATTTGCTGTTCCCTTTATAAAAATATAGGGCAGCCCCTACGTGTTAAACATGTGATCACTCTTATGCAAAGCATATAAGTAACGGCTTCATATAGGATTAAACTTTATGATAGTCTCCACATGTTAAACACGAGAGCATCCACGTGTTAAACACGTGAGTTCTCTTACCACATTCCTGTGGCAGCGCTCACATGAAAAACATGTAAGCGCCGCTTCCATATATGTATATGGCGGTGCTCACATGATAACACCTGAGAACCCCAATTTGAAATGCTTACATCTGATATAATTAAATTTTATGTGATAGAATTAAATTCTACTTGTGAAATATTTTCTCTGATCTTTCTCTAACAGAGAATTTTTGGATTTAAAATTTAATGGTCATAAAATTTCACCAATTAAACCATCTTATAGAATAAAATTTTATATTGGAAATATTTCCCTGATCTTTTTAAAATAAGAAAGATCTTCTCTGTTAAACAGAATTTAAATTCTATGGTTAGGAAAATATTTTCCTGATCTTGTTAAACAAATAAGATATTCATATGATAGAATTAAATTCTATATTAGGAGAATATTTTCCTAATCTTATTAAATAAACAAGATATTCATATGATAGAATTAAATTCTATGTTAGGAAAATATTTTCCTAATTTTATTAAAACAAATAAGAAATCTTCTCTGTTAAACAGAGAGCCTTTGGATTAAAGATTCAACGGTGAATATAATTCACCGGATCAATTTGTTTTGAGAAAATCTCTCATTGAGAGATCATGATTGATTTCATAATCAATCAAATTGATCTTAAAGATCAATTTGATTGATTATGAAATCAATCATGATCTCTCAATGAGAGATTTTCTCAAAACAAATTGATCTTTTCCTTCTCTTATAAATAAGAGCAAAGAGATTAAATCTTAAGAGAGGAGGAGACCCCCCATAACTTCCACAAAAAATAGATAATTTAATTCTCAATAAAGAAGAAAATCTTCCTCCTCTCGAACTCTATATAAAGAAAACATAGTGATAAAAATATCTCCATTTTACCCATCATATCATATCTAAGGGTTTAACCGTTCAAAAGAACTTAATTCTTTTTCTGGATCTGAGATACACAAGATAAGTTCTTATAGGTTGAGAATTTAATTCTCATTGGGAAGATCTGGTCCTTGAGAATCAAGGATTCAGGAAAGAACAAGACTGAAAAGAACGGTGATGAAAGAAGAACATGAAGAAGTAGGAGTTTATACTCCAGGAACTTATGTAACGACTCTGTTTCAGTTTATATAAAATTTGTTTAAAAGTTAATGTACAAATGGGGTATTTGCAATACTGTATATGCTATAAGTATTTAATTTGCTTTTAAATAGCAAGAAAGCACTTGTAGCTAATTGGTAAAGCCTTGTACTCCAGTGACATAGCCCTTGTGTTCGAATCACCTCAGCCATATAATATTTTTGCTGATTTTTCTTCTAATCTTTTTGGAAGCCCAAAAGATTACACATGCAAAACACGTAACAATTAAACTCAGATTAATCAAGCATGTACACTGAGATATATGAAACAGCACCAACACATGGCATTCATCCAAGCACCCCACCCTCTTCGTTGGTCAGCGAGATTGTGCAAGGGGCCGGCGCCGCCGGGTCCCCTCATAGGAAATGCCTCCAAAATTTGCACCCTAGTCCTTTGGCCTCCCCCCTTAACCCCAGTACTGTTTGTTTTTACTGATAATAAACAAAGAATTAAAATGATGCATTAATCCAAATTTTAATGCATTTAATTATCAATTTTAATACCCAAAACCCTAATTCTATCCTATAAATACCACACCACTCTTTAGCTTTCTCTATTACGAAATCTAGTATCAAAACTCTCAAAAAATATCTAAGTCCAAAAGTTGTACAAGTGGAGTTAGCCAAGGTCAAAGTTCCGGCGACATTTCAGGACAAATCCGGCGACGACGCGACTTCACGACGCCTTTGAAATCTTCCTCTACCTCCCCCCTCTATTCTCAAACTGTAAGTCCCCTCTCCCCTCCTACATTTCTAATCTAAAAGACTTTTCTTTTCAAAACTTGTCAGAATCGGAGTTACTCCGACCTCCGATTCTAATTTCTGTAAAAACTCAACTTTTTTAACCACAAATTAACCATCTATTCATATATTGTTTAGCAACAATTTGACCAAGTTTCAATCCAAAATTTAATGTTAAACAAATCCTATTTCACTTTTTCGTTAAAATACCACCAAGTTTACCTACGACATTGTTACTTCATTTTGCTCATACTACCTTTAAAAATTTCACGAGGTAATGACCTATCTAATCACAACACTCATCTTGACATAGCATGATATCTTTTGGAACAATATTTTATGGGACAATACAAATTTTACATTAAAATACCTTAAACTATCAAAAACCGTATTCTTTAGATTGTTTTAATTAATTCCGTACGATTAAGTCCTTACTACCCATTTTGGGGAATTCGATTTGGTTGGTACGGGATATCGTACATCCATCAGACTAGTAGGGCGAGATGCAGACCTCCTCACGGAGCATACGATCTCGATGGAACTTTTATTGAAAATTCTAAAGAAAACGTGATTTCTATTAATAAATAAATTTTATTTTTAATAATTGTATATATAGAAATATTAGCAAAATACCTATTTTAAATAGATAATATATTCCATGTTTTCTAAATCAAAAGATAAGAATCACAAGTTTCATGAAAACACCATCAAGAATCAATACAAGTCAAATTACATGAAAATATCATATACTATTCAAATTAGGTTTATATCCACTAGAATATCTCATCACTCTTAAAAATTATATCTATGAAAACCCTAAAGACGATAATTAAATACTTGAGGTTTATTTTTAAAATATATCAAAACTATTTTTTATAAAACCCCCTCAAATTATATTAAATTACAATAAGGACCCTAGTAAATATAGGTTTAAGGGGGACCGGTTCTCTTGAGCCTTAGGGTGCCGGAGAATTTGGGTCCTTACCTATTTAAGGTAGACAACTAAAATGGGGTTATCAATACGGTAATTGGCTTGGAAAAAGTCATAAATCATATCGTCCATGTGCAGGAGTTACCGATTACTCCAAAACTAATTCAGGAATTCAATTCATTTTAAAGTGTCTGACTCAGACAGAGTCTCAGTCTAATCTGAAATCAATCCATCCTTGAATACAATTCAAGTATAACTCCAATTCAACATGAATCCATTTATACCAGATACAATCTATATTAACATGAATTGATTTGACTGAACCATGGATATACATTGTTACATGACTAGTCGATTATATCCTTTCCGTTTACATGAACTACTGATATCATGGTTTCGGCAAGTCTTGCATCTATTAAATAAAACAATACATATCAATACAAAACATATTACGGGGTTTTAAAAGGGTTGACTCGTACGGAATGTGTTAGAAGTGGCACGAGATGGTCACTTTAAAACACCTAACCTGAATATCCGTTGCTGTTGTTCCATGGCTTAACGGTTCCTTGTGCTCCGTATATCATAGTCCACGGGGTAAGTTGGACTCCTCTCGTATACACTGGTATATTCTGTACCAATCTACAAACAACTGAGTTAACATAACAATCAAATATTATACAGTCATATTCTTTCTTATTTGTTTATTCTATTTCTACTTTTCTTTGGGACTTACCAAGCGATTGTTTGCTGACGATATTCCTTTCTCTTTTTTATTTAGAATGTTGTCGGGGGGATCCGATTCTCGGTACATAGACACCGGTTCAGACGACATGGAGCAGTTTGTAGAAGATTAAGAGCTCTAAACTCTTGTATATACTTTACTTTCAGTTCATGCCATTGTTTAAGCATTGCTTTCCATTTTTGTATTTACATTTTTAGTTGTATTGTAAAGAAATGTTTAATAAATAAAATTTGTTGTTCAATTACATCTCTTGTTATTTTTCTTGTGTATTTTATTATATTGCTTATTTTCGCTTAGCGTGTTTACATCTGAGTAAATACGTCGCGTGACCCGCCACGTCCCCTTGTCCGTACACGTGGAAGCGGAGCATGACTGGTTTTGTTGGCGGCCCATGCAGGTCAGTGCTGCATGGAACCCTACCATGCAAGTCAGTTCTGCATGGAAACCTAAGCAATATAATACAAAAATTACAAGACTCAGCAACTAAATATTCTTTATATTTCATAATCTTTGAATCTATCCTAACCCTATTTTTCTTTCAAGGTTATGGATTCTCCCAACAACATGAGTACAAACTTCAACAATACACCACCACCTCTTCCACTTACGCCTACCATTGTAGCTCCGATCAACGAGAAGACAGTACTGCTCGAGGCAATAAAGAGCCCCTTGGAGGAACAGCAGGAGCAGACTGCTATTCTAATGAATCATCTAGAAGCGGAAGCACCTAGAGTGAAGCAATTTCGGACACTACATCCAAAGCAATTTTCTGGAAAGTGAGCCCTTTGGAAGCTGAGGAATGGGCTCAATCAATTGAAGACGATCTAGCAGTAGCACAAGTGCCAGACATTGCTGGATAAGAGTTGCGAAGCTGCACTAACCGATAATGCCCGAGTATGGTGGAAGGCGGAAGAAAGCCGTCTTGCCCAGCCGATTGAATGGAAGACATTTCGCGACATGTTTGACGCGAAGTATTTTCCGGAGACTACCCGACTCGACATGGAGCAGTAATTCATTCACTTACAAAAAGGCTCTATGTAGAGAAAATCAGTGGAAGAGTATGATACCGAGTTCACCATGTTGAACAGGTAAGATATGTTTTAATAGTCGATTATCTAATATCACATACTGCACAGCTAACACAAGACCGTAACAGGTTCTCGGCACACCTTATTCTGACTGCTGAGATCAAGACCAAACGATTTCAGCAGGGGTTGGACCAGGAAATCCAAGCTGCTCTAGCTACAGGGATTTTCCCAACCTATGACCTAGCTCTGAAAGCTTCCCGTCGATACGAGGCAGTAGTGAAGAAGAAGGGCAGACCTCACTCTATCGGTGTGAAGCGCCCTGCTACTCAGATAGCAGGAGGAGCCTCTTCCAGGCCACCTTTTGTACCGAGGAGACCGAGAGTACCATTCAACCGGCCCAGTCCAGACTTTTGCATATATTGCAGGAGGGATGGACACCTGGAAAACAATTGCAGGCATGCTAATAACCTTTGCTTAGTCTGTGGCTCACCCACACATGATATTGGGTCTTGTCCTCGTAGACTCAATCCAAATCCTGCGCCCAAACCAGCAATCACCTTTCAGCAGCGGCCAGCTATCCAGGCACCTGCACCACGTCTTGCTCTCCCTGCTCCACCTCCTCGTTGACCGACTGCACCTCCTCCTCGTCAGTTCCATCAAGCATAAAGGAACCTATCTCAAGGACAAAGGAACGGACAGAGGAATGCTCCTCCAGCAAGGAGGAATGTAGCGAGGCGACAGGCTTTCACAATGACTGTGGAAGAGGCTGAAGCCACAGTCCAAGTCATCACTGGTAACCCTTTTTTTCAAGATTTCTTTCAATCATTATACATATCCATATATCTTTTGCTATACCTAAAACCTATCCCATATAACTTAGATACAATCTTAGTAACCTCGCTTTCTGCACTAGCACTCTTCGATACTGGAGCATCTCATTGCTTTATATCGCAATGGTTCGTCTGAACTCATGCGATTCCAGTCTGTAGGGTTCCTAGGCACACTCAAAAGGTTCTACAAGGGATCAACCATGCCAAAATCAAATTTTTCCATGTGCCGAGAAACCCTAATTGAGATCGTTAACTAGAGGTAAGGCGAAAGCATGCAAGTTAACTACTTTAACTACAAGTGAAAGGGATTACAACCTTTGTAGATCCGGTCCTCCACTTCTTTAGCTCCGTGTTGACATCCTTCCGCTGCGTTCATCGGGATCCCGGACTCTAGCGTTGGTTTCATCGGAGAAATGAGCGGGCTAGGTCGTTGACTTCAATGCCGAAGATGATCTACGTCGAGGCAACTCAAACTCAAGCTCCATCTTCACTAGGTCATGAAACTTGTGAAGATAACACCATATACAACATGGCAAGTGGTAGAGGATGAAGAAATAGGAAGTGGGTTCACTTTGGATTTGGATTTCTCACTTGATTTCAACATTTGAAATTTTCTAGCAAGCTTTCTTCACTTCATCAAGAAGAAGAAGAAGAAGGAAAGAAAAATGAATTATCAATAATAGAAAATTCAAGTGAAGACTTATCATAATGCAACCATGGGTAAGTAAACTCATGTAGAGAGCAAACCATAGTTTAGGTAATGGTTAGGTTTAAAAACAAAACAAAAATGGTTTAGACTTTTCAAAGATGCTAGAAAACATCATGAAGCTTCTAGCAAATAACAAAGAAAGCCACCATTTTGTTTTTACAAAATAAATAAAGAAAATAAAACCCTAACCATTAACTAAACATGGTGTAAATCATACACATACCCAAGTTTGCATGTATCATCAATCATGATACAAACTAGTGCACAAACATATATCACATATACAACTTGTGCATATCAAGTGAGAAAATCAATCTTAAGTGAACAATACTAATCAATGTAAAGTAATATATCCAATATATAATTATACATTAAATCATTAAATCAACACTTAATTTAATGATCTGGACATACTGCATATAACCGACTAATATCAAGTGTATCAATATATCGAATCAACATTTGATTCGGTAACCCGGCTATATCTTATATAACCGTCCGATGATACAAATCGCGAGAATAGAATTCAGTATCACATACTGGTATTATTCTCGGTCCCGCACATATCTCATATGCGCTCCTATTTCGTTTCGCTTGAGCCAGGAAACCTCTGTGTAGGACTCTAAAGACTCGTCAATACACCGGCAGTAGGTGATGATCATATCAAACATCCACAAGCCGCAAGCGGTCTGTTAAACGTAACGGCCACCCGGGTATTGAGCGATCAGAAGATCAACGAGCAAGCCCGCTCACACTCCTGTGAATCCAACCAGTAACACTTACCGTACAGTCCGGTCTGTTCGTCTGATATGTCGCATATCTCGCCTAGGGGTGGTAAACGTCAGACCCCAATAGCTCGATAAGTCATGCCGATGTAAGGTCCATAACAAGCACGAAACTACTGATAACACTTACCAGTAAATCAGTGCAACCTTGGCCAGGGATTTCCAGTTATGGCCAGCCGAGCATAGCGCAACATCAACCCCCAATACCGGGAGAGACGAATCCCCTCCTATCGCTCATTGCCTCCATGTGAATCGGGACTGTACCCAAAAACCACCTGTTTGCACGACTCAGTAGAGCTATGGTAGGGTGGAAATTAAAGCACAGTGGGAGACACACAAGACTCTATGACGATCTCGGGTCAACAAACTAAACTGTACCAGTGTCACCAGAGAACTGCCATCTGACGTGACGTATAATACCATCTAGGAGTTCTCGGCGAGTCCGTTCAGTGTACCCAGTCACCACTGAGCACCCGCATACCATCTCTGATGTCAAACACCAATGGATATGGGATCATCCATCGCCCATCACATGGGTCGAGAAGATATACGCTAGTCTACTCTGGAATATCGATGCCCCGTCTCGATATTCCCACGACTAGGAACATTGAAGGATGTACTCATGGACTACCCAGGCCCCACTAGTATGATCTGCATCATAGTCCTGGAAGTCGAGCACATATCCTAAGGGCTTTATCAACATGTAACAGAGAGACAGAAAGTATACATGTTAAGATAAAGAGCAACCAGATAGCGTACTATCATGTCGAGCAAGAAAAGTCCTACCTATATATGTCCCAGCATCCACTACAATATACATCCTATGTACAGTAATGGCCTCTAGGGCATACATATAACTAACAATCTCCCACTTGCACCAGGGCCATCTGTAGCAGTGGTTGCAGTATCTCATACTCAACCATCCCATAATAGTCTCTCTCTTGGAAAAGGCCTTTGTGAGTAGATCCACCGTGTTGTCCTCTGAGTCTACTCTCCTAACCTCGATCACCCTAGAGATCAACTATCTTCATGATCAGGTGATGCTGCCTCAGATTATGTCTGGGTCATTGAAGGGACCGGGGTTCCTGGGCCAAAGCCACACTTCCATTGTCTCACAATGGTAGGAACCTAGTTTATCTCATGAACTAATATACACCCAAAAAGCCTCTTTGGTAGTATCTTTGATAGCAATGTCACCAGCCTTTATCGTCTAGTCTGCCACGGTATCTAGCTTGGAACTTTTCCAACATACCGTCCCTCCACTGAGGATAAAGACAATGCCTGCGACTGTCATGCAGTCTTCCTTATCACCCTGGAACCTTTCCAGTGATTCTCCCGAAGATCCATTGATACCATCTCACTACATCTAGTGAGAATCCTAATATCCATTTAGATCTATCTCATAGATCCAAAACCCAGGATTTAGGAAGTATCACTTTTATCCTATACGAAGAATCTTTGTGATAAGCGGAGATTGACCGTGCGTAGCATAGGAAACTATTTTCCTATCAAGAGTATGTTGTCCACGTACAATACGAGGATGACCACCTTACTCTCTACTACCCTTTTGTATATACAAGGTTCATCTACTATTTTGATGAAATCAAACTCTTTGACTACCACATCAAAACAGATGTTCCAACTCCGCGATGCTTGCTTTATCATGTAAAGCAATTTGCACACGTTTTCGCTGCTCCCACTGTTTACGAAGCCCTCTGGCTGTGTACTTATAGACGTTTTCTTTTAAATCAGTATTTAGAAAAATAGTCATGACACCCAACCACCAGATATCGTAGTTATGGTATGTAGCAATGGAAAGTAAGATCTGGATGGACTTAAGCACAGCCACTGGAAAAGGTTTTATCATTATCCACGCCTGGTCGATGATGAAAACCTTTAATAAATCTAGCTTTGAAAGTCTCAACTTTTCCATCTACACCAAGTAATCTTCTCAAGATATACTTGCTCCTGATGGGGATTTAACCCTTCAGATATAGCATCCAAAGTCCATACTTTGTTGGTGTACATGGATTCCATCTCAGATCGCTAAGCATCCAGCCATTCTTACAGAGTCCCCACTCTTGATGGCTTGCTCGAAACTAGTTGGGTCATCATCTCATGATGCAATCCTCGCTTCCACTGTCATCGAGAAACCAAAGTATCTCTCAGGCAGGTGAGGATCCCTGCTAGATCGGCGGAGAGGCTGAGGTTCGTTGGGGACTATTGAATCCTTTGGTTCCATCAAATCATCAGTTGTAGTTTGTATAGCTGGAACTACTTCCAGTTCTACAGAACTGACCTTTTCTCGATCTTGTCCGGATTTTGCTTTTGACATAGGCCGGACAATCCCAAATCTTAACTTGCTTAAGAGATGGGTTCTTCCCATACCATATTTTATATGGACTGGTAGGCCCTGATTTGATTCGAACCCAATTCAATAGGTATGCAGCTTCTCAAGTGCATAACCCCCAAAAGGAAACAGGTAACTCAGTAATACTTATCATAGAGCACACCATATCATATAGGGTGTGATTGCTCCGCCCCGATACACCGACGTGCTATGGTGTATACGGAGGAGTAATGCTGAGAGAGAGAATCTCATTCTCCTTTTGAATAGTCCAGGAATTGCATGCACAAGTGTTCTCCTCCTTGATCTTATCATAGGACATAATACTTATACCCGGTTTTTGGTTCTCTACTTCTAACTCATATTCTGTGAATATCTCAAAAGCTTCGGACTTATGTTTCAACAGGAACATATGGCTGAATCTTGAGAGATCATCCGAGAATGTAATGAAGTATAAAGAACCGGTCCTGGCATGTATAGACAGGGGACCTTACATACATCATCATGTATCAGTCCCAAGAGTTTACTAACTCTTTCTCTGTTTCCAATAAACAGAGCTATGGTCATCTAATCTTTGTAACATGACTGGCAAGTTTCACAAGATGTAAATTCAAACTGATTTAAATATGCATCTAAAATGTAACTTAAGCTAGTCGGGTCACATTGATATGACCTAGTCTACAATACCTCAAGAAGGAATCGTTCATTTCTGAACTCTTCTTCTTGTGTGTGTTCTGTATACTAGGAACTGTAGTTTGATTTAGAACGTCAATGCTTTTAGATAACGTGCCTGAACCGATCAACTTTTGAAATAGGAAATGTTCAAAATATTCTCCAACAATACAAAATTATATCCTTCTTTAATAAATAAAGAGATTGATATGATTTTGTATATCAGGTTCGGTATCTAATAACATTCGTTCAGAATCAATGTATTCTGATAATACAGGGTGATAGTGACCAACAGACTTGGCTGCAACACTTGCACCGTTTTCTGTCTCATGAAACTTATCATCCGTTCTCAGTTCTCTACCTGTCTTTAGCCCATGTAACAGATTACATATGCGGGATCCTGATCCGGTATCTAATACCCAGGACGTAGAGGATACAGAGAAACAGTTCTTTGTAATGAACACACCCGAAGAAGATGCATCATCATGCACTTTCTTCATTTAGACAGCACGGGAAATCTGGTATCCCCTAATTCCTGCTCTGTCTTATAACAATTATAAGTTGGAGCGGGACCAACGTTCCCCAGCTCAGTATAACAAGCGGGTCCGGTCAATACATCCATATTATTATCTTGATTAAGACGTGATATGGTCGCTACCTGGAGAGAGAGAGAAGAAAACACTCTGCGTGCGCTCTTGCAAGATTAGAATGGTTATATATTTTATCTAATCAGGATGGCTCCCACTGTTTTTATCAAATCTTCCTTCAAACCCTAAAAGGAAAGACTAGCCGGGATTAATTACACTCTACAAGTTCGCCAATCTTTCAGCCAGGCCAGTGTCGGTACTTTGAGGAAGGTTCCCCGTGCTTTCGCACGGACCTAATTACAATAAACCTCGTTTTCCCAGGGGCGTAACCCCATTGACACCTTTCTACACACCTACTTGATCGGCTAATTGTAAAGTGCAAAACTCTCCCACGGGTAACAATTACTCGCAGTGGGTATCGGGATCCAACTGTTTCATAGAAGGTATGCAATCTCATTGCAAATTTCAACACTTGAAACTCCCGATAAAGGTTTTTACCCCTAGCACTTATGACCTTAACTATGGTCAACAAATCATAAGTACTAGTCAAGTTCTACCCGTCATTTCGTGATTAATTAGACCCACCAACATGACCCTTAACTAAGGTCAACAAAGTCACGCGACTGTCCTAACTAATCGCATCATATGCGGTGTAGGAAGACATCACTTAGCTACCGTACACTGTGCCTTAACTAAGGTCAACAAACACAGCACGAATACTAAGTACTCTACTTCCTAAAATGACGGAGGGTTGCAGATGGTTTTTAAGAAAACCTTTAACGCTTTGAACTTGATCTCGTTGCGGAATCAAATGGATTTTAAATGGAGTGTTTTTAAGGCTTTTCTATTTTTGCTAAAGGGGTCACTCCCGGTGAAGGGATCGTCGACCCTTTCCTCATCGAATAAGATGCAGGATATATCATATATACCGCTGTGCAAAGCAAAAACTATAGAAGCAATCAAAAGACAAACCGAGGGTTGTAGCATCTGCTAATTATTGCTAAAGAGGTCACTCTCGGTGAAGGGATCTCGGCTCTTTCCTCGTCGAATAAGGTGCTGGATGTTCTACAAGGAACCCCGCTACGCAAAGCAACAAGTAGAGCTACCTGATTTTTGCAATTCGATTCCACAACATCTTTTAGGTTTATTTTCTTTCATTAATCTCATTAATGAATGTCCCATCATTTAAGTCCACCTAAACATCACAAATAAATACAACGTACACTTATGCCATCCGCATTCGCCTCGATGTCCCGTCTGCACCATTAGGTTAGGTAACTAACGGCAGAGCGGGGCAGGGCTAGCACGGGTGTAAAACATAAGCAACGTCTATATAATATATCATATATACTATATACAATATCAATCTGAACATATCACATGATCACATCACAGATAACGCAGCAGAAAATATCATATGAAATATTGGATATACTAGGACGTCCGTGTTTTATTTTGAGCCTGTATAAAACACGGATTCCACGGTCGTGATGAATAGCCAATCCCACACCCCTAGACCCCTACGAGAGCGGCAAGCAACCCTACCAATTCTAGAGTTAGGAGACCCTGACTCGACTCCTCGAGATGGTCTCCCACTGGACCCTAGAACCCGGTTACTTGTGCTCCCCTCCTTGGGTCTATCCTAATGCGGAAAAGTAAATAATATACATCAACGGTGACATCTTCCGCAACCTGGAAGTGCTCCAATAAAAGAATATTACATACAAGTTTTTTACATAAATGAAATTTAAAAAACACTCGTCTCACATAAAAAAAAAACCCGGCTATTCAAACACGACGATCCAATATAACATATCCAGCAACACATAACATCACATGTCATCAACGTAAGTAAATATGCTCATCCCAATTGTCGTTGACATATGGCAACGAAACCGGCGATATCACATATTACACTTACGGTCGCAGAAAAGAAAGTATAAAACTACAACAGTTGGAATCCGCAAACTCCTCAGACATCGCATGCCCAACCAAATGAATTCCTTAGACATCGCATGCCTAACAATTATAAACCCCGCATTTTAGTCTCATTATCGAAAACACTTTTCAATATCAAGTCGGGCAATTCAACAAGATTCTCGGCATCCTGAACGAATGCTCGTCGCAAACTTTAGTAGACGGCCGCACCCTCGATACCATCGACGAAGTGCACTAAGGCGGAACACCGTTGCCGCGAGCACCCGAACGGATGCTTTTTGCTACGAGGTTCTCCTACAGTCACTTGGTCGGGGCTATGGGGCGTGGCTATCTATTAAGTTTACCCGGCGAGTATCCGCGTACGCTACATGATTGCAACGGACTTCTGATCACATCAAAATTCCGTGGCAACCAATCAAGTGAGACTAGAGTGCTAGATTTATAACATTCAAATCAGTTATCTCATAACTATTGTGGATTCCAAATATTGTACCACATTCCAGATAATTAGACAATGTTAAATTTTCCGATCGAATAATCAAACACCCAAGTTTTCCCGAAAAGCTCAACACATGAAATAAGTTTAAAAACATTCACTTCATGCTACAGTACCAACGGTCCAGCCGTAGAAGGGTCAAGCCAACGCCTCACATGTGGCACGCCGTACTGCCCCAAACCCTAAGATTCAAAGGGCAGTTCAAGACGGTCACATAATCGAGTTAAGGTTTGTTGTCTTCAAGAGGGTCCATCGCGTTAGTTGCACTACTTAGAACGTCCTTAAACTACGGAAAAATCCAACACTTGGAAATTTCCCGGCAGGGGAAAAAGTGGGTATTTATATCCGGTCGAACTTTTTAACACGTTCTAAAATTACCCGGAAAAAACATAAACAAAATTAAACAATCCGATCGAAATATCGAGTCCCCAAAACAACCCAGAAAACTCAACTGTTGAGTAAAAATTAAAAATACCCAGAAAACACAGGAATTACAGACGGGAATTACTGTGCAAACCGTGATAAAAGATTCATCTTTATGGCCACGGAACCGCCGCGCAAGCCAGGGTGGGGCTGCGGTTCCGCGGCGCAATTGTCGACTTAGGGTCATGTTCTCCACAGTAATTCCTAAAAAAACCTGCTTAATTTTCTGAGAATTTTTAATTCACAAAAATCACAGTTTTGAAAAAATTTACAGAGAAGGGTTTCGATTGGGGTTTCGGGGTTCGATCGGGTTTCAAACTTCGTCTATACTTCGTCTAAAGCTCTAGCTAGGCTCTGATACCACTGTAGGGTTCCTAGGCACACTCAAGAGGTTGTACAAGGCATCAACCATGCCAAAATCAAATTTTTCCATGTGCCGAGAAACCCTAATTGAGATCGTTAAATAGAGGTAAGGCGAAAGCATGCAAGTCAACTACTTTAACTACAAGTGAAAGGGATTACAACCTTTGTAGATCCGGTCCTCCACTTCTTTAGCTCCGTGTTGACGTCCCTCCGCTGCGATCATCGGGATCCCGGACTCTAGCGTTGGTTTCATCGGAGAAATGAGCGGGCTAGGTCGTTGACTTCAATGCCGAAAATGATCTACGTCGAGGCAACTCAAACTCAAGCTCCATCTTCACTAGGTCATGAAACTTGTGAAGATAACACCCTATACAACATGGAAAATGGTAGAAGATGAAGAAATAGGAAGTGGGTTCACTTTGGATTTGGATTTCTCACTTGATTTCAACACTTGAAATTTTCAAGCAAGCTTTCTTCACTTCATCAAGAAGAAGAAGAAGAAGAAGGAAAGAAAAATGAATTATCAATAATAGAAAATTCAAGTGAAGACTTATCATAATGCAATCATGGGTAAGTAAACTCATGTAAAGAGCAAACCATAGTTTAGGTAATGGTTAGGTTTAAGAACAAAACAAAATTGGTTTAGACTTTTCAAAGATGCTAGAAAACATCATGAAGCTTCTAGCAAATAACAAAGAAAGCCACCATTTTGTTTTTACAAAATAAATAAAGAAAATAAAACCCTAACCATTAACTAAACATGGTGTAAATCATACACATACCCAAGTTTGCATGTATCATCAATCATGATACAAACTAGTGCACAAACATATATCACATATACAACTCGTGCATATCAAGTGAGAAAATCAATCTTAAGTGAACAATACTAGTTAATGTAAAGTAATATATCCAATATATAATTATACATTAAATCATTAAATCAACACTTGATTTAATGATCTGGTCATACTGCATATAACCGACTAATATCAAGTGTATCAATATATCGAATCAACATTTGATTCGGTAACCCGGATATATCTTATATAACCGTCCGATGATACAAATCGCGAGAATAAAATTCAGTATCACATACAGGTATTATTCTCGATCCCGCACAAATCTCATATGCGCTCCTATTTCATTTCGCTTGAGCCAGGAAACCTCTGTGTAGGACTCTAAAGACTCGTCAATACGCCGGCAGTAGCTGATGATCATATCAAACACCCACAAGCCGCAAGCGGTCTGCTAAACGTAACGGCCACCCGGGTATTGAGCGATCAGAAGATCAATGAGAAAGCCCGCTCACACTCCTGTGAATCCAACCAATAACACTTACCGTACAGTCCGGTCTGTTCGTCTGATATGTCGCATATCTCGCCTAGGGGTGGTAAACGTCAGACCCCTGTAGCTCGATAAGTCATGCCGATGTAAGGTCCATAACAAGCACGAAACTACTGATAACACTTACTAGTAAATCAGTGCAACCTTGGCCAGGGATTTCCAGTTATGGCCAGCCGAGCATAGTGCAACATCAACCCCCAATACCGGGAGAGGCGAATCCCCTCCTATCACTCATTGCCTCCATGTGAATCGGGACTGTATCCAAAAACCACCTGTTTGCACGACTCAGTAGAGCCGTGGTAGGGTGGAAATCAAAGCACAGTGGGAGACACACAAGACACTATGACGATCTCGGGTCAACAGACTAAGCTGTACCAGTGTCACCAGAGAACTACCATCTGACGTGAGGTATAATACCATCTGGGAGTTCTCGGCGAGTCCGTTCAGTGTACCCAGTCACCACTGAGCACCCGCATACCATCTTTGATGTCAAACACCAATGGATATGGGATCATCCATCTCCCATCACATGGGTCGAGAAGATATACGCTAGTCTACTCTGGAATATCGATGCCCCGTCTCGATATTCCCACGACTAGGAACATTGAAGGATGTACTCATGGACTACCCAGGCCCCACTAGTATGATCTGCATCATAGTCCTGGAAGTTGAGCACATATCCTAAGGGCTTTATCAACATATAACAGAGAGACAGAAAGTATACATGTTAAGATAAAGAGCAACCAGATAGCGTACTATCATGTCGAGCAAGAAAGTCCTACCTATATATGTCCCAGCATCCACTACAATATACATCCTATGTACAGTAATGGCCTCTAGGGCATACATATAACTAACACAGTCACACTGCTCGTGTCTAGCTGGAAAGTCAGTTCAGGGAACGACGTTCTAAAGGAAACAATGGGATACGACCTGTATCCAGTAGTCGCCTGCAGTAGAGAATTCTATGCTGGCTTCAAGGTGCTGGACATACTGAACTTCGATGTAGTTTTGGGTATGGATTGGTTAGGAACATTCTATGCTACCATCGACGGTCGTCAAAGGAAGGCGGTGTTCAAGATTCCAGAGCATCCAGTCTTTTATTTCGAGAGTGGCGTCCATGCCTTGGAGCCTAGCACATACAAAGCAAAACCGAAGAAGGCAATGATTGCAACTCTACAAGCGGAAAAAGACAAGCCAGAGGTAGTTTGAGAGTTCGACGATTTATTTTCTAAAGACATATCAGGTTTGCCTCCTGATCGAGCTCTTGAATTCAGAATTGATTTAGTACCTGGAGCACAACCGGTGATCAAAGCACCATACCGATTAAGTACAGAATGTTTGAAGAAGGTTCGTACTTAACTGGACGAACTTCTACAGAAAGGATGGATTCGTCCTAGTATTTCAAGGGGATCTCCAGTTTTACTTGTGAAGAAGAAGGAAGGTTCATACAGAATGTGCATTGGTTATAAAGTTTTGAACGAAGTCACGATAAAGAACAAGTATCCACTACCGCGAATTGACGATATGTTTGATCAGCTAAGTGAGTCTTGCATTTTATCAAATTTAGATCTTCGTTCGGGTTATCATCAGCCGAAGGTCAAAGAGTCTGATGTTCCGATGACGGCATTCAGGACTCTGTATGGACATTATGAGTTTCTCGTAATGCCATTTTTGAGTGACCAATGCACCAGCCATATCCATGAACCTAATGAATCAAGTTTTCCGAGAGTGCCTCGATAGGTTCGTTGTCATATTCATCGACGACATCCTGGTATATTTAAAGAATCGGAAAGAGCACACTGAACATTTACAAATTGTCCTGGAGATTTTGCGACAGCATCAACTTTATGCCAAGTACAGCAAGTGCAAGTTTTGGCTATAACAAGTCGGATTTCTCGGACATATCATTTCAGGTGAAGGAATCTCTGTAGATCCAGCTAAAGTAGCAGCAGTAAGCGAATGGACGACACCAACGATAGTGAAGGACATTCGAAGTTTCTTGAGATTAGAGGGATACTACCGCAGATTTATTGAAGGAATTTCGAAGATTGCAACACCCCTGACCAAGCTCACGCATAAAGATGAAGAATTCGTGTGGTCAGAAGCATGCAAACAAACTTTCGTGGAACTCAAGTCAAGATTGACATCAGCACCTATTCTCGTAATACTGGACCAATCTGAAGGTTTCGTAGTGTATTGTGATGCATCCAGTAAGGGATTAGGATGTGTTCTACATCAGCACGGTAAAGTTGTAGCTTATGCATCAAGACAGCTGAAGGTTCATGAGTGCAACTATCCGACGCATGATCTGGAGTTGGCAGCCATTATCTTTGCCCTTAAGATTTGGCACCATTATCTTCTTGGAGAACGGATAGATATTTACAGAGACCACAAAAGTCTGAAGTATGTGTTTACTCAGAAAGAGTTGAATATGCGGCAGAGAAGTTGGTTGAACTTAGGGCGAACTTCGACATCAACCTACAATATCATCCAGGGAAGGTGAATGTAGTACCTGATGCACTTAGTCACCAACCACTATCAATGTTGCCGCACAGTGGAAGCTACAGCAAGATTTGCATCGGATGGAGATAGAAGTGGTCATGCCAGTTAACGCTTCAAGTTTGATGAACTTACAAGTTCAATCTACTATTGTCAATCAGATCAAAACAGCTCAAGTACGTGATGCCAGGTTGCAAAAGATCAGAGAACAAGTAGAAAGTGGACATAGAACAGACTTCATCATCCATGAAGACGGATCTTCGAGATACGGCTGTAGATTGTGTGTACCACAAGGTTCTGTTCGGGAGGAGTTAATGAAAGAAGCTCACAGCTCTCCCTGTGCAGTACATCCTGGTGGTACAAAGATGTACAAAGATCTACGCCAACATTACTGGTGGCATGGAATGAAGCGTAAAGTAGCCAGAAGCGTCGTTAAATGTTTGGTGTGTCAGCAAGTAAAAGCTGAAAAATACAGGACTGCTGGTTTACTTCAACCGTTACCTATTCCAGAATGAAGGTGGCAACACATCACCATGGATTTCGTGACTGCTCTTCCTCGCAGCACGAAAGGTAACGATGTGGCATGGGTTATTCTGGATTGACTCATAAAGTTGGCTCACTTTATTCCCTTTCGAGTCGGCCAATCTACCAAGACATTAGCAAAGAAGTACATGGAGGTATGAATCTAAATAAGATTTAAACTCTTCATAGTATACTATCTCTGATACCCATGAACTCATGCAGGAGATCGTGAGATTACATGGAGTACCAGTTTGTATTGTCTCTAATCGTGATACCAGATTCCGATCGTAATTTTGGCAGAGTCTGCAAGCTAGGTTGGGAACAAATCTGAACTTTAGTACAACTTATCATCCACAAACAAATGGTCAGTCTCAGCGAACGATTCAGATCCTTGAAAATATGCTAAGAGCTTGTATGCTAGATTTCGGAGGATCGTAGGAAGATCACCAACATCTTGCGGAGTTTTCATAAAACAACAGCTACCAAGCAAGTATTGGAGTGGCACCCTTTGCAGTGCTCTATGGAAGGAAGTTTCGATCACCATTAAGTTGGGACGACATCGGAGATAGAGAACTCCTTGGACCTGAGATAATAGTAGTAACAGTGAATGTGGTTCGCACTATCAGGAAGAGAATGCGCATAGCCCAAGACCGACAGAAGCACTGGGCCGATGCAAAGCGCCGTCACTTGGAGTTCCAACCGGGAGATCATGCTTTTTTAAAGATCTCACCAAACCGTGGAGTGATTCGCTTTGGAAGGTGGGGTAAGTTAAGTCTGAGATACATTAGACCGTTCGACATACTCGAACGAGTGGGAGAAGTGACATCGTTTGGCACTTCCACCCTCATTAGAACGAGTGCACAATGTGTTCCACATATCCCAACTCAGAAGGTATGTGAGTGACCCCAGTCATATCCTTGATCACTCTGAGCTCACTATACAGGAGGATCTATCTTATGAGCAACAACCCGTTGAAATCCTTGACAAAAAAGTGAAGTCACTTCTGAACAAGGAAGTAAACTTGGTTCGGGTGATGTGGAGAAAAGACACACCAGGAGAATCAACATGGGAAAGAGAAGACAACATGCGTGCAGGATACCTTCACTTGTTTGTAAATTAGTCATTAAATAATTGTAAATTTTGAGGACAAAATTTTTATAAGGAAGGTAGAATGTAACGACTCTGTTTCAGTGTACAGAAAATTTGTTTAAAAGTTAATATACAAATGGTGTATTTGCAATTCTGTGTATGCTATAAGTATTTAATTTGCTTTTGAACAGCAAGAAAGCACTTGTAGCTCATTGGTAAAGCCTTGCACTACTGTGACATAGTCCCTGTGTTTGAATCCCCTCAGCCACATAATATTTTTTCTGATTTTTCTTTCAAACTTTTTGGAAGTCCAAAAGTTTACACGTGCAAAACACGTAAAAATGAAAACTCAGATTAATCGAACATGTGCACTGAGATATATGAAACGACACCAACACGTGGCATTCATCCAAGCACCCCACCCCTTTCGTTGGCCGGTCAGATTGTGCAAGGGGCCGGCGCCGCCGGCCTCCCGTAGGAAATGCCTCCAAAATTTGCACCCTAGTCATTTGACCTCCCCCCTTAATCCCAGTACTGTTTGTTTTTACTGAAAATAAACAGAGAATTAAAATGAGGCATTAATCCAAATTTTAATGCATTTTTATTCTCAATTTTAATACCCAAAACCCTAATTTTATCCTATAAATACCACACTACACTTTAGCCTTCTCTATTCTGAAATCTAGTCTCATAACTCTCAAAACATATCTAAGTCTAAAAGTTGTACAAGTGGAGTTAGCCAAGGTCAAAATTCCGGCGATATTTCAGGACAAATCAGGCGACGACGCGACTCCATGTTGCCTTCGAAATCTTCCTCTACCTCCCCCTTCTGTTCACAAACTGTAAGTCCCCTCGCCCTTCCTACATTTCTAATCTAAAAGACTTCTCTTTTCAAAACTCGTCGGAAGCGGAGTTATTCTGACTTCCGATTCTAATTTCTTTAAAAACTCAACTTTTCTTAACCACAAATTAACCATCTATTCATATATTGTTTAGCAACCATAAAAAAACAATTTGACCAATTTTCAATTCAAAATTTAATATTAAACAAATTCTATTTCACTTTTTCGTTAAAATACCACCAAGTTTACCTACGACATTGTTACTTCATTTTGCTCATACTACCTTTAGAAATTTCATAAGATAATGACCTACCATATCACAACACTCATCTTGACATAGCACGATGGTTTTTAGAACAATATTTTGTGGGACAACACCAATTTTACATTAGAATAGCTTAAACTATCAAAAACCGTATTCTTTAGATTGTTTTAATTAATTCCATATGATTAATTCCTTATAACCCATTTTGGGGAATCCAATTTGGTTGGTATGGGTTATCGCACATCCATCGGACTAGCAGGACGGGATGTAGACCTCCTCACGGAGCATACAATCTCGATGGAATTTTTATTACAAATTCTAAGAAAACGTGATTTCTATTAATAAATAAATTCTATTTTTAATAATTATATATATAGAAATATTATCAAAATACTTATTTTAAATATATAATATATTCCATGTGTTCTAAATCAAAAGAAAAGAATCACAAGTTTTATGAAAACGCCATTAAGAATCAATACAAGTCAAATTACATGAAAATACCATATACTATTCAAATTAGGTTTATATCCACTAGACTATCTCATCCCTCTTAAAAATTACATCTATGAAAACTTTAAAAACGATAATTTAATACTTAGGTTTATTTTGAAAATATATTAAAACTATTTTTCATAAAACCCTCTCAAGTTATATTAAATTACAATAAGGACCCTATTAAATATAAATTTAAGCTGGACTGGTTCTCTTGAGCCTTAGGGAGCCGGAGAATTTGGGTGCTTTCCTATTTAAGGTAGACAACTAAAAACGAGGTTATCAATACGGTAATTGACTTGGAAAAAGTCACAAATCTTGTCGTCCATGTGAAGCAGTTACCGATAACTCCAAAACTAATTCGGGACTTCAATTCGTTTTAAAGTGTCTGACTCAGACAGAGTCTCAGTCTAATCTGAAATTAATCTATCCTTAAATATAATTCAAGTATAACTCCAATTCAACATGAATCCATTTATACCAGATACAATCTATATCAACATGAATTGATTTGACGGAACCATGGATATGCATTGTTACATGACTAGTCGTTTATATCCTTTCCGTTTACATGAACTATTGATATCATGGTTTCAGCAAGTCTTACATCTAATAAACAAAACAATACACATCAATACAAAATACATTACGGGGTTTTAAAGGGTTAGACTGGTACGGAATGTGTTAGAAGTGGCACGAGACGGTCACTTTGATATACCTAACCTGAATATCCGTTGTTGTTGTTGTTCCATGGTTTAACGGTTCCTTGTGCTCCCTATACCATAGTCCACGAGGTAAGTTGAACTCCTCTCGTATACACTGGCATATTCTGTACCAAGCTACAAACAACTGTGTTAACATAACAATCAAATATCATACAGTCGTATTCTTTCCTAACTGTCTATTCTATTTCTACTTTTCTTTGGGACTTACCGAGCGATTGTTCGCTGACGGCATTTTTTTCTCTTATTTCTTTGGAATGTTGTCAGGTGGATCCGATTCTCGGGAGATAGACCCCAATTCAGACGACATGGAGCAGTTTGCAGAAGATGCAGAGCTCTAGACTCTTGTATATACTTTACTTTCAGTTCATGCCATTTTAGGTATTGCTTTCTATTCTTGTATTTACATTTTCGGTTGTATTGTAAAGAAATATTTAATAAAAAAAGTTGATGTTCAATTACATCTCTTGTCATTTTTCTTATGCACTTTATTATATTGCTTATTTACGCTTAGCGTGTTTACTTCTGAGTAAATATATCGCGTGACCCGCCACGTCCCCTTGTCCGTACACCGGGAATCGGTGTTTCTTGGGATCTCGACAATACGAAGCAATAAGTTTTATGACAACTTAGTTCCCGAACGTGGAAAAAATTAGTTCTTAAAGAACCTGATTCCAGATCCTCAAAATAGTGATCTTGGTAATCGTTAATGGTCAAAATACCATTAACAGAAGTTTAACTTCTCTAAAAAACATGAACAAAGTTTAAATCTCTATGGGCCCAGCGTCTCACGTGATATCCATGTGAGTACTTAAAAGAAACCATGAAGACAGCACCTCACGTGATATCCATGTGAGCGCTAAAAAAAACAGATGATAGGGTCTAACGTGATCTCCACGTAACCGCACAGAAGCTCTGAGACTCAGCGTCTCACGTGCTATACACGTGAGCGCCTAAGGCCCGTGAAGACAGCGCCTCACATTCCATACATGTGAGTGCCCATAAGCAATGACTCAGCGCCTCATGTGCTATACATGTGAGCGCTTGAAAGATGCCAGAGACTCAGAAACTTACGTGATATTCATGTGTGCGCTACGTGACTGAGTGCTTAGAATTGCTTGGTGGTATAAAAACCCAATTTTATCCCTAAATTGGCTAAGTCTGTGAAGCTTAAGTTTTTTCTTTGATTTTAAATCAACTGAGCTCATATGCTCATGATATCCATGTTGATCTTAGTCCCATATACGACTAATGATCTTTTATCAATGATATCCAAGAGGATCTTAGTTTCATATATGACTAATGATCTTCATCCCATATTTTTTAAGTTAATCTTAGTCTCATATAAGACTAACGATCCTTAAATCCACCATGTTCTGTTCCCTCATATACGGAATTTGGTTCAACAATACATCCTTCCACACATCTGATATACGTTGTTGTAATTCCTCAACGTCTTTAGAGAGGTGGTGGGTCCCAACAACCAATAACTCCTTCGTCCCAAACACGGGAATGTTGGGCGGAAATGTCATTAAACTAATAATCGTCCCAAACACGAGAATGTTGGACCAAAATGTCCTTAAACTAATATTCGTCTCGAACACGGGAATGTTGGACCGAAATGTCCTTAAACTAATATCTGTCCCAAACACGGGAATATTGGACTGAATTGTCTTTAAACTAATATTTCGTCCCGAACACGGAAATGTTGGACCGAAATATCGCTAAACTAATATCAGACCGCGATATTCTTAATCTAATAGATGTTTGGCCCTACGGATGGTCTCCATATTGACCCCCGTATACAATCCATGGGTACAAACAAGCCATATTCCATCTATGTCTCCCATGGAACATGATGTCCTTAAACTAATATGTTTTGCCCAGCGGACTATCTCCATATTGACTATCGTATACTATTCATGGGTATTCATATATGATCTGATGATCAACTGAGCCCATATGCTCACTGTTCCTAAGTCGATCTTAATCCGATATACGAATAACGATCCTTAGATAAAACCCATATATCTCATGAACTGATCGACCTCATTTTTATGAAATTTGCGTCATAGGTTCAAAACCCCAAATCTAATATACGGATTTGGAATAATTCACGCCTTACGGACATAATAAGATTAGTCTCCGTATACAATCTAAGGGCAACCTCATATAAAATAAACGTAACGCGACACGAAGTGATCTGCGTGGAGCAGGTGAAAGTTTTTATCGCAATGCGATAGCATAATTAAATGCAGAGTCTTACGCCGGCATGGAAGAGCGTCCCCACAATTAAAAAAGCCTCACAAATGAGGGGGAATCTGATAAGACATACTACATCAGTCGCAAGTATCCAAATCTCTGATATACGGTGCCATAAATAAACTTGGAATTTTTGAAGAGGTGGATGGATATGTTCATATAGCATCTGCCCCCAAATTCAGGCTAGACATCCTCTCAACGTCTCGGTCCAGTCTTTGGCGGTACACATTCCCCTTCAAAGCCCTCGCCTCCTCTCCTCCGTCGTCAAGCTCGGCCCTATGGATCGAAGCCATAAGCCGTGATTGAAGCCTCCATCGTCATCGTCACTGGAGCTCGCTGGAGTGAGGCTGTCTTCGTTGCTAAAGGTCGCAGCCTCCGTCATTGAGCCCCCGTCGAAGACCTCTCCACCGATCGTCAAGAGATAAGTTGAATTTAATTTTTTTTGGTTTAATTATATATTTCCCAAAATTAAATTAAATTTTCTGTTGTTGAATTGTTGCTGTTGTTTCTATTTTTAATATTCTTCCCGGTATTGTTAGTGTTGGTTTTGATGTTGTTGGTGTCGGTGTTGGTGGTGATGTTGTTGGTGTTGTAGTTGTTGATATTGGTGGCATTGTTGGTGTTGTTGTAACCAGGGGGAGTTAGGGTTTGGGTTGAGGGTTAGAGCTGATGAGGGTTTAGGGTTAGGGTTAGGGTTACGGGTAGGAAGGGTTAGGGTTTAGGGTTAGGATTAGGGGTTAGGGTATTTTAGAGTAAAATTGCAACAATAGTAGTTAAGGGTACTTTAGTGTAAAAAATGTAAAATTGAGCAAAATAGGTTTTTAGTAGAATTTTAAGATAGTTCAGTGGAAATCCATTAATAGCTAAAGGTATTTTAGTGAAATTTATAATAATTTTATTAATTTAAGAAGATGAATTGTTTAGGGGGTTAGGGTTAATTAGGGTTAGGGTTATGATTAGAGTTAATGGCTTGGGTTAATTAGGGTTAGGGTTAAAACCGTTACCAAATATATATTATGTATGTGTATGTATGTGTGTGTGTGTACATACACACACACTCACACTCACACAAGCATACACACACACATACACATACACACAGAGAGATACGCATACACGCGTGTGTGCGCACACACACAACCATACATGCACATGCATGCGCGCACATATATACAAACATACATGATCAGTCGAAAATATTGTATTTTTAACACATCAATTTCCCTACTGTTTCTAATCATCTAAAGGTGTTTGGTATAAATATAGCACATATTAGCAATTCGTCTGCAAAATATCAAATAACATGTGTTATACATTATAACCGGCAGTATGAGGGAAATTGTGTGTTTATGACTACATGCATGATCTTTGTATATCAACAATTGTCTCGAAATTGTCTGCAGGAAATTCTCCAGGTAAAAGAGCCAGAACTGATAAAAGTACTGATAAAACGCATCAAGTCAAAGACTTGAA
The DNA here is from genome assembly GCA_030015575.1 of Agapanthus africanus. Classification (NCBI taxonomy): domain Eukaryota; kingdom Viridiplantae; phylum Streptophyta; class Magnoliopsida; order Asparagales; family Amaryllidaceae; genus Agapanthus; species Agapanthus africanus. The sequence goes on from CM057338.1 coordinate 236,595,939, forward strand.
ATCTGGCGGTAAACAAGAAAGTATAAAAATATTCCAGACATCAGGAAAGTGCCATAAAGCAAACAAAAATAAACACTGGAAGTTTCATGCAGAAAGCTCCTCAAACGGCCGCGGATCCACGGCCGAGTCAGGTCGATCCGCCGCGAATCCGCGGCCGTTCTGACTTGTTGGCGGCAAAAACTTTTACAGACGTCACTTTTAACTGTCAAACTTCTTCAAGACACTTCAAATCTACAGAAGTTTCCCTCCAACAAAAAGGCTTCTCATACAAGCTAGGTAACTACCTTAATCTAGAAACTTCTACCTAGCTTCCTATACAAGCCTCACAACAACCAAGCTTCCAAGGGAAGTTAGACCCGGCTTCTAGGGTAAGCTAAAGGGAAAACTATAAAAGAGCACCTATAGCTTCATTACAAAGGTTGTTGATCATTTTACATCAATTCACCCGCAAGTTGAGTGACACAACTTGCAACTCAAAACCCTAGCCCAAATCCAATTCCAAAGCCAAATCAAAATCTATCGAGATGCAAATCAAGCAAGCCTTCAACTAGCCTTTGAAGCAACGCCGACCTTCATCCCAGCAAGAGATCCATGACGCGATTCAAGAAGATCGATGCGAAACTAATTTCGGCAGATCTAGTTACCTCCTCAAATCTTGTAATCTCGAGTTGAGTGAATTGTACCTAATCGTCGATTAATAAAAGTGAATATTGTAAATCTTGCTTTTCTTTACATTCTTGCATTATGAAAAGTTACCCATTCTTGATTCTTTCTTTTTTCATGATATTTGAGTGAAATCTCCGCTTGTGGAGGAATCGAGAGAATAGGTAGATGATGATGAAATTCTTGAACAATTCTTAAGTCTTATGAGTTTTGTAAAATTTAGGAAATTGAATCATCGAAAACCTAATTTGAGCGAGATCGCTTTCTTGAATGTTGTCGCTCCAAATTAGAGATCAACGATCGGTGATTTAATTTTCTGGAGGCTAGAATTTGAATGATAATCAATGAAAGGACAAGGGATGATGATGGAGAAACCCTAGTTTCTTCAATAGATCCCTAAATCTCATTGATCGTCATCGATCTAAGAACAAATCTTCAATAGATAAGAATTAGTAATCATTAGTATTCATCATCACTATCAATTGGATCGATTCTTACAAGCTGCTTTACCAATTTTGATAACTTGATTCTTGATTCTAGATCTTTATTTTCTTTATGTTTCTTGAAATGAAAACTCACAAATCTTGAATCAATTTTCATGCAATTTCTTTTATCTTTTCATTTCGACTCATCTAAAACGATTTCGAACAAATCACACTTTCTCAGTGGACGATCCGTATTCATTAACGCTCTACATCGACACCGTTAATTGATTGCGGTATAAATTTCTTTGATTGTGAAACATTTCCAAACACACACGAAGATGACCAATCAATACACAAACTTTGATTCATCATCATTCTTCTCTATATTGAACTCTTTTCAAATACCACTAGCCCTAAATCAAAAATCTTAAACTCGATTAAGAAAACCCTTAAATTTATAGAATTTTACCCTAAAATAAAAACTTTAAAACCTTAAAATTGAAACGTAAGTGTAAAACCAATTGTAACACCCTAGTGCAGTTATGCGATATTAATTGGTATTTTAACACTTGCTTTATATTTCTTCTATTTAAGCTATTGGGCCGTGAATGATTCGAATACTAGTAGTCATTATCCAACCCGACCCGCAAGCTTAGAACCGAATATAATGCAAGATTGTATCTGAGATTTACCAATAAAGTGTATCTATGTGAATCTAGTATAATACCTATATTATATTTTTAGATCTTTATATATCATATATCTAAATCATTATATATTTTTTTAATAGCCACAAGTTAAGAACAAGTTATATTTTGTTAACTATCATCATATGGTTGACATCACATATCTTATTTTGCTTTTATCTTTTACGTTTAAATATCAAGATATTTAATATCAAATATTTACTAAATCTAGATATAATTTTAGAATCCTTTTAAATCTTAAATTAGGGGTATGAGTTATTCAAAATACATTCTTGTATTATGGTTGAGAAATTTACGTATGTGAATTATTTTCCAAAATATATTTTTGATGAGATTTTGGTAGAGATTGGTCGTAATTTGATATTATCTATATACATTAAAATTAATATATATTTATAACCTAATTTAAACTATACTATATGTATTTATATTAAACGCAAAACCTCTCTCTTTCTCTCTCTCTCCACATAACATATCTCTCTCTCATCAATTTATATATTCTCCTTCTTCGTTTTTCAAGCGCACACTCATTCTCACCGACGTAACTCCAGCCGCATCCTAGAACCTTAATCGAGCCATCAAAACTTGGTGTTGATTTATATAGCGCCGTGTTGCTTCCGTTTAACGCGTTTGTTTCGAGGCAAGTTTACAACTTGCTACGTGCTATGCTTTATGTAATTTACTTATATGTTGTCGTACTTTTATTATTATTATCATCATACAGCTATATCTATATAATTTATACACCGTAGTTATTTAACGTTAATCAGTTTTATAATATACAATATATGCAAGTTTATAACTTGCGACATGCTATAATTATATCTATAAATATATATTGTAGGGTTCCTAGGCACGCTAATGAAGTCTCACAAGGCATCAACCATGCCAATTTCAAATTTTACGGTGCCGAGAAACCCTAGACTAGATCGTTGACTAGAAATTTAGGCGATATACGAATCTAGTTAACAACTTAACTAAAGATAAGAAGCTGCAACCTTTGAAGATCCGGATATCCACTTCCTTGGCTCCACGTAGGCGTTCTCTCGCTGTCCATCTCGAATCCCGGACTCAATCGTCGGCTTGATCGGAGAAATGGGCGGACTAGGTCGTCGGCTTCGTGCCGAAGATGATCTACGTCGAGGCAACACAAGTTCAAGCTCCGACTTCACCAAGTTGTGAAACTTGTGAAGAAAACACCCAAAACAACTTGGCAAGAAGTAGAGGATGAAGAAATAGGAGGTGGGTTCACTTTAGAATTGGATTTCTCACACTTTTGCTCAAGTTGCCATTGATGGCATCAAGCTTTTTCTTTTGAAGATGAAGAAGAAGATGAAGCTAGAATATGATAAGTGTTAATCAAATAGAAAAGAAAAATGAATACTTATCATATACTAACTAGGGTAGAGTGTAGAGAATAGACCATGGTTACTTGGATGGGTTAGGGTTAAGCATGAAGACAAGAATGGTTAAGAAGTCAAAGCTTCATGAAGCTTCAACTAGAAACAAATAAAGCCACCATTCTCATCTTAATCTTATCCAAATAAATGAATAAACAAATAAATGAATAAATGAATAAGCAAAACCCTAATCTCAACTTAACCATGGTTTAATTCTATACACTTAACCAAATGAGCAAGTATCATCAAACATGATACAAACATGTGCACAAAAGTATATCACATATACAACTTGCACATCAAGTGAGAAAATCCATTTAAAGTGAACTAATACTAGCTAATGCAAAGTAATATATCAAATATATAATTATACATTAAATCATTAAATCAACACTTGATTTAACGATCCGGTCATATCGCATATAACCGACTAGTATCCTATGTATCGGCTTATCGAATCAATCCTTGATTCGATATCTCGGTTATATCGAATATAACCAATCGATACATCCATCGCGAGAATGAAATACGGTATCACATACACGAATTATTCTCGGTCCTGCACATATCTCATATGCGCTCCTATTTCGTTTCGCTTGAGCCAGGAAACCTCTGTGTAGGACTCTAAAGACTCGTCAATACGCCGGTAGCAGATGATGATCATATCAAGCACCTACAAGCCGCAAGCGGTCTGCTAAACGTAACGGCCATCCGGGTATTGAGCGATCAGAAGATCGACGAGCTAGCCCGCTCATACTCCTGTGAATCCAACCAGTAACACTTACCGTACAGTCCGGTCTGTTCGTCTGAAATGTCGCATATCAAGTCTAGGGGTGGTAAACGTCAGACCCCAATAACCGATAAGTCGTGCCGATGTGAGGCTCATAACGGGTCGAGAAACTACTGGTAACACTTACCAGCAAATCTCTGATCAGCCCTGGCCAGGGACTTCCCTGTTACGGCCAATCGAGCACTGCGCAACATCAACCCCCAATACCGGGAGAGACGAAACCCCTCGTATCGCTCATTGCCTCCATGTGACTCGGGACTGTACCCAAAGACCACCGTTTTGCACGCCCTCATGGATGTGGTAAGGTGGAGATCAAAGCACAGTGGGAATCACACAAAACTCTATGACGATCTCGGGTCTACAGACTAACCTGTACAAGTGTCACCTAAGAACTGCCATCTGACGTGAGGTATAATACCATCTGGGAGTTCTCGGCGAGTCCGTCCAGTGTACCCAGTCTCCACTGAGCACCCGTATACCATCTCTGATGTCAAACACCAATGGATATGGGATCATCCATCGCCCATCTCATGGGTCGAGAAGCGTATACGCTAGTCTACACTGGTATATCGATGCCCTGTCTCGATACACCCACGACTAGGGACCTTGAAGGATGTACTTATGGACTACCATGTCCCCACTAGTATGATCTGCATCATAGTCCAGGTAGTCAAGTACACAACCTAAGGTCTTTATCAACATGTAACTATAAGACAGTTTAAAGAGACAAGTGTACATGTTAAGATAAAGAGCAACCAGATAGCATACTATCATATCGAGAAAGAAAGTCATCTCTATATATGTCCAAGCATCCAATATAATATACATCATCTGTACAATACTGGCCTCTAGGGCATACATACAACAAACAATCTCCCACTTGCACTAGGGCCAGCTGCTGTAATATCGCATACCGAGCATCCCGAAGAGTCTCTCAAACTGTATCTGGGGAATATCCTTCTTGAGTGGATCCGCCGTGTTGTTCATCTTGTCAACCCTCCTGACCTCGATCTCCTGGCGATCAACTATCTCCCGGATCAGGTGATACCGCCTCAGAATATGCCTGGATCGCTGATGGGACCTGGGTTCCTTGGCCAAAGCCACCGCTCCATTGTTATCGCAATACAAAGGTATTGGATGCTCAATGGATGGAACCACTCCAAGTTCAGTAATGAACTTCTTGATCCAGACAGCCTCTTTAGCAGCATCGTTGGCAGCGATGTATTCAGCCTCCATCGTCGAGTCTGCCATGGTTTCCTTCTTGGAACTCTTCCAGCTAACCGCCCCTCCGTAAAGGGTAAAGACAAAACCCGACTGCGACTTAGAGTCGTCCTTATCACTCTGGAAGCTCGAATCGGTAAAGGACTCCACTTGGAGTTCTCCATTACCATACACCAAGAGCATCTCTTTAGTCCTTCGCAAGTACTTGAGAATGCTCTTCACAGCTGTCCAGTGACTCTCTCCAGGATCAGCTTGATACCTGCTCACTACACTTAGTGAGTATGCTACATCGGGTCTGGTACATAGCATCGCATACATGATAGAGCCTACAGCCGAAGCATAGGGTATCCCTTGCATGCGAGCTCTCTCCAAATCAGTCTTGGGAGATATCTCTTTGGAGAGAGTGACTCCAGAGATCGTGGGCAGGTTCCCACGCTTGGATTCTTCCATACTAAACCTCTTTAGTATGGTGTCAATGTACCTGGATTGGGACAATCCCAAAATCCGTTTGGACCTATCTCTGTAGATCCTAATTCCCAATATGCAGGAGGCATCACCAAGATCTTTCATTGAGAATCTTTGTGATAAGAAGAGCTTGACCGATTGCAGCATAGGAATATCATTTCCTATCAAGAGTATGTCGTCCACGTACAATACGAGGAAGACAACCTTACTCTCTGCCACCTTCTTGTAAATACAAGGTTCATCTGGGTTTTTGACGAAATCAAACTCTTTGATAATGACGTCAAAGCAGATGTTCCAACACCGCGATGCTTGCTTTAATCCATAAATGGATTTAAGCAGCTTGCACACCTTCCCGCTGCTCCCACTGTCTACGAAGCCCTCTGGCTGAGTCATGTACACGCACTCTTCTAAATCACCATTTAGAAAGGAGGTCTTAACATCCATTTGCCATATTTCGTAATCATGATATGCAGCGATGGCAAGCATGATCCGGATGGATTTAAGCATAGCCACTGGAGAAAAGGTTTCGTCATAGTCCACACCTGGACTTTGACGAAAACCTTTTGCAACAAGTCTAGCTTTGAAAGTCTCCACTTTCCCATCTACACCAAGTTTTTTCTTGAAGATCCACTTGCTCCCGATGGGTTTTACCCTTTCAGGAGCAACTTCCAAAGTCCATACTTTGTTGGTGTACATGGATTCCATCTCGGACCGCATAGCATCCAGCCATTTCACTGAGTCCCTACTCATGATGGCCTGCTCGAAGCTAGTTGGGTCATCATCCTCCATGATGCAATCCTCGCTCCCTCCATCCATGAGAAAACCATAGTATCTCTCAGGCTGGCGAGGAACCCTACTAGATCGGCGGAGAGGCTGAGGTTCATTGGGAGCTACTGAATCTTCTGGTTCCACTAAATCTTCAGTTACGGTTTGTGTATCTGGAACTTCTTCCAGCTCTACCACTTTGCCACTAATTTTTTTTTTAAGGAATTCCTTTTCTAAAAAGGTGGCATGTTGAGCAACAAACACTTTTTGTTCCTCGCTGTGGTAGAAAAAATACCCATATGAGTTCTTTGGATATCCCACAAACTTGCAAAGAACTGACCGTGCCTCGAGCTTGTCCGGATTTTGTCTTTTGACATAGGCTGGACAACCCCATATCTTAACTCGTTTAAGATATGGCCTCTTCCCACTCCATATCTCATATGGTGTGGTAGGTACAGATTTAGATGGAACTTGATTCAATAGGTATGCTGCTGTCTCCAGTGCATATCCCCAGAAGGAAATAGGTAACTCAGCTGTGCTCATCATAGAGCGCACCATATCCAATAGGGTGCGGTTCCTCCGTTCAGATACACCGTTGTGCTGTGGTGTATATGGAGGAGTCAGCTGAGAGAGAATCCCATTCTCTTTTAGGAAGTCCAGGAATTCATTGCTCAAGTATTCACCTCCTCGATCAGATCGAAGGATTTTAATACTTTTTCCGGTTTGGTTCTCGACTTCTTGTTTATATTCTCTAAATTTCTCAAAAGCTTCTGATTTGCGTTTCATTAGGAACACATATCCGAATCTAGAGAGATCGTCAGTGAATGTAATGAAGTAAGAAGAACCATCCCTGGCATGTGTAGACATGGGACCGCATACATCACTATGTATCAGTCCCAAGAGTTCGGTAACTCTTTCTCTGTGTCCCGTAAACGGAGTTTTGGTCATCTTGCCTTTGAGACATGACTGGCAAGTGTCATAAGATGAAAATTCGAATGGTTTCAAATATCCATCCTTATGCAACTTAGCCAGTCGTGTCGCATTGATGTGACCCAGTCTACAATGCCACAAGAAGGATTCGTTCAGTTCTGAACTCTTCCTCTTGTGTGTGTTTGTTATACTCAGAACTGTTGATTGGTTTAGAACATAAATGCCATTGCACAACGTGCCTGATCCAACCAACTTTTGGTTACGGAAAATGTTCATAACATTATCCTGTAATACAAAATTATATCCCTCTTTACTCAATAAAGAAACAGATATAATGTTGCATATCAGGTTCGGCATGTAATAACATTCGTTCAGAACCAATGTATTACCAGTTGGTAATACAAGGTGATATTCCCCGACAGTCTTAGCTGCAACAATTGCACCATTTCCAACTCTAATGTCTTTATCACCTTCTCCAAGTTCTCTACCTTTCCTAAGCCCATGTAACTGATTACATATATGGGATCCTGACCCAGTATCTAATACCCAGGACGTGGAGCAAATGGAGAAACAGTTCTCTGTAACGAACACACCCGAAGAAAATGCATCAACATGTACTTTCTTCATTCGGGTGGTATGGGAATCCTGGTATTCCCCTATATCCTGTTCAGTCCTATAACTCTTATAGGAAAGAACGGAACCAACGTTCCCCAGCACAGTATAACATGCGGGTTCGGTCAATACATCCATATTATTATCTTTATTAAGGCATGAAATGGTCGCTACCTGGAGAGAGAGAGAAGAAAACACTTTAGCGTAAGCTCGTGCAAGATCAGATTGGTTATTATCTTATCTAATCAGGATGGCTCCCACTGTTTTTATCAAATCTTCCTTCAAACCCTAAAAGGAAAGACTAGCCGGGATTAATTACACACTACAAGTTCGCCAATCTTTCAGCCAGGCCAGTGTCGGTACTTTGAGGGAGGTCCCCCGTGCTTTCGCACGAACCTAATTACTGTAAACCTCGTTTTCCCAGAGGCATAACCCCGTTGACACCTTTCTAGACACCTACTTGATCGGCTAATTGTAATGTGTAAAACTCTCCCAGGAGTAACTCTTACTCGCAGTGGGTATCGGGATCCAACTATCTCATAGAAGGTATGCAATCTCATTGCAAATTTCAACACTTGAAATTCCCGATAATGCTTTTGCCCCAAACGATCTATGACCTTGACAAGGTCCACAAACCATAGACCGTAAGTCAAGTTCAACCCGTCATTTCTTGATTGAATTAAACCCACCCGCACGACCCTTGACAAGGTCAACAAGGCCGTACGACTACCCTAACTCAATCTGCATCATATGCATAAGCAGATAAATACTGGTTAGCTACCGCACACTGCTTCTTGACAAGGTCAACAAACGCAGCACGAATACTAAACAGGACTTATCTGAAATGACGGAGGGCTACGACAGGTTTTTCTGAAAACCTATTGTGTAATGAACTTGATATCGTTGTAGAATCAAATGAAGTTTTGAAATGGAGTGATTTTGAGACTTTTCTAGTTTTGCTAAAGGGGTCACTCCCGGTGAAGGGATCGTCGGCCCTTTCCTCGTCGAATGAGGTGCGGGATATATCATATATATCGCTGTGCAAAGCAGAAACTATAGAAGCAATCAAAAACAAACCGAGTGTGTAGCATCTGCCAGTTATTGCTCAAGGAGTCACTCCCGGTGAAGGGATCTCGGTCCTTTCCTCATCGAATAAGGTGCAGGGTATATCATATATACCGCTATGCAAAGCAAGAACTGTAGCTACCTGTTTTATTTAAAATTTGATTCTACAACATCTTTTGGTTTCTTTTATTTCATTAATCACATTAATGAAGTCCCATCATTTAAATACCTAAACATCACAGATAAATACGACGTACACTTATGCCATCCGCATTCGCCTCGATGTCTCCTTGTGCACCGTTAGGTTAGGTAACTAACGACAGAGCAGGGTAGGGCTAGTGTGGGTGCAAAACATAAGTAACGTCTATATAATATATCATATATACTATATACTGTATCTATCACAGAACATCACATGATCACATCACAGATATCGCAGCAGAAGAAACATATGAAACATTGGATATACTAGGACGTCCGTGTTTTCAATACGAGCCAGTATAAAACACGGATTCCACGGTCGTGATGAATAGCCAATCCCACACCCCTAGACCCCTACGAGAGCGGCAAGCAACCCTACCAATTCTAGGGTTAGGAGATCCGGACTCGACTCCTCGAGATGGTCTCCCACTGGACCCTAGAACCCGGTTGCTTGTGCTCCCTTCCTTGGGTCTATCCTAATGCGGAAAAGTAAATAATATACAAAAGGTGACAACTTCCGCAACCTGGAAGTGCCCCAAATAAAAGAATATTATATACAAGTTTTTACATGAATGAAAATGAAAAACACTCATCTCACATAAAAACCCCCGGCTATTCGAACACGACAATCCAATATAACATATCCAGCAACAGACAACATCACATGTCATCAACGTAAGTAAATATGCGCATCCCAATTGTCGTTGACATATAGCAACGAAACCGGCGATATCACATATTACACTTACGGTCACAGAAAAGAAAGTGTAAAACTACAACAGTTGGAATCCGCAACCTCTTTAGACATCACATGCCTAATCAAAATGAAATACTTAGACATCACATGCCTAACAGTTATAAACCCCGCATTTTAGTCTCATTATCGAAAACTCTTTTCAATATCAAGTGAAACTAAACCGCTAGATTTATAACATTCATTCAGTTATCTCATAACTGTTTGTGAATTCCAATTATTGTATCCCATTCCGGATAAATAGAATATATCAAACTTTCCGATCGAACATTTGAACACCCAAGTTTTCCCGAAACCGTTCAACACATGAAATAGGTTCAAAGACATTCACTTCATGCCTCAGTACCAACGGTCCAGCCGTAGAAGTGTCAAGCCAACGCCTCACATGTGGCACGCCGTACTGCCCCAAACCCGAAGGTTCAAAGGGCAGTTCAAGACGGTCACATAATCGAGTTAAGGTTTGTTGTCTTCTAGAGGGACCATCGCGTTACTTGCACTACTCAGAACGTCCTTAAACCACAGAAAAATCCAACACTTGGAAATTTTCCGGCAGGGGAAAAGTTGGGTATTTATATCCGGTCGAACTTTTTAACATATTCTAAAGTTATCCGGAAAGCCACATAGACAAGATTTGATAATCCGATCGAATCGTCGATTCCCAATACAACCCCAGAACACTCAACTCTTGAGTCAAATTAAAAATTCCTAGAAAATTCAGCATAATAAAATAGTAATTACTGTGCAAAATGGGAGTGATGATGTCATCATATTGCCGCGGAACCGCCGCAGAAGCCAGGCTTCTGCCGCGGTTCCGCCGCACTCTTTACTGTTCATGGGATAAATTTTGCATCGTAATTCTTAGATTTCCCTGCTGAATTTTTTAAGCATTTTTAATATGGAAAAATCCCAGATTTTAGAAAAAGTCCAGAGAGCACTTGGGTTTTAGGGTTTCGGGTTCGTTCGGGTTTCAAACGTCGTCTAGACTTCGCCTAAGGCTCTAGCTAGGCTCTGATACCACTGTAGGGTTTCTAGGCACGCTAATGAAGTCTCACAAGGCATCAACCATACCAATTTCAAATTTTACGGTGCCGAAAAACCCTAGACTAAATCGTTGACTAGAAATTTAGGCGATATACGAATCTAGTTAACAACTTAACTAAAGATAAGAAGCTACAACCTTTGTAGATCCAGATATCCACTTCCTTGGCTCCACGTAGGCGTCCTCTCGCTGTCCATCTCGAATCCCGGACTCAATCGTCGGCTTGATCGGAGAAATGGGCGGACTAGGTCGTCGGCTTCGTGCCGAAGATGATCTACGTCGAGGCATCACAAGTTCAAGCTCCGACTTCACCAAGTTGTGAAACTTATGAAGAAAACACCCAAAACAACTCAGCAAGAAGTAGAGGATGAAGAAATAGGAGGTGGGTTCACTTTAGAATTGGATTTCTCACACTTTTGCTCAAGTTGCCATTGATGGCATCAAGCTTTTTCTTTTGAAGATGAAGTTAGAATATGATAAGTGTTAATCAAATAGAAAAGAAAAATGAATACTTATCATATACTAACTAGGGTAGAGTGTAGAGAATAGACCATGGTTACTTGGATGGGTTAGGGTTAAGCATGAAGACAAGAATGGTTAAGAAGTCAAAGCTTCATGAAGCTTCAACTAGAAACAAATAAAGCCACCATTCTCATCTTAATCTTATCCAAATAAATGAATAAACAAATAAATGAATAAATGAATAAGCAAAACCCTAATCTCAACTTAACCATGGTTTAATTCTATACACTTAACCAAATGAGCAAGTATCATCAAACATGATACAAACATGTGCACAAAAGTATATCACATATACAACTTGCACATCAAGTGAGAAAATCCATTTAAAGTGAACTAATACTAGCTAATGCAAAGTAATATATCAAATATATAATTATACATTAAATCATTAAATCAACACTTGATTTAACGATCCGGTCATATCGCATATAACCGACTAGTATCCTATGTATCGGCTTATCGAATCAATCCTTGATTCGATATCTAGATTATATTGAATATAACCAATCGATACATCCATCGCGAGAATGAAATACGGTATCACATACACGCATTATTCTCGGTCCTGCACATATCTCATATGCGCTCCTATTTCGTTTCGCTTGAGCCAGGAAACCTCTGTGTAGGACTCTAAAGACTCGTCAATACGCCGGTAGCAGATGATGATCATATCAAGCACCTACAAGCCGCAAGCGGTCTGCTAAACGTAACGGCCATCCGGGTATTGAGCGATCAGAAGATCGACTAGCTAGCCCGCTCATACTCCTGTGAATCCAACCAGTAACACTTACCGTACAGTCCGGTCTGTTCGTCTGAAATGTCGCATATCAAGTCTAGGGGTGGTAAACGTCAGACCCCAATAACCGATAAGTCGTGCCGATGTGAGGCTCATAACGGGTCGAGAAACTACTGGTAACACTTACCAGCAAATCTCTGATCAGCCCTGGCCAGGGACTTCCCTGTTACGGCCAATCGAGCACTGCACAACATCAACCCCCAATACCGGGAGAGACGAAACCCCTCCTATCGCTCATTGCCTCCATGTGACTCGGGACTGTACCCAAAGACCACCGTTTTGCACGCCCTCATGGATGTGGTAAGGTGGAGATCAAAGCACAGTGGGAATCACACAAGACTCTATGACGATCTCGGGTCTACAGACTAACCTGTACAAGTGTCACCTGAGAACTGCCATCTGAAGTGAGGTATAATACCATCTGGGAGTTCTCGGTGAGTCCGTCCAGTGTACCCAGTCTCCACTGAGCACCCGTATACTATCTCTGATGTCAAACACCAATGGATATGGGATCATCCATCGCCCATCTCATGGGTCGAGAAGCGTATACGCTAGTCTACACTGGTATATCGATGCCCTGTCTCGATACACCCACGACTAGGGACCTTGAAGGATGTACTTATGGACTACCATGTAGTATGATCTGCATCATAGTCCAGGTAGTCAAGTACACATCCTAAGGGCTTTATCAACATGTAACTATAAGACAGTTTAAAGAGACAAGTGTACATGTTAAGATAAAGAGCAACCAGATAGCATACTATCATATCGAGCAAGAAAGTCATCTCTATATATATCCAAGCATCCAATATAATATACATCATCTGTACAATACTGGCCTCTAGGGCATACATACAACAAACATATATATTGTCGTAATATTTCTTATTATTATCATTAATTAGCTTATAATTTGCATTTTATAACTTTATACAAAATATAGTTTGAAAATATTATAGTTTACACATGAAACGTCGTCGCAAAGCGGAGAAATCTGAAATTTACTATACATCTAGACTTATAAAATTAATTATAAATCATAGAAAAATCATTAGCACGCGTTCTTTAGTTCGTTACGAAGATAACTCAGAATAATATAATCCTACGAAATATTTAGTTGCAAAATAAATTGTTTAAATAATGTAAACGGTAAATGAAAGTACCTCTGAACTGCTGTCCACGGAAATTCCAGCAGCAAACTTTTAAATTCGAACGTTCATAAATTTTTGTAAGAATAACTTGAGATACTTTAACTTATAAAAATAAAAATCTTATTAAATTATCTTAGTTTTGGTATATGACACGTCCCTTTTGGAGAACATTTATTATTTTTAACCTATTTTACAAATCAGGGTGACGCTGAATTTCTGAACGAAACTTTCTTGTGCATGGTTAATCAATACCACTTTTATAGTTATTAATCGGATTGAATATGTTATCGCTGTTAATATTATTATATCAATATATATTTAATAAATAATAGTGCATGTGTTTTAATATTCAGCAAATATTACTGATTTACAGTTTTATAGTATCTGTCTTTATCCGTACTGATAATAGCATATCTAGTTGCATGCTGGATCATCATGATATCATTATACTAATATATTAGTACAATATGTTATCTAGTTTGTATCATACTTGGTAGTGAACGTATAATGGTTATTACAGATAGATACATATGCATCCTAGTATTAGTCGTGTTTCAATATTGATTACAGTTTTACATTGGTATCTATTTTGGGTTAATATATATTACATGACATGTTCACGACCTACTACCAGTCTAGTTACTTGGATCTTATTATTAATGCCAACAATCCTGACTTGTTGTCCTGACAGATGTAACTTATTGTCTGCATAAACAAAATATGTACTTGCTTGATCCTGTGTTGGCATTAGATTCATATCATAAATACCTGATTTGAACACAGAACCTTAGGTGTAAGGGAAAATCAATAATGAAACCTGACTTGCAACTCAACAGTTTGATACTTATACTGATCAGTCTTTACAGATTAGGCCTGCCCCGGGATGATACTGCTGACATCATTCGTCTATATATGTTACCTGTTTACTGCCTAGCGGCTCGTCTCGGATTCATCCCGAGAGACTTGACCATGGTCCCGGACATGCACGGGATACTATTGAGTTACATCGACGATTCTATTAAATTGATTTCAAACACTTTTTAGAATAGATAACCTAGAAGCACAGTTTTAGAATACACATCTCATATATGTACCTCATTGTTTTATATTCGTATTTATTATTTACATGCATGTTTAATTATATCATCCTATCCTGGTTAGTATTAATCTTTTGATATTATGACGCGCTGACGTCTGGATTTTGCATGGCCCGGTTCTTTTACTTTTATCGCAGGCTGAACAGGAGTACTTTAGCCATCAAGCCGAGCAATGAGGAGTTGATCATGTATTAGAGATGTTTAGTTTAGTTTATTACCGCAGTTTTATTTCCTTGATGTGAGTCCGTGTTGGGACATGTTTTATATGTTTTTTATTAGAGCTTGATTCGTTTCCGCTTATGTATTTTCTTGACTCTGTTTACGGTGGCAGATGGATATGTGCTAGCTAGATTTTATATTTTACTATTCTTGATATCCTACAGACAGCCGTAATGTGACTGTGGAGGGATAATTCCTAACCGCATGTAGTATGGTTGGCTCTGTCACATGCCGTAGTTTGCGAATCTTGGGAAGCGGGGCGTGACAGGATTTTTTTGGTATCAGAGCCATAGGATTTAGGATTAGTCGGGTTTGGTTCTTTTGTAGTTGGGTATTGAACCCAATACACTAACCAGGAAACCTGGAATTAGGAACATGTCCTGCTACATTACTATCTTTCCAGTCTTGAATCTATAGCTATCTTGTTTATTGAATTCTGTTTACTGTTGCTAATCCTCTTCAGTATCTTGGCTTCAGAATCATGGCGGATAGAGATTTGCAGTCTTACCAGAGGCGTGTTGATATCAACGCATTGCTTGGTGTTGTACGTGGTATGCTGGAAAACCAGAAGTGACAAACTGAGCTGAATCGGCGGCAGGACGAGACTTTCCAGGAGGGTATGCAGACAGTCCAACAGTCCATAGTCGCAGTAGCACCCAGGCCAGCACAGCGTGAGGGCACCGTGGCGGACATTAGAAAGTTCGGTCCGTCCACATTTACAGGATTGGAGGAGCCATTGTCAGCGGAGCAGTGGCTAGTTGATACAGAGAATATGCTCGTCGCCGCGCAGATTCCAGATGAGAAAAATATGGATGTAGTGCGCATCCAACTGGTAGATTACGCTCACGAGTTGTGGCTCGTAGAGGAGACCCGTCTGCCCAAAGCCGATCAGTTGGGCAAAGTTTTCATGAAGTTTCTTGGAGAAGTTCTTTCTGCAATCTGCTCGAGAGGAAATGGAAGAAAATTTTATTAGCCTGAAGCAGAATGGCGGATCCATTGATGCACATGCGGCTGGGTGGACTCGGCTCAGTTGATTTAAGAGGCCTTTAGTTGCCAATGACGCAGATAGGGCTAGGAGGTTTATGCGTAGCTTGGATGTGGAGATTCAGAGACATATTATATCTCTAGGATTGACTACCTTCTCCCAAGTCCTCAAGGCAGCTAGGGAGCAGCAGTGTTTATCGGTGAAAGCGAAGAGTACGCAACATGTTCAGTCGAAAATAATGCAATCTGTAACACATCAATTTCCTCATTATTCTACTCATCTAAGGATAGTTGATATAAATATAACACATATTACCAGTTTGTCTGGAAAATATTAATCACCCCGTGTTATATATATATATTCATCATTCTTTATAGGAAATTGTGTGTTTATTACTTCATGCATGATATTGTATATCTCGACACGTTTCAGTGAGATTTTGTGCAGAAAATTCTTCAGGTCAAAGAACCGGAATCACAAATTTCCCGATAAAATACAGCAAGTCAAAGAGATAAAATCTGGCAGAGATTCAGAAAGGATAATAAGATTCCAGACATCAGAAGAAGACCTTAAAGACAACATAAAACAGCACAGAAGAATTCAAGCAGTGATCTCCTTAAACGGCCGTGGAACCGCGGCCGATCAAGGCCGATCCGCCGTGGATCCGTGGCCGATCTAACTCGTCGGCGGTCGGTATTTTTTCCAGAGGCCCCCTTATAACTTCTAAGCTTCCTTAATACGCTTCGAACTCCCAAGCTTTCTCCAGAAGCTTCTCTACAACAGCCAAGCTTCCTATGCAAGCTTGATACCTATCTAGCTTCCTATGCAAGCTTGATACCTATCTAGCTTCCTATGCAACCTTCATAACAACCTAAATCCTAGGGGAAGATAAAGGAAAAACTATAAAAGGAGACCTAGGGCTTCATTACAAAGGTTGTTGAATATTTACCCAAATCATTGCACAAGTTGAGTGACACAACTTGATCCAAAACAAAAATCCAAATCAAATTCCAAAGTCAAGATGAAGATCCACTGAGAGCAAATCAAGCGAGCAATCAACGATCCTTCATTGCAATGCCGATCATCATCCACGACTCACGGCGATCGAGCTTCGCAAAGATCAACGACAAATTCACCTCTTCAAAGGAGCGATCGAGAGCTTAATCTGATACCTCGAATTGAGGAGTTGTGTAATTTGAAGAAGATTTAATGAATGTGATAAATTGTTAATTCTCGTTTTCTATACATTCTCGCATTATGAAATTCTTCGTTCTTGATTGTTTCATTATGATGCGTGAGTAAATTCTCCGCTTGTGGAGGATTCGAGAGAATTGATAGATCTAATGATGATCAAATCTTAATACTAATCTTAAGTCTTATAAGATTTGTGAACCTTAGCAAAAAGAATCGTTGATGACCTAATTTGGAGCGAGATCACTTCTTGATTATTTCGTTTCAAATTAGGGATCAAATGATTGATGATTTTCTTTGCTAGAGGCTAGATCCGAATGATTATGATTGAAAAGACAAGGGATAGTGAAGGAGAAACCCTAGTTTCTTCAATAGATCCCTAATCTTCATTCCTCATCATCGATCTAGCTACAAATTATCAATAGATAAGATTAGGAATTATTAGATTCATCGTTAGCTATTAACTCAATCGAATCCTACAAGCTATTATTCATTATCTTGATAAATCAAATTGATATTGGATAAATTCATAAATTCTTGATTCTTGAATGTTTTCTAGATGTTTCTTGAAAATCAATTTCACAAATCTTGAATCATTTTCTTTTATATTTTCAATTCGACTCAAATCTAGTATAATCGAACAAATCATCGCATCTCAGTGGACGATCCGTATTCATTAACGCGCTACATTGACACCGTTAATTGATTGCGGTATAAATTTCTTTGGTTGTGAAAAATTTTACTTAACACAATAAAGATGATGAATCAAATGGCGTCGTTGCCGGGGATGCGTGCGTAATTTGTTCGTTTTTGCAATTTGAGTTGAAAATTTATTATTCCATCAAATTTTAATTCAAGAATCGTTTCAAGTGCTTAACGATTAGTGTTTGAATTTTTGCGAGAGAATCTGGAATCATTTTAGCAGTGAGATCAAGATTCAGAGAAGATCTACAGTTTCCAGAGGAGTACAAGCAGCTGCAGAAAAAATTTGATCGCCTATCTCCTCTATAGGACCGTGGAACCGTGGCCATAGTGTGGTTTTTGCGGCGGTTCTGCCACTGTTTAGGTGAATCAGTGCATAAAATCTCTGTGGTATACTCTCTGTTCTCTCCTCTCCTTTCTAATATTGTCCAATAATCAATTTCTTGCAGGATTCTTTGCAAAATTCAGCGCCGCTAAAAAATAAATTTGTTGTGATTCTTGAAATTGGTTGTTATGCATATTTTAATACGGAAATTAAGGGGCAAAGACCAAATTCAGATTAGGTAGGAATTTCATTACCCTTCCTAAGCCCCAAAAATCACAAAACTTGCATCTGCATCACCCTCATTAATTAAAAAAGAACTAGACAAGACTCTAAGGACTGTCGTGCTCATTTAGGACAAAAGGAGATCGTAAGTAATCTATTGCTTATCCGCGTTTCTTTTATGGTGTCTAAGGCAAGTGTATCTAAAGAAAGTGGTTACTTAATTAGGACCGCTACTTACGTAGCGGAGAACCTCCCACTTACCTGGCACTTACCTGTCCACAGAAGGGATAAAGAGGCAGTAGAGGATCTATCTTGCGATTTGTTTTCTGGAAGTCTAGGAACGGTCTAGAGACTTGACCTAGGTAACCATTAGATTTAGGGGTGATTGTGCATTTTGTTTTGTGATTTTTTCTAAATCCGTCTCTTTTTCAAAACCAACCAATTATTTTTTTTCTTTCCCTTCATACTCTTTCCCCTCTTTCTTTCTTATAATGGGTAACCTAAATAGCAGAACTCTTGCCGAGCTTTGCTGTCCAAAACCAGATATTTCTTGTTTTCGTACTCGTTTTGGTATACCAACCGACTCTCCCATGTCTTTAAGAGATCGAATAAAACAAGCGTATTCAAACAGTTGGCCACCTCAGTCTAGGTCTTATCAACCATATCCTAATTCTACATCTGTTTCAATTGATACTCCGAGTGAGGATGCCCCTAGACGCATGTTCATTGCTGAGCATATAGATAGGGATAAAGGCCAAAGTTTCAATCCGGACCAATATCAACCATCACCACCACTTTCCAAAGAAGAATTTCATAATCGGTTTGTGGCATGTATAATGTCTATTGAAAATAGCCAACCAACTAACCAATATTAATATTCTTCTTATCATAATGTTGATCCTACTCCTGCCCAATTTCCACAACCATTCAATTCCTATCAATCATATCCGAATTTTCACCTTCCCTAGACACTCATTCTAACCAATCATTAGGGAGTTTTACCTATCTACAAGAATTTCAATCTTATCCTAAAACCCCTTGTCAACCCAAGTCTAGTCTTGAGCGGAAATTAGAAGAAGGTATAGTGATGTTTATCTGCATCAGAGAGGAATGGAAGGGAAGCATGGCTAAATATGAAAGAGCAACTAGTTCCGAACCAGCTAAAAAAATTTCAATGTCTAATATGGCCAGAACAAAATGAGAATTTGGGTAGTGAGAGAGAACTGTACACCCTTCCTAATCAAACCTTCACATTCCAAACTGAAATCCACAACTCCAGTTTCACTGATTTATCGAGTACACCAAATGTTTCATCAATTGAAGATAGAATATATGAGAAGTTGTGTGACTTTGCAGTGTTTGATTTACCTGACTGTGAAGGGTCCATTTCGAGAGAAACCATGCAAAATCCTTGTGATCTCTACACCTCCACTCTTGAACCAAAATTGATTGAAAACCATACTTTTGATGAGGTGTTAGAGAATTCTAACCTTCACTTGAATGAGGAAATTAACGTTGGGGATATATTGATTGATGAACCCGAAATTTTGGATGAGTTTGTTCCACCAATTCATCAGTTCCTTTCACTTCCTTGTGGTCATCATCTCGAGCCTTTAATTATTCTTCCCGAACCCCAAATGCGTCTTGAAGTTGATGATAAGTGTATACCTGAACTGCAGACTAAAATTCAGCCTACATCTCCCACATCTGGTTTAGCGAACCTCGATACACCAATTTGTTTACCCATTTCACCTTTTACTTTCTCAGGTTCTTCTTCTATTCTTCCTATGATTTCAGTGAGTGTTGATAAATCATAATCTGGTAATTGAAGTTCAATAATATCAGATAGTCAACCTGATTTGGATATTTTTGAAAATGAGGTAGATGAGATTTTCGAGCCTCCTACCCCCATAATTTTTGACAAATCAAGTATGATAAATTCTGGCACAAAACTTATTGACAGAAAAATGTTCAATCACACCATCGATGAAAATTTTGAAGAATTTTTTGTCGATGAACATGCATTCCTAAACAACACGGATTTTGTAATTAATCAACCTCCACCTATAGAAGTTGAACCGCCACCACTCCTTCTTATAAGATACGAGAATGCAAATGTTCCTCTCATTCCTAATCATTCCCATTCTCGCTATCATTCATCCGCATTCTTTCATTTCTATAATTTAAGACTCAAATCCTTTCCAGACCACCACTTATCTCTTCCCCACTTCCTCCTAACTCTATACAACATGTTCTCCTACCGACCTATACGGTACATTAATAAAATCTTTGAATGGTTGGTGTTGACTTTCGGTCTTTGCAAAACTTGGCATTGACCAATAACTTTACCTCCCTCTTATGATTTTAAAAGATTAATATTGTTTAACTCAAGTTTGGGGGGGTTTGTTTTTGGCTCTTGAAAATAAAAGTTGTCCTCAAAATTGTGAGCCAAAAATATGTTTGGGGAAGGATTTTCAAGTTCACTTATTTTTGCTCCCGTTAATAAATTTTCCTCCCAAGTCTACAGGTTTCTGAGATTTAACAGATGGCAACAGTGAGGACACTGTTGTAAACAGGTTTGGGGGAGGTTTGTGCTTATTTGCGCATCACGTTGCATCATACTTTGCATAAGCACAAAATATATAAAAAAAAAATATTTAATCTTTTATAATAAAAGATTAGAAAGTGAAAAATTACATCTAAAAGATTGGAAAAATTTAAGAAAACCAACAAATTTAGATGTTTTCTTAAACGAAACTAGTAATAAGTAGTTATGAGCCGTTGTACCAAGGGTTAGTAAGATGAAAGAAGTCACTAATCTGCGGATAAAAATAAGTCTAAAAAATAGTTCCTATTCTGGAAGCCAAACATTTGAATGTTGATACCCTACTATATGAACTTACACACGTCTTGAAACTCGGGATAGTAGAGGATACTTTGAAATGCTCTTATCTAAAAGACAAAGTACGAAGAAAATAATAAATAAAGAATAAAAAATAAAATGTTGTAGAAAAATGAACACTGGTTTTGCAATCACCAAGACAGCAATAAAAAAATATAGCGAGGGTGTTTCATCACCTAGTGCCTTAGACCAACTGGTTTGGGAGTCACTGCTAAGCCTTGGTGTTGCAAGACGAGGAAAATACTAATACACCTAATAAGCAAGCACATGAGTAATCGATCGGTTAGTACCTCGAGAAGTATTAACGGTCACATGAAAAATGTGTGAGCAATTCCATCTAATATTCATCAATTAAAAAGTACTGAGGTAGATGGAAAAGAGTATGATAGCTTGACTTGAATTCTCCCAGTGTAGAGATGTTCTTTACACACACGTAGGAGTATATGATCAGTGTTTGAAAGAAAGGTAGGAATGAAAAATAAAGACGATGTTTTATTGGGGGATGATGTGATTTCTAACATCTTTTCATGACTATTAAGATAGGGCTCATAACAACTGAAAAGCTAGTGTAGTTGGAAACTCTAATTTTCAAAGTCTTTCTTTTACAATTATTATCTTTATATGTAACTTTCACGGTCTTCCTTTTATTATAGGATTTTGTGGGTGCAATCCGCTGAGAACCCGCAGGAGACAACACTCCTCCTACTAAGGACACCTAGAGGTTTAAAGGCTTGTTGCACGTGCTCAGTGCAATCATATTTGCCTACGAAAGTTTGCTAGTTATTTTTTCTTTTTCTTTCTCTTCTTCTTTTCTCCTTCACCAGAATGAAAGATGTTTGCTCGAGACGATCAAACTTAAGTTTGGGGGAATTTATTCAGTCGAAAATAATGCAATCTGTAACACATCAATTTCCTCATTATTCTACTCATCTAAGGATAGTTGATATAAATATAACACATATTACCAGTTTTTCTGGAAAATACTAATTACCCCGTGTTATATATATATTCATCATTCTTTATAAGAAATTGTGTGTTTATTACTTCATGCATGATATTGTATATCTCGACACGTTTCAGTGAGATTTTGTGCAGAAAATTCTTCAGGTCAAAGAACCGGAATCACAAATTTGTCGATAAAATACATCAAGTAAAAAAAATAAAATCTGGCAGAGATTCAGAAAGGATAATAAGATTCCAGACATCAGAAGAAGACCCGAAAGCCAACATAAAACAGCACAAAAGAATTCATTTAGTGATCTCCTTAAACGGCCGTGGAACCGCGGCCCATCCAGGCCGATCCGCCGCGGATCTGCGGCCGATCTAACTCGTCGGCGGTCGGTACTTTTTCCAGAGGCCTCCTTATAACTTCCAAGCTTCCTCAAGACGTTTCGAACTCCCTAGTTTTCTCTAGAAGCTTCTCTACAACTGCCAATCTTCGTATGCAAGCTTAATACCTACCTAGCTTCCTATGCAAGCTTCATAACAATCTAGCTTCTAGGGGATGATAGAGGAAAAACTATAAAAGGAGACCTAGGGCTTCATTACAAAGGTTGTTGAATATTGAGCCAAATCATTGCACAATTTGAATGACACAACTTGATCCAAAACAAAAATCCAAATCAAATTCCAAAGTCAAGATCAAGATCCATTGAGAGCAAATCAAGCGACCAATCAACGATCCTTCATTGCAATGCCGGTCATCATCCGAATAAGAGATCCGCGACGATCCACGATTCATGGCGATCGAGCTTCGTAAAGATCGATGACAAATTCACCTCTTCAAAGGAGCGATCGAGAGCTTAATCTTATAACTCGAATTGAGGAGCTGTGTAATTTGAAGAAGATTTAATGAAGGTGATAAATTGTTAATTCTCGTTTTCTGTACATTCTCGCATTATGAAATTCTTCGTTCTTGATTGTTTCATTATGATGCGTGAGTAAATTCTCCGCTTGTGGAGGATTCGAGAGAATTGATAGATCTAATGATGATCAAATTTTAATACTAATCTTAAGTCTTATGAGATTTGTGAACCTTAGCAAAAAGAATCGTTGATGACCTAATTTGGAACGAGATCACTTCTTGATTACTTTGTCGCAAATTAGGGATCAAATGATTGATGATTTTCTTTGCTAGAGGCTAGATCCGAATGATTATGATTGAAAAGACAAGGGATAGTGAAGGAGAAACCCTAGTTTCTTCAATAGATCCCTAATCTTCATTCGTCATCATCGATCTAGCTACAAATTATCAATAGATAAGATTAGGAATTATTAGATTCATCGTTAGCTATTAACTCAATCGAATCCTACAAGCTATTCTTCATTATCTTGATAAATCAAATTGATATTGGATGAATTCTTGGTTCTTGAATGTTTTCTATATGTTTCTTGAAAATCAATTTCACAAATCTTGAATCATTTTCTTTTATATTTTCAATTCGACTCAAATCTAGCATAATCGAACAAATCCTCGCATCTCAGTGGACGATCCGTATTCATTAACACGCTACATCGACACCATTAATTAATTGCAATATAAATTTCTTTTGTTGTGAAACATTTTACTTAACACAATAAAGATGATCAATCACAACAGCAAGCCGGCGTTTATGCCAAATAAAGCTCCTGTACGCAGAGGCATCCCGATGAACAAGCGAGGCATTGTACCTATGAAGAAGCCTATTGTTTCTGATCAGAAAAGAAGTGTGATTTCTGACTTTTGCCATCTATCCGGACACCTACAGAAGGAATGTAAAAGGAGGTTTGGACTATGTCTTGTTTGCGGATTAGCTGACCATACCATCAATACTTGCCCTTCAAAGCTATGTTTGAGGGACGATATTCAGAAGCCACCAAAGAAGCAGATTCATGGGCAGAATCGGATTACTCAAGGACCTAATCAAGCATGGGCCTTCACTTTGACAGCCGAGGAGGCTAAAACTTCAGACGAAGTTGTTTTAGGTATCCTATTCGTTTATAATTTTCCTGCATTGGCACTATTCGATTCTGGTGCATCCCATTGTTTTATGTCGCCCATTATTATTAGTGCACACTCTATTCCACACGCGGCCCTGTCTAGTTGCTGGGATATATACACTGGGAATGGGAAGATTATATCTAATAGCGAGTGCAAAGATTGTTCGATTGTTATATGCGGACGAGAGTTATTCGCGGATTTCTTGGCGATTGATACTGGCAGCTATGATATTGTCTTGGGAATGGATTTTCTTGGCACATTCTATGCTCACATCGATTGTATGGCAAAAAAAGTGATTTTCCAGATTCCCGGACATCCGGAGTTTATATTTTTAGGAGGTAGCAGGTCTGTCGGGCCAGTCGAATTTAGGGCTAGGACGACAAGTGTCGTTCTTTCGTCGATGGAAGTAGACAAGGAGGAAGCGCCAACAGTAGTTCGAGAGTTTATGGATGTGTTCGAAGACATCTCGAATTTACCGCCAAAACAAGATGTGGAGTTCGCGATTGATCTTGTTCCTAGAGCAACGCCGATTTCAAAGGCTTATTATCCGATGGCGCCGGTTGAGCTAGAAGAGGTAAAGAAATAAGTTGTTGAATTGCTAAAGAAGGGTTGGATTCACAGCAGCAATTCACCCTGGGAAGTTCCAGTTCTTCTAGTCAAGTAGAAGGATGGCACGCGGAGGATTTGCATCGATTATCGAGAATTAAACCGGGTGACTATTAAGAACAAGTACCCAATCCCTCACATTGGCGAATTATTCGATCAACTCAGTAGCGCGAGAGTATTCTAGAAATTGGATTTGCGATCCGGATACCATCAAGTTTGGGTGAAATCAGAAGATATTTGCAAGGCAGCGTTCCGAACTCGATATGGGCATTACGAGTACTTGTGATGCCATTTGGAGTTACAAACGCACCAGAAATATTTATGGACTTGATGAACCAAATCTTTTCACTATACTTGGACCAATTCGTAGCAGTGTTTATTGATGATTTTCTGGTCTATTCGAGGAGTAAATAAGAGCATGAAGAATACTTGAGAATCACACTGCAAACGTTGAGGCAAGAAAGGTTATATGCTAAGATGATCAAGTGCGAGTTTTAGCTCGAAGAAGTGAAGTTCTTGGGTCATGTCGTATCCAGAGATGGAATTGCCGTTGACCTTGAAAAGATTGCAGCAGTTAATGATTGGCTAATTCCAAAGAACATTGGGGAGATCAGAAGTTTTCTTGGGCTTGTCGGTTATTATAGAAGGTTCGTGGAGAACTTCGCTCAAATAGCTGAACCATTGACCAAGTTAACATGAAAGGAGGTACCATTCGTATGGACGTAGAAGTGTGCGTCAACTTTTGAAGTGTTGAAGCAAAGATTGACCACCGCTCCTATCTTGACAGTGCCAGACGGTTCCAGAGGGTTGGTTATTCACAGCGACGCATCTGGGAAAGACTTGGGATGTGTTCTAATGTAGAATGGGAAGGTTATAGCCTATGTGTCCAGACAATTGAAGACTCACGATAAAAACTACCCAACTCAAGATTTGGAGCTAGCAGCCGTGATTTTTGCTTTGAAGATTTGGAGACACTACTTATTGGGCGAAAGGGTAGAAGTATTTACCGATCACAAAAGCTTAAAGTATGTGTTCACACAGAAAGAGCTCAACATGAGGCAGCGTAGATGGTTAGAGCTGATGCCTGACTACGATCTTGATCTAAAATACCATCTGGAGAAAGTTAATGTAGTACCGGATGCGCTAAGTCGGTTGCCAGCGGTACGGAGGTTGACTGCACAGAAGGAGATTATAGCGGATTTTCAGAAGTTCGAGTTGGAGAATGTACTACCACATTCTTCAAGACAGTTGATCAATTGCAAGTACAGTCATCCTTAATCGATAACATTAAAGCAGTACAGTTGCGCGATCCAAGCTTGCAGAAGTTTTGAGGACAAATTTATAAGCGGGACTTCGAACGAACTTGTTAATTTATGAAGATGGTTCGTTACGATATGGTAGCCGTTTATGTGTGCCTAAAGGAGACATTCATGAAGAAGTCATGAAGGAGGCTCATAGTTCCGCATATTCCATACATCCGGGAGGCACTAAGATATACCGAGATCTACGACAACATTTCTGGTAAGAAGGCATGAAAAGGGAGATTGCTCGCTACGTATCGAAGTGCTAGGTGTGTCAGCAAGTCAAGGCTGAACATCAAAGGATAGCTGATTTGTTGCAACCACTTTCGATTCCTTAATGGAGGTGGGAACATATAACCATGGATTTCTTGACAGTATTACCGCGAAGTCCAAAGGGCAATAATGCAGTTTGGATGATGGTTGATCGATTGACCAAGGCAGCTCATTTTATACCATTTAGAGTTGGTCAGTCAACGGAGGCTTTTGCAGAGCGGCACATGCAGGAGATTGTGAGATTGCATGGAGTACCTGTGAGTGTCGTTTCCGATCGTGATACCCGGTTTTTATCGCACTTTTAGAGGAGTCTACAGGAAAGTTTAGGGACTCGCTTGATGTTTAGCACTGCCTATCATCCTCAGACTGATGTCCAGTCAGAAAGAACGATCCAAACTCTTAAAGTTATGTTGAGAACATGCATCTTAGACTTCAAGGGTTCATGGGAAGATCATTTGCACTTGGTGGAGTTTTCTTATAATAATAGTTTTCAGGCAACTATGCAGGTGGCTCCATTCGAAGTATTGTACGGTCACAAGTGTCGCTCGCCCGTCTGTTGGGACGATGTTGGAGAAAGAAGATTATTAGGACCGGATCATATTGTGCAAACAGTTGAGAAAGTTAACGTAATTCGAAATCATATGAAAGCGGCACAAGATTGACAGAAAAGTTGCGTCGATACAGGACGAAGGCCTCTGGAGTTCGCAGTTGGTAATCTTATATTCTTGAAGATATCACCGACCAGAGGAGTGATTTTATACTCTTGAAGATATCACCGACCAGAAGCAACACGATGCTATATAAATTATCATCATTCGTTCATCGCGTTTGTTTCGAAGCAAGTTTACAACTTGCTACATACTATACTTTATGAAATTTACTTATATGTTGTCGTACTATTATTATTATTATTATCATCATCATACAACAATATCTATATAATTTATACATCGTAGTTATTTAACGTTAATCAGTTTTATAATATACAATGTATGCAAGTTTACAACTTGCGACATGCTATAATTATATATATATATATATATATATATATATATATATATATATATATATCGTCGTAATATTTCTTATTTTCTTATTATTATCATTAATTATTTTATAATCTACATTTTATAAAGTTATACAAAATATAGTTTGAAAATATTATACTTTACACATGAAACGTCATCGCAAAGTGGATATGACAAATCTGAAATTTACTGTACAGCTTACCTTATAAAATTCATTATAAATCATACAAAAATCATTAGCACACGTTCTTTAATTCGTTAAGAAGCTAACTCAGAATAATATAACCCTGTGAAATATTTATATGCAAAATAAATTTTTTAAATAATGTAAATTGTAAATGAAAGCACCTCTGAACTGTTGTCCAGGAAAATTCCAGCAGAAATTTTCACTTTCGAACGTTCATAACTTTTTGTGGGAATAACCTGAGATAGTTTAACTTATAAAAAATAATATTTTATTAAATTATCTTTGTTTTGCTATATGATACGTCCCTTTTGGAGGACATTTGTTATTTTTAACCTATTTTACAAATCAGGGTGATGCTGAATTTCTAAACGGAACTTTCTTGTACATGGTTAATCAATACGACTTTTATAGTTATTAATCGGATTGAATATATTATCCCTATTAATGTTATTATATAAATATCTATTTAATAAATAATAGTGCATGTGTTTTAATATTCAGCAAGTATTACCGATTTATAGTTTTATAGTATCCGTTTGTATCTGTACTGATAATAGCATATCTAGTTAAATGCTGGAATATCATGACATTATTATACTAATATATTAGTACAATATGTTATCTAGTTTGCATCATACTTGGTAGTGAACGTATAATGGTTATTAAAGATAAATACATATGTATCCTAGTATTAGTCGTGTTTCGATATTGATTACAGTTTTACATTGGTATCTATTTTAGATTAATATATAATACATGGCATGTTCACGACCTACTACCAGACTTGTTGCTTGGATTTTATTACTAATGCCGACAATCCTGACTTGTTGTCCTAACGACGTAGCTTGTTGTCTGCATAGACAAAACCTGTACATGCTCCATGCTGTGTTGGCGTTAGATTCATATCATAAATACCTGACTTGAACACATAACCTTAGGGGTAAGGGAAAATCAATAATGAAACCTGACTTGCAACTCAACAGTTCGATACTTATACTGATCAGTCTTTACGGGTTAGGCCAGCCCCGGGATGATGTTGCTGACATCATTCATCTGTACATGTTACCTGTTTACTGCCTAGCGGCATGTCTCAGATTCAGCCCGAGAGTCTTGACCGTGGTCCCGGGCACGCACGGGATACTATTGAGTTACATCGACGATTCTATTAAATTGATTTCAAAGACTTTTTAGAATAGATAAGCTAGAAGCACAGTTTTAGAATACACATCTCATACATGTACCTCACCGTTTTATATCTGTATTTATTATTTACCTACATGTTTAATTATATCATCATATCCTGGTTAGTATTAATCTTTTGATATTATGATGCACCGACGTCTGGTTTTTTCATGGCCCAGTTCCTCTACCATTATCGCATGCTGAATAGGAGTACTTTAGCCATCAAGCCGAGCAATAAGGAGTTGATCGTGTATTTAGAAATGTTTTGTTTAATTTATTTTTGCGGTTTTATTTCCTTGATGTGAGCCCGTATTAGGACATGTTTCAGACGTTGTTTATTAGAGCTTGATTCGTTTCCGCTTATGTATTTTCTTGACTTTGTTTACTGTGGCAGATGGACTTGTGTTAGCTATATTTTATATTTTACTATTCGTGATATCCCATAGATAGCCACAATGTGATTTTGGAGGGATGATTCCTAACCATAGGTAGCATGGTTGGCTCTATCACATACCGTAGTCTGCGAATCTTAGTAAGCGGGGTATGACACCAATCCAAATTAAATCTTAAAGTATGTGTATGACACTCAATGATAATATGAAATTTTTATATTCTCATCGATAATCATATGCGAAAATCAAAATGCGACTTAGTTCTCATCTATCGGTTAACATACATTCGATATTCGTCGTGACATAAACTACACGAAGGTTGTTAAATATCATACGGTATTGTTCAGTTCTAAAAACCGTCGTGTAGTCTATTTGACGAGAAAATTCAATCGTATGATAACCGATAGACTTGTCATGTGTGGACAAGCTAGGAATGTATAAAGCAGACACCTGAATTCACTTGTGTTTTTCATTCGTTTCGGGATATTTCGTCGGTACCTTTCCGTTGGTTCTCCATGTACAATGATAGATTAGATGTTCGTTTCAATAATGTTGCATAGCATTGAAACGATTATCTGATCTATTATAGTGTACTCAGAGAACAGCGGAGAGGTGCTACCGAAATTTTCTCGAAACGGATGAAAACACAAGTCAATAGATGTATACTTAATACATTCTTAATGGGATGAGTTCCTTACCCCTACGGCCTCTACCATCGACATATAATAAAGAACATTTAATATTATCATTATCTTTCTTGGAAGAAGAATCCAACTCTCGAATTTTGAGATTAAAAGGAGAAAGTTCTCAATAAGAGTTTGAGGACAGTCTAATCCAATAACAGCTGAAACCAAACTTAACGAAGTCGTCAATTAAACCTAACACTAACGCTTCTTATTATGCTTCTATCTTGTATTTGTCATGAAATCTTAATTCCATGACTCTTATCTATAGAAAGCTTGCTATGTTCCATTTTCTTCCAATATGGCATTTCCATACCTCCATGACAAGAGTTGGATGCATGTCGACGTTTTCTCAAGAGCCACTGATTTTTTCCTTAACGATGTTTACTTTTTCACCGATTTTGCTTTCACACGTCTTGATATACTGAAAGAGCACGAAATAAATTGTCCTTACTATAAGTGTATGAACACGCGATTGCAGAAGAAGTCGGATGTTGAGTTACACATCATGAAAAACGGTTTCCTTAGAGTTTACACTAAGTTGGATATTCATGGAGAAAAGGACGATGGACAACCAGTGCAAGAGATGGAAAATGAATTCATTGAAGCGGAAACCGAAAAGTGGGAAGAGATAGTAGAAGAGGATGAAGAGGATGAATGGTGATTTGAAGAAGATGAAGTCGTCGAAGACGATGATGCTGTGTTCACGTCGGTCGATGACATGGATGGGCTTATAAATGCTACTAGACTTTCTTATGATACGGAAAGCACTGGACCCGCGTTATTGGAGAAGTACAAGGCTTCCTAGAGAATCCCTCTATATCTAAATTGTAAAGGGTTTTTGATGCTATCCTTTTTCGTACGTCTCTTCCATATCAAGTGCAAGAACAGATGGAGTGACCAGTCTTTCATCGATCTCCTAGCATTACTGAAGGATGCTTTTCCTGACGGAAATGAAGTGCCGTCGAGCTGGTACGAGGCACAAAATATAATCATAAATATCGTCCTAAAGTGTGAGAAGATACTTGCATGCGATAATGACTGAGTTTTTTTCTGGGAAAAACACGCTGCACTCAAAAGCTGCCCAGTGTGCGGAAAAAGCCGATTCAAGCCTAAGAAAGACTCTCGTTTGAGTGATGTGCCCATAAATATTCTTCATCATTTTCCGTTAGTACGGAGACTGCAACGGTTATTTATGTGTGAGGAGACGGCGTCCGAAATGCAGTGGCACCATAAAGCGTCTCGTGAAGAGGGAAAAATGAGTCATCCTTGAGATTCGATATTGTGAAAAGTTTTAGATAAAAACATCCTTCATTCAGCGCAGACCCTCATAACATGAGGCTGGGGATTGCAAGCGACGATTTCAGTTCATTTAAGATGGTTTGCGGTGGGTGTACTCATATTACTTGGCCCGTTATGGTGACTATATACAACCTGCCGTCATGGAGGTATATGACGCAGTCTTATTTTACGTTGGCGCTTTTAATCGACGGTCCCTCATCTCCTGGGAAAAACATCGACGTGTACCTTCAACTCTTGATTGATGAGTTAAAGTTGCTATAGGAACCTGGTGTAGAGCGTATGACGCAGATGGTAAACAATTTTTTCAAATGCATGATGCTTTGTTGTGGACAATTAATAATTTAACTGCCTACAGCATGCTGTCGGGGTGGACAACTCAAGGTAAACTTGCTTTCCTTTGTTGTCATATTCATATGAACAGCGTACGCTTGAAATTTAGCGGGAAAGAGTCGTTTATGGGTCACCAACGATTCTTGCCTATAACTCATAGATTTAGAAGGAATAAAGAAATGTTCAATGGCAAGACAGAGACCGGTATGCCGCATAAATTATTGTTTGGTAACGACATACTACAACAATAGGGAGCTTATCAGAATATCACATTCGGAAAGAAACAGAGAAAAGATGCAATGCAATGCCCATCTGGCTCGAAGAAGCTTAGTATAGTTTATTTCAGCTTCCGTACTGGTCCGATCTACCGCTGCGCCACAATTTAGATGTCATGCATATCGAGAAGGGCGTCTCCGAGTACATCATCAATTTTCTGCTGTGTAAGAATGGAAAAACGAAGGACAATCTCAATGCCCGTTATGATTTGACGAATTTGGATGGTTTTTCCATTAGAAAAGAATTGCAATCTTGTCCTGTGGATAGTAAATCGTGTTGTTTCGAGATCTCACCGGCAATCTACAACATGAACAAAGAAAAGAAGCGGTGGTTCTTGCGTGTGTTGAAAGAATTGAAAGTCCCCGACGGTTCCTCATCAAACATTTCCAAACAGGTGCAGATAGAAAACAGAAAAATCGTAGGACTCAAGAGCCACGATTACCATATATTTATGCAACATCTTCTTCTTATATGCCTCAGAGCATCGGTAAAACCAGAAGTTGGCCTCATGCTTAACGACTTTTGCTTGTTTTTCGGCCAAATTTGTTCCAAAAACGTGGACGTCAATAAGATAGCAGAGCTTGAAAAAGATAATCCTTTGATCCTTTACAAGTTCGAAACTATCTTTCCACCTTCTTTTCTTAATATTATTGTTCACTTGTCCGTCCATCTGGTAACCGAGGTCAGGATTGGCGGTCCGATCCATTACTGTTGGATGTATCCAATCGACAGGTATTATTGACATTTATTATTCATCATTTAAATTGCAAAAAATTATCATGAGTTATTAATTTATTTCATTTTCAACAGATATCTGTTAACTTTGAAAAAATATATCCGCAACAAGTACCGTCCTAAATTGTTGATTGCTCAAGATTATCTCCTGGAAGAAGTTACATTTTTCTGTGC
The DNA here is from genome assembly GCA_030015575.1 of Agapanthus africanus. NCBI lineage: Eukaryota > Viridiplantae > Streptophyta > Magnoliopsida > Asparagales > Amaryllidaceae > Agapanthus > Agapanthus africanus. Next base: position 236,628,537 of record CM057338.1, read on the forward strand.
CCGTTTCCTGAACGACGATTTTAAGACGAAACTGAACAAACCGCATAGTGTTCCTGATGGTCCAATTAGAGCGGGAAGGCTAAAGAACATGTCTTACGATCTCGCGGCCAGTGTACATGCTTACATCTTGATAAACAGTGATTGTTTTGTTAAATATATAGAGTAAGTGTTTATTATTTCATCACTTTAAATGTTTGAAAATAAATTTAATCTAATTAATATAATTGTATATTAATGAACATAGCACATAAAGATATACTCACGAGGTCGAATCATAGGACGTGGTCGAATGATAGGATCGAAGAAGAATAGAGGCGCACTTTCGTCGCTTGGTCTATAAAAGAAGTGAACGAACAATTGAATCATGGAGAGCACGTTGATAGAGAGGTCCATGACCTTATAAACGGTCCAACAATTGCAGCTAGGTTTTACAACGGGTACGGAGTATCCAGATATAAATTTGAGGTAGAAAATATGGAACGTATTTGTGCTACCCAAAATAACGGTATTGCAACCGTCGACAAGAATGGAAATCCCTACTACGGTGTCCTTGAGGAAATTATAGCGGTCTCATTTCATATATTCCAAGCATACGACTGTCCTATTTCATATACCAGCATACCACTGTCCTATTTCATATATTCCAAGAATACGACGGTCCCATTTCATATATTCCAATGCAGATGGTACGATACAAAGACTGGCAGGGGTATAAAGGACGATCAATACGGTCTGACTTTGGTAAATACCAAACGGATGTTACCAAAATATGACAGCTTTATCTTTCCCACAATGGCAACACAAATATATTATTCTCGAGACTTGCTGAAGGCTGACTGGGATGTTGTTTGTCATTGGAAACCGAGAGATTATTATAACGTGCCGACGTTGAATGGTTCTGAAGATGAGAGCCACGATGAAGATCTCGTAATAACACGTCTCAGTCCATCTACTGAACATACCAGGGATCCAAAGTATTCTGCGCCTTCCATCCAAACGTTTGTAAGAAGTGACATCGACCAATTGATTGTCACGGATCAAGATTTTGAGAATCCACCCAATGAATCTTTAGATAATGTACCACATAAACGTGTTAGGTAATGACGTTAAACTGAATGTTCTAAATTGTATAATGATTATAAATAATGAAATAATGTTTAGATATATATGTAAGATTTGATCATAGACGTAGGCAAAGGGATTAAACGCCACAAGAGACAGTATCTACAGAATATTCTGAGTCGATCCAAACCCGCCGACGAGACTGTCTTAGGACCCTCAGCAGGCACGGAAGCTGCAGCAGCAGCGCCTATCCCTAGCAGTGCTTCCCCTATTATCGCCACAACACCCTCATAACCCCCTTATTCATACCTCATCACCCCCGGCTGTCCCTACTATGCTTACTAGCGCTCCCCATACTACCGCCAGATCACCCGCAGCGTCACCGCCTCCCCTTACCCCTTTTAGTGCGTTAGCGGGTCCTCATACTCTAGTCACGCCTGCGCATAGTGCAAACTTTACTCATTTAAAATTTGATACACCATTACAATATAGGTGGATATTGAATCATCTAACAGTTTATTATTTGCAGATCCGTATTCTACTCATGGGATGGCGTCTGGCGCCGGTTCTTGCGCCACGCCGAGAGACAACAGCTATAATTGTTATTTCTTAAAACTTTTAAATAACGATTGTAATTTAAATTTGTCAAATTCTATATTAATATTCTAAAAATTATAATATTGTGTATGTATATATATTTTTCGAAGGCTCGAGCAGTGTTAGGACGAAGGGTTCTACTGGGCCCGACTGCTGCAAGCCACGGGCAGATGCTGGGCCATGGGATCTGATCTTTAACACCAAAGGTGTGCCTGTTGGAGAGCACGTGATCCAGTGGGGGATCATGTTGGACAGGAGATCTGTACTTATTAAAGTACCCACTCCATATTCGGTGGAACAAGGCCAAGACCGAACGTGATACGCGGTTTTTTGGGTCGAAGGAGGTATGACATACCCTTTCACACATTTAAATTTCAACCTTCGTTATATATATATATATATATATATATATATATATTGTTAGGAATATGTATGCCGTAGAGGCCATTATTGTATGATATAGTAGATGTTTGGACATATATATAGAGGACTTTCTTACTCGACATGATAGTATGCTATCCGGTTGCTCTTTATCTTAACATGTACAATAGTATTATTATACTGTCTCTCTGATATATGTCGATAAAGCCCTTAGGATGTTAGCTTGACTACCAGGACTATGATGCAGATCATACTAGTGGGACTTGGATAGTCCGCAAGCACATCCTTTAACAGTTCCTAGTCGATGGAGTTTCGAGAAAGGGCATCGATATTCTAGAGTAGACTGGTGTGTACATTTCTTGACCCTGTATGGGGAGATGGTTGATCCCACATCCATTGGTATTTGACATCAATGATTGTACACGGGTGCTCATTAGAGAATGGGTACACCAAACAGGACTCGCCGAGAACTCCTAGTTGGTACCATACCTATCGTCAGATGGCAGTTCTCTGGTGACACTTGTATAGGTTAGTCTGTAGACCTGAGATCGTCATAGAGTCTTGTGTGGTTCCCACTGTGCTTTGATGTCCTCCCTACCACGGCTCAAAAGAGTCATGCAAACGGGTGTATTTAGGTACAGCCCTGAGCCACATGAAGGCAATGAGCGATAGGAGGGGTTTCGTCTCTCCCGATATAGGGAGTTGATGTTGCACTATGCTCAATTGGCTATAACGGCAAGTCCCTGGCCAGGGCTAATGAGTTTTACTGGTAAGTGTTATTAATAGTTTCTCAAACGGTTATAGGCCACACATCGGCATGATTCATCAAGTTACTGAGTTCTGACGATTCCACCTCTAGACTTGATATGCAACATATCAGATGAAGAGACCGGACTGTACTGTAAGTGTTTCTGTCACGCCCCGCTTCCCAGAGTACGCTAGATTGGGCACGTGACATAGCCAACCATGCTACCTGTGGGTAGGAAGTATCCATCCACAGTCACATTACGGCTGTAGAGATATCAAGAACAAGATAAAATTATCTAAAACATGTCCATAATCCAGAATAACAGGAGTCAATAATAAATAAATGCGGAAGCAAATGATCTAATACAAATAACTGAAAAGTATGTCCCATAATGCGGGCTCACATCAGGAAATAAATGCAGGAAATAAAACTAACTAATACTAACACCTCACAGCTCAGCCTGCTAGCTGAAGTACTCCTGCTCGGACTGCGACAGTGGTACAGAATCTGGGCCATGCAAAACCCAGACATCAGCGCGTCATGTCATCAAGTAATATAATATGAACAGTGTAATAGGCAATGCAGAAATAAACATGAATAAAGCAATAGTATGAAACAAGCAATGCAGGGTAGTGTGCAGTGGGTAACTAAACTGTTCTATCAGGTTTTCTAGTCTAAAGTCTTTGAAATCAATTTGAGTAATCCTCCATGTAACTCAAAGGATATGTCCCGTTACCCTCCGGGACCACGGATCAGGAATATGTGAACCAATAGTGGTTCTGTCCCGTTACCCCCCGGGACCACGGATCAAGAAAATGTAAGAGTCACGAATGGCTCTGTCCCGTTACCCCCGGGGACCACGGATCAAGTAATACCCTTTTAAGTTACACTTTAGTTTACACTTTTGATTTCCCCATACCCCCAAGTTATATGTGTCAGGTCAGGTATTCAGTAATCAAGAACTAATGCCAACACAGGATCAGGTAACAGCAGGTTCTGTCTGGATAGCCAACAGGAATGGTCCATGAGGACTACATGTCGGGTTTGTTGGCATTAGGCACGAGATCAGGTAACAGGTCAGGTCATGGTACATCAGGTCAAGTCAACAGTAAACGGTACCATGTCAGGTGTATCAATATATATCATGTGTGACAAAGTCAAGTCAAGATGTAACAATATCGTGGATGTGCTCACAAACAGATATATAATCGAACAGGGTATTGAATAACATGGAATGAGTAATGAGCTAAATAACAATAAGCAATTTCATTCAATCACAAGAGTGCAGTAATACAGTGCAGCTGTTTTATTATATTAACATGTTTTGAGCACCCTTAGCGGTGCAATAATTAAATGATGATGCGATACAGTTATATCAAGCCTTTGATTACGAATGTCCGAATATAATGGAACTACATGTGTAAAGGCTATCATCTATTAAACAGCAAACTGTGATTAACAGGTAAACTTAGTTATATGGTTTAAAGTGGAAAACTGTAACTTAGCCGGTTATGCATATTTGACAACCTAAACTGGCAATAAAGCATCATAGCAGTGAATCGAATGCAATCTATTATGTACGGGTTTATCAGGAAATAATTTATTTGACATGAAGCAAAGTATGTAAGGTGATTTACTAAATGATATATTATTAAACCACACATGAATGTTAAAGCAAGATATAAAGTGGTAATAGCATGTAGCAAGTATCGAATACTTGCCTCGACGAAACGACGAACACGAAAACGGAACGTAACGTCGGCGAGGAAACACGCGACGGACGCACGGTTCACGGATTGAAACCAAACGACGAACCAAGGGACCTCACGGGTCAGAACACTCTGCTGGATCGTCAGGACACGCCACCGGCACGGCCGGATTCCGGCGAACAGCGACAAAACAACCGGAAAAGTTAAAGCACGGCCAAGGGATAAACCGGAGGGAAAATGGATGGAGGAAGGGGAGAGAAGGCTTACTGGTGTTGCAGAGGGCGTGCCAGCGATCGAGTCGACGGCGGTGGAGCTCCGGCGAGGAGGTTGCAGGCGACGGCTAGGGCTGCGGGTATGGAAAAGGGGAAGAAAGTGGAGATGGAGAGGGGCTGGTCGGGTCTGGAGTGCGCAAGTGCTGAGGAGGCACTGAAGGTGGCGCGGGTGACGACGATGAAGGTCGCCGGCGATGTCTCCGGCCGTACAGAGAAGGCACGGGGGTTGGCCGGGGTCTCTGCTGCGGCGCCGAGCACACGGGGAGAAGGAGGGGAAGTCGAGGTTGGTACGAGGAGGCGGAGGCGAGGGCAACGGTGGCGCTGGCGCCGGCGTCGGAGCTGCGGTGGCGACGGCGGAGGCGGCTAGGGCTGGTCGCAGGGTTCTCGCGATGGTTCTGGGAAATTTTATGAGGAGGAAGGGGGAATAAATATTTATATAGAGGAGAGAGAGAGTTAGAGAGAGAGAGAGAGAGACGTTGGAGGGGCCCACGGAGTAAAGAAAGAGCCTAATTGGCTGAGAAGAGATTTAAGAGGTTAAAGATTTATTTAAAAGATTTCCAAACTTTATTTTAACAGTAGGATTAGATTATAAATATAGTTTCCGAATATTTTATTAATTTGGGATTTTGGCGCTAAATGAAACATTTTCAAATCGTGCCCGGGTTGGGTCCAAAAATTTGAAATTCAAATAATAAGATTTTAAGCGGGTTCCAAATTTTAAAATGAAATGTTTTATGATTAAAAAGCATACCCCCAAGTCGGATACCTGTACGCGCGCATAGTCGTCCAAACTCGCCCGTTTCACCGAACGGGACGAGAACTCGACGCACGGACGCTACCCCGCGGCTAGGGGTGACGAGTAGGCCAAGATAGATATTTTTAATTTTATTTTAGGTGTTAAAATTTGTTATATGTAGAAATGACTTAGCCAGATAAAATTTCACGGCAAGGGTCAAACAGGCAAGCTAAATGAAATGAGTAATATCTAAAGCTCAAACAGTAACAGAAAATAGTAGTATTGGGCTCGGGTGTTACAGTTTCTTATAGAGTTTGCGGGAGTTTGGACGAGCTTTCTTTTTGATCTTTTATTCGCTCAATACCTGGGTATCTGTTACGTCTAGCTAGTACCGCTGACGACTTGTGGGTGACTGATGTGATCATTACCTACTGTTAGCGTATTGACGAGTCTTTAGAGTCCCACACAAAGGTTTCCTAGCTCAAGCAAAACGAAATAGGGCACATATGGTGATATGTTCGAAAGCTTGATTAAATACGAGTATTTGATATCGTATTCTAATCTCGCGATATTTGATATCAGTTAGGTTATATAAGATATAACCGGATTATTGAATCAAGTGTTGATTCAATGATTTGTTATATGTATATATATTTGATATTGGCTGGTTATATATGATGTGATCGGATTATTGAATCAAGTGTTGATTTGATATAGTATATTGAATGTTGTCGGTTATATATGATATGACCGGATTATTGAATCATATGTTGATTTGATAATTTGATAATTTGATATACATATAAATGATATTAGTCAGTTATAGATGATATAACCGGATTATTGAATTAAGTGTTGATTTAATAATTTAGTATATATTTATATTTGATATATTTATATATTAACTAAAATTATGCTCACTAAAGATTTTATTCTCTTGTTATATATAATGATATATATATATATGATATATGTATATATTTATTTATATATAAAATATTATTGTGTCATGGTGGATGATACATAGAACATAGGTGTATGAGACTCACACCAAGGCTAAAGATAATTAGGGTGTTTATTTATTAAGAGTAAATCAAAATTGAGGTAGAAATGAGCATGGCTTAGATGCTTGTGGAAGCATGTAGAAGTTATGACTCATCTCACCAATTTTGTTTTACTCTACATGTTTTATAACCCAATCATTTATCTTTAGCCCATGGTTAACTCTCTCTCACTTGATCACTTGAGATATTTTCCTCACCCAAGTTCATCTTCTTCCTCTCTAGGTTTTTTGAGTTGAAGAAATATAAATAGAAATAAATTTCTAAAGTGAGCAAAATTCCTACTTCATCAACCTACTCTTATCTAGCCCATAAGATTAGGTTGTTTGTTTCACTAATTCTTGATTGGTGAAGAGTGAGTCTGAGTTAGAAAAACTTCAAGGTGGATCATCTTCGGCTTCGAAGATGACGAAGCAAGCTCGTTCCTTTCACCAAGTGGAGCCTAAGAAGAGTTCTAGGGAGTACTACTTAGAGCTTAGGGACTACTACTTGGAGCTATTGAAGTGAAGGACTTGGTCTACAAAGGTTGCAACCTTCTTCACTTAGCTTAAAGCTTTTTTACATGCTTTTAAACCCTAATACTCTAGTTAGATTCTAGGTTAGTGTAGCTTAGACCTCCAGTTTTTTCTTTTGAAAATTGCATACTTGATGCATATAGAAACCTAGTAGAGCTGCTAAGACACACTTTCATGGTATCAGAGCCAAGCTAGAGCATTAGGTGATGTCTAGATGACATTAAAGTGTTCGATCGAACTTTGAAACCCGCATTTTACCAAGTTTCTGTCTATTTTTTCAAAAGTTTATATTTTGCAGATTAAAAATATCCAGAAAATCATGCATGGTTGTTTATGGAGCCCCAAGAAATACGAGAGCCCAAATCAACCAATTGGCCACGCAACCGCGGCATAACTTAGGGTTTAGCCGCGGTTCCGCGACATGTTTGTGAGTTAGGAACTCATTTTTCTTGTGCTGCTCTATTATTTGATTTTGTATTTTTTGGGTATTTTTAGTGAGACTCAAGTTGTTGAGGTCTCTGTGATTTGTGGATATTTGATATGTCGGTCGAAATGTTTAACATCGTCTAGATATTTATGATATGTGATACAATATTTGGAATCCACATTAATTAGTTTTGTGAAAACTAGTTTGTGTTTTGTAAATCTAACATTTTAGTCTTATTTGATTGGTTGCCACGGAGTTTCGATTCGGATCAAAACTCCGTCGCAATCTCGTATTGTACGCGAATAGTCGCCGGGAAACACTACTAGATAGCCACACCCTATAGCCCCAACCAAGTGACTATAGGAGAACCCCGTTGCCAAAAGCAACCACTCGGTTGCTCGCGTCCACGGTGTTCCGCCCAAGTGCACTTCGTTGACGACATCGGGGTGCGGCAATCTACTAAGGTTCCTGACGAGCGTTCGATCATTTCATCGGGAATCTTGTTGAATTAACCGACTTGATATTGAAAAATGTTTACAGTTCGAAACTTAAATCCAAGATTTATAGGGTTAGGCATGAAATCCGAGATATGAGATATTCCGAGTTTATGATGTCTAAGGAATATACGGATTTAATTTTTGTAGTTTTCATTTATTTTCTGCGACTGTAAGTGTAATATGTGGGGTATCCCAGATCTCGTTGCTATACGTCAACGACATTCGGGATACGCATATTTACTTGCGTTGATAACATGTGATATTATGTGTTGCTGTGATATGTTATATTGGATAGTCGTGATAGAATAGCCGGGTTTTTTTACGTGAGATGAGAGTTTTTCTATTTTCATTCATGTAAAAATGTATGTAATATTCTTTTATTGGGACACTTCCGGGTTGAGGATGATGTCACCATTGATGTATATTATTTACTTTTCCGCATTAGGATAGACCCAAGGCGGAGATCATAAGCAACCGGGTTCTAGAGTCCAGTGGAAGACCATCTCGAGGAGTCGAGACTGGGTCTCCTAACTCTAGAATTGGAAGGGTTGATTGCCGCTCTTATAGGGGTCTAGTGATGTGGGTTTGGCTATTCATCACGACCGTGGAATCCGTGTTTTTCATTACTGGCTTAATTTAAAACACGGACCTCCTACTATATCCTATATTTCATATGTTTGTTTCTGCTGCCTGAGTTCTGTGATGTGATCAAATAACTGCGTAAGACAAATGCAGTATATATATATATGATATATATAATAAACGTTGCTTATGTTTTGCACCCGCGCTAGTCCAGCCCCCGTTCTGCCGTTAGTTAAGTAGCCTAACAGTGCATAACGGGGCACCATGGCGAATGCGGATGGCAGAAGCGTACGTTCTATTTTCGTTTCTTCTGTGATATTTAGGAAACGTAAATGATGGGACGTCATTAATGAGATTAATGAAAGAAAAGAAACCTAAAGATGTTGTAAAATCAAATTTTTCAAAAAGGTAGCTCTAGTTTTTGCTTTGTATAGCGGTATTCCTTTATGAATATCCAGCACTTCATTCGATGAGGAAAGAGCCTAAATCCCTTCACCGGGAGTGACCTCTTTAGAAAAACTAGCAAATGCTACAACCCACTTGGTTAGTTTTGAAAACTACTCGATTTTAAAAAACGGAGCTTAAACCACTGCTTTTCAACTCACTGGATTCTACAACGATATCATGTTCATTACGTTAAAGGTTTTATTCAAAACCAGTCATAACCCTCCGTCATTTCAGATAAGGACTATTCAATATTCGTGCTGGGTTTGTTGGCCTCCGGCAAGGAGAAGTGTGCGGTAGCTAATTAGTGCTTATCTACTATTGGGTTACTTAGCGCGGAAGCAAGGTTTCGGGAGGTATCGTCCATACCAATTTCAAAAAATTGTCATTCTAGCTAACCCTAACCCTAGAATATTTACAAGAAAATCCGACAATACGATATGTAAACACTTTACAACTAAGAGAATGCGGAATATAACCTTTGTAGACCAGTTCGGCACTTCAAATGCTCCGTGTAGATGTCCCTTCGCTACAAGTAATGATCTCCCAAACTCTTGAGAGGATCCACAAGGTGAAAGATGCAAACTTGCTTGAAGTCTTCGAGGCCGAAGATGATCTACGTTGAGGAGACTAAAGCTCAAGCTACCTCTTCACTAAATTAGGGTTTAGTGAATCAAACACCCTAAACTATATGGCTAATAGTAGAGGATGATGAAGTAGAAAATGTGCTCTCTTTAGATTTATTTTTCTCACAATATTTCTTCACATCTCAAAACCCTAGAGAGTTTTTTGAGCTCATGAAGAAGATGAAGAATAAAGAAGGGAAAATGAACTCATGAGGTTAGAAAATGCAACCAATAGTGAGTTAGTGTCATACACTAACTCATGTAGAGATTAACCATGGTGTAAGGTTAATGGTTAGCTTAATAAATATCTTAAGAAAAACAAAACAAAAGGACGTAGTCAATGGTTCTACTAGCATCTTCCAAGCTCAACCATGACTAATTCCAAATCATTTTGAATTATTTAAAACAAATAAAACCCTAACAGTAACCTAGAATGGTGTGAGTCTCATACATACATGTTGCATGTGTAACCTAGCATGACACAACAATATATATCATATATATATTTTGTGCAAAAAGAAAACAATACATTTAACATATATCAATGTATCATAAGTGAGAAAAATGAATGCTTAAGTGAGCTAATATTAGTTAATGTAATTTAATATATCAAATATATAATTCTACATTAAATTATTAAATCAACACTTGATTTAATAATCCGGCCATGTCTCATATAACCAACTAATATCAATAGTAACAATTTATCGAATCAACACTTGATCCGATAATTTGGCTATATCACATATAACCTATGAATGTCACATATTGCGAGAATAGAATACGGTATCACATACATATATTAATTTCGGTCCCACACATATCACATATGTGCTCCTACTCTGTTTCGCATGAACCAGGAAATCTCTGTGTAGGACTCTAAAGACTTGTCAATACGCCGGCAGTAGATGATGATCATATCAAACACCCACAAGCCGCAAGCGGTCTGCCAAACATAACAGCCACCCGGATATTGGACGATTAGAAGATCAACAAGTAAGCCTGCTCGTACTCCTGTGAATCCAATCAGTAACACTACCGTACAGTCCGGTCTCTTCGTCTGATATATCGCATATCACAGCCTGGGAGTGGTATAACGGCATATCTTAATAGCCTGATAAGTCATACCGATGCAGTGTCCATAACGGTTCAAGAAACTACTGATAACACTTACCAGTAAATCTAAGCAACTCTGGCTATGGATTTCCTTATATGGCCAATCGAGTATAGCGCAACATCAACTCCCAATACCGGGAGAGACGAAACCCCTCCTATTGCTCATTGCCTCCATGTGACTCGGGACTGTACCCAAAACCCACCTTTTTGCACGATCTCTTGACCGTGGTATGGTAGAAATCAAAGCACAGTGGGAATAACACAAGACTCTATTACGATCTCGGGTCTACAGACTAACCTGTACCAGTGTCACGAGAGAACTGCTATCCGACGATAAGTATAATACCATCTAAGAGTTCTCGGCGAGTCCATTCAGTATACTCAGTCTCCACTGAGCACCCGTATACCTTCTCTGATGTCAAACACCAATGGATATGGGATCATCCATCGCCCATCATATGGGTCGAGAAACGTATACGCTAGTTTACTATGGAGTATCGATGCCCTATCTCGATACTCCCATGACTAGGAACATTTGAAGGATGTACTTACCGACTACCTATGTCCCCACTAGTATGATCTGCATCATAATCCTGGTAGTTAAGTACTCATCCTAAGGACTTTATCAACATGTAATAGAGAGACAATAAGTGTACATGTTAAGATAAAGAGCAACCAGATAGCATACTATCATATCGAGAAAGAAAGTCCTCCCTATATATGTCCAAGCATCTACTACAATATACATCCCATGTACAGTAATGGCCTCTAGGGCATGCGTATAATTAACAATTTCCCACTTGCACTAAGGCCATTTGTTGTAGTATCCAATACCCAACAATATAGCAGTGGTTGTAGTATCCCATACTCAACCATCCCAAAATCTCTCAAATAGTATTTGGGGAAACAGGCCTTGGTGAGTGGATCCTCCGTGTTAACCTCAAATCTACTCTCCTAACCTCGATCCCTTGGAGATCAACCATCTCCCTGATCAGGTGATACTTGCCTCAGAATATGTCTGGAACGCTGATGGGACCTGCGTTCCTAGGCCAAAGCCACAACTCCATTATTGTCACAATAACAGTTATTGGACGCTCAATAGTAGGAACCATGTTCATCTCATGAACAAGAAATGCCCAGACAGCCACTTTGGCAGTATCGTTGGTAGCTATGTATTTAGACTTTATCGTCTAGTATGCCACGATATCTAGCTTGGAACTCCTCCAACATACCATCCCTCCACTGAGGGTAAAGACAATGCATGTGACTGACTTTCAGTCGTCCTTATCACTCTGGAAGCTCGAACCAAGAACTTTCTTTTAGTGCTTCTCAAGTACTTAAGAATGTCCTCCACAGCTGTCCAGTGATTCTCCCAAGATCCGATTGATTCCTGATCACTACACCTAGTAAGCCATCTACATCTAGTCTGGTACATAACATCGCACGCATGATAGAGCCTACTGCCGAAGCATAGGGTATCCTTTGCACGCGAGTTCTCTCTAAATCATTCTTGGAAGACATCTTTTTTGAGAGAGTGATCCATGAGTAAGTGGGCGAACCACCATGCTTAGAATCTTCCATACTAATCTTTTGGTATGGTGTTAATGTACCTGGATTTGGGACACTCCCAACATCCACTTAGATCTATCAACATAGATCATAATCCACGAGATGTAGTAGGTATTATCCAGATCTTCCATGGAGAATCCTCGTGATAAGAGGAGCTTGACCGAGTGTAGCATAGAAAACCATTTCCTATCAAGAGTATGTTATCTATGTACAATACGTGGAAGACAACCTTACTCTTTACAACCTTCTTGTATATACAAGGTTCATCTACTAATTTGATGAAGTCAAACTCTTTGACTGTCACATCAAAACAGATGTTCTAACTCCGCGATACTTGCATTGATCCTGATGGACTTATGCATAGTTTTGAAAGTCTCAACTTTTCCATCTACACTAAGAATCTTCTCAAGATCCACTTGCTCCCGATGGGTTTTACCCCTTCAGATGCAACATTCAAAGTCATACTTTGTTGGTGTATATGGATTCCATCTCTGATTGAATAGCATCCAGCCATTTCACAAAGTCTCCACTTGTGATGGCTAGCCTGAACCTAGTTGGGCAATCATCTACCATGATGCAATCCTCGCTCCCACTGTCACCGAGAAAACTGTAGTATCTCTCAAGTGGATGAGGAACCCTACCAGATTCGCAGAGAGGCTGAGCTTCGTTGGAGACTATTGAATCCTTTGGTTTCACCAAATCACCAGCTGTTAGTTTGACTAGCTGAAACTCCTTCCAGTTCTACCTCATGACCACTAATTTCTTCACAAGAACTTTCTTTTCTAAAAAGGTGGCATGTTGAGGAACAAAACCACTTTTTCTCCTCAGAAACGTAGAAGATATACCCTCGCAAATGTTTGGGATATCTTAACAAACTTACAAAACTGACCTTGCCTCGAGCTTGTCCGGATTCTTCCTTTCAACATAGGCCGGACAACCCCATATCTTAACTCGTTTAAGACATGGTCTCTTCCCATTCCATATCTCATATGTAGTGGTAGGCCCTGATTTGGATGGAACCCATTCAATAGGTATGCAGCTTCTCAAGTGCATAACTCCAAAAGCAAATAGGCTACTCAGTAGTACTCATCATAAAGCGCACCATATCTCACAGGGCGCAATACCTCCGTCCCGATACACCGTTGTGTTGTGGTGTATACGAAGGAGTAAGCTGAAAGAGAATCCTATTCTCTGTTTAGAAAATTCAGGAACTCCATGCCCAAGTATTGGCCTCTTCGATCTCATCGAAGGACTTTAATACTTCTACCCGTCTGGTTCTTAATCTTCAAGCTTATATTCCTTGAATTTCTTAAAAGTTTTGGACTCTTGTTTCAATAGGAACACATGTCCGAATTTTAAAGGATAGTCGATGAATGTAATGAAGTAGCAAGAACCAACCCTGACATTTGTAGACATCGGAACGTATACATCATCATGTACCATCCCAAGAGTTCACTAACTCTTTCTCTGTTTTGAGTAAACGGAGTATTGGTCATTTTACCTTTGAGACAAGACTGGCAAGTTGCATAAGATGAAAATTCGAACAAATTCTCATATTCATCCTTATATAACGTAGCTGGTCGTGTCACATTGATATGACCTAGTCTACAATGCCTTAAGAAGGATTCGTTCATTTCTGAACTACTCATTTTATGTGTGTTCTAGATAGTTTGAACTGTAGTTTGATTTAGAACGCATATGCTATTACATAACGTGCCTGATCCAACGAACTCTTGATTCAGGAAAATATTCAAAACATTATCCCCTATACAGAATTATATCCTTCTTTAACTTAATAAATAATCTGATGTAATGTTGTATACCAGGTTCGGTATCTAATGACGTTTGTTCAGAATCAATGTATTTATACAAGGTGATATTTTCTAACTGATTTGGCTGCAACAATTGCACCATTCACTAACTCTTAGAGACATATCACCCTTTCTCAGTTCTCTACCTGTCTGTAGCCCATGTAACAGATTAAATATATGGGATCCTAATCCGGCATCTCAAACCTAGGATATAGAGGATACTGAGAAACAGTTCTTGGTAATGAACACACCCGAAGAAGATGCATCAACATGCACTTTCTTCGATTGGGTGGCATGGGAATCCGGATATTCCCCTATTTCCTGCTCGGACTTATAACAGTTATAAGATAGAGCGGAACCAACGTTCTCAAGCTCAGTATAATAAGCAGGTTCGGTCAATGCATCCATATTATTATCTTGATTAAGGCGTGACATGGTCGCTACCAAGAGAGAGAGAGAGAAGAAAGCACTCTGTGTGCGCACTTGCAAGATTATATTGGTTATTATTTTATCTAATCAGGATGGCTCCCACTGTTTTTATCAGATCTTCCTTCAAACCCTAAAAGGTAAGACTGGACGGGATTAATTACACCCTACAAGTTCGCCAATATTTTAGCCAGGCCAGTGTCGGTACTTTGAGGGAGGTTCCTCGTGCTTTCGCACGGACCTAATTAAAATAAACCTCGTTTCCCAGGGGCGTAACCCCGTTAACACCTTTCTAGACACCTACTTGATCGGCTAATTGTAATGCGTAAAACTCTCGCAGGAGTAACTCTTACTTGCAGTGGGTATCGGGATCCAACTATCTCATAGAAGGTATGCAATCTCATTGCAAATTTCAACACTTGAAAATTCCGATAATATTTTGCCCCTAATGTCCTATGACCTTGACGGAGGCCAAACTACCCATAGTGCGCTAGTCAAATTCAACCTGTACATTTCTTGATTAAATTATACCCACCCGCATGACCCTTGACGGAGGCCAAACTACGCCATACGAATACCCTGATTCAATCGCATCTCATGCTGCAGATAAGCACTAGTTAGCTACCGAACACTACGTCTTGACGAAGGCCAAACTACCGCAGCACGAATACTAAGTAGTACTTATCTGAAATCATGGAGGGATACGACAGTTTTTTAAGAAAACCCTTTGTGTAATGAACTTGATATCGTTGTAGAATCGAGTGAATTTGAAAAGGAGTGTTTTTGAGGCTTTTACTAGTTTTGCTAATGAGGTCACTCCTAGTGAAGGGATCTCGGCTCTTTCCTTATCGAATAAGGTGCAGGATATTTCATAAATACCACTATGCAAAGCAAAAAATTATAGAAGCAATCAAAAGACAAACAGGGTGGGTTGTAGTATCTGCTGGTTTCGCTAAAGTGGTCACTCCCGGTGAAGAGATCTCGGCTCTTTCCTTATAGAATAAGGTGCCAGATATTCTACAAGGAATACCGCTATACAAAGCAAGAACTAGAGCTACTAGTTTTTAAATAAGTTTCTACAACATTTTTAGGTTTCTTTTATTTCATTAATCTCATTAATGAAGTCCTATTTATTATGCTTCCCAGGCATCGCATATGAAACGAAAGTAGCAATATTAATTATATCTCATATATATAATATAGGATTCGTCTCAGAACATATCAAGTGATCACATCACAGAATATCAACAGCAGAAGAATCACATATGAAATATTGGATATACTAGGAACTCCGTGTTTTATTTAAGCCAGTAAAAAACGCGGATTCCACGGTCGTGATGAATAGCCAAACCCACATTCCTAGACCCCTACGAGAGCGGCAAGCAACCCTACCAATTCCAGATTTAGGAGTCCCGGTCTCGACTCCTCCAGATGGTCTTCTACTGGACCCTAGAACCCGGTTACTTGTGCTCCCCGCTTTGAGTCTATCCTAATGTGGAAAAGTAAATAATATACATAAATGGTGACATAATCCTCAACCTCTAAGTGCCCCAATAAAAGAATATTACATACATGTTTTTACATGAATGAAAATGAAAAACTCTCATCTCACATAAAAACCCCGGTTATTCAAAACATGACGATCCAATATAACATATGACAGCAACACATAACATCACATGTCATCAAAATAAGTAAATATGCGTATCCTAATTGTCGTTGACGTATAGCAACGAAACCGGCGATACTCTACATATTACACTTACGGTTGCAGAAAAGAAAGTGAAAAACTACAACAGTTGGAATTCACAACCACCTTAGACATCATAAACCCAATGTATCACATACTTTGGATTTCATGCCCAACCAAATGAATTTCTTAGACAGCATATGCCTAACAATTATAAAACCCACATTTTAGTCTCGATATTGAAAACACTTTTCAATAACCTGTCGGGTAATTCAACAAAATTCCCGATAACCTGATCGAATGCTCGTCGGAAATTTTAGTAGACGGCCGCACCCCCTATGCCGTCGACGAAGTGCACTAAGGCGGAACACCGCGACCGCGAGCACCCGAACGAATGCTTTTGGCGACAGGGTTCTCCTACAGTCACTTGGTCGGAGCTATGGGGCGTGGTATTTAGTAAGGTTACCCGGCGAATATCCGCGTACACTACGTAATTGTGACGGACTTTTGGTCCATATAAAAATTCTGTGGCAACCGATCAATTAAGACTAAACTGCTAGATTTATAAAACTCAAACTAGTTATCTAATAACTAATTATGTGGATTCCAAATATTGTATCACAATCACAGATAGCTAGACGAAGTTAAACTTTTCGATCGAATAAACAAACACCCAAAAATTCCCAACAAGCTCAAAACTTGAGCGGAGTCTAAAAAAGCACCCAGAACATTGTTGGGGTAAATATTTACACCCCGGTTGACCAATTCAAAATCAAAGTCAACCCCAAGCCAGGTGGGCCCAAGCCCAAGTCAAGTGGGCCAATGCCCAGGTCGAACCCGGACATGAAGCGGCCGGCCTCCCCCATGCCAAAATAAAAATTTTGTAACAGATAATTTTGTTGTATTTATTTATTTTATGAATAAATGTAAGAAAATGAGCATAAAGCCAATTTTTTGTAAAGCCCATGACTTATGTGCAAAAAGAAATAGCACATGAGGCATGGGATAGGCAAATGCCATTTTTGTAAGGCCTAAAGGGCTATATATAAAGTGTATAGCCTATAAAGGCAAAGATAATGAAAATATCTAACAACTTTTTTTTCTCTCTCCTAAAAAGCATCAAGAACTGTGATCTTCTCCATCCTCAAGGTTCTAAAACCTTCTTCTTTCTTTTGAATTAAATCAAGAGTTTTACTCTTCCTTTTCCAAAACTAAATAGTTTTTCACCACAAAACCCATAAATGGGAGCTTAGATCTTCCATTAGATCTCAAAAAGAGAGGATTTTTAAATCTCACCCCCTTTCTCCAAGATTCGGCCAAACGACAGGAAGAAGAAGGGGACCCATCTCCAGAAACCCCATTTTGGGGAAGATCTGGGGCTCAAGGGGAGAAGCCCCTTCATTAGCTTCAAAATATCCTAAGAGTTTAACTCCTCACACACACACACACACACACACAAAATAATAATAATAATCAGTGTTCCTTTCGCCTCCCATTGCAGGGACCAAGTCCCTTTTGCCTCCCGAGCACCCACGTGCCTGCCATAAGGTGCTAGCACCCAATGCGCTCAAAGTGCTAGCGCCCGAGCTCCCACTTGCCTGGCACGTGAGACGCTAGCGCCCTTTCGTTCAAAGCGCAAGCGCTCTTTCGCTCAAAGCGCTTGCGCCCAAAGCGCTGGCGCTCGAGCGCCCATATGCCTGGCACGTAAGGCACTAGCACCCAAAGCGTTAGCGCCCTGGCGCCCAAAGCGCTAGCGCCCAAAGCGCTAGCGCCCAAGCACCCACCTGCCAGGCATGTGAGGCGCTAGCGCCCTAGCGCTCAATGCGCTAGCGCCCGAGCGCATTCTCCTCCACATCCTTTGGATGCCCTTTTCCCGGGCGCTTTCTCCCAAGCATCCTTTGGATGCCCTTTTCCCTTATACACACACACACACACATACACACACACACGTACTCCACAACACTGTCCCCCGTTAGAAAAAATTTCTAACGGGACGCTATCCCGCACCCCGCAAGGGGGCTGCTAGCCCCCTTGACCCCCAGCCCGCCCCTGTAAAAACTCTGCGGGGCCCCCGATATATCCAAAACCCCTTCAACACACGACACTGCATATTGAGTTCGCATGACCAGTTTAACCCGTCAATCGGAGGTTCTCTCGCTCTAAATGCGAGGGGTAATTAATGGCAGCTTAGTCTGCGGCTGCCGGAGATTCGGATCCCTACAATCAATAAACCCCAGCCTACCCTAGGCGGGAGAATCTGTAATACGCCTGACAAGCGTGCGCGTATTCCCATCTCAATAGAGTGACGAAAAACACCCTACAGATTCTGGCATGCCCAGTGGGACCTTTCTCTCCTCCCATATCTCGGGTCAAGTGTTCATGCAAACTCATTTAACATATATGCCGATGTTTCTACTGAAATAATGTTTTTTTTCTGTGCAGCAATCAACTTTCAACGACAATGTCTCCCAAGACGAATTCAGCTTCCAAGGTGACCCTGATCTCATACATGGTCAAGATCAATTCTCGTGTGGTTCTCCCTGCAACCCTCAATCGACAGTGGGAGGAACTGCCCCGCCAGTTTGGTTCCGTTGTCATCTACCCTACCGGAAGTGCTCATCTAACAGAAATCCCGACAAAACGGGTGGCCAATCCGGTCTCAAGGGGCAAAAGGCTGAATGTTGTGATCGCTAAGACACC
The DNA here is from genome assembly GCA_030015575.1 of Agapanthus africanus. Lineage (NCBI taxonomy): Eukaryota > Viridiplantae > Streptophyta > Magnoliopsida > Asparagales > Amaryllidaceae > Agapanthus > Agapanthus africanus. Next base: position 236,647,506 of record CM057338.1, read on the forward strand.
ACAACCAAAGCTTAATACGGTGTCTGAACGACTCTCTGGCGCTCCAGCTGGGGGCAAGACTTCCGGTACAAAGGGCAACATCAAATGTTGCGGACGAGCTCGGGCGATGACTCTAAAAAATGCACAATCGGGCGTCTCTTCTGGCCTCTCTATCAATCGGTCTACGGCATCTTCCCGAAGAGCCGAAGTCTGCCGAGTGCTCAAAACAGAAAAGTTAAGGCAGAAGCGGCTCAGGTATCGAGCCAACAAGAGGGCAAGGACTCCGGCCAGGTGGAGTCGTGTGAGATTCCAAGAGAAGAGTCATCCTGCGACGACGGCTGAGTCGGCCGTAAAAATCAGCAATTCCTTCGATCCTCTAAAGTAGGTTCAGAAAAATGCTATGACCGCCAGAATCAAGAAGACAACGGACAGAAAGTCGCTACAAAGAGACATGTCCCGGCCCCAATAGAAAAAGTATGACACTGTCGCTTCAAGAGTCTATCAGGAGCTCTGTGCTGCGCGAAAACAGTGGGGCAAAACCGAAATGGAAGCGTTAGCACCATTCAAGAATCCGGCCAGGCCAGACGCCTTCAATCGACTGCCCGTTACCAAAATAGGAGGGTCAAGACAGGGATCCGAGAAATCAGCCGCCAATAATAAAAAGATGGCTGGATATGTTATCCATATGGTCTATATGGCGGGTGGGTGCCCCAGCAACAACCTTCACAGCAACAGCAAAGATAGGGCTACTACATCCCAAGCCCAATCTGGCTTGAATGTAGTTGTCGCTCCCCAAGAACAGCCGCCTCCGCTGGATAATGAAAACCCTCTCGATGAGGATGATAGGCAGATGGACCCTTCGGTCTGGGCAGAGTCAAGTTCGGACAGCGAGGGAGAGCCGACTTTCCGCCCCAGGACCGCGGAACAAGAGCTGCTTCAAGAGCTTCGAAAACAGCTCAAGAGCAAAGATAAAGAGATTGCCAAGCTTTATTCAAAAATTGACGACCTAACGAAAGTTGTGATGCGGCTTATGGCTCAAATTGCGCGAGCGCCTCCCAATCAAGCACAAGTTGCTACTCATGAGCCGGATGATGACAATCCGAAGCGGCCGATGCCTGTCCTTTTGGGTCCAAGATTCGTCGAGCCGCACGAAAGTCGGCCACAATCCGCTTCTGGGGATGCCTTGGCCCCAGATAACACCATCCCACTAATATAAGATCGGATAATGGATTTGGTCACCAGCAAGGTTAAAACATTGGTGGACGAAGCTGAAGCTCAGAAAGAAATTGGCAGCAGCGGGCGGCCATATCCAGCACAGTACGATCTGATCGAATTCCCGAGCGGCTACGTCATTCCTAAGTTCGGAAGATTTAACGGAACGGGAAATGAAAATTAACACGTCGCCCACTTTAAAGCATCGTTCGAAAATATAGGGGGCAATGATGCGCTCCTTCTTCGATAGTTTGTCAACAGTCCGACCGGTGTCAATTTTGACTGGTACGCGAGTATACCAGACCGGTCCGTCATTACCTTTGCCCAAATGGAGTCACTATTTCGGCAAAGGTTCATGAGTGTCACTGATAAAATCTCCATTGCGGACCTTGTGAGGACCAAGCCGAGGAAGAATAAAAGTAACGCCGACTTTATCGCCCGATGGCGTAATCTCACAGTCAAGTGTAAACCGCCGCTGGAGCAGGACCAGTCCGTCAGCCTTCTCATTGGGAACCTCAGCAATTGGACGGTCCCATTCTTGTGTACAGTAGGACTCAAGACGTTTCAAGAGCTAACCAAGAAAGTGTCACGTCCCGCAATTACGGAATATGACCGGCACTTAAACTACGAACGTCTCGAGGCGTACGTAATCTAAGTAAGCCGAAAACCCAGAAATCCAAACCAAGAAAAGTAGTAGAGTGAAGGAAAACCAATTTAAATCAAGTAGTTTTAATAGTATAAGCCGAATTATGCCTTTTTTAAAAACATTAAATATTTCCTGAAAATTTCGGCAGAGTCTCCTTTGTAAATACTGGCTCCCAAACGGGATACAACATGAATAGTATATGAAATCAATAAAAAGGCTTCCCCAAGCGGGAGCTAGCTCTTCCTCAATCGACGGTCACAACCACACAAGCAATATAATATACAACGCCAACGGCGAGGATCAAAATTCAAAAGGAAACTCAAAACCACAAGAAAACCACAGAAGTATAACGCGCGACTCTAAGGTCAAAGGAATAACATCACTAGTCTCTATCTCAAAATAAATACATGTTTGGTTGATGGAACTTCTAGATACAACAGAGTAATAATATACAAGTTATATAATAGGGGGTACGATACAAGTAAACCCACCTACTAGCAAATCACCCGAAGGAAACTATGCCCGCAAGCCGTAATGAAACCTGTACGGCAAACCTGCAAGAAACTGGGGCACAACGGGGGTGAGTTGCCAACTCGTGAATAGAAAAACATCTACGCACAGAAATCGCAAAAATAACGCAACCTAGGTCAATGATCATAATATATCCTCAAATATATTAATAATATGCAGCCTATAACAATGGCTAGGGTAATATCTAACCCGAGTGTGATCTCATGTGCCCGTGTCAGTGCCTCAGGTAGCAATATATCATATGAATGAGGTATGAATGCATGGAACAGAATGCATGTACTGACGAAAACTGCTTTCATAAATCAGTGAGATTTCTGTATTTTAAAAGTGAGGTACCATAAATGAAATCAGCATAAAACAATGCCCAGCATCGACACAAAACAAGTGTCCAAATATCTCGATATCTCTGTATCACAATCTTTGTACCTTAAAATCTCAAAATCTCAATATCTCAATCACAATATCTAGGACGTCGTCAATCCAGACCGGCCCCTACCATCCATCTCAAGACCACGACGGTATCCTCCGGATATCCGATGCGTCGGGTAATATCACCGGTCGGTAGTGCTCCCCTGCCAGGCTCAACGTCAACAACACGATCCTCTTGCCCCGGGATACCGCACCAGGCCCACCATGTACCCGAAACGGTTCCTCCACTCCTCGAATCGGGTCTCGAAATCCATCAGCAAACTCATGGTGGACGACTCATACATCATGGGAAAACCGCACTTTTTATTTTAAAAGAGAGAAAAGGTTTATTTATGTTTTTGCGGTTTTTCTCCAAATCCAGAAAATCTCATGGAAATCCGAATCCAAAACCTCAATAACACGTAAAATAGTGAATATATGCATGAGAATCCATGAATGCGGCATAACAATGAATAACAGTATGCATGAATTAGCAGGTAATAATTACAATGCCAAAACTAACATATAAGGCAAGTACGCAAATATCATGTCTAAACTATTAGCTAACAGGCTATGTCAAGCAATAATATTTTCTAAGGTGTACGTGACATGGCAATTACCGATGAAGATGTGTGTGAGCCGGCAAGTAAGTGTACGTGGTACATACGCATCATCGGTAATGGTGCTGGTGTCCTAACAGCATGATATCAATAATGGAGTATGAAACATAATATAAGCATGCGATGCGAAGCGAACCACAATAATGAGCGGGAGCTGAATACTAGACGCAACTATAACTAATCTGCATTAATCTAATATAAGTCCTACAAATGGTGCCTTTTGAAATAACACGAATCATGGGGTTTTGAAAATAGGGGCTACGGTGTTTTTATGAAAAGATACGTCTTTTGAAATATCCGTAAGATCCCTTGGGCTGCCTTTTAAAATACCCACGATTCGTTAGTTTTGAAATAGGTAAGAATCGAATCTAATCTAACAACTAAACTAAACTAAAGAGCTAAGCTAACAAGCTGGACTACAGGTAAGGAAACTGCCTAACATCTGAGTCGATCCATATACATACCTGTATATATATTAGTCGGTGATCCCGCCTCAATAATATCATATCCGATACCATATCTATAATCAGACATCCCAAGTCAAGAGTGTGGATCAATCATCAAGATATAGCTCGTACGTAAATCCGTCGTACGGCATCCCCAAATCTGGGTACGGGTCAATATCATATTCCTCACACTATTCCTCTGGTATCCACTTTATCCAAGGTCATAGTCTAAGGTACTGACCTATGTCTAGTACAATACTGATATCATCAATATAGACATGATTTTGCTACTGATCGACAGTCTCGTACAAACTGATATCATCAGCACATATCATCATCAAGGGGTATACATCGCCCAATACAACCTAGGATCAATATCCTAGCATATCATATCTCATATCACGATTACATGTCGACCACTTTATTTATAACACTATTCACCCGTATCGTCGCCCCAAGATCCGCTATAACACCAGGACGTACCTCAAGTACGAATCCTGCCATATCACCGATATCACAATCTCAACACAAATCTTATCGACTCATCTCAATCCGTATGTGAACACATAGTCCCATACCCATGTGAACACATAACAATATATTCCCGTAAGCACAAATGAAAGAAGAAAGTATGCAAGTATGGGTGGGTGTGTGCAAGTGTGGTGCGACCGCTACTCTAGGGTTTCGCGACACTATAACATCCAAGAACACCAAATATCCATATTTATCATCAATAACTCAACAAAATAAACAATATATTTATGTATGTAAACGTATTCGTATACATCACCACGAACTGCGGGGGTGCTATACGCCATCCACCCGACTTCTCCCCGAAGATATAAATCTACTCACCTGGTCCCCGCTCGCCGGTGCCGACGTCGCCACGCGCTTGCTTGTCGTCTCGAAGTCCACATGGGTACCTACATATCATAACGCACTGTATCGCATTAAAATCCGACTCATGATCAAAACGACACACGAATCCCACATAGGTCAATACCTATGGTTTCTTTCACAAATCAACTCAAAAACCCTCGACGTCGGCGTACAAACGCCAAACCATCGAGAAAAAGCCCAAACACACTCATTTACACATTCACAAACACTAATTATAATATGAAATAGGTTGAAATTCACAAAAACCTCAAACTCACTTTAAAAGCTATTTTTCCGAAAATCTAGCAAGCATAATTAACCGTTTTAGTACAAAACTCGATGTTTAAATAAATCTAGCGGCCATAATACTTATTAAACATCTTAATTAAATCATCTAAACCATTTCTATAATTTATTCCCAATAAATTTCATTAACCCCAAAATTCTAGTTACAAAATACTTAAATTTTAACAATTTTATAGCAAAAATGCACAAACTATAATCTATCTTGGATTTTCATGAACAAAAGTATTGAACTACACTTAAAAATGTTAATAATGCCATGAATACCCTAATTAGATTTTTATCTCCATTATTTAATCAAATTCCAAAAACCTAGTTTACAATTTATATAATTATCACAATTTAAATCAACAAATATGCAAACTAGCAACTTAAATTGGATTTAGCATAACCTAATATGTCAAATACATCACACAACCCTAAACTCACAACACAAAACCCCAATTTGAATTCAAATCCCACTCTTGAATTTCAAATCATGTACTTAGAACTAAAATAAAAACCTATTTAAACATATAATTAAGCTAACCTAAAGCAATTAACAACAATTTAAGAAAAAGGTTAGAATTATACCTCATGATCAAGAGATCAATTATGGAAATCAAAGCCTCTAAAATGCCAACTTGTTCCCTTGATCCATGTAAGTTTGGCTAATGAGAAATGGGTAGGAGTTGGATTTGGATTTTGGGATTTATTTGATGGATTTTTAGGCAATTTTTGAAGCAAAAGAGATGGAAAATGGGGGAAAAAGATGGGGGCTGTTGTAGCAGAATTTCGGCCAGTAGAGGGGATGGAATGAGGTGAGGAAATTGGGGTGGAAATTCTAAGGTCAAAGCCCCTCCCAATTACCATAATAGCCCCACCTAGTTTACTATATATAAAAACCTTATTTTAACCCATTTCTTACATGATTTAAGGTCAAAAAGAGGGAAATAAAATTCTTGGGCTGCTACAATAGCGTGGGGCAGCCAAGGGGAGTGAGGGTGAGTGTGAGAGACTTTACAAAAAAATTCTATGCAAAAAGACCCCCACAATACCATATTTGCAAGTTTTAGTTCAAAATAACTATATTTTTGTTTTCCATAAAATAAATCAATTAAAACTTGAAATAAAATACTAAAAAATTATATTACAACTAAATTTTAATTAACATGATTTTAAAGATTAAAATTAGCCCATTTAAATTTGTATTTATCGCTAATTTAATGTATTTTCTTACCGGCTTAAAATAATATTAAAATAATTAATTTCGGAAAAATTTTCAGAAAATTTGAAATTTCAGCAGTGGCTCAATAAACACCAAATACTAGCAATTACATAGCTAGAATATGCATATTTAATTTTATAATAAAGATATTTGTATTTTGATTTTTTACAGAAAACCCCCTTATTTTACCGTTTTTTCGAAATTTCACCGAAACGATTTTCAAAACGTTACAATCTTCCTCACTTAAAGAAATTCGGTTCCCGAATTTAAATTAAAACTCCCCCCAAATACTAAAACATCTAAACAAAACTATCAAGTCGTTGGGGCTCCGAAATCGTAAATACATAAAACAAATCGTAGCGCAGCGCATGCGCATGAAAAATGAGCATATAACTCAAATCAAAACTCCGTCAAGCATCCCGCAATCATCGGAGTCATGGGGAAGACATCAATGCAAAATCCAAAGCAAAACCAATATGATATAACTCGAAACTATACATGTAAATATCGAATCTATATATGTAAGTATCTGAAGGAAATGCATGCCAAATCTCTTTAAGGCGCTGTGCAACGCGTATAACATTGCACAGTGGCGGACGTCTATCATAAGAAAATAACTATATACATATATACCTTTGTTTGAAATGTACGTTCCGCCGTTTTGGAAACAATTTAGAAGGGTCTCCTTGTTTTAAACATTTCGTGTAATATCAGACACGTAGGTAAATACTGAGGCTATAGCTCGCTTTTTGGAAATTCTTTCAATAACTATCAATGCATGCAAAATATATTCAGGTACTGTCCTCTGACTAGTCCTGCTTAGTACGAAAATACATCGCAATTATCATAAAAAAACGTACTGCTCTATAAGAAATCAATCCCAAAATACGCGTATGAATACTACGTGTGTCTGGTGCGCACGACAATCAAAATCCATATACGTGCCATATAAGTGCACAGAAATAAGATCTAAGTGCATCGGGTGTGCACAAAGCATCTGTCATAGGCAACGTGTGTGCCTGACAGCAAAATCAGGTGCATCTGACATGCATGAAAAAAATCTTGATTTAGTGCATCTGGTGTGCAACAAAATCGCATCTCAAGACATGCGCTCAATATGCGCGAAAACCCAAAACCAGGGGCATCCATCATGCACGAAATCATGAAATTCAATATCAAGCGCCGAACATGCGCAAAATCAAATCAGGTGCACAAGGTGCACAAAACAAATATCGAGTATCACAATCGAAATCGAAGTCCAATGCATCTAAGTGCACAAAAGGCGTATCACTGCACTGCAAGCATATATAAACTATACAGAGTGCAGGAACCAAATCGTGTGCGTGCATACGCACAAAATCAACTCAAATGTCTAAAACCGTAAAATCACAAACATGTGAAACCAAAACACGAAAACAATATCAAGTGCAACGACTGTGCGAAAATCGTAAATCCTCAATCATCAAAACCAAATCATGCGAATAATTCACCCAAAACATCGAAATCTAGTATGGCGGAATAGTCCCGCTCAAGCACATACTCAAGAATCTCTGGCCAGCTGTCGTGGTCACTCATAGTATGCCTCGTCAACGATCCTGAACTCTGGCCTGCCGGTGTGCATAACATGACCACTACTGGGTCCAAGTCTTCTCGTAATTTATTCCAGAAAGGTCCTATCGAGATCTCTCCCAAATCTCGTCTCTGCCGAACTGTCCGGAAGTAATCGTCCCTTACTAGATCTGTTCTCGTTCTGGAACGGCTGCATACTCAACACGACTCCTTCTGGAAGGTATATCCAAATACAATGCCTCGGCATACGTATCGCATCTCTGATGTCGGCGGAGTGGAACGTCGTTTCATCTAGATCTGGTACGAACCTCTTACTTCACCTTTCTCTAATGTCGACCGTTTCGGACTTGTCTCGTCGTGGCTGCATGGACTGAGCTCCAACGGCTATCCTCGTATCGGGAGTCTCCCAAGAAATGCTTCTCGCCACCTAGCATCCGAATGAAGTCGAACCATTCGATCGATTCGTCAGAACCTCATAATCCCCCAAGAGCTCAACATCTTGGGCACAGTTTAATAGTATCGAATACATACCATAGCATCGGTGGTCCATCCGTAGAAGGGCAAACCCAAGCCTCACTAATGGCGCCGCGGAACTGCCGCAAACCCTAAGGTTCAAAGGCTTTCACATGGTCATTAAGTCGAGTTAGGGTTTCATTCTTCTAGAGGGACCATAGAATTGCCTGCATGTCCTTCCCACTACCTTAAACTTAGAATAATAGATTTTTGACATTCGATCGTCTCTGTCGACTCCCAACGTCTTCGCATGAAGTCGTCTCTAGCTGGAATCAATCTATCTGATGACCTATCATCGGGTAGGCGAACGAACCACATGTCTCAGTCATTCATCCGTGGGTGACTAGCGACCTTCTATCATTGGCTCAATCCTCTAGTGTCGATCAGCACATCCGAGTAACCTCATAAAGGCGATATGCCAAACTTTCGTGGCGCGGAAACACAGTAAAAAGACGCATCTCCGTAATCGTGTGTCGCCGGAATTTCGCCCTGGTCAGTCCTCGTTCGTGATGAGCTCGTGCTAACCGCAACTCTAGCTGTAGCTCTCCCTGTCCGTAATCGTGGCAGCAAACAGTAACTGGTACCGATGAGGCTAGATCAGGAATGAATATGATACTGAGCAAAGAAATGTATATCCTAAGGCTCCTTAAGTGGAGTAGCGTATCGTAAGTATGCCGCGGAACATACCCACGGTACGTCACTCTATTTTAGTCACCTATTCCATCAACCAAGGGTCATCCTACGCTCCGAAGGTAAAACCTAACTCTCTGATACCAACTTTGTCACGTCCCGCAATTACGGAATATGACCGGCACTTAAACTACGAACGTCTCGAGGCGTACGTAATCTAAGTAAGCCGAAAACCCAGAAATCCAAACAAAGAAAAGTAGTAGAGTGAAGGAAAACCAATTTAAATCAAGTAGTTTTAATAGCATAAGCCGAATTATGCCTTTTTTAAAAACATTAAATATTTCCTGAAAATTTCGGCAGAGTCTCCTTTGTAAATACTGGCTCCCAAATGGGATACAACATGAATAGTATACAAAATCAATAAAAAGGCTTCCCCAAGCGGGAGCTAGCTCTTCGTCAATCGACGATCACAACCACACAAGCAATATAATATACAACGCCAACGGCGAGGATCAAAATTCAAAAGGAAACTCAAAACCACAAGAAAACCACAGAAATATAACGCGCGACTCTAAGGTCGAAGGAATAACATCACTGGTCTCTATCTCAAAATAAATACATGTTTGGTTGATGGAACTTCTAGATACAACAGAGTAATAATATACAAGTTATATAATGGGGGGTACGATACAAGTAAACCCACCTACTAGCAAATCACCCGAAGGAAACTATGCCCGCAAGCCGTAATGAAACCTGTACGGCAAACCTGCAAGAAACTGGGGCACAACGGGGGTGAGTAGCCAACTCGTGAATAGAAAAACATCTACGCATAGAAATCGCATAAATAACGCAACCTAGGTCAATGATCATAATATATCCTCAAATATATGAATAACATGCAGCCTATAATAATGGCTAGGGTAATATCTAACCCGAGTGTGATCTCATGTGCCCGTGTCAGTGCCTCAGGTAGCAATATATCATATGAATAAGGTATGAATGCATGGAACAGAATGCATGTACTGACGAAAACTGCTTTGATAAATCAGTGAGATTTCTGTATTTTAAAAGTGAGGTACCATAAATGAAATCAGCATAAAACAGTGCCCAGCATCGACACAAAACAAGTGTCAAAATATCTCGATATCTCTGTATCACAATCTCTGTACCTCAATATCTCAAAATCTCAATATCTCAATCACAATATCTAGGGCGCCGTCAATCCAGACCGGCCCCTACCATCCATCTCAAGACCACGATGGTATCCTCCGGATATCCGACGCGTCGGGTAATATCACCGGTAGGTAGTGCTCCCCTGCCAGGCTCAACGTCAACAACACGATCCTCTTGCCCCGGGGTACCGCACCGGGCCCACCATCTACCTGAAACGGTTCCTCCACTCCTCGAATCGGGTCTCGAAATCCATCAGCAAACTCATGGTGGACGACTCATACATCATGCGAAAACCGCACTTTTTATTTTAAAAGAGAGAAAAGGTTTATTTATGTTTTTGCGGTTTTCCTCCAAATCCAGAAAATCTCATGGAAATCCGAATCCAAAACCTCAATAACACATAAAATAGTGAATATATGCATGAGAATCCATGAATGCGGCATAATAATGAATAACAGTATACATGAAGTAGCAGGTAATAACTACAATGTCTAAACTAACATATAAGGCAAGTACGCTAATATCATGTCTAAACTATTAGCTAACCGGCTATGTCAAGCAATAATATTTTCTAAGGTGTACGTGACATGGCAATTACCGATGAAGATGTGTGTGAGCCGGCAAGTAAGTTACGTGGTACATACGCATCATCGGTAATGGTGCTGGTGTCCTAACAGCATGATATCAATAATGGAGTATGAAACATAATATAAGCATGCGATGCGAAGCGAACCACAATAATGAGCGGGAGCTGAATACGAGATGCAAGTATAACTAATCTGCATTAATCTAATATAAGTCCTACAAATGGTGCCTTTTGAAATAACATGAATCGTGGGGTTTTGAAAATAGGGGCTACGGTGTTTTTATGAAAAGATACGTCTTTTGAAATATCCGTAGGATCCCTTGGGCTGTCTTTTAAAATACCCACGATTCGTTAGTTTTGAAATAGGTAAGAATCGAATCTAATCTAACAACTAAACTAAACTAAAGAGCTAAGCTAACAAGCTGGACTACAGGTAAGGAAACCGCCTAACATCTGAGTCGATCCATATACATACCTGTATATATATTAGTCGGTGATCCCGCCTCAATAATATCATATCCGATACCATATCTATAATCAGACATCCCAAGTCAAGAGTGCGGATCAATCATCAAGATATAGCTCGTACGTAAATTCATCGTACGGCATCCCCAAATCTGGGTACGGGTCAATATCATATTCCTCACACTATTCCTCTGGTATCCTCTTTATCCAAGATCATAGTCTAAGGTACTGACCTATGTCTAGTACAATACTGATATCATCAATATAGACATGATTTGGCTACTGATCGACAGTCTCGTACAAACTGATATCATCAGCACATATCATCATCAAGGGGTATACATCGCCCAATACAACCTAGGATCAATATCCTAGCATATCATATCTCATATCACGATCACATGTCGACCACTTTATTTATAACACTATTCACCCATATCGTCGCCCCAAGATCCGCTATAACACCAGGACGTACCTCAAGTACGAATCCTGCCATATCACCGATATCACAATCTCAACACAAATCTCATCGACTCATCTCAATCCGTATGTGAACGCATAGTCCCATACCCATGTGAACACATAACAATATATTCCCGTAAGCACAAATGAAAGAAGAAAGTATGCAAGTATGGGTGGGTGTGTGCAAGTGTGGTGCGACCGCTACTCTAGGGTTTCGCGACACTATAACTTCCAAGAACACCAAATATCCATATTTATCATCAATAACTCAACAAAATAAACAATATATTTATGTATGTAAACGTATTCGTATACATCATCACGAACTGCGGGGGTGCTATACGCCATCCACCCGACTTCACCCCGTAGATATAAATCTACTCACCTGGTCCCCGCTCGCCGGTGCCGAAGTCGCCACGCGCTTGCTTGTCTTCTCGAAGTCCACATGGGTACCTACATATCATAACGCACTGTATCGCATTAAAATCCGACTCATGATCAAAACGACACACGAATCCCACATAGGTCAATACCTATGGTTTCTTTCACAAATCAACTCAAAAACCCTCGACGTCGGCGTACAAACGCCAAACCATCGAGAAAAAGCCCAAACACACTCATTTACACATTCACAAACACTAATTATAATATGAAATAGGTTGAAATTCACAAAAACCTCAAACTCACTTTAAAAGCTATTTTTCCGAAAATCTAGCAAGCATAATTAACCGTTTTAGTACAAAACTCGATGTTTAAATAAATCTAGCGGCCATAATACTTATTAAACATCTTAATTAAATCATCTAAACCATTTCTATAATTTATTCCCAATAAATTTCATTAACCCCAAAATTCTAGTTACAAAATACCTAAATTTTAACAATTTTATAGCAAAAATGCACAAACTACAATCTATCTTGGATTTTCATGAACTAAAGTATTGAACTACACTTAAAAATGTTAATAATGCCATGAATACCCTAATTAGATTTTTATCTCCATTATTTAATCAAATTCCAAAAACCTAGTTTACAATTTATATAATTATCACAATTTAAATCAACAAATATGCAAACTAGCAACTTAAATTGGATTTAGCATAACCTAATATGTCAAATACATCACACAACCCTAAACTCACAACACAAAACCCCAATTTGAATTCAAATCCCACTCTTGAATTTCAAATCATGCACTTAGAACTAAAATAAAAACCTATTTAAACATATAATTAAGCTAACCTAAAGCAATTAACAACAATTTAAGAAAAAGGTTAGAATTATACCTCATGATCAAGAGATCAATTATGGAAATCAAAGCCTCTAAAATGCCAACTTGTTCCCTAGATCCATGTAAGTTTGGCTAATGAGAAATGGGTAAGAGTTGGATTTGGATTTTGGGATTTATTTGATAGATTTTGAGGCAATTTTTGAAGCAAAAGAGATGGAAAATGGGGGGAAAAGATGGGGGCTGTTGTAGCAGAATTTCGGCCAGTAGAGGGGATGGAATGAGGTGAGGAAATTGGGGTGGAAATTCTAAGGTCAAAGCCCCTCCCAATTACCATAATACCCCCACCTACTTTACTATATATAAAAACCTTATTTTAACCCATTTCTTACATGATTTAAGGTCAAAAAGAGGGAAATAAAATTCTTGGGCTGCTACAATAGTGTGGAGCCGGCCAAGGGGAGTGAGGGTGAGTGTGAGAGACTTTACAAAAAAATTCTATGCAAAAAGACCCCCCACAATACCATATTTGTAAGTTTTAGTTCAGAATAACTATATTTTTGTTTTCCAGAAAATAAATCAATTAAAACTTGAAATAAAATACTAAAAAATTATATTACAACTAGATTTTAATTAACATGATTTTAAAGATTAAAATTATCCCATTTAAATTTGTATTTATCGCTAATTTAATGTATTTTCTTACCGGCTTAAAATAATATTAAAATAATTAATTTCGGAAAAAATTTCAGAAAATTTGAAATTTCAGCAGTGGCTCAATAAACACCAAATACTAGCAATTACATAGATAGAATATGGATATTTAATTTTATAATAAAGATATTTGCATTTTGACTTTTTACAGAAAACCCCCTTATTTTACCGTTTTTTCGAAATTTCACCGAAACGATTTTCAAAACGTTACAGAAAGTCCAAATGCTGGAACGCTCGAAGCAAGAGTCTACCCCGGACTTTTAGAGAAACAAAACTTAGAAAAGCAAGCGGGACGACAACCACAGAAGCAGCAGTTCCGGCAGTACCAATGTATTCAATGCGTCCGACAATGAAAAAAAGCGAAGGGCGGGCGAATCCAAAACCAACCGGTCTCGAAAGCCATTGCTGGGAGGAGATGGGCATTCTGTAGAGGAGAAAAAGAACAAGGTTTACTCGTTCAGAAGGGAAAATGTCCGCAAGATATTTAAAGATGCCTTGAACAACGGTTAACAATTGTCGGAGTCGAAAAGACCTCAAGAAGCAAAAATGACCGACAATCCCCTGTATTGCCCGTACCACCGAGTAGTGAGCCATGCGATCGAGGATTGCTATATCTTCAAAGACTAGGTTGAGAAGCAGTACAAAGCTGGAGAGATTGAGCTGTCTAAAAGTGTGTTAGTGAACAATCAAGTTGCAAGCACCAACTTTATACTGACAGAAACTGAAGCCTTCTGGGAGCAGACAGCCGAACCCGCTGCCCTGAGAAATGAAGCCGACTCACTGCAACCTCCTTGGAGTAAGCACATATCTAATAAGATGAAGAAGATGCTAAAGCTACTCCAGAAAGAGCCCAGGACGGAATGGGAAGGGCAGAAGAAGCCTACCATTCCAGCTGCCAATGCGGCTCCATCGGGCTCAAAATCCAGAAAGCTCAAGAAGAAGAGAAGTGCAACTCGACGCGAAAAAGAGTCTGCAGGGAGATTGGCCATTAAAAATATATTGATTCTCTCGAAGACTATGAACAGAAGAAAAGAACTCTAATTCAACTGAAAGAGTTCTTCCATGAAGAAGCGGCTGAAATTCTGGAGGAGTTAGAAGAGGACTCCAATGAAGATATCTCAGTAGTGACCTGCTACGCCATCCATCTTGGTAGCGACTGTGAGGAGGATCTCTATTTTCCCGAAGAGGACGAGGAGCTCGCCACAAAGGCCAACCAAATCCAGCTTAGAAGCGGCAGGGCTCTACCGCCAAATCAGGGAAACGCCCCAAAAGGAAAGGAAAAACAGGTGGCTAATGAAGAAGATGACAGAGAACTTGCTCATGAAGATTCGGGTCCTTCTCCAGTAGACTATAATGTCTTGGCTCATCTCCGAAAGCTTCCGTCTCTCCTTAGCATCTACGATGCCTTGATCCTATGTAAAGAGCTTAGAGATGTTCTCATTCACGCTCTACAAAACCCCGAGCGGTATCAGGCTCGCCTAGCGGAAATTAATATGAAAGAAGCCCAGTACTCTCTGCATGCCGCCGCAGTCATGTTTAAGGACGAAGACTTGCTACTGGGGACGGCTGAGCATAATCGGCTGCTTTTCGTGACAGGGTACAGCGACGGAGACCGAATTAATCGCATATTGATTGATCCAGGGTCCTCAGTGAACATCATGAACTTGCGAACTCTGAAAAGTTTGTCAATGGACGTCCGACACCTGTCAAGGGAAAGGGTTGTCATTCAAGGCTTCAACCAAAATTGCCAGCAAGTTCTTGGGTCCATAGCTCTACCAATCAAATTTGGAGATCTGCAGACCGAAGCTAAGATATACATGATCGACACTGACACGTCTTATAAAATTCTCTTGGGGCGGCCGTGGCTCCACGATTACGGCATCATTCCGTCAACTCTCTATCCATGCATGAAGTATACTAAAAATGGCGAAGAAAGACGCATTGACGGAGACATCCAGCCGTTCGGTGTGCATGAAGTCTGATATGAAGATTCTCGGTACTTCATGAACCACCAAAATGCTAAGCCACAACTGACTGAGGATAGAACGGACCCAAGACTCTAAAGAAAATCTGAGCCGGTCGTCACTTTCAAAAGCAAAAAACGCCCAAGTGCGCCCGCGTTTCGGTAGCGACACAGATGAGTCCGACGCTGGAAGACCGTCCTTCCATAAAACTCGCCCTCCGTTCGGTAGCGATACGGACGAATCTGTTACTGAAGCCCCATCTAGCAGCAAAGTCCTCCCTCATCTTGGCAGCGACACTGAAGAGTCGGAGGAAGAGGATCTGCCGTGCAACAGCTGTGCAGATTGGACCCCTATGCAACAAACAAAACTACGAGAGACCTTCAAAACTGCAGAAGGGTCCCTGGCCATCACAAGGGTGCCGGAACAGATATGCAAAGAGCTCGATGCATTGTCAGTCTCCACCATGGACCAGCTGAAAACTTTCTACGTTCCCGGAAGGAAAAATGGACAGAAGAGCATCCTGTTTTATGGGTCATATCCTGTTGTGCACCCAGACGATTTGTCTGTCGCGTGCCTTCCCTATGAGAGAGGCATAAGAGCCGTCCTCAATCCCAGATACTATACACCCGAGATGCGGGAATATTTCAAAAAGTGCGGATGCCGGCTATATCAAACGGAGTCCGAAGCAAAGT
The DNA here is from genome assembly GCA_030015575.1 of Agapanthus africanus. Lineage (NCBI taxonomy): Eukaryota > Viridiplantae > Streptophyta > Magnoliopsida > Asparagales > Amaryllidaceae > Agapanthus > Agapanthus africanus. Next base: position 236,663,732 of record CM057338.1, read on the forward strand.
TTTATGAAGGGTTATAGCATCCGCCCCAGGTCCGAGCACTCATCGATGGACGAATTCCAGATAGACGGGGCATAGGCTTCATTCAACCTGATTCCAAAGCATGCTACATGATCCATGTTGGTGAGGCGAGCGAAAGATCAAATGATGATGACGAGATAGCTGAGCCAGAAGAAGCTCCTCAAGAGCTCGAAGATGGCGGACAAGCAACCTTTGACGAGCTAACCGAGATTGACTTAGGAATGCCCAATAATCCAAGGCCGATCTACATCAGCTCACTCTTGTCAGAGGAAATGAAAGAGTAGATAATTGCCCTGCTGCATGAGTTCGTCGACTGCTTCGCGTGGACATACAAAGAAATGCCTGGCCTTTCCCCTGAAGTGGCCGTGCATAAACTGGCTATATCTCCTGATGCTAAGCCAGTCAAACCAGCTCCTCGAAGAATGAGAAGGGAACTAGAAGAAAAGGTCATCGAGGAAACCAAGAAGCTCATCGATGCCGGCTTCATCAAAGAAGAGAAATATGCGGACTGGATCGCATGCATAGTCCCAGTGAAAAAGAAAAATGGGCAGATCCGAGTTTGTGTCGATTTCAGGGACCTCCACAAGGCATGTCCTAAAGATGACTTCCCACTACCGGTCATGGAAATGATGGTCGATGACACCTCAAATTACGAGCTGTTCACCTTTATGGATGGCTCGTCTGGATATAATCAGATTATGATGTCACCTGAGGATGAGAAACACACAGCATTTCGAACCCCGGTCGGAATATACTGCTACAAAGTGATTTCGTTCGGACGGAAGAACGCAGGTGCTACATATCAAAGGGCAATGACCAATATCTTTGATGACCTAATCCATAAGGTCGTCGAATGTTATGTTGATGTTCTGGTCATCAAGACTAAAACCAAGGCCGATCACATCCAAGATCTTAGGACCGTTCTCACCAGACTGAGGGAGTACGATTTGAAAATGAATCCTCTGAAGTGCGCTTTTGGCGTGTCATCGGGAAAATTCCTGGGCTTCATAGTCCGACACCGAGGGATTGAAGTTGACCCATCCAAGATAAAGGCCATCATGGAGATGCCCCCTCCGAAGAATCTGACGCAGCTAAGATCTTTTCAAGGCAATCTTGCTTATATACGAAGGTTTATCTCAAATTTATCGGGAAGATGTAGGCCCTTCTCAAAGCTCATGAAGAAAGGAGCTCCTTTTGTTTGGGATGCTGAATGTCAAGAAGTGTTTGAAAGCATCAAGCAGTACTTGTTGCACCCTCCAGTGCCGGCCGCTCCCATTCCAAATAAACCGTTGATTCTCTATACTGCCGCACTAGATGAGTCACTCGGTGCACTCCTTGCCCAGAACAATGAGAAGGGAAAGGAGAATGCCCTCTACTACCTCAGTCGAACTTTAGTCGGGGCGGAACACAACTATTCCCCGATCGAAAGCAATGCTTGGCTCTGATATTCGCTGTGAAGAAGCTGAGGCACTATCTGCTTGCTCATCAGGCTAAGCTGATCTCTAAGGTCGACCCGCTCAAACACTTAACGACCAAGGCAAGCCTAGCCGGCAGAATGGCAAGATCGGCTGTCATGCTGCTTGAGTTTGACAAAGTTTATACTCCTCAGAAAGCAGTAAAAAGGCAAGCTCTTGCGGACTTCCTCGCTGCTCATCCCATACCAGAAGGTTCACCACTCAATTGCGAGTTACCCGACGAACAAGTGCTGCACCTCGAGGATGACGAGCCATGTTGGGAGCTCTACTTCGATGGGGCCTCATCGATAAGGACCTCCAGTAAATCTAGCATCCCGGAGATAAAAGCAGGGATAGGATTGGTGTTCATCATGCCATCAAGGGGAACCCTACGGCGTTCTTTTGCTTTTACCGAGCCTCGCACAAACAACGAGGATGAGTACGAGGCTCTGATAGCTGGTCTGGAGCTCGCCATAGAAATGGAAGTCCTTCGGCTACGGGTTTATGGTGACTCTCAGCTTGTCATCAACCAAGTAAGCGGCGACTATAAGATATACAAACCCGAGTTAGCTCGGTACAGAGGCCGAGTGGTGGAACTCATGAAACGGTTCACTCACATTGAACTAATGAGAGTCCCCAGAGCGTTGAATAGAAAGGCTAACGTACTCGCTCGCTTAACCAAGGAGCTGGCTGATCCTGACATGGACGAAATTCTGATCATAGTCAGGAGCCGGAAAATTCTACCCCCAGTCTCTCTACGAGAAGAGGAAAGCGCGGAACAGAAGAGCAGTCCTGCCGAAGAAGTTTCGATCATCCAAGACGAGCCCGATTGGAGAAAACCCTTCATAGAGTACCTCCGATACGATAAGCTGCCCGAAGGAAAATCTTCAAGAATTCAACTGAAGAAGAGAGCTCTCCGATACATGTTTGTAAATGACATGCTATACCGCAGGTCATATGACCAACTCTGGCTCAGATGTCTGTCATCGACCGAAGCCCAGAAAGTCATGAAAGAAGTTCACTCGGGAGTTTGCGGTGCTCACCAATCTGGCCCCAAGATGCAACTTCAAATTAAACGGCTTGGGTATTACTGGCCCACCATGATACGGGATTGCGGAGAGCATGCAAAGAAATGTCATATCTGCCAAATTCACGGTGATTTCATTCACAAGCATCCTAATCCGTTGTATCCTACGGTGGCGTCATGGCCCTTCGAAGTCTGGGGCACGATATAGTTGGCCCAATTGATCCTCCGTCATCCAGAGGCCACCAGTTCATACTGGCCGCAACAGACTACTTCTCCAGATGGGCTGAAGCTGTCCCGCTAAAAGAAGTCAAGACAGAAGATATTCTGATATTCTTCCAGCATAATATTCTATACCGCTTCGGTACACCAAGAAAAAACATTTCTGACAACGGGCCTTTTTTTAAGAGCTTCAAAGTCTCAAGGTTCGCTACTCAGCACAAGATAGACTGGAGATATTCCTCCATCTATAATCCAAGAGCCAATGGGCTAGCCGAAGCCTTCAATAAGACTCTATGCAAGCTCCTGAAGAAAAATGCTTCAGCCAACAAGAGAGACTGGAATCTCAAACTTCACGAGGCGTTGTGGGCATATCGTACCACGCACCGTACTCCAACTCAGTCCACTTCATACTCATTGCTCTTCGGAGTGGAGGCGGTCATCCCCCTCGAAGTCGAAGTTCCAAGGTTAAGAATGGTCGTTCAGCACGAATTGACGGAGGAGGAAAACGTTCTCCTTCGGCTGGAAGAGCTTGACGCCCTTGAAGAAAAGAGGTCGCGGTGCAGCAAAATCTGGAGCTATACCAAGCCCAAATGTCACGGGCCTATAACAAGATGACCCGTCTCTGCGCTTTCAAGAAAGGAGAATTGGTGTTGGTCCTCAGAAGACCGATCATCCCCAATCGACATGCCAAGAGAAAATTCGAGCCAAACTGGGAAGGACCATACGTTGTTGAGAAAGTGTTCGACGGAGGATCCTACCAATTAATAAGTGCCGAGGGAGAAAGGCCCATGCCACCTATCAATGCCCGATATCTCAAGAAATACTACGCGTGAATTCTCTAAGTCGCAGACGAATTGAGCACACCAGCCCTACGGTCTGAATCATACATCCTGCAAAACCGTATACAATCCACGGGCGTAAACGACCCATTTCTCTCCTAAATCCTGCCGGTGAGACTACTTTTAAAATCCTACCAGCAGCAAAAAAAAACGGTATGTCCACAAGCAAAATGGGCATGGATGAAAACCCAAAAGGGCTCCGTGAGTAAAATTAGCAGGACTACCGGCGAGTTTGTGAAAACCCGAAAGGGCGCAAACTCGTGAAAAGAGATGAAATACACTCGCGAAGTCCTCTCGACCTTGTGAGGAGAAAATCCCTGCATGAGATCCTTACGACTCGCAAATGAGCAACACACTTAGGGATCCCTACGATTCCTAAGGAGAACATACACCTGCGAGATCCTTTCTGTTAGTGTATATGCCCTAGAGGCCATTACTGTATCATACTAGTTTTTATATTACTTAATGGAAGCTTGGGATATTCACCTTGTATAAACAATCTTGCTCAATATAATAGTATGCTACTTGGTTTGTTTCTACTTCAATGTGTACATGTGTTTATTTTGCGATATCACCTATACGCATTAGTGGAGCCCTTAGGATCTTTGCTTGATTACCAGCGTTGTGATGGCAGTCACACTAGTGGGGGCTGGGTAATCTATAAGCACATCCTTATACAGGTCCCTAGTCGCAGGACTATCGAGACAGGGCATCGATACTCCGGAGTAGACTAGCATATGCGCTTCTCATCCCAGTGTGGGAGATGGTCTGTCCCACAGCCATCAGTACGTCGTACTGGAGATAGTATACGGGTGCTCGTTAGGTTACGAGTACACTGGACAGGACTCGTCGGGAACTGACAGGTTGGTATTATACCTATCGTCAGTTATCAGTTCCCAGGTGACATGAGTACAGCTTAGTCCGCTGACTTGATACTGGCACTTCGCCTCGAGTGTGTTCCCACTGTACTTTGACTACTACCCTACCACGGCTCAAAGGAGTCGTGCAAACAGGTAGTGGTTGGGTGCAGTCCCGAAGCACTTGGAGGCAGTGACGGTTAGACAGGATTCGTCTCTCCCGGTATTGGGGGTTGACATCGCGCTGTGTCTAGGAGAGCCATTACACGAGTAGTCCCTGGCCAGGGCAAGCGAGATATACTGGTAGGCTTCCAGTGTTATCTTAGGGTGTTTTGGGCTTCACTCCGACACGACTTGTACCGCTATTGGGGGACTGACGTTTTACCGCCCCCTAGGCCCGACATGCGATGTATCAGACGAACAGACCGGACTGTACGGAGAATGTCATATTCAGACTCAGTAGGAGTTCAGATGGGGTTCACCTCGTCAGCCTTCTTATCGGCGTCTACCTGGGGACCGTTACGCACAGCTAGTGCCGCTTGCGGTCTGTGGTTAAACCCACTGCCAGCGTAGTGTCGAGTCTTTAGAGTCCCACACAGAGGGTATTCGCCTCTGGGCAAAACAGAGTAGAGGTCGCATGGTTTTGCGACAGGGTTCGTTCTCATCCGCGCACTTGTGCACGTTTGGAGTCCGGACGGATATTGCCAGCGGGCTCTGTTTTGAGCCGGATACTGGTATATGTTTTGGGGTTGCTTTTATCTCTCGGTATTCTTGTTCCTCGGAACGAGAATACAGGTGTGTATGCACAGTTGTTTGAGGCGGAAGAAGAGGTTTTTCATTAGGGTTTCGGAACGGGTGCGCATGCACAGTTGACAGTCGTCTTTTTTCCAAACCCTAATGAATTAGTGAGATATCTATTAATAATAGTAATTAAATGAAATTATGTTATGGTTGGTTTTGTTGACTTGTTGACCATGGTTGACTTGTTGACCATGGTTGAATGTTTGACCATCATCATTATTTTGCAAGGATGCTCCTTGATTCTTGCCAACATTCATTTAATGAAGTATGATAGTGGTCATTCCAAAACAACCATCAACTATTCTCATTTGAATTATTATTACTAATTAGATAATTCTTTTTCTTTTGATATGGTTGCAAAAAGGAAAAGAAAAGCTCATTCTATCATTTAGCTTCTCTCTCCTCACTTCATCTTCTTCTTCCTCTAGCCAAAGGAGAATCCTTCTCATGTGTTGAGAATCCCTCTCCTTAAAAGAAAAGCACCCCTTAGACACTCTCTACTCACTCTAGGATCAAGGGTTTAGCAAGCCGGAGATTCTAGTTCACTCAAAGTTCGAGAAAGAGCCCGAAGGTTGAACCCTCAGGTGGATCCATCTTCGACGGAAGAAGGCGACGAGAAGAGAACCATCAACCTCTACAAGGTTTCAAGAAGAAGGAGTTCAAGTTTAGGTATAACCATCTTTCCGAGTAGCTAACTCTCTTTAGCAAGTTTGCTAGTTTTAGTTTAGGAAAAGATCCCGACTTTGTTAGTCCATGTTGCCCCATGCGCTAAAAATTTGATTTTTATACCGTTTCCGCCTCCCCGTAAGAACCGGGGGTAGCAACGTGGACTTACAGTGGTATCAGAGCCTAACTAAACTTAAACTAGCTTGGTAGTGAAGTGTAACGAAGTTCGGAACCGAAAAAATCCAAAAACCAAACTTTTGCAAAACCCTAATTTCTGTTAAAAAAATTTCTGGTCAAAACAAGATTTGTTATACACCTAAATTCGGCTCAGGGTTTTGTGTGAACGCCCAAGAAAAACGATCCCCTAATTCCTTCAAAACGCCGCGGATCCGCGGCCTCACCTATTCTTAGCGCCGCGGATTCGCCGCCGTTTAGAGTCTTCTGGTGATCGGGTTTCGTGCAGTGTGTCTCTGTGTTGGTTTTGGGATTTTTAAAATATGTTATATGTGCCCAGATTTTCCAGAACAGAAATTTACTTTTGGGGTCCTATAATTCCGTATTTTTTTCCGAACTTCACTGCACTTTGACTATGATGGTTATATCTGTGATGTTTGCATGTATTGAACGTCGGCTAATCGCTATAAGTCGATTAGTCGGGGTTATACATCTCTGTGATCTGTGTTTGATATTGGAATGTGTATATGAATGTGTTGGACTGTCGCGGGTGAATAGCCGGGGTGGATGTGAGATGAGCTTTTGTTTTTCTTTCATTCATTTGTAAATGTAAATTGATGTAATAATATTATTTGTATGGCCGCACAACCGGGTCGGGGTTGTAGCCGTCATTGTATAATTCTTTTTACTGTTTTTGCTCCTAGGATAGACCTATGGAGGGGTGCACAAACTACCGGGTCCTTGGCGGGTAGTTTGCCGCACCCGTAGGGGTCTTGGGTGGGCTATTTGCTATTCACCGCGACCGTGTAATCCGCTTTTCGTTGCAGGCTCGAACGGATTGCGGATTCCTAGTATATCCAATGTATTCATCTGTGATCTGTAATGTCTATCATTGCTTTATATTTAGGCGTTGCTTATGTTTTACAGCCGCGCTAGCCCAGCCCCTGCTCTGTCGTTAGTTAAGTAACCTAACGGGTGATGACGGGACCCCGTGGCGAATGCGAATGGCATAAGCGTACGTCATATTTTGGTTGTTTTCTGCAATGGTAGGATTAAATGATGGGACGCATTAAAAGAACTAATGCAAGAATATCACGCATTAAAAGAACTAATGCAAGATAATAAACCAAACTAAAAGTCGTTGGAACACTTTCGAAAAACCACTCGGTTCTTTTCAAAACTAACTTTTAAATGCGGAGCTTGAGCCACTCCTTTTAAAAGCTATCTCGTTCCATCGATTATATCAAGTTCACTACGTTCACGGTTTCGCCAAAACCATCCGTAGCCCTCCGTCGTTTCATATGAATATTCAACAGTATTCAAGCTGTGTTTGTTGGCCTTAGTCAAGGCACAGTGTTTGGTAGCTGGTGGGTATTCATATGTTGCATAGATAGAATGCGTTGGTTTGGGACAGTCGTATTGCCTTGTTGGCCATAGTCAAGGGTATATACGGGTGGGTTCAAATTAACCTGGATAACGACGGGTAGAACTTGACATGTGACTTATGATTTGTTGGCCTTAGTCAAGGTCATAAGAGCATGGGGAAAAAATCCACATCGGGAGTTTCATAAGTACTGAAACTTGCTAGATTTTCATACCATTTGGAGTATGATGATTCTGGTAGGATTCCTTCAGTTTCGTCACACGATGATATTTGGATCCCGATCCTACTGTGAGTATATGCTACTCCTCGGGAAATTTCTCACTAAACGATCAATGCTATAAACCTAGTAGGTGCCTAGAAAGGTGTTAGCAGGGGCTACGCCCCCAGGGAAAAGAGGTTATTAAATTAAGGAACTTCGCGAAAGCGTTGGAAAACCTCCCTCGAAGTACCGACACTGGCCTGGCTGAACGGTTAAGCAAGTATTGTGCGGTGGGATTGATCCCGGCTAATTCTTCCTTTGTGGTTTGAGGAGGGATTCGAGAGACAGTGGGAGCCATCCTGTTTAGACAAATTAAAAACCATTCTAAACTTGCAAGAGCATCGTGCTAAAGTGTTTCTTCTCTCCCCCCTGCAGCGACCAAATCGAAATGACTGGACTTAAGTTACTTCTAGATAAAAACATACTGACAGGGCCAAACTACAAAGATTGGCTCAGGAATGTCAAAATGGCAATCACTTACGACAAGCTGGGGTATCTTCTTACCACCAAAGCTCCCTCCGTCCCAGGTCCTACCTCCAGCGTCGCGGATAAGGAAATCCGTAAGACTTGGGAGATTGATTGCGCGAAGGCTAGGTACCTCGTGCTTGCCTCTATGGACAACGATCACCAGAGGAGGCACGAGAATATGGACTTGGAGTCCATATTTCTCCATACAAAAGAACTGTATGGAGAGCAGTCTCGTATCGCAAGATACGAAGTGTCGAAGAAGTTATTTTCGACAAAGTTGGCCGTCGGATCATCGGTAGCGGACCACGTGCTTAAGATGATTGGCTACACTGAGGAGCTCGCGGAACTTGGGACCACGTTGGACAGTGAACTCTATACGGATTTAATTCTCCAGTCCCTTCCATCCACTTACGCCCAGTTTATACTGAACTTCAACTTACAAGAAAAGGAAGTTGAACTTTCAGAACTCCTCAACATGCTGAGGAGCGCAGAGGGCACCCTTCAGAAGGGTAGGGAAACACCCGCTTTGTTTGTAGGAGGATCTTCTTCCTCTAGGTCCAAGGCGAAAGCCAAGGGAAAGAGGAAGAAAGCCCCCGCCAAACCAAGAGGCGGTGTTAGTAAAGTGGGTACGAAGGGAAAGAAAAAGGCAACAAAGATAGCGGGGAAGCTTGTGGGTAAAGAGGAATGCTTCTATTGTCACAAGAGTGGACACTGGAAGAAAGATTGCAGGGCTTGGAAGGCCAGGACACAGGAACTGAAGCAGGTTGCGGCTTCAGCTTCAGGTGTGTATGTTATTGAGAACTGTCTTTCTATAAACTCTACTTCCTGGGTATTGGATACCGGATCAGGATCTCATATCTGTAATTCTTTGCAGGCGTTGAGAAACCGTAGGTTTTTGAAGGCAGGTGACATGACCCTCAGAGTTGTGAACGGAGCTAGCATGGATGCTAAAGCCGTGGGGGACTATCACCTGGGAATGTCAGATGGACATGTTTTGGTTTTGCGTAATTGCTTTTTTGTACCCAACGCAACTTGTAATATCATTTCTGTATCTTTGGTTTCTAAAGAAGGTTATGAATTTGCGTTTGTAAGTAATGTTGTAAACATTCACCTTAATCAAGTTCTGATTGCGTCAGGTACACTGAGCAATGGTATATACGTATTAAACCAACCACAGATTTTCAATATCCAGAATACACACAAAAGAAAGTCTCCAAATATCAATCAGGCTTTCTTATGGCATTGTAGACTGGGTCACATCAATGAGACACGGTTGACTAAGTTACATAAAGAAGGATACTTGGATCCGTTCGAGAATCAGTCTTATGCCACTTGTGAATCTTGTCTCATGGGAAAGATGACAAAGACTCCGTTTACTGGACACGGAGAAAGAGCGAGCGAGCTCTTGGGACTCATACACAGTGACGTGTGTGGTCCAATGTTTACACATGCGCGAAGCGGTTATTCATACTTCATTACTTTCACAGACGATTTCTCTAGGTATGGACACGTCTTCTTAATGAAGCACAAATCCGAGGCCTTTGAGAAATTTCGGGATTACAAGAATGAAGTTGAAAAACAAACAGGCAAAAGTATTAAGATTCTAAGATCGGATCGAGGTGGTGAATACTTGAGTGCCGAGTTCCTGGACTATTTAAAAGAGAATGGAATTCTCTCTCAGCGTACTCCTCCATACACTCCGCAACATAACGGTGTATCGGAAAGGAGGAATCGAACCCTATTGGATATGGTTCGTTCCATGATGAGTAAGGCTGAGTTACCGCGATCTTTCTGGGGATATGCACTAGAAACAGCTGCACATCTCTTGAACCAAGTTCCTACTAAGACAGTGCCTACCACACCATATCAGATGTGGAGTGGGAAGAAACCCTGTCTTAAATCCTTTAAGACATGGGGATGTCCGGCTTTTGTAAAAAAGCAGCATGCGGACAAGCTCGAGGCACGCTCAGTACAGTGTAAGTTTGTGGGATACCCAAAGAACTCCAAGGGGTATCTATTCTATTACGCAGAGGAGCAAAAAGTCCTTGTTTCTCGTCATGCCCACTTCTTGGAAACTGAGTTTTTGGAAAATCAGATAAGTGGGAGCGCAGTAGAACTGGATGAAATTCCAGAACCTCAGACTATTACTGAAAGCTTAGTAGAACCAGAGGGTTCAAAAGAACAGGACATTACTACGCCGCTCCGCAGGAGTAGTAGGCAGTCTCATCCGCCCGAGAGATACTACGGTTTTCTCATAGACGGGGATAGAGAGGATTGCATCATAGATTATGATGAGCCTACTAGCTTCCAACAGGCTGTTCAGAGCGTTGACTCGGTAAAATGGCTGGATGCAATGCGGACCGAAATGGAGTCCATGTACACCAACAAAGTATGGACGTTGGACATTGCTCCAGACGGGGTAAAACCCGTAGGATGCAAGTGAATCTTCAAAAGGAAGATTGGTGTAGATGGACAGGTTGAGACCTATAAAGCTAGACTTGTAGCAAAGGGTTTCCTTCAAAGACCTGGCTTGGACTATGACGAAACCTTTTCTCCAGTGGCTATGCTGAAATCCATTCGGATCCTTCTTGCCATTGCTGCCTTCCACGATTATGAGATTTGGCAGATGGACGTAAAAACCGCTTTTCTAAATGGAAATTTAGAGGAGTGTGTCTATATGGATCAGCCAGAGGGTTTCATTCAGAGTGGGAGCAGCGGAAAGGTGTGCAAGTTGCTTAAGTCCATCTATGGACTAAAGCAGGCATCGCGGAGTTGGAACATCTGTTTTGATGAGACGGTCAAGGAATTTGGCTTTATCAAAAATCCAGATGAACCATGCATCTATAGTAGATTTGTAGCGAGAACTGTAGTATTCCTCATTTTATATGTGGATGACATTCTCTTAATAGGAAATGACATTCCTATGCTACAATCTGTCAAGGGGTTCTTGTCACAAAGGTTCTCCATGAAAGACCTGGGTGATGCTTCGTACATCCTGGGGATCCGGATCCATCGTGATAGATCCAAGAGGATATTAGGACTTTCACAGTCCAGGTACATCGACACTATACTGAAAAGATTCAGTATGGAAGATTCCAAGCGCGGTAACCTACCGGCTTGTCACGGGATCACCCTCTCTAAAGAGATGTCTCCCAAGACTGATTTGGAGAGGGATCGCATGTCTATTATACCCTACGCTTCTGCGGTGGGCTCTATAATGTATGCGATGTTGTGTACCAGACCGGATGTAGCTTATGCACTGAGTGTGGTAAGCAGGTATCAGTCAAACCCTGGGGAGAAACACTGGATAGCAGTAAAGAACATTCTCAAATACCTGAGAAGGACTAAGGAGATGTTCTTGGTGTATGGCGGAAAAGACCTCCAGATCGAGGCCTTTGCTGACTCCAGCTTCCAGAGTGACAAGGATGATTCCAAGTCCATGTCGGGTTTTGTCTTTACCCTCAATGGAGGGGCGGTGTGTTGGAAGAGTTCCAAACAGGAAACCGTTGCAGACTCAACGATGGAAGCGGAATACATCGCTGCATCTGATGCCGCAAAAGGAGCTGTCTGGATAAGGAAGTTCTTGAAAGAACTTCAGGTGGTTCCGTCCATTGTTGACCCAATACCTCTGTATTGCGACAACAACGGGGCTATAGCTTTAGCGAAGGAACCCAGGTCCCATCAGAGATCCAGGCACATCTTTAGGCGGTATCACCTGATCAGGGAGATCGTGGATCGCAAGTAGATCGAGGTTCGGAGGGTTGCTTCAGAAGAAAACACTGCAGATCCATTCACCAAGGCCCTACCCCAGACTCAGTTCGAGCGGCTGATCGAGATGATAGGTCTTCGATACGCCAGTACATGGCCTTAGTGCAAGTGGGAGATTGTTAGTGTATATGCCCTAGAGGCCATTACTGTATCATACTAGTTTGTATATTACTTAATGGAAGCTTGGGATATTCACCTTGTATAAACAATCTTGCTCAATATAGTAGTATGCTACTTGGTTTGTTTCTACTTCAATGTGTACATGTGTTTATTTTGCGATATCACCTATACGCATTAGTGGAGCCCTTAGGATCTTTGCTTGATTACCAGCGTTGTGATGGCAGTCACACTAGTGGGGGCTGGGTAATCTATAAGCACATCCTTATACAGGTCCCTAGTCGCAGGACTATCGAGACAGGGCATCGATACTCCGGAGTAGACTAACGTATGCGCTTCTCATCCCAGTGTGGGAGATGGTCTGTCCCACAGCCATCAGTACGTCGTACTGGAGATAGTATACGGGTGCTCGTTAGGTTACGAGTACACTGGACAGGACTCGTCGGGAACTGACAGGTTGGTATTATACCTATCGTCAGTTATCAGTTCCCAGGTGACATGAGTACAGCTTAGTCCGCTGACTTGATACTGGCACTTCGCCTCGAGTGTGTTCCCACTGTACTTTGACTACTACCCTACCACGGCTCAAAGGAGTCGTGCAAACAGGTAGTGGTTGGGTGCAGTCCCGAAGCACTTGGAGGCAGTGACGGTTAGACAGGATTCGTCTCTCCCGGTATTGGGGGTTGACATCGCGCTGTGTCTAGGAGAGCCATTACACGAGTAGTCCCTGGCCAGGGCAAGCGAGATATACTGGTAGGCTTCCAGTGTTATCTTAGGGTGTTTTGGGCTTCACTCCGACACGACTTGTACCGCTATTGGGGGACTGACGTTTTACCGCCCCCTAGGCCCGACATGCGATGTATCAGACGAACAGACCGGACTGTACGGAGAATGTCACATTCAGACTCAGTAGGAGTTCAGATGGGGTTCACCTCGTCAGCCTTCTTATCGGCGTCTACCTGGGGACCGTTACGCACAGCTAGTGCCGCTTGCGGTCTGTGGTTAAACCCACTGCCAGCGTAGTGTCGAGTCTTTAGAGTCCCACACAGAGGGTATTCGCCTCTGGGCAAAACAGAGTAGAGGTCGCATGGTTTTGCGACAGGGTTCGTTCTCATCCGCGCACTTGTGCACGTTTGGAGTCCGGACGGATATTGCCAGCGGGCTCTGTTTTGAGCCGGATACTGGTATATGTTTTGGGGTTGCTTTTATCTCTCGGTATTCTTGTTCCTCGGAACGAGAATACAGGTGTGTATGCACAGTTGTTTGAGGCGGAAGAAGAGATTTTTCATTAGGGTTTCGGAACGGGTGCGCATGCACAGTTGACAGTCGTCTTTTTTCCAAACCCTAATGAATTAGTGAGATATCTATTAATAATAGTAATTAAATGAAATTATGTTATGGTTGGTTTTGTTGACTTGTTGACCATGGTTGACTTGTTGACCATGGTTGAATGTTTGACCATCATCATTATTTTGCAAGGATGCTCCTTGATTCTTGCCAACATTCATTTAATGAAGTATGATAGTGGTCATTCCAAAACAACCATCAACTATTCTCATTTGAATTATTATTACTAATTAGATAATTCTTTTTCTTTTGATATGGTTGCAAAAAGGAAAAGAAAAGCTCATTCTATCATTTAGCTTCTCTCTCCTCACTTCATCTTCTTCTTCCTCTAGCCAAAGGAGAATCCTTCTCATGTGTTGAGAATCCCTCTCCTTAAAAGAAAAGCACCCCTTAGACACTCTCTACTCACTCTAGGATCAAGGGTTTAGCAAGCCGGAGATTCTAGTTCACTCAAAGTTCGAGAAAGAGCCCGAAGGTTGAACCCTCAGGTGGATCCATCTTCGACGGAAGAAGGCGACGAGAAGAGAACCATCAACCTCTACAAGGTTTCAAGAAGAAGGAGTTCAAGTTTAGGTATAACCATCTTTCCGAGTAGCTAACTCTCTTTAGCAAGTTTGCTAGTTTTAGTTTAGGAAAAGATCCCGACTTTGTTAGTCCATGTTGCCCCATGCGCTAAAAATTTGATTTTTATACCGTTTCCGCCTCCCCGTAAGAACCGGGGGTCGCAACGTGGACTTACACTTTCGACTCGTAGGGAGAAAGTGCTTTTATGAGTTACGGCTCATAAAATTGAAAAACCTTAGGTGATAGGGATCTCAACCTATCTCCTGAGCCATCGCTCAGCAACGGCCAACGGAAAATGATGAGTTGCTCCTGGCATTGCGCTTCAGTATTAGCGGTGCTGATGCCAACCCAAAAACCAAATCCCAAGTCCTCCCGGGGCAAATGATGAGTTGCTCCTGGCATTATTCCAGTGCAGCAATGCTGATGCCAAACAAGATCCAAATCCCAAGTCCCCCCAGGGCAAATGATGAGTTGCTCCTGGCATTATTCCAGTGCAGCAATGCTGATGCCAAAAAAGATCCAAATTCCAAGTCCCCAAACGGCAAATGATGAGTCGCTCCTAGTTCCATATTCCAGTGCAGCAATGCAAACGCCAAACAAAATCCAATTTTCCAAAATTCCCCAGGCCCTACGGTTGGTCCCCAAACAGGCTACCGTATACAATCCACGGGCTCAAATAATTCACATCATACCCATGCCCCATTGCAATCACCCGACCAACGGCCAGTCTCTACCCTTGGAATTATGCTCCATTTAGGAAGACCCACTCATGCGTCCTCACGATGCATGAGAAGAACAAACCTTACGGGATCCTCAAGACTCGTAAGAAAACACTTTCGTAGGATCCTTACGACTCACAAAGGAAAAACATGTTAGTGTATATGCCCTAGAGGCCATTACTGTATCATACTAGTTTGTATATTACTTGATGGAAGCTTGGGATATTCACAGTTGTATATACAATCTTGCTCGAAATGGTAGTATGCTACTTGGTTTGTCTCTGCTTTAATATGTGCATGTGTTTCTTTTAGCATATCGCTGATATACATATTAGTAGAGCCCTTAGGATCTTTGCTTGATTACCAGCGTTGTGATGGCGCTCACACTCGTGGGAGCTGGATGATCTATAAGCACATCCTTATACAGGTCCCTAGTCGTTGGACTATCGAGATAGGGCATCAATACTCCGGAATAGACTAGCGTATGCGCTTCTTATCCCAGTGTGGGAGACGGTCTGTCCCACAGCCGTCAGTACGTCGTACTTGAGATAGTATGCGGGTGCTCGTTAGGTTACGAGTACACTGGACAGGACTCGTCGGGAACTGTTGGTTGGTAAAATACCTATCGTCAGTTATCAGTTCCCAGGTGACATGAGTACAGCTTAGTGCGCTGACTTGACACTGTCACTTCGCCTCGAGTGTGTTCCCACTGCACTTTGATTACTACCCTACCACGGCTCAAAGGAGGCGTGCAAACAGGTAGTTTTTGGGTGCAGTCCCGAAGCACTTGGAGGCAGTAACGGTTAGACAGGATTCGTCTCTCCCGGTATTGGGGGTTGACATCGCGTTGTGTCCAGGAGATCCATTACACGAGTAGTCCCTGGCCAGGGCAAGCGAGATATACTGGTAGGTTTCCAGTGTTATCTCAGGGTGTTCTGGGCTACACTCCGACACGACTTGTACCGCTATTAGGGGACTGACGTTCACCGCCCCCTAGGCCCGCCATGCGATATATCAGACGAACAGACCGGACTGTACGGAGACTGTCACATACAGGCTCAGTAGGAGTTCAGATGGGGTTCACCTCATCAGTCTTCTTATCGACATCTACCTGGGGACCGTTACGTACAGCTAGTGCCGCTTGCGGTCTGTGGTTAAACCCACTGCCAGCATAGTGTCGAGTCTTTAGAGTCCCACACAGAGAGCTATTCGCCCTTAGGCAAAATGAGTAGAGGTCGCATGGTTTTGCGACAGGGTTCGTTTCACATCTGCGCACTTGTGCACGTTTGCTCTCCGGACAGCTTATACTAGCGGGCTTTGGTTTAAGCCAGATCCTAGTATAGATTTGGGATTGGTTTTTTCTCATTGTATTCGTGTTCCTCGGATCACGAATACGGGTGCATATGCACAGTTACTTGAGACAGAGGGAGAGGACTTTGATTAGGGTTAATGACTATTGTCATTTTATTAACCTTAATGCTTATATGTGTATTATGGTTAATTGATATTAGTTTAATATAATTGTGCATGGTTATGGTTGTTGACCATTTGACCTCCTTGACTTGTTGACCTAGGTTAACACTTTGACCATCATCATTTCATTTGGAAGATGCTCTTTGATCCTTGCAAATTGCATTAAAAATGAAATGATAATGGTCATGTCTTGATTAACCATGACAATTATCTAGCTAATTATCTAATTACAATAATTCACACATATATGAGAGAATGCTTCATATTTTCTCTCATTCTATTATTCACTTTCTCTCTCTTGTTCTTCCTCTCCCTCAAGCTCTCCCCTCTCATGTGTTGAGAAACTCTTGAGCTTGAGAAAAACCCTTTCTTGATAATCTCTACTCTCATCTAGGGTTCAAGGATTAGCACTTCTTGCACCCTAGTTACTTCTACCTTGGAGTTGAAGCCAAAGGTCAAGACTTTCGGGTGGATCCTTCTTCGACGTGAGAAGACGACTAAGGTGACCTCCTTCCACCACTCCAAGGAGCAAGGAGAGAAGGACATAAAGCCCAAGGTATAACCTTTCTAGCACTTAGCTAGTTTCTAGTTAGCTTTAGCTTGTTTTTGTTTAGCAAAGATCCTTCATAGTCAAGTCCAAGTCGCCTAAGCTCATAAAAACTTGATTTTTATTCCGTTTTCCGCCTCCCCGCAAGTACCGGGGTGGGCAACGTGGACTTACAGTGGTATCAGAGCCTAACTAAACATAAACTAGCTAGGTAGTAGAGTGTATCGAAGTTCGAATCGGAAAAATCGAAAAACCGAGTTTTCAAAACCCTAAGTTTCTGTTAATTTTTTTTCTGTTCAAAACAAAATAAATTTTACTCCAAAAATCATCTCACGGTTTTGTGAAGAAAGCCACCAAAAACGATCCAGTGATTCGACCAAAGAGCCGCGGTTCCGTGGCAATAGCAAGCTATTGCCGCGCAAACGCGGCCGTCTTGGCTCTTCACTGGGTCGAGTTTGGTGCAGTGCATTTCTGGCTTGGTTTTAGGATTTTTAAGATGGTTTATATGTGCTCAGGTTTTCCAGAATAGAAATTTGTTTTTGGGGGCCTATAAATCCGTATTTTTTCCGAACTTCAATACACTTTGACTAAAAGGTTATATCTGTGATGTTTATATGTATTGAACGTCGGCTAATCGCTATATGTCGATTAGTCGGGGTTATACATATCTGTGATCTGTGATTGATGATGGTATGTGTATATGAATGGGTTGGATTGTCGCGGATGAATAGCCGGGGTGGATGCGAGATGAGTGTTGCTTTTTCTTTCATTCATTGTAATATGTAAATTGATGTAATAATATTATTTGTATGGCCGCACAACCGGGTCGGGGTTGTAGCCGTCATTGTATAATTCTTTTTACTGTTTTTGCTTCTAGGATAGACCCATGGAGGGGGTGCACAAACTACCGGGTATCTCGAAGTGCCAAGTGGCCTACTCACGGTGGTGAGGGAGGTTGCTTCGCTTCGGGTACTTGGCGGGTAGTTTGCCGCACCCGTAGGGGTCTTGGATGGGGTATTGGCTATTCACCGCGACCGTGTAATCCGCTTTTCGTTGCAGGCTCGAACGGATTGCGGATTCCTAGTATATCCAATGTATTCATCTGTGATCTGTAATGTCTATCATTGCTATATATTTATATATGATAACTATTTAGGCGTTGCTTATGTTTTACAGCCGCGCTAGCCCAGCCCCCGCTTTGTCGTTAGTTAAGTAACCTAACGGGTGATGACGGGGCCCCATGGCGAATGCGAATGGCATAAGCGTACGTCATATTTTGGTTGTTTTCTGCAATGGTAGGATTAAATGATGGGACGCATTAAAAGAACTAATGCAAGAAAATAAACCAAGTAAAAGTCGATTGGAACACTTTGAAAACCACTCGGTTCTTTTCAAAACTAAACTTTTAAACGCGGAGCTTGAACCACTCCTTTTAAAAGCTATCTCGTTCCATCGATTATATCAAGTCCACTACGTTCACGGTTTCGCCAAAACCATCCGTAGCCCTCCATCATTTCAGTTAAATATTCGGTAGTATTCAAGCTATGTATTTTGACCTCACGCCAAGGCATAGTGATTGGTAGCTGCCGGATATTTATCTGTTGCATAGATAGAATGCGTTGGTTTGAGACAGTCGTACTGCCATTTTGGCCTACGTCAAGGGTAGGTACGGGTGGGTTCAAATTAACCGGGATAATGATGGGAAGAACTTGACATGTGACTTATGACATTTTGACCTCACGCCAAGGTCATAAGAGCATGGGGCAAAAATCCACATCGGGAGTTTCATAAGTACTGAAACTTGCTAGCGCTGCATACCATTTGGAGTGTGATGATTCTGGTAGGATTCCTTCGGTTTTATCACGCAATGATATTTGGATCCCGATCCTACTGTGAGTATATGCTACTCCTCGGGAAAACTCTCACTTAACGATCAATGCTATAAACCTAGTAGGTGTCTAGAAAGGTGTTAGCGGGGCTACGCCCACAGGGAAAAGAGGTTACTTAATTAAAGAACTTCGCGAAAGCGTTGGAAAACCTCCCTCGAAGTACCGACACTGGCCTGGCTGAATGGTTAAGCAAGTATTGTACGGTGAGATTGATCCTGACTAATCCTTTCTTTACGGTTTGAGAAGGGATTCGAGAGACAGTGGGAGCCATCCAGTTTAGACAAACTAAAAACCACTCTAAACTTGCAAGAGCATCATGGTAAAGTGTTTCTTTTCTCTCTCCTAATTGCAGCGACCATTCAACATGACCAGACTTAAGTTATTACTAGATAAAAACATATTGACAGGGCCAAACTACAAAGATTGGCTCAGGAATGTCAAGATGGCAATCACTTACGACAAGTTGGGGTATGTCCTTACCACCAAAGCTCCCCCTGTCCCAGGTCCCAAAACCAGTGTCGTAGATAGGGAAATCTACAAGACCTGGGAAATAGATTGCGCGAAGGCCAGCTGCCTCGTACTAGCCTCGATGGACAACGAACATCAGAGGAGGCACGAGAATATGGACCTAGAGTCCATATTTCTTCATACAAAAGAACTGTATGGAGAGCAGTCTCGTATCGCAAGATACGAAGTGTCGAAGAAGTTGTTTTCGGCAAGGTTGGCCGTCGGATCATCGGTAGCGGAACACGTGCTTAAGATGATTGGCTACATAGAGGAGCTCGCGGACCTTGGGACCACGTTGGAGAATGAACTCTATACTGATTTGATTCTCCAGTCCCTTCCTTCCACTTACGCCCAGTTTATCCTTAACTTCAACATGCAAGGAAAGGAGGTTGAACTTTCCGAACTTCTGATCATGTTGAGGAGTGCTGAGGGCACCCTACAGAAGGGTAGGGAGACATCCACTTTGTTTGTAGGAGGATCTTCCTCTTCTAGATCCAGGGCGAAAGCCAAGGGTAAGAAGAAGAAAGCCCCCGCCAAACCAAGAGGCGGTGTCGGTAAAGTGGATACGAAGGGAAAAAGAAAAGCAACAAAGATAGCGGGAAAGCTGGTGGGGAAGGAAGAATGCTTCTATTGTCACAAAAGTGGTCACTGGAAACAGGATTGCAAGGCTTGGAAGGCCAGAACACAGGATTTGAAGCGAGTTGCAGCTTCAGCTTCAGGTGTGTATGTTATTGAAAACTGTCTATCAATAAACTCTACATCCTGGGTATTGGATACCGGATCAGGATCTCATATCTGTAATTCTTTGCAGGCGTTGAGAAAGCGTAGAGTTTTGAAGGCAGATGACATGACCCTCAGAGTTGCAAACGGTGCTAGCATGGATGCTGAGGCCGTGGGGGACTATCACCTGGGATTGTCGGATGGACACTTTTTGGTTTTGCGTAGTTGTTATTATGTACCAAATGCAACCTGTAATATCATTTCTGTATCTTTATTATCTAAAGAAGGTTATGAATTTGCATTTGTAAGTAATGTAGTGAACATTCACCTTAATCAAGTTTTGATTGGGTCAGGTACATTGAACAACGGTACATACGTATTAAACCAACCATAGATTTTCAATGTCCAGAATACACACAAAAGAAAGTCTCCAGAAATCAATAAAACTTTCTTATGGCATTGTAGATTGGGTCACATCAATGAGAGAAGGTTGACTAAGTTACATACAGAAGGATATTTGGATCCGTTCGAATATCAATCGTATGCAACTTGTCAATCCTGTCTCAAGGGAAAGATGACAAAGACTCCGTTCACTAGACACGGAGTAAGAGCGAGCGAGCTCTTGGGACTCGTAAACAGCGACGTGTACGGTCCAATGTCTACACATGCGCGAAGCGGTTATTCTTACTTCATTACTTTTACGGATGATTTCTCAAGGTTCGGACATGTCTTCTTGATGAAGCATAAATCCGAAGCTTTTGAAAAATTCCAGGAATATAAGAATGAAGTAGAAAAACAAACAGGCAAAAGTATCAAGACACTAAGATCTGATCGAGGTGGTGAATACTTGAGTGCCGAGTTCCTGGGTTACTTAAAAGAGAATGGAATTCTCTCTCAGCTTACTCCTCCATACACTCCGCAACATAACGGTGTATCGGAGAGACGGAACTGAACCCTATTGGATATGGTACGGTCCATGATGAGTAACGCTGAGTTGCCGCGATCGTTCTGGGGATATGCGCTAGAAACAGCTGCATACCTTTTAAACCGTGTTCCCACTAAGACTGTGCCTACCACACCATATGAGTTATGGAGTGGGAAGAAACCCTATCTTCAATACTTGAAGATTTGGGGATGTCCAGCTTATGTCAAAAAGCAGCATGCGGACAAACTAGAGGCACGCTCAGTACTGTGCAAGTTTGTGGGATACCCAAAGAACTCCAGGGGGTATCTTTTCTATTACGCAGAGGAACAAAAAGTCCTTGTTTCTCGTAATGCCCATTTTCTGGAACACCAGTTCATAGAAAAGGAAATAAGGGGGAGCGCAATAGAACTGGAAGAAATTCCGGAACCACAAGCTATTACTGAAAGCTTAGTAGAACCAGAGGGTTCGAAAGATCAAGACATTCCCACGCCACTCCGCAGGAGTAGTAGGCAGTCTCATCCGCCCGAGAGATACTACGGTTTTCTCATTGACGGGGATAGAGAAGATTGCATCATAGATTTTGATGAGCCTACTAGCTTCCAGCAAGCCATTCAGAGCGTCGACTCGGTAAAATGGCTGGATGCAATGCGGACCGAGATGGAGTCCATGTACACCAACAAAGTATGGACGTTGGACATTGCTCCAGATGGGGTAAAACCCGTAGGATGCAAGTGGATCTTCAAAAGGAAGATTGGTGTAGATGGACAGGTTGAGACCTATAAAGCTAGACTGGTAGCAAAGGGTTTTCGTCAGCGACCTGGTTTGGACTATGACGAAACCTTTTCTCCAGTAGCTATGCTGAAATCCATTCGGATCCTTCTTGCCATTGCTGCCTTCCACGATTATGAGATTTGGCAGATGGACGTAAAGACAGCTTTTCTAAATGGACATTTAGAGGAGTGTGTCTATATGGACCAGCCAGAGGGTTTCATTCATAGTAGGAGCAGCGGAAAGGTGTGCAAGTTGCTTAAGTCCATTTATGGACTAAAGCAGGCATCGCGGAGTTGGAACATCTGTTTTGATGAGACGGTCAAGGAATTTGGCTTTATCAAAAATACAGATGAACCATGCATCTATTGTAGATTTGTAGCGAGAACTGTAGTATTCCTCGTTTTATACGTGGATGACATTCTCTTAATAGGAAATGACATTCCTATGCTACAATCTGTCAAGGGGTTCTTGTCACACAGGTTCTCCATGAAAGACCTGGGTGATGCCTCATACATTCTGGGTATCCGGATCTACCGTGACAGATCCAAGAGGATATTAGGACTTTCACAGTCCAGGTACATCGACACCATACTGAAGAGATCCAGTATGGAAGATTCCAAGCACGGTAATCTACCGGCTTGTCACGGGATCACCCTCTCCAAAGAGATGTCTCCCAAGACTGATTTGGAGAGGGATCGCATGTCTATTATACCCTACGCTTCTGCGGTAGGCTCTATAATGTATGCGATGTTGTGTACCAGACCGGATGTGGCTTATGCACTGAGTGTGGTAAGCAGGTATCAGTCAAACCCTGGGGAGAAACATTGGATAGCAGTAAAGAACATTCTCAAGTACCTGAGAAGGACTAAGGAGATGTTCTTGGTGTATGGCGGAAAAGACCTCCAGATTGAGGCCTTTGCTGACTCCAGCTTCCAGAGTGACAAGGATGATTCCAAGTCCATGTCGGGTTTTGTCTTCACCCTCAATGGAGGGGCGGTGTGTTGGAAGAACTCCAAACAGGAAACTGTTGCTGACTCGTCTATGGAAGCGGAATACATCGCTGCATCTGATGCCGCAAAAGAAGCTGTCTGGATGAGGATGTTCTTGAAAGAACTTCAGGCGGTTCCGTCCAATGTTGACCCAATACCTCTGTATTGCGACAACAACGGGGCTATAGCTTTAGCGAAGGAACCCAGGTCCCATCAGAAATCCAGACACATCTTGAGGCGGTATTACCTGATCAGGGAGATCGTGGGTTGCCAGGAGATCGAGGTTCTGAGGGTTGCTTCAGAAGATAACACAGCAGATCCATTCACCAAGGCCTTGCCCCAGACTCAGTTCAAGCGGCTAATCGAGATGATAGGTCTTCGATACGCCAGTACATGGCCTTAGTGCAAGTGGGAGATTGTTAGTGTATATGCCCTAGAGGCCATTACTGTATCATACTAGTTTGTATATTACTTAATGGAAGCTTGGGATATTCACAGTCGTATATACAATCTTTCTCGAAATGGTAGTATGCTACTTGGTTTATCTCTGCTTTAATATGTGCATGTGTTTCTTTTAGCATATCGCTGATATACATATTAGTAGAGCCCTTAGGATCTTTGCTTGATTACCAGCGTTGTGATGGCGCTCACACTCGTGGGAGCTGGGTGATCTATAAGCACATCCTTATACAGGTCCCTACTCATTGGACTATCGAGACAGGGCATCGATACTCCGGAGTAGACTAGCGTATGAGCTTCTCATCCCAGTGTGGGAGACGGTCTGTCCCACAGCCGTCAGTACGTCGTACTTGAGATAGTATGCGGGTGCACGTTAAGTTACGAGTACACTGGACAGGACTCGTCGGGAACTGTTGGTTGGTATTATACCTATCGTCAGTTATCAGTTCCCAGGTGACATGAGTACAGCTTAGTCCGCTGACTTGACACTGTCACTTCGCCTCGAGTGTGTTCCCACTGCACTTTGATTACTACCCTACCACGGCTCAAGGGAGTCGTGCAAACAGGTAGTTTTTGGGTGCAGTCCCGAAGCACTTGGAGGCAGTAACGGTTAGACAGGATTTGTCTCTCCCGGTATTGGGGTTTGACATCGCGCTGTGTCCAGGAGAGCCATTACACGAGTAGTCCCTGGCCAGGGCAAGCGAGATATACTGGTAGGTTTCCAGTGTTATCTCAGGGTGTTCTGGGCTACACTCCGACACGACTTGTACCGCTATTAGGGGACTGACGTTCACCGCCCCCCTAGGCCCACCATGCGATGTTTCAGACGAACAGACCGGACTGTACGGAGACTGTCACATACAGGCTCAGTAGGAGTTCAGATGGGGTTCACCTCGTCGGTCTTCTTATTGACATCTACCTAGGGACCGTTACGTACAGCTAGTGCCGCTTGCGGTCTGTAGTTAAACCCACTGCCAGCGTAGTGTCGAGTCTTTAGAGTCCCACACAGAGAGCTATTCGCCTTTAGGTAAAATGAGTAGAGGTCGCATGGTTTTGCGACAGGGTTCGTTTCACATCCGCGCACTTGTGCACGTTTGCTCTCCGGACAGCTTATACTAGCAGGCTTTGGTTTAAGCCAGATCCTAGTATAGATTTGGGATTGGTTTTTTCTCATTGTATTCGTGTTTCTCGGATCACGAATACGGGTGCGTATGCACAGTTACTTGAGACAAAGGGAGAGGACTTTGATTAGGGTTAATGACTATTGTCATTTTATTAACCCTAATGCTTATGTGTGTATTATGGTTAATTGATATTAGTTTAATATAATTGTGCATGGTTATGGTTGTTGACCATTTGACCTCCTTGACTTGTTGACCTAGGTTCACACTTTGACCATCATCATTTCATTTGGAAGATGCTCTTTGATCCTTGCAAATTGCATTAAAAATGAAATGATAATGGTCATGTCTTGATTAACCATGACAATTATCTAGCTAATTATCTAATTACAATAATTCACACATATATGAGAGAATGCTTCATATTTTCTCTCATTCTATTATTCACTTTCTCTCTCTTGTTCTTCCTCTCCCTCAAGCTCTCCCCTCTCATGTGTTGAGAAACTCTTGAGCTTGAGAAAAACCCTTTCTTAATAATCTCTACTCTCATTTAGGGTTCAAGGATTAGCACTTCTTGCACCCTAGTTACTTCTAGCTTGGAGTTGAAGCCAAAGGTCGAGACTTTCGGGTGGATCCTTCTTCGACGTGAGAAGACGACTAAGGTGACCTCCTTCCACCACTCCAAGGAGCAAGGAGAGAAGGACATAAAGCCCAAGGTATAACCTTTCTAGCACTTAGCTAGTTTCTAGTTAGCTTTAGCTTGTTTTTGTTTAGCAAAGATCCTTCATAGTCAAGTCCATGTTGCCTAAGCTCATAAAAACTTGATTTTTATTCCGTTTTCCGCCTCCCCGCAAGTACCGGGGTGGGCAACGTGGACTTACAAAACACACTTAGGAGTCTTCACGACTCCTAAGGAGAAAGTACACCTACGAGATCCTTTCGACTCGTGGTGAGAAAATGCTTTTATGGGACCCTTACGGCTCATGCTCATAAAATTGAAAAGCCTTAGGTGATAGGGATCTAAACCTGTCACCTAAGCCATCGCCCCCAACAGGAAAAGGCAAATGATGAATTGCTCCTGGCACATGTGCTTCAGTGTTTGCAACGCTGATGCCTACCCTTACCCCAAAATTCCAAACTCCAATCCAGTAGACCCCTAAGTCTTTAAACTGGAAACAGATGACCTTTAAGTCGTTAAACTGGGAACAGATGGCCTCTAATTCGTTAAACTGGAAACGAGGGAAATCCACTCATGGCAGATGATGATTCGCTCCTGGTACCATATTTCAGTGTAGCGATGCTGATGTCAACCCAAATCGCATCAAATCAGCAAAACAGCCAACGACCCCCCCTGGCGGAATCAAGCTCCACCTCGGAAACAAGTCAAATCCCTGACACCACAAGAAGCAGAGCAAATCAAATCAAGTATCGACCGTCCAAGTCGCTAAAAGGGCAGCATCGACTGTCCAAGTCGCTAAAAGGGCAGCACCGACAGTCCAAGTCGCAAAAAGGGCAGCACCGACCGTCCAAGTCGAAAAAAGGGCAGCACCGACCGTCCAAGTCGCAAAAAGGGCGGTATCGACCGTCCAAGTCGCTAAAAGGGCAGCACCAACTGTCCAAGTCATAAAAAGGGCAGCACCGACCGTCCACGTCGCTAAAATGGCAACACCGACCATCCAAGTCGCAAAAAGGGCAGAACCGACTGTCCAAGTGGCTGAAAGGGCAGCACCGACCGTCCACGTCGCAAAAAGGGCAGCATCGACCGTCCATGTCACAAAAAGGGCAGCATCGACCGTCCAAGTCGCTAAAAGGGCATCATCGACCGTCCAAGTCGCAAAAAGGGCAGAACCGACCGTCCACGCCGCAAAAATGGCAGTATCGACCGTCCAAGTCGCTAAAAGGGAAGCACCGACAGTCCACGTCGCTAAAATGGCAGCACCAACCGTCCATGTCGCAAAAAGGGCAGTATCGACCATCCAAGTCGCTAAAAGGGCAGCATCGACCATCCACGTCGCTAAAATGGCAGCACCGACCGTCCACATCACAAAAAGGGCAGTGCCAGCTTCCCAAAAAGCGGGAACCGAATCAAGTCGCCTCCACGTGAAAGAAGATCTATCAATTTCATGCACAAGACCCACATATGCTATGTGCATTTATTGATTGGGGGCAATTTGTTGGGGTAAAAATTTACACCCCGGTTGACCAAGTCAAAATCAAAGTCAACCCCAAGCCAGGTGGGCCTAACCCCAAGTCAAGTGGGCCAATGCCTGGGTCGAGCCCGAACATGAAGCGATCGGCCTCCCCCATGCCAAAATAAAAATTTTGTAATAAATAATTTTGTTGTATTTCTTTTATTTTATTTTATGAATAAATGTAAGAAAATGGGCATAAATCCAAATTTTTGTAAAGGCCATGGCTTATGTGCAAAAAGAAATAGCACATGAGGCATGAGATGGGCAAATGCCATTTTTGTAAGGCCCAAGGGGGTAAATGTAAAGTGTATAGCCTATAAAGGCAAAGATAATGAAAATATCTAACAACTTTTTTTCTCTCTCCTAAAAAGCATCAAGATCTTTGATCTTCTCCTTCCTCGAAGTTCTAAAACCTTCTTCTTTCTTTCGAATTAATCAAGAGTTTTACTCTTCCTTTTCCAAAACTAAATTGTTTTTCACCACAAAACCTACAAAGGGGAGCTTACATCTTCCATCAGATCTCAAAAGGGGGGGATTTTTAAATCTCACCCCCTTTCTCTAAGATCCGGCCAAACGACAGGAAGAAGAAGGGGACCCATCTCCAGAAACCCCATTTGGGGGAAGATCCGGGGCTCAAGGGGAGAAGCCCCTTCATCAGCTTCAAAATATCCTAGGAGTTTAACTCCTCATATATATATATATATATATATATATATATATATATATATATATAGAGAGAGAGAGAGAGAGAGAGACACACACACACACACACAAAATAATAAATGTTCCTTTCTGGGAGTACAACTCCTATTGCAGGGACCAAATCCCTTTTGCCTCCCGAGCGCCCACGTGCCTAGCACGTGAGGCGCTAGTGCCCAAAGCGCTAACGCCCAAAGCGCTAGCGCCCGAGCGCCCATGTGCCTGGAACGTGGGGTGCAAGCGTCCAAAGTGCTAGCGCCCTTGCGCCCAAAGCGTTAGCGCCCGAGCACCCACGTGCCTGGCACGTGGGGTGTAAGCGTCCAAAGCGCTAGCGCCCTTGCGCTCAAAGCGCTAGCGTCCGAAGCGCTAGCTCTCGAGCGCCCACGTGCCTGGCACATGAGGCGCTAGCGCCCAAAGCGCTAGTGCCCTGGTGCTCAAAGCGCTAGCGCCCACGTACCTGGCACGTGAGGCGCTAGTGTCCGAGTGCTTTCTCCAACGCATCCTTTGGATGCCCTTTTCCCTTATACACACACACATATACTCCACAACACTGTCCCCCGTTAGAAAAAATTTCTAACAGGGCGCTGCCCCGCACCCCACAAGGGGGCTGCTCGCCCCCTTGACCCCCAACCCGCTATCCAAGTAGCGGGACCCTCGTAAAACTCTGCGGAGCCCCCGATATATCCAAAACCCCTTCAATACACAACACTACATATTGAGTTCACATGTCCAGTTTAACCCGTCAATCGGAGGTTCTCTCGCTCCAAATGCGAGGGGTAATTAACGGCAGCTTATTCCATGGCTGCCGGAGATTCGGATCCCCACAATCAATAAATCCCAGCCTACCCTAGGCAGGGGAAATCTATAATGCGCCTGACAAGCGTACGCGTATTCTCATCTCAATGGCGTGACGAAAAACACCCTACAAACATACCACAGCACCTATGAACCAGCCGTAGAAGGGTCAACCAATGCCTCACCTGTGGCACCGCTGAACTACCACAAACCCTAGGGTTTGATGGCGGTTCTGACTATCACAGAATTAAGTTAGGGTTTCGCTCTTCTAGAGGGTCCACAGAATAACCTGCATGATTTTCTGAATATTTTAAACTAAGAAAAGTCCAACACTTGAAAAATTTCCAGCGAGGGAAAATATGAGTTATTGATGTCCGTTCGAACTTTTTAACGTCGTCTAACTAACTCGAATACATGTTAGAATTACGACTACGAAACACTCTGAGTTACCTTTGCAGAAAGTTAACATCACATGCAAATTTAGTAAAAACAAACAACACCTGAAACACCAAAACCTAGAAAATGGAACACCATGAAAATTTGAAGCCCAAACTCCACTATTCACCCAAGGAGATCGGATTTTTGAACATTGTGGCAGGACACTTTTGGGTAGAATTACCCTAAATTTTCACAGTGTTCATGTTATATCTCATACAACATTCTGCAGTTGTTTAAAAAAATCTTTGAAGACCTTTTAAAATCGATAGAAACTAAGTTCAAGTGTTTCAAGTTTCGGAGTCGTTTCGGTTTCGTAATCTAACAAATATTGTCTAATTTTCTAGCATGACTCTGATACTACTGTTGGGTTACTTAGTGCGGCAGCAAGGTTTCGGGAGGTATCGTCTATACCAATTTCAAAAATTTGTCGTTCTAGCAAACCTTAACCCTAGAATCTTTACTAGAAAATCCGACAATACGATATGTAAACACATTACAACTAAGTGAATGCGGAATAAAACCTTTGTAGACCGGTTCTTCACTTCAAATGCTCCATGTTGATGTCCCTTCGCTGCGAGTAATGATCTTCCGAACTCTTGAGAGGATCCACAAGGTTAAAGATACAAACTGGCTCGAAGCCTTCGAGGCCGAAGATGATCTACGCCGAGGAGACTAAAGCTCATGCTACCTCTTTACTGAATTAGGGTTTAGTGAAGCAAACACCCTAAACTAAATAGCAAATAGGTGAGGATGAGAAGTAGGAAATGGGCTCTCTTTAAATTTATTTTTCTCTCAATATTTCTTCACATCTCAAAACCCTAGAGAGCTTTTTGAGCTCATGAAGAAGATGAAGAATAAAGAAGAGAGAATGAACTCATGAGGTTAGAAAATACAACCAAGGGTGAGTTAGTGTCATACACTAACTCATGTAGAGAGTTAACCATGGAGTAAGGTTAATGGTTAGGTTAATAAATATCTTAAGAAAAACAAAACAAGACGACTTAGACAATGGTTCTACTAGCTTCTTCTAAGCTCAACCATGACTAATTCCAAATCATTTTGAATTACTTAAAACAAATAAAACCCTAATATTAACCTAGTATGGTGTGAGTCTCATACATACATATTGATGTGTAACCTAGCATGACACAACAATATATATCACACATATATTTTGTGCAAAAAGAAAACAATACATTTAACATATATCACATATATATCAATGTATCATAAGTGAGAAAAATGAATGCTTAAGTGAGCTAATATTAGTTAATGTAATTTAATATATCAAATATGTAATTCTACATTAAATTATTAAATCAACACTTGATTTAATAATCCGGCTATATCTCATATAACCGACTAATATCAATAGTAACAACTTATCGAATCAATACTTGATCCGATAACTTAGCCATATCACATATAACCTATGAATGTCACATATCACGAGAATAAAATACGGTATCACATACACG
Organism: Agapanthus africanus; assembly: GCA_030015575.1. Lineage (NCBI taxonomy): Eukaryota > Viridiplantae > Streptophyta > Magnoliopsida > Asparagales > Amaryllidaceae > Agapanthus > Agapanthus africanus. The sequence goes on from CM057338.1 coordinate 236,693,416, forward strand.
TATTAATCTCGGTCCCGCACATATCACATATGTGCTCCTACTCCGTTTCGCATGAACCAGGAAACCTCTTTGTAGGACTCTAAAAACTCGTCAATACACCAGCAGTGGGTGATGATCATATCAAACACCCACAAGCCGCAAGCGGTCTACCAAACATAACAGCCACCCGGGTATTGAGTGATCAGAAGATCAACAAGCAAGCCTGCTCGTACTCCTGCGAATCCAATCAGTAACACTACCATAAAGTCCGGTCTCTTCGTCTTATTCGCATATCACAGCCTAGGGGTTGTATAACGTCAGATCCCAATAGCCTGATAATTCATGCCGATGCAACGTCCATAACGGTTCGAGAAACTACTGATAACTCTTACCAGTATATCTCAGCAACTCTGGCCAAGGATTTCCTGTTATGGCCAATCGAGCATAGCGCAACATCAACTCCAAATACCGAGAGAGACGAAAGCCCTCCTATCACTCATTGCCTCCATGTGACTCGGAATTGTACCCAAAAACCACCTTTTTGCACGATCTCTTGACCGTGGTATGGTGGAAAATAAAGCACGGTGGGAATCACACAAGACGCTATGATGATCTCGGGTCTACAGACTAACCTGTACCAGTGTCATCAGAGAATTGCTATCCGATGACAGGTATAATGCCATCTAAGAGTTCTCGGCGAGTCTGTCCAGTGTACCCAGTCTCCATTGAGCACATGTATACCTTCTCTGATGTCAAACACTAATGGATATGGGATCGTCCATCGCCTATCACATGGGTCGAGAAGCATATACGCTAATCTACTCTGGAGTATCGATGCCCTATCTCGATCCTCCCACGACTAGGAACATTTGAAGAATGTACTTACCGACTACCTATGTCCCCACTGGTATGATCCGGATCATAATCCCGGTAGTCAAGTACTCATCCTAAGGGCTTTATCAACATGTAACAGAGAGACAATAAGTGTACATATTAAGATAAAGAGCAACCAGATAGCATACTATCATATCGAGCAAGAAAGTCCTCCCTATATATGTCCAAGTATCCACTACAATATACATCCCATGTACAGTAATGGCCTCTAGGGCATACATATAACTAACATCTACCGCATATGATGCGATTAGATTAGGGTAGTCATACGGCTTTGTTAGCCTCCGTCAAGGGTCATGCGGGTGGGTTTAATTCAATCAAGAAATGACGGGTAGAACTTGACTACCGGCCTATGATTTGTTGGCCTCCATCAAGGTCTAGGTCGTTAGGGATAAAAACAGATATTGAGAATTTCAAGTGTTGAAATTTGCAATGAGATTGCATACTTTCTATGAGATAGTTGGATCCCGATACCCACTGCGAGTAAGTGTTACTACTGGGAGAATTTTACACTTTACAATTAGCTAATCTGGTAGGAGTCTAAGAAAGGTGTTAACGGGGTTATGTCATGCGGAAACGAGGTTATTTAATTAGTTCCATACGAAAGAATAGGGAGACTCCATCGGAGTACCATTACCTGCCTGGCTACCGATTGGCGAACTTGTAGGGTCTTATTAATCCCGGCTAGTCTTGAAGGAAGATGTTCCCACAAAAATTTTCGGCCAAGAGCTACTTATTCCCTTATAAAAAAAGGGGGAGAGTCCTCAAAATTTGGCCTCATGTGTTAAACACGTGAGCGCTCTATGCAAAGCATATGAGCGCTGAAAACAAACAACTAAGGGCTAAACATGCCCCACGTGTCAAACACGTGAGTGCTCATATGCAAAGCATATGAGCGCTGAACATAAATAACTAATGGCCAAATAAGCCTCACGTGTAAAACACGTGAGCGCTCATATGCAAAGCATATAAGCGCTAAAAATAAATCACTAATGGCCAAACATGTCTCACGTGTAATACACGTGAGCGCTCATATGCAATACATATGAGCGCTAAACATAAACAGGCTAAAACCTACATCATGGGTCACGTGTTAAACATGTGAGTTCTCTTGTCTCTCACATGCAAAGCATGTGGGCGCCCCAATTTAAAATGTTCTCATTAAATTCTATCTGATAGAATTAAATTCCATTTGGGAAATATTTTTCTGATCTTTCTCAAACTAGAAAGATCTTCTCTGTTAAACAGAGAACCTTTGGATCAAAGATCCAACGGTGATCATCTTGTAGAATAAAATTCTATATTAAAAAAATATATTTCTGATCTTGTTAAACTAAAAAGATATGATAGAATAAAATTCTAATCTTGTTAAAACTAACAAGATATTCATAATCAAGTTAAACAAACAAGAAATCTTCTCTGTTACACAGAAAGCCTTTGGATTAAAAATCAAACGGTGAATAAAATTCACTGATTGATCTAAAAGATCATGGAATCAATCATGATCTCTCAATGAGGGATTTTCTTAACAAATTAATTCTTGTTATTTTCATATAAATAGGAGCAAAGAGAAGAGAAAGATACACACAGAGAGTGAGGGGGAAGAAAAATACAGAGAGAATTTAATTCTCTAAAATGAGGAGACCACCGCATAAGCTCCCACAAAACAAAAGAGAATTTAATTCTCAAACCAAGAGTTTAACTCTTCTCAAAGAACTTAGTTCTTCCTCTGGTTGAGGTCTGCACAAGCAGATCTTCCTACAAGTTGAGAATTTAATTCTCATCGGGAAGATTCTGTCATGCAGATTCAAATTTAGGGGGAAGAACTAAGTTCAAATAATTTAATTCTTACAAAAGTTTACAGGAATTTAATTCCTCTGATAAAACTAGGGTTTAATCCTATAAAATAATTTAATTCTTATAAAAACGAGGGACCTGAAATTCTCAAAACTCGGATCAAGATCTCCATGCATATAAAAGAAAAGATTAGCGTTCAATGCTATAACGACAGAACACGTGTTCACACGAGAACACCTCTGATGAACAAAAAAGAATGACTGAGATCAAGTCACGTGATCTCACATGACCCCCAAACAGTGCTTAGCACTTATAAAAAAAAGGAATAAATCAATGACAGTTCACATTTTTGGGGCGCCTCACGTGATCCCACAAGACCCTCTAATAGTGCCCAGCACTTATAAGAACAAAGGAATAAACCCAAAGAAGCAGTGCCCAATCCTCAGGCGCCTCACGTGCCACACATGAGCACTCCAAATTTCAGTGTTTAACACTCCTCTAGAGCCTCACGTGGGAGCACGTGAACGCCGAGAAGATGTTAGTGTTTAACACTAGGATAGGCCAACCTTAGCCTAAACTAGACAAGTCTCCCGAGGCCAAAACTCTTTAATCACCAATTAACCGAGACTTCCTATGCGCAGGCCTCCCCAAATCGATCCCAGTTCTAAATATGACTAGTGATCCCCTAACAGATGGTATCTAAAATGGTGTTCATTCCACCATGATCTCTCCCTTCAATCTGGAGTTTGGTTCAAGGGTACATCTCTTCATACCTTTGATACATGTCGTTGTAATTCTTCGACGTCTTCAGAGAGGTGGAGGGTCCCGACAACCAATAGCTCTCTGGTACACTCCCAAACCTATAAGCATATCCCGATGGACCGTAATGTTCTCAAACTATCCATGGACCGTAACGTCCTTAAACTAAACCTTCACCCCAAAAAATGGTAATTTATGGACCGTAACGTCCCTAAACTAAAACGATAGAGCCCTAATGCTCTTTTGTTGGATCAAAATGATCCTAAACCCCCGTTAACTAGATCTTAGTCCAAGATCGGACTAACGTATCCTTAACAAACATTTAGGTTGATCTTAATCTCAAACAAGGTTAACGATCCTTAAATCAAACTAAACCCAAATCTAAGAATATACGGATTTGGACTAATCCACGCCCTATGGGCGACAACATAAATTAGTCTCCGTATATAATCCACGGGCAACCGAAAATAAAACAAACACATACGACACGAAGTGACCTTCTGGAGCAGTAGAAAGTGGTTACCGCGATGCGGTAACGTAATTAACTGCAGGGGCTTGAGCCTGTAGGGAAGAACGTCCCCACAATCAAAAACCCCTTACAACGAGCGGGAATCTGATGAAGTCTGCTACAATGGCCGCATCCGTCCAAACCTCCGATACCCGGTGCCATAAATCAACTTGGTATCTTCGGAGAGGTGGACGGAAAAATCCAAATAGCATTTGCCCCTAAATTCAGGCAAGACGTCTGTCTTCCTGGCTTTCAGCGGTAAACAGATTCTGGCACACCCGGTGGGACCCCTTCCTCTTTCCACTCCACACTTCTTGTGTTGTGTTTTTTCGCAAACAAATAATAGCGGTATATATGTTTGTGGTTGCCCTTGGGTGATGGGATACTGAAGCCTGTGTTTCGTCTTTTCTGAGAATGGCGTTTGCTTTCACTGACCCCAACTCAGGCTCTGTCACATCTGGCGGAGTCAAGTATGGGTCACTTGCAGCCTAAAATCTCTGCAATCTGACTCTTCAAGAAATCAACTGGCTTCTCTTTGGGTCGATACTCCCACCTCTCACCCTCGGTGCCTCAACGCCGATGGAGGAAGCCCAGAGGAAGTCTGTCTTCCACAGGCTGGCTCCCCAAGCAGCAGTTTTGCCGACGGAATCGGTCCTCAAACAATTGGCACCTGCCAAGGACTAAGGTCGATGCAGGGGGCAAAATATTCAAGCTCTCAAAGAAAACAGGGGGCAGGCTCGGCAAAATCCTGAGGCTAATCAAATCCCGACCGTAAGAAATGTTTGACGTCAATATCGGCATCATACAAAACAGGCTGGGGGCAGTTCTCCGTATGGTCATGTTTCAACCCCAGTGGTGAATGTTGTTGTTCCAATCGGGAACAACTTCAAACTGTTGCAAAAGGTCAGACAAAATTCTTCTACCACAATATTGAAGAAATCTCCGCAGCCCATGGAGATCCCACGAGAGCAAAAACCAGCTCGCTCCCTATAACAACTTTCCTCATCTATATATAAGGTGTGGAAGCAGGTGAAGGACCCGGTCATCGTCTGCGGCACTTCCTCTAGACGTCAGCCAAATTCTGACAAATCCCCTTTCAAATACAAGGGGATTCATCCTAAGATGGATCCTGATACAGCGGTTCCTCCCAAAACCAAAGCGGCTTTTCAAAAAAAAGAGCTCAAGTGCCCGAAGCAAACTCCAAAGGCCAAAACTCCAAACACCCCAAGCCTGGGGGCATAGTAGTTGACATAGTTTATGACGTGAAATCCAAAGACGAAGTTCGAGCTTCTAATAGTCACCGACCTCAAACTCGGTCCCTGACAAAGGTTCAACTGCAACGTGAAAAGCTGCAGGCGATGCTCGCTCAGGCGGCAACAAACGGTAATCCATCGCCTGGGGAAAATCCTGAGGACGCACCCAAAGAAAGAATAGCGAAGGAGTTGGATATTGATTTCCTAAAGCGTGCTCTGAAAAAGGGAGATGCAGAAGCGGTAGAAATGTCCACTCAAATGAATCAAATGGCCTTTCTGATTCAGAATATGGTTGAAATGATGGTTCAATTGGAACTACTGGCAGATGAATTGCCGATAGTCGGTCTTAAAGACAAGGGTGACATTTCAAATCCTCTGCAAACCTCATCAACGGCTGAAGAGGAAATGATTCCAAAAGCAAAGCTGAATGAATATATCGCTCGGCAAATCAAAAATCACAACGCAAGTGAAGCCGCAAATAGCTCAATCAAGACTGTTCGACCGTATCCGACGTGGTACGATCAAATACAATACCTGTCGGGGTACACACTTCCAACATTCCATATGTACAAAGGAACTGGGAATCCTCGCCAGCACATTGCGCGATTTAAATCCAGGTGCGGCAATTCTAGAGGAAATGACATACTACTCCTCCGATAGTTCGTCGGCGGTCTGGCAAACATCGCCTTCGAATGGTATGCGGAACTCCCGAATGACTCTGTGAATACTTTCAACGAGATGGAGATGCTCTTCTGTCAGAGATTCGCTAGTGTGAATAAACGCACTACCGTAGCGACGTTTGTCAATGAAAGGGTTAGACCGAATGAAACCTGGCTTCAATATGTTACCCGATGGCGAAATCTCTGGTCAAAATGTAAGCAACGTATCAATGAAGCTACAGCTGTGAGAATTTTCATAACCACCCTTGACCCAAATTCAAAAGGTGTTCCCATTTGCGACCCTTTTCAAGCCGACAACCTTCCAAGAGCTCATGGATAAAATGACTAGAATGGATCAGCTGGGTCAAGACCCTTCATCATCCAATGAAGATGAATGAAAAGCGGAGGTAAGGTGGCATTCGTCGCCAACACTCAACAAAAAATGAGTGACTTTGAGGCAGCCTGTCGCCAAAATAGCGACGGTGTGGGTACTCGCTCCCCCTGAGATATACACAGAGGGCATATTTCTTACTGGCTGGAGAATCTCCACGTGGGATGGTCCTTTCTTCTTAAAGAATAGATAGAATATCAAGGGACTTACAAGCGGGTTCTGCAATCAAGTGGAATATCCTACTTGAACCAAAAAACCATGGGAAGGATGTGAAACCCATGTCCTACTCCGAATCAGATGATGAGGAAAAAAACCGCAAGTCAAATTCATTCCTCCAAGGAAGAAGAAAACTCAGCAGAAGGAATGACGTGATATCTCGTTCCTTTGTATATGAAGAAGATGCTCCATCAGTATCGGAAAGCGACATTGATAAGCATGGGGCAGGTGCTGTTTAAAATGCCCAGTACTTCCTTCAAAAAAAACACGATTGGCACGATGATAGATGAAGAAGTCCAAGAAGGTAAAAATAGTCTAAGGCGTGAAGTGTCCATGCAAACAAAGGACAAGCAGCAACGTCTCAGCAAACAAGAGTTGGAAGGGGTGAGTTATGCAACTTCGCGGCCGAATGAGAATGTTGGACCGAAAAGTCCTTTAACTAGAAATTTGCCTAAAATATGGCGATAATGGACCGAAACGTCCCTAAACTAGTGTGTCGACTCAAATATGGCGCATCGCTCCAAATACGGCGATATTCTCTCTTGAGATCTATATTGAAATCGAAGTCCCAACGGCAAAGATTGCAACTCAAGTCCTACCGGCTACGCAGCTACTCCAGCAATGAAGCCATCACCAAGTTCCACCAGCAAATAGATGGGTCACCTGCGGCGAAACTATTTTCGAGAGTTTCATCGTTCGCAAAAAAACCGTGTGTCCACAAGCAAAATGGGCATGGATGAAAACCCGAAAGGGCGCCGTGAGTAAAAATGGCAGAACTGCCGGCAAGCTTGTGAAAACCCTGAAGAGCGCAACCTCGTTAAAATAAATACACTTACGAGATCCTCACAACACGTAATGAGAATCCCCCTATGAGCCCCTCACGGCTCATAGGATTCAAAAGTCATAAGTTACAGGGATCTGGACCTGTTCTTTAGCCGTCATATCCCTAAATTGCCCTACAGGCAGTCCTTATTGACCCTTGTATACAATCCAGGGGAACGAATAAATATTTCTTTGCCAAGTTCTATAAATGGCAAGAAATATCCCCATATGGTGAATAACACTTGTAGGTCCTCTCGACTTATAAGGAAAAAACACTCTTGGAAGATCCTTATAACTTACGAGAGAAGACATCACTTAGGAATCCCCATAATTCTTAAGGAGAAAATACGCCTACGAGATCCTCAAGACTCGTAGGGAGAAAACCCTTTATGAGACCCTTACGGCTCATAAAGTCAAAAGTCTTAGTCGACAGGATCCTAACCTTTCTACTAAACCACCTTTGTCCAAATCGACAGGGGCAAATGATGATTCGCTCCTGACACTATCCCAGTTGTAGCGATACTGATGCCTGAACAGGTGTCAAACTCCAAGTCAACCTCTCCGGCAAATGTCATCCCTACAACCATCTAATGAAGAAGGGGACCCCGTTCGTCTGGGATCAGAAATGCCAAAGTACACGAGACGAAATCAACCAATACCTGCAGAATCCGTCGGTACTTACCGCTCCTGTCAAGGGAAAGCCCCTTATCCTGTACACAACAGCCCTTGAAGGTTCTTTAGGCACGCTATGGGCAAGGAGAACAACCAGGGGAAGGAGAAAGATCTCTAGTATTTGAGTCGAGTTCTTCTAGGGGCAAAAAATAACTACTCCCCCATTGAAAAGCATTGCCTGGCACTGATCTTCACGATAACGAAGCTCAGGCATTATGTATAGGCAGATGAGTTTCATCTCATATCAAAGGTGGATCCTCTCAAGTACTTGATGTCAAGAGCCATACTAATAGGAAGGCTTGCCAAATGGGCCCTCCTCTTAATGGAGTTCTCGATAACATATCGACCTCTCAGGACAGTGAAAGGTCGGGCCATTGCCGACTTCCTCGCTGAGCATCCAATACCTGCCGGCTCGCCTTGAAATTGCGAGCTACTGGATGAACATGCGTTCGACGCAAAAGATGAGAAAAATGTCTCTCGATGGGAACTTTACTTCGATGGGGCATCTTCCATGAAGAAGCGAAAGCACAACACCCCCATAATCAAATCTGGGGTAGGCCTTATCTTCGTGACTCCACAAGGAGGGATAATGCATTTTGCCCTTTCCTTAATGGAGCCAAGAACAAACAACAAAGAGGAATATGAAGCTTTGATAGCAAGTCTTGAGATTGCTGTTGGCATGTGGATCGAAAACCACCTCATATCTGGAGACTCCCAGCTGGTCGTTAGCCAAGTAAATGGCGATTATCAACGTGCAAGCCAGAATTGGTAAAATATGGCGAGAGAGTGCAGCAATTGCTGACACAAATCCCCTCCTATATCCTAGAAAGCATACCACGTGCGGAAAATAGCAAGGCGGATGCATTATCCAAGCTTCCTAAGGAATTGGCTGACGAAAACCTCGATGATGTAAGGATCGTTGTGCAAGGCCGCCGAATTCTCGTTCCAGCAGAAATATCTTCGGAGTCGTCTGAAGGAGAGGAAACAACCAAACAAGCAGCTTTACAAATAGAAGATGAAGAAAAGACTAAGGATTGGAGAGAAGTCTTTATAGACTATTTCAAATCCCATCGAACGCCCGAAAGCGCATCTTCAAGACATCAGCTCATGAAACGAGCTCTGTCTTTTGCCTTCGTCAGTGATACTCTATATAAGAGATCGTTCGACAGTCTGTAGCTAAGGCCTTAGGACCAGAAGAAGCAAGAATGGTCGTCCAAGAAACTCACGAAGGACTCTGCGGTTCCCATCAGGCCGTGCCAAAGATCAAGAGAATGGGTTACTACTGACCCACAATGATTCAGGACTGCCTCGAAAATAAGAAACAGTGCCACTCGTGCCAAATTCACGGAGACTTCATCCACCATCATCTGAATCCGCTACACCCAACACTAGCTAGCTGGCCGTTCGAAATGTGGGAAACCGATATAATTGGGCCCATCGAACCAGCATCATCCAAGGGACATCGTTCATATTAGCAACAACCGATTACTTCCCTAAGTGGACAGAGGTAGTACTGCTAAGGGAGGTGAAGATGGAGACCATCCTCCATTTCTTCAGGACACACGTCATCTACCAGTTCGGCACTCCCCGACGGATCATCTCGGATAATGGGCCAGCCTATAGAACCCATAAGATCGGCCGCTTCGCACAGCAGCATAATATAGATTGGAGATACTATTCGGTTTATAATCCCCGAGCTAATGGTCTAGATGAGCCTTTGAATAAGACCTTGACGAAGATCATAAAGAAAATGGTTTCCAGAAATAAAAAGGACTGGCACGAGAGACTGTATGAAGCTCTCTGGGTGTATCGAACCACGTTCAAAATGTCCACGAATACAACGCCATTCGCGGTGGTATTCGGCACGGAAGCGGTACTTCCCTTGGAGATAGAACTGCCCTCTTTACGAGTAGCAGTTCGATACGAGCTGATGGATGAAGAAAATGCCTATCTTCGGCTTAAGGAGATCGATTCCCTTGATAAAACTCGTCTCATGGCGCAGTAAAAATTGGAAGCTTAAAAAGCAAGGATGACGTGCTCATACGAAAGACTGACTAGGCCGAGAACATTCCGCCAAGAAGAACTCGTGTTAGTCATAAAAAGACCCATGATCTCCAACCGTGCAAAGCGGGGGAAATTCGAGCCAAACTATGAGGGTCTGTACATCATAGACAATGTCTATCAAGGTGGGGCCTACTTGCTCATGGATATGCATGGAGAAAGACTCTTTCGGACACTAAACGACCGGTTCCTTAAGAAATACTATGCTTGAGAAGTCACGGCTCAGGTTAATGACAGATGACGACGCTCGTGTCTGCTCGCTGTCTTCTTGAGTCCAAACTCTATAAGTAGTATCCGGCAAAACTTCGTATCGAAGCTAACAATGGACCGAGACGTCCTTAAACTAACAATGGACCGAGATATCCTTAAACTAACAATGGACCGAGACGTCCTTAAACTAAACGTTGCCTCCAAAATGGCGGCAATGGACCGAGATGTCCCTAAACTAACAATGGGCCGCAATGTCTTTAAACTAAATACGTCGCCTAAAGCGCGGCGATAATGGAATGCAAGTCCACAAGTCCCAACGGCAAGAGCTGCCTCTCAAATCCCGCTGGTTATGTAGCGACCCCGGTGGCGAAATCCCCTCTAAGTGCCATTGTAAATAAACGGTACGTCCACAAGCAAAATGGGCATGGATGAAAACCCGAAAGGGCTCTGTGAGTAAAAACAGCGGGGCTACCGGCGAGTTTGTGAAAACCCGAAAAGGCGCAATCTCGTTAAAATAAAAAAACACCTGCAAGGTCCTCTCAACCTTGTGAGGAGAAAACACCTGCGTGAGACCCTTACGACTCACAAGGGAGCAATACACTTAGGGATCTCCATGATTCTTAAGGAGAAATTACACTTACGAGATCCCCATGACTCGTAAGGAGAATTCTCCACTATGAGACCCTCACGGCTCGTAGGATTCAAAAGCCTTAAGATACAGAGACCTGAACCTGTTCTTAAGCCATCACACTTCCCAAGTTGCCCTACAAGCGGTCCCATATTGACCCTTGTATACAATCCATGGGCACAAATAAACGATTTCCCCACCAAGTTCCACCAATGACGAGGAATGTCCTCATGTGGTGAACGACTCTTATAAGTCCCCTCGACTTGTAAGGAGAAAACACTCTTGTAAAATCCTTACGACTTGCAAGAGAAAATATCACTTAGAAGTCCTCATGATTCCTAAAAAGAAAATACACCTGCGGGATCCTTACGACTCGTAGGGAGAAAATACCGTTATGAGACACTTACGGCTCATAAAGTCAAAAGGTCTTAGTCAACAGGATCCTAACCCTGTTTGCTAAGCCACCTTTGTTCAAATCGATAAAGGCAAATGATGATTCCCTCCTGGCAATATCCCAGTTGTAGAAATGCTGATACCTGAATTGATAGCAAATTCTAAGTCCTTTCAAGGCAAATGATGATTTGCTCCTGGCAATATTCCAGTCGCAACGGTGCTGATGCCAAAATTGGTTTCAGATCTCAAGTTTCATACTCGCAACAAAAATCAGCGACTAAAAAATGCATTTGAAATAGCCGAAATGATAGGGCAACTAGCAATAAAAATCAGCGAGCAAAATATTTGCATATAAAAACTACCGAAATGTTTGGACAGCTCACAATAAAAAGCAGCGAGTAAAAAGAAAAAATAGCCGATATGATTGGGCACCGCGATAAAAAGCCGAAATGATTGAGCAATCGCGATTCTCACGATATAAAAAGCTGAAATGATAGAGCATCACGGAAAAAAATGAAACTTTCTGCCCTGTAGGTAAGTCCACATCGACCCCTGTATACAATCCATGGGCACAAACGAAAAGGGAACCATATTTTTCCACCAAGCACCATCATAAGGAGAGCCGGGTCTTGACGGCAACTCAAATGAGGCCTGAAAGCAACATGCAGAAGCAACGTCAACAACTGACCCCAGGGTCAAAACGATGGAGCCACGACAAAGTCCCTAGTTCCAAGACACGACGGTTCACAGACAACCTAGAGGCAACCTCGACATTCGTCACAATATCGCAGACACAATGTCAAAAAATGAAGCGAAGGAAAATCCCTAGCTTTAGGGTCTCTACGGCAACATATATAGTCTAGAGATCAACAATAGCGTTCCTTCTAACTCCAGCAGGATGCAGATGTAACATCAACACCGACCCCAGGGTCAAAACAGTGGAGCCATGGCAAAGTCCCTAGTTCCAAGGCTCGACGTTTCATTGATAACCTAGAGAAAACCTCGACATTCGTCGCAATATTGCAGACGTAATGCCAACAAATGAAGCAAAGGAAGATCCTTAGCTTCAGGTCTTGACGGCAACTCAAATGAGACCTGAAAGACTATCGGAGATCATCCCACACCAGCGCAGAGTGGTTATAACTCATCGGGACTCCCAAACTGAGCCTAACCTCAAGTAGAAATCAGCATGAAATATCCTTAACGCTTGCTCTTCCGACGGTAATATCACCTGGGAGATTACTTGAAGACGTCTTGTCCAGCCCATCAGAGACACGACAGTCGTGGGGCTACTCAAATAGCAAGATTGCATATTGGGGAATACATCGGCCAATGCGACAGTACGACAGAAAAAACCCCTAGTACCACAGACCCTTACGGACTTCTAGGTTAACTATGACGTTAGGACATTCTTGCGAGAACTTCTCGATTCGTCTCGACTCGTGGGGAAAATAATGTCCTTGCGAGAACTTCTCGACTCGTCTCGACTCGTGGGGAAAATAATGTCCTTGCGAGAACATCTCAATTCATCTCGACTCATAGGAAAAACAATGTTCCTGCGAGAACTTCTTGACTCGTCTCGGCTCGTAGGAAAAATGATGTTCCTGCGAGAACTTCTCGACTCGTCTCAACTCGTAGGAAAAACAATGTTCCTGTGAGAACTTCTCGATTCGTCTCGACTCGTAGGGAAAAAAATATCCTTGGGAGAACTTCTCGACTCGTAGGTAAAATAATGTCCTTGCGAGAACTTCTCGACTCGTCTCAACTTGTAGGGAAAATAATGTCCTTGCGAGAACTTCTCGACTAGTCTCGACTGGCGGGGAAAATAATGTCCTTGCGAGAACTTCTCGATTCGTCTCGACTCGTGTGGAAAATAATGTTCCTGCGAGAACTTCTCAATTCGTGGGGAAAATAATGTCCTTGCGAGAACTTCTCGATTCGTCTCGACTCGTAGGAAAAACAATGTTCCTGTGAGAACTTCTCGATTCGTCTCGACTTGTGGAGAAAATAATTTCCTTGCGAGAACTTCTCGATTTGTCTCGACTCGTGTGGAAAATAATGTTCCTGCGAGAACTTCTCGATTCTTCTCGACTCGTGGGATAAATAATGTCCTTGCGAGAACTTCTCGATTCGTCTCGACTCGTCGGAAAAACAATGTTCCTGCGAGAACTTCTTGACTCATCTCGACTCGTAGGAAAAACATGTTCCTACGAGAACTTCTCGATTCGTCTCGACTCCTAAAAAAACCTTCTTGAGACTCTTACGGCTCATGAAGATGAAAAAAGTCTTAGGCTATAAGGACCCTAAACTTGTCTCCTAAGCCCTCAATTCTATGGTCATGCATAACTCTGCACTACTTCACCCACATACATACTCACGTCGGCAAAGTAGTGGGGGGCATTTGTTCCCGCCAAAATTTTCGGCCAAGAGCTACTTGTTCCTTTAAAAAATGGAGGGAGAGTTCTCAAAATTTGGCCTCACATGTTAAACATGTGGGCGCTTATTTCCCCCAATCAGAGTAAGGCTCTGTTCAAATTTTCAAAATTTGAAATGAAGCGGCTCTTCATAAAAGCGCCAGCGCTTTGAGGTAGAGCACCACGTGCAAAGCATGAGTGCGCTAGCGCTAAGTGCATCAAGAGCGCCAGCGCTCTAAGGCAGCGCACCACGTGCAAAGCACGAGTGCGCTAGCGCTAAGTGCGCCAAAAGAGCCAGCGCTCTGAAGTAGCGCATCACGAGTGCGCTAGCGCTGGAACTAAATGTTCCCCACCGTTAGATCAAAAATCCAATAATAATGATAAATCATTAATTGACCAAAATAAAATTCTGTTAAGGAAAGATTCCTCAAAATCTTTCCAAACAAAAAGATTGTGCTCTGTAAATCAGAGCACTGTTGGATCAATGATCCAATGGTGATTAAAAATCACCAAAAACACAGAATAAATTCTGTATAGAAAAGATTTCCCAATCTTGTTAAAAACAAGAAAATTGCTTTCTGTAAATCAGAAGCCCTTAGATCAAAGATCCAACGGTGGGGAATTCCCAAATCAATTGGAGAAAAGATCTCCTTAACTGATTAAACAAATCAGCTCACCCAATATAAATGCCTCAAGACTTCAAGTCTTGGATACAGACACATACAAAGGAACCCCCTATAAACTTTGAGAAATCTCAGAAAGAAGAGTCAAGCTCTCATAAGAACAAGATTTTCTTCAAGGTAAAAAAGAACAGAAAGACGAAATCGTCTCATAAAAAAAAAGAAGAATTCACTTCTTTCTTTAAAGATCATAGATGTATAAGACCAAGGTCTTTCACAAAGAGATCGAAAGATCTCATCATAAAATAAGAAGAAGAACATAATTATTCTCAAAGATCATAGATCTACAAGACTAAAGTCTTTCACAAAGAGATCACAGTATCTCATTATAAGAGGGAGGAGAATAACTCAATTCCCTTAGGATCATAGATCCATAAAGGCAAAGTCTTTCACCAAAAATAAGAGATTGAAGCATCTCCTATAAAATAAGAACTTTGTTCTTAGAACCTTGAGACAAAGCCTCTTTTAAATGAGAATTTATTTCTCAGATCATAAAGTTGATTAGTTAGCGCTTTGCGCTCATAAACTAGCGCTTTGCGCTCTTGGACTAGCACTTTGCGCTCATAGACGGGCACTCAACGCCAAGCGCACCACGTGCCCCTCACGTGTGCGCCACTTAACAGTTAGCGCTTTGCGCTCTTGGACTAGCGCTTTGCGCTCATAGGCTGGCGCAAAGCGCCAAGCGCACCACATGTTCCCCACATATGCGCCACTGAACAAATAGCTCTTTGCGCTCATAGACTGGCGCTCAGCGCCAAGAGTACCACGTGTCCCTCACGTGTGTGCTACTCGGCAGAAGCGCACTGCGCTCTTAGACTGGCGCAAAGCGCCAAGCGCGCCACGTGCTCCTCACGTGTGCGCTAAAAGAACATAAATTTTTCTATAAATAAAGCCCAGAGCTATGATGAATGCTCAGGCCCCGGTTCCCAGGGTTTTGGTATTCCCTATGTTATGTTGAGCCTACTCAGAAGTGACAATTGCGAAACTTGTTGATTCTCTTTCGTCTATCGAAATTACATGAATACCGGCTTTAAGCAACCTTCGCATTTCCTGCTGAGATCCCAAGTCTCCAAGTGGGCCCTCTTAGCTACCTACGACCTTGGATTTTTAGAGAATCCCTCTCCTGTGTCGTAGAACATGTAGCTCGGCAGTCCACCGGGTAGGTTTCTTTATCCTTCCAATTAAAGACAAAAATATTGTCAGAACTCAAATCAATGCTTAGCATTGTCAAATGTTTAACATTTTAACTGAGTAGGCCGAGCCCAAGTTGGCCATAAACCCCTCATTCAGATTAATTGAGCCCATATGCTCATAAATCTCAGATCTTAGTCCCAATTAGACTACAGATCTCCCAACCAAAATTGGTTCAAGGGTACATCTCTGCACTCTTCTGATATATGTCGTTGTAATCCTTCAACGTCTTCAGAGAGGTGACGGGTCCTAATAACCAAACATTCCATGGACTGTGGGGTCCTTAAACTCATGGACTATGATGCTCTTAAACTTTATAGACTATGATGTCTTAAAACTATGGACTGTGGGGTCCTTAAACCCATGGACTATGATGCCCTTAACCTTGGACTGTAGGGTCCTTAAACCCATGGAATATGATGTCCTTAACCTTGGATGTAGGTTCCTTAAACCCATGGACTATGATGTACTTAAGCTTGGACCGTAATGTCCCTAAACTAATAGACCGTAATGTTCCTAAACTAAACAATAGAGCCCAAATGCTCTTTTGTTGGATCTAAATGATCCTGTTAAGTCGATCTTAGTCTAAAATTAGACTAACGTATCCTTAACAAACGTTAAGTTGATCTTAGTCTCAAATGAGACCAACGTATGCTTAAACCCAAACCCAAACCCAAATCTAAGAAAGTACGGATTTAGACTAATCCATGCCCTACAGGCGACAACATAAATTAGTCTCTGTATACAATCCACGGGCAACCAAAAACAAAACAAACACAAAACGACACGAAGTGACTATCTGGGGAAGGAGAAAGTTGTTACCACGACGCGGTAGCGTAATTAACTGCAGGGGCTTGCGCCTGCAGGGAAGAGCGTCCCCACAATCAAAAACCCCTCAAATGAGGGGGAATCTGACGAAGTCTGCTACATCGGCCGCATCCGTTTAAACCTTCGATACATGGTGTCATAAATCAACTTGGCATCTCCGGAGAGGTGGACGGATAGCACCAAATATCATATGCCCTCGAAATTCAGGCAAGACGGACCTACGTGGTCTCATCTCTCTTTTCGGCGGAGAACAGATTCTGGCACGCCCGGTGGGACCTCTTCCTCTTTCCACTCCACACTTCATGTGTCGTATTTCGCGAACGAATCGTGGTTTGATATGGTTGACCTTGGGTTCCAGGTGCTAAGATTTGGTTTTTCTGTTGTGCAGAAAAATAACATCAATGGCCTCTAACTGCTCCAGCTGCAACTGCAACTCCCGTTCCGCCTCATCCGGAGGAGTAACTTACGCGCCCCAAGCGGCCTCCCTGTTTAAGATGCCAGTGGAGCAGGGAACTCAGGCTACCACTGGGCTATTCTTCGGGACCATGCTCCCACCAATGAACTTCAACGCCTATGTACCATTTCAAGAAGCTCAGAAGAAGTCGGTCTTTGATCGGCTTACCACTACTGTGGCCCCTCTTAACGGGTCGCCCAAACCAAGCGCCTCAGTTTTCAGCAGACTGGGCCGAACCTCAGATGGGCTCGCGAAGAAGCCCGCAATACCAGAAGGCGTTATCCCGAAGCAGATAGCCATCCCTACTCCTGAAGTCACCAAGGCGGCTCCTCCGGCTAAGGGGTCGGTCTTCACAAGACTGGCCGTTTCAGCTTCCACTCCAAGCAAAGCAACCAAGGCCATTTCCCTTGCACAAAAATCTGCCTTTTCAAGATTGGCCATTCCCTCCCAGCTAGCATCTGTCTTTGACAGGCTGGCGCCAACAGCAGACTCTCATCAGAACAGGGGGCATGGAAAAGCTGATCCAACAGCGGAGGTGATCCCGGCCGTACGACATGCTCGACATCGCTACTGGCACCGGGTGAGGAAAGTTGTGGGCAATTCCTCTTCTAGACTGACTCCGCCAGCTCCAATGGTGGAAGTTGATGCTGCTGTTCCAATTGGGAACGGCTTTGAACTACTTAATAGGGTGTACAGGAATTCAACCACTGCTGTGCTGAAAAGATCTCCTCCACCTGTAGAGAATACCATAAAGGCGAAGCTTGAACAACCCCCTCAGCGGCTGCCCTCTAAAATTTATAAAGTTTGGCAACAGGTCCAGGACTCCGTGGTAGATCAAAACTATCCCCACGGACAGAAAAAGATGAAGGTTCGGCAAGAAGAGGATCACCCTATCAAGCCACAGAAAGCGACAGCTACTTGGGTGCCCACTGCAACGGCCCCCTCAACTTCGACCACTCACAAAAGGAGGCCGGAGAAGATCCATGCGTCTTTGGCAAATCGCAAAGACATTGAATCTAAACGCCCCAAGTCTGGGGGCATGGTGATGCACACCATCTATATGGCATCCGGAAAAGAGGATAGCCGTATCTCCACAGGTCATCGACCGATTACGCGATCAGTGACTAAGGCTCAGGAGCAACAACAACAAAAGCTCCAAGAAATGCTAACGGCTATGGCCACACTTACGGGACTGAAAGCAAGCCTGGAGACACCCTCGGAGTAGCGCCGTAAGCAAGAAACTGATGCTGAATTCCTTCAGAGAATTCTTAAGAAGAAAGACAAAGAGGCCGCGGAACAAGCGGCTAATATAAAACAAATAGCCCTTCTATTCTAAGATATGGTGGGCATGATAATCCAGACGGACTCTCCAGCCGAAGACCCTCCAGTAATAATTGAAGATGATAGAGGAGAGACATCAAATCCTCTACCGGCTCTGTCAGCAGCCAAGGAGGAGACCATCTCAAAAGCCGCCCTGGTTGATTACATCGCTCAGCAGATACAAGTTCATCAGGCGAATGAAGCGGCTGGGTAAATTGTTAAAACTGGACGACCCTATCCGGGTTGGTACGACCAAATAAAGTACCCGCTAAGATACACGATCCCCAAATTCCACGTATATAAGGGGACGGGAAATCCGCATCAGCACGTCGCTCAATCCAGAGCCTTGTGCGGCAACACCGGAGGTGACGATAAGCTACTGCTTTGCCAATTCGTTGGCAGCTTGTTGGAGACAGCATTTGAGTGGTATTCCGAACTCCCAAATGACTCTGTCAAGACATTTGCAGAGATGGAGTTGCTATTCACCCAGCGTTTCGCAAGTACTAGTGAACGCACCCCAATCACGGCGCTGATCAATGCCGGGGTGAAGCCGGGAGAAACTTAGGTCCAGTATGTGATACGGTGGAGGAATTATGGTCGAAGTGCAAGCAGCGCATTGAAGAAGCGCCTGTGGTAGGCATGTTCGTGGGTACTCTTGATCCGCAGGCGACCATTTCGCAATTCATGATGTTTTTCAAGCCGACCACTTTCTAGGACTTGATTGACAAACTGGCCCAAATGGACCAGATAGGCCACAGGCTTTCCTCTTCGAAGCTGGAATCTCGGAATGAAAAAGGGAAAGGGAAAGCGACCTTCGTCGCCAATGCTCAACAGCAGCCCAGTGGTCTGAAACTAACTGATTTCCCAGACGAGAGACGGCGATTCTTTAATGAGAAAATGAAGCGCCCTTATTTGTTTCCCCGGGATAAAACAAGGAGATTGTTCGAGCTGGTGGTACGCAACAGGTTCATCAACTTGTCGGATCTAAAACGCCCATTGCAACCCGGTGAGGCTAATAATCCCAATTATTGCCCCTATCACCAAGAGATAGGCCATCCAATTGAAGATTGGTTCGTCTTTAAAGGCTGGATTGAAGACCAATACCAACAGGGCAAATTTGCACTATCCGAGAATTGGAAAGTAAGTCCGCCTCAACCGCACGCTCTTAAAAGGGGGAACACACCGGGGGCATCGTGCTCTTTTGAGAAGAAGCTCCATGGGAGGTCGTTCTTTCAACCAAGACGAAAAGAATGCTGAAAGATCCCCAAACATATCCGGCGATCAGATGGAAAAATCAGCTAGAACCCGAGATCATCAAGGGAATGCTGAAGCCGCGCCCAACTCCAAAAATTGGTGGTGATAGCCAAAGCGCCCACACCCAGCCGTCAAAGTCTTCAAAGAAGAAGAAGAAGAAGACCAAAAAGCCCGTGAAGTATGGTGACAAGCGTACGGACCTGCAAAAACAGATTGACGCGCTGGAAGAATATAACTAGAAAGTGCGGACCCCAGTCACACTCCAAGAATTTTTCAGCCACGTCCTTGAGGACGGAGATCATGACAATGGAGAAGACTCGTCGGATGAACCTGAGAATTATGTGGCAAGCTGCTATGTGATCTCTCACTCATTAATAAACGGTGAAGAAGCTCTCGACGCAAAGAAACTGGGAATAGATCCTGAGCAGGAACTTTTAGGACCATTAGAAGAAATGATTGACGCATTCTTGAATGAAGCTCTTTTGAAAAGCAAAGCTGATCGGGAGCACGAGATGGCCATATTTGAAAAGGCCAAATGCCGGCGACTGGACGAAAGGGTTGAAACACTCTCACCAGATCAAAGTACATCCGCTACAAATAAAAGCAGGATCAAGGCAAGGAAAAGGTTCGCCAAATCCATATCGATGGGAATGAAGCTGCCCTCGTTCAGAGGAAATTCTCCTGGCAATATACATCTTGATGAAGCGGACGTACATCCTAACTTCTGCTTATATCATCAGGAGATTGCACACCCTACTGAGGAATGCAACGCCTTTAGAAATTGGTGGCAAGGGTATGTCGCTCACAGCCAGCACTTCAAGACGATGAAGAGTAAATCTCTTCGACAGCAGAAAAATGCGACAGACGAACGAGGAAGAGATGCCAGCAACTGTCATATGGTTGATAGCAGGGGATCGCAAGTTCTCACCTTCGGGAGCGATTCTGAAGAAGAAATGAATCGCGGCCCGCTCTTCAAAGAATCCACGTAAGGAAAAGAGGAAGAACCGAAGAGCTGCGAGAACATTCAGCTGCGCAATCGCACGCTACCTAAAAAGAATCTCGGACCTGCAATCAAGGGATCGACTAAAAAGGATAAGGGGAAAGAAAAGATCCCTGAGGATATCGCCCTCGATGATCGAGTCGTCGAAGAGCTGACAGCCAAGGACCCACCCAAGAAAAATAAGGTGGATTACAACGTTCTGGCACACCTGAGGAAACTAAAAGCTAAGCATTATCGACGCCCTTCTGCTATCTAAAGAGGCGGGAGATTCCCTGATCAAGGCACTACAAGAGTCCAAACAGTTCCAGGCTTTCCTCGCCGAAGAAAAGATGAAGGGCGAGCTGGAAGAAGTGCACGCATCCGATATCACCTTCGGAGATGAAGATCTCCTCCTCAGGACGTGCGATCATAACCGTTCCCTTTATGTCTCTGGATATTGCCATGACATTAAGGTAGGGAAGATCCTAGTTGACAATGGATCCTCCGTTAACCTCCTCAATGTAAGGGTGTTGAAGGAGATATGCATGAGCCTTCAACACCTCGCTCGGGATAAAATCACCATCTTCGGGTTTAACTCCCAGTCATCACGAACGCTCAGGTCTGTGATACTGACGTTACGCTTTGGGCTACTCGTCACGAACATAAAATTTCACGTCATTGATGCCAAGACATGTTACAATGCTTTTCTCGGCAGGCCTTAGTTACACGAGTACAACATCATCCCTTCTACACAACATCAGTGTATGAAGTATTTCAAGAATGGTCTCGAGTATACCGTGACAGGGGAGTTGAATCCATTCTCCATGAATGAAGTCCGAAAGTACGAAGATGCAAAATACTTCTTACCAGATTTCGAAGACACGAAAAGATGTCACAAACCGAAGAACAAAGCTATCACTACCATTCCGGTCTTCGGGAGTAATACCGAGGAGGAAGAAGAAATGGTCTATTCAGGGCTACCCCAATGCAACAAGCCGAGATCGTCCATCCCTATGTTGATCTTCGGCAGCGACTCGGAAGATGAGATCAATGCCGTATTTTCTGTTCGGCCATCGATACGAGCCTTCGCTTACGATGATCGGAGTTTGCAAATCTCCATGGTTCCGCAAGAGCATTACAAGGAGCTCGACGCAATTGATACCTATAGTGTGCAAGAACTGCAGAGATTCTACGTCTCTCCCAGGCGAAAAGATGAAAAGGCGATCCTCTTTTATCAATCTACGGAAACCAAAGTGGAGAAGGAAATTTGGCATGGTGTCGATTCTACGCTTGACAGGCTCCAGCCCATCTGTTTGCCCAGATACTACACAGAATGATTAAAAAGGCTGTTGAGGCGCCAAGGCGTACCCTTCAAACAGACTGCTCGATAAACTAAGTTCTACAACAGGATCTGGAACGTTCCCGGAACTCAGCGAAAATTACCCAACGGGAGAATGGAAGCGATCGGGCTTGGATATATCCGATCCAAGAAACGGGATCGATTCTATGGCTGCTGCGTCATACATAACTTCGATGAAGAAAGAGATGCTCTGTGGGAAGATGCTAACCCTGGACCAAGACGAGGTCCCGCCGTGAAAATGCCAAGTCCGTCGTTCGAAGAACAGATGGACAAGCTAATAAGGGAAGTGGGTCAAAAGGTCCGGGATGATCATAGCCGCAAAATGGCCATCTACGAGAAAGCCAGGACACAGCGCCTCCTTCAGCAGGCTGTGGAGAATGACAATGATCCTCGTCGTCAACCCGTCATACAAAAGACCCGACGCAGAGGTAGAAACAAGTTAAAGAATGGAAAAAACGTTCAATAGAGGCAAAGCAGGTCCAAGAAGCCACGCGATCAAGAATGGAGCAGCCGGGATCCGTCTCTTATAAAGAAGATGGGTCAAGTATATTCTTTTCCCCAAGACAAGACAAAGAAGATATTCGATCTTGTCATAAAATATCAGATAATGACGCTCCCGGAGTCCAAGCACCCTGAGAAAGCAGGTGAGGTTCATCATCCGGACTATTGCTCCTATCACCAAGCGATAAGGCATCCTCTCGAAAATTGCTTTACATTCAAAGACTGGGTCGAAGACCAGTATCACCAAGGAAGGTTCACACTATCCAGCAGTTGGAAGGTAACCCCACCACAGAAGTATGAACCAAAAACCACGTATGCGGCGGGAGTAGAACCAGACCAACATCGGTCTTGGAAGCGATCTCGTACCTGTCACACGATAAAGCTGTCAGAAGAAGAACCCGAGAATATGGATGACCTCTCCTGGTGCTTCGAAAACGATGATGACGAGGTGATCTCAGAGTTTCCACCAGCGCCAAAAGAGCTAGAAGATGGGATACATACTACTGCAGATAACCTCAAGAAAATTGACCTGGGGACGGCAAGTGACCCGCAGCCGACGTTCGTCAGTGAGCTGTTATCTGAAGAAAGGGTAGCTATGCTAAACGACGTGCTCATGCAGTATAAAGACTACTTCGCATGGAACTATTCAGAGATACCGGGACTCGATCCAGAGACTGTTGTCCACAAATTGGCGATTTCTCCAGACGTCAAGCCAGTCAAACAAGCATCGAGAAGAATGCGGCTCGAACTTGAGATGAGCATCAATGCCGAGGTCAAGAAGCTAATCGACTCCGGATTCATCCAAGAGGTTCGGTATCCTGACTGGATCGCCAATATCATCCCAGTGATGAAGAAAAATGGGACAGTGCGTATCTGCGTGGACTTTCGAGACCTCAACAAAGCATGTCCGAAGGATGATTTTCCCGTACCGGTTATCGAGCTGATGATAGATAATACGTCCACTCATGAAGTTTTCTCCTTCATGGACGGCTCATCGGGATACAAACAGATAAGGATGCATCCCGAGGATCAGAAGCATACCGCTTTCCGGACCCCTTTGAGCATATTCTGCTACAAGGTGATGCCCTTTGGCCTAAAGAACGCCGGTGCCACTTATCAGAGGGCCATGATGAAGACTTTCGATGACCTCATACATGAAATCGTCAAATGCTATATTGATGACCTCGTAGTTAAAAGAAAATCATATGAGGAACATTTATAGCATCTGAAGATCGTATTTCAGCGCCTTCGGAAATATAACTTGAAGATGAACCCTCTCAAATGCGCGTTTGGAGTTTCCTCGGGCAAATTCCTAGGATGCATCGTAAGACATCGAGGCATCAAAATAGACCCGTCAAAGATCAAGGCGATTATGGAAATGCCTCCGCCAAGAACTCTCAAGCAACTGTGGTCTCTCCAAGGAAAGCTCGCGTATATCCGGCGATTTATAGCCAATCTTTCTGGCAGATGCCGCCCCTACAGTCACCTGATGAAGAAGGGAACCCCTTTCGTCTGGGACCGCAAATGCCAAAGCGCACTGGATGAAATCAAGCAATACCTGCAGAATCCTCCGGTGCTGACCGCTCCGGTCAAGGGAAAACCTCTCATTCTGTATACAACCGCCCTTGAAGGTTCTCTAGGCGCATTATGGGCATAAGAAAATGACCAAGGGAAGGAGAGAGCCCTTTACAATTTGAGTCGAGTTCTTCTGGGGGCAGAAAACAATTACTCCCCCATTGAAAAGCACTTCATGGCATTGATCTTCGCGAAAATGAAGCTCGGACACTATGCATTGGCACATGAGGTCCATCTCATATCAAAGGTGGATCCTCTCAAGTATTTGATGTCAAGGGCCATACTAACGGGACTACTCGCTAAATGGTCTTTACTCTTAATGGAATTCTCGATAACATATCGTCCTCTCAAGGCAGTGAAAGGTTAGGCCATCGTCGACTTCCTCGCCGAGCATCCGATACCTGCCAACTCTCCCTTGAACTGAGAATTGCCAGATGAGCATGCATTTGACACAATCAACGAGGAGAAAGGAGGGAGTGATACTCGATAGGAACTCTACTTCGACGGAGCATCTTCTATGAAGAAGCGAAAACAAAGCACCCCCATAATCAAATCCGGGGTGGGCCTCATCTTCATGACTCCACAAGGAGGGATAATACGCTTTGCCTTTTCCTTGACAGATCCGAGGACGAACAATGAGCCGAATATGAAGCTTTGATAGCAGGTCTTGATATCTCTGTCGACATGGGAATCGAATACCTCCTCATATACGGAGATTCCCAGCTGGTCGTTAGTCAAGAAAATGGCGACTATCAAACGTGCAAACCAGAGTTGGTAAAGTGCGGTGAGAAAGTGCAACAATTGCTGACTCAAATTCTTACCTACGCCTTGGAAAGCATACCGCTAGCGGAGAATAGCAAAGTAGATGCGTTAACTAAACTTGCTAAAGAACTAGACGACGGGAACCTCGATGACGTGAGGATCATGGTGCAAAGCCGTCGGGTTCTTACGCCGGCAGAAATATCTCCGGAGTCGTCCAAAGAAAAGGGAACTACCGAGCAAACGACCCTACAAATAAAAGATCAGGAAAAGGCTAAGGATTGGAGAGAAGTCTTTATAGACTACTTCAAATCCCGTCGAACACCTGAAAATGCGTCCTCAAGACATCAGCTCATGAAACGAGCTCTGTCTTTCGCTTTCGTCAAAAATGCTCTATACAAAAGATCATTTGATTCTCTGTGGCTAAGATGCCTGGGACCAGAAGAGACAAGGAGAGTTGTCCAAGAAACTCACGACGGACTCTGCGGTTCTCACCAAGCCGAGCCGAAGATGAAGCTGAAGATCAAAAGGATGGGCTATTATTCACCCACAATGATCCAAGACTGACTCGAATACGGGAAGCAATGCCACTCGTGCCAAATTCATGGGGAATTTATCCACCAGCATTCAAATCCGCTACATCCAACGGTAGCTAGCTGGCCATTCGAAATGTGGGGAACTGACATAATCGGGCCCATCGAACCGGCATCATCCAGAGGACATCGGTTCATATTGGCGACAACGGATTACTTCTCCAAATGGGCAGAAGCAGTACCACTAAGAGAAGTGAAGACAGAAAATATCCTCCATATCTTCAAGACACACGTCATCTATCAGTTCGGCACTCCGCGACGGATTATCTCCGATAACGGGCCAGCCTACAGAAACCACAAAATCAGCCGCTTCGCACAACAGCATAACATAGACTAGAGATACTCTTCAGTATATAATTCCCGAGCTAACGGTCTAGCCGAAGCCTTCAACAAGACCTTGACCAAGATCGTGAAAAAGATGGTGTCCAGAAATAAGAAGGACTGGCACGAGAGACTGCATGAAGCTCTCTAGACGTATCGAACTACGTTCAAAACGGCCACAAACACAACGACGTATGCATTAGTATTCGGCACAGAAGCGGTACTCCCCCTCGAGATAGAGTTACCCTCTCTATGAGTGGCGGCTCATTATGAACTAACAGATGAAGATAATGCTCATCTTCGGCTTGAGGAGCTCGACGCCCTCGACAAAACCCGGCTCATGGCGCAGCAAAACTTAGAAGCGTACAAAGCAAAGATGACGCGCTCATACGAAAGATTGACTAGGCCGAGAACATTCCGCCAAGGTGAACTCGTGCTGGCGGTCAAAAGACCTATGATCCCCAGTCGTGCCAAACGGGGGAAATTCGAGCCGAACTATGAAGGCCCATACATCATAGACAAAGTTTACCAGGGTGGAGCCTATCTACTCATAAACATGCACGGCGAAAGACCTTTCAGGACAATAAATAGTAGCTTCCTAAAAAAATACTATGCCTGACGAGTCACGGCCTAGGTCAATGATAGACGACGACGCCTATGTCCGCTCGCTATCTTCCTAAGCCCAAACTCTATAAGTAGCAGCTGGCTAATGGACCGAAACGTCCTTAAACTAACAACGGATCAAAACGTCCTTAAACTAACAACGGACCGAAACGTCTTTAAACTAACGATGGACCACTATATCCTAAAATTGGCTATTGACCGAGACGTCTGTAAACTACTATCGGACCGAAACGTCCCTAAACTAACAATGGACCGCTATGTCCTAAAACTGGCTACTGACCGAGACGTCGATAAACTACTACGGATCGCAGCATCCCAAGGCTGACACAAAAAAAAATTTAAAAAAAAGAAGGAAAAAAAGAAGAAAAAAGAAAACGGTATGTCCATAAGCAAAATGGACTCGGATGAAAACCCGAAAAGGCTCTGTGAGTAAAGACAGCAGGACTACCGGCGAGTTTTGTGAAAACCCGAAAGGGCGCAATCTCATTAAAAGACACTTGCAAGGTCCTCTCGACCTTGTAAGGAGAAAATACCTACGTGGGATCCTTACGACTCACAAGGGAGCAATACACTTAGGGATCCCTACGATTCCGAAAGATAAATTACACTTACGAGATCCTCACGACTCGTTAGGAGACCCCTCTTATGAGACCCTCACGGCTCATAAGATTCAAAAGCCTTAAGCTACAACGATCTGAACCTGTTCTTAAGCCATCACAATCCCCAGAATGCCCTACAAGCGGTTCAATATTGACCCTTGTATAAAATCCACGAGCGCGAATAAACATTTCCCTAACAAAGTCCCACCCGCGACTAGGGATATGTTCCCACAATGGACAGCCCTTGTAAGTCCTCTCGACTTATAAGGAGAAAACACTCTTGTAAGATCCTTACAACTTATAAAAGAACACACACTTAGGAATCCTCACAATTCCTAAGGAGAAAACACACTTACGATATCCTCACGACTAGTAGGGAGAAATACCTTCATGAGACCCTTACGGCTCATGAAGTTAAAAGCCTTAGTCGATAGGACCCTAACCCTGTTCGCTAAGCCACCTTTGTTCGACATCGACAGAGGTAAATGATGATTCTCTCCTGGCAATATCCCAGTTGTAGCGATGTTGATGCCTCAATCAGTGTCAAATCCCAAACTCGCAGCAAAAAGCCAGCGAGCCACAAATGCATATGAAATAGCCAAAATGATGGGAAACTTGCAACAAAATCAGCAAGTAAAATATATGCATACAAAATAGCCGAAATAGTTGGGCAACTCACAATAAAAAGCAGCGAGTAAATAAAACAAATAGCCGAAATGATTGGGCACCGCGAAAAATAGCCGAAATGATTGGGCAATCGCGACTTTCACGATATAAAAGCTGAAATGGCAGAGCATCGCGGAAAGAAAAATATATAAAATGAAACTTTTTGCCCTCAGGTGAGATCACATTGATCCCTGTATACAATCTAGGGGCACAAACAAAAAGGGAACCATACCTTCCCACCAGACTCCATCAGAAAGAGAGCCAAATCTCGATGGTTCACAGACAGCCTAGAGATCACCAACAGTGTTCATCCTCACTCCAACTGGATTCAGACGCGACAATCAACCTCGGAGCCATGGCAAAGCCCCTGCTCCAAACCTCGACGGTTCACAGACAACCGAGAGAGCAAATCCTGGTCTAGTGGAACACGGCTAATGTCAATTCTCACCCCGTGGGAAGCGTACAAAGCAAATCCTGGTCAAGTGGAATATGGCTAATGTCAATCCTGGCCCATGGGAAGCGTCCAGAGCAAATCCTGTTCTAGTGGAACACGGCTAATGTCAATCCTGACCCCGTGGGAAACATCCAGAGCAAATCCTGGTCTAGTGGAACACGGCTAATGTCAATCCTGACCCCTTGGAAAGCATCCAGAGCAAATCATGGTCCTGTAGAACACGGCTAATGTCAATATTGACCCCGTGGGAAGCGTCCAGAGAAAATCCTAGTCTAGTGGAACACGGCTAATGTCAATCCTGACCCCGTGGGAAGCGTCCAGAGCAAATCCTGGTTTAGTAGAACACGGCTAATGTCAATCCTGACCCCGTGGGAAGCGTCCAGAGCAAATCTTGGTCTAGTGGAACACGACTAATGGCAATCCTGACCCCGTGGGAAGCGTTCAGAGCAAATCCTGATCTAGTGGAACACGGCTAATGTCAATCCTGACCCCGTGGGAAGCGTCCAGATCAAATCCTGGTCTAGTGGAACATGGCTAATGTCAATTCTGACCCCGTGGGAAGTGTCCAGAGCAAATCCAGGTCCTGTGGAACACGGCTAATGTCAATCCTGACCCCGTGGGAAGCGTCCAGAGCGAATCCTGGTCTAGTGGAACACGGCTAATGTCAATCCTGACCCCGTGGGAAGCGTCCAGAGCGAATCCTGGTCTAGTGGAACACGGCTAATGTCAATCCTGACCCCGTGGGAAGCGTCCATAGCGAATCATGGTCATGTGGAACACGGCTAATGTCAATCCTGACCCGTGGGAAGCGTCCAGAGCAAATCCTGGTCTAGTGGAACACGGCTAATGTCAATCCTGACCCCGTGGGAAGCATCCAAAGCAAATCTTGGTCTAGTGGAACACGGGTAAAGTCAATTCTGACCCCGTGGGAAGCGTCCAGAGCAAATCCTGGTCCTGTAGAACACGGCTAAAGTCAATCCTGACCTCGTGGGAAACAGCCAGAGCGAATCCTGGCCCCGTGGAACACGGCTAAAGTCAATCCTGGCCCCGTAAGAAATGCCCAGAGCAACCCCTGACTCCGTGAAATGCGGATAATGTCAACCTCATCAATCACTTATGGGTCCTCTCGACTCGTAAGGAAGAAAACTCTCTTGTGAGATCCTTACGGCTCCCAAGAGAAAACACACTTAGGAATCCTCACGATTCCTAAGAAAAATACATCTACGAGATCCTTTCGACTCATAGGGAGAAACATCTTTATGAGACCCTCATGACTCATGAAGTTGAAAAGCCTTAGGCAGCAGATCTGAACCTGTTTCCTAAGCCATCACTATCTCTCGAAGAGTTCAAGATGGAATGCTATCTATCATTTATAGGCCATGCTTACTAAAGTAACATGCCAGCAACAAATAAAAAGAGAAGAAAGCAAGAGATAACACAAGATAGTACGAAAGAAATGTATCTTTTATTTATAAGTTCAATTGGGTACAAGATACATCATATGAAAGAATAAAAAAATGGATACATGTTATTCAAAAATTACAAATGTTAATTGGTACAAAAATAACTATTGGGAGGGAGGCGTTTTCAATAAACCAATCAGTTGCGCGCGCGCTCCCCTCAGCCCCTTTTCACGATCAGCTATCGCGGCCAACTCCGCTTCAACCTGAGCTCGTTGCTGCAAATAAGATGAAAGTTGCTCATCGATGACCCGCTTGGCTGCCCCACGACTTTGCGCATCTCGCTCGATGAGGTCGAGCTTCAGCCTCAGCGTTAGCCCGTCAAAAATACATCGTAGAAGGCCCTCAAAGATAGCTTTCAGCTGTACAGCATTTGCGTCAACCTGAGCATGCAGACGGGAAGATTCGCTTGAAGTCTCTTCGCGCTCCTTACGCTTTAAGGCCGCTTCTTGTTCAAGATGCCGGAGGTAGGGAGTGCTATGCTCGACCCATGCAGCCCGTTGGGAGTTCACAGCCAGGACCTCGGGAGCAGGACGTCCGAGCTCAAGCTCATGCAGGCAGGCCTCAATTTTCCTGCAGTGATTAACCCAAGACTCAACGACGCCCTCACTATGGAAGTTCACGAGGGTTGCCAGCATAAGATTAACCTCGGCAGCAAAATCTGCAATGAGGGCAGGGATCTCTGCGTCATGCTCTTCAATGTATTCACTCAACATACGAAGGCTGGTCGCAGCGCCCTTAGAAGATAGACGTCTAGAAAATGGTCCTGCTGGCATTAATATACAAGATTCGAAGGGAGCAGGAACCGGTGCGACTGCTGCAAAATGAATTACGGTTAAAAGCTAACTCGCAAAATAAATAAATCACATGAGTGATGGAGTATACTATACCAGTTGCGGCAGGTGACAAGGCCGGGAGTACCGGTGGCGCAACTATTCTTTCATCTCCTCCTTTAATATGTAGTGCTGCAGTCAAAACAAAGAAGAATTAGCAATGACTTGGCTGCCCGTAAAAGAAAAGAGAAGATATTAGCTAGAGACTGTACTCACCAACGCCACTAGATGAAGCAATCTCCGACTGGAAGGAGAAATGTGGGTGCAGCACCTGATACAGATGATCAAAAAGGACTCCTGCAAGGGTGTAATAATGCAATGTCAATACATAAAGTATATTGCCTATAATGAAACCGATAAGTCATAAATCCGTACCTTCCAGCATTTGGGAGAACACGAGAGAAGGCAAAGGGTCGACAACCGTCAAAGCAGCAACTGGTGATACTTCCTCGAGTGGCACAACCTCAACGCCCACCACACCTGCATTAGAAACGAGATAAATACTGTCAGAAGAAATTGAAAAGGATTGCAGAATGAAAAGGAAAGCAATAACCCAAAATCTACCTGATGAGTCGTCGGTCGAAACCGTAACAAGGGCGTCACTGGGTGCAGTGACTGCTTCACCCTCCTCCATCGGAATGGTTTCATCGCCCGTAGCTTCATCCCCCGACTCCACGAGAGCCGTCATGATACTCGCAGCACCTGCAACGGCAAGGAACCGCAAGGGGAAAGAGTGGCAATTGGGGCAGTTCCAGACTCTTGAGAAAGAGTGGACACTTCAGGCTCAGTGGTTACCGTCATCTAACCTACCATTTCCTCATCAAGACTCGGCCCTTCAGGGTATGACGTATGAGAATCTGAAGATCAGATTTTGACAAAAGGACCCAGTGTTACGTTACCTTGGGATGGCTTTTCAATTGCTTCCCGAGCCGCGCGTACCGCCTGTCTATGAATGGTAGACAGGGCGGCCGAAGCACCCTCTGAAGAAGCAGGGACAGGGGTAGCAGCACTCGAGCCTGCACCCGCGGCCAAGGCGGCATTACGTTCTCTTGCTCTACGCCTCCTACGCTTCCTTTTCGCCTGGGCTGTGAGAGCTGATCTTCTCAGGACCTCCGTCAAGGAGACGTCATCGTCCGCACCAGGAGCTACCTCTAGAACCGTTATGGCGTCCGTCATCGGTTGCTTAAGTAAAGCCTCTTTTGGCAATGCTGAAGAGGCCGGGACTTCGATAGCTGGCCCTGGAAGCATCTCCGCATCACCCTGCGGGATTGGCACTGTACTGGGGATAACCTGAGTCGAGGTAGTCCCAGCGATAAGATAAAAAAAGGGGTCAGATTACCCAGAAGAAAGGGGAATGAAGGCACAATGAGCCGAAATATACCAACGCCCAGCGAAGCGCGAAGCCTTTCTTCCTCCTCAAAAGTCTTGAGGGAAGCCGTGAGAGCCTCTTCAGTGGAAACACCTGTTGAAAAAAGTGTCAATCAAAACACGATAATAAAATGTAATGTAACAACAAAAAGATACGACTAAAAATTACCTGACTCGGCAAGGATGATCAGTCCTGCTTTGTGGCTAGCTAGACGCTCGGAAGCTGCGATGGCAGCCTCCAGATCAGTATCATCTGGCGCCATGAATAGACCCTCATTGGTCCCATATTCACTCAGGCCCTCGCTATAAGGAGCATGAGGCTCCAAGCCGAGTACAACGTCTGCAAAAAGAATCGACTTTTTCTTCTTCTTCTGTGAGCGAGTACCGTTCACCGCTAGCACAAGCTAACGCTTGGTGGGCACCTTGGGACGACGAGTCCCGATATCTGAACCCACGCCAGACTCGGGAGACGCCACAGTCACAGCTTTCACGGGAGCACGGGGTATCGGTAGCTCGGAACTATCATGCGGGACCACGACCACAGCAACCTCTCTCAAAGGAGGACAAACGATGGTCCGTTGCTTCAAAGGGATGGCTGGATTACCAGCAGTGGCTGCACCCTTACGATCGAGCAACAACCTCTTTTCCTCCCTGATGACGGCACCCATCATGAGTTGATACTACGCCACGTATACGTTCAGGGCTTTCGGAACACAACTCGGCTCACTAATGAAGAAATTGGACCCTGTGTTTAGGCGCATGAAATGGTGCAAAGTGCTCCGGATACCCTCTTCAGTATAAACCGGTTCTGCCAAGAATGCCTCGAGCGGGACGCCCTGATTATAACTTTATTGCTGGGCAAAACGGTGGGGGTTATATCTCATAAACAAAGCCGAGTCGTTCTTCCTGAACACCAAGTATCCCGGCCTGATCGAGTACAAATGGAGAATCTCCCGAGCTTTCAAGGTAGAAGCTCCATCCTTAAAGGTGTTAGTTATATATATGCCCTAGAGGCCATTGTTGTACATATGATGTATATTATAATGGATACTTGGATATATATAGAGTGGACTTTCTTGCTCGATACGATAGTACGCTATTTGGTTTCACTTTATCTTAACATATTGACTTGTATTAGTTTACTGTCTTGCTCTCACATGTTGATAAAGCCCTTAGGATTTGTACTCGACTACTGGGACTATGATGAGATCATACTAGTGGGGCCAAGATAGTCGACGGGTACATCCTATAACTGTTCCTAGTCAAGGGTGTATCGAGACAGGGCATCGATACACCAGAGTAGACTAGCGTATACGCATCTTGACCTATATGATGGGCGATGGATGATCCCATATCCATCGATGTTTGACATCAGAGATGGTGTACGGGTGCTCAGAGGAGACTGGGTACACTGGACGGACTCGCCGAGAACTCCCAGATGGTAATATAGCTCACGTCAGATGGCAGTTCTCTGGTGACACTGGTACAGGGTGTCTGTAGACCCGAGATCGTCATAGAGTCTTGTGAGATTCCCACTGTGCTTTGATTTCCACCTTACC
Organism: Agapanthus africanus; assembly: GCA_030015575.1. NCBI lineage: Eukaryota > Viridiplantae > Streptophyta > Magnoliopsida > Asparagales > Amaryllidaceae > Agapanthus > Agapanthus africanus. The sequence goes on from CM057338.1 coordinate 236,726,450, forward strand.
ACGTCCAAGAGGGCGTGCAAAACGGTAGCTTTTGGGTACAGTCCCGAATCATATGGAGGCAATGAGCGATAGGAGGGGATTCGTCTCCCGGTATAGGGAGTTGATGTTGTGCTGTGTTCGATTGGCTATAACTGGAAGTCCATGGCCAGGGCTGATTTAGAGATTTACTGGTAAGTGTTACCAGTAGTTTCTCGACCTGTTATGAGCCTCACATCGACATGACTTATCAGTTACTGGGGTCTGACGTATACTACCCCTAGACTAGATATGCAACATATCAGACGAAGAGACCGGACTGTACGGGAGTGTTACTGATTGGATTCACAGGAGAATGTACAGGCTTGCTTGTTGATCTTCTGATCGCTCAATACCTGGGTGGCTGTTACGTTTAGCTGACCGCTTGCATCTTATGGGTGTTTGATATGATCATCACCTACTGCCGACGTATTGACGATTCTTTAAAGTCCTACACAGAGGTTTCTTGACTCAGGCAAAATAGAGTGGGAGCACATATGTGATATGTGCGTGACCGAGGATAATACGATATGAGATACCGTATTCAGTTCTCGCGATATTTGATCTAGTCAACTCATCGGATCAAAAGTTGATTCGATGAATCAGTACTTGATATATTAGTCGGTTATTTGAGAAATAGCCAGATTGTCGGATCAAGTATTGATTCGATAATTTAATGTATAATTATATATGTGATATATTACATTATATTATCTAATATTGGCTTGCTTTATTGATTCATTTTCTCACCGGGTAATACTTTGATATATATGCGATATATGTTAATTGTATTATTTTCTTTTGTTACAAAAATATATTATATATAAGATATATAATATTGTAACAAGTTATGATTACTAATGCAACATGACTAGTGGAGATTAAACATGGTTAGGGTTTGATTTGGGTTAGTTTATTCATGAAGCTTCTAGAAGCTTTTCTTTTGTTTCTTGCAAAGATATTATGTGTTGGTATTTTAGAGATATTTTCCTAACCCAACCTACACCCATAACCCTAGTTGAATCTCTACAATGGTTAAGTATTTCTTGACTTAACCATGGTTGCAATTGTAATGATAATAACATTTCAATATTCATCACAAAAGGAATTTTTATTCTTCTTCCTTGAGCTCTTGAAAAGCTTTCTAGGTTTTTCTTTTGTGATGGATTAGTGTGAGAATTTGATAATAAAAGAGAGCATAAATCCTACTTCATCATCCTCATCTAATCTAGCCAATTAGATTAGGGTGTTCACTTCATTAATACTTGATTAGTGAGTGAGAGCTTGAGTTAAAGAAACTTCAAGGTAGATCATCTTGGAAAAAGAAGACTACAAGCAAGCATGGATCATTCGGGTTGTGGAGCCTCTCTTGAGTCCGGGAGATCATAGATCGCGGCGAAGGGACTTCTACTCGGAGTTTATGAAGCGAAGGAGCGGACTACAAAGGTTGCAATCCCTCTCTCTTAGTTATAAAGTTGTTTACTTGCATGTTTAAACCTAATAATCTAGCAAAGGTCCTTACTTTGGGTTGTTCAGCACTTCTAAATTTTAAATCGGGCATGGTTGATGCCTTATAGACCCTTGTGACAGTGCCTAGTAACCCAACAATGGTATCAGAGACTAGCTAGAGCATTAGGCGACGTGTATACGATGTTAAAAGTCCGATCGAACCCCAAAACGTCAGTTTTTGACCCCTCTCTGGAAATTTTTTTAAAATGTGATTTTTTCTGCATTAAAAATACTCAGAAAATTCGGCAGGGAATTTTAAGAATTACTGTGAAAAACGAGCCAGTAATCCCCACAAACCGCCACGGAACCGCGGCAATACCATGCCTTGTGCGGCGGTTCTGCGGACGTACAGGGGTATTAGGGTTAGTTTTTTGCACAGTAACATCCGTAGGTATTTGTACATGCTTCTGGGTATTTTTAATCTTACTCAAGTGTTGCGTTTTCTGGAGATCTTTTGGTACTCGTTGATTCGATCGGAAAGTTTAACTTCATTCTGTTTTCCGAATAATTTAGAAAGTATTAAAATGTTCGAACGGATATCAATAATTCACTTTTTCCCGACACGAAAAACTTTCAAGTGTTGGAATTTTTCCGGGTTTAAAACTTACAGAAAAACATGCAAGCATATCTGTAGACCCTCTAGAAGAACGTAACATTAACTCGATTATGTGACCGTCAAAACTTCCACTGAACCCTTGGGTTTGTGGTAGTTTGGCATTGCCACATGTGAGGCATTGGTTTGACCCTTCTACGGCTGGTTCATTGGGGCTGTGACATGTTCTGGGATTTTTTGAACTCCGCTCAAGTGTTGAGCTATTTGGGAAATATTGGGTATTTGATTATTCGATCGAAAAGTTTAATATTGTTTATTTATCTGGAATGTGATACAATATGTAGAATTCATATTGTTAGGCATGAAATGCGAAGTATGTGATATTTTGGATTTACGATGTCTAAAGTGATTGTGGATTCCAAATGTTGTAGTTTTACACTTTCTTTTCTGTGACCGTAAGCGTAGTATGCGGTGTATCGCCGGCTTCGTTGCTATACATCAACGACAATCGGGATACGCATACTTGCTTACGTTGATGATATGAGATATTATGTGTTGCTGTGATATGTTATATTGGATCGTCGTGTTCTGAATAGCCGGGAGGTTTATGTGAGATGTGGGTTTTTATTTTCATTCATGTAAAATTCAATTGTATGTAATATTCTTTTATTGGGGCACTTCCGGGTTAAGGTTGTTGTCCCCTTTGTATATTATTTAATTTTCCGCATTAGGTAGACCCGAGGAGGGGAGCACAAGTAACTGGGTTCTAGGGTACAGTAGGAGGCCATCTCGAGGAGTCGAGACCGGGTCTCCTAACCCTAAAATTGGCAGAGTTGCTTGCCGCTCTCGTAGGGGTCTAGGGATGTGGGTTTGGTTATTCATCGCGACTGTGGAATCCGTGTTTTATACAGGCTCAAAATAAAACACGGACATTCTAGTATACCCAATATTTCATATGTTATCTTCTACTGCAATGTTCTGTGATGAGATCATATTACTGCCTGAGACGAATGCTTATACTATATATATATGCTGATATATAAATATTTTTGCTTTCGTTTCTTCTGTGATGCTTAGGAAGCATAAGCTGATGGGATTTATTAATGAGATTAATAAAAGAAAATAAACTTAAAAGATGTTGTAGAATCAAAACTTTATAAAAAGGGTAGCTACAATTTTGCTTTGCACAGCGGTATATATGATATGCCCTTCACCTTATTCGATGGGGAAAGAGCCGAGATCTCTTCACCGGGAGTGACCTCTTTAGCAAAACTGGCAGATGCTACAAACTCACGATTTAGTTTTTGACGGCTTTTATAGTTCTTGCTTTGCACAGCGGTATATATGATATACCATGCACCTTATTCGATGAGGAAACAGCCGAGATCCCTTCACTGGGAGTGACCACTTTAGCGAAACTAGAAAAGCCTCGAAAACACTCCTTTTCAAAAATCACTTGTTTCTACAGCGATATCAAGTTCTTTACGCTCATGGTTTTCTAAAAAACCTGCGTAGCCCTCTGTCATTTCAGATAAATACTACTTAGTATTCGTGCTACGTTTGTTGACTATGTTAAGGCGTAGTGTGCGGTAGCTATTTAGTGCTTATCTATTAAAATATGAGATGTGATTGGATTAGGGTAGTTGTACGACTTTGTTGACTATGTTAAGGGTCGTGCAGGTGGGTTTAATTCAATCGGGAAATGACGGGTTGAACTTGGCTAGCAATTATGATTTGTTGACTATGTTAAGGTCATAAGTTGCTAGGGGCAAAAGCATTATCGGGAATTTCAAATATTGAAATTTGCAATGAGATTGCATACCTCCTATGAGATAGTTAGATCCCGATACCCACTGCGAGTAAGAGTTACTCCTTGGAGAGTTTTACACAGGACAAATTAGCCGATCAAGTAGGTGTCTAGAAAGGTGTTAACGGGGTTATGCCTCTGGAAAAACGAGGTTTACTTTAATTAGGTCCGTGGGAAAGCACGGGGAACCTCCCTCAAAGTACCAACACTGGCCTGGCTGAAAGATTGGCGAACTTATAAGGTTTAATTAATCCCGATTAGTCTTTCATTTTAGGGTTTGAAGGAAGATTTGATAAAAACAGTGGGAGACATCCTGATTAGATAAGATAATAACCAATCTAATCTTTCAAGAGCATACGCTAAAGTGTTTTCTTCTCTCTCTCTCCAGGTAGCAACCATGGCATGCCTTAATTAAGATAATAACATGGATGTGTTAGTGTATATGCCCTAGAGGCCATTACTGTATCATACTAGTTTGTATATTACTTAATGGATGCTTGGGATATTCACCTTGTATAAACAATCTTGCTCAATATAGTAGTATGCTACTTGGTTTGTTTCTACTTCAATGTGTACATGTGTTTATTTTGCGATATCACCTATACGCATTAGTGGAGCCCTTAGGATCTTTGTTTGATTACCAGCGTTGTGATGGCAGTCACACTAGTGGGGGCTGGGTAATCTATAAGCACATCCTTATACAGGTCCCTAGTCGCAGGACTATCGAGACAGGGCATCGATACTCCGGAGTAGACTAGCGTATGCGCTTCTCATCCCAGTGTGGGAGATGGTCTGTCCCACAGCCATCAGTATGTCGTACTGGAGATAGTATACGGGTGCTCGTTAGGTTACGAGTACACTGGACAGGACTCGTCGGGAACTGACAGGTTGGTATTATACCTATCGTCAGTTATCAGTTCCCAGGTGACATGAGTACAGCTTAGTCCGCTGACTTGACACTGGCACTTCGCCTCAAGTGTGTTCCCACTGCACTTTGATCACTACCCTACCACGGCTCAAAGGAGTCGTGCAAACAGGTAGTGGTTGGGTACAGTCCCGAAGCACTTGGAGGCAGTGACGGTTAGACAGGATCCGTCTCTCCCGGTATTGGGGGTTGACATCGCGCTGTGTCTAGGAGAGCCATTACACGAGTAGTCCCTGGCCAGGGCAAGCGAGATATACTGGTGGGCTTCCAGTGTTATCTCAGGGTGTTTTGGGCTTCACTCCGACACGACTTGTACCGCTATTGGGGGACTGACGTTTTACCGCCCCCTAGGCCCGACATGCGATGTATCAGACGAACAGACCGGACTGTACGGAGACTGTCACATTCAGACTCAGTAGGAGTTCAGATGGGGTTCACCTCGTCAGCCTTCTTGTCGGCATCTACCTGGGGACCGTTACGCACAGCTAGTGCCGCTTGCGGTCTGTGGTTAAACCCACTGCCAGCGTAGTGTCGAGTCTTTAGAGTCCCACACAGAGGGTATTCGCCTCTGGGCAAAACAGAGTAGAGGTCGCATGGTTTTGCGGCAGGGTTCGTTCTCATCCGCGCACTTGTGCACGTTTGGAGTCCGGACGAATTATACTGGCGGGCTCTGGTTTGAGCCAGATACTGGTATATGTTTTGGGGTTGCTTTTATATCTTGGTATTCTTGTTCCTCGGAACGAGAATGCAGGTGTGTATGCACAGTTGCTTGAGGCGGAGGATGAGGTATTTCATTAGGGTTTCGGAACGGGTGCGTATGCACAATTGACAGTCGTCATTTTCCAAACCCTAATAGATTTATGAAATATCAATTAATAATAGTAATTAAATGGAATATTGTTATGGTTGATTTTGTTGACTTGTTGACCATGGTTGACTTGTTGACCATGGTTGAATGTTGACCACCATCATGCTTTGCAAGGATTCTCCTTGATTCTTGCTTACACTCATTTATTGAAAGTATGATAGTGGTCATTCCAAAACAACCATCAACTATTCTCATTTCAATTATTATTATTAATTAGATAATTCCTTTTCTTTTAGTTATGGTTGCAAAAGAAAAGAGCTCATTCTATCATAATCATTCTCTCTCCTCACTTCATCTTCTTCTTCCTCTAGCCAAAGGAGAATCCTTCTCATGTGTTGAGAATCCCTCTCCTTAAAAGAAAAGCACCCCTTAGACACTCTCTACTCACTCTAGGATCAAGGGTTTAGCAAGCCGGAGATTCTAGTTCACTCAAAGTTCGAGAAAGAGCCCGAAGGTTGAACCCTCAGGTGGATCCATCTTCGACGGAAGAAGGCAACGAGAAGAGAACCATCAACCTCTACAAGGTTTCAAGAAGAAGGAGTTCAAGTTTAGGTATAACCATCTTTCCGAGTAGCTAACTCTCTTTAGCAAGTTTGCTAGTTTTAGTTTAGGAAAAGATCCCGACTTTGTTTAGTCCATGTTGCCCCATGCGCCAAAATTTGATTTTTATACCGTTTCCGCCTCCCCGTAAGAACCGGGGGTCGCAACGTGGACTTACAGGATGTATTGACTGAACCCGCTTATTATACTGAGCAGGGGAACGTTGGTCCCATTCTTTCTTATAAATGTTATAAGACTGAGCAGAAAATAGGAGAATATCTGAATTCTCACGCCGCCCAAACGAAGAACAAGCATGTTGATGCATCTTCTTCGGGTGTGTTAGTTATTGAGAACTGTTTCTCAGTTCACTCTACGTCATGGGTATTAGATACCGGATCGGGATCCCACATATGTAACTTATTACGTGGGCTACATAAAGGTAGAGAACTGGGAATAGATGATCATTCCGTAAGAATAGGGAATGGTGCAGATCTTGCAGCCAAAGCAGCTGGCGAATATCACCTTGTATTACCAAGTAGTAATACATTGATTCTGAACGAGTGCTATTATATACCGAACATGATGTGCAATATTATATCAGTTTCTTTATTAAGTAAAGAAGGATATAATTTTGTAATACAGGATAATGTTATGAATATCTTCCTAAATCAAAAGTTGATTGGATCAGCCTCGTTACATAATGGTATATACGTTCTCAATCAAAATACAGTTCTTAATATACAAAACACACACAAGAGGAAAAGTTCAGAAATGAACGAATCCTTCTTATGGTATTGTAGACTTGGTCATATCAATGCTATATGACTAGCTAAGTTACATAAGGATGGATATTTGAATCCGTTCAAATTATCATCTTATGAAACTTGCCATTCATGTCTCAAAGGAAAAATGACCAAAACTCCGTTTAGTGGACACGGAGAAAGAGTTACTGAACTGTTAGGGCTGGTACATAGTGATGTATGCGGTCCCATATCTACACATGCCAGGAACAGTTCTTCCTACTTTATTACATTCACTGACGATCTCTCAAGATACGGGCATGTTTTTCTGATGAAACACGAGTCTGAAGCTTTTGAGAAATTCAGAGAATATAAGCATAAAGTAGAAAACCAAACGGGCAAAAGTATTAAGATCCTTCGATCTGATCGAGGAGGAGAATACTTAAGCAATGATTTTTTGGATTATCTAAAAGAGAATGGGATTCTCGCTCAGCTTACTCCTCCTTATACACCACAGCACAACAGTGTATCGGAGCGGAGGAATCGCACCCTATTAGATATGGTACGCTCTATGATGAGTAATGCTGAGTTACCCATTTCCTTCTGGGAGTATGTGATTGATTGATTTAGCGTGCTTGCGCTTTATAAAAGATAGATCAAAAATATTTGTAACCGCAATCAAGAACGGCGTCGCTTTGCAGCTAGCCGGTGAGTACGGGTCGGTCCACAGGGATTTTGTGAATCTCTGATTCATTCTTACGAGTTAATTCCGAAGGGTGTTCGGAGTTGTTATTAAATCTAAAAATCTAATTATTCTATACTAATTATCTAGATCTATTCTTGCTAGGGCTAGGTTTAGGGATGGTTTGGAAATGCAAGTAAACCTCAACGCTTTCTATACCCGAATGAAGATCTGTGAGGAGTTATGGTAATTATCAATAAAGGGGATTAGATCCATTCGGGAAGGTGTTCCTTCCTCTAGGTTTTTGTCCTTCCTTTAGAGATTCTCACCCTAACCTCCATGGAAAACACGCGCAACCGGTCCTTTACACTATGGTGTCATCGTTACCTCGAGGGGTAGGATGCCGTAGGGCGCGGTGTGTGCGCGTATGCATGAAGTCCTATTGTAAATATTTGGTGGGTAAGAAAGGGATGAGAGATCTCATCTCTCAAAATCCTTCCCCAAAGCTAAACCCTAAACAAGTTCCTAGGGCGAGAAATTAAATCTACTTACAGATGCATCCCTCCAATCATCCATGCAGGGTTGTCAGATCTGAATTTCTGAATGGAAAGGAAACACCGATGCTCTCCAAAAAGGATTTCTGAATTTTTATTAAAAGGAGGCATCAAGTTTACAAATTTTAGAGTTCCTATTTATAGAGAATAGGAAACCCTAGGGTTACAATGACTCGCATGTCTATAATTACAAAAATAGCTCTAGAAAGACCAGTCAACGCCGCCACAAAAATATGGAAAAATTTTGCGCTCCTAACTACACTACCATGCCGCGGAACCGCGGCCCGAGGCCCTGTTTGGCCGCGGTTCCGCGGCCAAAAGGAGTGATTGGGCTTTGCAGTTTCAGGTGTGGGCTTCTGGTGACTTTGTATTTCTGTTTCTATATGTCTTTTTTTATTTGGGCTTCTAGGTTGGTTCCAGATCTTCAGTGAACAATTTGCAATGGATTTTTAACCGTTCGCTTTGAGTCGATGTCTTGAATCTTGCTTTGTGAATTGTTCCTTATGTAGGCTTGATCAAGATTCTCTGTTTGTTGGTTAAAGTCCACATTTTCATCGTCTTTACTTCGTTTTCACTGTTTTCTGTCCAAGAACCTGTAACCTGTAACATGTAGCAGACATGCGTCAAAAGCACCTGTTTATTTATAAAAAGAATAAGAATGGGGAATATAATAATGCAATATTATGGTGTGAACAAATACCCCCAAACTTATCTTTTGCTCGTCCTCGAGCAAACTTTATTTTTTATTCTCGATAAAAATCTAACCTAGCCGCACTTTCGCAGGGAAACACGATTGCACTGAGCTCGTGCAATAAGCCGTTAATGCTCTAGGTGTCCCTAGTAGGAGGAGTGTTGTCTCCTGAGGGTTTTCAGCGGATACTACCCACAAAATCCTATCAATTTGGCTTTTCGACTTTTGTTCTCCATTTAGGTTTTCTAACAAGGAATTCTATTATTGTCGACCGGTAAATTATCCACCCATATTCTTCACACTTCGTCATCATCTAACTTAAGATTATATATGTTATGTAGACCTACTTAGCTTTCGGCATTTCTTAAGTTTTCCTTCTAAGGTTACATCTCCACTTAGGAAATTCTATCAACTCTATTAAAGATACAAGTTCTATTTTTCATTCCTCTCTCTTATCTAAATTCCAATCACATACCCCTACGTATGTGTATAGATCACCCCTACACTTGGAAATTCAAATCAAGCAATCATACCCTTGTCCGTTGTCCAAAGTACTTATTTGTAGGTGAATTTTTAATTGAGTTTTGCTTACACATCCTTCATGCGACCGTTAATACTTCTTGAGGTACCAATAACCGATTACAAGATGTGTTTGCACATTTAAGCGTAATTCCTAGTTTTGCAACACCCAAGGCTTTTTAGCAATGACTCCCAAACCAGTTGGTCTAAGGCACTAGGTGATGAAGCACCCTCGCTAAATATTTTTCTATTTTTTTTACAGCCTTAAGTAATCAAAAAAACCAGTGTTCATTTTTTTTAATTCTTTATTCACACTTTTTTTCCTTTTATTTTCTTCGTACTAAGGACTTTAGACAAGAGCATTTCAAGGTCTCTTCTACTATTCCAAGTTTCAAGGTGCGTGATTGTGCAAATTGTAGGGTATACGATTTCAGAATCTAGACTTAAGCTAGGAACTATTTTTCAAACTTATACTCTAATAAGAACATCAATACTCTTTCCTTGTTTCGACTTAGCCTAAGAAGTGAACCCAAAATTTGCCTATTTCTAAATAAACTACAAAGACATATACTCTCTACCGTTAAACTTTAAGGAAGGTTATTTTTAGGGTTTTAAATTCACTAAGTCTAAGATCTAGTTGTTCCTAGCCAGTTAACCTATCTGTCAAACTCAATTCAATTAGCCAAAATTGAATACATTAATTTTTATAATTTTTTGAAATTTTTTCAATTTTTATTGGTTTTCAAATAAGTATGCAAATGCAAAAATATGTACAAATGAATGCGAAGGAAGAAGACATACCGAGCATACCACCAAACTTGAACTTGACAGTGTCCTCACTTTCATACTAAACCAAGAGGGTCAAAATGTCGGCACTCCCCTGTTTATTTATTTATATTTTTTTTTATATTTTTAATGTTTTGAAAAAAAAATATTTTTTATAAAAAAGAAAACAAAAATATATACATATATACAAAGGTTCCCCCCAAACTTAAGCTTGGCTTTACACAAGCCAAAGGTTAGCACCAACCATTCAAAAATCTTATCGTGGTAATGGTATAGTTGGTGCAAGAAGGGAGTGGGAAGAAAAGATATGAGAAGCACACGAGACCGTGTAGAAAGAAGAATGGTAAAATATGGTCTCGGTGGGGGAGAAGAATGGCGGAAAGAAGAAAGAAGTGGAGTACGATCTTGAGGGTGTAAATTGAGTGAATAAATTAGCGCAATTTGTGATGACCAATGTGTTATAAGCGATTGCGCTAATTTATCAACTCGTCGTGCAATGGGGTCAAATCCCTCAAGATTCCCAAGAAGACATGGGTACGCCGAACTTGGTATAGGAGATGAAAGCGTAAGGTCATTTATTCGGTCGGGACAATAGGAAAGACGAAAGGGAGTTAATTAAGGATAGTATCTTTCTCACCGTAGTAAACTGTTTCGAACTTGAAAGATTCCATTAATGGTTCGAAACTACTATAATCAACCGAGTCTAATGGCTCATCTGAAAATGTAAAGGACTCAAACTCGGGCGGTGAGTTATCAGCATCGTCCGAAAAAGTGAAACACTCGTAGGTGTTATCGTCTGTGAGAATTGTGTCAGATTCAAAGGAAAATGTTTCAAGCTCACAGTCTTCAAGCGGGGTCGGAACGATGGGAAGGAGGGTGGGTGATATAACAGTCAAAAGTTCAGGAAGATGAATTGGAAAATCAGACACATCAAATAAAAATGGTTCAACCTCGATATGATCCTCAAAATTCTCCTCAATACTATCCTTATAAATCTCCTCAAAATTCAACTCATCCATGCCATTATCATCAAAATCTAGACGCATATGAGATTCGGGAGAAACCTTTAATAACTCAGGATGATGATTTGAACATAAAATCTCAATTAAATCGACAGGTTCATCATCCGAAATATTCCCGGTGTCTATATCCTCAATCAAGTGAAAATCAATTTCCTTAGACACCTCATCAAAAGCATGGATATGTATCAATTTAGGTTCTAGAGTGGAGGTGTAAAGATCAAACGGATTAGATGCTGTTTCACTCGAAAGGGGTTCTTTACAGTTTGGCAAATCAAACACTACAAAATCACACAACTCATTTTTATTTTCAACAGGTGAACTATTTAGGGCAATCGATGGAAAACAGGAGTTGTGGGCTTCAATTGGGTACGGGTAGGTTTGATTTGAAAATCCTCTCTCATTCTCACTCTGTCCAACCGCCTCCTTATACATTAAAAAATTTTGAGCTAGCGGGAAACTAGCTACCGGTTCACTAGGTTGCATAAGGGCGGCCACGGACGCTTCCACATTCCTAGTCATTTTATTTGTTGCTGCAATATAAGCTTCCAACGACTCTTCCAAACTAGACTTAGGTGGTGAGGGGTTTTCGGTGAAAGATTCGAAATTGGTTGGATATGTGAAACTCTCTAATGGCTGTGTCGAAACAGTGTCTAGTGAGGATGGGAAGGTCGGGTAAGACTGGTAGGAAGTGGGTGGTAAGACAGGTGTAGGGTCAACATATGGATAAAAGTTGAATGGGCTTGTTGATCCCTAGAACTAGATGAGTGGAGAGGGTTGAAAGATCGGCTGCGAGATTGAGCAATATGCTCAGCAATGGACATCGGCTTAGGAGTGACAGAAGGACTTGAAGAAATGGTGTCAACATACGAAGGTGGTACAGATGGACTTGGTTGACACAAAGTGGGTTAAAAAGTCAAACTATTTCTCCTAGACGCCTCTATTTGATCTTTCAAAGATTTTTTAGGCAAGGAAGGATCGTCTTTAAATTGACCGAACAAATTGACGTATGACGCAAAATTAGGTTCGGGATACCAAAGTTCGGCTAATGATTTATTATGTGGGGTACCCATGTTGGAAGAAGGGGTGAAAGGAAAGAACGTTTGTGGTGCAAGGATCTATTTGCGGCCAAAAATTTTGCAAGTTTCCATAAAAGATTTGTCCTTTTTATTTTTATTATTTTTCTCTTTATTTGAAAAATTTTGTTGCAAAAAGATTTTAGAGAAAAGTTGAGCAACAGCACACTATTACTTGCAATCAATTTTATATCAAGCGGGGCCCAAAAATCCTGCACAAGATTGTTATTTGGAAGGGCAAATATTTTTAAATCGCAACAAATCGTGCAGGCATTTTCCAGAAAATATATTTCAAAAATTGTAGAGGAGGAACAGAAAATCTTACAGAAAATTTTTCAGAAGAAGATGCCACCAGATCGCCGCCCTTCCACGGCAATATAGCTCTAACACCGCGGTTCCGCGGTCTTCTTGATGGCTCAGATCCCCAAAAATTTTTTAGTGCGATGGTTCGACAAAACGGCCGCGTTTCCGCGGCCTAAGGTGGGTTTTGGCCGCGGAAACGCGGCTTGGTGGTGGAATTAGGTCTCCAGAAAAATTGCACTGTTCTGTTATTTAATTCCCCTTCTGTTTCGATATCTCGTTTTCTGGTTTGCTTTCTGTAAATCTCCAGATCCGATTTTGTATATCCTGCAAAGTTTAAACAACAAAGTATCCTTTCCAAAAATAACAAAATATATATATTTTTTGATTTTTTGATTTTTCAGATTTTTATGATTTTTTAAATTTTATGATTAACCCGAAATTGCGAAAAGAAAATTCTACGCCATCCCCGGCAACGGCGCCATTTGATTGATTGATTTAGCGTGCTTGCGCTTTCTAAAAGATAGATCAAAAATATTTGTAACCGCAATCAAGAACGGCAGCGCTTTGCAGCTAGCCGGTGAGTACGGGTCGGTCCACAGGAATTTTGTGAATCTCCGATTCGTTCTTACGAGTTAATTCCGAAGGGTGTTCGAAGTTGTTATTAAATCTAAAAATCTAATTATTCTATACTAATTATCTAGATCTATTCTTGCTAAGGCTAGATTTAGGGATGGTTTGGAAATGCAAGTAAAGCTCAACGCTTTCTATACCCGAATGAAGATCTGTGAGGAGTTATGGTAATTATCAATAAAGGGGATTAGATCCATTCGGGAAGGTGTTCCTTCCCCTAGGTTCTTGTCCTTCCTTTAGAGATCCTTACCCTAACCTCCATAGAAAACGCGTGCAACCGGACCTTTACACTACGGTGTCATCGTTACCTCGAGGGATAGGATGCCGTAGGGCGCGGTGTGTGCGCGTATGCATGGAGTCCTATTGTAAATATTTGGTGGGTAAGAAAGGGATGAGAGATCTCATCTCTCAAAATCCTTCCCCAAAGCTAAACCCTAAACAAGTTCCTAGGGTGAGAAATTAAATCTACTTACAGATTCATCCCTCCAATCATCCATGCAGGGTTGTCAGATCTGAATTTCTGAATGGAAAGGAAACACCGATGCTCTCCAAAAAGGATTTCTGAATTTTTATTAAAAGGAGGCATCAAGTTTACAATTTTTAGAGTTCCTATTTATAGAGAATAGGAAACCCTAGGGTTACAATGACTCGCATGTCTATAATTACAAAAATAGCTCTAGAAAGACCAGTCAACGCCGCCACAAAAATATGGAAAAATTTTGCGCTCCTAACTACACTACCATGCCGCGGAACCGCGGCCCGAGGCCCTGTTTGGCCGCGGTTCCGCGGCCAAAAGGAGTGATTGGGCTTTGCAGTTTCAGGTGTGGGCTTCTGGTGACTTTGTATTTCTGTTTCTATATGTCTGTTTTTATTTGGGCTTCTAGGTTGGTTCCAGATCTTCAGTGAACAATTTGCAATGGATTTTTAACCGTTCGCTTTGAGTCGATGTCTTGAATCTTGCTTTGTGAATTGTTCCTTATGTAGGCTTGATCAAGATTCTCTGTTTGTTGGTTAAAGTCCACATTTTCATCGTCTTTACTTCGTTTTCACTGTTTCCTGTCCAAGAACCTGTAACCTGTAACATGTAGCAGACATGCGTCAAAAGCACCTGTTTATTTATAAAAAGAATAAGAATGGAGAATATAATAATGCAATATTATGGTGTGAACAGTATGCACTGGAAACAGCAGCATACCTATTCAATCAAGTTCCATCTAAATCTGTACCTACCACACCATATAAGATATGGAGTGGGAAGAGACTGTATCTTAAACGAGTTAAGATATAGGGTTGCCCGGCCAATGTCAAAAAGCAAAATCCGGACAAACTCGAGGCACGATCAGTTCTTTACAAGTTTGTGGGATATCCTAAGAATTCCTAAGGATACTTTTTCTACCACGCTGAAGAACAAAAAGTGTTTGTTTCTCAATATGCCACCTTTTTAGAAAAGGAATTTCTTGTAAAAGAAATTAGTGGCAAAGAGATAGAGCTGGAAGAGGTTCCAGCACCACAAACTATAACTGAAGATTTAGTGGAACCAGATGATTCAGTAGTACCCGACGAACCGCGGCCTCTATGCCGATCTAGTAGGTTTTCTCATCCACCTGAGAGATACTATGGTTTTCTCATAGATGGTGGGAGCGAGGATTGCATCATGGAAGATGATGACCCGACTAGTTTCGAGCAGGCCATCACGAGTGGAGACTCTGTGAAATGGCTGGATGCAATACGATCTGAGATGGAATCCATGTACACCAACAAAGTATGGACTTTGGAAGTTGCTCCTGAAGGGGTAAAACCCATTAGGAGCAAATGGATCTTTAAGAAGAAACTTGGTGTAGATGGAAAAGTTGAGACTTTCAAAGCTAGACTTGTTGCAAAGGGTTTTCGTCAACGACCAGGTGTGGATTATGACGAAACCTTTTCTCTAGTGGCTATGCTTAAGTCCATCCAGATCTTACTTTCCATTGCTGCATACCATGACTACGAAATCTGGCAAATGGATGTTAAGACCGCCTTTCTAAACGGTGATTTAGAAGAGTGTGTGTACATGACTCAGCCAGAGGGCTTCGTAGGTAATGGGAGCAGCGGAAAGGTGTGCAAGCTGCTTAAATCCATCTATGGGTTAAAGCAGGCATCGCGGAGTTGGAACATCTGTTTTGATGTTGTAGTCAAAGAGTTTAACTTCATCAAAAACATAGATGAACCTTGTATTTACAAGAAGGTTGCAAAGAGTAAGGTTGTATTCCTCGTATTGTACGTGGATGACATACTCTTGATAGGAAATGATGTTCCTATGCTGCACTCTGTCAAGCTCTTCTTATCACAAAGATTCTCAATGAAAGATCTAGGTGATGCCTCCTGCATACTGGGAATCAAGATCTATAAAGTTAGATCTAAAGGGATACTGGGATTGTCCCAATCCAGGTACATTGACACCATACTAAAGAGGTTTAGTATGGAAGAATCCAAGCGTGGGAACCAACCCACGATCTCTGAACTCACTCTCTCCAAAGAGATATCTCCCAAGACTAATTTGGAGAGAGCTCGCATGCAAGGGATACCTTATGCTTCGGCAGTAGGCTCTATCATGTATGCGATGCTATATACCAGACCCGATGTAGCATACTCACTAAGTGTGGTGAATCGGTATCAAGCAGATCCTGGAGAGAGTCACTGGACAGCTGTGAAGAACATTCTCAAGTACTTACGAAGGACTAAAGAGATGTTCTTGGTGTATGGTAACGGAGAACTCCAGGTGGAGTCCTTTACCAATTCAAGCTTCCAAAGTGATAAGGACGACTCTAAGTCGCACTCGGGATTTGTCTTTACCCTCATTGGAGGAGCGGTGTGTTGGAAGAGTTCCAAACAGGAAATCGTTGCAGACTCGACGATGGAAGCCGAATACATCGCTGCCAACGATGCTGCCAAAGAGGCTGTCTGGATAAAGAAGTTCATTACTGAACTTGGTGTGGTTCCATCCATTGAGCATCCAATACCTCTGTATTGTGATAACAATAGAGCTGTGGTTTTGGCCAAGGAACCCAGGTCCCATCAGAAGTCCAGACATATTCTGAGGCGGTATCACCTGATCAGGGAGATAGTTGATCGCCGGGAGATCGAGGTCAGGAGAGTTGATACGAAGGACAACACTGCGGATCCACTCACAAAGGCCATTCCCCAAATACAGTTTGAGAGATTATTCGGGATGTTAGGTATGAGATACTACAACAGTTGGCCTTAGTGCAAGTGGGAGATTGTTAGTTATATATATGCCCTAGAGGCCATTGTTGTACATATGATGTATATTATAATGGATGCTTGGATATATATAGAGAGGACTTTCTTGCTCGACATGATAGTATGCTATTTGGTTTCACTTTATCTTAGCATGTTGACTTGTATTAGTTTACTGTCTTGCTCTCACATGTTGATAAAGCCCTTAGGATTTGTACTCAACTATTGGGACTATGATGAGATCATACTAGTGGGGCCAGGATAGTCGACGAGTACATCCTATAACTGTTCCTAGTCGACGGTGTATCGAGACAGGGCATCGATACACCAGAGTAGACTAGCGTATACGCATCTTGACCCATATGATGGGCGATGGATGATCCCATATCCATCAGTGTTTGACATCAGAGATGGTGTACGGGTGCTGAGTGGAGACTGGGTACACTGGACGGACTCGCCGAGAACTCCCAGATGGTATTTTACCTCATGTCAGATGGCAGTTCTCTGGTGACACTGGTATAGGGTAGTCTGTAGACTCGAGATCGTCATAGAGTCTTGTGAGATTCCCACTGTGCTTTGATTTCTACCTTACCACGTCCAAGAGGGCGTGCAAAACGGTGGCTTTTGAGTACAGTCCCGAATCACATGGAGGCAATGAGCGATACGAGAGGATTCGTCTCTCCCGGTATAGGGAGTTGATGTTGTGCTGTGTTCGATTGGTTATAACTGGAAGTCCCTGGCCAGGGCTGATTTAGAGATTTACTGGTAAGCGTTACCAGTAGTTTCTTGACCCGTTATGAGCCTCACATCGACACGACTTATCAGTTACTGAGGTCTGACGTATACCACTCCTAGACTAGATATGCAACATATCAGACGAAGAGACCGGACTGTACGGAAGTGTTACTGATTGGATTCACAGGAGAATGTACAGGCTTGCTTGTTGGTCTTCTGATTGCTCAATACCTGGGTGGCTGTTACGTTTAGCTGACCGCTTGCAGCTTGTGGGTGTTTGATATGATCATCACCTACTGCCAGCGTATTGACGATTCTTTAGAGTCCTACACAGAGGTTTCTTGACTCAGGCAAAATGGAGTAGAAGCACATATGTGATATGTGCGTGACCGAGGATAATGCGATATGAGATACCTTATTCAGTTCTCAAGATATTTGATCTAGCCGGCTCATCGGATAAAACGTTGATTCGATGAATCGGTGCTTGATATATTAGTCGGTTATTTGAGAAATAGCCAGATTGTCGGATCAAGTGTTGATTCGATAATTTAATGTATAATTATATATGTGATATATTACATTACATTATCTAATATTGGCTCTCTTTATTGATTCATTTTCTCACCGGGTAATACATTGATATATGCGATATATGTTAATTGTATTATTTTCTTTTGCTACAAAAATATATTATATATGTGATATATAATATTATAACAAGTTATGATTACTAATGCAACATGATTAGTGGAGATTAAACATGGTTAGGGTTTGATTTGGGTTAGTTTATTCATGAAGCTTCTAGAAGCTTTTCTTTTGCTTCTTGCAAAGATATCATGTGTTGATATTTTGGAGATATTTTCCTAACCCAACCCACACCATTAACCCTAGTTGAATCTCTACAATGGTTAAGTCTTTCTTGACTTAACAATAGTTGCAATTGTAATGATAATAACATTTCATTATTCATCACAAAAGGAATTTTTATTCTTCTTCTTCCTTGAGCTCTTGAAAAGCTTTCTAGGTTTTTCTTTTGTGATGGATTTGTGTGAGAATTTGATAATAAAAGAGAGCATAAATCCGACTTCATCATCCTCATCTAATCTAGTCAATTAGATTAGGGTGTTCACTTCATTAATACTTGATTAGTGAGTGAGAGCTTGAGTTAAAGAAACTTCAAGGTAGATCATCTTGGAAAAGGACGACTACAAGAAAGCATGGATCATTCGGGTTGTGGAGCTTCTCTTGAGTCCGGGAGATCATGGATCGCGGCGAAGGGACTTCTACTCGGAGCTTATGAAGCGAAGGAGCGGACTACAAAGGTTGTAATACCTCTCTCTTAGTTATAAAGTTGTTTACTTGCATGTTTAAACCTAATAATCTAGCAAAGATCTTTACTTTGGGTTGTTCGGCACTTCTAAATTTTAAATCGGGCATGGTTGATGCCTTATAGACCCTTGTGACAGTGCCTAGTAACCCTACAAAAGGTGTCCCGCAACGGCTGCACCGTCTTAGCGGATTCCTTACCGATGGTCATAAACTTATCAACAAAGGTCATGCCGTCCCCAACGGTACGTGGGCGAAGAATTACACCCCAAGCCTCTCGCTGACTTGGCTCCACTATAGAAGTATTGACCAGCCGCATGATCCGTGGAAAATTGCAAGTTTCATAGAAATGAGGCCGCTTATGCATTCCAAAAGCACCGAGCAAATGCAACTCGAGCCATGAGGTAAAATAATGCATCGGGAAGTTCACGGGCTGCACCCCCGGTTGAGTAGTGTCGGCCGCCAAACTAAGGCCATGATACAAATGAGCCAGCCTGGCAATCCCAACAGCAACCTGTCTCCTTTCAACCATCCGATGAGCTGGTTAGAAGACAGACGGCCTTATGTAGCAAGGGTGCATGGGAAGCGCGAACCAGCTTAACCACAAACCGAGAAACCCTAGAAAGAACGCTTCCTCATCGATGTCCGGAGCGGCAATTTCTGAAAAGGGGACGATCGCGATGTTTGGAAGAAAGAAACTCTTTTGATCAGCTTCCAATATTGGCCAGCTATTCAAGCCAAAGCCAAACGGATCGTCAAGTTTGGCAAACCTTTCACCTTATTGCGATAAAGCTTTTGGGCAGAGAAAACGGGCGATGAAGTCTGCAAAGCTAACCCCATGGCTTCCAGATTCCAGAAATAGGCCTTCGTAAATGTTTATCACCTTGATCAAGCTGGGGAATCGGTGTTGAATGGCATTCTCTGGGTTTAGACCCATCATCACCAGTCGGGTAGCGAAAATATACTCATCAGGGGGCAAGATCTCCTCATAATGCTCCCCTCTGACAGGCAAGCCGGAGATATCCACAAACTCTTCCAAAGAGATGGAAACTTCCCGATCTAGCATAAGGAAGGTATGAGTTGGAACGTTCTACTGTTCTAAAAAGGCTTTGACCCACCAGGCTGGAGGTGGGGAATATTAAAACAGGGAGGCATAAATCGTGGGGTACAACCCGAGCCTCAGCAGCTCTGAATACTTTGCCGATAAGATGTATCGGGCCCACTGCAGATATCCAGCTGAGTGACGTGGAGTCAGGCCTATATTGTATGGCTGTCCCCAAGGGCGCAACTCGCCCTGGCATATACGCCGCCCTATAATGTCCAAATCCATCAGCGGTTGAACAGGTATTGCAGCCATAGAGGGCTAAAGACAACCCTCTGAAGTCCAATTAACCACCTCCACGGCATAGTTCACCGGGGGTACGTCAGCATAATAAATCGCCGAGATGACCTCTGAAGGTGTTACGCAAGAGAAGTTGCGCCGACCCATGATGATCTGGTTATACCATGTTCCCCACAAATGAAGATTCTTGTGCTCCGGGTCATGGTCTTTGATCAGCGCAAAAACCTCTCGGTCTACGGGCGCTTCAGGGAATCCGCCTTCCATACGGACGAACGGGAAGGAAGTGTCGAAAGACATAGTACCTAGGCGGAAAAGAACTAATTTTCAGCCGCCAATACTACAGTTTAAGTTCTGTCACTGGGTACTTTAAATCTGTACCACACTGCAATGCAGTGAAAAGGGACCAAAGGGGACCCACATAATCTAGATAACAGTTCATCATAAGTAAAACAGTCTCATCATTTGATGAGACTGTCATTAAATGAGGAAATCCTCAATTGATTCTCATTCAATAAGAACCCATCGGGCTAAGGAGTAAACCTCCCCTTGAGAACAGTGCTCTGTGACAGAGTGACATCTGTCAACTCTAATGATGAAAGAATAAAAATTCCTCAAGAGCCTTGCTCTATAAAAATGATGGAATAACCCATCAGAAAAATTGAAATAAAATTTTTTAATGAATTAAAATTTTGAGATCTTCAAGATACATGAACAAACTCTTAAGAGTTCTTCATAAGAGATTAACAAATCCCCATTATTCAAGAGAGCAAAGCTCTGTTAATGGGTTAAGAAACCTTAAAATGGTTTTCTTTAGATCGAAGATCTATGAAGAGCAAAGCTCTGTTAATGAGTAAAACCCTAATAACAATTTTTAGATCTAAGATCTATGAAGAGCAAAGCTCTGTTAATGGGTAAAACCCTAAAAACATTTTGAGATCTATGATTTGAGGAAGAGCAAAGCTCTATTGATAAAGTTCAAATCTTACCAAAAACTTGGCAGAGTTTTGACTCTTGATGGTTCTTAAAATGAAGAGCTATGCTCTGAAAGAGAATAAAAATTCTCAGAAGACAAAAATGAAGATGAAGAAAAATCATCCTAAGGACTGAAGATCCTATTTATAGGCACTAAGAAACGTTTCAACTTCTAAGTTGATCTAATGGTGGATATGCTGCCACCGCTGCACTCACGTGTGAGCCACGTGAGCGCAACGGTGGGGGGAATTTGTTTACCCCAATCAGAGCAAAACTCTGTTCAAATTTTCAAAATTTGAAATGAAGCGGCGCTTCATAAATGCGCCATCTCTTTGAGGTAGCGCACCACGTGCAAAGCGCGAGCGCGCGAGCGCTAAGTGCGCCAAGAGCGTCAGCGCTCTGAGGCAACGCACCACGTGCAAAGCACGAGTGCGCTAGCGCTAAGTGCACCAAAAGCGTCAGCGTTCTGAAGCAGCGCATCACAAGTGCGCTAGCGCTGGAACTAAATGTTCCCCACCGTTAGATCAAAGATCCAATAATAATGATAAATTATTAATTGACCGGAATAAAATTCTGTTAAGGAAACATTCCTCAAAATCTTTCCAAACAAAAAGATTGTGCTCTGTAAATCAGAGCACCGTTGGATCAATGATCCAATGGTGATTAAAAATCACCAAAAACACAGAATAAATTCTGTATGGAAAAGATTTGCCAATCTTGTTAAAAACAAGAATATTGCCTTCTGTATATCAGAAGCCCTTAGATCAAAGATCCAACGGTGGGGAATCCCCAAATCAATTGGAGAAAAGATCTCCTTAACTGATTGAACAAATCAGCTCACCCTATATAAAGGCCTCAAGACTTCAAGTCTCGGATACAGAAACATACAGAGGGACCCCCCATAAACTTTGAGAAATCTCAGAAAAAAGAGCCAAGCTCTCAGAAGAAGAAGATTTTCTTCAAGGTAAAAAAGAACAGAAAGACAAAATCGTCTCATAAAAAAAAAGAATTCACTTCTTTCTTTAAAGATCATAGATCTATAAAACCAAGGTCTTTCACAAAGAGATCGAAAGATCTCATCATAAAATAAGAAGAAGAACATAATTCTTCTCATGGATCATAGATCTACAAGACTAAAGTATTTCACAAAGAGATCACAGTATCTCATTATAAGAGAGAGGAGAATAATTCAATTCTCTTAGGATCACAGATCCATAAAGGCAAAGCCTTTCACCAAAAATAAGAGATCGAAGCATCTCCTACAAAATAAGAACTTTGTTCTTAGAACCTTGAGACAAAATCTCTTTTAAACGAGAATTTATTTCTCAGATCATAAAGTTGATCAGTTAGCGCTTTGCGCTCATAAACTAGCGCTTTGCGCTCTTGGACTAGCACTTTGCTCTCATGGACGGGCGCTCAACGCCAAGCACACCACGTGCCCCTCAGGTGTCCGCCACTTAATAATTAGCGCTTTGCGCTCTTGTACTAGTGCTTTGCGCTCATGGACTGGCGCAAAGCGCCAAGCGCACCACGTGTTCCCCACGTATGCGCCACTGAAAAAATAGCGCTTTTCGCTCATAAATTAGCGCAATGTGCTCATAGACTGGCGCTCAGCGCCAAGCGCACCACGTGTCCCTCACGTGTGCGCTACTCGGCAGAAGCTTACGGCGCTCTTTAACTGGCGCAAAGCGCCAATCACGCCACGTGCTCCTCACGTGTGCGCTAAAAGAACATAAATTATTCTATAAATAAAGCCCAGAGCTATGATGAATGCTCAGCATTCAGTAAAACACAAAAATATTGTCAGAACTCAAATCAATGCTTAGCATTGTCAAATGTTTAACATTTTAACTGAGTGGGCCGAGCCCAAGTTGGCCATAAACCCCTCATTCAGATTAATTGAGCCCATATGCTCATAAATCTCAGATCTCAGTCCCAATTGGACTACAGATCTCCCAACCAAAATTGGTTCAAGGGTACATCTCTGCACTCCTCTGATATATGTCGTTGTAATCCTTCAATATTTTCAGAGAGCTGACGGGTCCAGATAACCAAACATTCCATGGACTGTGGGGTCATTAAACTCATGGACTATGATGTCCTTAAACTTTATAGACTATGATGTCTTTAAATTATGGACTGTGGGGTCCTTAAACCCATGGACTATGATGTCCTTAACCTTGGACTGTGGGGTCCTTAAACCCATGGACTATGATGTCCTTAACCTTGGACTGTGGAGTCCTTAAACCTATGGACTATGATGTCCTTAACCTTGGACCGTAATGTCCCTAAACTAATAGACTGTAATTTCCCTAAACTAAACAATAGAGCTCAAATGCTCTTTCGTTGGATCTAAATGATCTTGTTAAGTCAATCATAGTCTAAAATTAGACTAACGTATCATTAACAAGTATTTAAGTTGATCTTAGTTCAAATGAGACTAACGTATCCTTAAACCCAACCCCAAACCCAAATCTAAGAAAGTACGGATTTGGACTAATCCACGCCCTACGGGTGACAACATAAATTAGTCTCCGTATACAATCCACGGGCAACCAAAAACAAAACAAACACACACGATACGAAGTGACCATCTGGAGAAGGAGAAAGTTGTTACCACGACACGGTAGCGTAATTAACTACAGGGGCTTGCGCCTGCAGGGAAGAGCGTCCCCACAATCAAAAATCCCTCAAATGAGGGGGAATTTGATGAGATCTGCTATATCGGCCGCATCCGTTTAAACCTTTGATACATAGTGTCATAAATCAACTTGACATCTTCGGAGAGGTGAACGGATAGCACCAAATAGCATCTGCCCTCGAAATTCAGGCAAGACGGACCTACGCGGTCTCGTCTCTCTTTTCGGTGGAGAACGGCGCTCATATGAAAAGTATATGAGCTTTGAAAATAAACAATTAAGGGTTAAACATGCCTCACGTGTCAAACACGTGAGCGCTCATATGCAAAGCATATGAGTGCTGAACATAAATAATTAATGGCCAAACAGGCCTCATGTGTAAAACACGTGAGCGCTCGTATGCAAAGTATATGAGCGCTGAAATAAAATCACCAATGGCCAAACATGCCTCACATGTAAAACACGTGAGCGCTCATATGCAAAGCATATGAGCGCTGAACATAAACAGGCTAAAACCCACATCAGGGGCCACATGTTAAACATGTGAGTTCTCTTACCTCTCATATGCAAAGCATGTGAGCGCCCCAATTTAAAATGTTCCCATTAAATTCTGTCTGATAGAATTAAATTTTATTTGGGGAATATTTTCCTGATCTTTCTCAAACTAGAATGGTCTTCTCTGTTAAACAGAGGACCTTTGGAACAAAGATCCAACGGTGATCATCTGGTAGAATAAAATTCTATATTAAAAATATATATTTCTGATCTTGTTAAACTAAAAAGATATGATAGAATAAAATTCTAATTTTATTGAAACTAACAAGATATTCATAATCTTGTTAAACAAACAAGAAATCTTCTCTATTACACAGAGAGCCTTTGGATTAAAAATCCAACGATAAATAAAATTCACTGATTGATCAAAAAGATCATGGAATCAATCATGATCTCTCAATGAGAGATTTTCTTAACAAATTGATTCTTGTTCTTCTTATATAAATAGGAGTAAGGAGAAGAGAGACACACACACAGAGTGAGGGGTAAGAAAAATACAGAGAGAATTTAATTCTTTAAAAGGAGAAGACCATCCCATAAGCTCCCACAAAATAAAAGAGAATTTAATTCTCAAACCAAGGGTTTAACACTTCTCAAAGAACTTAGTTCTTCCTCTGGTTGAGGTCTGCACAAGCAAATCTTCCTACAGGTTGAGAATTTAATTCTCATCGGGGAGATTCTGTCATGCAGATTAAAACTTAGGGGAAAGAACTAAGTTCAAATAATTTAATTCTTACAAAATTTTACAGGAATTTAATTCCTCTGATAAAACTAGGGTTTAATCCTATAAAAGAATTTAATTCTTATAAAAATGAGGGACCTGAAATTCTCAAAACTCAGATCAAGATCTCTATGCATGTAAAACAAAAGATTAGCGTTCAACGCTATAACGACAGATCACGTGTTCCCACGTGAGC
Source organism: Agapanthus africanus (assembly GCA_030015575.1). Classification (NCBI taxonomy): domain Eukaryota; kingdom Viridiplantae; phylum Streptophyta; class Magnoliopsida; order Asparagales; family Amaryllidaceae; genus Agapanthus; species Agapanthus africanus. Next base: position 236,751,390 of record CM057338.1, read on the forward strand.
ACCTTTGATGAACAAAAAAGAACGACTGAGATCGAGTCATGTGATCTCACATGACCCCCAAACAGTGTTTAGCACTTATAAAAAAGGAATAAATCAAAGACAGTTCACATTTTTAGGGCGCCTCATATGACCCCCTAATAGTTCCCAGCACTTATAAAGAACAAGAGAATAAACCCAAAGAAGCAGTGCCTAATCTTCAGGCGCCTGTTCCCCTCCGAAAGACGGCAGAGACGTGACCGTGTAGGTCCTTCTTGCCTGAAATTCGGGGCAGATAATAATTGGTGCTATCCGTCCACCTCTCCGAAGATGCCAAGTTGATTTATGGCACCATGTATCGAAGGTTTAAACAGATGCGGCCGATGTAGCAGACTTCATCAGATTCCCCCTCGCTTGAGGGGTTTTTGATTGTGGGGACGCTCTTTCCTGCAGGCGCAAGCCCCTGCAGTTAATTATGCTACCGCATCGCGATAACAACTTTCTCCTTCTCCAGATGGTCACTTCGTGTCATGGGTGTTTGTTTTGTATTTGGTTGCCCGTGGATTATATACGGAGACTAAGTTATGTTGTCCCCCGTAAGGCGTGGACTGGTCCAAATCTGTATCTTTCTTCGATTTGGGTTTGGGGGGTTATGTTTAAGGATACGTTAGCCTTATTTGAGGCTAAGATCAACTTAAACGTTCGTTAAGGACACATTAGTCTAATTTTCGACTAAGATCGACTTAACGAGATCGTTTAGATCCGACAAGAGAACAATTGGGGGCTCTATTATTTAGTTTAATGACATTGCGGTCGATAATTAGTTTAAGGACATTACGTTCCAATGTTAGTTTTAAGACGTTGCGGTCAAGGTTAAGGACATCATAGTCCGTGAGCTTAAGGACCTCACAGTCCGGTGTTAGTTTTAAGACATCACGGTCAAGGTTAAGGACATCATAGTCTATGAGTTTAAGGACCCCACAGTCCGATGTTAGTTTTAAGACATCACGGTCAAGGTTAAGGACATCATAGTCCGGTATTAGTTTTAAGATATCACGGTTGAGGTTAAAGACGTCATAGTCCATGAGTTTAAGGACCCCACAGTCCGTAGCAGTGTGTGGTTGTCGGGACCCGTCACCTTTCTGACGACGTTAAGGGATTACAACGACAGATATCAGAGGAGTAAAGAGATATACCCTCGAACCGGGTGTAAATTGATTGGAAGAGCAGTTGTGCTCAGTTCAATTTAAATTGAGGACTTATGGCCAGAATTGGGCTAAGTCCAGTTAAAAATGTTTAACATTTTATTCATGTTCTTCCTATTAGGCCTTTACTAGGGCTCTGCCCTTTATTTAAATAATGCATTGCATTTATATTTGGCCTGTTAGACCATTACTTGGGCTCTGCCTTTTTTTTTAATAATGCACATCATTTATAATGGTTTGATAGTGCGCCACGGGGCTTGTCAAGCGCTTTGCGCCAATTAAAGAGCGCCATGCGCTAGCGCATGTGAAAGTGACACGTGTCACGCTCTGCTAAGCGCAAGTCTGTTAGCGCAGTGTGCTGCGCCAGTAAGCTGCTGACACGTGGCGTGCCCTGGTGCTATGCGCCAATCCAAGAGCGCAGTGCACCATATTTAGAAGCGCAAAGCGCAGATCATTCTGTGGTTGACACGTGGCGCGTTCTGACGCAGTGCACCAATCTACTAAGCGCAAAGGCGCATTTCAAGTGTGCAAGGCACTGTACAATAGCGCAGAGCGCATCTTGATCCAATTAAGATCAAAGAAACAGGTTCTTTGTTTTCTCAAAAGAGGTTCTACCTCAAGATTCAAGAACCAATGGTTCATCAAAAGGTTGTGCCTTTATATAGATCAAAAGATCTAAGAATAAAGTAAATTACTTCTTTTTAATCTTTTATAATTAGATCTTTTTGATCTTTTTTCTTTTATTGAAGATCTTGATCTTGTTCTTAGATCTTTGATCTTTTTAGAAGAGAATTCTTCTTTTTTAATGAGGTATTTTCATCTCTGTTCTTCAAGAATCAAATTCTTTACCTTCAAAGATAAAGAAGATGATTTTCTCTCTTCAAAGGCATGCGTTTCAAATTTTTCAGAGGGTTCTCTCTTTTCTGTATGTCTGTCTCTTTGAGACTTGGAGTCTAGGGGCCTTTATATAGGGCCAATTGGTTTGTTAAGTTAGTTACAGAGATCTTTCTCTGATTGATCTGGAGACATTTTCCCACCGTTGGATCTTTGATCCTAAGGCCTCTGTTTTACAGAAGACAATCTTCTTATTTTAATAAGATTGAAAAGATCTTTCTAGAATTTTAATTCTGATTAATTAAATAATTTATTATTTAAATTCCAGTGCTGGCGCAATTGGCGCTTAGCGCACCTGCGCTTGACACGTGCCGCGCAGCGCAGAGCGCAGTGCAACTGCGCTAGCGCGCCTGCGCTTGACACGTGCCGCGCAGCGCAACTGCGCTAGCGCGCCTATGTTTGACACCTGGTGCGCAGTGCAACTGCGCTAGCGCACCACTGTTTGACACGTGGCGCACAGCGCATTGCGCAAGTAATCTGAAGCGTTGCTTCATTTATTTTAAAATTTGAATTTTAAAACAGAGTCTTGCTCTGATTGGAGGTGCGCTTCCTTGGGCGCAGCGCTCCTTGTGCTGGCGTGTCTGCTTTTGACACGTGGCGCACAGCGCAAGGAATCTGAAGCGTTGCTTCAATTTTTTTGAATTTTGAAATTCAAACAGAGCTTTGCTCTGATTGGGGGAAACAAATGCCCCCCACCGTTGCGCTCACGTGGCGCACACGTGAGTGCAGCGGTGGCAACATCTGAGCCATTGGATCAACTCAGAAGTTGAGGAGACGCTTCAGCACCTATAAATAGGACCCTTGGTCCTCAGATGATTATCATCTCCTTCAAGAATTTTATTTTCAGAGACTTGCTCTCATTTTCAAAAACTTCAAGAGTTAAACTCTAGAAAAAAAATTAGGTAAAAATTAAATTTAATTAAATCAATTTTAATTAACAGAGCCTTTCTCTTATAGATCTTTTGATCTAAAGAAATCCCCTTTGGGGTTTCATAAACAGAGCTTTGCTCTCAAGAATCCATAGATCTAAAGAGATCTAGTTTCAGGGTTTCTTAACCCATGAACAGAGCCTTGCTCACTGACAATGTATAGATCTTTGGATCTTTTTGATGAAGAACTCTTAAGAGTTTTTTCATGGATCTTTAAGATCCTAGAACTTTAATTCTTAAGAATTAACTTTTCTTTGATGGATTTTTCCATCATTATTACAGAGCTAGGCTCTTTAAGGAATTTTATTCCCTTATGACCAGAGTTTGACAAGTGTCACTCTGTGACAGAGCTTTGCTCTGAAAGGGAGATTTTCTCCTTGTCTCAAGGGATTTCTCATTCAATGAGAATATTCTTTTGAGGATTTCCTCATTAATTGACAGTCTCATCCAATGATGAGGCTGTCTTATTAACTGATGCATTATCATCCGGATTTTATGGGTCCCCCTTTGGTCCCCTCCCCACTACATTGCAGTGTGGTACAAATTTTAAAGTACCAAGTGTCGGGCTTTTAAAATTAAATTATGATACTGATAATTGAATTTCGCTTTTTCTTGCAGGCAACATGTCTGCTGATCTTTCGTTCCCATTTTTCCGCTCAGAGGGAGAATTCCCTGAGGCGCCAGTAGACCGGGAGGTTCTTGCTCTCATTAAGGACTACGACCCGGAGTACAAGAACCTTCATCTGTGGGGTAGGTGGTACAGCGAAATCATCAAAGGTCGCCGAAGCTTCTTTTGTGCGACGCCGTCGGATCCAATCTCGTCAATCTCGTACGCAGATATACCCCCGGTGAACTATAACGTGGAGGTTGTTAATTGGACTTCGGAAGGTCTCCTTCAGCCTTCGATCGCTGCAATACCCGTGCAGCTGCCGGCAGCCGTAGATATTTTGGGGCGGCGCATATGCCAAGGTGAGTCGCGCCCTAGGGGACAACCTTATAACATTGGATTGACCCCTCGACATTCAGCCGGGTATTTGCAGTGGGCCAGGTATATCTTGTCAGCGAAGAAGACGCATTTGCTGAAAATTGGTCTGTATCCTGCAGTTTACGCCTCGCTCTTCGAATATCCTGCTCCTCCGACGTGGTGGGTTAAGGCGTTCGTGGAACAATGGAACATCCCCACCCATACCTTTCTTCTGACGGACAGGGAAGTTTCCATCTCCCTAGAAGAATTTGCTGAGATTTCCGGTCTTCCGGTGAGGGGGGAGCATTATGAGGAGCTGCTTCCTCCTGATGAATATGTCTTCGCCACCAAGCCGTTGGTGATGGACCTAACGCCGGAGATTGCTATTCAGCACCAGTTTCCGAGTCTAGTGAAGGTGCTGAATATGTATGAAAGTCTCTACTTGGATTCGGGAAGCAGGGGAGTTTGTTTTGCAGATTTTATCGCCCACTTTCTTCGACCGGAGATTTTATCACAACGGGGCGAAAAATTCGCCAAGCTCGACGACCCCTTCGGCTTTGGCTTAGATCGTCGACCAGCACTGGAGGACGACCAAAAGGGCTTTTACTTTCCTGATGCTGCAACTATCTCCTTATCGGAAATCGCCGCTCCAAGTATCGACGAGGAGACTTTCTTTCTCGGGTTTCTGGGGTTATGGCTGTGCTGGTTCGCGCTCCCCATGCACCCGCGCTACATGAGGGCATTTGTCTTCTACCCAGCGCATCGGATGGTGGCTGGCATACAATTGTCGATTGGAATCGCCGGGTTGGCCCTCCTATACCATGGTCTCAGTGTGGCGGCGGACGCAAATGAACCGGGGGTGCAACCCGCCAATCTCCCGATGCATTACTTCACTTCGTGGATGGAAATGCATGTGCTCGGGGTATTTGGTATTCATAAGAGACCCTCGTTTTACGAGAAGTGCAGACTCCCAAGAGTTATGCGGCTGATTGGCGCCTCTATTGTGAATCCGCCTCCGCGGGAGGCTAGGGGTTGCTTCTTCATCCGCCACGGTCGGAGCAGGCATTTCTTTCACGGACAAGGTCATGACCATCAGCCCGGAGACCTCCAAGGCGGTGTTGGCGTTGCGTGATAGTTTCAAGGACGGGGCCTCCGTATTAAAAGCCCGGGAGATTCTTCACTTATACTCCATCCGGCCGGGCTTCCTGGTGTTCAGGTAGAATGATATGGCACTTTTTATGAATTACAACCCCCATCGGTTCGCCCAACAACTAAGCTATAACCAGGGGGTCCCACTGGAGGCGTTTTTGGAAGAGCCTGCGGCCACCAGGGAGGGAATACGGAGCGCGCTGCACCACTTTATGCGGTTAAACATGGGCTCCCACTTCTTCATTAGCGAGCCAAGTTGCATTCCAAGGGCCCTCAACGTGTATGGGGCTTGGTATCAGCACGCGATGGGTGCTGTTATTCGGGAAGAGAAGCAGCTGCTGGTTGATCGCAAGGGTGTGCCCCCCGCCAGCGATCGCAAAGTCCCCCTAAGGCAAAGGACCCATGTCGTTCCTCCACTAAGAGGAGATGCTGGAGCCGAGCCCCCACGCGTGCTGAGCCCTCCGCGTGGATTTCCCCGTGATTCTGTGGACGTGCCTTCAGTTCCCTGTGCTCCCGTGGAGACGGTGAACGTGGTTTCGCCTGAGTCCGGCGTGGGCTCGGACTTCGGGACCCGCCGTCCTAAGGTGCCCACGAAATATAAGTTGATTTTGGGTGCATCCAGGGTTAGCGCGCAGAAGAGGAAGAAGAAGTTGGTTCTTTCTTTTGATGTCGTACTCGGCTTAGAGCCTCAGGCCCCTCTTACCGAAGGCCTAAGTGAGTATGGAACCGACGAGGGTTTCTTCGTAGAGCCAGAAGACACTGATCTGGCGGCCGCTATTGCAGCTTCTGAGCGATTGGCAAAGTGTGACACGTGGTTGACTAAACTCGCGCAATTGGGTAATCACCAGTTGTATTCTTCATCATTTCATCATATCTTTATCATTGTTTTTGACTAACGCTTTTCCTTCTTAAACAGGCATTTCTACCGAAGAAGCCATCGCTGCTTCTCTCAAAACTTTTGAGGAGGAGGAAAGGAAACGCGCTCTATCGGGCGTTGGTACATCTCGGCTCATTGAGTCTTTATTCTCCTTTTTATAGCCAATCTAACCTTTTCTTTATCTCATTGCAGGGACCACAAGACCTGCCTCGCAAGCTGATGCGGGAATTCTCCCCGGGCCAGCTACCGAAGTCCGAGCCTCTTCGGGGTTGCCGCGAGAGGCCCTACTTAAAAAGCCGATGATGGATGCCTTGAAGGCTATGGAGGCAACCCTGAATACGGACGACGACGCCTTGCTGAAGGAGGCTTCCAAAAGGTTTGTCGTGACGGCCCGGGAGGAAAGGAAGCGCCTGAGGCGCGCAGCGAGGGAGCGGAGCGCTGATTTGGCCGTAGGGGCGGGCTCAAGCGCCGTTACTCCCACTGCTAATCCTTTGGAGGAGCTCCCGATCGCCTTGTCTACTGCTTATAGACGGGCGGCGCATGTGCCTCGGGAAGCCAACGGTAAATCCGTCTCAGGTAATGTGCTTTCGAGGCTTTGTTGTCAAAGTTTTAAAACCGTTGGTTCTTATATATCTTGTCCTTCCGGGACGAGTCTTACTAAAGGAGCGGCGGCGACCGTTGAGCCTGAGGGGATGGTGGAGGAGGTACCGGCTGAACCCGGGGTGACGGTAGGCGATTTAGCCGGGGTTGCTAGGCCCGAGATAGTGGTTGGAGAGACAGTCTCAACCGCTATGCCCGAGAAGGTTGCCGATGCAGAGCCCGAGGGGGTGGCAGGTGAGACGGCTGTTACTACTGAGCCTGAGGCAGCAGCGGATAAGATGGCTGCTACGGACGAACCCATGGCAGCGGTGGACGAGACGGCTGCGACAGCTGAGCCCGAGATGGTAGCGGGTGAGATGGGCATGACTGCTGAGCACGAGACGGCCGCTCTTTCTCAAGAGTCGGGCACCGTACCGATCATCACTCTCCCTGCTTACGATCATTTGTCGTCTCCTGGCTTTGCGAGTATGACGACGGCTCATGTAGAGTCAGGCGACGAGGCAACGGGAGGTGAAACCATGCCAATGGAGGAGGGAGACGCCACCGTTTCGGTTGGCGATTCATCAGGTAAATTTTGGGTTACCGTCCTTTTTATTCTGCAATCCATCCTGACAGGGCTTATCTTGTTTCTAACGCAGGTGCGGCTAGTGCTGATGCCACTTTACCCGAGGGAGCGCCGTCAGTTACTGTCCTGACGGTGGCCACATCTCTACCCTCTTTCGTACCGTCGCAGATGCTGGAAGGTATGGATTTGTAACCCATCAGTCTTATCTTGGCCGCATAATTTATGTACTGACATTGTACAATTGCATCTTTGCAGGAGTCCTTTTTGACCACATGTACCAGGTGCTGCATCCCCACTTCTCCTTCCCGTCGGAGCTTGCTTCATCCAGTGGCGCTGGTGAATATAGCTTTCAATTAAAGCCCTTTCTTTTACCGATAATGAACTTATTTCTCATTCTTCTTTTGCCCTGATTGCAGTGCTACAGAATGAAGGAGGAAATGTAAGATCAGTTGCGCCACCGGTCCTCCCGGCCTTGCCACCTGCTGCATCTGGTATAGTAAATTCTATTGTTCATGAATCTCTTGTATTTCTAGGTCTGTCACCTGATTGTGATTTGTTTTGCAGCTATCTCTTCGACTCTGGTTCCTTTTGAGTCTCGCATTATGATGCCGGCAGGCCCATTCTCCAGACGTCCATCCTCAAAGGGTGCTACGATGAGTCTGAGTATGCTGAGCGGATGCGTCGAGGAGCTTGACGCAGAAGCTCCCACATCTGCCGCAGATTTTGCTGCCGAGGTTAATCCGATGCTGGAGACGCTTGTAAACTTCCATAATGAAGGCGTCATCGAGTCTTGGGTTAATCACTGTAGGGAGTCGAGGCCCGTCTGCATCAGCTTGAACTTATGCGTCCGGCACCTGAGATTTTGGCCATGAGCACTCAACGGGTGGCATGGATCGAGTAGAGTGCTTCTTACTTCCGCCATCTTGAACAAGAAGTGGCTTTAAAGTGGAGGGAATGCAAAGAAACTTCAAGCGAGTCTGCTCGACTGCGTGCTGAGGTTGACGCGAACACTGCCCGGATGAAAGTTATCTTCGAGGGCCTTCTGCAAAGTATCTCTGATGGGTTAACATTGAAGCAGAAACTCGATGCCGTCGAACGCGATGCCCAAGGTCGTGAAACAGCTCAGCGAGCCGTCGAAGAACAACTTTCATCCTACCTGCAGCAGCGAGCCCAGGTGGAAGCAGAGTTGGCCGCGGCATCCGATCATGAGAAGGCGCCGAAGGAAGTGCGAGAGAAACTTGCGTATTTGTTGAAGACGCTTCCTTCTCCATGAAAATTTTATATCGTTTGTAATTGTGAATAAAATGTACTTGTTTCTTTTATTCTTTAACACGATGTATTTTGTACTCAATCAAATTCATGAATAAAAGATATACGTTCTTCATAATGTCTTGTGTCATATCTCTGCTTTCTTCTTTCTTGCTGTGTTGTTTGCCATGCGATTTTAGCAAGTGTGATCCGTAGATAGTATATAACTGTCAATTTTATGCTTTTTGTGGAGCGATGGCTTAGAAAACAGGGTTAGGATCTGTCACCTAAGACTTTTCAACTTTATGAGCCGTGAGGGTCTCATAAAGAATTTTCTCTCTACCGGCCGGGAGGGTCCCGTAGGTGTAATTTTCTCCTTAAGAATCGTGAGGATTCCTAAGTGTGTTTTCTTTTGAGAGTCGTAAGGATCACACAAGAGAATTTACTCCCTTACGAGTCGTGCGGACCCGCAAGATGATGGGTGAAGTTACCCTTGTCCGTTGTTAGATTTAAGACATTACGGTCGAGGTTAAGGACATCATAGTCCGTGGATTTAAGAATTCCACAGTCCGTTTTTAGTTTTAAGACATTACGGTCGAGGTTAAGTACATCATAGTCCATGAGTTTAAGGACCTCATAGTCCAATGTTAGTTTTAAGACATCACGGTCGAGGTTAAGGACATGTTAGTCCGTGAGTTTAAGGACCTCACAGTCCCATGTTAGTTTTAAGACATCACGGTCAAGATTAAGTACATCATAGTCCGTGGATTTAAGGACTCCACAGTCCGCGAAATGGGCAGTTATTGGGACCCGTCACCTCTTTGAAGACGTTGAGGAATTACAATGACAAATATCAAAGGAGTGAAGAGATGTACCCTTGAACCAGAGTAAAATCGGTTTAAAATTATTTTGGTTGATTGTTAGTTTTAAGACATCACGGTCGAGGTTAAGGACATCATAGTCCGTGAGTTTTAAGGACCTCACAGTCCAATGTTTGCTCTGGATGCTTCCCACGGGTTCACTGCCGTGTTCAGCGAGGACCAGGCTCCGCTCTGGATGCTTCACACGGGTTCACTGCCATGCTCTGCGAGGACCAGGATCCGCTCTGGACGTTTTCCACGGGGTCAGAAGCGACGTTATCCGCATTCCACGTAACCAGGAATTTTGCACTAGATGCTATCAACGGGTTCACTGCCGTGTTCGGGGAGGAATAGGCTCCGCTCTGGATGCTTCACACGGGTTCACTGCCGTGCTCTGCGAAGACCAGGATCCACTCTGGACATTTTCCATGGGGTCAAAAAGTGACGTTATCCGCGTTCCACGTAACCAGGAATTTTGCTCTAGATGCTTCCCACGGGTTCACTGCCGTGTTCGGCGAGGACGAGGCTCTGCTCTGGATGCTTTACACGGGTTCACTGTCGTGCTCTGCGAGGACCAGGATCCGCTCTGGACATTTTCCGCGGGGTCAAAAAGTGACGTTATCCGCGTTCCACGTAACCAGGAATTTTGCTCTAGATGCTTCCCACGGGTTCACTGCTGTGTTCGGCGAGGACTAGGCTCCACTCTGGATGCTTCACACAGGTTCACTGCCGTGCTCTGCGAGGACCAGGATCCGCTCTAGACGTTTTCCACGGGGTCAGAAGTGACGTTATCCGCGTTCCACGTGACCAAGAATTTGCACTAGATACTTCCCACGGGTTCACTGCCGTGTTCGGCGAGGACTAGGCTCCGCTATGGATGCTTCACACGGGTTCACTGCCGTGCTCTGCGAGGACCAGGATCTGCTCTGGACGTTTCCAACGGGGTCAGAAGCGACGTTATCCGTGTTCTGCGTGATCAGGAATTTTGCTGATTATATCCGTATTTCACGGAGTTGGGATTTGACTCTCGGTCATCTGTACACCGTCGAGTCATGGAACTGGGAATTGCCGCTGTTCCGCTTTGTTTGAGATTGTGTCTGCTGAAACAAATGTTGAGGTGATCTCCGGGCTATTTGTGACCCATCGAAATTTTGGCTTCTTCCTCTGATAAGCTTGGGGAGGAAGGGTGTGATTCCTTCTTTGTTTGCGCCCCTGGATTGTCTACAGGGATTGATGTGATATCACCTGTAGGGAATAAATTTCATTTTTTTATTTTTTATTTCTTTCGGCGATCCTCTATCATTTCAGCTTTTATATCGCAAAGGTCGCGATTGCCCCATCATTTCGGCTATTTTTCGCGGTGCCCAATCATTTCGGCTATTTATTTTATTTTCACTCGCTGCTTTTTATTGCGAGTTGCCCAATCATTTCGGCTATTTTGCATGCATACATTTTTACTTGCTGATTTTGTCGCAAGTTGCCCCATCATTTCGGCTATTTCGTATGCATGTGTGGCTTGCTGGCTTTTTGCTGCAAGCTCAGGATTAGGCACCGATTTCGGCATCAGCATTGCTACAACTGGGATATTGCCAGGAGCGAATCATCATTTGCCTCTATCGATATCGAACAAAGGTGGCTTAGCAAATAAGGTTAGGATCCTGTCGACTAAGGCTTTTGACTTCATGAGCCATAAGGGTCTCACAAACGTATTTCTCCCAACAAGTCGTGAGGATCTCGTAGATGTGTTTTCTCCTTAGGAATCGTGAGGACTCCTAAGTGTATGGCTTCTTGTAAGTCGTAAAGATCTTACAAGAGAGTTTTCCCCTTTAAGTTGAGAGGACTTACAAGGGTTGTTCACCGTGCGAACATATCCCTAGTCACGGATGGGACTTGGTTAAGGAAATGCTTATTCGCGCCCGTGGATTGTATACAAGGGTCGGTATTGCACCGCTTGTAAAGCAGTAGTGGAGGTTGTGGGGGTTTCTTAAAAACAGGTTCAGGTCTCTGTAACTTAAGACTTTCAAATCTTATGAGTCGTGAGGGTCCCATACGAGAGTTCTCCTTACGAGTCGTGGGGATCTCGCAAGTGTAATTTCTCCTTAGGAATCGTGGGGATCCCTAAGTGTGTTGCTCCCTTGTGAGTCGTAAGGATCTCACGCAGGTGATTTCTCCTCACAAGGTCGAGAGGACCCTGTAAGTGTCTTTTAACGAGGTTGCGCCCTTTCGGGTTTTCACAAACACTCGCTGGTAGCCCTGCTGTTTTTATTCACGAAGCCCTTTCGGGTTTTCATCCGTGCCCATTTTGCTTCTGGACATACCGTTTTCTTTTTTTTATTCTTTTTTTTTATTCTGCCAAGGTTGCGCCCTTTCGGGTTTTCACAAGACTCGCCGGTAGCCCTGCTGTTTTTACTCATGGAGCCCTTTCAGGTTTTCATCCGTGCCCATTTTGCTTAATTATAGACATACCATTTTCTCTTTTTTCTCTTTTTTTTATTCTCTTTTTTGTATCAGCTTTGGGATGCTGCAATCCACCATACTTTCTCAACATCTTGATCAACAGCTAGTTTTAGGACATAGTGGTCCGTTGTTAGTTTTAAGGACGTTTCGGTCCGTCATTAGTTTAGGGACGTTTCGGTCCGTTGTTAGTTTAAGGACGTTTCGGTCCGTTGTTAGTTTAAAGACGTTTCGGTCTGTCATAAAGTAAGTCGGTTACTACTTATGGAATTTGGGCTTAGGAAGATAGCGAGCAGACATAGTCGTCGTCGTCTATCATTAACCTAGGTCGTGACTCGTAAAGCGTAGTACTTCTTCAGGAAGCGACCGTTTATTGGCCTGAAAGGTCTTTCACCATGCATGTCCATGAGTAGATAGGCTCCACCCTGGTAGACCTTGTCTATGATATACGGGACTTCATAGTTTGGCTCGAATTTTCCCCGCTTGGCGCGATTGGGGATCATAGGTCTTTTGACCATTAGCATGAGTTCGCCTTGGCGGAATGTCCTCGGCCTGGTCAATCTTTCATATGAGCGCGTCATCTTTGCTTTATAAGCCTCCAGATTTTTTTGCGCTATGAGCCGGGTTTCATCAAGAGCGTCGAGTTCTTCAAGCCGAAGGTGAGCATTCTCTTCGTCCGTTAGCTCATAATGGACTGCCACTCGTAGGGAGGGTAGCTCTATCTCGAGGAGGAGTACGGCTTCTGTACCGAATGCCAACGCGTACGGCGTTGTGTTCGTGGCCGTCTTGAACGTAGTTCGATATGCCCAGAGAGCTTCATGCAGTCTTTCGTGCCAGTCCTTCTTATTTCGGGACACCGTCTTTTTCACGATCTTCGTTAAGGTCTTGTTGAAAGCCTCCGCTAGACCGTTGGCTCGGGGATTATAAACTGAGGAGTATCTCCAGTCTATGTTGTGCTGTTGTGCGAAGCGGCTGATCTTGTGGCTTCCGTAGGCTGGCCCGTTATCGGAGATGATCCGTCGCGGAGTTCCAAACCGATAAATAACGTGCGTCTTGAAGAAATGGAGGATATTCTCCGTCTTCACTTCCCTCAGTGGTACTGCTTCTGCCCATTTAGAGAAGTAATCAGTTGCCGCCAAAATGAATCGATTCCCTCTGGACGATGCTGGTTCGATGGGGCCGATTACGTCAGTCCTCCACATTTCGAACGGCCAGCTAGCCACCGTTGGATGTAGTAGATTTGGATGCTGATGGATAAAGTCCCCATGGATATGGCATGAGTGGCATTGCTTCGCGTACTTGAGGCAGTCTTGGATCATCGTGGGCCAATAATAGCCTATTCGTTTAATCTTCAACTTCATCTTTGGGCCTGCTTGGTGAGAACCGCAGAGTCCGTCATGAACTTCCTGAACGACTCTTTTCACCTCTTCAGGTCCCAGACATCTCAACCACAGAGAATCAAACGACCTCTTGTACAGAGTATCATTGACGAAGGCGAAAGACAGAGCTCGTTTCATAAGCTGATGTCTTGAAGACTCATCTTCAGGTGTACGACGGGATTTGAAGTAGTCTATAAAGACTTCTCTCCAATCCGCAACCTTCTCTTGGCATTTTATTTGCATAGCCATTTGCTTAGTCGCTCCCTTTTCTTCGGACGACTCCGGAGATATTTCTGCCGGCGCAAGAACCCGACGGTTTTGCACAACGATTCTCACGTATCGAGGTTCTCGTCGGCCAGTTCTTAAGCGAGCTTAGCTAGTGCATCCGCTTTGCTATTTTCTACACGCGGTATGCTTTCCAAGATGTAGGAAGGTATTTGGGTCAGCAGTTGTTGTACCCTCTCGCCGTACTTTACCAGTTCCGGTTTGCACGTTTGATAGTCGCCGTTTACTTGGCTAACGACCAGTTGGGAGTCTCCGTATATGAGGAGATTCTCAATCCCTATGTCGATGGCGATCTCGAGGCCTGCTATCAAAGCTTCATACTCGGCTTCATTGTTTGTCCTTGGCTCTGTTAAGGAGAAGGCAAAGCGCATTATCCCTCCTTGTGGGGTTACGAAGATAAGGCCTACCCCTGATTTGATTATGGGGGTGTTTTGTTTGCGCTTCTTCATGGAAGACGCTCTATCAAAATAAAGTTCCCATCGGGTATCACCACCGTCGATCGCATCAAACGCATGTTCTTCTGGTAGTTCGCAATTCAAAGGAGAATCGGCAGGTATCGGATGTTCGGCGAGGAAATCGGCGATGAAATCGGCGATGGCCTGGCCTTTCACTGCCTTAAGAGGCTGATAAGTTATTGCGAACTCTATTAAGAGCAAGGCCCATTTAGTGAGTCTCCCTGTCAATATGGCCTTCGACATTAAATATTTAAGAGGGTCCACCTTCGATATGAGACGGACTTCATGCGCCAACGCATAGTGCCTGAGCTTTGTTATTGCGAAGATCAACGCCAGGCAATGTTTTTCGATGGGTGAATAGTTGCTTTCTGCCCCCAGGAGAACTCGACTCAAGTAATAGAGTGCTCTTTATTTCCCTTGGTCATTCTCTTGTGCCCATAATGCGCCTAAGGAACCTTCGAGGGTGGTTGTATAAAGAATGAGAGGCTTTCCCTTGACCGGAGCGGCCAACACTGGCTGGTTTTGCAGATACTGCTTGATTTCGTCCAGCGCGCCTTGGCATTTGTGATCCCAGACGAACGGGGTCCCTTTCTTCATCAAGTGACTATACGGACGGCACTTGCCAGAGAGATTGGCTATAAATCGCCGGATATACGCGAGCTTTCCTTGGAGAGACCGCAATTGTTTAAGAGTCCTGGGCGGAGGCATTTCCATGATCTCCTTGATCTTTGACGGATCTATCTCGATACCTCGATGTCGGACGATGAATCCCAGGAATTTGCCCGAGGAAACTCCGAATGCGCATTTGAGAGGGTTCATCTTCAAGTTGTATTGCCGAAGACGTTGAAACACGATCTTCAGATGCTCGAGATGTTCCTTGTATGATTTGCTCATCACCATAAGGTCGTCGATATAACATTCAACGATTCCATGTATGAGGTCATCTAAGATTTTCGTCATGGCCCTCTGATAGGTGGCGCCGGCGTTCTTTAGACCGAAGGGCATCACCTTGTAGCAAAATATGCCCAAAGGTGTCTGGAAAGTGGTGTGCTTCTGGTCCTCGGGATGCATCTTTATCTGATTATATCCTGACGAGCCATCCATGAAGGAGAAAACTTCGTGAGTGGACGTGTTGTCTATCATTAGCTCGGTGACTGGTACTGGGAAGTCATCCTTCGGGCAGGCTTTATTGAGATCCCGAAAGTCTACGCAGATGCGCACTGTCCCATTTTTCTTCATCACCGGGACGATGTTAGCGATCCAATCAGGGTACTGAACTTCTTGGATGAAGCCGGAGTCGATTAGCTTCTTGACCTCGGCATTGATACTCATCTCAAGCTCGAGCCGCATTCTTCTCGGTGCTTGTTTGATTGGTTTGACGTCCGGCGATATCGCCAAATTGTGGACAGCAATTTCTGGATCTAGTCCTGGCATTTCGGAATAGTTCCATGCAAAGCAATCCCTGTGCTGCATAAGCACGTCTTTTAGCGCAGCCACCCTTTCTTCAGATAGCAGCTCATTGACGAATGTCGGCCGCGGGTCGCTTGTCGTCCCTAAATCAATTTTCTTGAGGTTATCTGCAGTAGTGTGTATTCCATCTTCCAGCTCTTTCGGCGGCGGTGGAAATTCTGAGATCACCTCGCCATCATCATTTTCGAAGCACCAGGGAAGGTCATACTTATCCTCAGGCTCTTCTTCTAATAGCGTTATCATATGACAGGTACAAGCTCGCTTCCAAGACCGATGTTGATCTGGTTCTACTCTCGTGGATTTGGGTTCATGCTTCTGCGGCGGTGTTACCTTCCAGCTGTCAGATAGAGCGAACTTTCCGAGTTGATATTGGTCCTCGACCCAGTTCTTGAAGGTGAAGCAGTCTTCGAGAGGATGTCCTATTGCCTTATGATAGGAGCAATAGTTCGGATGAGAGACTTCGCCTGTTTGCTCGGGGTGCTTGGGCTCCGGAAGTGTGAGAATTTGATGTCTTATGACAAGATCAAGTATCTTCCGTGTTTTGCTCTGAGGAAAAGTGTATGCTCGACTCATCTTCTTCATAAGAGACAAATCCGGACCGCTCGATTCCCGCTCGCGTGACTTCTTTGTCTCGCTTTGTCACTGTCGAACGCCTTTTCCGTTTTTTGACTTGTTTCTGCCTCTGCGTCGGGCCTTTTTTACAACAGGTTGGCAGGGAGGGGAATTTTCATTTTTCGCAGCCTGTTGAAGAAGGCGTTGCGTCCTGGCTTTTTCATAGATGGCCATTTTGCGATTATGGTCGTCTCGAAATTTTTGACCAGCTTCCCTTATAAGCTTGTCCATTTGTTTTTCGAACGACGGACTGGGCATTTTCACATCAGGAGCTCTTTCTGGTTCAGGGTTAGCATCTTCCCACTGAGCATCCCCTTCTTCATCAAAGTCATATATGACGTAGCAGTTGCGGAGTAGCTCCCGTTTCTTTGACCGAACGTATCCAAGCCCGATTGCTTCCATTCTCCTATTTGGAAACTTGCGCTGAGTTCCGGGAACGTTCCAGACCCTGTCATAGAACTTGGCTTTTCGAGCGGTCTGTTTGAAGGGTATTCCTTGGCGCTTCAATAGCCTTTTCAAGCCTTCTGTATAATATCTAGGCAGACGGATGGGCTGAAGCCTGTCAAGCATAGGATCCGCACCGTGCCAGATTTCTTTCTCCACTTTGGTTTCCCCGGAGCTGTAGAATAGGATTGCATTTTCGCCTTCTCGCCTGGGAGGGACATAGAACGTCTGCAGCTCTTCTACACTATACGCATCAAGCGCGTCCAGTTCTTTATAGTGTTTGGACGAAATCATGGCAATTTGCAAACTTTGCTCTTCATCAGCGAATGTTTGTATTGAAGGCCAAGCGGAGAATATAGCATGGACCTCATCTTCTGAGTCGCTGCCAAAGATCAACATAGGAGCGGACAATCCTGGCTTGTTGTACTGGGGCGGGCCTGGATAAACTATCTCTTCCTCTTCTTCAGTATCACTCCCGAAGACAGGAATGGTGGCGATAGCTTTGTTCTCCGGCTTGCGACATCTCTCTGTATCTTCGAAATATGGCAAGAAGTATTTTGTATCTTCGTATTTGCGGACTTCGTTCACGGAGAATGGGTTCAACTCTCCTGTTACGGTATACTCGAGACCATCCTTGAAGTATTTCATACACTGATGTTGTGTAGAAGGGATGATGTTGTACTCGTGTAACCAAGGCCGGCCGAGCAAAGCGTTATAGCATGTCTTGGCGTCTATGACATGAAATTTAATATCCGTGACAAGTAGCCCGAATCGCAGTGTCAATACCATAGACCCGAGAGTTCGCGATGATTGGGAGTCAAAACCGGATATGGTGATTTTATCACGAGCGAGATGCTGGACGCTCATGCAGATTTCCTTTAACACCCGCATGTTAAGGAGATTAACGGAAGACCCATTGTCGACCAGGATTTTGCCAATCTTTATATCGTGGCAGTACCCTGAGACATAGAGGGGACGATTGTGCTCGCACGTCCCAAAGAGGAGGTCCTCGTCGCCGAAGGTGATATCAGCTGTGTATACTTCTTCCAGCTCGTCCTTCATCTTTTCTTCAGCGAGGAAAGCTTGGAATTGCTCTGGTTCTTGTAGCGCCTTGATCAATGAATCTCTCGCTTCTTTGGATAGTAAAAGGGCATCGAGAATGCTGAGCTGTGAGGGCAACTTCCTCAAGTGTGCCAGAACATTGTAGTCCACCTTATTCTTCTTTGGCGGGTCCTTGGCAGTCAGCTCTTTCATGACTTGATCATCCAAGGCAATATCCTCAGAGACCTTTTCTTTTCCTTTATCTTTTCTACTCGTGGGTCCGAGATTCTTTTCTGGAAGCGTGCGATTGCGCAGCTGGATGTTTTCACAGGCCTTCGGTTCTTCCTCCTTCCCCAATACGGATTCTTTAAAGAGGGGGCCAAGAGCCATTTCTTCGTCAGAGTCGCTTCCGAAGGTGAGAATTTGCGATCCCCCAGTGTTGACCATGCGGCAGTTACCGGTATTTCTTTTATGCTCTTCAGCCGCACTTCTTTGCTCCCGCCGAGTTTTGCGTTTTATCTGCTTAAAATGCTGCCGGTGAGCGACATATCCCTGCCACCATCTTTTAAAAGCATTTCACTCCTCGGTGGGGTGTGCAATCTTTCGATGATATAGGCAGTAGCTAGGATGTGTTTCTGTTTCACCAGGAGTGTTTCTTTCAGAGGATGGTAGCTTCATTCCCATTGATATGGCTTTAGCAAATCTTTTCCTCGTCTTGAACTTGTTTTTATCCACGACGGATGTCCCTTGACTCGGTGGGAGTGTCTCGATTCTTTCTTCTAATCACCGGCGTTTGGATCTTTCAAATGTGTCCATCTCACGCTCCCGATCGGCTTTACTTTTCAGATGAATTTCATTCAGGAAGGCGTCTATCATTTCATCTGACGGCCATAGAAGTCCCGGCTTAGGACCTGCCCCCTGTTTCTCGGTGCGAGGAGCCTCTTCGTCATTAATCGACGAGTGAGAGATCACATGGCAGCTTGCTACGTAATCCTCAGATCCATCTGATGAGTCTTCTCCATCATCTTCATCTTCAAGGACGTGGCCGAGGAATTCCTGAAGCGTGATCGGAGTTCGCACCTTCTGGTTGTACTCTTCCAGCGCGTCGATCTGTTTCTGTAGGTCCGTACGCTTGTCGCCAGGCTTCACGGGCTTTTTGGATCTCTTCTTCTTCTTCTTTGAAGATTTTGATGGCTTGGCGTGAGTGTTTGGGCCATCTCCACCAATCTTTGGAGTTAGGCGCGGCTTCAACATCCCTTCGATAATCTGGGGTTCTAACGGGCTCTTCCATCTGATTGCCGGGCATGTCTGAAGATCATTCAGCATCCTTTTGGTCTTGGCTGAAAGCATGACTTCCCATGGAGCTTCTTCAACAAAATAACACGTTGTCCCCGGTGTGTCCGTCTTCTTAGGAGTGTGCGGCTGTAGTGGGTTTACTTTCCACTTCTCAGACAACGCAAACTTGCCTTGTAGGTATTGATCTTCGATCCATCCCTTAAAGACGAAGCAATCCTCGATCGGGTGACTTACCGTTTGGTGGTAAGGGCAATAATTGGGATTATTCACTTCGTTGGGTTGTGGTGGTCGCCTTGGATTCGGCAAATTGATAAGCCTGTTGCGCATAGCCAGCACGAACAGCCTTTTCATTTTGTCTCGTGGGAATGAGTAAGGACGCTTCATTTTCTCATTGTAATAGTGTTGTCTCTCTTCCATTTAATCCGCTAGCTTTGGGGCACTGGGCTGCTGTTGGGTGTTCGCAATAAAGGTTGCCTTCCCTTTACCCTTGTCATTCCGCGGCTCCGGCTTCGGGAGAGACGGTCTGTAACCCATTTGATCCATCTGGGCTAGCTTATCGATTAAAACCTGGAACGTGGTTGGTTTAAAGAACATCATGAACTGTGAAATAGTTGCATGAGGGTCTAGGGTGCCCACGAACATGCCCACCACTGGTGCTTCTTCGATGCGCTGTTCGCACTTCAACCACAAGTTCCGCCATCGGATTGCATATTGAACCCAAGTTTCGCCCCGCTTCACCCTTGCATTGATCAACGCCGTTATTGGGGTCCGTTCGCTAGCACTTGCGAATCTCTGGGTGAATAACAACTCCATTTCAGCGAAAGTTTTTACGAAGTCGTTCGGAAGTTCGGAGTACCACTCGAACGCCGTTTCCGATAAGCTGCCGACGAATTGGCGAAGCAAGAGTTTATCATCGCCGCCAGTGTTACCACAAAGAGCCCTGAACTGGGTGACATACTGATAGGGATTGCATGTCCCCTTATAGACATGGAATTTCGGGATCGTATAGCCCGGCGGATATTTTATCTGATCTTACCAGCCTGGATACGGTCGCCCAGTTCTAACAACTTGTCCAGCTGCTTCGTTCGCCTGGTGAACCCGTATCTGCTGAGCTATATAGTCATCTAAGGCAGCTTTAGAGATTGTTTCCTCTTTGGCTGTTGACAGAGCCGGTGGAGGATTCGATGTCTCTCCTCTGTCATCTTTAACGATAATCGAAGGATCTTCAGCGGGAGGATCCTGCTGGATCATCATACCCACCATGTCCTGGAACAGAAGGGCCATTCGTTTTATATTAGCTGCTTGTTCCGCAGCCTCTTTGTCCTTCTTTTCAAGCATTCTCCGAAGGAATTCGACATCAGTTTCTTGCTCCTGGCGTTTCTCCAAAGATGCTTCTGGTCTTTCTTTTGGCCCGGTGAGTGCGGCCATCGCAGTCATCATTTCTTGTAGATTCTGCTGCTGCTCTTGAGCCTTAGTCACTGATCGCGTAAGCGGTCAATGACCTGTGGAGATATGGCTATCCTCTTTTCTGGACGCTATGTAGATGGTATATACCACCATGCCCCCGGACTTTGGGCGTTTAGGCTCACTGCCTTTGACAGTTGTCGCAAGCGTAGGGATTTTCTCCGGCCTTCTCCTCTTGTGGGCGGTCGAAGTTGAGAGGGCCGTTGTGGTGGGCACCCAGACAGCTTTTCGTGACTTGGTAGGATGGCTTTCTTCCTGTCGGACCATCGGCTTTCTCTGCCGACGGGAATATTCTTGATCCACCACCGAGTTCCAGACTTGCCGCCAGACTTTATAGATCTTAGAGGACAGCCGCTGAGGAGGCTGTTCTAGCTTTGCTTCCACAACCTTCTCCAATAGTGGAGAAGACCTTTTCAGTACAGCGGTAGGAGAATTCCTACGCACTTTATTTAGCAGCTCAAAGCTGTTCCTAGTTGGAACACCAGCATTAATTTCCGCCGTCAGGACTGGTGGAGTTAGCCCAGAAGGGGAGTTTCCTCCTGACTTCCTCACTCAGCGCCAGTGGCGACGTCGAGCATGTCGAGCTGATGGAGTTGGCTCGGTGACGGGGATGGCCTTGTCTTGCCCCCTTTTCAGGTGAGGGGTCGTTGCCGGTGTCAGCCTATTAAAGACTGATGTCCTTTGAGTAGCAGGAGCAGGAGTTGGGACGGTTAGTCTTGTAAAGACTGACCCCTTGGCAGGAGAAGCCGCCTTGACGACTTCAGAAGCAGGGTTGGTTACTTTCTTCGGAGCAACCTTATCTGTGATTGCAGGCTTCATTGTGGGCCCGCAAGAATTGAGGCTCAGCCTGTTAAAGACCGAGGAGTTGGGATTGGACTACCCGTTGAGAGGGGCCGCAGTGGCTGTAAGTCGATCGAATACCGACTTCTTGGGAGCTTCTGGTACGGGTACGGGAGCAGTGAAGCTCGTTGGCAGGAGCATGGTCCCGAAAAACAACCCAGTGGTGGCTTGAGTAATCTGCTCCACGGACATCGTGATCAGAGAGGCTGCTTGGGCCCGTAGGTTATGCCCCCAGTTGAGGCAGGACGCGAGTTGCAGCTACAGTTGGAGCACTTCGAGCAGGTGAATGTCATTGCTGTTTTGCTTTCTGCGCCAAGAAAGAAACCAAATCTTAGTAACTTGAAACCCAAGGGAAACCATTAACAAACCGCGTTTCGTTCGCGAATACGACAAACGAAGTGTGGAGTGGAAAGAGGAAAAGATCCTACCGGGCATGCCAGAATCTGTTCCCCTCTGAAAGACGGCAGAGACGCGACCGCGTAGGTTCGTCTTGCATGAAATTCGGGGCAGATGCTAAATGGTGCTATCTGTCCACTTCTCCGAAGATGCCAAGTTGATTTATGGCACCATGTAACGAAGGTTTAAACGGATGCGGCCGATGTAGCAGACTTCGTCAGATTCCCCCTCGCTTGAAGGGTTTTTGATTGTGGGGATGCTCTTCCCTACAGGCGCAAGCCCCTGCAGTTAATTACACTACCGTATCGCGATAACAACTTTCTCCTTCTCAAGATGGTCACTTCGTGTCGTGGGTGTTTGTTTTTTTTTGGTTGCCCGTGGATTGTATATGGAGACTAAGTTATGTTGTCGCCCGTAGGGCGTGGACTAGTCCAAATCCGTATCTTTCTTAGATTTGGGTTTGGGGGGTTTGTATTTAAGGATACGTTAGCCTTATTTGAGGCTAAGATCAACTTAAACGTTCGTTAAGGACACGTTAGTCTAATTTTAGACTAAGATCGACTTAACGGGATCGTTTAGATCCGACAAGAGAGCAATTGGGGGCTCTATTGTTTAATTTAATGACATTGCGGTCGATAATTAGTTTAAGGACATTACGGTCCAATGTTAGTTTTAAGACGTTGCGGTCAAGGTTAAGGACATCATAGTCCGTGAGCTTAAGGACCTCACGGTCCGGTGTTAGTTTTAAGACATCACGGTCAAGATTAAGGACATCATAGTCCATGATTTTAAGGTCCCCACAGTCCGATGTTAGTTTTAAGACATCACGGTCAAGGTTAAGGACATCATAGTCTGGTATTAGTTTTAAGACATCACGGTCGAGATTAAGGACGTCATAGTCCATGAGTTTAAGGACCCCGCAGTCCGTAGCAGTGTGTGGTTGTCGGGACCCATCACCTCTCTGACGACGTTGAGGGATTACAACGACAGATATCAGAGGAGTAAAGAGATGTACCCTCGAACCTGGTGTAAATTGATTGGAAGAGCAGTTGTGCTCAGTTCAATTTAAATTGAGGACTTATGGCCAGAATTGGGCTAAGTCCAGATAAAAATGTTTAACATTTTATTCATGTTCTGCCTATTAGGCCTTTACTTGGGCTCTGCCCTTTTTATAAATAATGCATTGCATTTATATTTGGCCTGTTAGACCTTTACTTGGGCTCTGCCTTTTTTTTTAATAATGCACAGCATTTATAGTGGTTTGATAGTGCGCCACGCGGCTTGTCAGGCGCTTTGCGCCAATTAAAGAGCACAATGCGCTAACGCATGTGAAAGTGACACGTGTCACGCTCTGCTAAGCGCAAGTCTGTTAGCGCAGTGCGCTGCGCCAGTTCACTGCGCTAGTGCGCTGCTGACACGTGGCGCGCCCTAGTGCTATGCGCCAATCCAAGAGCGCAGTGCGCTATACTTAGAAGCGCAAAGCGCAGATCATTCTGTGGTTGACACGTGGCGCGTTCTGGCGCAGTGCGCCAATCTAATAAGCGCAAAGATGCATTTCAAGAGTGCAAGGCACTGTATAATAGCGCAGAGCGCATCTTGACCCAATTAAGATCAAAGAAACAGGTTCTTTGTTTTCTTAAAAGTGGTTCTACCTCAAGATTCAAGAACCAATGGTTCATCAAAAGGTTGTGCCTTTATATAGATCAAAAGATCTAAGAATGAAGTAAATTACTTCTTTTTAATCTTTTATAATTAGATATTTTTGATCTTTTTTCTTTTTATTGAAGATATTGATCATGTTCTTAGATCTTTGATCTTTTTAGAAGAGAATTCTTCTTTTTTAATGAGGTATTTTCATCTCTGTTCTTCAAGAATCAAATTCTTTACCTTCAAAGATGAAGAAGATGATCTTCTCTCTTCAAAGGCTTGCCTTTCAAATTTTTCAGAGGGTTCTCTCTTTTCTGTATGTCTGTCTCTCTGATATTTGGAGTCTAGGGGCCTTTATATAGGGCCAATTGGTTTGTTAAGTTAGTTACAGAGATCTTTCTCTGATTGATCTGGGGACATTTCCCCACCGTTGGATCTTTGATCCTAAGGCCTCTGTTTTACAGAAGACAATCTTCTTATTTTAGATTGGAAAGATCTTTCTAGAATTTTAATTCTAATTAATTAAATAATTTATTATTTAAATTCCAGTGCCGGCGCAATTGGCGCTTAGCGCACCTGCGCTAGCGCGCCTATGTTTGACACGTGGCGCGCAGCGCAGAGCACAGCGCAACTGCGCTAGCGCACCACTGTTTGACACGTGGCGCGCAGCGCAGAGCGCAAGTGATCTGAAGCGTTGCTTCATTTATTTTAAAATTTGAATTTTAAAACAGAGCCTTGCTCTGATTGGAGGTGCGCTGCCTTGGGCGCAGCGCTCCTTGCGCTGGCGTGTCTGCTTTCGACACGTGGCGCACAGCGCGCAGCGCAAGAAATCTGAAGCATTGCTTCAATTTTTTTGAATTTTGAAATTCAAACAGAGCTTTTCTCTGATTGGGGGAAACAGCGCCTCACGTGCCAAACGTGAGCGCTCCAAATTTCAGTGTTTAACACTGCTTAGAGCCTCACATGGAAGCACGTGAGCGCCGAGCAGATATTAGTGTTTAACACTATGATAGCCCAACCTTAGCCTAAACAAGACAAGTCTCCCAAAGCCAAAACTCTTTGATCACCATATAACTGAGCCTTCCTATGCTCAGGCCTCTCCAAAACGATCTCAGTTCCAAAGATGACTAATGATCCCCTAACAGATAGTTCTAAAATGGTGTTCATTCCACCATGATCTCTCCCTTCAATCTGGAGTTTGGTTCAAGCGTACATCTCTCCATACCTTTTATACATGTCGTTGTAATTCTTCAACATCTTCAGAGAGGTGGAGGGTCCCGACAACCAATAGCTCTTTGGTACACTCCCAAACCCATAAACACATCCCAATGGACCACAATGTCCTTAAACTAGCCATGGACCGTAACGTACTTAAACTAAACCCTCACCCCAAAAAAATGGTGTTCCCTAAACTAAAACGATAGAGTCCAAATGCTCTTTTGTTGGATCAAAATGATCATAAACCCCCGTTAAGTAGATCTTAGTCTAAAATTAGACTAACGTATCCTTAACAAACATTTAAATTGATCTTAATCTCAAATAAGGTTAACGATCTTTAAATCAAACTAAACCCAAATCTAAGAATATACGGATTTGGACTAATCTACGCCCTATGAGTGACAACATAAATTAGCCTTCGTATACAACCCAAGGGCAACTGAAAATAAAACAAACACACACGACACGAAGTAACCTTCTGGAGCAGGAGAAAATGGTTACCGCGATGCGGTAACGTAATTTACTGCAAGGGCTTGCACCTGCAGGGAAGAGCGTCCCCACAATCAAAAACCCCTCACAATGAGAGGAAATCTGATGAAGTCTGCTACAACGGCCGCATCCGTCCAAACCTCCAATACCCGGTGACATAAATCAACTTGGCATCTTCGGAGAGGTGGAAGGATAAATCCAAATAGCATCTTCCCCCAACTTCAGGCAAGACATCTGTTTTCTTGGCTTTTGGCGGTAAACAGAAGATTTGATAAAAACAGTGGGAACCATCCTGATTAGAAAACATAATAACCAATCTAATCTTGCAAGAGACCACACTAAAGTGTTTTCTTCTCTCTCTCTCTCTCTCTTCAGGTATCGACCATGACATGCCTTAATCAAGATAATAATATGGATGTATTGACCGAACCCACTTATTATACTAAGCTGGGGAACATTGGTTCCGCTCTATCTAATGATTGTCATAAGTCTGAGTAAGGAATAGGGGAATATCAGGATTCTCATGCAACCCGAACGAAGAAAGTGCATGATGATGCATTTTCTTCGGGTGTGTTCGTTACTGAGAACTGTTTCTCAGTATGCTCTACGTCCTGGGTATTGGATACCGGATCAGGATCTCACGTTTGTAATATGTTACATGGGTTAAGAAGAAGTAGAGAACTGGGAAAGGGTGATAAGTCTTTCGTAGTAGGGAATGGTGCAATTTTTGCAGCCAAAGCAGTTGGCGAATATCACCTTGTATTACCAAACGGTAATACATTGATTTTGAACGATTGTTATTTCGTACAAAAAATGATGTGCAATATAATA
The DNA here is from genome assembly GCA_030015575.1 of Agapanthus africanus. NCBI lineage: Eukaryota > Viridiplantae > Streptophyta > Magnoliopsida > Asparagales > Amaryllidaceae > Agapanthus > Agapanthus africanus. The sequence goes on from CM057338.1 coordinate 236,776,978, forward strand.
TCAATTTCTTTATTAGATAAATAGGGATATAACTTTGTACTAGAGAAAAATGTTATGAACATTTTCCTAAATCAAGTGTTGATTGAGTTTGATACGTTGTATAACGATATATACGTTCTAAATCAAACTACAGTTCTAAATATACAGAACACACACAAAAGGAAAAGTTCAGAAATGAACGAATCCTTCTTGTGGCATTATAGACTTAGTCATATCAATGCGACAAGACTAGCTAAGTTACATAAAAATGGATATTTGAATCTGTTCGAATTTACATCTTATGAAACTTGTGAGTCATGTCTCAAAGGCAAAATGACCAAAACTCCGTTTACTGGACATGGAGAAAGAGCTATTGAACTCTTGGAACTAATACATAATGATGTATGCGGTCCTATGTCTACACATGCCAGGAATGGTTCCTCATACTTTATTATATTCACCGATGATCTCTCAAGATTCGGACATGTGTTCCTGATGAAACCCAAATCTAAAGGTTTTGAAAAATTCAAGGAATATAAGTACGAAGTTGAGAATCAGACGGGTAAAAGTAATAAAGTCCTTCAATCTGATCAAGGAGGAGAATACTTGAGTACGGAATTCCGAGACTGTTTAAAAAAGAATGGGATTCTCTTTCAGCTTACTCCTCCGTATACACCACAGCACAATGGAGTATCGGAGCGGACGAATCGCACCCTATTAGATATGGTGTGATCTATGATGAGTATTGCTGAGTTACCTATTTCCTTTTGGGGTTATGCACTTGATACAGTTGCATACCTATTAAATATGGTTCTTACCAAATCTGTGCCTACCACTCCATATGAAATATTGAAAGGGAAGAGATCATGTCTTAATTTTATTAAGATATGGGGTTGTCCGGCTTACGTTAAAACGCAAAATCCTGACAAGCTCGAGGCAAGGTCAGTTCTGTGCAACTTTATAGGATATCCAAAATATTCGCGAGGGTATATCTTCTACCACATCGATGGACAAAAGGTGTTTGTTTCTCGACATGCCACCTTTTTAAAAAAGGAATTTCTTGTGAAAGAAATTAGTGGTAATAAGGTAGAACTGGAAGAAGTTCCAGCTATACAAACTACAACTGATGATTTGGTAGGACGGAAGATTCAATAGTCTCCGACGAACCACAGCCACTCCGCGGATCTAGTAGGTTTCTCATCCACCTGAGAGATACTACGGTTTTCTCATAGACGGTAGGAGTGAGGATTACATCATGGAAGATGATGACCCAACTAGTTTCGAGCAGGCCGTCACAAGTGGAGACTCTATGAAATGGCTGGATGCTATTCGATCTGAGATGGAATCCATGTATACCAACAAAGTATGGACTTTGGAAGTTGCTCCTGAAGGAGTAAAACCCATCGAGAGCAAGTGGATATTTAAGAATAAAATTGGTATAGATGGAAAGGTTAAGACCTTCAAAGCTAGAGTTGTTGCTAAAGGTTTTCGTTAATGACCAGGTGTCGATTATAATGAAACATTTTCTCCAGTGGCTATACTTAAGTCCATCAGGATCTTACTTGCCATCGCTGCATACCATAACTACGAAATCTGGCAGATGGACGTCAAGACTGCTTTTTTAAATGGTGATTTAGAAGAGAGCGTTTACATGACATAGCAAGAGGGCTTCGTAGACAGTGGGAGCAGCGGAAAGGTATACCAACTGCTTAAATCAATCTACGGATTAAAGCAAGTATCACGAAGCTGGAACATCTGTTTTGATGCGGCAGTCAAAGAGTTTGACTTCATCAAAAACGTAGATGAACCTTGTATATACAAGAAGGTAGTAGAGAGTAAGGTTTTCTTCCTCATATTATACGTGAATGACATACTTTTGATAGGAAATGATGTTCCTATGCTACACTCGGTCAAGCTCTTCTTATCATAAAAGTTCTCCATAAAAGATCTGGGTGATACCTCCTACATACTGGGGATAAAGATCTATAGAGATAGATCTAAAAGGATGTTGGGATTGTCCCAATCCAAGTACATTGACACCGTACTAAAGAGGTTTAGTATGGAAGATTCTAAGCATGGTAATTTACCCGCTTGTTCAGGAATCACTCTCTCCAAAGAGATGTCTCCCAAGACTGATTTGAAGAGGGCTCGCATGCAAGGGATCCCCTATACTTCTGCAGTTGGGTCAATCATGTACGCGATATTATGTACCAGATCGGATGTAGCTTACGTATTTAGTGTGGTAAATAGGTATCAGTCAGATCCTGGGGAGAAGCACTGGACAGCTGTGAAGAACATTCTTAAGTACTTGAGAAGGACTAAAGAGATGTTCTTGGTGTATGGTAACGGAGAACTCCAGGTGGAGTCCTTTACCGATTCAAGCTTCCAGAGTGATAAGGACGACAGTAAGTCGATCTCAGGTTTTGTCTTTACCCTCAATGGAGGGGCGGTATGTTGGAAGAGTTCCAAGTAAGATACCGTAGTAGACTCGACGATGGAGGTTGAATACATCACTGCCAACGATACTGCCAAAGAAGCTGTCTGGATGAAGAGGTTCATTGCTGAACTTGATGTGGTTCCATCCATTGAGCATCCAATACCCTTGTATTGTGATAACAATGGAGCTGTGATTTTAGCCAAGGAACCCCGGTCCCATCAGCAATCCAGACATATTCTTAGGAGGTATCACCTGATCCGGGAGATAGTAGATCACCGGGAGATCGAGATCAGGAGAGTTGACATGAAGGATAACACGGGAGATAGTAGATCACCGGGAGATCGAGATCAGGAGAGTTGACATGAAGGCTAACACAGCGGATCCACTCACGAAGGCCCTCCCCCAAACGCAATTTGAGAGACTTTTTAGGATGTTAGGTATAAGATACTACAACAACTGGCCTTAATGCAAGTGGGAGATTGTTAGGAATATGTATGCCTGATTGATCTTATTTTCTTATGATTGATTCGAATGAAAAGAAAAGTGTTATCACAACCAAAGAATTTATAACCGCAATCAATAATGGTATCGATATAGTTTAGTTAATGAGAACGGATCGTCCACTGAGATACAAGTATTTATTCGATCTTGCTTTAGGTCAGTCGAAAGAAAATAGTAAAGAAAAGAAAATTCAAGAAAATGAGATTTCAAGATTTAATTGAGTTGTCATTTCAAGAAAATCAAGAAAGAGTTTAAGATTTCATAATCAAGAAATTATCCAAATTCAAGTTTTGTTATCAAGAAAATGTAGAGAAGCTTGTAGGAATCGATAGGAATTCGTAGCAATGATGAATACTAAAAATTACTAATCTTATCTATTGATGAATTATAGCTAGAACAATGGCGATGAACAAATATTAGGGATCTATTGGAGAAACTAGGGTTTCTCCTTCACTATCCCTTGTCTTTTCATTGATCATCATTCAAATCTAGCCTTTAGCAAAAAGAATCATCAATCATTTAATTCCCAAATTGTAACGAAATTATCAAGAATTGTGATCTTGCTACAAATTTGGTCATTGACGATTCTTTTTGCTAAAATTCATAATTCTCATAAGACTTAAGATTTAGTTTAGGATTTCATAATCATTTAAACTACCGATTTCCTTCGAATCCTAAACAAGCGGAGATTTACTCACACATTATGAAAATAATAGAATCAAGAATTAGAAATTTCATAATGCAAGAATCTAAAAAAAACAAGAATAAGAGTAATGATCACCTTTATTAAATCTTCTTCAAATTTACACAATTTCTCAATTCGAGGTACAA